>CM066317.1:3122869-4479119 GCA_033807775.1 Saussurea involucrata
TGCAGGCCCCGCTATGTGTTGAAGGTTGGGATGATGCATTATATGAGATCGGTAAATTATCGTCTGATACTGTTCTCTCGGAACAGAATGCATCCTTGTTGGTGCAAGAAGTGGAAGACACCCCGGTTATGGTTATTGCAGGAGCCGAAGATGCCCTTGTTCCTCTAAAATCTGTTCAAACCATGGCATCCAAATTTGTAAATTCTGTGAGTATATTTGATCCCTTTTCTGGTTTCCTTATACGCCTAATATGATAGGAGAAGAACGTAGGAGATAGGACCAACATTGAAACTTAGGGAGCGTTTGGTTTGATGGAATGGTTTTGAGGGATTTGGATTTCATGGAAGGATTTGGATTTCATTTTTTATAAATAATCTATAAAAAATATAAAAATAATTAATTTACCTTTTTATTAATTGCTTATTACAAAACAAGTGTTTTTGACATATTTTAAAGTTTTATTACAAACAAATTCTATGAAATCCCGCGAAATACCAACCATCCCTGTGGGACTTCAAAATCCTATGTTTGTGGGATTTGAATGAAATCCCGGGATGTCAAATCTTGGAAATCATTCAAACCAAATATGGGATTGGAATGGAATTCAATTCCAAATCCCATCCACTCCTATAATCCAAATGGAATCTTAGTGTGTCCGTCTTCGTCAAAATTTTAGCATATCCGTTTTTCTCCCTTTCACACACTCCTCCCACCTCCTCCGGATGTACCTGACCCATTGAAATGTTAAAAAGGTCTAAACAAATAAGATTCTTCCATCAAAAGATTACGGGTCCATTTTGTTTGATGGAATGTTTTTGAGGGATTTGGATTTTCTACGAGGTTTGAAATCTTTGGTGTGTTTGGTTCGTAGGGTTTTGGAAGGTATTGAATTCCACTCTTTATATGTTTTTAGACATATTTTAAAACATTATTACAAACAATTCCTATGAAATCCTGCGAAATACCAGTTTTACCCATTTGGATTTCTAAATCCCATGTTTGTGGACTCTCTCATTCAATTCCACGCTTTCCTTTAAATCAAACGCAGGTTTGGACTTTGGAATGAAATTCAATTCCAAATCCCACTAAATCCTACAAACCATACGGGCCTTATAATATTATTATAATATTAATTTGTGGATTTTAACATTTCTTCTTTGCTACAAACACAATACTTATATTCTGTAATTATCGTTACAACAATAAACTTAAGGAAAGAAACTTAAGCTATGTTTGGCAAACTAGCTGATAAGCTAGCTTATGACTTATAAGCTAGCTGGTAGCTGATAAGTTAGCTTTTGACTGATAAGCTAGCTG
Source organism: Saussurea involucrata (assembly GCA_033807775.1). Taxonomy (NCBI): domain Eukaryota; kingdom Viridiplantae; phylum Streptophyta; class Magnoliopsida; order Asterales; family Asteraceae; genus Saussurea; species Saussurea involucrata. Next base: position 3,124,187 of record CM066317.1, read on the forward strand.
ATGAAAAAGTCATGTTTGACAAAAAGTAGCTTATAAGCATTTAAATGACCAAAAAGGACATATTAAAAAAATAGTTAATAATCAATAATTAATATTAATGAGGGCATAATTGGAATATTTATAAAAAGCTACTCATAAGCTACTCCAAGTAGCTTTTCAAAAAGCTAGCTTATGGTCATCCAAACATGTACCTAAAAAAAACTAGCTTTTTTTTGCCAAACAATGCCTTAAATAAATTTGTGCCACTTGTAACCAAAATTTTGTATATTATGCAGACACTAGTTGCAATATCTGGTTGTGGGCATCTTCCTCATGAGGAGTGTCCCAAGGTGTTGCTTGCAGCAATGTTACCCTTCATCAGCAAACTGTTAAAGTAAGGCAATATTCCATGAAATTTTTTGTAGGTTTTTATTTTTATTTTTATTTTTAGGGGTTGGTGTTGTGGTGTGGGTCTCCTCTTTTCTTATCCAACTGAATTTTCACCCAATATGGAAGAAGAGTCCTAACCTCTCTCTAATGTTATTTATTGTAAGCTAGTTTTAAACTCATGCCCTGATTCACAAGTTTCAGAGGCCTTAGGGTTTATTCATATGGTGGTATATAATATAAAGCCTTTTTTGATTACCTATTCAAGAGAGAAGATATATGTGTATATTTTTTAACCTATTGAAAACCCTGTTAGATTACTCTCCAAATAAGGGGCCGTTTACAAAACGCTTACCCGGGTAAGTGCTTACCAAGTCACATTAGCTTACCAGATGAATATGGCAAGGACTAAGGCGTGCATGTATTTCAAAAGAAGTCCAAACGACACTCGACTCCAAAATTTCCCTTCTAACCATAAAATGGCATGGAACAAGGTTCACCAACAAAATTTTGCGCGCGTCAGTTTATTATACAAAACGGTTTACAAATACACCTTAGTCAAACACAAAATGACTTGTGCAATTCCCATATTTAAAACAAAACCCATACGTTTCCATCACTTGAAAATATCGATTAAAACATCATAAAACCTCACATTGGGGTAGGCATGCAAACTTGTAATACTTCTTAGAAATTTCTTGTAATGACACACATGCATCAAATAATTCACGCCAAAATTTCAAGAGATGAAATCCTTTAAATTGATTTCCCAAGATTTCTCATCCGGTCCTATAATGACATTTGAATAAAACGTTTTTGGCAAACTAGCACACAACAATGCGTTTTTCCAAAACATACGAGGAAATAAGTGTTAATAATTTATTGACACCAAAAAGGGTTCAAACCTATTTTCAGATTTCAAATTGCACCAACGATGCGAATCAATGTTCAAAACATAAGAATTCCACGCATCATAATTTTATACAAACAAATTTTCTAAAATCTTTATCACGAAGCACTTTCCTCAAAATTCCGTACTTGGAACATAAAACGTCGAAACGTCATTGCTTAAAACGTATTTGTCAAAATATTTAAAATACACATTTCCTCCAACCCAAAAGGTTTTCAATTTTCCACAAATATTCGGCAAATCAAAGTTGACCAATGCCAACGACTCATACATTTGTGTTATTCAAATATCACGTATTGTAAACCATCCGTGATCCTCACACCTCTAAAACATGCTTTGATCAAATGGTCTCTCATTTAAACAAGGAGTTAATAAAACATTTTCATGCACGTCTCGTTTAGTAAGTGTCGAGAAAACAATGGTTACCAAGATATGCATACTCCTAAGTCGATATACGCATTTACATGGAGATAATACTAAAACACTTAACTGACCGAAAGCGCACCAAACAAATTATTAGGAATGTTACCAAAAATGTTCTTTCATGCATTACTTGAGCCACGTATAAATCAATCCATACCCTGAACTATTTGCAACAAAATACTTAATAACACAAACCCTTGAAAGAAAAATTACGCGACACTAGAGTTCCAAACGCATCTTTTCTTAGTCGCCTTATGGCATAAAATTAACTTTTCTCAACAAAACTCGAGTGGGACCAATTGCCCAACATAACTCGTAAACTTTTCACATAAGCAAATAGAGTATGCACATTGTAAAATTGTACCCACATGACACAACACGCCATAAAACAAAACTCCATGAACTTTAATGGACTCAATGACCTCAAGTCAATAAAACGACACTAGCATCATGCTTCCAAAGCCACATTGCTAAAAGCAAAATCATGAATGAGACGCCAAAATCCCAAAATCCCTTTCCATGGTAATACCACATAAACAATATTGTTTAACAACTCACATTAAACAAATTCTCCAAAATAACTGTACATAGACATAATGGAAAATAACTTCCCGTCCAAACTTTAACATATGTGGAGGAGATCCAACGTTAAAGTCACAAGCCGTAGTTATTGCCCAACATCTTAAACATCATAAAATATGATTGTCATTATGTCCAAAACAAATGTTGAACAACAAAAATAAAGCAAAACATATCCCGGCGGAGTTTGCAACTCCCGCTATAAAATGGTTTCGTGCACGTTCAAAACCATGATTCGAAATCTTGTGTGTGTGCTAAACATTTCTCAAACTTCATAATACAATCCATATAAGGATTGGAAACACAAAAAATAGTTGATGCAATTTACTTTCAAAATAAACTTTGTGTATGACTTAGTCGGCATTCAACGTCTCAACTCATACTCCTCCATAATTCTCCGGTCCACTATTGTCATCCGGATATTCAACCTCTTAAGGCAAGTTGGGAATTACATCAATTAATCCTTACGGTTTTTCCTCAAATCAAAGTCGGCTCCATAAGCCTATGGTTCTAGTCCAACCATCAATTTTGACCCGAAACGGTCTACTTAAAGCAATTATCATGCTTATCGTCACTCCAAGTGACTAATACTAGAATCGTCCATCTATTCCAACGACTACTAGCTTAAAATCCCCTTCACTACCCCAATGATCATCACATTAAAGTAATTCAAGTATGCACATGTACTAGTAGGCTCACCATGACACTGGCCAGGTGTCACTATGAACGCACCGTGCATGATTATCCTTGCTACTCTCGACGTGATTCTCGTTTCTAACAACATCCATTGACCTCGAAACATCCTATCTTAAAGTGCCTAAAGGTGAATTTCACTCTCATTTACTTAAACAAACGCTAGTTTGAGTCTAGGTATCCAAAATCAACACCTAAATCTCTCAAACTTATGCTCTGATACCAACTTGTAACACCCTCAAATTTGGAACGAGCAACTGAATAAAATTTCAATAAAATACCCAACAATATAAAACCATTTCTACAATTCATTCCTTAAAATACCTCGGAATTTAAAACGTTAAAATTCTCCCAATGAAATAACTTAAACATGTGTTACTTAACACCACACAAGTTGCTAATTTCAGATACGTGCGGAAGACTTCACTAATTCAAATCACCTCGCGAGCACTCTACTAGCACACGACCTTTCACACGTGTCACTAGAATTACTCCCAACCTGAGACCTGTTGCACATGCCGACAAATAAAAAGGGTTAGGCTAACGCCTAGTGAGTTCAAGCATTTTATCATGACTATATAAATTCATAATTCGAGAGGAGTGTGGCTTTTTAGTCATGATTTCAAAAGAGTTTACTTTAAATGTAGAGTACCCATTTTCCAAATCCCACAATTCCCATAAATGAAATCTTTAATGCAATATGATTTCCAAAATAGAGTAATTCCCAAAATCCACGTGATATGGTGAAATACCATTTGATACTCAAAATAATTAAATCCATAATTCAATTTGTCATTATTCCAAAAACATCCCAAACGCGGGTAAAACATAACGCATAACTCATATAACATGGAAATGCAATTCTCATAAATGTGATACATTACCGAAAACATGGATAAACACAAACGCCCAAAACCTCACACACGGATGAGATATAAAGTTATAAACCACAACTTGCGTACCGTGGAAAACAATCCATATAAATATAACACGTCACCGAAAACATGAGTAGCAACAAATACCCAAAACAACACCTTTCGGTGACGGGGGAGACCCGTATACATCGCACGTGACGGAACACTAAAGTGGGCCACTTACTATGCAATAAAACACACACGTGGATTACTCTCGTAAACTGAGCTCAATCACTCCAGATCTATTGCCCGCGAGACTAGGGAGTTCTCAACTTCAACTACTCCAGGTCTATACATTGGGTCACTCTAAATCCACAACAACACATTAGGGATTACACCTTACTGCCCATGAGACGACGCCCGACCATCTAGGCCCACGCCTTACTTATCATGGAACCCGATGCCTATCCCGTGCTAAACACATATATGGAATTACACCTTACTGCCCATGAGACGACGCCCGACCATCTAGGTCCACGCCTTACTTATCATGGAACCCGATGCCTATTTCGTGCTACAAAATAAACTAACGTCTCGTAACACTGAACTCAGTCAATTCCGACCTCTTGCCCGCGAGATTAAGGGAAACTCAAATGCCTATGGATCCATAGCTATCAAGGTCTAAATATTACACGACCCAAATAAATACACACATGCATTCAAAACATGCAATTCCCCAATAACATAATTCATTATCAAACTCAATCTTGAGTTACCAAAACTGGACAAATGTCCCCAAGACTTAATAAAAATCAATACCGAGCCACAAGCTCAACTCACTCAAAAGATAGATTATGAAAGTCACGAAATGACACCAAATATAGCAACACACACCATTTGTCGGTTAATACCTCAATTCTATGAAAACCCGAAATAAACCTTGGATCGGGTTAACCCTCATCTCCAAAGAGGACTCACACCCTTAGTATTCTCAAAATGACCCATAACACTAAAAGTGCATTTCCCAAATGGTTTATTAAAATCCTTTACACACATATGATTAAACCATCAAATAGACATCATTTTGAGCAATTAATCTTTTAAAGACAAATTATGGTTTCTAACCATCCAATTATCCAAAAGCCCCAAATATGGGTGTTTTACACAATTATGAAGATAAACACTTCAAAAGAGTTAAACTATCCAAATAACTCAGCCATAGATATTTAAGTAAAACACACAAATATTTGGAAAATACTATTTTTGGCATGTACAAAGTTTTCGCAAAGTAACTTGAACTCACCTTGCTAGATTTAAGCTAAATCTAGAGTTCTCCAAACGTAAGCTCCTTTGATGAAGTTTGCATCCTCAAGCCAAAACTTCCAAAACCTAGATTTATGAATTTCCAACCATCAATATCACAATCCAACCATGTAGAATCATTCCCTAAACACTTAGAATCATTTCTCCCAACATACTATACCCAAAATAACCAATACATCGAAACCCTAACTTCCAAAATGAAGAGAAAGAAGATTACCTAAACCATCACGTGAATCCACCAACCAAACACTTCTAGTGTTACCAAAGTGAGCTTCATTATTCATTTTATCTAAGGATAAGAAAGGAAAGGTTTAGGAGAGGGTTGGTTAAAACCCTAGAAAGTGTAGAAATCTTACCAAAACGAAAGTGAGAAGAAGGGTTCTAACCTCCATCCATAATCCCTTGATAAGAACTGAGAGAGAAGTTTTGATTTGCAAGATTTTTGGCTTCAAAAGTTCCAAAAACGATTTAGAGGGTTAGGGTTTGGTTTGGGAGAGTTTAGAGAGAAATGGGTGGAATAGCAAATGAAAGGGAGCTGAAGTCGTGGGTTTAAAACACCCTGGAGGCCGACGGCGAGGGTGACAGGCGAGATTGCCACTGTCACTCTCGCGGGGCACTCTTGCTCGCTACCCGAAATGCCCACGGTACATTTTCGGCGAAAGTGACACTGCGAAAGTGACCATGTCACTCTCGCGAGTGTCATACTCGTTGGACTTGTACCGAGCCCCAAACTTGGCCAATTTCTCGAGAGATCCAATTAGCATTACGTGTCCCACCTTCCAATGCAACACCTTGTCCTTCTAATAAATCTAAATGGACTATTTACAATTTGAGTTAGGATTTTCGGGGTGTTACAGTACATGTTTGAATGACCATAAGCTAGCTTCTTGAAACGTTACTTGAAGTAGTTTTTGAGTAGTTTTTTTGTAAATATTTCAATATTGCCCTCATTATTATTAATTAACTATTATTATAAATAAATATTATTATTTTTAATTAATTAATATTAAATGAAAATTATGAAACTATGAAATTTTAATTATTTAGAGATATCATTGATCATATAAATTATTTTTATATATTGATTTAATATTAATCAATATATTTTAATTATCAATTACTATTATTTTTTTTAAATATTATTTTATATTATATGTAACGGTTATTTAAAAGTATAAGTTAATATGTATTTATTCTAAAACTTGTTTTAACAAATTCACAATTTATAGTATATATGTAATAATAAATTTTAAATACTTTTAATTAACATGTTATATTATTTAATTTTTCTTTACTATTCTGGTTATATTTATTAACATATTATATTGTTATAAATTTGTTTTAATTATATAATTAAATATTGTAATTGATAATTTTTTGAATATGTCATTTTTGATCATTTTACATTTTTATAAGCTAGTTTTGTCAAACGTGACTTTTTCATCAACTAACTTATCAGCTACCAGCTAGCTTATCAACTAGTTTGCTAAATATAGCCCAACTCTATACCATATGAGAATATCTTTAATGTAAGTTAGATGGGCACAATTGTCCCATTTTGTTGAAAAAGGGTTTAGTAGATGGGCACAATTGTCCCATTTTGTTGAAAAAGGGTTTAGATGAGTACATATTACCCCCAAAGTACAAAACCGCTAAAAACATCTACAATACCTGCTATTTTAAAAAATTGGAGATTTGAAAAAAGTTTGCCCAACAATTATGCCCAACTCTTCTCTAAAATAGAGAAAATAAAAGGAGAGAACGGAAGAGAAATCTTCAAATGTGGAAGAAGCCATTGAAGATGCTCTAAAATGGTAGTTAGATCGTCTTTGTCTCCAACAGCTATGCTATTTTAGAAATTTTGGAGAATGAGAAAAATTTGCTTTATCAACGATACTAAACTCTCCTCTAAAATAAAGAAAAATAGGAGAGAGAATCACAATTGTCCCAAATTGGTGAGAAGGGATTATATGCATACAAAATTACCCCAAAGTATAAAACCCCTAAAATGGTAAACTATAACTCGGATACCATATGAGAATATGTGAAACCTCGTTAGATTACTCTCCAAAATAGCCCATAAAAACAAAAACGAGGTTTCAACATTTTCAGGGAGCAAATGATCCCTAGCTAAATGCAATTCCAGTTTCCAGATTTCAAACACACACACAACGACACACAACCAAAACATTCATGAAGCTTTTTCTACGAACATTAAACTCCAAAAAAATGAACCACGAATCTTAAAAGCTCGTACCGAATTGCTGTTTAGAAAAGCAGTTAGTTCAAACTCACTTGGTACTTGTGAGACATTCTTGTTATGATTCGGAGGCTCAAAAACCCTTATTTTACTCTTTGGAAGATTTGTTGATGAGAGACTTGTGAATGTGAGGAATAACACCTCCACCAGCAATGGTTCCTTTTATGAGAGTATCCAACTCTTCATCCCCTCTAATAGCAAGCTGTAAATGCCTTGGAGTTATACGTTTCACCTTCAAATCTTTGCTAGCATTCCCAGCCAATTCGAGCACTTCTGCTGTCAGATACTCCAGTATAGCTGCTGTGTATACCGCAGCTGTTGCTCCAACCCTTCCACTAGAGGAAACCCTTGTCTTCAAAAGACGGTGAACTCGACCCACTGGAAACTGCATACATTGCATCAATCGCCTTAAAACTAAAAAAAACATAATCAAACACAATGCAAAAATATTTGAAGAGGGGTTCCAACACACACATATATCTCCAACAGCTTCCCCAAAATGGAGAAAATGAAGATTTTGGGCTAATGTTTTGCTTCAACAGCTTCCCCAAAACTATCCCAAAATGGAGAAAGTTGGAGAGAGAAAGTTTTTTTCTCCAAAAATGATTACCAGGTGAGATGACCAATAGAAAACTTTGAAAATAAATATGTAGAGAGAGAAATAATATTTTGATAGATGAATGACATATTTTAATATTTTAATTAATGTTGGATTCTCCAAAATGGGAAAGCTGTTGAAGATGAATGTATTTTTTATAGGGATTTTGGCTTTTGGTTCTCCATTTTGGAGAAATTACGGGAAAGTTGTTGGAGATGCTCTAACACCCCCCTTTCCAATAGAGGCTGGGGCACATATTATCCCTGCAGTGCCGAGAGGGGGCTAGACAGGATCAGATTAACCCGAAGTGTTGAGTGGTAGACCATGGCTCTGAACCACGTGAGAATATGCAGAACTCATTAGATTACTATTCAAAACTCAAAAAAGAGTCCCATGAGTGTTTACTAAAATGGTAGACCTTGACTTTGATACCATTTGTAAACATGAGGAACCCAATGAGATTACTCTCTAATTGGACCCTTGAAGTGCTCAGTCCTAGAGTGGTAGACCTTGGTTTTGTGCCATATGAGAACATGTCAAACCATCATATTGCCTTTGATTCCATTTGATTACTCTCCACAAGAGCAGGTTCCAACTAGAAATGGTCAAGTCTAACTGAACAAAAACAAACACATATTTCATCCTAAAAGAACCATTAATCCATACGCAACAAAATACTACTGGTTTCAAAGTACGAAACCTAAGCCATCGACATAGCTATTACCGTCTAAAAGAACTGTAAATATTATTTTTAAAAAAAACTGTGACGCAAAAAACTTATGCACAAAATTATTCTTCCATGCAAAAAGTACGATAGTGTTTGAATTTTGCAAACTACATAAGCTCGTAAAAAGTGAAATTAATCCGATTTTGGAAGAAAACCTGTAGCAGAATCGAGAGAATTAAACTTCGTATCGAAGAAGTATGAATAAAAGAGTAGATCTAACAGATTCTGCACCTACTAGTTACAATTGATGCTCTTCAATCAGTTCATCTAGTAAACTAATCGACAGAAACCTATACGTATAGAGAGAGAAAGCTATATATATACATACATATATATATATAGAGAGAGAGAGATAAACCTGGAGACCGGCGCGGGAAGAGCGAGAGACGGATTTCTTCTTGTCTTTATCTTTGTTGTTTGATCCATTTAAAGCAGAGGAAGATGCCTTCCCCATTATCAAACCTTTTGCGCCCTTTCCAGACATTTTTGCACACCAAACTTCCGTTAGGGTTTCCGATTGCCGGATTCCGGTAACGATTGACTGATTTCGAGCACAGAAGAGAAGAGAAGCGATTAAGATATTTTGATATAGAGAGATGGATAAATAGGGAGGGTCTCGAATAGTCGGAAAATGTCGATTCGTCTGCTGCTTATATTTTTTATATTTATAGTAAACTACAAGATTGGTCCCTGTGGTTTGTTAAAAGTAACTTTTTATTTCTATATGGTTTTGAAATTACAAGATGGTTATGGTGCTTTGCAAATTGTCTGGATTTGGTCTTGTTGTTAAAAGGCTTCGTTAGATGAGGGATTTTCGTTCTTTTAGGGTGCGTTTGGTACGCAGACAGAATATGACAGAATAATGTGTGACATAACAGAATAGGACAGGACAGAACAGCTGTTTCACGTTTGGTAAGACAGAACTGGATAGAACAGAACAGATAATATTGACCAATTTACCCTTGCTAAATTTAAAGAATGAACAAAATATGAAATAAAATGTTTATTTGATGTTTTAGAAGAGAATTAGATTTTATTTTGAGGTTATATTGGTAGAACATAAGTTTGTTCCACCTTGTTCCAGCTTGTTCCATGGGGTGGGGGTGGAACGGTCATGTTCCAGTTTGTTCCACCTTGTTCCAGTCTGTTCCACATAAATGTTCTGCCAAACGTGGGACAATGGACCCTGTTCTGTTCTGTCATGTCCTGTCCAGTGTACCAAACGCACCCTAATGGTGTGTTTGGTACCCTGGACAGGACATGACAGAACATAAATCACTATCACACGTTTGACATAATTTTAATGTGGAACAGAGTGGAACAGGCCTGTTCCACCGCCACCCCATGGAACAAGGTGGAACAGACTTATTTTTTTTTATCAAATTAACCTCAAAATAAAATATAATTCTCTTCTAAAATATCAAATACACATTCTATTTTAGATTTTATTTATGCTTTAAATTTTATTTATTATATTTTATCTAATGTTATATGTTATGTTCTATCCAGTTTTGTCTACCAAACGCTGAACAACTGTTATGTCTTGTTCTGTCCTGCCCCATTCTATTATGTCTGCGTACCAAACGCACCCTTAGGGATTACAAGATGACCATCATGGTTAGTAAAAATATCCAAATTTTGTCCCTTATTTGTTAAAAAACTTTATTAAATGAGTGACTTTTAAGTCCCTCTTGTAATTTTGATACTATTTATGAAAAGTGTTATATTTCGACCAACTACATGGACCAAATTTGTTTTTACTCTTCTATGTAATAAGTAAACTACACTTTTGGTCCTTTTGGTATATAAAGAGTTATGGATTAAGTCCATATGGTATGTTTATTGCAGAATAACCCTTGTGGTATGTATTTTGTTTTGAATTTGGTACCTCTTTCTAAAGACGGATATGTGAGCATGCTAACTTCAAGTCTAACTTTCGATTTTTATTAATCGATTAAGAAGAGGTAAACAACCCATTAATCAACTCTGGTGTCTCCTTGCTATTGATTTACGAATATTCAAACGTTTCTATTCCAAACACGTTAACAAGCAAATGAACACATGATATCATAATTAGGAAATGAGTTGTTTTATGATATATATTACAATTTTAGATAGTTTGGAAATCAATTCATAAACAAGGGGATCTACAAGCACAAACATGAAAAAAATGGCAAGCGACAAAAATGTCCATATCTTGATTAGGATGTTGAAGGACTTTACGACCCTTCATGAACGACATATGCATTAGACACCAGATTTGTAAGAATTTGTGAACCACATTGACCACCATTATGTAATGGTGGAACAAACCACACAAACGAATTCCGCAATTTATGACAAACGAGTGTCCAAGTGTAGCTTACTTCCAATTAACTTTACAATTTTGCTCTTGTTATCTGTTTTTGAAATTAAATGTTAATTGTTATTAGAATGAGTATGGATCAAAATTTTATTAAGATGATAAAATTTATTTTAAAGAGAATTAATTTTGTATGGTATTCACATAATTTTTTTAGACAATATCTACATAGAGCATTAAAAATAAAATAAGACATGATTTTGAAACATTTTTTTAGATCCGTTTAGATATGTCTTTTTATAATTGTGTGATTATTATCGTTTCAATACGTGATATATCAATTTCTGATGTTTGGGTGATATTTTTTTGTTTGTAATCATCAAAAACCCTAAACCCTAAACCCTAATCATCTAATCCCATATTTACTTGTAACTTTATTTATTTAAATAATCATAATTTATTGAACACTCAACCTTAAAAAATAATTACTATAACTTCATACAACAAAAAAACATTAAAACGCTATTTCCCACAACATATTTAACATTTAGCGGCGATTGGCTTGTATAATGTTTTTGGATAGAATGAAATATATTAAACAAATTTGACCTTAAAGGATTGGGATTAAATGTTATCAGATTTGACCATCTGTTTGATTGACCGACATTATAATGAAAGTTGTTAAAAAATTTAGAATTTGTCTGTTTTATTCACATAATGTAGCTTTGAAATTGGCATAATTTTATTGGTACATGACCAAAATACCATTTTTTTAATTTTAAAACCTAAATCCAACTATTGTAGTTTAAACCGGTGGTGGTCCATATCGGGTGGTTCAGATCGGTGGTGGTCGGAGGCGGTGATATGGGTAAACCAAGCAGGGAAGATGTGGATAATTGTCTTTTTTAGAATATGGGATGAAATGGAATTAAATTTCTTATCAATTGTGATGGAATGACCAAAATTCATGAACAATGGAATGTGTGGAATTCAATTTCATTCAATAGTTAAACCAAACGCAATGAAATTTGGTCAATGAAATTGACCATTTTTGATACAAGTAGGGGTATGAAAATGAGAATGAAAATAAAAATAAGAATGAATTTTCACTCACATCATTTTAACATGAAAATTAAAATTTGGGCTTATTAGATAATAAAATCAATATATTATACAAAACCAAATAGGTTTTTAGAGCATCTCAAACATGTATGGTGTATTTTCTCTATTTTCTTTCAAATTTGAAGATTTCTCCATTTTCTCTCATTTTTTTCTCTAACCTGGACCATCTCCAACCTAAACACTAAAAACGGTGGATCCATTAAACACTAAAAAATTAACTTCATGCACACTTTAAAAAAAACATCAAAAATCATCTTTAATATTATAATAACAATAAACATCTTAATATATTAAATTCTTAAATCAATATATATTGTATACAAAGACAATTACAAAAACTTAATATTATATTAATATATATTAGATGCCTACTTTTTTGAACTCCAAAAATATTTTTTGCCTTAATTTTTTCTAGTCTTAGGTTGGAGATGAAACACCTCAATTTTTATAGTTTATTGGGTTGGATATGCCCTTAGAGAAGAGCCTAGTATAGTTGTTAGAACATCTCCAACAACTTTGCTATAATTTTTTCAAAATAGAGAATCAAAAATTAAAATCTCTAAAAAATGTTACATTCATCTCCAACAGTTTTGCTATTTTAGAGATTTTAACACAAATTATATTAATATAATATTCTTTAATTTTTATTCCCAATGCACTTTAAAGGAACTTAATATAAAATGATAAAAGAATTATGTCATTGGTGTATTGAATTAAATAATTATTTCTCTCTCCTATTTAGAGAATTCTCTATATTTAGAGTTTTCTCCAAGAATCTTTATTTTAGCAATTAAGATAGCAATGCTGTTGGAGAAGAATAGCAAACAAAAACCTACATTTTTCTATTTTAGCAATGCTGGTGGAGATGCTCTTATCCGTAGCGCTGCGGGCTCGGGTTCACGCCACATGGCACCCGGGTTCGAGCGGGTTCCAGCGGGTTACGGTACGGGGGGAGCGGGCTCGGGCTCGGGTTCCAGCCTCGGGTTCCAAAACCCGTTCAACCCGATGGCTTTTCTTTTTTTTTAATTTTTTTTAAATAATTTGAAAATAAAGACGTTGGCAACGGCTATTTTTAAAATAAAAAAAATCAATTTAATCACACTATATATATAATCCTAAAACCCATTTTATTTTTCACACAAAACAACTCTCTCATTCTCTCATTCTCTCATTCTCTTCCATTCTCTATATTTTTCACACCAAAATCTCTCAAATTCTCTCAAACTCTCTCAAATTTCATCATGAATCCAAACAAAACACCTACATCCCGTCGTAACCGACCGAATACACCGCAACCGCAAGAAGACCCGGAGCTTGGTTTCCAAGCGTTTTCACAACAAGATTATCATCCGCAATTTTCGCAACAATTTCCGCCACAATTTCCGCAACAATTTCCGCCACAATTTTCGCAACAATTTTTCCAACAAGTTCCCCAACAATTTCCTTACCAATTTACACGTCCCGGTTTGATTCAACAAGGTTTTACTCCGGCCAACTACAATCTTCCTTCACCCGCAATCGATCTCGATGACGACATTGTTCCGGAAACCCAACATTCTAGCCCGCACACACCACAATTCATCTTCACACAACAATCTATCCCGAAACCATCAAACCCGACACCAACGAGAAAAGGAAAAAACAAAAAATATGAAAATAGAGCCGCCAAACAGATGTGGAGTAAAGACGAGGAACTCGCGTTAGTGTCGGCGTGGGTTGACGTTTCGGAGGACCCCGTTGTCGGTAACGCACAAACCGGTGGTAATATTTTTATTGTTATTATTATTATTATTAATATTATTATTATTCTTGTTAAAATGTAGAAAGTTTTTGGACCCGAATCGGGCAAGTGTTCTTTAGTTTTATGAGTCGCGGAAATTATAGAACAACTCATCAACTCAACACCAAGTTCAACGACCTCAATAAAAGAATAAATTCTTTTGACGGCATCTACAACAACTTGGTCACTAATAGATCAAGCGGAATGGGTGAGGCCGACATTTCACGAACGACACACGAACGGTACCGAGCACAACTTGGGTTTGCTTTCACTCACGAACAAGCTTGGGAAGTCCTCAAAAAATGTCCAAAATGGGGAGCCGTTCCAACGATGACGACAACTTCATCGCGGGGTTCAAAACGTACCAAACCTTCCGATGATGACGATGAAGACGTCAACGAGGTCGAGCAACTTCAACGACCCATCGGGAGAAACAAGGCAAAAAAACATCAACGAGTAATACGAGCGGGTCGAATACGAACGAAAGTGTTACTCAGTTGTTGACGAAGTTCAACGAGAAGATTGATGATACAATGGAGTACAAAATGAAAAAACTCGAACTCGATAAGTTGGAACTCGAACGAGAAATCGAACGAGAAAAACGATTTGATAAAGACTTCGAGTTTTTCATAACCCCGCATGATCACCTTACGGGAGATATTTTGAGGGATACTTTGGCGAAGAAAGAGAGAATTAGAAAATTACATAATTTTGGGTAATTTTGTATTTTGTAATTTTTATTTTTAATGAATGATATGAATTTTTATTTTTATTATTTATCTTATTTTTATTTATTAAAAAATATATAAATATTTTTATTTTGTTAAATAATTAAATGTATAAATAAAAGAATTAAAAAAAATGAGGTGGCAAGAGGGCTTGAGGGTTCCGCTACGTCACTTTAGGGCTTGAGGGTTTGAGGAGAGGGTTAGGAGAAAAACTGATGTGGCGCTTGAGGGCTTGAGGGTTGGGATACGGATGGCCTTGCCTATTAGAGCAACCTTTTTTCAAAGCTCCAAAATTTCTAAAATAACATGGTTGTTGGAGATGCTCTTAATTATTTGAATTTTATTATTTAACATCTAATAATCATTTTAAAAATCCCTATCCAAAAACAACATCGGGGCCGTTTACCAAATGCATATTCAGGTAAGCGCTTAACGGTAAAATTTAACACTACCATTTTCTTATTGGGTAAAGTTTTAGTTCACAAAAACGGTATCGTATGCATTAAATTTTTCAATAAGCGCTAAGTCGCTAACCATGGTAAGAGACTAAAAGGTCGTTTACCAAACACTTACCCGGGTAAGTGCTTACCAAGCCACATTACCTTACCGGATGAATATGGTGAGGACCAATAATCTTACCCGGTAAAGCGAATGCAATGACCGAGAGTCTTACCCGACAAGTGAGTGCGATGAGTCTTACCACGGTTAGCGCTTACCAGGTAAATTGCTGCATACCATGTCATTTTGGTGGACTAAAATCTTACCCGTAAGTAAGTGACAGTGTTGAATTTTTTCGGTAAGCACTTACCGGGTAAGTGATTAGGTAAACGGCCCCTAAGAGTCTTCACCATCACTTACCGGGTAACACTCTCGATCTTTGTTTTAGCTCTTATCACGTAAGATTCCTGATCCTTAACATATTTATCCGGTAAGTTAATGTAACTTAATAAGCGTTCAGTAAACGACTTATTCTTCTGTATGATCAACAATAGAGATGATCAACAATAGAGAGAATAGAGAGTGTGTGTAAATAAATGAAAGAAGAAGACATCTATTGGACAATACAAAAAGTATAGGGGCGTAATTGTCAATAAAACAAAACATCAGGGACCATCATCGAGAAAGAAAACCCCGAGCTCTGGACACTATAAATTCAAGCAGTACCTCAAGAACAGCCTCGCGCCTAGCCCTATATACGCATATATCTTTTAGTTTTTTTTTTTTTACATTTTTCTTTGATTTTGATTCACATAAATTTTAGTTTGATCTGTTCTTCATTGATGCTGCTGGGGTTAGGAGGTGTGGATTCATCGTACAAAAATCGATCAGAACTTAAAAAATTTAGGTTTCCCACCTGTGTTGATTGCCGCCATTTCTACGTATAATATAAACTGTTTTTGTAAGATTTTGTTATCGATACGAAGATCAGACATTTTGTTCAAGCAATTGTTCGTGTTTTATTGGGGGTCAGTTGTCGATTTCTAGGTTGTTATTAGTGCTTGATTTCAGAATTAGGTTTTGGAGGACTGTGATTTGGGTTTGAAATTGAAAAGATCGTATTTCTAGGGTTTTTTTGTGTGTGTGTAATTTGAATGTTTATAATGGAGAAGAAGAAAGTGGCGGTTCCGCTTGTATGCCATGGTCATTCTCGTCCGGTGGTGGATTTGTTTTACAGTCCGGTTACTCCAGATGGGTTCTTCCTTATCAGTGCCAGCAAGGGTATGTTATGTATATATATGTATATATATAGAGGTGCTTAAATCATTAGAGAACTTAGATTCATGAGAACTTGTGCCTTAAGTTTTGTTTCACATATTTTTTTCCATCCAACGGTATACATGAATATATATGTTTCCCAATATGTTTGTTTCATATGTATTTAGTTCACAGTGTGAAACTTTTTTAGGGTGTAACTTTTGTTTCACTTAACAAGCTAACCAAACACATGGTGAAACTTGCAGACAGCCAAGTTTTTTCCATACCTGCTCCTCCCAATTAAAAAACACGCTCCTTTCTCGATCTATACAGACAGATTAATCAACACACACAACTTTACCCATACATGACTTAATAGAAAACCAACCAAAGCCAATGGCCAATGCCTATTATTGGAGTTGCCGAGTTGGTCAACCAAATCTTGTGCTTGAATATGCATAAAGATCTTATAGAAATATATGTCAATGGAGGGACCAACGTAAGTAATAGGAAGTTTTTAAACAATATGCATTTGCAATTTGTGAGTTTTCTTTACAGGAAAGTCACATGATTAGAGCATCTCCAAGAAATTCTCCAAAAAAATTTCAAAATGGAGAACCATCGAAAATTAGAAACATTCAACTCCAACAAATTCTATATTTTGGAGATTACAACATTAATTTTATTATTAAATATTTTATACATGTAATAAAATATTATCTCTCTCTCCGGTAAACATTTCACATCAAGGTTTCTTATTGGCGGGATTATAATAAAAATTTGTCCCTCTTTTATGGTAATCATTTTTGGGTAGTTCTCTTTACTTTGGAGGATTTTAGACCCTCTCTGATGCTTTCTCCATTTTGGAGAATCTCAGTCCTTGCATGCTCATGCGGAAGGTAAGCGACACCCGGTAACCACTTGGTAAACGGCCCCTTAATAATTTTTTTAAAATTTGAAGCTTAAAAAGAATTTGTAAGAAACTCCATTATAAGTTTACTAAACAATAATAGATTTATTTTTTCAGATTCCACTCCTATGCTTAGAAACGGAGAGACTGGGGATTGGATTGGAACCTTTGAGGGGCATAAAGGTGCCGTGTGGAGTTGCTGCCTCGATACTAATGCCCTACGTGCTGCATCTGCATCTGCTGATTTCACTGCGTATGTAGTGAACCATTTTCTCTATTATTTCTGTTTGGTGAAGTTGTTTGCCAAGTTACTTTATGGTACGTGGGACCGGATGGGATATGACAGTTGTTGTCCCATGTAGGGGTGTAAACGAGTTGAGTCAAGTAGTAGGTTATTCGAACTCGCCTCAATAAAATAATACCAAGCTCGAGCTTAAATAACTTTTTTAAAGTAGGGCTCGAGCTCGTTTATGGGCTCAAACGTGCAATCGATTAACTCGTTTATTGGCTCGAGCTTGATAATTTTTATATTTTTATTGTATGATTTATGAACATATGAACAGGTTTGGCTTGAAAAAAGTGTATGCTCGAAACTTAATCGAGCTTTTGAACGAGCCGAGTTGAACATGGGGTGTTATGAAGCTCGGTTCGTTAAGTTAAGCAAGTTTAATTTTGTTTTGAGATAGACTCGAGCTCGAGAATTATTTAAGCTCGAGCTTGAGATAAACGAGCTCACGCTCAAGTGGCTCGTTAAAAACTTGAATCGTTTACACCTCTAGTCTCATGTTTAGTGCTACATTAGACCGGGACGGACAAGACTGAGTGGGAAAAAATGCCTTTTATTTATTTTTTGTCCCACCAAAGTTAAGGAGATGAGATAATACTGGTAAATTACAAAACTACCCATGTCAAATTAGAATTCTAAAACCTTCCACATTTTGCGTACCAAATGTATCCTTAATGATCGTGTTACGGAAAATGGAATAGTCACGTTCTTTAAGGAAAAAAGGTAGCGTCATTTATAATTCATCTTTTTGTTTGCAGGAAATTGTGGGATGCATTAACCGGGGATGAACTACACTCATTTGATCACAAACATATAGTTCGGACATGTGCTTTTTCTGAGGTAATTTCTTACTTTCTTGTACATTTTCATGAATAATACGAGCTATGTTGTTAATTTTACCACTATAGCAGCTATATCGCCGTTTGCGGTTGTGGACAAGGTGAAGTATCGTGTGAGAAGTTGAGGTTAATGTGAGAAGCGTGAGAAGTGGATTTGAACCATTGATCACTTTTAATCAAATGCCCTCCTATGAATTGCGCCTTAGAAGGGAATTGATCCGGTGCATCTCATCCTAATTTTTGTCCATTTCTCATCCAACGGTTGATAACCACTTCTCGCGCTTCTCATGTTAACCTCAACTTCTCACCGGAACTCAACCCTGTGGGACAAATAGTGGTCCTGCCAGTAGCGGTGCTATTGATTGCTATGACCGCATTTTGAACTCAAAAAAGCAGCTGCAAAACCGTTAATTGTGGATACTCTGTTTTGGTGTTAAAAAAACAATTTTGTGGGCTTTTAATTTGGACCTGCATTGGGTTTTATTTTAGTCTGACGATATCAAGGCTTCATTATTCTTAATTTTTTGGACATGGACACCATTATTCTTTTTTTGGATTTGGACACTATCACTTTGACTTGTGGCTTTGAATAAAAGTATCCACATTGTTCAGTTATTTTTATTTGGAGTTGGACATCATTATTCTTATACAATTCTTTACTGAAAACATATAATATGTTATGTATACATATACATACATCTATATATAGGGGGCCTTCATTTGAGAACCCATAAAATTATGATAACTTTCAGAACCGGTGCATCATGTGCTATTTCACATTATTTTTTTCCATCTACAACTTGGATTTAGGGTATTAATTAACATGTATTTGTTTCACGGTGTGAACATTTTTTGTGTTTGTGAAACAAAAAATACAACTAAAAAGTTCACATTGTGAACCAAATACATATGAAACGATCACATTGTGAAACAAATATATGTTAATCAACATATTAAATTATTAGCTTTAGATGAAAAAAAAATTCATGTGGAACAATACCTTATGATAATAGTTCTAACATATTGTGGGGTTCTCATTTGATTATGCCCTTATATGGGTTGAGTTTTGGTGAGAAGTTGAGGTTAACGTGAGAAGCGTGAGAAGTGGTTATCAACCGTTGGATGAGAAATAGACGCACATTAGGATGAGTTGCACCGAGATAAGATGCACCGAGATGTACCGGATCAATTTCCTTCTAAGGCGCAATTCATGGGAGGGCATTTGATTAAAAGTGATCGGTTCAAATCCACTTCTCACGCTTCTCACGTTAACCTAAACTTCTCATAGGATCCTTCGCCTATATTATATATATATATATATATATAGACGGAGGTTCACGGGAAAACCTCAAATAAATGGAAAACTAAAAAACACTTTATCAAGTGTTAGATTAGATAATCTGATGGATGTGATTAGACGGGCGGTTACAACAATATTAACTAAATTAAAAAATCTCACCCTCCTATTTTTTATTCGAAAAAAGACGAAAAATAAACAAAATTCGAGCGAAATAAATTACACCAAATAAACGATCATATTTTTCTCGTTAATTTGACATCCATATTGATATACTTTTTCCTCCGTATTTTCGTGGTTTTCCGGTTTTCCAGTTATTTAGGGTTTTCCCCTGAACCTGACCCTATATATATATATGATTCTAGTTATTATATGAACCGCTATTTTGGAAACGCTATTTCAAATCATGGTTCTGGTCGCGATTTCATATTTTTACCGCTATAACAACATAGAATATGAGCAGTAAATTTTGTTTGAATATACAGGATACACATCTTTTACTCACTGGTGGTTTTGAGAAGATACTTCGCATATTTGATTTAAATCGACCAGATGCGCCTCCAAGGGAAGTTGTCAACTCTCCAGGATCGGTGAGGAGTGTTGTATGGCTTCACAGTGATCAAACTATATTAAGTTCCTGCTCTGATTCTGGTGGAGTAAGGTATGCAATGAACACAAAAATACAGATTTAGGGGCCGTTTACCAAATGCTTACCAGGGTAAGTGCTTATCAAGTCACATTACCTTACCAGATGAATATGGTAAGGACCAAGAGTCTTACGCGGTAAGTGAGGGCGACGACTCTTACCACGGTTAGCGCTTACCGGGTTACTTGTTGCATATGATGCCGTTTTAGCGGACTAAAATCTTGCCCGGTAAGTAAGTGATAGTGTTATATTTGACTTGTCAGCGCTTACCGGGTAAGTGTTTGATAAACGGCCCCTTACTTTTTCTTTTTGCCGCGTTCTCCATTTTTTTTCTCAAATCTTATGAAAACTGAATTTTGTTTTAGGGTACAACAAAATCGGTTTTACTGGATGCCAAATATATCTAGATGTCCTAATAGACTGCTATATAGGACCAAACAATTGTGCGTCTTATGTAAAGGTAATAATTTGGTAAGTTTTTTAGGACACTTTTGAAATAAAATCTTCTATTAGTCTTTATATGTTATATTTTTTGAAAAGGTGTTGTATAAAACAAGTTTTCTATGAAAAGATATGCTCATATGACGCTTATGGGACACTTTTATTTCAAAGTATCCTAAAAGACTACTTAGGACTCCCCAAAGCGTCCTATGAACTAGCTGTTTGGTCCTGTAACTTAAGTCTTCTAAAGCAGTCTATTAGGACATTTAGGGGCTGTTTGGTTGGTTTTCTATTAAGACCTGTATGGATAAGGATTAATATGTCTGTATAGATTGCAAAAGTTTTTTTTGGGAGGGTTTTTCATGGATGGAAGGAGCGTGTTTTTTAATTGGAGGGGCAAGTTCAGAAAAAATTTGACATTTACATAAAGCTCCCCCCTAGAAGCTTATTGAATAAGCCACTTTCTATATCATTAAGCCACTACCAAACAGTCATATATAGTTAGAGCACCGCCAACAGATTCTCTAAAATGGAGAATCCAAAATCAAAATCTCCAACAAAAAATACGTTTAACTCCTAGCCAAGCTACTTGTTAACTCTGGGCCCCATCCGTCCTGCCAAGAACTCGAACCGCCAACTCCGTTCACTGCCTTCTCTCCAGAACTCTGGTTTGGCTTGATTACTGGAACTCAAAAGCCCAAGCTTCTCTTGCCTTCTAGAACTGTAAGGGGGACTCCTCTTGACCTTGCATGCTCCTAAGCTTCTAAATGAGGGGTTCCCGGTTCCATAAGACTTTTTTAAGTTTCAAGGGGGTCGATTTGTGCTAGCTCTTCTCTTCTTTAACTAGTTACATGAATAGCCGGCTACAACATATTCTTCATTTTAGAGGTTACAATATTAATTCTATTATTAAGATATTCGGTACATCTAATAAAATATTATTTGTCTCATCAAAACATTTAATTTTAAAGACTCTTATTGTTGGGAATAATAAAACAATTATTACTCACTCCTAATCAATAACTTTCGGGAGTTTTCCAAGTTTGGAGAATTTTATCTTCTCTCTTTTACTTTCTCTGTTTTGGTGACGGTTTTGGAGAATCTGCTGGAGCAAAAGAAACCCCCAAAATCTCTGTTTTCTACTATTTGGAGATTCTGTTGGAGATGCTCTTAGTAGTTAATTCAACATCCCGATTACTCGCACTTCAAGCTATCGATACCATGATTTACCGTAAAATTAGGCAAAAAAAGGTGGCTGCAATAATGTAAACTTTGTTCTAGAAACAACAAGATGGAGTTCAAGACGAAAATAAAAAATCTCACGAGAAAATTGCTGTATCAACTGCTCCTCGAGAATTGCGGGTATTATTGTGGCTGATCCGTCTGAAATGATCTAATCGCAGACTATGGGATGTGAGAAGTGGCAAGATTGTCCATACACTCGAAACAAAATCATCGGTAACGAGTGCCGAAGTCAGCAAGGATGGTCGTTATATCACCACTGCCGATGGATCAAGTGTCAAATTCTGGGATGCAAATCAGTGAGTTTAAAGTTTGAATTCAATTGTTATCATATGCATAGTTTGCGCTACACGTTTCGTGAATTTTGTGTCGTTTTTTTCTTCTATTTTTAGTTTTGGACTGGTTAAGAGTTACGATATGCCCTGCACGGTGGAATCAGCGTCGTTGGAACCGAAGTTCGGTAATAAGTTCATTGCAGGAGGGGAGGACATGTGGATTCGTCTTTTTGATTTTAATACCGGTGAAGAGATTGGTAAGTGACGTGGATTGTTAATAATTAGCTAGACTTGGACCCATTATTATTAGTAGAGTAAATTACGATTTCATCCCTGTGGTTTAGAAATTACGATTTTCATCTTTATAGTTTACAATTTATTGCTATTTTTGTCCATGAACAATATTCCTATCTTTAAGTACAAGGGACCAAAACAGTAAAGAATTGTAAACCACATAACCGAAACAACAATAAATTATAAGGACGGAAATAGCAATGAACTACAAACCATAGGGACGAAAACTATAATTTTTAAACCACAGGATGAAAATTGCAACTTTTAACAAAACACAGGGACGGAAATCTTAATCTACCCTTATTAGTATATGTTGAAACCCCATTTCTGTCTCTAAGGACTCTTTTGGAGAGTGATCTAACGGGGAGATCTAACGGGGTACCACTCATTCTTACTTAGTATCAGAGTCAAGGTCTACCATTTTAAGGACTTGACACTTGGGGATAATTATACCCCTAGTATTAGGGGTTGTTTGTTTACCTCTTAATGGTTCCATTAAGAGGCAACCTCTGAATCGCTAAGAGGTGAACCTTGTTTGGCAAAAAAATAGTTTGCCTCTTAATGGTTCTAAAACCCTCTGAATGATTTTGTATCCTAGACCTCCCTTAACCATTAAGCGGCGCCCTGATTTCATTCTGAACAATTACAAAACAACCATATTTCACTTTGAACTATATCATAAGAGTCTCTTAATCATTCTGACCACTTAATCATTTTGCACCAAACCATTCAGCAACTGCCAAACAGCCCCTGGTGTATAAGTGAGCGGGTATAGTGGAGGATCATTCTAGAAGAAGTAATCTAAAGGGTTCTATAATTGATTTGTGTTTGTAGGATGCAACAAGGGTCACCATGGTCCAGTCCATTGTGTGCGGTTCTCACATGGTGGTGAATCATACGCATCTGGATCTGAAGATGGAACCGTAAGAATATGGCAGACACTGGCGGGTCCCTCGAGCCAAAAGGACAACACCGTCTTTGCGACAAATGGTCCAACCAAGCAGCAGCCTTCAGCAGTTGAAGTTGGTTCAAAGATGGAAGATTTACATATTGGCAGCAAAGAAGGGGTCAGGGAGTAAGGTTGCAGGTAGTAACATATGTTTTCTTTTTGAAATATCCTCCTTGAAAAACAGGGTTTGATATTTTGTCTTTTTTATTATGATTTTTATACATGAAATTAGGGTTATGTGTTGAAAAATGAACCTTAGACATATCATCGCACATCGATTATGCATATGAACGAATTTTGATGATATTTACGAGTCTGGAGTAGTAGATTAATAGTAACATTTCATCATGGTTTTGAGTCGAGTTCGTATTCGTAAGTTGGTCGAGTCCAAGTCGTGATGCCTTTTCCCCGTAACCATAAGTTTCTGGGCCTAACTTACGTGCACCGGCAAATACCTGGGTGACCACGAATGGCTTGGAATCATTGCAGGTGAATCTTCATGGTCACATGCGCTTTGGCAGCGCTTGGATTCGAACCAGAGAATTTGGTATGTTGTGAGGAAGTCGGTGAAAGAATGTCTAAGTTTTAGGGTTTTAATTTGACTCGAGTAGTTTAGTAATTTACTGATCTTTATTTGATTTTCCTGATTTTTGTTCCACTTTTTTGGTGGGACAAAAAAAATTCATTTTGTCTCGTTGAGTCTTGTATTGTTCTAGTCTAATGTCCCACCTTTCGTTTGGTTATCGGTTTGTCTAAAAAAAAGTTGAAAACTGATCAACCTAAACCAAATAAACAGAAAACCGATTTAACCCGACTAAATAACACCCTTGTCCTGATCCTTTGGTGGAACCGACTAAAGTGCATTTCTGTGTCTCGTCAAAATCAGTAGATAAATAATTGAAAAGATGAGACAGAAATAAAAAATCTTCTAGAATTCTTTCATCCATCTACCTTATTATCGTCCGTTTGGTTCTTTTTGGGTGCGTTTGGTACACATGACAGAACAGAACAAGAATCACTGTCCCATGTTTGGCAGAACTTTTATGTGGAACAGACAGGAACATGGTAGAACAAAGTGGAACAGGCCTGTTCCACCCACACCCCATTGAACAAGCTGGAACAGACTTGTGTTTTACCAATATAACTTTAAAATAAAATCTAATTCTCTTCTAAAACATCAAATACATGTTCTATGTTAAATTTTATTTATTGTATTTATCTAATGTTATCTGTTATGTTCTGTCCAGTTCTGTCTACCAAACACTGAACAACTATTATGTTATGTTCTGTTCTGTCCAGTTTTATCCTATCCTGTTCTATCATGTCTGCGTACCAAACGCACCATTTGTGTACATGACTTTTTATTGGTCCAATTAACTGAAGTTGTATTATCCACCAATAAAAATGGACGATAAGCCTTTGGTTAGAAGCCAAAATGTATCATAACTCCCAATTAAGTTTGGACCACAATGTGTCAACCCAAAATCTTGTACTTGGTTTCCACTTGGTTTGTTACATATGACATCCACAAGTTGTGCTACATTTTTTGTATTTTTAGTAAATTTGGATTCGGGTTTCGAAAATCATCCTGCGATCATATCTGTCACATGTGTGACGGGATGAGACATAGCCACGTTACGTCTAGTTGGGGGTTTTAAAATCTAAGTCGACTTCACAAAGAGAACAATGTTGGATGGATGTTGATACCTAGATTCAGAGAAGGCTGTGTTCGTGTTCCATTTTACTTGGTCTCTGTTTGTACATACTGTTTTTTGTTTGAACATTTGACACGTTAAATAGAAACGTCATAAACCCGAATTATAGATTAATTATCTGTGAGAACTTTTTCACTTTTATAAAAAAGGTTAAAAACCACAAAAATCCAATATATCTAATTTGAAGGTGGGGTTTGGGGGTATGATATACGTAGATCTGCCATTTTACTTTTAAAGAGTAAAATAATTGTTTTTCTGTAGGCCTGATACAAATTTGAATATTCTTTAGTCAAGTTGGTCGATAAGATGACAATTCCTCGTTATTATCCCAAGGTTTTAGGACATACTGAACTTGTGGATACCGATGATTACTTAATTAGGTCGATATTTGATAACTATAAACTAAATTTTAAACTTATTAGTTCAGACTGGATCACAAATAGATTTTTTTTTCAATTACTCTTATGTTTCTCAAAATGCTCTTTATATTTATTTTCGAAAATTTATATTATCATTTAAGTTGTCGACTAATTTTTATCAAACACAACTTAAGTAACCGATTTTTCTCTTTCTTTTTTGGAAGAACTATTGTTGTTATTATATGAACTATTTTTTATTTATCTATTACAACATATGCTTTTTACATGCTAGTTGTGAACCGAAAATAAAAATTTAATACAATTTAACGTTAAAAAATCCAAAATTTATGGAGTATTTTGTTGTTTTAGTAAAGTTTAACGTTTATACTGTATTTGAATGTGTTTGTTAGTTTATTTTATGGAGTTTAAACATGGATTTTTAGTAGATTGTATACACAATAATAAATTGTAAATTTTAATTTTAAGATACTATATAACATAATAAAAAAATACATGAGCTTTTGTGTTTAATTGTAATATTTACAATCATGATAAATTTATCTTATAAAATATACACAATTCTTTTATTTTATACTTCTAAAACACAAGAAAATTTATTGAAATGTTTTAAAATATGTCAAAAAAAATTGTTTTGTAATAATCATATAACAAGAAGTAGTTTAATTACTTTTGCTAATTATTTATAATTTGTTTTAATAAACTATCTATAAACAAATAGAATTCAATTTCTTTCTAAATCTTACAAATCAAATACACCAAAGATTCAAAATTCTTTCACGAAATGTCAAAACCAAATCATTCAAAGACATTATGTCAAACCACTGTTCTAAAAGGCTCGCCGCGACAGCCGCCATGGCGCGCCGTGGCTCAAGGCTTGTGTCTCACGCCACATTATGCGTGTGGCCCGCCATGGCCTAATGTGCGGTCTTTAATAACGCGATACTTGATTTTTCCATACGTTTTTTACGTCTTATTTGCTAGTTTTTAATATATAACATAATTTAACATGTTTATTGTCATTGACTCATCGATTAATACTACAAAACATATGTTTTTATATATAATATTATATGTGATATAGAGATTTTCCGCTATAAGTCACGCCTTCATAAACGCCATGGCTCGCCATGACTCCTAAGGCTTGAAGCTTGGCTTCGCCGCCACGCCACACCTCACGCCATTTAGAACCTTGTGTCAAACCAAACGAACCTTTTTCATATTCTATATTATTATATTAGAGCATCTCCAACAGCTATGCTAAAATGAAAAAAGTGAGATTTTAACATTTTTGTTACTCCAACAGCTATGCTATCCTCTATGTTAAAATAGAGAAAAGATGAGAGAGATTGTAAAAATCTCTAAATTTAGAGAAATCTCTAAATAGATAGTTTATCTCCAAAACTAATAATTATCCTCAAAAAGTGAATTTTTCCTCTCCTAACTTTCCATATGTTAAATATTTTAATAATATAATTAAATAAGTTGAATATTTTAATATGATAATTAATACCAGAGTTGCTAAAATAGAATAATTGTTGGAGTTGGATGCAAATTTTTTAGAAATTTTAACATTTTTTACTCTATTTAAAAAAATAGCATAACTATTGAAGATGCTCTTAGTTTTTTTTAATAAACTTCAAACATTTTTTGAAAGTTAATTCTAAATCTTTGCAATTAACCCGCCACCTTTGAAAATGATGAACCTTGGGTTCCATTTTTCAATGTTCAATAAAGAACCTCAACATTCCACATCAAATGGTCACAAGCATTCCATGACAAAAGGAACTTTTGACATTTTTAATGACTATATTGTAAATTGTAAACTACAATTTGGTCCTTGTGGTTTATATTTGAAGTTTTTTATTTAGTACTTTATTTAGTACAATCTATTAATGCACAATTTGGTCCGTTTTTTATTTAGTACTTTTCAATGTACAATCTATTAATGCACTCCAACCCCACCCCTCTTCTTCTTCCCATCGTCCCCTCGATAGTCAGGGTGATCCTCTCCACTAACCCCCTTAGGTCATCTTCTCCGGTAAACCAATTCCATAATCCCACCAAAAACTATGAACATATGCAACCAGTTCATGTAAGTTTGTTAGAAAAATATAAGCTTAAAACTCATGATCAAAAAACACAAGAACAAAAACCCTAAAAGTTACATCTTTCTTAACAAAATGATGTTCATCGCCCTTGAAATGGTCACTTCGAGGTCCATGAATCCAATGGCCTCCGTACAGAGACAAACCACCATCCATCGTTCAACCCCCAAACCTGAAACTTGTGGTTTGTGGTTGTGGAGAAGTGATGCACCTATAACACCTAAAATAAGAATCAATGGGTAAGTTATGTTAAACTAGAAAGAACACATGAATTTGGAAGTGTAAACCATGGCCAGGGGAAGAAAAAACTTGTGTGTGATGTGAGCAAGTAAAGGAACAGAGATACCATTGATGTTAGTAGCAGTGGTAGGGAGGAAGGGGGAGAAGTCTCGCTTAACGACACTTTGATTAATGGTGTTAGTGTCAGAGACTACTGTCATTGCAAAACTCAAATTATAGTGAGCATTATTGCACTTAATAAAATTTGGCGACAATGTTCATCGTTTTGTGTAAACTACAAGGACCAAAGTGTAGTTTATTCTATTGTCAAAAAAAGATACAAATGCATTTTACAGGATTTTTTGTAAATCTCGTGAACCCAAACCTTATCGGTAACACTTTTATAAATGTATATCTTTGATGATTTATTTATACTAAGTTCTCTAGCGTGAAAAGAAAAGAACAAATGCTATTTTTTTGTGCATTCTCAAGTTGTAAAGAAAGAATAACTAAGGGGGTGTTTGATTGGTTTTTTATTAAGTCATGTATGGATAAAGTTGTCCGCGTAGATTAATTTGTTTGTATAGATTGATAAGGTTTTTGTTTAAGAGAGTTTTTTCATAAATGGAATGAGTGTGTTTTTTTTAACTAGGGGCACGTTTGGAAATAAAATTGGTTTTTTTTTAACGTAAAACTCTTCCTAGAAGCTTAATGAATAAGCCACTATCCATATCATTAATCTATTACCACACGGTTATGTATAAGGTGAATGCCATTAAACTCATTAAGTTGTTGAAAACATGTTTTTAGTGTCTTGTTTTTTTAAACTATTTTTGTGTGTCCTTGAGTTGAAAAGAAAAGGTAATATAGACAACTTTATGATGATACTCTTGTTTTTTAATCTATTGTTTTTTATAAGGTGTTCTTTTTTTCCTATTTTTAAAATGGAAAATTAATTAAAATACCTTAACTTCGTTTTTCACTTATAAAAATACTCCATATTTCTCCTGGTTTGCAAAAATACCCATTTATCCTGCGATTTTACCCTCCATCATGGATTCTCATATTTTCCCTCGATTTGGTCTCTCAATCGCGGACTCCAAATAATAAAATGGGATATTGAAGACACCATCACAATTAATCGAAGACTCCCACAATTCATCGAGGACTCCCACAATTAATATATATTTCTAATATATATCGCGGACAACCATCCCTCACAATTAATATGTATTTTTTTTAAATGATATTTACAAAACCGAGGACGCTATTGTTATTATTTTATTATTAGAATTGTGTGGACAACATTAATTGTCGCGGACTCATCCACTTAATTATCGCGGACTCTTCCATAAATGGTTATTATTTTTTACAAGGATTGGGCCTTCAATTTAATTAAACACTTTCAACAAATACAAATCCGTGATCGAGGACACCATTTTGTACAAAACACGGATGATTTTGATTTTTTTAATTTAATCCGCGATCGAGGGTCAAATCATGGGATCTTGGGCATTTTTACAAACCAGGAGAGATATGGTATTTATGTAAGTAAAATGTGAAGTTGGGGCATTTTAATTAATTTCCCTTTAAAATTACTATAGAAAATAGGATAAATTATATTAAAATGTAACCAATATCGGTTTTGTTCCTATTTTGGAAACCTATATTTCAAAAACCACTCATTTTAGAGAACATGAAGTTGGTTAGTGACTTACTGACTTAGTGGTAATTGAACTTTTAAGGCAACATTTGGTCTACAGACTATACAGAACAAGACTCGGTTAGACTGAATATGATTAATTGTTTGTTATTAGTTTGGTATGATTAAGGCATTGTTTGGCAAATAAAAGCTAGCTGATAGGCTAGTTTTTTTTCTGGATACATGTTTGGATGACCATAAGCTAGCTTTTTGAAACGCTACTTGAAATAGCTTTTCAGTAGCTTTTTGTGAATATTCCAATATTACCCTTATTAATATCAATTATTATTTATTAACTATTATTATAAATAAATATTAATTTTTTATATTTAATTAATATTAACTGAAAATTATTAAATTAAATTTTAATTATACATTAATATTAATTTCTATTTATTTAGAGTTATTGTTAATCATATAAATTAATTTTATTTATTTTTAATAACAGTAAATATATTTAATTATCAATTAATATAAATCTTGTCAATTATTTTATGATTATTTTTTTTATATTATATTTGACGGTTATTTAAAATCATAAATTAATATATATTTCTTCTAAAGAACGTTTTAATAAATTCAAATTTTATAGTATATATGTAGTAATAAATTTTAAACTCTTTTAATTAACATGTTATGTTATTTAATTTTTTTTTACTACATTGCTTGTATTAATTAATGTATTATATTGCTATAAATTTTTTTAATTATATAATTAAATATTGTAATTGATAATTTATTGAATATGCATTTTTTAGTCATTTTACATGTTTATAAGCTAGTTTTGCCAAACGTTAATTTTTCATCAGCTAGCTTATCAGCTATCAGCTAGCTTATGAATCAACAGCTAACTTATCAGCTACCAGCTAGTTTATCAGCTAGTTTGCCAAACAAAGCCTAAAACATGACATGATAAAACTATAAAAATGACAAGATTGTCCTAAAATATTGCTTAAATAATTTTACAATAAAAAATAAAATTATTATTTATTATATAATTATACATATGTGATATTATAAAAATATATATACACACATATATAACTAGCATATATATATATATAGGGTTGGGTTCACGTGAGACCAATATGTTTTCGTGAGACCGGTGAGACTAAGTTTTTACACTTGAAACTTCACAGCAAAACACTGTGAAGGTAAAAAAAGATCTGAACTTTCACAACAAAAACACTGTGAATGTTACCTTCATAGTGTTTTGCTGTGAAGTTTCAAGTGTAAAAACTTGTTCTCATCGGTCTCACAAAAACATGTTGGTCTCATATGATCCCAAGTCTATATGTATAATAGTATATTATATAATAATTTATATATTTTTAGCTTTGCACCACTGATAGACTACTTAAGATTCAATTCAAAATGCCCTACTTAGTTTCGCAAGCCTTTGTCCTTGTCATTTCCCTAAACATTCTTATATTTGAGAAAATAATTTTGGATATAGAATCACTTACATTTTCTTTTTGGCTCCTTTCCTCTCTTTCTAAAAAAAAAAACCTCCATAACACGATTTTTATTTATTTGTATTTATTTTCTTCTAAATCACTTATATTTTTATAGAGAGAAAACGACTAAAGTAAAGATAAAATATTTATCAAACATTATGACTATAGATTATGATTTATGACTACGATTAATCGATTTTAGAAATTCTTTTTAACTTTTTAAAAACATATATATTTGCTATTAAAAGAACATATATATATATATATATATATATATATATATATATATATATATGAAAACTAAATACTTTGTGATAACAGTGAGATCCAACGTGAGTCACTCATTTATTATAACTAATATTGTTTTTAAAATAAAAAGAAAGGATAATTTGGTAAATTGACAATTTGAAAATTTTATAATAAACCAATTCCTTATTTTACTCCTTCCCATCCTATCATTCGGTTACCTAATATTATTTGATTCCAATACATCCTAATTTGCAATTTTGAAATACCAGTGCCTCCCACCATCAATGGAGAACCAACCCTCCCCATGGCTTCTCAACGGAGTGTGATTAAGGGCTCCAGGTTCGATTTAGAGTTTGAGACGAGTGTGATCTAGGGGTCCAGATTCACAAAGGGTGATGCTGAATTATCGTGATGGCAGAGGCAAATGTTGACTTGATTGGGGTTTCATTGGCTACCACAGTGAGCAGCACAGATTGATTGTTATACTTATACCATGAACTGATATATACCATGAAATGCTATATTAAATATAGATTTATATATTTAATTAATAAAAGATATCATCCTAGATGCTCATGATAAGTAAGATAAATAGTGGATATCACAATGGTATCACATGTGGTATCAGAGTGCATCTTGTATGTATTTTGGGTATCACAATGCATCTTGTATGTATTTTAGGTATCACAGTGCATCTTATATGGTAATCACAGTGTAACACAATGTATTTTGGATGTATTTTGAGTGTATCACAATGGTAATCATGATGTTCATAGAGTGTATCATAATGGTAATCACAAGAAAAAAGGTTCACAGGAATATGCAGCTCATCGAAAGCCTACTGCCGGAGGTCGGAGAGAGAAGAGAAGAGAAGAGAGAGGAGAGATAAAAATTTAAAATACCTAAAATGCCCTTTAAATTAAATTTCAGTCAAAATTACCAAAATTAATAATTTTCTAATTTATCTTTTAATATGTGGCTCACATTGCAATTTACGCAGCTCTTCCATGTCCCATTCCATTGTTGGCAATGTACGCATATGTACACCTGTTGAGTTGACTGTTGTGTGATGCACATATAGTAGCTGCAAAAAAACCATACTCATTTTTATTGTTTGTTTCATAACATGATATCTTATGCAAAAGTCGTAAATGGTTTTCACTTACAGTGAGGAAGGTCAATGGCCCACAATAAAAACTGTCGTACGTATCTCGCTTCCAATTGCGCTTGCTTCACTTCACACAATCGCATATGTATTTGCACCAGTTTATTCGACTAGCTGTGTTTATGTCATCAATTTTTGACATAAACACTGCGTTGCACCCCCCGTTGGGCAACATTCCCCCATTGAGTTCACGAACAGTGCAATGAAATTCCACTTGAACTCCTCACCAATGATCCCCTTATTGACAATTTCATTACTGACATCCGTAGGCCTCACTTTGTATTTATCGCATGTTTTCTTCCACGTTTCATAAGCTCGCATGCCCTTTGTCGTTACATTTACAGTACTCAGATCAATTCCTGATGCACGTATCCCGAGCACTCTCTGTACTGATTGCTCAGCTATCCGTAGTTTTGAATCCCCAACTTTTATGGACATACTCACAGTGTCTAGGTTGTCCACCACAAAGTACCCTAGTTTCGATGGTATCTCGACGACTTTCATTCCTATTAGTGATTCGAATCCCATTTCGCGCAAACATTCCTTCTGATCATCCGTGAGGTCTGCAAGTGTTGTTTGCAGGATCATGGGTGATGTTCGTGTTCTGATCCCACCTACATTCTATCTCCTAACTGGCTTTGTCTATTTATTCTTTCTTACCTTCTTTGCTGCACGCGATTGCTCTTTATGTGCATGTATGTTACGATCTGGTTTTTTAACAAAGTCATCGTCCTCTTCAGGAAGGGCTGCCATAAAAAACCAATGTAGTTATTATACATTTTTCCCCTTGACTTGTATGAAATTTAATAAAAACCTTTTATTGTCACCTTCTCCATAACAAATAATCTCCATACTCTTCGGTCTTGGTCTTTTCTTGTCTACCTTCTCTTTCTTCGATGAGCTCCTTGTTTTCCTACTTCGTCCTGATTTGTCTTATATGAGCAAAGACAAATTCAGGAACAGCATATGAAAACAAATCAGTTTCATATATTTTCGAAAATGAATCATCAACTACGTATTTTGTTTTATCATACCTGTTATTTCATCCGCTAATGCCAACGAACTAAATCCCCTATCTAGTTTTTGTAAGATGCTTGTCAAATCTAATATGTTACACGTAAAATGCCCGCACGTGATAAACTCGTATAATCTAACATATTAATGGACGAAATTTCATACCTTTTCCAGCAACTTTCATTTTTTTCGACTCAGAATTCCCTTTTCCAGTGCTGCTCCCAACTGGTGTAAAACATCGAATACATACAAATAACTGGTTTTCAAACTCCCATTAATCATTTAAATATTATTTATGCGCCATAAATTGACCCCCTTCTTGAATGTTTCATATATTGCTATGTCTCAGAAGATTAACTCCAAAGTATTTTTATGTTTCATAATAATTAAATTCTCCGGCATATTCAACACACTAATCTAACAATTTCATATTTGGGTTTGCCAAATGTAACATTGGGCACAGTTTCATACCTTCTATGACCGGACATTCTGTCGTTTTGGTAATCAAAAATCCATTTGACTCTGACCTTCATCTATTTGAATATCTTCCATACTTGCATCCACTGAATCTTTCTTGTTTGTTTCACCTAAAAATGCCATATTTAATCAACTCCATTGGACGCTACAACAAGTGTTTCACACAAAAACATTTTGCTATTACCTTTTTCCTGTGTCTTCTCCGTCGACGTGCCGTCAAGGCAAACTAGGTTTTCCCGTGTGTTCTTGAATTTTGAAAAAGAGTTCTTCACTCGGATTCTTTCGCTTGGCCTTCTAACTGTTTTGGAAGAACGGTCGTATGTGAGTAATGGTTGTGTGTATCACGAAGTTTCTTATATTGGGAAAAAAGTTAATCCAAACCTCTTATTGGCGCCACAGCTTCATTGTCCGCCACTTTTTTAACCCTCTGTTGAATTTTTTTTGATTTCTTGAGTTTCACTTCGATTGATCTTGTTTCTACTCCTATTTCACAATTCTTCACCAAATGCAGTTATTTTGCATAATCTATCCGACTTAATCGGGATTCGATTTCACCGGATTCCGAATCGTGCCCTAAATTAACGCCACCGGGATCATTTCCTTATGTGATTCATATTACTGAATGACGATAGTACCCTTTCATATTTATGCATGAGACCATCGTGCCCTTCATTTCATCGTTATTTACCTTATATGCCACCGCGTCCTTTATGACCGTGGATCACTTTCATCTACGGCCTAGATCAGGTTGCATTGGTTTCATGCTAATCAATGGTTTCATAATAAGGGCTCTCTCTCTCTCTCTCTCTCTCTATATATATATATATATATATAGAGATAGAGAGAGAGAGAGAGGAAAGTTCAAACGAGGAGCGTACCTATTTACAAGAAACGCGAGGAGCACCTTCCATGTACTGGATCACATGTGATCCACTACTCCCGAAAAAATCGGGTAGCGGGCGACCTGGTTCGCGAGTCGCATGGAAGTCGCCCGGATCACATGTGATTTTAGGCGTGAATCACATGTGATCCACTACATGGGCGGAAGCCCCCCGATCAGGTGTGAATCACATGTGATTCAGTACATGGGCGGTGCTCCTCGCGTTTTCTTAAATTGTTACGCTCCTCGTTTGAACCCGCCTCTCTCTCTCTCTATATATATATATATATATATTTGTCAACCACTATTTTGTTCTTTTTAAATATGCACCACCAACAATTGATAATGAAATCATTGGTGAACAAAAAAAGGACAGAATTTTTTAGACAACAGATTATTATTCGTAGCAGATGAGGAACAAACGAGACAATTGACGACGGTTTATCAAATAACGGGATACCAATAAATACGTGAACTCTTATATGACATGAAGAATAGATAACCGTACAGTCAACTCACGGAAGGGTCTAGGCAAATAGATTACGACAATCTTAGCCAGATCGTTAGACCACAATTGTATCATTTTGAAGGTCTGGTTTTTAAAATATTTTTTTTGTTAATTTTAAAGATCTTTTGGTTTTAACTTTAATTTTGATTTTGAAAGATCGGCGGAATACCTAAACCAAATCGAAGATGTATATAAAAACAAAAAGAGGGAAAAAGATTGCTATAGTAGAGTACCATTTTATATAAAGAACATTTTAAAAATAATTACATTCTATTATTTTTCATCAACATATGTTATATATTTTGCGTGCCTAACCTAGAAAATAAGTTATTGTACGTTTGAACAACGAAAACGCAGCGTTTGACTGCATTTGTTGAATTATTACTTTTGTGTTAAATTACAACATTAAATAGGAATAGTAAATATATATAATTACTCATGATGAATGTTATGATATTTATATATTACCATGTAGGGGGTGCTCACGGGTTGGGTTGATTGGGTTGAAGGCATTTCTGAAAAATTTCAACCCAATCCAACCCAAACAAAGTTACAACCCAACCCAACCCGTTCGAGTTGATCGGGTTGGTCGGGTTGTGTTTAAACAAGGTAAAATCAAAATTAGAAACATAAAAATAAAGGAAACATGTCTTTAAAATATAACCGATAATTCATACAATATTTATATATACTACATAGAAAAATGTCTAAACCAAATATGATCAAATAACTTGACGTCTCCAATTTGTATATTTCTTAAATCTTAAACATATTGCCATCAACTATTTTTCTCAATTTGCATATATATATATATATATATATATATATATATATGTGTGTGTGTATTTACTATATATATATATATATATATATGTCGGGTTCATCGGGTTGGGTTGGGTTCAAAATCTTGCAACCCGATATCAACCCAATACATACGGTTTGAAGATTTTACAACTCGATTGGATATCGGGTTGCTTCGGGTTGGGTTGTTTCACGTCGGGTTGGGTTGGGTTGATCGGGTTGGTCGGGTTTTTGAGCAACCCTATTACCATGGGCCTCCAAATCGCGGGTAAAATTGTTGGGTCCACGATCGCGGGTATTTTCGCGGGAAAATTAGATATTTTTGCAAATTGAGAGAAATTTTGGGTATTTTGGTAAACGAATTTTGAACTTTGGGTATTTTAATTAATTTCCCATAAGAAATTGGGGTAAAATGACCAAATTGCCTCACACATGAGGTGACTAACGGAGCTTTTTAACGGTGTTAAGTGACAAAGGTTAGTTTGGGCCCAAAAACACGATTTTTGGACCAAAACTGTACTTTACGAATTCAAAAGATGAAACCCACAAAGCAGACAATTGTATTTCACTTTATAATTAATATTGTAAACTTCAAAATAATAATAAAATCTGTTGGAGTTGAATATAATTATGTTAAAGATTTTAAATTACTAATAATTAACTATTGCACAAATGAATAATAATTATTCATTTTATAGAAATTTTAAAAATATTTGGAAGATACTTTCATGTAGATAAATTAATTAAAATACCCTAAGTTTGATCACTTCTTACCAAAATACCCTAAATCTCTACCGGTTTACCAAATTGCCCTAAATTTCCGCGGTGAGCCCCGCGATCGCGGGCTCAGCCCACGTGTCACCCAGGTTTGGGCAAAATGTCCCGCGAAGCCCCCAACTATGGCCGCGGTGACAAGTTTGGTCCCTGCCCGCGATGACAATTTTGGCCTATGGCGGGCCCATCACGGAGAACCACCACGGGCCAGACCGAAACTTTGTGACACGTGGGTGTGGGCCCACGATCGCGAAGCCCACCGCAGAAATTTATGTCATTTTTACAAACTAAAAGAGATTTAGAGTATTTTGGTAAAACAAAGTTAAAATTGTGGCATTTTAATTAATTTCCCTTTCATGTAACATATACACAAAAAGGCCATGAGTATTGACTATTGTATTTGTGGGCCCAGTTGTAGAGTGTGCTCAAGCG
Source organism: Saussurea involucrata (assembly GCA_033807775.1). Classification (NCBI taxonomy): domain Eukaryota; kingdom Viridiplantae; phylum Streptophyta; class Magnoliopsida; order Asterales; family Asteraceae; genus Saussurea; species Saussurea involucrata. The sequence goes on from CM066317.1 coordinate 3,161,604, forward strand.
AAGCGGTGTGTAGTGGATCCTGACCTACCCGCGCCGGTCGGATGGTTTAAGAAGGAGAGAGTTGAGCATTGAAATTTTCAAAAAAACTCTGAATTCACCGTTCCTTTTCACAACTACTGGTTTTCGTTAATATCATCATCATTGTCAACCTCACAATCCTCGAGAATTGATACAAGTAATTGTAGGAGGTTTGTGTTTTAATGGAACATTGCTGGTTACTTTTGACTTCTTCCGTGTTGTAATGTCGATTCATCCATTAATGACGTTGTTTGATTATGAAGCGTTAGCTCTTTTTTGTTGATTTTTCATTTTTATAGCCATAAGTGATTTAGTATGAGGTTTTTGAATACGATTTTGGTTTAACATGTTCAAATGCATCAGAGATTTTGATTTTTAAGAGAGAAAGTTGTGGTGAATACTGAAAGTACAAACTGAATTGGATGATTTTTGGTTTATTAATGACGTTGTTTGATTATGAAGCGTTAGCTCTTTTTTGTTGATTTTTCAGTTTTATAGCCATAAGTGATTTAGTATGAGGTTTTTGAATACGATTTTCGTTTAACATGTTCAAATGCATCAGAGATTTTGATTTTTTAAGAGAGAAAGCTGTGGTGAATACTGAAAGTACTAACTTAATTGGATGATTTTTGGTTTATTAGCCATACGTGCTTCTCTATAAGGTTTTTGAATTCGATTATCGTTTAACATGTTCAAATGCATCAGTGATTTTGAGTTTTAAGAGATAAAGCTCTGGTGAATACTGAAAGTACAAACTGAATTGGATGATTTTTGGTTTATTAGCCATAAGTGCTTCTCTGTAAGGTTTTTGAATTCGATTTTCGTTGAACATGTTTAAATGCATCAGCGATTTTGATTTTTAAGAGATAAACCTGTGGTGAATACTGCAAGTACAAACTGAATTGGATGATTTTTGGTTTATTAGCCATAAGTGATTCTCTATAAGGTTTTTGAATTCGATTTTCGTTGAACATGTTTAAATGCATCAGAGATTTTGAGTTTTAAGAGCTAAAGATATGGCGAATACTGAAAGTACAAACTGAATGGAATTGTTTTTGTATGATTTTTGGTTTATTGGCCATAAGTGATTTTGATTTTGTATAAGCGTTTTGAATCCGATTTTCGTTGAACCTGTTCAAATGCCTGATGATTTTGCTTTTTAAGAGCTAAAGCTATGGCGAATAATGAAACTACAAACTGAATTGGATTGTTTTTGGGATGATGTTTAGTTTTATAGCCATAAGTGATTTCGTATAAGTTTTTTGAATCAAAATTTCGTTGAACCTGTTCAAATGCCTGAACGATTTTGCTTGTTAAGAGCTAAAGCTATGGCGAATGCAGAAAGTACAAACCTAGTCGGATTGTTTTTGGATGATATTTAGTTTTTTAGCCATAAGTGATTTCGTATAAGCTTTTTGAATCCGATTTTTGTTGAACATGTTGAAATGCCTGAATGATTTTGCTAATACTGAACGTATAAACTGAATTGGATTGTTTTTGGATGATATCAGGAATGGAGAATATGAAATCTCCTTTCAGAGGTATTGCAGGCGACATTAAAGGAAGAGCATCGTGTTACAAACAAGATTGGATTGCTGGTATCCGTTCCGGAATTGGGTAAGTTTCTTCATGTAACTGATCTCAATGTTTTTTTAATACACTTTTTAATCCTATTTCTGGATAAAATATCTGGGAACTACGTTTTTAGCAGCAGATAGTACCTATTTTATTTTATTTTAAGTTTCGATGATGTGGTAGGATATTAGCTCCAACGGCTTACATCTTCTTTGCGTCTGCACTTCCTGTCATCGCTTTTGGGGAACAGCTTAGCAGAGATACAGGTAATTTTTGAACCAGCTTTTGAACTGTTTAAATACACATATGTTTTTTTTGTCTTTTTTCACACAAGCAAGAGAATCCGTTATAGTTTGCATTATGAGTTATTTTAACACAGTCCCATACCCCATATGTAGTAGTTTGAAGATGGGAAAAGAGACAGGGAGGGAGTGTGTGTGTGTGTTCGTGAAATTGTACCTAAGGGGATATTTGGTTGTTTTTTATGAAGTTTTTTATGGATTAAGCTGTATGGATTTTGGAGTAAATACTTATTACAGGGGAAGTAGAGGAGAAAATTGGAAAAGAAAGATGGTACAAGTAGTAATAATCTTTATGGGAACCAGTGTACGAGTTCATTTCTTCACCCTTTTTTCTCTGTATAATATCTAGATGGAAGCTTGAGCACCGTGGAGACCTTGGCGTCTACTGCTATATGTGGCATCATACACTCAATTCTTGGTGGACAACCTCTTCTGATACTTGGAGTTGCAGAACCCACCATTATAATGTATATTTACTTGTACAATTTTGCCAAAGGGAGGCAAGATTTGGGGCAGCATCTATTCTTGGCTTGGGCTGGATGGTAATATATATAAAAAAATTTCATCCCCAGTGTTTTGTTTTCCCAAAATTCTGAATATCCCAATATTGAATAGTTGATAGCACCTAACGTTGATATTTTGCAGGGTATGCACATGGACAGCTCTACTGTTGTTTCTTATGGCAATTTTCAATGCATGTGCTATCATTAGTAGATTTACAAGGATTGCAGGGGAAACGTTTGGGATGTTAATTTCTGTTCTTTTCATTCAAGAGGCCATTAAGGTATTTAGCTATGTAGAAAGAAGTTTTGATTATGATAATTAGCCATTAATATTTCTAGTTTGGTTAGATGTAACTTGTAAGTGTGATTTTGTTGACTAGGGACTGGTGAGCGAATTCAAGATTCCCAAATCTGAGAACCCAAACTCAGTTAAGTATCAATTTCCGTGGCTTTACACTAATGGCCTGCTAGCAGTTATATTTTCATTCGGCCTTCTGTACACCGCACTGAGAAGCAGGAGAGCTAGATCGTGGTTGTATGGAACAGGTGTGTACATTTTTTTGGACATTATCCACTTATACGCCAAGTATTAAGACCTTGGTGGCTTGGCTATTTGCTATATCATCTTCGTGGGAATATGTTGACCCCCGTTGGATTACTCTCCAAACGAGCCTTTGAGGAGAGATATGTTCCAACATTTTGAGGACAAATGGTCCAAGTTTAGCCGATGTAGGATTCTAAGAGTATCTCCAACAACCATGCTATAATTTTTCTATAATAGAGTATGAAATGACAAAATCTAAAAAAAATTACATCAATCTCCAACTACTACTCTATTTTAGCAATTCTGAAGTTAACTATATTAATATAATATTCAATACCATATAATAAAATATTGTTTCTCTCTCCTACACATTTAATTTAAAAAAATATTTATTTATGGAAAACAATTATAATATAATTTCTCTGTTTTCTATAAAGTTTCTTACAATATAGCATAGCTGTTGGAGCTAAAAAAGTGCTAGAATTTCTTTTGTCTTTATTTTAACATAGCTGTTGGAGATGGTCTAGCAATCTTGACATGTAATTCCGTTTGTTGTCATTGCAGGGCAAATCAGAAGTTTCATAGCAGACTATGGGGTTCCATTAATGGTTGTATTGTGGACAGCGCTTTCTTTCTTTGTACCAAGAAAAACCCCATATGGTGTCCCAAGAAGGCTCTTTAGCCCACTCTTATGGGAATCTGAATCTTTATACCATTGGACTGTAATCAAGGTAAATGTTTGCAAATTTCCCTTTCAATATGGTAAAAAATCTTGCAGCCCATCCCTTACTTTCGTACAATTGACTTTCAGGACATGGGTAAGGTTCCTCCTGTGTATATCTTGGCTGCCTTCATCCCAGCTGTTATGATAGCCGGGCTTTATTTCTTCGACCATAGTGTTGCTTCACAATTGGCTCAGCAAAAAGAATTCAATCTCAAGAAGCCCTCTGCCTATCATTACGACATTTTCTTGCTTGGATTTATGGTACCCATGATTTCTTGTTATTATTAACCTTACTTTACACTTGTTATTTCCCAGGAAAAAAACAAATGAGAACCTGAAAACCAACTATTTCATGGCATATTCATAATGAATAACCTTCAAATATTCATGATATTCATCATGAATAATCCATAAGTAGTTAGTTCCCAAATTCTCGATTTTTTTTACGGTTCTTAATGAACCCGCCTCTAATTTCATTAGATATTCATAATGAATAACCTTAAAAGATTCATGATATTCATAATGAATAATCCATATGTAGTTAGTTCCCAAGTTCTCAAAACCATTTATGGTTTTTAATGAGCCTGCTGCTAATTCCCTGTGTTATTAAATGTTCTCACAGACATTACTTTGTGGATTGATTGGACTACCACCTTCAAATGGTGTCTTGCCTCAGTCCCCCATGCACTCTAAAGCACTAGCTGTTCTTAAAAGACAGGCAAGTTCAAGAAGAACAAAAATATTATATTTCTTACATCTCAATTTTCTGCTTCACCAAATGGTTTAATTCTTCTAACAATATATAATTACTATACCAGTTTATCAGAAAGAAGATGGTGGAGAGTGCCAATGAAAGCATCAAACGGAAAGCTAGCAATTCCGAGATCTACATCAAGATGCAAAACGTGTTCATAGAAATCGACAACTCTCCAATTGTAAGTTTTCCTTCTAATATTTGTTTTAAGTGTCAATCTTCAATTGTGATCTCGTTAACATCTTTTTCAACTGGTTTGGTTCAATCACAGACAACTGCAATAGTCAAAGAACTAAAAGACTTGCAAGAAGCAGTAATGAGTGTAGAAAATGGAGGAGAAGACACAAAAGAGAAGTTTGATCCAGAAAAACACATTGATGCGTATTTACCTGTTCGAGTTAACGAGCAAAGGATCAGCAACTTTCTACAGTCACTTCTTTTAGCAGCATCTATATGTGCTATGCCCGTAATCAAGTTGATACCCACCTCGGTTTTATGGGGATATTTTGCGTACATGGCCATCGACAGCCTTCCTGGAAACCAATTCTGGGAAAGAATCTTGCTTCTTTTCATTCTCCCTGGACGGAGATACAAGTGAGTTATCCTTTCATTCTTGGGCACCATATCATCCCAATTTACTTCAACCAAAAGCTAACTTGGGGTTGTTTACTTTTTTTTTACATTAAGCGTTGTATGAGCTAAGTTGTCTGACTGGATAAATTTGTGAAGGGAGATCAATAGGTTCGAGGGAGGCAAAGAGAGGGTTGGATCATTTCTGGGCATTTATGGTATTAGTTTGTTTAGGGTGGCTTAATGGGACAAGTGAGGGGTCCTGGCTTATTCCATATAGCCATTTTAGCTTAATGGCTTAACCATTAAGTCGTAAAGAAAAACTCATGTATGGCTGAGCAAATAAGGCGTCTAGACCATTAAGCTCATTAAGAAGCTAACTTGGGGCTGTTTACTTAAGCGCTCTGTATGTGTTAAGTTATGTGTTGTCGTAAAGAAAAACTTATGGCTGAGCGAATAAGCTGCCCAGACCATTTAGCTCATTAAGCTATAAGTAAACATCCCCTTATTTTGCTAACTTATTGAAAAAACCTCATTTAGTTTGGCCATAAGCTAGTTTCTTGAAGCACATGTAGGGTCTCCTCCGAAACAGTGGCTCTACCCTTTAAGATAAAGGTCAGGACTACGTACATCCGACCCTCCTAGACCCTGCTTTTTGAGTGGAGCTACCCTTAGGGGATATAGTTCAGGGGGTTAAGTGTAGTTTTTTTAGGTCCTTGAATGTGAAACCATAAACATTAAAAGTCCAGGGGTTTATATGAAAATTTATGGAAAAAAAACTAGTATATTTTTGTGATGCCACTTCAACAAAACAAAAAAAAAATTGGATCTGCCTATGAAAATAATGGGTTTTTTTTAGTTTGGTAAGCTAGCCTTTTCAAAAACAAAAGTACTTCAAGTAGTGTTTCAATAAACTGCAATTGTTTTCTCTTACATTTTTTTTTCCAATTATGCCCCTTATATTTTCTAAATTAGTTTTCAAGATTTCCTTTTAAGTTAGTTTACTAAACGTGACTAATTTATCGGTCAATAGCTAGTTTATCAATATCAACTAGTTTATCAGAGGTAACGTTAGAAATCTCTTGATTTATGTTATCTTGAAGTAAGTTTACATGCTCAACGTTTCATCATTGAAATTTGACAGGGTTCTAGAAAAGGTTCATGCTTCTTTTGTCGAGTCGGTTCCATATAAAAGCATCGCTATATTCACTCTCTTCCAAATTGTCTATTTCTTGGTGTGTTTCGGTGTGACATGGATCCCAATCGCGGGTATTCTCTTTCCGGTGCCATTCTTCCTTCTAATCGCCATACGACAACACATTTTACCAAAGCTGTTTCACCCTCAACATTTGAGAGAACTTGATGCAGCCGAGTATGAGGAAATCGTGGGTGGTCCATCACGACATCCCAGCTTCAATCTCATGGTACGTGATCTTAAAATGTATGTGTTTATCACACGTGCATGTTAGGGCGGCATGTTCATTTGAGAATCGTAAATATCTTGAGATCTGTGAGAACCAACTTTTCATGAAGAAGATAGCAATAGATAGATATTCATGATGAATACACCTAAATAGATTGATATTCATGATAAATAGTATTTGTGAATATTTAGGTATATCCATCATGAATAACTCATTTTTAGTTGGTTTTCACGGTTCTCAAAATAATTACGGTTACTAAATGAATTTTCTCCTAGCATGTATGAGAGCATCACCAAGCAATGCTATAATTTTATTTAAATAAAGTATCAAACGTTAAAATCCTCTAAAAATAACTACATCCAACTCCAACAATTACTCTATTTCAGCATTCTAGTATTAATTATTTATTAAAACATTCTCTAAATTCAACGTCCCGATACAATTTAAAAATATATCTCCTAAATATTTAATTTTAAAGATTTCTTCAAATTTGGTTATTTCTACTCTCTTCTTTTCTATATATTAACACTTTTTGAGCAATTTAAAAAAAAGGGAAATTAATTAAAATACCCTAAGTTTGACCAACTGTTACCAAAGTACCCCAAAAAATTATTTTCTTACCGAAATGCACTCTTTTTCCGCGATAGGATCCCGCGATCGCGGTCAGGGACCAATTGTGAAAAATTTTGCAAGAAATATTTACACTTTCAGTCTCTGGCCCCCGCGATCGCGGCCCGCGATGGCTCAAACGCGGCCCGCGATGGCCCGCTATGGGGACTGAAAGTGTAAATAATCTTGCAAAATTTTACACTTTCAGTCCCTGCCCGCGATCGCGGGATTTTATCGCGGAAAAAGAGGGCATTTCGGTAAGAAAATAATTTTTTGGGGTACTTTGGTAACAGTTGGTTTGACTTAGGGTATTTTAATTAATTTCCCTAAAAAAACTAATAAATCTCTATTCTTAGCCTAGTTGTTTTAAATAAAGTATTAAAAATCAAATATCTCTAATGGTAATAAAGTTCAAGTACTCTATTTTTGCAAATTTCAACATTAATAATGTTAATAAAATAATTAATAAATTCCTCGTTCTAATACTCTTATAAAAAAACTTTAAAAAAATTATCACACATTGAATCTCGATGATGGAAACAAATAAAATAAATATCTCTCTCTTCAATATTAAGTTTTAGAGATTTTCTTCAAATTTCTATCTTTTTATTTCTCACCTAAATCTCTATTTTAGCATAGATGTTCTTATATTCCAACTCGATGAGAAACTATATTTATATATAATCAGGACTCGGACGGTGTTGGTGGCGAAAACGATGAAGGTGAAGTGACGGTATGTGATGCTGAAATATTAGACGAAATGACTACAAGTAGAGGCGAACTGAAGGTTCGAAATCATAGTTTCAACGAAGAGAGACGAACCCAGGTTTGGTTCAACCGTCCATCTTACTTGTCAAAATTTCGTCACAATACATTTTCCACGAGCTATAAATATTTAACCCCGTGCTTTTCTCGTGTTCTTTTTTTTTTGCAGATTTACCCCGGTAAATGAGACAGAGTAGAACTATCGATGATCCTCAAAGAAAGTGAAAACAAATAGTATTCATGCTTAAGAGCTCCAAAATATACTTCATTTGGGCAAAGTAGTATTAAAATGGGGGCATGTCCCACCAACAATAGATACAGAAACTAGAGATTGTTTTTGAGTTCATAACCGAATAGGTCCAGACCTTGTATCATGCTTGAAAAGTTTAAGTTTGGGTTTAGTTGGTTGATATAATGGAAAATGAGAAGTCTAAGGGTGCGTTTGGTTCGGCGGATTCCGACGGAATTGGGCGGAATTGGAATGGTCAATTCCATTGACCAAATTTCATTCTAATGTTGTGTTCCTAAGGTAGCGTTTGGTACGCAGACTGGATGGGACGGTACGGGACGGAACTGGACAGGACTGGAGGAGATAATTTTAATCTAGGTTACGTTGGAAAAAAAAGTATTTTAGTAATCTTATATTTTAGTCCCATGTTGTTCCACCTATTTTGGTGGAACAAAAAATCTTAAGTTTTGTCCCATGAAAATTTGTTTTTATCCCATGTTGTCTCATCTGATTTTTGTCCCATTGCATACCAAACATGAGACTATTTTTTTTGTCCCGTCCCGTCCCATCCGGTCTGCGTACCAAACGCACCCTAATGGAATGGAATTGAATTCCATAGATTCCCCCAAATCAGGAATTCACCATTCCTTTCTAAAACTGATGGAATTGAAATCCATTCCACCCAAAATTAAAAAAATGACAAAACTACCCTCATCTCAATCTAAAACCTTAGCAGCAAAATCGTTTTCATTTGTATTTTGCTTCTTCAAGAAACGTTTGGAGAAGCCGACATAGGGCATCGCACACAACAGCTTGAAAATCGACGAACACCTCTTCAAATCGAACGAACACGGGTAGAAATTTCTGCTCGATTTCTTCTCTTATCTGTACGATTTCTTCTTTTGAAATTATTTGTTCGATTCTCCCTCTTATCTGTACGATTTCGATTGATTTGTTGTTACGATTTGTCTACTCGATTTCTTCTCTTCTTGCGTACTTTTTTCTGGCTGATTTCTTCTCTTCTTGCGTCCTGTACGATCTTCTGTACGGTTTCTTAACATTTATGTTGTGTTACTGATCTATGTTTATGTTACTGATCTATGTTTATGTGTTACTGATCTATGTTGGGTTTTATGTTACTAATTTATGTTTTTGTGTTACTGCTTTATGTTAGGTTTTGTGTTACTGATTTATGTTGGGTTAAATATTAATTTTAATATTGTTTATAAGAAAAAAAATATAATTATAATTAAAGAAAGGGTATTTTTGTCATTTTTCATAATTCCATTCTGATTCAATTGCAAACGAAACAGAGACAGATTTCAAGATTACATTTCATTTCTTGCCAACCAAACAGCTGGTCAAACCTGAAAACATTTCATTCCAATTTCTTTGACAAATTTCATTCCTTCAGAAATCATTCTGCCAACCAAGCGCACCCTAAGTGTCTAACCAGATAAACTAGATGAATTCAGTATTTTCCATCTGTTGGTGGATCAAGTGTGACATATATAAATTTAATATCTACCGTAAAGCATTTAAAGAAAAAAAAAATCAAATTAAATCATAAATATTTAAATATAATATTATACACCGTTTTGTTCAAAATTTTAAAAACAACTTATTAGACATTTATATTGTTAATTAATGTACATTCCTTAAAATACAATTACTTTGTGTGTACAAGTTTTGAACTCTACATAACTAAATAGTGACCGATGATTTTTTTTTTATTAAGGTTGCTAATGTACAACGTCGGTTCATGAATGTTGCTACTACAAGATGCAGAAGCAGAAACAGACAAACATCAAACAAATAAAAGGAACATGACGAAACTATGAACGATAGAACAAGAAGCAACAACAAGCCACACGTCTAATTACCCGTGTTGCAAGAAGATCCATGAATCCATGTCATCAAGAAGAACCGGTCCATAATTTTCTTCCACCATTGGGTGTAGTGAGGTTCATTGCCACCTCATGGAATTGGTCCATACACATGAACCGGTTCTTGAAGTAGAAAACATGGGCCCCACTTAAATTTTTATACTAAATAATCAAATTCCATCCTTTTAATTAATAAAATAATTAATTATCAGCTTCCAATTATTTTTAATATACGATAAGTGTCCTCGTTTTTTATTATTGTAAATTATTAAGTGAGTTCAATCAAGGTTTTATTAAAATTGTTTTTAGTTATTGTAACTTTTAATTATAACTTATTATTGTAATTTTTAATTAGTGTCTTTTAATTATTATAAGTATATTTTAATTACTTAATAGTAAATTTTTATATTTTTTATCATATAAATCATGAACCGGTACATGATTGAGAGTGAAAGGTTCATAAAATGAGTAGGAAAAGGAAACCGGTGTGGTAGAGAGAGAAAGCTCATGTGGCAGAATCATGAGGTTCATGACTGTGGATGCTCTAAAACCAGTACCAAAGAATCGTCATTCAAAAATCAGCAAAAATGTGTCTAATGACAAGATGTAATATCAATTATCAAGCCAAGATGATCCAAAGTCGAGTTTATAGAAAACCCAGTACCAATCTATATATCTATATAAAAGGAAGATGTGGAGTTGCTTATGTGGCATCATTGGAAACCTCCATTCATATTTATCTATTTTCTTATAATTTTAAATTTTTAAATAAAAAGCTTCTCATAAATAACCATTCTATCCCTAAATGAAAATTGTGTGTTTCATTATATAAGGTTTCTTTGGTAATTTTAATTTCAATTTAATTAGTTTTAATTTCTAAACTATCTAACATCATAGAGACATTAATATTAGTCTCTTCAGCTTTCCATTTATTAATTAGAGGAACCCACAACAACATTATATATATAAACTACAACTTAATGCTCCATAATATGGAATTAATAACTTTTATGCTCTATACTATGTTGTATTAGGTTTGTATGTTTGTTCGTTGTTTCTTTTTTGTAGATTTTACTTTTCGTCGATATTGTTGCACATCTTCCATAATCTATATTTATATATATATATATATATATAAAAGGAAGATGTAGAGTTGTTTATGTGGCATCATGAGAAACCTCCATTCATATTTATCTATTTTCTTATAATTTTAAATTTTTAAATAAAAAGCTTCTCATATATAAGGTTTCTTTGGTAATTTCAATTTCAATTTAATTAGTTTTAATTTCTAAACTATCTAACTTCATAGAGACAATAATATTCGTCTCTTCATCTTTCCATTTATTAATTAGAGGAACCCACAACAACATTATATATATAAACTACAACCTAATGCTCCATAATATGGAATTAATAACTTTTATGTTCTATACTATGTTGTATTAGGTTTGTATGTTTGTTTGTTGTTATTTTTTGTAGATTTTACTTTTCGTCGATATTGTTGTACATCCTCCATAAAATTTTCAGGTAATAATTTATGTGATTTATATAGTGTTGATATGTGTATATGTGTGTGTCTTCCCAATCAATATCATTGTTTTTTTCTATAAAAAATTGCATAATATTTTTAATGTTTTGTGTGTTTTACATATTGTGTTAAATAAGTTTTTGGTTTTTCATTCGATTTATTTTCAATTGTTACATTGGTTTTTGTTGTGGATTTTTCTTTTCATTCTTTTATATCTACATAGTTTCTTAATTTTCAATTTGTAATTTTATAAGAAAACCACATGACATGGCATTTTCTAAGCATCTCAATCCCAAATTTCTTTTTCCCCCCTCATATTTTGGATTTTTTTAATGTTTTGTGTGTTTTACATACATTTGTTAAATAAGTTTTTGGTTTTTCATTCAGTTTATTTACAATTTTTATCTTGGTTTTTTTCGTGGATTTTCTTCTCATTCTTTTATTTCTACATAGTTACTTAATTTTCAATTTGTAGTTTTATAAGAAAAAACACATATGGCATTTTCTAGGCATCTCAATCCCATATTTCTTCTTCTTTTTTCCCCTCAAATTTTGCATGTTCTATGTAGTTACTAACAAAATGTTTGATTAATTAATCTTTTCATCTTCTTTGTTTACACCTAAATTTGTTTATTTAATTTATTTCACATTATTTAAATTTTTTTCACATAACATTCAAGAAATATATATAATCAACAAATTTAAAAACTCATTATATAAATGAAATTACAATCAATATGTATACTTCTATTTAGATGATAATTGAATATAATAATATATGTATTTTTAATAATAAAATGATATAATTAATATAAATAAGTAATTGAAGATGACTATTATTCATATCAATATAATAACTTATGAGCATTGGTGGTTATATTATTTACATAACGCTCTTTATATATATTATTTTAAAAACAATATATTTAAATACCATGCCACACGAGTTTTAATCTTTTTTTAACTACAATATGTATATATATTGATATGTATTATTTTCAAATAAAGTTAAATATCTAAAATTTGAGTTAATATATAAAGTAATCAATACGTAAAATTAAAAATTATTATTATTTAAAGTTTTATTAAAATCAATGTGTAAATGTAATGACATTAGAACCAATATATATGAAAAAAAAATTGTATCAATATACAATTAAATACTTATTATTAACCTTATCTTTAATAAATGAAACACTTATTATATTTAATATCATTAAATAAATTTAATATTTAATCAAATACTTATTACTAACTCTCTCATTAACAAATAATACACTTATTACATTTAAGTTCACTAATTAAATCAATACTTATTAATTTAATATCACTACTAAAATTAATACATAAAATAAAATTTATTATGAATATATATAGTCAAAATGATAATGAAAACTAAAATTTATTATTATCATTATATCAATATATACAAAAAATACAAAAAACGATAGAAACACACACACACACACATATATATATATATATATATTAAAATAACCGAATATATTAAATTAGAAAGGATAACTTATTGCATTTTTAATTTAAATTGAAATCAAATTATGTATAAAAATGAAATTAGAATTAATATAATATCTTTCATTTTACATAATATGACTAAAACCTCTTTTTCAAGATTCTCTACTAAAAACTAAGTTAGGAAGAAACACTCTCAAACAAATCAAAAAAACTCGAACAGGGAAAAATTGACAATTCAATCCGGCTTGCATAAACTCTGAGTCGTCACAATATTGACGACTTTTGTTACTCTTTCGTCCAACCTAGGTTGGGAACGGGGACTTCATGGAGAACTTTTAACCGAAGTTGCAACAAATACATTATAACAAATGTAAACAATTTACCAAAATGCCTCCCAATTAAACAAAACTACGTAGCAATATTATGTGTGCATGGTGAGTATACTTATTTTATGTGAATATATGTTAAGGATAAATCGATATATTACGAGTTGACAAAACAATACTAATTATACACCTCATTATTATAATCAATAGTCTCACTAACTTCTTTTATCATTTTAAGTTAATTACAAAGTTTGATGATGTAGAACTTCTTAGCTATTATTTAATTATATATATATATCAAAAGAAACAACTAAAAATTATGAACAACTTCATATGGAGTGTAGTATTGATTCTTATTATTTTGATATATATATATATATGATCATCGGCCCATTTAACTTCAATAATTTCTAAAAAATTATCACTATCGCGCAACGCGTGGTACCGAAGCCTAGTTTTACTCGAAAGAATATGCATCGGATAGTTCGTACATGATAATAATTGAATTTTACTACAACGACATTGTTATTATGCTCCGTCATTTCATTATTTTAATACTAAAATATTTAAGTTATACTAATAAAAAATTAAAATAAATATTCAATTCATTTATAGTTTATTTTCTTTCAAACGTAAATTCTATTTTTAAATTATAAATTGTATTAAAACAGAGAAATTGACTCAAATAGCCAAAGGGACAAAGAGAAGTGACAAAATGGCCAAAAACTCTTTTGGTTTACAAAAATAGCCAAAGGGTATGTATTCTGACCAGACCCGGTGAGTGCGGACCGCAATGGGATCACCACGAGACAAAAAAAAGACACTGAAACGGGTTGGTCCGCACTCGACCCGACCTGACCCGACCCGGTGCGGACCACACTTGGTTAACTGCTTCTGGGATACACGTGTCAACCTTTCATCCGACCGCTCCGCATCCGCAATTGCTAGTGCGGACCAGGTCCACAATCGCAAGTGCAGACACTTTAACTATTTTTATAAACCAGGAGAGTTTTTGGCTATTTTATCAACATTCTTTATCCCTTTGGCTATTTGAGTCAATTTCCAATTAAAACAACTCATTCCTATTTGTAAAATAAAGTGCATAACTCTTAAAATAGGGAAATTAATTAAAATACCCTATGTCAAACCATGTTTTACTGAAATACCCCAAATCTCTCTCATGTTACAAAAATACCCCAAACATCCGCGATAGAGCCCGCGATCGCGGGCTCCATGCCACGTGTCACCAAAGTTTGCCCACTTTGCCCGCGTTGGTCCCTCAAGAATGCCTGCGGTCCAGCTTTCCCCCCTCAAGAATGCCCGTGTGTGCAGTTTTGGTCTCTGCCCGCGTTTGACTCTCGTTGACCCCCGCGATCGCGGGCTACACGTGTCCAAAGTTTGCCCACTTTGCCCGCGTTGGTCCCTCAAGAATGCCCGCGGTCCAGCTTTCCCCCCTCAAGAATGCCCGCGTGTGCAGTTTTGGTCCTTGTCCGCGTTTGACTTTCTTTGACCCCCCGCGATCGCGAGCAATAGTGCCACGTGTCGGCACAGGGTTAACCCTAAAGTCTGTTTGACGAACCAAACCCTAATGTTTTCTTCGGCCGCACTATATAAGGGGGGGGGGACCAAAAAACGGCACTCTCTTTTTTTTAATCACTCTCTCAATTTTTAATCAAACTCTCTCAATTTTCTCCCACTCTCTCAATTTTGTCGTGTGGAATACGCGTTCGGGTTTTGTGAAGATGTCTCGTATTACCTCTGTGGTATGTTTTCCTTATGTTTTTTGTTATTTTTTGTATGTTATTTTAAGTTAAGATATATGATTTGTAGGTTGTTATAGTGTTTATAACTTATGTTTGAATATGTTCTATGCTTAACATGATATGTATGGTTTTATGTTTGAATGTGATATTTGTATGTTATAATGTGTATGTTGTTATAGTGTGTTTTTTCATAAAAAAATAGTATGTTATAATGTGATATTTGTATGTTATAATGTGATATTTGTATGTTATAAAAAATTGTTAAGAGTGTTTTTTTATAAAAAATTGTTAAGAGTGTGTTATTATAAAAAAAATTGTTAAAATGTGTTTTTTTTAAAACACACTCTTAACAATTTTTTTATAAAAACACACCCTTAACAATTTTTTATAAAAACAGTTTTTTATAAAATATTGTTAACAGTGTGTTTTTATAAAAAATTGTTATAGTTTTATGGTTTTATATTTGAATGTGATATTTGTATGTTATAATGTGTATGTTGTTATAGTGTGTTTTTTCATAAAAAAAAATTGTTAAGAGTGTTTTTTTATAAAAAAATTGTTAAGAGTGTGTTATTATAAAAAAATTGTTAAAAATGTTTTTTTTATTTATAAAAACACACTTTTAACAATTTTTTTATAAAAACACACCCTTAACAATTTTTTATAAAAACAGTTTTTTTATAAAAAATTGTTAAGAGTGTTTTTATAAAAAATTGTTATAGTTTTATGGTTTTATGTTTGAATGTGATATTTGTATGTTATAATGTGTATGTTGTTATAGTGTGTTTTTTCATAAAAAAATTGTTAAGAGTGTTTTTTATAAAAAAATTGTTAAGAGTGTGTTATTATAAAAAAAATGTTAAAAATGTGTTTTTTTTATAAAAACACACTCTTAACAATTTTTTTATAAAAACACACTCTTAACAATTTTTTATAAAAAACTGTTTTTATAAAAAAATTGTTAAGAATGTGTTTTTTAAGAATGACAACTTAGGTTCCTACGGTTTTAAGAATGACAACTTAGGTCCCTAAACTTTTAAGAATGCCAATTAGGTCCTAAACTTTTAAGAATGACAACTAGGGTCCCTAAACCGCACTTTATCTATATATAACAATATGATACGTTGAAATAAAATAAACCGCATTTTATCTATATATAACACTATTATACGTTGAAATAAAATATCACCGCACTTTATCTATATATAACAATATGATACGTTGAAATAAAATAAACCGCACTTTATCTATATATAACACTATTATAAGTTGAAATAAAATATCACCGCACTTTATCTATATATAACAATATGATGCGTTGAAATAAAATAAACCGCACTTTATCTATATATAACACTATTATACGTTGAAATAAAATACCACCGCACTTTATCTATATATAACAATATGATACGTTGAAATAAAATAAACCGCACTTTATCTATATATAACACTATTATACGTTGAAATAAAATACCACCGCACTTTATCTATATATAACAATATGATACGTTGAAATAAAATAAACCGCATTTTATCTATATATAACACTATTATACGTTGAAATAAAATACCACCGCACTTTATCTATATATAACACTATTATACGTTGAAATAAAATACCACCGCACTTTATCTATATATAACAATATGATACGTTGAAAAAAAATACCACCGCACTTTATCTATATATAACAATATGATACGTTGAAATAAAATAAACCGCACTTTATCTATATATAACACTATTATACGTTGAAATAAAATACCACCACACTTTATCTATATATAACACTATTATACGTTGAAATAAAATACCACCGCACTTTATCTATATATAACAATATGATACGTTGAAATATAATACCACCGCACTTCTATATAAAATAAAATAAACTGCAGCATTTATATATAACACTAACTATAACATCTGTGAATGACTATGTAGAAGGATTTCTTTAACATCGACTTGACGGTAAGTGTAACACCTTAGGCATATCCCACATCGGCCGTGGACAGGAGAGATGTTGGGTATATTAGTAAACTTTGGCCTTACCAGACACAACGCGTTTTGGGGCCACAAGCATGCGGGTTCCTTGGGAACTCTGTGGTTAAGCGTGCTTGGGTGGGAGTAGTACCAGGATGGGTGACCTCCTGGGAAGTCCTTGCGAAGTCCTTGCCAGGTCGCCAAGAACAAAGCCGTGAGCCAGTGGGGCAAAGCGGACAATATTGTGTCGTGGTAAGGGGGGTGTTACAAATGGTATCAGAGCCACTCCTGTGCCGTTCGGGATGGTGGGGCAAACCTCATCGAGGACGATGAGTCCCTAAGGGGGGTGTGTGTAACACCTTAGGCATATCCCACATCGGCCGTAGACAGGAGAGATGCTGGGTATATTAGTAAACCTTGGCCTTACCAGACACAACGCGTTTTGGGGCCACAAGCATGCGGGTTCCTTGGGAACTCTGTGGTTAAGCGTGCTTGGGTGGGAGTAGTACCAGGATGGGTGACCTCCTGGGAAGTCCTTGCGAAGTCCTTGCCAGGTCGCCAAGAACAAAGCCGTGAGCCAGTGGGGCAAAGCGGACAATATTGTGTCGTGGTAAGGGGGGTGTTACAGTAAGGTGCAAAGTTTCCTACATCGAGGAATTAGGAGCGCTCTTTAGGGGATTAGGTGATCGCGCGGATACCCTTGAGACCATCTATAGAGGGACACCGTTCGGGCCATGGATGGATGTGTCTTACTCTGGTGGCGACCCTACGCTAGTACACATGTTTCTACAGTTGGAGGTCGAGGGCGCCAACGCTGAGCCGGAGGAGATGCATTTTGATTTCTTCGGCTCTCAATTGCATTTTGGGCGTCGTGAGTTCTGTCTAATTACAGGACTACGTTTTGGAGAGGCTCCCCCCCCTTCCTCCCTTAGAAGACTGCTCCTTCGTTCCTAGGGTTTGGGGCATTTCAGCATCTCGTTTGAAGCTGAAGGCAGCCCGGGACGTGATGAAAGAGGGCCTTAGTGCCCTAACCGACGACGATGCTGTCCGTGTATGCTTGGTGGTGATCGTGGATATGGGCTTCCTGGGCCGTGAGTATAGCCAGTATGCTTCCGAGACGGTCCTTAGGGCCGTCGAGGACCTTGAGCTGTTTAACAGCTACCCGTGGGGTAGCCATATCTGGACACATTGCTACTCTATTCTGCACCGAGCCATAGCCAGACGCGTTGATCGACATGCAAAGATGAATCTTTGTGGTTTTACATACGCCTTCAAGGTTAGATACGTAGTATAACAATTGTTAATAATACATACAAACTGTTTGGTTTTTCTTTTTACGTACTTGCTCTTCTTGTCTAATTCCAGATATGGATCTTGGAGATGTTTCCCGCATCAATCCGATATTTGGTCAAGCGCGACGATCGAGTACTTAGGGGAACCCGTTGGGACAAGCGTGTTACCCTAAGTAGGTCGCTTTGGTTTCAGTTCTTCAATGCGTCTAGAAATGTAAGTTCTTTTACTATGTTTACAATTTGCATACGTTAGTCCCGCTTATTAATTTCTTTTATGTTTTATCATATATTTAGCAGCCACTCTTGCCTTTCGATCGCCTTGTGCCTACTGTCGACGAGATGGGCACAGATTGGTACAGAGACAGCGTGGCCTTTATTGACGCAGAGGCGGAAAGGGCTCGACGCCCCCTACTTCCGAAGATGAGGAAGACGACGACAGGCCCCCTTCCGGTGGATACCAGCCGCCCCCTTCCTCCTCCTACCAGCCGGCCCGTTCCTCCTCCTACCAGCCGGCCCGTTCCTCCTCCTACCATCGGCCCATTCCTCCTCCTACAATCCATATGAGGCGGGCCCTTCCTACGAGCCACAGCGTGGCTCTCATGAGCACCTGTGGGATTACGTCCACGGGCCGCTAGAGTCACGTGTACAGCTTCTGGAGGGATTCTACAGACAGTTTAGCGCTGTCAATGTTAGTGTTTAACTTAATTTGTTGGCCACGTTTATTTAGTTTGTATATTAATATTACGTTCTAAATTTGTTTTAGATGTCGAGTACGGCACCGGTCCCCTCTTCGTTCGGACAGGGGGCACAAGCGACGTTTGCCACCACATCCTATCCGTCATTCCCTGAAAATGTAAGTGACATTGAGTAACCATTATAGTTATATGTTTGTTCCTAAGTTTGTAACTCTTATAATGATCAATGTCACGCAGGCCGGGATGTCGGGGGCCGGGATGTCCCAAACGCCGTTCACCACCACATCCTATTCTACTATCCCGGAGAGTGTAAGTGACACTGAGTAACCATTATAGTTATATGTTTGTTCCTAATTTTGTAACTATTTTAATGATCAATGTCACGCAGACCGGGATGTCGGGGGCCGGGATGTCCCAAACGTCGTTCATGGCCACATCCTATTCTACTATCTCGGAGAGAGTAAGTGACACTGAGTAACCATTATAGTTATATGTTTGTTCCTAATTTTGTAACTATTTTAATGATCAATGTCACACAGGCCGGGATGTCGGGGGCATACACAAACATCTTTGGCGGTTCGGCCGATGACTATTACAGGCCGGAAATGCATATTGTAAGTTATTTTGGTAGTTTTGGTTTAATCGTGAACATTTCCTAAATTGTACTTAAAACATTGAGTAACGTAATTTTCAGACGGGGTCTCCTATTATCCAGGATCACTTCTCGGAGCCTGACGATGACTCGATGGATGTTGTAGATCCACCACCACAGGTGACCCCGCTCCCTCAAAAGCGGTCGCATAAAATTTCACAATGGTTTCGTCACCCGTTTGGCCAACAAGGATCTACGACACCACCGGCCGCTAAAAGACAAGCAAAGAAAGCGGGGGGAAATAAGGGATGAAAGAAAAAGGGAAAGGTCCCTTCACCGGAGCCTCAACCGGCATCAAAAATATTGAGGATGTGTCGGACTGGTCGTCTCTCCCCCATGATATTCGTCCCTTACTTGAGAATGGAAATCACCCCCCGCTTTTTCCAAGTATTGCTGGCGGATGACCCTTTGGAGTCTGAGTTACAGGATGTGGTTAGTATGAAGTTTAACTATAGTCATATAATCAAATATATTTATAATACATGTCTAACCATCTATTTTTTATGTATAGCACATCGATTGTTGGGTCTCGCTGCTGCAAAGACATCGTGGAACAGACACGAGGTGGACCATAATGTATAGTATTTTCTTTCCCTACTTGTTGCTCCCCCATCAAGGTCCCGCCTCCGTGGCCAACTCATGCAACGGCGTGGAAGGGGTTTCTTGGGCTCTCCTCGATGTGGTATGTAAATCGCTTTACTCTTATTTTATTTAAGTTGTTTTGTTGCTAACTAAGTTGTCTAATATTGTAATATTTCAGGTGTACATCCCAATATGCATTCATCCCAAACATTGGCTGCTCGGAGTGTTTGAGCTTGACGCTATGACCATGACCATATATGACAGCGATAGTGCCAGTCTCTTCAGAGACCAATTGGAAGACCAGATGAGAATGTGTAAAGATGTACTATTTGACTTCTTTTGTCGGGTCAAAGACACGAGGCGTCGCGATAGGTCAGAGCTCTTTCGCCATAAGTTCGCCAAGAATACACCCCAGCAGGGCGGGATGAATGCGGATTGCGGTGTCTGGGTATGTCGTAATGCCAGCATCTTGATAAATAACGATGTGGTATTTGTACACCCTGACCAGACCGAGGCCGAGGCCAAGGCATTTCGCATACATATGGCGGAGTCCATTTATGCGCATTGTCAACAGGTTGTTTATGTAACATTAAATAATTGTTATTTTTAGTATTAACTTATTTTGTTAAAGTATTGTGATTGACTTACTGTTTACTTCATTTGGTTTTTGCTAATTTCATCCATTTACTCAACTTTGAGTATCGATATCTCTTTCACACATACTCTATTTTGGACGCATTATATATCATTTCGAATATCTCATATAGAAGAACATAAACCTACTAAAAGTTAGTTATATATAACACATATATATATAAATTTAAATGCGTCCAAAGTTTAGTAAAACCCATATTTCCAACACCTAGTAAGTAGGTTTATGAAACTTGCGATAATCCTAATACAGAGATTATTGGGGTATTGGTTCTTGTTGTCTGGAAGTGATTCATATGATGCAAAAATTGGTATCATGTAATGTAGAACAATATCTATATTATAGAAACTTGCATTTGATAGTACCATATAAATCTGATCTAAATTCTCATTAATTAGCTATGTAGTGTATAACTGTATATGATATATATTAAAATATATAAATCCAAAAAAATTCAAGATTGGGCTCATTTCGAACGTATCGAAGAGACGATTATAATGGTGTAACTTGTTAAAATTAAAACGTATTTTTTTAACGTATTTTAGTTAATAAACGATTATATGTGTTAAATGTAAAATTAAAATAATGAAAGTAAAAGGTATAAAGTAAATTTAGTAAATAAGTATAGGGGTTGAAAGTGTAACATTCCAATTCAAATTCATCAAATTGGACGAAAGCGGGGTGAACAGTGTCAAACGCGGGTGAATTTTTCATAAATGGTCCCTGGAATTTTTCAAAAATGGTCCCTTGCAAATTGAAAAGTCACAAAATAATCACATCGCGGGATGCCATTTTTCAAAAATGGTCCCTGCAAGTTTAAAAAAGTGTCAGAAATGGTCCCTGGCCCGCGATCGCGGGCTCCCATCGCGGAAAAAATGGTATTTTTGAAAGTGAGAGAGATTTAGGGTATTTCGATAACAGTTGGTCAAACTTGGGGTATTTTAATTAATTTCCCCTTAAAATATCTACGCACCTATTTGGATCAACGGTCGTATTCATTGTACTGAAGGGCAAATAAAGCTCATAAAGTGCAATTAAAGCGTTGAGATACGCACCTATCGCATATGGCCACGTGTCCGATCTTATCCGTTTCACGCTTCTTCGTATATATCCATACTCTTCATCTGCTTTTTCATTAACGATCAATGGCGACCTTTTTGACTCCGATCACGATTATCTCCTCCGCTACCTCCAACCACCGGAAGACGACAACGGCCGCCGCATCGGCCTCCGGCAACTGGTGGCCTCCGCTCTTTGGCTGGTCGTCAGATCCGGACTACATTCACAATCCAACAACTATCACCGACGGATCCGTAACTGAAAGTTCAGATCCAGATAAAAGTAACCGGTGTAGATCTCGTTTTACTCCGGGAATCTTCACGGAGGAGAAGGCGAAGCAGTTGCGGATGAAGACGGTGGAAACCGCTAACTTCCACGACATCATGTACCATTCGGCTATCGCATCTCGCCTAGCCTCTGATGTTTCCGGCCATTTTTCACGGTGACACTCCGCCGCGCACTTGGTGAGTCCTTTTTTAGCCGGTTATTTTTTCTATCACCTCAGATCAGGACTCGATCGGTGCTGCATCTAACAATTTGTCGACTTTAATACTCAGATCAATGATTCAGAAATCGGTGTATTTTACTTTCTAATGTGTTTACAAACATTTTATTGAATAACGGAAATTTCTAGATATGATGAACAAAGTGCCACCGGAATATGCCTCTCGTAGTTCAATCGTGTTGTAAATGTAGGGTTCCGTGATCACACCGGTAAACATATGAATCTCGCGTATATTAGAGAGAACTCTCATGTGATATATCAAACGGCAAAAGTGTTTGGGATTGCTTATTTTTTTGACTTATAAGTTATTTTTAGTCTTTGGATTTAAAAAAGAAAAGTGTTTATGACTTTTTCCAACCACAAATAAATTGTTTTTATAAGTTAATTTATTCTAACTTATTTGTTCAAATTACATTTTTACCTCCAATTTTTTTTTATCGCAACATAAGTTGATAAATACTTTTAAAAATAAGCTTAACTTGTTTTAAATAACCAATCCCAAACACCTCCTAAATGCACTCCTACCACTTACTAATTTCGTTTTTGTATATACAGACACTAGTAATTACTTTTTACAATGTATGATGTGATCTAATTTTGATATAAATAGGTGTACATGCACTTGCACCTTACAAAATAAGAACTCACATAAAAATAGTTTTTATAAATAAATAAATTCAAGAAAATAAGAAGTGAAATTGGATGAAATAGCCAAACCAAACTTGAAAATTGCCTTCCTAGCCATACACTCTTTCGGTTTACCAAAATAGCCAACGGGTCCGCACTTTGACCCGACCAGAAGAGTGTGGACCACAATCAAACATGTGTCAATCTCTTATTACCTCTAGAAAGTCGACTTTCTTTTAAAAAACAATTTTTTGACCTAGGTCTACACTATAATTTTTTTTAAAGAAAAACTGTCAAATTGAGCAGGTCCTAGGAGTGCGAATGTGGATTTCTTGACTATTTGTGCAAAACCCAGAGAAAAATGGTTAGTTCACTTTCCAAAAATGCTCTTTTAAAAACCTTCTTTCTTCAGTTTTTCTTGTCATCTAACTTCTGTCTAATCAAAATAAGAACTCACATCAAAGTCTACCATGAAAGTTTTTAAAAATAAATAAATTCAAGAAAACAAAAAAATAGTAAATATGTCACTAGTTCTTACAAGTCACTACATTTTCTGCTAGTAAATATCTTATAAAAAACTAGTAATTGTCTTGTATGAACTCATGATAGTTTATACAAGTCACTACATTTTTTACTTGCAACAACCTTACATTGAAGATGCTCTAAGTTATAACTCCTAAGTTGGCCATGAAATGAACTTGCATATTGTCTGTCTCCGGGATCGTTATTCCATTTATTTTGAAATGCATTTTTTTCTCTATTTCGAGTCGGTTTAATGTCGCATCAAATATGTGAAACAATTTATGGTATTGTTTTGTTTCATGGGCCAAACCCACTAGAAAGTAGTTGTTTGACATTTCCAACTAGACACTACAACACCACCAGATTTGATGGATCAATTAACACTAAGGCTTTGTTTGGCAAACTAGCTGATAAGCTAGCTGGTAGTTGATAACCTAGTTGTTGATTCATAAGCTAGCTGGTAGCTGATAAGCTAGCTGATGAAAAATTAACGTTTGACAAAACTAGCTTATAAACATGTAAAATGACCAAAAAGGGCATCTTCAATAAATTATCAATTAATAACATAACATGTTAATTAAAAGAGCTTAAAATTTATTACCACATATATACTATAAAATTTGAATTTATTAAAACGTTTTTTAGAAGAAATATATATTAATTTATGATTTTAAATAACCGGCACATATAATATGAAAAAATAATAATAAAATAATTGACAAGATTTATAGTAATTGATAATTAAATATATTTATTGTTATTAAAAATAAATAAAATTAATTTATATGATTAACAATAACTCTAAATAAATAGAAATTAATATTAATGTATAATTAAAATTTAATTTAATAATTTTCAGTTAATATTAATTAATTAATAATAATTAAATATAAAAAATTAATATTTATTTATAATAATAGTTAATAAATAATAATTGATATTAATAAGGGTAATATTGGAATATTCGCAAAAAGCTACTGAAAAGCTACTGCAAATAGCGTTTCAAAAAGCTAGCTTATGGTCATCCAAACATGTACCCAGAAAAAAAGTTAGCTTATAAGCTAACTTTTTTTGCCAAACAATGCCTAAGAAATAAATATAAACTTCAATTACACTCTAAAAAACACATCAAAAAAAACCAAATTGTATTAACCAAACTAATTATAATTAAAAAAGTTAATAAAAAAACTAAATATGATTTCACTAAAGTCTAAACAGAACTCTTTTAGTCCTTCCATTTCAATATTCCATCGTTCAAACTTTCAAAGTCTAAATTCTCTAAACCCTAGCCGACACTTCCTTCCAGTTCCAGCCAAGAGAGCGACGCCAGGCTTAGGAACTTATTTGTTTGACTTTATGGTTGTGTTATTGAAACTTTAAACAATTTATTTCACTTTATGGTTGTGTTTTATTGAAACTTTGAACAATTTATTTGGTTTGTGGTTGTGACTTGTGTATTTGTCATGAAATTACGTTTTTGTCCTTTTGTATTTTATTTAAAGTTTTAAAATTAAATAGGTCAACCCAGGTTCAACCCATTTATTAAACAGGTTGGGTTGAGAAAATCATAAACAGGTCAACCCGCTACCAATCCATTTAAGTACCAGGTTGGGTTGGGTTGAAAATCTCAACCCATTTATTTAAATAGGTCGGGTTGGGTTGGGTTCGGGTTCAACCCATTTATTAATTGGGTTGAAAACCTCAACCCAACCCAACCTGTTTAAATAAATGGGTTGAGATTTTCAACCCAACCCAACCTGGTACTTAAATGGGTTGGTAGCGGGTTGACCTGTTTATGATTTTCTCAACCCAACCTGTTTGATAAATGGGTTGAACATGGGTTGACCTATTTAATTTTAAAACTTTAAATAAAATACAAAAGGACAAAAACATAATTTCATGACAAATACACAAGTCACAACCACAAACCAAATAAATTGTTCAAAGTTTCAATAAAACACAACCATAAAGTGAAATAAATTGTTTAAAGTTTCAATAACACAACCATAAAGTCAAACAAATAAGTTTCTAAGCCTGGCGTCGCTCTCTTGGCTGGAACTGGAAGGAAGTGTCGGCTAGGGTTTAGAGAATTTAGACTTTGAAAGTTTGAACGATGGAATATTGAAATGGAAGGACTAAAGGAGTTCTGTTTAGACTTTAGTGGAATCATATTTAGTTTTTTTATTAACTTTTTTAATTATTAACTATAATTAAATAATGATAATAAATAAAAACAAGTCATAAATGAGTTATAAACAGGTTGTAAATGGGTTGAAAGCAGGTTGTAAATGGGTTAATACAGGTTGTAAATGGGTTGAAATCAGGTTGTAAATGGGTTGGAATCAGGTCGAAAATTTCAACCCAACCCAACCCATTTATTAATTGGGTTAGGCGGGTTGACCCATTTAACTTAAATGGGTTGAAAATCTTAACCCAACCTGCTACTATTGGGTTAGGTTCGTGTTGGGTTAGCGGGTTGGGTCACTTTTTGCCACCCCTACTCTATTGTCTTTGTGTTGTATATTGTCCTAATTTGTTCGGAACGTATGTAGGCATGTAGCTTTGATTGTTTTCTTGAAACCGATGGCAAATATTAAAGCATCTTCAACAGATTCCTCAAAAAAAATCAAAATGGAGAACCAAAACTCAAAATCTCAACAAAAAAAATACATTCATCTCCAACAGATTCTCCATTTTGGAGAAACATTCATTTATTATAATATTAAAATATTTCATTCATCTACTAAAATATTATTGCTTTCTCTAAATATTTATTTTTCGAAGATTTCTATTGATGCTTGCATTTAGTAATCATTTTTTAGGTTATCTCCATATTTGAAGAAATTTTTTCTCTTTCTCCTACTTTCTCCATTTTAGGGATAGTTTTGGAAAAAGTGTTGAAGCAAAATTATAGCTCAAAATTCTCAAATTCTTCATTTTCTCTAAAATGAAGAAGCTGTTGGAGATGCTCTTATATTTCTAAGGTGGCGTTTGTTTTTTAAGTGGTGCTGAAGTCTGAACACTGATTTTAGTCCTGATTTTTAAGTGGTGCTGCTGAAGTCTGAAATCTGAATCAGAAAGACTGTTTGTTTTTGTAAGCTGAAATCTGAAAACAACTGAATACATAATACTGATTATATTATCTCTGAAAATGTGATACTGTTGAATTAAATTAAATTATACTACTAAAATTACTCTTCATAACAACTAAAATACATTAATTGGTTCAAATACAATAGAAAACATTAAAGTCTCATAACAACTAAAATCAATTTCCGTTTTGCATCAATTGTGTTGGAATTTCTTCTCTTAAACTAGCCATATATGTTTGGTGAGCGCTACTCCCATGCAATTGAACCTCTTCGGCCTCATCACCACCATCATTATCATCCATGATGAACCTGTTAAAAGCATATACCAAATAACATTCTCTTCAAAAACTAACACATAAACTAAACATCATCTTGTTCAAATTAATAATATTTTGGTTTAGTTGCAGAAATCGAGCACCAAAAACAAACAAATTTGAGAAGATTATTGCACAAAAAATCAAGATTATTTGCACATCGACTAACCAATGTAAAGACAAGGAAATACACTTGGATTTAAAACAATGAGTTAGAACAGCAACACCAATGGTATTGCATTGCAGGCTTCTACCATTAGAAAATGAAAACTTTTTTTTTGAACAGCAATAAACCAAATTTTATAACCCACCACAAAACAACCAGAAACAAAATTCAGCAGCTTTGCTGCCCGCAAACAACCAAACAGAAAAACAGAGAGCAAAAAAGAAAAAACGAACATATATATGAACCGCCCACCAGTTAAACCAAAGATTAGACCAACAAAACAGCACCCTTATACCCAGCTTGTGAGGGGCAGACCAAGTAAGGCTGTTGTACAGCCGTAAGCTTCCCAATTGGGAGGATTGAGCAGTGAATCTGCAACTGAAACCAAAATCAACAACTCAAGGAATACAAATAAACAAAAGTGTTAATCACTCAAACCCAAATGGATTATCTCAAATCCCCCATTTATTCAAAAAATCCTTCATCGAAACAAGCTAAAATCCCCCATTACCAGAAATCACGACTGGAGAAGAAGATGGAGCTCGATTGATTCGAGATGTGGCTGTAGATCTGTTGGAGATGTTCCTGAGTCGCACTCGAGAGAGATGGAGATGGAGATGTTCTTGAGCCGCCACAAGAGAGAGAGAGATTTGAGATGGAGAAGTAAAAAAAACCCTGCTAATTAGAGATTTGAGATGGAGATGGAGAAGTCAAAAAAACCACGGATGAAAATAAGTCAAAAAAAGTGATACTCTCGCCACTTTTTCGGTCAGTGGTATTTAAGTGTTAAGTGGCTTTTTTTTTGGGAAAAAACAAACACATTGATTTGCCTTATATCTGACCGAAAAAGTGTTAAGTCTTAAATAAGTGATAATTCTAAAAAACAAACAGCCCCTAAAAGTATAAGCAATAGGAACTAATTTCAAGAACTCTTGATTTATGCCTTGTCCAAAATTGGATTTAGAATTTTTGTGGGAATAGTTGTATTTCACGGAATTTCATAGAATTTACGTGTAATAATACTTTAAAGTATTTGTTTTATAATAATCAATTAATAAAATGAAATTTAATTATTTTTTATAAATTATCTATAAAGAATGTAATTTGATTTTATTTCAAATTTTACAAACCAAACACACTCAAATTTTAAATTCCTCCACGAAATCCAAATTCCTCAAAAAAAATTGTTAAATAACACATCCCTTCCATTACTTTCATTAATGTCTAAAATACAAATAAATGGACACAGATTAAAATTGTTAATTTCAAATAATCATTACTAAAAAAGTCAAGGTTCTAAATGGCGTGAGGCGTGGCGTGGCGCCGAGGCCAAGCCTCAAGCCTTAGGAGCCATGACGTTTTCAAGGCGTGACTTATGGCGTCAAATTTCTAATTCATATACAATATTATATATAAAAACATATGTTTTGTAGTGTTATTCAATGAGTCAATAGTAATAAACAAGTTAATAAATTATGTTATATATTAAAAAAACTTGAAAATAATACATTAAAAACGTAAAGAAAAATCAAATATCGCATTATGAAAAATGTGCATTAGGTCATGGCGTGCTACAAGCTTAACGTGGCGTGAGACACAAGTCTTAGTACCATGGCACGCCATGACGACTGTACGACGAATTTTTTAGAACATTGAAAAAAATCAAAAGAAGGTTACATTTTCACCAAACAAAACAAAAGAATGTAAATTAGAATTATTCTTTTGTTTTTATAATAATTGACATATTTGAGTGCGAAGAGCATATGTTATCTTGCGTCGCAAAATCATTAACATACCAATAAAAAAAGCATCAAATCTTCTACTCAAAGTTATATATTCCCTTTGTCTATATAAATATATGTAACGACCCAAAAACATAAGATCCAAATACGGTTAATAGATAAATCAAAACTGCCAAAAACCTGGCCCTCGACACAAGTTTAACAAGAATTTAAATGGGTTTGCGGAAGTACAACCCTAATTACAACTGAGAATAAGTCTAATATTAAAAATGGAAGGCTTCTAGTCACTAGGATGCAAGCTCCAGCTCACAACTTCCCCTTCCCTTTGTCCGAGCTCCCTAACACCTGCTTACCTGAAAAGGTTTATAGTTTTGAAAAGCGAGGGTTAGACCATGAGGTCTAGTGAGTTCCCTCCACACCGCGTCACACCAAAATATTTCAGTTTATAAAATCAGTTATGAAACAGTTGTATAAATCATGGTAAACACACAAAATTGATATGCACACATTGACACCTGCTACTGGCACGCGCTAAAGTCACACACACCGTGACAGCGCATTCGGGCACACACCGCCCATGTCACACACACCGTGACAGCATAATCGGGCACACACCGCCCATGTCACACACACCGTGACTGTATAATCGGGCACACACCGCCCATGTCACACACACCGTGACAGTATAATCGGGCACACACCGCCCATATCACACAAAAGCCAGAGCACGGTCACACACATTTTAATCACACGTGTAAGCCACACATAAAGATCACACATTTAAACCTTGCCTTAAACTAAGAGCAGTTGAAAAGCACATTGTTAGACAATAACCACACCGCACACAATTACTTGTCATCTTACAATAAAAGTAATTGAAAAGCACACCGTTTAAAGAATAACCATGCCACATGCTCAAATCTTTACTTGTAATAAAAGTCGTTGGAAAACTCGCAATTTAAATTATAATCATCAACCACACACTTTGTATAAAATTTAGGTTCAGAAAGACTCACCTGTGGTTACAAGGCAAGCACTCCTGTTCAAATCTTGAGTTACACAAGCTTAGTACCTAACAGATCAGACAAATTATTAATCAGAAACAAAGATCTAGAACTTACCGGGTACACACACGTTTTCCGGATACTAACTTGTCCGGACACCAAGACTGTCCGGATACCCATACTATTCGGATACCAAGACTGTCCGGATGCACCTCCTTTCCGGATACCCAGACTGTCCGGATACACCTCCTTTCCGGATACCCAGACCGTCCGGATACACCACCTTTCCGGATACCCAGACTGTCCGGATACACCTTCCTTCCGGATACTGCACCCGGTAACTCAACTACCCAGAAAATCACCCATCCGGAAATCACCATCCTTATCCGGAATCTACCATAAAACATTACCCGGAAACATGCAACATATCCAGACACCACCAAACGCTGGTGTCCGGAAAACGCTGCTGTTCGAACTTAGAATTTCTAAAACCGATTTAAACTCCGATTTAAGCCATTAGTTTGATTAGACAACTATAAGGGTTCATCCACCAACCCCAAACACCCACTTAATCCATCTATAACCCCTTAAATCGGATTTTAAAGACCAAAACCCTCAAAGCACACTTTTCATGAAAAGAGGGTGAAAAACCCATTGAATCACTGATTTTATACATAAGAATCCAGACCCACAGAAGAAAGGAACACCCAACAACAAGCAATAAGAATTCGGATAGATTACCTTACTGATTTCTTCCCTCCTTTGATTTCTTTCTCCAAAACTCTCTTCTTCTTCCTTTCCCTTCTTCCTAGCCGCCAAACACCCCAAAATAGGAGAAAATACTGATTTTTGGTTGATGCCCTAGGGATTTGGGCCCTTTTATACTTCCCACAATTTGCACATGGACCCCTCAACTAAACTTCCATTCTTCTCACTTTAACCACCAAGTTTTCGAAACCTACTAAAAATTGGGTTATTACAATATATTAACTACTAGTTGGGTGCCCGCACAATGCAGCGGGATGTCAAATTTCATTGAAAATCAGAAAACATAATCAAACATCTATATCTAATTCAAAATCAAGTTCTAAGTACATAAAATGTACAAATGCATTAATTTAGCCAAAAACAATAGACTACACCAACACCTAATGTAAAAGTTGGGTGCCCGCACAATGCAGCGGGATGTCAAATTTCATTGAAAATCAGAAAACATAATCAAACATATATATCTAATTCAAAATCAAGTTCTAAGTACATAAAATGTACAAATGCATTAATTTAGCCAAAAACAATAGACTACACCAACACCCAGGGGCGGACTTACAGCTTCAAAGGGGGGGTCA
This sequence comes from Saussurea involucrata, assembly GCA_033807775.1. NCBI lineage: Eukaryota > Viridiplantae > Streptophyta > Magnoliopsida > Asterales > Asteraceae > Saussurea > Saussurea involucrata. The sequence continues at coordinate 3,192,837 of CM066317.1, forward strand.
GCTGACACCCATTTATTTTCAGCAAAACAAAGTTTTCAATATCAATTTTATGATTTATATAAAAGTGGTTTAGTTTTGACCCCATTCAGAAAAAAGTTTGACCCCTAACTTGTAAATCCAGTCCATAAAAGAATAAGCCCACAATAATAACATTATTTTTTTTGTTTATTTATTAATTATTAGGATGGTTAATTAATAAGACTTATTTCATTATTTATTAAGTTAGTGCTCGTTGAAATTTGATTTGTTTTTTATTAATTGTTAAGGATTATTAATTAACAAACTTTTTAATTAGTTGTTTGATGTCTAAATATTAACTGTTAAGGTTTGATGTCTTAGTGTTATTGTTAGGGTTTGTTAATCGACAAAACTTGTTTAGTTCTTTGATGCTTAATTGTTAATTGTTAGAGTTTGATACATAGCCATTAGTGTTTTGTATAACTGATTCATATATGTTTAAATTCAAATTTCTTAATATGCCTATTTATGACTTGTTTTGTGACAAATTGTTAATTTTTTATTATTTCACTAGAAAAATAGAATGATTTAAGTGAAAAATACTAACGTTTGAAACCGGTACTGATAGTAATAATTCTCGTAATATTCCTCAATTTATATTATGTTACTTCAATTTCGACCCCCATCTTCAAATTTTCTAGATCCGCCACTGCCAACACCTAATGTAAAAGTTAACTTCATTGTTGTCATACTCCAACCATGCGACATGAACGATTTAAAATGACGTTAAAACTAACACTTGTATAAATTGAGATGGATTTTCAAGCCAATCTAAGACAAACACTAATTTTAATTTATCTAAAGTTAAGTGACGTTCAACAGGCTATTTCATGGAATTTAAATATATGAAAAAATATATCATAAGTCTGTTTACTTGTTTAACATTCACAAATTAGCAAAAATACATAAAAACGATTGATTAAGGTGTCGTTTACCCAAACACTTACCCGTTAAGCGCTTATCGATAAAATCCAACATCACTTACTTAACGGGTAAGATTTTAGTCCACCAAAACGGCATTGTATGTACAATTTACCCGGTAAGCGTTATCCGTGGTAACATTCTTGGTCCTTTTATATTCATCCAGTAAGATAATGTGACTTGGTAAGCATGACGCCTTAAATATCTATATCAATCGTATACTTATATTTTAGAGTGAATTACACCGGTGGTCCCTGTGGTTTACCCAAAATTTGAATTTGGTCCCTAAAAAACACTATCTACGGTGGTGGTCCTTAACTTTTTATGCTTTTAACATCCATTGTCCTTGACTTAACACCGTTAATTTCACCATTGTTAACCTATCATGTAAGAGGGACCTTTTTGTCAATTTACATTTTTGCTTATTTAAAAAAAATGCTAATATGTTATCCACCCTCCCCACCACACCACACCCCTTCCAAGTTCCAACCTTGAACAGATTTCCAGATAATACCTTTACCTTAACTCACTCACTCACTCTCTCTCTCTCTCTCTCTTAATAAACGCCAAAGGAGATAAGAAAACCCATCTATTTCTTTCTTGTTCGTGTTTCCCTTGCCTCTTGACACCACCAACAAATGGATAGATTGAAATCGACGCCTGCAATTGGATGTTGAAAACTCACCCTCGATAAATGGTGGTATCGGTGATGTGATGGTGGTTTGCAGACGACCACGAGTCCACGACGAACTCCGCCCCGACCAGGTTTTTAAAATCGAGTTCGACTTTCGATATTTCGAATCTGGTTTTTGAAATCTACGATTCATTTCGAGTCTGGTTTTTGAAATCTACGATTCATTTTCGAGTTTGGCTTTCGATTGCATATTTGGTTCTGGTATAGTTCGGCAGGTGGTTTTGATTCAAGATGCATCAAGATTCAAGCTCAGGTTTTTAACTTCTTTAGTCAAAGAAGCCACAGATCTGTAGTAGTTTGCATACACAACGAACTAGGGCTTTGATTTTTTCTTTTAAAAATTTGATTTTGGGTTTTGACGATGGATTTGTATGTTTCAAATTTCAGATGTATGTATGTATGTACCGATTTACCAGAGTTTAGATGTATGTATATATCGATTTACCATATTTTAGATATATAACTTCTGTTTTTTCCAATCATTTTATGGATTTTATTATCAGTTTTGCATCAATCATTTTCCTGATTTAGGGTTTTGATGTTCAGAAAATTGTGTCTAAATCTATTGGAATATGGATTCATATAACAAACAGGTTCTTGTTCGTGGAAAGATGGTTGAATTGAAGAAGCCACGGTGGGGATGAAAATAATGGTTTAATTGACCGATGTGCCCCTCACGTGAGTGTCACATGCACAGACTTAACGGTAGCTGCTTAACAGTGTTAAGTCAAGGGACCATGGATGTTAAAAAAATATAAAGTTAGGGACCACCACCGTAGATATTGTTCTTTAGGGACCAAATCCAAAATTTAGGTAAACCACAGGGACCACCGGTGTAATTCACTCTATATTTTATAATAATATCAATCAATTTTTTTTTATATAATTATAACCAAATAAACTATTATGAAAGATTAATTTAAAGTGAATTGACGGGAAACATAACAATTTGACTTTGAAAATATCATTAACTAACCATATGTTGATAACTGATATTATGTAGTTCAATTAAAATTAGAGGAAATAATATAATCATGATTAAGAAAGTATAAATGACTATTTGCATATTTATATTTTTGAAAAAGGTTCGAACTCATAATCCAAAAGTCAGTTGATAAGTGATATCTTTTTTTTCCAAGTAATTAAATCTCTTATGATAATTCTAAGGGTGTTTCGTTGACAGAATGGAATTTGATAGAATTGTAATTCGTCGAAGTAATTCGACTTTGAATTAAAAATTGATATTAAATTACAAAAAGAAAATCACGACAATTTAGTGATTATTTGTATCAAATCTCATACTAATTTCAACAAATCTCATACTAATCACGACACATTAATTCGTATATATTTATGATATTTAATAATATAATTAAATCCAAAAATATTTAATATTGGGTTCATTTCGAAGATATTGACGAAGCGATTACAATGGTATAATTTGTAAAAAATAGAAATGTTTTTTAATGCATTTTAGTTCATATATATTATTTATGTTTATATGATAATAGTCTAAAATGAAAAATAAAAAAGTAAGAGATTAAAAGTAAACTACATACCTAATTATAAGGGTAGTAAATGTAACATATAAATTAAAAAAATTGAATTAAGAAGAGATTTAAGGAGGAGTGAATGTGCGTGTGCTAATTGAACTTATAATGTAAATTGCGTTCAGATACATGTTTAGGCGGGAAAATACTAAAGTCGGCTCACCAGAAAACGACACGTGACATGCTAGTTACTTATTTATTATATGTATAGATGTATCCGTACAATTTAACGAGATAAAAATGTTACTATAAACTGATAATAAAAAAATGGATACGGTTTTTAGGCCATGAGTACCCGTACCCTTTGAACCCTTGTCATCTCAACGCCACATCAGCTTTTCTCTCTTACCCTTTCAACCCTAAAAGTGGAGTACCAGTACCCTTTGAACCCTTGCCACCTCATCCCTTTTAATTCTTTTATTTATACATTTAATTATTTAACAAAATAAAAACATTTATATATTTTTTAATAAATAAAAATAAGATAAATAATAAAAATAAAAATTCATATCATTCATTAAAAAATTAAAAATTACAAAATACAAAACACTAAAAACTAATATTAAAAATTATGTAATTTTCTAATTCTCTCTTTCTTCGCTAAAGTAGCCCTCAAAATATCTCCCGTAAGGTGATCATGCGGGGCTATGAAAAACTCGAAGTCTTTATCAAATCGTTTTTCTAACTCGAGTTGCAACTGTCTTTCTTCGAGTTCAAGTTTTTTCATTTTGTACTCCATTGTACCCTCAATCTGCTCGTTGAACGAGCCTATGGTCGTCAACAACTGAGTAACACTTTCGTTCGTATTCGACCCGCTCGTATTACTCGTTGATGTTTTTTTTGCCTTGTTTCTCCCGATGGGTCGTTGAAGTTGCTCGACCTCGTCGACCCGAACATCTTCATCGTCATTATCGGAAGGTTTGGTACGTTTTGAACCCCGGGATGAATTTGTCGACATCGTTGGAACCGTTGCCCATTTTGGACATTTTTAGGGCATCCCAAGCTTGTTCATGGGTGAAAGCAACCCCACATTCCGCTTGGTACCGGTGGTGTGTCATTCGTAAAATATCGGTTTCACTCATTCCGCTTGATCTATTATAGAACAAGTTGTTGTAGATGCCGGCAAAAAACGTGATTTTCTTGTTGAGGCCGTTGAACTTGGTGTTCAGTTGATGCAATGATCTATAATCTTGGCGACCCATAGAATCATAGAACACCTTCGAGATTCGGTTCCAAAAACTGTCTACATTTATATAAATTCAAGTATAAGAATAATAACAAGAATATTAATAATAATAATAATAAAAATAATAATAATAAAAATATTACCACCGGTTTGTGCGTTTCCGATAACGGGGTCCTCCGAAACGTCAACCCACGCCGACACTAACGCCACTTCCTCCTCTTTTGTCCACACCTGTCGTTTTTGCCTTGTTTCAAATTTTTTCTTTTTTCCTTTTTGCGTTGGTGTCGGGTTTGATGGTTCCGGGATTGATTGTTGTGTGGAGATCGATTGTGGTGTGTGCGGTTGTTGGGTTTCAGGAACAAAGTCGTCGTCGAGATTGATTGCGGGTTGAGAAAGTTGGTAATTGGCGGGAGTAAAACCTTGTTGAATCAAAGCAGGATATGTAAATTGATGAGCATACGGGTGTTGCGGAAATTGTTGGAAACCAACGTTTGGGGCGGTTGCGGAACATAACCTTGTTGAGAAAACGGTTGTTGCGGAACATAACCTTGTTGAGAAAACGCTTGGAAGCCAGGCTCCGGGTCTTGTTGCGGTGTATCCGGTCGGTTACGACGGGATGTAGGTGTGGTGTTTGGATTCACGATGAAATTTGAGAGAAATGTAAGAAAGTATTGAATTTGAGATAAATGGAAGAAGGTATTGAATTTGAGAGAATTTGAGAGAATTTGGTGTGAAAAAATAAGATGTTTGGATTAATATATATAGTGTGATTAATTTGAAAAAAAAAAAAAATTTTTTTAAACAAACTAGCCGTTCAACGGCATTTTTTCAAAAAAATAAAAAAAAAATTAAATAAATAAATAAAATGGCAACGGGTATAGCGGGTTGGGGAACCCAGTAGCTGAACCCGCTAGCTACCCCCCCCCCCCCCCCGGTATCGAAACCCGCTCGAAGTCGTGGCCTTACCCGCTCTCGGGTTCCCACCGGTACGCATGGCCTTATAAAATAAATAACATTCAAGTTTTTATTTGAATAAGATGAAACATACAACCGACACTGAAACTAGGGGTGAGCAAAACCCGACCGACCCGAAACCCGAACAACCCGAACAACCCGAAGTTAGCTCACCCGACAAACCGAAACCCGAAATGGCCCGACCCCGAACTTTTAAGTCGGATAATACGGATCGGTTTGGGTTGGATTTTTCCAAACCCGAACCCGTCCGAAACCCGAAAAAATTAAAAATTATTTTTTTTATTTAATAAAGAGTGAATTGCATTTTTGGTCCCTGTGGTTATAGTATTTCTTTGAACGAGTGACCTAAACTTCAGTATCTCAAGAAATGGTCCCTCAGTTTCCAATTTTGCTCCAAAATCAGGACCCCAACACTAACAACGTTTATTTGCTCCGTTAGTGCCAGGGGTAGTTTCGTCCATACCCCTAGAAAGGACTCCTTTTAAATAAATCATATAACCACAGGTACCAAAAATGCAATTTACTATTTGTTATATTTTGATTTCAAAGTTACATTTCATACCCCTGTAATTATTTACTTCGTTTACTTTATACCTTTTACTTTTTTAATTTTAATTTTACACTTTCATCATATTAACACATATAATCGTATATTAACTAAAATACGTTAAAAACACGTTTTAATTTTAACAAGTTACACCATTATAATCGTCACATCGATACCTTCGAAATGAGCTCAATATTGAATGTTTTTGGATTTAACATATTTTAACGTAATTATGTATGTTAATATGATATGTTAAAACGTATTTTTTAACATAATTAAATCCAAATGTAACAACCCACTCCAAAACATGTCAAAAAATAGGACATTTGAATATAATAAATCGCCAAAACATGGCCCACGATTCACACCATCAAAATTCAAAACTTGGGTTCGCGGAATAACCTTAATTACAACTGAGAGTATCTAGATACTGAAATGTAAAAGGATGGTCCACTAGTATCAACCACGCCCGTTCTCATGACTTCTCCTTTCCACTAGAGGAGCTGCCCCTAATCTGCTTACCTGAAAAGGATTTCAGTTTTGAAAAAAAGCGAGGGTTAGACCCCAAGGTCTAGTGAGAACCCTCAGATTCATTCACACCACAAATAGCATTTTTAAGAGTTGTGAAACATAAATCAGTAGACAGTTTGGCAAGTAACATATGGGACCCCCCCCCCCATAAGCACCACACTATGACATATGGGACACACCCCCATAAGCGTCATACCATAACATATGGGACACCCCCCCCCCCATAAGCATCACACATATCGTATGGGACACACCCCCCATAAACTTTACACATATCGTATGGGACACACCCCCCATAGAGATCACGCCATGCATAAGTAATTTATATGCAACATACATTAAGTAAACACGCATGTACGAATAAATGAACAAGTACCATTAAGCTTTAGTTAGAAAAACTCACCTGTTACGCTTACGTTCCTTTCCTACTCTTGATATGCACTTCCAAACGATCTACCTGGGCGAAAGGATAAACTCATAAGCTGATTACCTCAACTTACCGGACAACACAATCTCCCCGGACAACACCCTATCCGGACAACAACTTATCCGGACAACACTCCTATCCGGACAACAACCTATCCGGACAACACTCTATCCGGACACACACACGATTATCGGATACTTACCCGGAAACCTTCAACTGATCGAAGTGTCTGGACGTCCAGGAAACAACCCGGACGCCCATCTGATCCTTATTTGGGCCGAGAAGTCACGGATACGACCGAGATCTCACAGATAACGATTAGCAACCACCCCAAGGTCACTAAACTCGACAATTACTGAAATCTTAACAGTAATAACACAGTAAAATACCCAAATTCTCCCATTAAGCTTCAAACCCAACTTTAACAAAAACCCACATAGATATTCAATCTTTAACAACAAATCCACAGCTGAAAGGTAGAGAAAGGAAATTACCTGATTGATTCTTTGCTGAAAATGAATCCCCAACACACCCTTTTTCTTTGATTTCCAAGCTTGATGACTCTTTCTCTCCCAAAATGCCCAAGAACTCTACAACCTCTTTCTCTCCTCTTTTCTCTTCCAAACAGCCGCCAAACTCACGATTTCAGCAGGAGAATATTTTCTCCTAGGGTTTTGTGCCCTTTAAATACCCTATCCCAAATTTAACAAATGGCCCCTCAACTTCCATAATAAAAAAATACTTGCACAAGACTTTAAAACTCTTCCAATTTGGACACGGTTACTACAACACTCTCTCCTCAAAAGAATTCCGTCCCTGGAATTCCATTCTTGAAAAGAAGAGGGTACTTGGACATCATATCAGATTCCACTTCCCACGTCGCCTCTCGTCCCTTGTGATATCTCCAATGGACTTTAACCAGTCTGACCTCCCTATCCTTTGTTTTCCGAACCTTACTGTCCACAATCTCTATTGGTTCCTCCTCGTACATCAATTTCTCGTCGACACTGATATCTCCTAGCGGAATTGCCACATCCGACTCAGCCAAACACTTCTTCAGGTTTGACACATGAAACGTCGGGTGAATTCTGCTTAACTCCTCCGGCAACTCCAACATGTAAACCACCTCCCCCACACGCTTGGTGATGGCGAAAGGTCCAACATACCTCGACTTTAGCTTCCCTCTTTTTCCAAATTAGACAACTCCCTTCCACGGAGATACTTTGAGCATCACTGTATCCCCTTCCCTGAACTCAATTGGTTTTCTTCTTTTATTCGCGTACGCTCTTTGACGATCCTGAGCCACCTTCAATCTTTCCCTGATTACACTGATCTTATCGGTAGTTAATTTCACGATTTCCGGTCCTGTCAACTGCTTCTCTCCCACTTCATTCCAACACAACGGTGTCCTACACTTACGCCCATACAACGCTTCAAACGGAGCCGCTTGAAGACTGGCGTGATAGCTGTTGTTATACGAGAACTCGATCAACGGTAGGTGGGATTCCCACGAACCCTTGAAATCTATCACACACGCACGCAACATATCCTCCAAGGTCTGGATAGTCCTCTCGCTTTGTCCATCCGTCTGGGGGTGGTAGGCGGTGCTCAAACAGAGCCGCGTGCCTAACTCCCTTTGCAGACTCCTCCAAAACGACGACGTGAAACGACTATCACGGTCGGAGACAATGGACGACGGCACCCCATGCCTCGTCACTATCTCGTTGACATACAATCTGGCCAACTTCTCCAACGAGTCGCTCTCTCGAATAGGTATAAAGTGAGCCGACTTGGTGAGACGGTCAACTATCACCCATATAGCATCATGCCCCTTCGGGGTCCTTGGTAACTTTGTTACAAAGTCCATGGTAATACAGTCCCACTTCCACACTGGTATCTCTAAGGGCTGCATTTCTCCATACGGCCTTTGGTGTTCTGCCTTGACCTTCAAACAGGTCACACATCGCTCCACAAAGTACGCGACATCTTTCTTCAACCCCGGCCACCAATATAGTTGCCTCAGGTCTCGGTACATCTTATTCGTCCCCGGGTGGACCGAATATCGCGACTTATGCGCTTCTACCAATATTCGTTCACGCAAACCTCCCAACTTTGGAACCCACACCCGGTCCTCAAAACACTTCACCCCACTCTTGCTACACTTTAAGGATGTCACATAGCCGACGATCCTCTCACCTTTCCCCTTCCCCTCCACTAGAGCTTCTTCTTGAAACTTCTTGATCTCGTCCAGTAGGTTAGGAACCACTTCTACTCAAAAGGCCACCACTTTCGTTGTTTCTCTCCTTTCTTTCCGACTCAAGGCGTCGGCCACGACGTTCGCTTTACCTGGATGGTAAAGGATCTCGCAATCATAATCACTCAACAACTTCACCCAACGACGCTGTCTCATATTCAGCTCCTTTTGATCAAACAAATGCTGGAGACTCTTATGATCAGAATAAATCTGACACTTAACCCCGTACAGGTAGTGTCTCCAAATCTTTAGCGTGAAAACCACCGCCGCTAACTCCATAGCATGCGTAGGATAATTCTTCTCGTGCTCTTTCAACTGACGGGACGCATAGGCAATCACCTTTCCGTCTTGCATCAGAACGCACCCTAGCCCCAACTTGGACGCATCACTGTAGATTACAAATCCTTCGGTCCCCTTAGGCAAGGATAAACCGGAGCACTACTCAACTTGTCTTTCAAATTGCTGAACGCTTCTTCCTGATCTTCCGTCCATTCAAACTTAGAATTCTTCCTGGTCAAAGCAGTCAATGGCGTAGCTATCCGAGAAAAGTCCTGAATGAACTTCCGGTAGTAGCCCGCTAACCCAAGAAAACTTCTTACCTCAGACTTCTTACCTCAGACGGTGATCTCGGGGTTTCCCACCCTCTTATGGCCTCCACCTTGGTCGGGTCTACCTTGGTCGGGTCCACCTTGATCCCATCTTCTGACACCACGTGTCCCAAGAATTGAACTTCCTTAAGCCAGAACTCGCACTTAGAAATTTTTGCAAACAGCTTCTCTCGTCGCAATAGGTCTAGCACTAAGCGAAGATGTTCTACGTGCTCACTCCGAGACTGGGAATAAATGAGGATGTCGTCGATGAACACAATCACGCATTTGTCTAGCAGTGCACTGCACACACGATTCATCAGATCCATGAATACCGCCGGAGCATTAGTCAACCCAAAGGGCATGACTAAGAACTCATAATGCCCGTACTTCGTACGAAAAGCCGTCTTCGGCACATCCTCTTCCCTCACTTTCAACTGATGATAGCCAGACCTCAAGTCTATCTTTGAGAAGAATTTCGCCCCTTGCAACTGATCAAATAAATCATCGATCCTCGGAAGCGGATACTTATTCTTGATCGTTACCTTGTTGAGCTCGCGATAATCAATGCACATTCGCATCGATCCGTCTTTCTTCTTGACACACAGTACCGGCGCTCCCCAGGGTGACGAACTAGGGCGTATGAACCCCTTATCCAACAACTCTTGCAACTGAGTCATCATCTCCTTCATTTCTGCCGGTGCTAACCGATACGGCGCACGCGCTATCGGTGCCACGCTGGGCATCAAATCAATTCTAAACTCGACCTGGCGATCCGGGGGTAAACCCGTCAGGTCATCAGGAAATACCTCCGGAAACTCACTTACTACTGGGACGTCTTCCAATCCCTTCTTCTCCTTCTTGGCGTCTAATACATACGCTAGGAAACCCTGACACCCCTTCTCTAGACAATGCCTCGCCTTCATCACCGTGATAAGGCAAGACTTACGTTCACGCCTCTCCCCATAGATCACTACCTCGGACTTATCCGGCAATGCGATACGAATCATCTTCTTATTGCACACAATGCTAGCATCATTACTAGCCAACCAATCCATCCCCACCACAATATCAAACTCTCCCATACCCATCGGGTATAGGCGCAAGTGAAAAGTATGACCCTCTACTTCCATACTACACCCCTCATACACCTCCCTCACCAAGACACAACTATCGTCTGCAATCTCAACCTCAAAACCACACTCTAACCGCTTAGGCGTCACAGACAGACACCGAGCAAAGATCGGCGATACAAACGAACGGTTTGCACCCGAATCAAACAACACTTTAGCAAGCTTCGAATTAACAAGAAATGTACCTGATACCACGTCAGGCTCATCAACCGCCTCTTCCGCTGACATATGAAAAGCTCTAGCCCTCACTCGGCCTGGTTCCACTTTCTTTTCTCCACCTCTTCCTCCTTGACCCCCTCCAGAACCACCAGAAGACCCCTTCCTCAACTGCGGGCAATCAGGTTTGATATGATCTGGAGAGCCACACTGATAACACGTTCTCGGGCTAGAACATTCTCGCGCCATGTGCCCCAGTTTTCCACACTTATAACAACCATCAGGTTCAAAGCAATCTCCACGGTGCACTTTGTTACACTTCCCACACGGTCTGTCACTGATCCTCGGTCCCCCCCGCAACTCGGGTCTAGAGGTCTTAGATCTCTTCACATCCCGAACGGGTCCATCCCACCTCCTCTTATCCACACTCCTTTCCGACAACTGTCGGTTCTTTTCCTTCTCAGTTAACTCTGCCACATCGACCGCCGCTTGAAACGTCGCGGGGCCACGATTCTGCACCAACTCTCTTATACCGCTCTTCAGACCCCAGACATACCTTTCAACCCGTCCTTCCTCAGTAGGCACATACACTTCAGCGAAACGTGCCTTCTCAATAAACTTTGAAGTGTATTCTTGCACGGTCATCGACCCCTGCTCAAGCCCCATAAACTCTTCTTCCAATTTCTTTCGTGCTGCCAACGGGCAGAATTGGGCTGTAAACCTTCTAGTGAACGTTTCCCATGACGTTGTCTTTGCCACTTCCGAACCTTTACCTCATGTTTCCACATCCCACCAAAAGATGGCATCTGCCTTCAGCATTGACATGGCAAACAACACTTTATCTCCTTCAGCACACTTACTTGTGTCAAACTCCAGCTCCATCTCTCGAACCCACCTCATTGCCAAAACTGGGTTACGTTCTCCACTGAAAGATGGAGGCTTGCAAGACGCAAAGGTTTTGAAGGTACACCCCTTAACAGACTTTGACTCTCCCGCCACAAATGGGGTCACCTGGGAGTGACTTCTGTAATAACCAGGTATTTTATTTAATTTAAATATGAAAATTTTATAAGTTTATATGGGTATTTTAAGGAGTAAGAAGTTAAGGGGTAAGTTTTAAATTTTTAATAGAAGTTAGGGGTATATTTTGTTAAGTGGAACAAGTTTAAGGTTTATTTGGTATTTGGGTGACACCTCCTGTTAGCCAAAACCGACTTTCATTCTATTATGATGAGGTGTCTCCTTCTTAACACTATTAACAAAAGTGTTAGTGTGTGTATGTGTGGTGTATTCGGCTGAGAGAAGAAATCGAGAGGAATCAAAAAGGAAAGAAGGAAATTAAGAAGGAAGATCAATACCTAATCTACTGGAGAAGTTCTTAAATAGCTGTATAATCAGAAGGTAAGAATCCTATATCACCTCATCTTTATGTATACTAGTTCTTAAAAGTTTTACTATAAGTTGTGGATGTGGGTTTTGGTAATTTTAGGAAGTTATGGCAATTTTGGGTTTGGAATAGTGTTCTAATGGTAGTATAAAACATATCTGCAAAGTAGCATAAACATGCATAGTATAAAACTACAAAAAGCTGGGTTTTAGGATGAAACAGTAGACTGAGACATTCATCGAAGTCGCAATAGACGACTGCGACATTCAACGAAGTCGCAACAGTTGGTTGCGACTTGGCATTGAAGTCGCAATGGTCGTTTGCGACTTAGCTTGAAATCGCAATAGTGGGTTGCGACTCCAGGGTGGAATCGCAATAGTGGGTTGCGACTCCAGGGTGGAATCGCAATAGTGGGTTGCGACTTCAGGGTGGAATCGCAATAGGAGATTGCGACTTGGTACTGTTCATTGCGATTTGAGTCGAGGATTTCAGAACTTAGAGACTTCTAGTCTTAAAAGGAAATATTTGTATTCATGTGGTACAGATTCCGTGAACCGGGACTGAAGGAATCGGAGAGCTCAATAAAAGCGTGGAAGGGTTTTTGGAACTAAGATAATCAAGTGAGTTTTCTTTAAAAGGTTTACAAATGGAATACATATATGTGATTAAATGTAATATGGTGCATATAGTGTTTATATGAATATTACATTGTATGAGTACTAGTTGGCCGAGCTTAGGACTGGTGAAAGTTGGCTGTACAGAGGGACAGTGGTGTTGGCTGTATTTAGTACAGCGGTGTAAATTAATTAATTGGCTTGCTACCAATTAATATGGCCAAGGAAAATAAAAGAGAAAGAGATGGAAAGATACATGCTGCATGAGTCATATTTGGTATTCTTATGGGAATTATGTGCAAATGTTTTCTTTTACTAACGGGGATTTTTCTCACTAGACCTCAAGGTCTAACCCTCATTTTTGTTTTAAAATATGTATTCCAGGTCACGAAGCAAACAAAAGACTATGATAGAGTTTCTCATGTTTAGCTTTTGTGGATGTTGAATGTCTATGAAGATTTCAGTTACTTTTAGTAGTTGTTATGTATTTTACTTTATTCGAAAAAGTTTGTACTGAAAGACCTTAATGGTAGAATTTAAGGGACCGTATTTGGATTATGATATGTTATTTTGTGGTGAAATATATGTAATTTGTATGTTGGGATTAAGGGATGTTACAACTTCCCACCTCAGTTGTAGGTAATTTGGATGCTTCAGTCTCAGTCTCTTTCACACTTTCAGTCCGCCCTTCCGATGTCGACCCAGTACGATGCTTCAGCAATGCTTGCAAAGTTTCTTGCAGTTTACCCATTTCAGTAGTAAACTTTTCTTCTGTCACAAAAGCCTGGTTACGGTCCAGACTCGGACTCTCTTTCTCTGAAGCGGTACTCTCAGATTGGGTCGGCTTGCGCACCTTCGGTGCTCCCACACTCTTAGCCCGACGGGCGGTCGGCGCTTTCTTCTTACCTCTGGTCACCATCCCAGTTCCCCCAGTCTGGGTGGCAGCTCGTCGGGGTGCTTTTCCCCGACCCCTTCCACAGCCTCCGCCTCTCCCGCGGGCAGCCGGTTGTCTCGGAGGACTCACCGATCCATCCTCCAGAATCTCCTCCACGCGGATTTCCCCCGCTGTAGGCACAGTTTCCACCAACGGTACAGACCTACTCCTCAAACTTCGTTCTGACATTCCCAACTGTTACATTACACAAAATATAGATTAACAACCGCCCCAAAATAACAAGGCAAGGATGATCACCGTCATGTACCTGTAAATTCACAATTACACTGGCCAGGTGTAACCCCGAACTTACCTTACATGATAGTTTTCACCACCCTATTATGTACGCATCCCAGTGAGGTCTCCCTAGGCCTTCCTATTTCTAAGTTGTACTCTACAGTTTAAGTTTAGGCCCATCCGGTCACCTAAATCCCTTAAACTACGGCTCTGATACCAACTGTAACAACCCACTCCAAAACATGTCAAAAAAATAGGACATTTGAATATAATAAATCGCCAAAATATGGCCCACGATTCACACCATCAAAATTCAAAACTTGGGTTCGCGGAATAACCCTAATTACAACTGAGAGTATCTAGATACTGAAATGTAAAAGGATGGTCCACTAGTATCAACCACGCCCGTTCTCATGCCTTCTCCTTTCCACTAGAGGAGCTGCCCCTAATCTGCTTACCTGAAAAGGATTTCAGTTTTGAAAAAAAGCGAGGGTTAGACCACAAGGTCTAGTGAGAACCCTCAGATTCATCCACACCACAAATAGCATTTTTAAGAGTTGCGAAACATAAATCAATAGACAGTTTGGCAAGTAACATATGGGACACACCCCCCATAAGCACCACACTATGACATATGAGACACCCCCCCCATAAGCGTCATACCATAACATATGGGACACACCCCCCATAAGCATCACACATATCGTATGGGACACCCCCCCCATAGAGATCACGTCATGCATAAGTAATTTATATGCAACATACATTAAGTAAACACGCATGTACGAGTAAATGAACAAGTACCATAAACTTTAGTTAGAAAAACTCACCTGTTACGCTTACGTTCCTTTCCTACTCTTGATATGCACTTCCAAACGATCTACCTGGGCGAAAGGATAAACTCATAAGCTGATTACCTCAACTTACCGGACAACACAATCTCCCCGGACAACACCCTATCCGGACAACACTCTATCCGGACACACACACGATTATCGGATACTTACCCGAAAACCTTCAACTGATCGAAGTGTCCGGACGTCCAGAAAACAATCCAGACGCCCATCTGATCCTTATTTGGGCCGAGAAATCACGGATACGACCGAGATCTCACAGATAACGATTAGCAACCACCCCAAGGTCACTAAACTCGACAATTACTGAAATCTTAACAGTAATAACACAGTAAAATACCCAAATTCTCCTATTAAGCTTCAAACCCAACTTTAACAAAAACCCACATAGATATTCAATCTTTAACAACAAATCCACAGCTGAAAGGTAGAGAAAGGAAATTACCTGATTGATTCTTTGCTGAAAACGAATCCCCAACACACCCTTTTTCTTTGATTTCCAAGCTTGATGACTCTTTCTCTCCCAAAATGCCCAAGAACTCTACAACCTCTTTCTCTCCTCTTTTCTCTTCCAAACAGCCGCCAAACTCACGATTTCAGCAGGAGAATGTTTTCTCCTAGGGTTTTGTGCCCTTTAAATACCCTATCCCAAATTTAACAAATGGCCCCTCAACTTCCATAATAAAAAAATACTTGCACAAGACTTTAAAACTCTTCCAATTTGGACACGATTACTACACCAAAAACATTCAATATTTGGCTCATTTCGAAGGTATCGATGAGACGATTATAATGGTGTAACTTGTTAAAATTAAAACGTATTTTTAACGTATTTTAGTTAATATACGATTATATGTGTTAATATGATGAAGATGCAAAATTAAAATTATAAAAGTAAAAGGTATAAAGTAAACTAAGTAAATAATTACAGGGGTATTAATGTAACTTTGAAATCAAAATATAACAAATAGTAAATTGCATTTTTGGTACCTGTGGTTATATGATTTCTTTAAAAGGAGTCATTTCTAGGGGTATGGACGAAACTACCCCTGGCACTAACGGAGCAAATAAACGTTGTTAGTGTTGGGGTCCTGATTTTGGAGCAAAATTGGAAACTGAGGGACCACTTCTTGATATACTGAAGTTTAGGTCCCTCTTTCAAAGAAATACTATAACCACAGGGACCAAAAATGCAATTCACTCTTTAATAAATCATAAATATAATTGTATTTTCTAAATTGTAACTTATGTGATAACTTATCTGTCAAACCCTAATTTCTTTCCATTTCAAAGACCCCATCGAAGGGAACTCAAAACTCAGAAATTGAAGTGGTGAAGTCGAAGTGGAATCGGGAAGGGGACGAAGTGGTGAAGTCGAAGGCTTCTGCGGCAGAAGTTCTGCCCCTCAAGACCTCAACTCAAGTCTCTTAACGATTTCACTTTTCACCATCAAGACATTTCTGCTTTTGACAATAATAAACAAATGAAGTTAAGAAATGCTAACCTTGAGCTCCATATACAAGTAAGTGAGAAGAATCCCACCTCTTGGAAAGTCACTGAATTGTGTTTGAGTATCTATATCCTCAAGGAGTGAAAGTGAGAAGCAAAATGCCAGATTGTGCACGTTGCAGATGCTTCCAATAAGTCAATAACCTCGATCTGACTTCTCAGTTCTTTCGTATGAAGATAAACCTCCAACAACGTAACTTGAGAGTGGCCAATCCCCAAAGCAGAAGTACGTCTCAAACCAACAGATGAAGATAAAGTATCCAATGCAGCAACATAACCTTCCAAAACATCTCCAACAACAACTGCAAAAGCCTGGTTGATCAGGCCCAACCCTAACAGAAGTACGTCTCAAACCAACAGAGTGGTAAAATATTAAGGGAACTTACCTGCAACTTGGCTAATTGACACCCTAACCGAAGCTCACTTTTCCACCAACCGAATACCTGAATTGGGGTTAGTAGAAGTGATGTTAAACCCCCTAATTATAACCCAAAGCATCCCTAAGACAACCCTTAAGTGATACCACAATCCCTGGCCCAAAACAGTACGCTCAACAAAAGTCGAAAACGCGAGGCAGAGCCCGACGCTACTGCTCGCGCTACTCCAGTCGCGCCAGGACCCGCGCGGGTCACTGGACAGCCCTTGGCGTTGATGCCTGCGCTAGTCCGGTCGCGCCAGGATCCGCACAGGGCACCTGCACCTCAAATTCAGCCGAAAATGGCCCTTTCTCATACCCAACTCAACCCAAGTCGATTTTTGAGTCTCCAATTCTAGGTGATCGATGGACTAACCTTTCCCCACAATTCCCAATTAACAAAACATCGATTAACCCCATGAAATCCATCCAATGATTCATCTATTTTAATCCCAAAATCATTTTATTGACCAAAAACCACATTCTTGCCCAAACCAATTCCTCCATTGAAATGGTGCAAGGTCCCCAAAGAGAGACTTACCAACCACAAAGTGATTCACTATACTCTCCACTTCCAATTATTTCAACCAAAACATTAGAAATAGGAAGGATTGTGGTTTTCTACACACCCAAACTCTTAGTTTAAACAAGAAGGCATAGAATAGAATCATACCTTTAAGATGAGTCTCCTAGTTCCTTGCTGAAATCCTCCTTCTCCAATCCTTCAAGAGATGCTTCTTCACAATTCCTCCTCTCCTCAATTTCTAGCCGACAAAATGAGGAAGAAAGGGTTTCTCAGCTTATTTACATTCTTGATTTCTCACCCCTGCACTTAAGTTTTCAGATTTCTCACTTTGGCCCCAAAACTTCTATTTATTCCAAAAATTTTGCAAGAAAGAAAATATGAGGTGTTACCGTGTTACAGTTGATAGATAATATATTTAATTTCTTATATATTCGTCCATTGACCGGTCGACATGAATCTTACGATTCATTAATTTTGATTATTTTGGTAAAAGAACCGCAAAAAGACAAAACTTGAGCAAACATTGAGAGCATCTTCAATAGGTTTCTATAATTTTTCTAAAATAGAGAATCAAATGTTACAATCTCTAAAAAGAATTACATTCATCTCCAACATATTTGCTATTTTAGAGATTTTAACACAAATTATATTAATATAATATTATCTAATTTATATTCCCAATACACTTTAAAAAGAAAACTTAATATAAAATGATAAGAGATTTATGTTATTGGTTGATTAAATATAATAACTATTTCTCTCTCCTATTTAGAAAATTATAGAGAGTTCTCTATATTTATTGATTTCTTCATTAATCTCTATTTTAGCAAAACAAAACAGCAATGCTGATAGAGAAGAATAGCAAACAAAAACCTGTTTTTTTCTATTTTATCAATGTTGTTGAGGATGCTCTAAGCATTTTATAAAATTAATAAAAAAGTCAAACAATTTTTGATTAAAAAGTATAAGAACGATAGAGTTTGACTCTCAAAAGTCAAATTTGACATTCTTTTCCCACAATTGGAAATATTTTTATTCGTCTAATTTTTATTGGATGAGCTAAAAAGCTAATATTAGGGATTATTTGTTAATAAATACATCAAATAAATTTTAATTCAATCAAAACTATAGTGGAAATTTAATATTTTATCTCAATTGAAATTATATACTCTTAAAAATATATTCTTCAATATATGAATTAAGAAAAATACGGATTAAAATATATTATGATAATTATCTTTTATACCATTATCCTTTTTTTTCGAAAAAGGTTCTTATTGAAATAAAAAGAATTATCTATACCATATTATAAAGCATTATGAAAAACTCTTAAAAACAGTCCCTAAAGCTTCATGTACCGTTATTTAATGCTAATTACTTAAAATTTCTTAAAAACAATTAATGAAGCTTTATGTACCGCTTATAATGTTAATTACTTGATTAATACTTATCTCTAACAACCTTCAAATCCTTAAATTGTGGACTCTTATTAAGTAATCCTTATCTCTAACCACTTTCAAATCCTCAAACCATGAACTCTTTAAAAAACGTTATTCTTTAAACAAATTTATAAAAAAAACATTACGGTTTTCTCAAAACCACACATTAAAATAAATTAGAACATTAAAATCGAGATATATCGCGCTGTATTGTGCGAGTAGACTTCTAGTAAACTAAAATAGTTCAATATTATTGTGACAGTATAAGAGCATCTTCCAATGAAGGTTCTTATAAGAACCTCATTTTTGCACTTTTTGGTGATATCTCGTTTTCAACTCATCAAATTAAAATTTTATATAAAAGTCTACAATGCTTGTTTTTATAAGAACCTCATTTTTGTGTGTCTCATTTATTTGTCAACATCAATAATTATTATATATTTATAAACAAATATTAATTATTTAATTTAAATACCACTAGAAATGAAGAACTTGTCATTTCACACAAACTTCATGGTAAGAATCAAGGTTCTTATTTAAGAACCTAAAGGAGTTTGAGTTTTTATAAGAACTCTCTACAATGATAGTTCCTACAAGTCACTACACTTTTTGCTTGTAAGAACTTTGCATTGGAGATGCCCTAAAAAAATCTTTATACTTTGATCCATCATTACATTTTTTGTCTGGATTTAGCTATATGATTAAAAACCGACTTTTGTTATCATATTTTCTAATGATACCCGGAAAAAGAGTGGAAAACAAGTTTGACGCCATCTCTCTCGCTAATGAAGAGGGAACGGATTGTGTGTTGTGGCCGGTAATATCCAACAATTTTGCTATCTTGATTACTATAACAGAGAAAACTTGAAATTTTTTCAAGTTTAGAGAATTCTTTAAAACTTGATGGTAGAAGAGAGAACTAATTATTGTATTCAATCCTACCAATGACATTAAACTTTTATCATTTTATATTAAGTTTTTTTAAAAGTGTATTGAGAAAATAAATTAAAGAATATTATAGTAATATAACTTGTGTTAAAATCTCTAAATAGAGAATCTGTTGGAGATTAATGTAACTCTTTTTAGAGATTTTAACTTTTGATTCTCTATTTTAAAAAAATTATAGCAAACCTGTTAGAGATACTCTAATAAAAATTAACTGATAACTACATGACAAATAAAATCTCAATTATAAGTAGATCTATAAAAACAAACAAGTTCAATTATCTTAAGATAATCTTTCCCCTTGTGTAAAACACTGCTCTAAAATACACTAGAAAATTAGGTTGTAAAAACTCATTCAGAGTCGATTTAGGGGCTTTTTACCAACGAAATTAGTAACCTTACTTACGTTAACGGGAGTAAAGGGTCGTTTACCACACGTTTGCCGACAAGAGTTACCACTCTCACTTACTTTTATCTGGTAATATTCTTGACCACCAAAATGGATTGTTGGTAAGCGTCTTACCCAGTAAACACTAACCAGGTAAGAGTCTTCTCCTTGACTTGTTGGTAATATTCACGGTCCTTGCTATGCTTTTTACCAAGTAAAATTCTTGATATTTGACATGCTCACACGGTAAGCTAAGTGACACCCAGTAAATGTTTGGTAAATGGACCCTAAGTCTAATTCTTAAATAATAGAATGACAAAAACCGACAATCTTACATGAGAAGTGAAAGTAATGACTCTTATTAGGGGCTTTTTGGTTGGTTTTCCGTTAAGTCATGTATAAATAAAATTGTCTATTTAGTTTAACGAGTATGTATAGATCTGAGAAAGTTTTTCATAGATGAAATGAACATGTTTTTTAATTGGGAGGAACAAGTTTGAAAAAAAATTCATGCATAAAACTACCCTTATAAGCTTACTGGATAACCCGTTTTATATATCATTAAACCGCTTCTAAATAGTCATGTATAGTTGACAGAATAAGCTATGAGTCTGATTAAGCTGCTAACAAACAAGTCCTTACTTGATTAACACATATATATAAAAAAACGCTTACCAACAACCTGACTACCTTACGATGGCATTTTGATGAGCGATAAAAGATAATGACTCTTATCCGATAAACGCTTACACGGCGACTAAATAGTTGGATTGTGGGAGGCTCGGAATGAATGAGAGTTTGAAATTTGAAAAAAGCAAAGGGTTGCAGGTGGGAATTCCAAATATTAACAAAAACCCTCATCATCAACCTCAAGACTTCTTAACCTACGCCTCACCTACCTTAATACGTAGTGGCAACCAACATATGCGATTTTTACAGATTTAGAGAGAGAAAAACACCAAAAAGATTTACAGATTTTGAACCCACAAACAAAAGTCCACATACTTTTGCCGATCATTATGTCTCTTCTCCACCCACGAATTCAGGTTGGTGCTCCATACACATTATATATATATATATATGTAGAGAGAGAGAGAGACAAAAGTTATTGAAAACCAATTTTCGGCTGTGAATCGCGGGACAAAGGAGAGCGTGACAAGCTGATGTCCACATTCAGTGTGAATAACGAAGGTGATGTTTATGGGCTATCATGATGAATAATACACGATTCATCATGTATTATTCATCATGAATGATCCATGTATTATTCATCATGAATCATGTATTATTCATAACGAATGAATAAGGGGCGGATCCACCTTGTAAAAGGTTGGGTCCCATCCCACCAGTAATTTTTTTTCCTTCATTTTTCCAGGTTAAAAACATTTTTAATTTTTTTTATCATAGTTTCCCCGGTAATTTTCCAACCGTGCCCCACGAACCAAAAGAAAAGTACATTGAAATCAACTAAAACACCAAAAAATCTCGGAATTAACAAGAAAAACCCGAGAAAGTTTGTCGAAGTAGAAAAAAAACTTATAAATCCATCGAAATCAGTCAAAAAACTTTAAAATCCATCGAAACGGTGAGAATAGGCTCAAAACACATTGGATGACTTAACGGACATAACTTACCTTAAAGGTGCCCCCACCATGTACAAATCTTGGATCCGCCAGAATGATACACATTATTCATGATGAATAATAGATGAATGACCTATGAAGGTGTTTGAAGGTGTGGACACGTGACGTCTTCTCTTTTGTTCCCTCGTTCACAACCGAAAAGTGGTTTTCATCTTAACTCTCCCTTAGGCCGTGCGTACCGCCATCGGGTACCACGGCGGGTTCATCTGGTGGGTAGGGCGGTACGTGGGGGTCCGGGTTCACATCGGGTAGGGGTAGCGGGTAGGAGTGGGTTCGGGAACTAGATTTGTGGGTAGCGGGTTCAGGGTTTTTCTTGCAGGTTTATTTTTTTAACATTTTTTTTTGCAGATTTGTGGGTAGTGGGTTCGGTGGGTTCGTGGGTTGGCGGTACTCCACTTTAGGGTAAGGAGGGTAGGAAAGAGAAAAGTTGATGTGACGCTGAGGTGGCATCAAGGTTCAGTGGGTTCGTGGGTTGGCGGTACTCATGGTCTTATATTTGTATATATGTGTGTGTATATATAATATATATATATATATATATATATATAATCATCATCTTCATAAAAAAGGGATGAATCTTTGTATCCATGAACACCCAAATTCTTTAACTTATTGTTCTTGAAAGATTGTAACAAATGGTAATCATGGTAAGTTAGAAAGTTGAAATTCACCATATAACACAAATGGGTATCAATAAAATCATTAAAAAGGGATGAAGATTTGCATGTCTTTTTATTTATTTATTGTCGCAAATGTCAATGATGATAGCTCAGAAAGTGTAAATCCACTTTTCAAGATAATGGGTACCCATAAATCATGATGAATCGCATAAACAAATGATTGAAGAAGAGAAAACAGAGCAAAACCAGGATTGTTTTGCTTGTTATTTTTCAGTAATATTCTTTCTTAAATCAAGGGTTTATATGTTTTTTTTGAACGGCAATGCGGCATCGAACCCACGAACGACTACCACGAACACACGCACACCGTCCCGGCGGTATCGGGCATCCAAGGGCAGCCCACTAATCCGTCGCGTCCGCAGCCCAGCTTACGCTTGGGCCTATTCCCAACCACATTGGGCTGGGGCGATAGCCCAGTCTTCGACTGGACCACCTAAGGACGGCCCAACTAGAGGTTAGGCGGGTATCTCAGACATGCTTACCATGGGGTTCGAACCCTGGTAGTCAGGGATACCATCCACTGACCTCCCAAGGATGTTACCTTACCACTGGGCTACACATGCTTTGATAAATCAAGGGTTTATATGTATGTTGCTTTATATATATATATATATATATATATATATATATATATATATATATAGGGTTGAGTTCCGGTGAGAAGTGGTTATCAACCGTAGGATGAGAAATGAACGAATATTAGGATGAGATGCACCGAGATGTAACGAATCAATTCCCTTTTAAGCCGCAATTCATGAGAGAGTATTGGATTATAAGTGATCAATGGCTTAAAACACTTCTCATATTTCTCACCAAAAATGACAATTCCTACGTGATCCCATGCCTATATATATATATATATGATTTCGGTAAGAAGTTGAGGTTAACGTGATAAGTGGTTATCAATCGCTGAATGGACACATATTAGTAGGATGAGATGCACACAGATCAATTTCCTTCCAAGGCGCAATTCATGGGAGGACATTTGATTAAAAGTGACCAGCGGTTCAGATTCACTTCTCACGCTTCTCATAACCTCAATTTCTCACACGATCATTCGTCTATATATAACACAAAAAAATGAAAATATGAGAAACACCCTGGTAACCGTTCATCTACATGGTATTATTCATCACACGTGCATAAAAACCACAAAACAACTTCAATTTATTGTCATCCAGATGAACGGTTATCAGGTATTCCTCATTTTTTCAATTTTTTGCGGTTTTCCCATAACCTCCGTACCTCCGTCTCTCTCTCTCTCTATGTGTGTATATATATATATATATTATATTCATTGTGTTGCAAATATTCACTTGTGGCATACCATATCTCGATCGACTGACGTAATTTTTCTACCGCGTCTCTCTTTATATGTGTGTCAGTGTATATATATATATATATATATATATATATATATAAAATTATATCCATTGCACCACCAAGCATAAATTCTGTCTATCGAAATGTGGTAAACTCATTAGAACCCTTAATTTCGATGGTGTGAAGTGGGGTTTCTTGATTTTGTGATCTATGTATTTCTGCATTTGATTCTCTTTTCTCATAAAGATTTCTTGCTTTTTTGTCCTACTCTTTAGATGCCCTTATTTCTTATTGGATTTTAGGCACAATGAGCAGCTGGTTCACACAAATGGAGATGTTTAGTATTTGAATCTTCACATGTTTTATTCCCAATCTGTCTATAAATCAAGACTTCACCACCAAGGCTGTTTCTTCATTGCAGAACATCTTCTAACTTGTACCAATTGGTGGTTTTCTTTTAAGATGAGTTACACAAATGCTACAATTGGTTCTGGTTAGTTTCAAGATCTTTATTCATTTTGATATAAATTTTGATATGTAGTTATGTAAATGAATTGTGTTCGATGATTTGTATGCGGGTTTCGCGTTTCTTGGATTGGTTTGCGGATTTTGGTGACGATTTTTGAAATGAATTGCAGGGAGTAGAACGGCTAGGAGAACGGTTGAGTTTGGTCGGACGTATGTGGTGAGGCCAAAAGGGAAACACCAAGCAACCGTGGTTTGGTTGCATGGTCTTGGTGACAATGGCTCCAGGTAGATTAATGATTTCTTACTTTGGAGTTGTTTACTTTTTTTTTACATTAAGTCATGTATGGGTTAAGTTGTCTGTCCGGATAAATCTGACAATTTGATGGACGGGAGACCAATTGGGTTTGAGGGGGACAAAGAGAGAGGGCTGGATTATTTCAGGCATTCCTGGTCCTAATATGTGTGGGGTGACTTAATGGGGACAAGTGAGGGGTCTTGGCTTATTCCGTAAAGCCATTTTAGCTTAATAGCTTAACAAGTAAGACGTAAAGAAACACTCGTGTATGGCTGAGCGATTAAGCCACCCAGACCATTAAGCTCATTAAGTTGTAAGTAAACAACCCCAAACTGAAAAGCTAGTTAGCTATTGACTGAAAAACTAGTTCAACAAATTATGTTGGCCGCAATTCATGGGGGGTATTTGATTAAAAGTGATCAACGATTTAAAAGCACTTCTCACACTTTTCATAAAAATGACACTTCTCAGATGATCCATGCCTATGTCGGTTATCATAATTTTGTAAACATCTATGCACAACGTTTTTGCTTTTTTGTCTCATTCCATTTCACAAAAAGGTAAAAGGACAATTTTTTTTAAAAGAACAAAAGGTAGGATATGATATAAAGCTTAATTAGGGGCAAGGGCCATTAGCTCATGAGTCTGATTCTTTCGCCATTTTAGCAATGTGAAATTAGGTTTCCTCTGATCCCGTGTGAGAATATGTGGAACCCCATTAATCTGATTTAAGGATTATACTTTCTCATTTAGTTTCGTGTGTCTTGTTGCAGTTGGTCTCAACTATTGGACAACCTTCCTCTCCCAAACGTAAGCATATGCACTCGATTAACCTCGCTTTCCCTTAAAAAAAATCTTCTACGACTTACTTCTTGTGTTTTTTTTCGTATCGTGTATGTGAGAATATGTGGAAGCCATCAAATTAATTTCCAAAAGAGCCATTGAGGAGAGAAGGGAAATTTCAACATATATTGAATAGAAAGTGTAAATCTAGCCGATGTGGGGCTCTAACACGTCCCCTGCAATGGAGGCTAGACGGGCAAAAATGTCCCAAAGTGTCCTACAGTGTCTTGGGCAAAAATGTTCTGTATAATAGACATTGGCTCTGATACCATGTAAGAATATATGGAACCCTATCAGATTACTCTCCAAAAGATCCATGGGGGGTCCAACATATATTAAAGAGAAAATGTCCAAGTCTAGCTGATGTGAGACTCTAACAGTGTAAATTTTACGTTTAGCAGAT
The DNA here is from genome assembly GCA_033807775.1 of Saussurea involucrata. Taxonomy (NCBI): domain Eukaryota; kingdom Viridiplantae; phylum Streptophyta; class Magnoliopsida; order Asterales; family Asteraceae; genus Saussurea; species Saussurea involucrata. The sequence goes on from CM066317.1 coordinate 3,218,719, forward strand.
TAAATGGATATGTCCAACTGCTCCTACTCGCCCGGTGACCGTGCTTGGCGGTTTTCCTTGCACTGCATGTAAGATATCAAGATTAAAACCATACAATGTTCATATGATGTTAAAGATGATATTGGGTGACATTTTCGGTCCATATACAGGGTTTGACGAAGGAGAGCTCTCAGAAGATGGTCCGAATGATGTCAAAGGTTTAGATGCTTCAGCATCACACATAGCAAACTTGTTATCTACAGAGCCCTTTGATGGTAAAGTTTCTCCCTTTTTTGTTTCATGGACATCGATTACGTATTTAGTGAATACCCTTTTGGTTTTCGGTTCGTTTTTTTAATGGGTTTGAAGTTTTCTTGATAAATTTATGTCTAATTGTTGTTTTTCTTTTGTTTTTTCTCACATTTCCTTTAATCTTTATGCAACTAAAGTTCAGTTTATTGATCTTTGTAGCATGTTGTTTAATAGGTTAATTTCTAACAAAATCAATGTACTTTATTGTACCGGATAATCACAAAATAGTCAAAATTGAAGTTGACGCGTCAGAAATGACCAACTTTTTTCAAATTAGCACAAAATAATTACCTATTTCGCAAAAAGAACAAGTAAAAACTCTTTTTTATACCTTTTTCGATTTTTGTGGGGCCACTTTGCAAAAGGGCTCGCAAAACCCTTTTTTGCGAATGCTGAGTTTTTCGAAGTGGACCGACAAACTGAATAAAAGACGTCAAAAAGTACATTTTGCAAAAGAAGTGGATTTTTTGTTAATGGTTTTTGGCAAAATAGGCCGTTATTTTGTATTAATTTAGAAAAAAATGGTCATTTGTAACGGGTCAACTCCAATTTTGGTTATTTTGTGATTATTCCTCGTATTAACTTTAACTTCACTATAATAAATAACTTCACCGGTTTAATTAACAGTTAAACTCGGTATCGGGGGATTTAGTATGGGTGCCGCATGTGCACTTTACTCTGCAACTTGTTTCGCTCAGGGAAGATACGGAAATGGCAGCCCGTATCCGGTTAACTTGAAGGCTATTGTCGGATTGAGTGGCTGGCTTCCTGGTGCAAGGTATAATTACCGAATTCTCCTTTCGAAGTTTCCCTTTTTGTTGTAAATCCTATCCAAGATTATCACTTTGCCCACAAGGGGTCGTTACAAAATATTGATAACATTGACGTTGTTCCACAAAATCTCCCCTTTTGTCGAATTTTAAAGATTTGACGGATGATCAAACATTTCAATTAAACTTACATATGTTTCTTTAGCTCGAAATTAAATGTGACGGAGCTAGATGAGGTTGAGGCCATGTTTGGCAACCATAATACGGCTTATTTTTTGAGCATATTGAAAAAACTCCATTTGGTTTGCCATAAATTAGTTTTTTGAAAAACTGATTCAAGTAGCGTTTCAATAAGCTCGAGGCTATCTTCCACATTTCCACTTCTTTTTTCGATTAATTTCCCTTGTATTTCGTTAGTCCTTTTAGGTAATTTTACGTTGTCATCTAGCTCATAAACTGGTTTTTACCACTTATTTATCAGCAAGAATATGGTTTATTAGTCACCAGCTAGTTTTCTAGCTAAAACCAAGCTTATTATCCAACAACTAGCTTTTCGGTTAAAATCTAGCTTATTAGCCAAAAACTAGCTTTTCAGCCAACAACTAACTTGTCGACCAGTTTACCAAACATGGCCTAAATACTTCCTTGGATATTGTGCAGGAATTTGAGAAATATGGTAGAAGGATCACAAGATGGTGCTAGGCGTGCCGCCTCATTGCCCATTTTGTTGTGTCATGGACTATGTACGTATTTCAAACTTGCAGTAGATTTACAGTGTGTTAGAGTCCCTCGTCAGCTAGACTTGGACTGTTTTCCTTGATATATGATGGATTGAGAGATCACACATCTGTTGGGGAGGAGAACAAATGTTGTCTTATAAGGAACTGTATACCTCATCTATTAGACGCGTTTTAAAACCATGTGTCTAAGGGGCCGTTTACCAAACGCTTACCCGGGTAAGCGCTTACCAAGTTACATTGCCTTACGGATGAATATGACAACGACCAAAAATCTTACCCGGTAAGAGCCAAACCAAGGACCGAGAGTCTTCCCCGGTAAGTGACGGCGAAGACTCTTACTCTTACCACGGTTAGCGCTTACCAGGAAATTTGCTACATGAGATAGCGTTTTGGTGGACTAAAATCTTACCCGGTAAGTAAGTGATAGTGTTAATTTTACCGATAAGTGCTTACGGGGGTAAACGTTTGGTAAACGGCCCATGGACAAAGTGGACAATATTGGGTACGGTTGGCCTGGATATTATAGTATTGTTGTTCCACATCAGTTAGACATTGGCTCTTTCTCCTTACTATATGATGAAACCTCCATGTTCTTCTATAAATAGACTCTTTTGGAGAATAATCTAATGGGGTTTCACATATTCTAACATCGGTATAAAGAAACATGAAAGAACTTTAATACCCTTTACAGGTGACGAAGTTGTCCCATATAAAATCGGAGAGAGGTCCTCTCAGATCTTGAGCTCGGCTGGATTCAGATACGTTGCGTTCAAAACATACGAAGGGTATTGAACAAAATGATTCCGCTTAGCTTTCAAATTAAAAGAACGATCTTTTACACGCTTAATGATATAATTTGATTTGATTTTTTAGCATCGGGCATTACACGATCCCTAAAGAAATGGAAGAGGTCTGTCAATGGCTAAATGCAAGGCTTGGAGGCTGAGTTATTGCCATGGATGGCCATCAATGGTTTCTTGAAGCTAGTTTGAAAACGATACTGAAGAAGAGAAGGAAATATGATCATTTTGTGGTTTGGGATAAATTAGCAGGATTTGATGGAGGGCATGAATGGTATTGTATTTGAGTTTCTTAGTGTAAAATAAAGATTTCGGAAGAATTCGTTCGGATTGTAGATGAGAATTTGTTGTAACGAATCTTGAATTTTTGGGGTTTCGTTTTGGAGTCCCGTGCACCTGTTCATCTTATTTTTTTCAATTTTTTTAGGGTAAGAAAGATGCGGGTGCTCTAGGATATTAGAATATACAAGGGACACCAACCAAAAAATTAAAAAAAGTAATTCAAAATCAATTGAAAAAGTGAAAGTGTCTCGAAATCAACCAAAAAACTTAAAAATCAATGACACCGACTATAATATAATTGATATGAACAACTTGAATAAAATAAAACAAAACCTTAAAGTTTATATATAACTAATATATTTAAATATGATTAAAAAAGTTATAATTTTTTAAATAAAATAATTTATAAATGAAAAATCAAAGTGTAAGAAATTTTTTCAAGGGGCTATATTTGAAAGTTAGGGAATAGACAAGGGACTATTTATGTAAATAATTCTTTCTAAATAAAACCATTAGTTTGTTGACGTCAGCAATTTTTGAGGTCTAGGGTTTAAGAGCAGAGTACCATTACTTTGGTGGAGCGCCATCATCGTCAACCTCTCGACGCCTCACCATGAATTACAGGTTTCAAAACCTTCTCGGAGCTCCGTACAGAGGCGGAAACGCCGTAGTTGTGAACAACACACTTCTTATATCACCGGTCGGCAACCGTATATCTGTTACCGACCTTGTGAAATCGGAAACCATAACTCTACCGTTTCAATCCTCCTCAAATATTTCCCGAATCGCCGCATCTCCTGACGGCGTATTCCTTCTCGCCATTGATGACAACTCCCGCTGCCTCTTCGTCAACCTGCGCCGCCGTGCCGTACTTCATCGCATCAACTTTAAGAAGCCCGTGGCATCCGCGAAATTTAGCCCCGATGGTTCGCTCATTGCCGTGGCTGCCGGGAAGTTAGTTCAGATATGGAGGTCGCCGGGGTTTAAGAAGGAGTTTTTTCCGTTTGAGCTGATAAAAACTTTCGCTAATTGTAATGATAAAGTTACTACACTTGATTGGAGTCCTGATTCAGATTATTTGTTGGCTGGTTCGAAGGATTTGACTGTTAGGCTTTTTTGTTTGAAGAAATTAAGTGGTTTGAATAAACCTTTTATGTTTTTAGGTCATAGAGATATAATTGTAGGTGCATTTTTTGGCGTTGATAAGAAAACCAATCAAGTTTCTAGGGTTTACACTTTATCACGTGATGGGGCAATTTTCAGCTTTAATCACAGCAGGAAAGATGAAGAAGACCTTGATGAACCAATTTCGCCTGGCACTCCTGAACAAAGTATGGAAGGAGATGAAATCAGCAATGTGAAGAAAAGAAAGACTCTGGAGGCTGATTTTGATGAAAAAAGTTCGTTGCATAAAGAAAAGTGGGAGTTGGTTAAGAAGGATTTTTTTATGCAAACCCCTGCGAAGTTAACAGCCTGTGATTATCACAGAGGTTTGGAGATTGTGGTGGTTGGGTTTTCAAATGGTGTTTTTGGGCTCTATCAGATGCCTGATTTTGTTTGCATACACTTGTTGTCTATATCTAGAGAGAAGATCACAACTGCTACTTTTAATGAACTTGGAAATTGGTTAACATTTGGGTGTGCAAGACTTGGACAATTGCTTGTTTGGGAGTGGAAGTCTGAGAGTTACATATTGAAGCAACAGGGACATTACTTTGATGTCAATACTGTTGCATATTCACCTGATTCACAGCTCTTGGCTACTGGTGCAGATGATAATAAAATCAAGGTAAGTTTTTTGCGATATAAAATTTCTTTCAGATTAGAAGATACTATGGAAATGATTGTGAAGAACTGAAGATGCATATATCCATACACGCATACATATATACATATACACGCATACACATAGACATACACGCATACATATTGACATATACACTCATGCATATAGACTATTTGCATACATATACACACATGTATATAATTCATGATAGTCATTATGAATATTCATGATAGTCGTTATGAATATTCATGATATTAATAATGAATATTTGGTTCTTATGGTTCTCAAATGTTCATTATGAGTAATCTTGATCTTCATTATGAATATTTGGTTGTTACAGTTCTTGAAATATTTATGGTTCTCAAATGAACCAGCCCTATATGTATATATATGAGGATGTGTGTGTTTATCTTTTGCTATAGAATTGATAGTCTATATCATATCTAAACAAAATGGTTCTGCTTGTTTTATAATTCTGATATTGTCTAGTACTCTAGACAGCTCCTTTTTCGGGAGACACCAAGTTTGCTGTTGCAAGCTATGCACTTCTCACATTCATATGGTTATGACTTATGATGTTAACTACAGTTTTATGGTTTATTGATAGCCATTTCTCTTGTTTTATCACCTTAATGACATACTTATTGTTCTTCTATATCTATTTTTGGTCTCTTTATGTTGTTTGTCTGTCCTAACTCCCACATCATCATTTATGAAACCTGAATTCTGTAATTTTCTCGTTACAGGTTTGGACAGTCTCATCGGGCTTCTGTTTTGTGACTTTTTCTGAGCATACAAATGCAGTTACCGCGCTCCATTTCATGGCTAGCAACCACTGTTTACTGAGTGCATCCCTAGATGGCACTGTTCGTGCATGGGATCTGTTCCGTTATCGCAATTTTAGGACATTCACCACGCCATCTTCTAGACAGTTTGTTTCCTTAGCCTCAGATCAAAGTGGCGAAGTGATTTGTGCTGGAACCCTTGATTCATTTGAGGTATTGAATGTTTAACGTGGTTTTAACAAGGCAAATGATCGTCTGAGAAGTTAAGGTTAACGTGAGAAGTGGATCTGAACCGTTGATCACTTTTTATCAAATGTCCTCCCATGAATTGCGCCTTAGAAGGGAATTGATCTGGTGCATCTTATCTTGGTGCATCTCATTCTAATGTGCATCCATTTCTCGCCCAACGGTTGATAACCACTTCTCACGTTAACCTCAACTTCTCACCGGAACCCAACCCGTTTTAACAATATATAACTATGTTTTGTCTAGAAAGTTGACTCAGAATTTTCTGTTCTTCACTAGATCTTTGTTTGGTCTATGAAGACGGGCCGATTGTTGGATGTCCTTAGTGGTCATGAAGGTCCAGTTCATGGATTGATGTTTTCTCCAACAGGCGTAAGTAATTGCTGCTTGCTCGTAGTTTTTAATAGCATCTCCAATAGATTCTTCAAAATGGAGAAAATGGAGATTTTGAAGTTTTTATCTTTTTTATGCTCCAACAGATTCTCCAAAGTGGAGAAAGCAGGAGAGAGATGATGAAATTCTCCAAGTTTGGAGAACTCTTCAAAACTAAATGTTGAAGAGAGAAAATGTTTTATTTTTTATTTTTTCCACCAATGAAGTTGAATGTATTATCATTTTATATAAAATCTATTTAAAAGTTTCTTGGGGTTTTAAATATATTGAACGTTTTAAGCGCTCTTGTGCCGAAGATGAACGGGGCTAAGCGATCTGCCGAAGCTGTTGAGAAGCTGTTTACATACAGCTTAGTGAGCTTAATTGTTTGGACGGCTTATTCGCTCAGCCATACATGAGTGTTTATTTACGGCTTAATCGTTAAGCCATAAGCCAGGACCCCTCACTTCCACCCCCCCCCTCCCCAAAAAAAACCGATTAAGCCACCCTAAACAAGTTAATACCAGAGATGCCGAGAAATAATCCAACCCTCTCTCTTTGCCTCCCTCAAACCCATTGATCTCCTGTCCCTCAAACAAACATATTTATTCATACATACAACTTAACCCATACCGTGCTTAATGTAAAAACGGTAAACAGCTTCGGAGTTGAAAGCATTCTTTTTAGAGATTTTAACTTTTGCTTCTCCATTTTGGCGAAATTCTGCAATCTGTTGGAGTTAAAAGTAATTTTTTTTTGAGATTTTAACAGTGCATATAGGCCACCATTTCTTCGCTTGTGTTATATAACTATTTCTTAATTTTTTTTCCAAATCTACAGGCAGTTCTGGCTTCATCTTCATGGGACAGATCCGTTCGTTTATGGGATGTTTTTGATGGAAAAGGTTCGGTTGAAACATTTCCTCACACTCACGATGTTCTTACAGTTGTTTATCGTCCAGATGGCAAGCAATTGGCTTGCAGCACATTGGATGGCCAAATTCATTTCTGGGATCCCATTGATGGACTGTTAATGTACACTATCGAGGGGCGTCGAGATATTGCTGGTGGTCGCTTGATGACGGATCGTAGATCAGCAGCCAACTCTACATCGGGAAAGTGCTTCACCACATTGTGCTATTCAGCCGATGGGAATTATATATTAGCTGGAGGAAGTAGCAAATACATCTGTATGTATGATGTTGCTGATCAGGTTAGTTTCGTCTTTGACTTTCTTGTTAAAATATTGGACATTTTGGTGTATAAATTTTACCAATTATAAGAACTTAGAATTTTTTATAGAGTAAAGTTCACTTTTCGTCCATGACGTTTGCCCATTTCAATGGGTTTCGTCCCTCCTTTTATTTCAACATATTTGTCCCTCACGTTTGTCAATTTCCAACAGATTTCGTACCTCATCTTAACGGCCGTTAAATTTTTCCGTCAACTTCAATTTAATGAGGGGTACTTTAGTCATTTTACCTGTTTTCTTAATTTTCTTGTTTTTTACAAAAACTATCAAACTCTAGGACCCTCATTTTTTCTCTTCGAAATCATTTTTTTCCCATTCTTGGTTTCATTTCCGGTGATTGTTAGTAAAACGTTTTATGAACTCCACCATCTTTCCGCTGAAAGATTTTTGCACATTAAGACACATAATTTTTGTTGAATCTACAGGTGTTGCTCCGTAGATTTCAAATAACCCTGAATCTATCTTTGGATGGAGTTCTTGATATATTGAATTCAAAGAACATGAGTGATGCTGGTCCTCTGAATCTAATCGATGATGATAACAGCGATTTAGAAGATGGTGTTGAGAAACAAACACGAGTGAAGTCGAGTTATGATCTGCCGGGATCAATGCCGAATCATGGAAGGCCTATCGTTCGAACAAAATGCCTAAGAATCGCGCCTACAGGCCGTAGTTGGGCAGCTGCAACAACAGAAGGGGTCTTAATTTACTCGATGGATGATAATTTTATATTCGATCCCACAGATCTTGACATAGATGTCACACCAGAGGTATGGAACTTTTTTTTTTGTATTGATTGCCACCAGAGACAAATTCTTGAGGGCGGTGAAGTATATTGTGGGGTAAAATGCAACAAAAGTTTGGTTTGGTTTTTACTTTATGTAGCAAAAAAATTCCATTTTCTCGATCGATGTAACATTTGATGATGTGGGTATCCGTTTACAAAAAGTTTACAGCGAAATGGATGACAAACTTGACATCCACATTCCACGTCACCAAATGTTGGGTCATTTAACTAATAACCCTCAAATGTTACAAGATCGACAGTTACCGGTCAAAATGGGATAATAACTAGGAAATCTTGAAACTTTGTATTAAATAACAATGTTTGAAATTTTGTTATACATACTAACTAAAACAAACTTTCGTTGCATTTTAATGCATTTTGCAATGTATTGTAACTGAATCCACGAAAGAGAACACGGTGTTGCTTATTTGACGGTGATAACAAAATGTTGTCGTGTCCGTTGACCCGACTAATCATAATTTGACCATCTTTTACACACAGGCAGTTGAAGCGGCCATTGGTGAAGATCAGCCAAGCAGAGCGTTAATCCTTAGTTTACGCTTAAACGAAGATGCTTTAATTAAGCGCTGCATCATTTCTGTTGCTCCGACAGAGATAAGAGCGGTTGTTGCATCGGTCCCCTTCAAATATTTAAATAGGTTGATTCAGGCTTTCGCGGAGCTTCTGGAAAATTGCCCACATCTGGAATTTGTTCTTCGATGGTGTCAGGTATTATATGTGTATTTTTTGAGCTTATTGAGAAAGTCCTTTTTGGTTAAACTTAAGCTAACTTGTTAAAACGCTATTTCTAGTAGCGTTTCAATAAGTTCTAGGGGCTTTTTTTCTCTCTCCCAATTATGCCTCTTATATTTTTCCAATTAATTTTCTAACATGTTCTTTTATGTCATTTCACATTGGTCGTCTATCTATCTACCTTATCAGCTAGCTTTTACCGGACATGACTAGTTTGTCGCCTAATTTTTACCAAAATTTATCTACTAGTTTTTTTTTACCAAACATGACCAGTTTATCGGCTATCAGCCAGCTTATCGGCTATCAGCCAGACATAGCCATCTTTCATGGATTAGCAGGATTTAAGATGCTAAACTTAATTTTTTTGAGTTTATCGAAAAAGGCCGTTTATCAACTAGCTTTATAGTAGCATTACAATAAGCTCAATGGGCTTTCTCCCTTTTTTCCAACTGTACCCTATATATGTTTTTCAATTTTCAACATGTTTTTTTAGGTCATTTTACGTTGTCATTTAATTTCTCAGCTAGTTTTACCAAACATGAGTTTATCAGCTAATCCTTATCAGTAGTTTGCCAAACATAGCCCTAGTGTGTTCTCTTGGTAAACTACGAATATGTAATTGATTTTGATTTTGATTTTGATTTTGTAGGAGCTGTCTAAATGTCATGGTCACTCGATTCAACAAAACTCGAGAAATCTGCTTCCTTCTCTTAAGTCGTTGCAGAAGGCGATTACGAGGTTACATCAAGATTTAGGAGATACGTGTGCTTCAAATGAGTACTTGCTTCGATATCTATGCTCTACAAGCTCCAAGCCATGAACACACACTTTATAGTTGTTGCAGGAAGAGTTGGAATTTTGTAATATGGCAATTTTGTAACAAATGTGTTTTAGTTTACGGATACCGCTATAATTGTTTTCAAGGCCGGATTTTACGTTTTTTGCTTACAAGATGCACTTCTTAAATGAGTTTTTATCGACTTCAAAAGTCGTTTAAACTTATTTTCGGTTTTTATTCTATCTATTTTGCCATATATAAACACAAGTCGGAAACTTCGGGTTCGTTTGGGTTGTGGGTTTGGTGGAATTTGGAATTGGATTTCATTCCAATATTGCATTTGGTTTGAAAGAAGGTTTGGAATTGAAATCCCACAAACATGAAATTGCATGTGTATAGTTGAGGTATTTTATACGATTTGTTTGTAATAATATTTTCAAATACAAATTCTAAATGTGTAACACCCTTAATTTTGGAAAGAGCAACTAAATAAAAATTTGATAAAATCCTTTATTACGAATCCGTTCTTGAAAATACATCAATTTTTAAAACATGAAATTAACCTCAACCATCATTAATCTTAAGTCATTATCATCAAGACTACATAAGGTCGGGTGTTACTCAAAACAAATACAAAGTTGTTATTCCTAATATGCGAAAGACTTTGTCAAGCTATTCACTCATTGAGCATACATCTAGCTCTCAACTCTTCACAGTGTCACTAGTACTATTTTTCAACCGGAACCTTTTGCACATGCTGACAAATAAAAAAGTTAGGCTAACGTCTAGTGAGTTTAAGAGTTTACATCATGATTAGAATAATTTGTTAAATGAAAGATTGCAAGTTAAATCATGATTTCCAAAAGGGTTTATGATAAGAATGGAAACAATTCATTTTTCAACGCACACAAATTCTATGACGAAAGTTCCAAAATGTATATAGCGTTTTTCAAAATGAATTCCGACCCAAACCCACTCAACAGTCAACACGTGAATAAATCTTATTAATCAAAACATCCAAACGTGGATGAGGCATAACACTCAACCTATAAATCATGGAAGAACAGTCCATATAAATATAATATATCACCGAAAACATGGTACTAAACCCAATACTCACGTGAGCATAAAATGAATTGAAATCCAAATACCAAAATATGGAAATGACATGCTTCATTCAAACTTTAATATACATGGAGGGAATTCCAATATTAAAGTCATCATTTGCAGTCAACCACCCAAGACTAATGATAATAAAGCAAGGACATTATGATATCCAAAATAATGTTGGCCGACAACGGGGCAGACCCGTATCCATTGAGAGTGGAGGAACACAAAAGTATATCACTCATACAACGTTAATCGCATGACACTTCACGACATGAAAACCCAAGTGCCCCTACGACTCCCTTCAAGTTTCACCCAAAGAGACAGCTGACCTTAGCGATCATTACCATGAATACCACCAAAGGCCCGTCACATTCGAGGGCTACAACCATGGCATTACCCCGAATGGCGGAGATCCCAAATGCTCATCTACACGATAGCACAACCGGACTCAGCCCTCCTAGTGTACACTTGAACGGTTAAGGTCATAAAACATAGGGCTCCGGGTCAAATCCCGTTACACCCAGTTGACCATCAAATAAAGACCGACTTACGTGTCTATGGATCAAATGCAACACATTCTAAGATTACATGACTACGCAGGAATGACTAAACATGTAATTATCAATAATATACCATAATATGAAATAAATGCAAATCACAAATGGGGCTCTACATTGAGCTATTAAAATCAGACAAAATGTCCCCAAAACTCCTTTAAAGTCAAAACCTCTAAATGCTCAAAACCCATTTGACCAATAAATAAGGGTCCTTATATAATAAAATGCATTTAGACGTCATTTACGTAAACGTATGCCTCAAATATATAATTAATTCAAAACTCATCACGGTTGGGACAAATGATTTTCCAAATGGACTCATACCCTAAAATTTCCAATCTCATAACACGAAAATGTGCATTTTCCCAATGGCTTATAAATCAATTACACCAAAAATGCATAAACCATTGAATAGACTCAATTTGAACAATAAAACATCAAAGGGACATACTTATGATGTTAACTTATCAACATATCCAAAAATCCCAAATGCGGGTGTTTTACAATGTTTTTAAAGTTAAATACTTCAAATAATCAAAACCCACCAAATAACTCAACAATTGATAATTTTATGTAATAAAACACATAAATACTTGGAAAGGACATTTTTTTGCATGTACAACGTTTTCACAAATCAACTTGAACTCATCTTGCTAGATTTAGGCTAAATCTAGATTTCCCCCAAACTTGAGCTCCTTTGAAGAATTTTGAATTCTCAAGCAAAATCTTCCAAAAACCTAGATCCATAAGTTTCCAACCATAAGTATCCATATCCAACCGTTTAGAATCGTTCCCCAACCATTTTACATCAATATCTCAACTTATACCAAAACCCCAATTTCCATAGATGAAGAAAAGACAAGATTACCTTAACCACAACTTGCATTCACCAACAAAACACTTCTAGGTTTACTAAAAATAAAGGTTTGGGAAGTAAAGATGACTTACAAATGGGTATTTGAAGAGAAACCCAAGTTAGCTCAATAATGATGGAAAATGATGAAAAAGATGAAGATCTTGAAGCCTTGAAACCTTAGAAGCTTGATTCATTAAACCCATTTTAGCATTCTTGAAGAAGAGGGAGATGGAAAGAGAGAAATAGAGGAGTTAAGGTTTTTGGGGAGAAAAATCGAGTGGGAGAGGAGAGAGATCAGGTTAGATCTGCTTTATAAAAGGTAGGAGAGAGAGGATGGAAGGTTGAAGGTGAAAAGGGTGAAAAAACCAGTCAGACACAATGCAGACGTTCGCTTGGAGTCATATGCGGACGTCCACTTGCATCAGGACCGAACTTCTGCTGCTTCCGCGGAAGCAATGCGGACTTCCACTAATGTGGACATCCACTTGCACTATGTGGACGTCCACTTGACCCTGGTTTCCGGGTTTATTGCCCGATCACTGTTTTGGTCATAACTTCTTCGTTTTAGCTTCATTTTCGCTCCAGACAGGCTTGTTGGATTTGTATTTGAATTATCCATCCAACAAGACCGTAAAATCTAGGATTCAATCCAAAATTCTTTTTTTCATATTTATCTTAAAAAATCGATACCTTTCAAAGATCGGGGTGTTACAAAATGTAAATATATAACACATAAAATATAAATAAAAATAAAGTTTAGAGTAAACCCCCTTTTACCATTAGCAAGAACTTGTTTTAGTTGCATATCATAAGGAATTCGAACAACTGCTTCAAATACAGTATTGGGAAGTACCGTTTGTGGAACCTCAATATCCACATATTACATACTTGGTCCATATGGTTTGAAAAATAGTAAAAATAAAGAAAAACTGCTAAGAGGTCGTATTTAACGAAAACGTTGGATGATAGTTAGTGTGAAGGACCAAATCCATAAGAATCTGCATACCTGGATGTTTCTTATGTAATACATGAAGTTAACGGACCAAATCCGTAATTTTTGACATACCTTAGGGATCAAATTCGTAATAAACTCTATTAATTATTTATGAAGTCCTATAAACCAATACACCAAAGACAGGGGCAGAGCCAGAATTTTGCATGAGGGAGAGCACTCAACAAAATAATATAAATATTAATTGTCTGAAAATGACAAAAAATTACGATATTATATTTATGATATCCAACCTTTATAGATTCAAAAGTGACTTGGACGAACTTCTTTTTTAAACTTATCTATGATATCGTTGTTATCAACCTAAGTACAAACATATTTTCAATATAAGTGACTAAACAATTTTTCATCCATTGATCTTCCATTTTTTGTACAATCCATTTTTTCATCATGTTTATAGCTAAAAACTTAGAGAAGATAAGATTTTTCTCTTTCCCCTACTTATTTTTTGTCTTTCCTTAATAGCCTTCATAAAGATATTTAGAGAACACAACTTTAAAGTTATACTAACGGCTATTCAGCCATTTTCCTCATCTTAACCTCCTTCCATCAACATTCTTAATTCCATATCAATTGGAAAAACCAAAACTAATTATAATAAATTTAGAATAAACTAATAAATTGAAAAAATAAATATTAATTAAATTTCCTCACTAGAGTAAAATGGGTTTCATAAGCATTTTTTCCAATCTTAAAGATTATTTTTATTTAATATTTGAATTAAATTACAATAGACGACACCATGACTTTTATATATATATAAAAATAGAATTCCCATAAAGTTGAGGGTGGTCTTGTGCTGATGCTGGGCCAAGGGTGGCTCCGTCACTGACCAAAGATTTCGAATTTTCCAATTCCGAATCCTTTTACAAAATTCAAATCCCTCCAAAACATTCCCTTAAACCAAACAGGTCAAAGTGTTTACATAATTCTCTCTATTATGTATTCTGAATTTTATCTGAGCCTTTGAGATGATCATTTGCGATCTTGGACCGAACATTCGAAAAAGAGCCACACTCAACCTATGTTCAACGAGCTTATTATTACAAACCCAAACTCATTTTTGCAAGCTTAATTACTTTTAAATGGGTCTTGTTTACCCATGAGCTAATAGGTAAGTTAATACATACTTGAAAAACTTTGAGAATAACTTTTAAATTTTTTTGAAACAAAACTTAGAAACCCATATTATACTTTATAATTTTCATGAAAAAAGGGAGCCTACATATAACCGGTCACAGTCCCGAGCCAAATCACACCTTATAATTCCATAAAACGTGTAACTAGTCCTAGGCCCAAGCCGAGCCTCACCTTAAATTTCCATAAAATGTGTAACCGGTCCCGGTCCATCTAAGACGTAATGGTTATGTGTTGGTCTTGTTTGGTTTTATCACGATAAATAGTATAATGACCTGCTTGTTAACAACTTAATGAGTTTAATGGAAATCATAACTTATTCGTTCAACTATACATGATTGTCTGGTAGGGGAGCTTTATGCTAAAAACCAACATTTCCCAAACTTGTTCTTACAATTAAAAAACACGCTTCTTTTATCTATAAAAACCCATTTAAAATAACAACGTTTTCAATCTATACATATAAATTAATGGGAAATTAATTAAAATGCCCTAATTTGACTTCCTATTCATTATAATGCCCTCTCTCTCTCTCTCCCATCTTACCAAAATACCCTGAAAATTCGTGGGCTAACTCGTGGCCCACGAATTTTTTCCAAATCAGATTCATAATCCGTGGATAATGCAATTTAATTTCGTGGTTAGTGATAAAATTTCGTGGATTATGCAAAACCCTAAACCAATTTCGTGGCTAGTGTTACCAATTTCGTGGGCCACGAATTGTTATCAAAACCCACGAATTGTTACAACCCACGAATTGTTGTGTAATTCCATGGATTGTAACAAACAAAGAAACCCACGAAATTTTATTACCAACCACGAAATTAAATTGCATTATCCACGGATTATGAATCTGATTTGGAAAAAAAATCGTGGGCCACGAGTTAGCCCACGAATTTTCAGGGTATTTTGGTAAGATGGGAGAGAGAGGGCATTATAATGAATAGGAAGTCAAATTAGGGCATTTTAATTAATTTCCCTAAATTAATCCACTATGATAACTTTATTCATAAAGGATTAAAATCAACCAAACAATCTAGTATGTTTTTGTTTGTACCACTGGCCCACTAAAGTCTTGTGTCTGGCCCAAATACGTTTATGAACCGGCCCACACATTACACTCTTATTATGAACCGGCCCACACATTAAACCCCCAAGCCAAAACCCTTCCACTTCATTGTTGCAAAGGAGTTCTAGGGTTCTTCTCTGTTTCTAGTAATGGCGAAAGAGAGAGTTAAACCTCTGATGTCATCCTTCACCTCAAAAGGTGAAGTATTTGCTGATCTACTTCCCAATGGAGTCTTGAGAGTAAGTCCTCTCTTTATTTTTCTCCCGCTATACATGCTTATTCGTAAATACCAACTAAACTTGTTTGATATCGAATTGGGGGATTTGGTTATCGTTTTGCAATAGGAAGTTTACTTGTAATTGAAGAACATGATATTGTATTGTAAGTATATTGGGAATAACGAAAATTGTTATTAATTCATAAGCATTTGTTGTCTGCTATGATTTCCAATTGCTTGTTGATCTATCCAGTAAAACTGAACTTAGATATAATCTTTTCATGGGTGGTTTAATCCTATAATCATGGACACTCTTGGAGATGCAAATAAAACCTGTTTGGCATAGAAAGTCAAAGTGTGTGTGTGTGTGTGTTCTTGTTCTTTCTGGAATGAGGAGGTTCCTCTTGTGCAATCCCAAAATGCTAGTGTCATTTGGGTAGGATAAGTTTGCCACCATTGGCACCCCCTGAAGGTCTCTTAGGTTAGTTGCCCTATATGCAAAGCTGATAGCCTTAATGAATATTTATCAAGAAACTGTTTATAGTATAAATCATGGACTTTGAAAAAGTAATGGTATTTTACTTAAGGGTTAGTGGCACCTGGCTTACTGGTAGAGCCCAGCCTCAGACGAGGTTAAGGGTTCAAATCTTACCAACACTGAGGAATGTGCATGAGTATTTGTCGTATATGAATAATATATAGTTCAAAAAAGTAATGCTATGTCCATTCTCGTGCCCCCGTTCTATCATCCCAACGCAATGGAATTCTTTTAAGAGTCGTAAATGTGCAGACATTTAGTTTGATGGGTACTCCCCTAAGTTAACAAAAAAAGTGGCTGCAGAACTGCAGTCTATTTGTAATGTCATTGTATGTGGTATTACAGGTTGCAAGTTCGAAGCCCTTTGGCTTTTTTTTAATCTTTTGTTAACAAGTCAAGTAGTCAACAACCGAAAAGGAGAAAAAACCCTTTTGATGTCATTTTTAATTAAACCATTCAGTTTATGATTCATTTTTGTTTTATTTTATATTATGTTAAATATTTTGTGCCATGCTCGAAACTTTTCCAGATCCACGTATGAGGTGAGTTTATGTTGGTTGTGTACTAAGAAACCCCTTTTCATGCTTGAAGGTTTGGAACACAAGTGATGGAAAACTATTAGCCGAATGGAAGCAACCAGATGGAGAGTCTGATGTTCAGTTTTCTTGTATTGCATGTAGCTTTGTGGGAAAGAAGGTAACACAATACATAAAAGATTTCTATACTCCCACTCTATTTCTTTCAAAAGTAAGCCAGTGCTTTAAATAGTTTTGTATTTGAGTGTGTAGTTATTCGTTTCCATCTTAATTTTCAGCGCAGAAAAGAAAACGGGGCCTGTTTGGTGGCACTGGGAACAGATGATGGTGAGGTTTTTGCCATCAATGCTACTGCTGCTGAAATGAAGTGGAAATCTACTGGACATCATCATGGGTATGCTATTAATGTTTTGGTTTCTATTTGCGTTATAGAATACTTGTTGTGTACCTATGTGATGCAGCAGGATGCAATTTTTTTTATAAATCGAAAATGGGAAATTAATGTAATTTATCGTTAGAAATTATGAAATTTGTCTGAAGAAAGTAGAAAGTATAAGCAGTAGTTATGATGTTATGCTAATGTGAAGATTTGGTAACAAAAAACCCCAAAAATATGTCGATGTTGGTTTCAAATTGAAGATTATGAAATTCTTGTATTTTGGTATAATTCGTTTAATTCAATATTATAATTTAAGGGCTGTTTGTTTACCTCTTAATAGTTCCATTAAGAGGCAACCTCTGAATCGCTAAGAGGTGAATCTTGTTTGACAAAAACAATCTGCCTCTTAATGGTTCTAAAACCTTCTAAATGATTTTGTATGTTGGGCCTCCCTTAACCATTCAGCGCCCTAATTTCATACTGAATAATTACCAAACAACCATATTTCATTTTGCACTATATAATAAGAGTCTCTTAATCATTCTGACCACTTAATCATTCTGCACCAAACCATTCAGCAATTGGCAAACAGCCCCACGTACCATGTTAATGCTCACATTGTATTATCAACGGTAACACATTTTCATTAGCGATACCTGAAATTTTGAACTTTTTGTGTGCAGTAGAATTGCCGCTCTTTCTTTTGCAAATAAAGGACGGAAACTTTGTGTTATTAGTACTGATGGCACAACCTGTGAAATGGACTCCGAAACCGGAGAACTTCTAAAAGAAACAAAAATTCCGAAGAAATATATCTCTTCATCTGTATATTTTTCTGGTGAGTGTTTTGAACATCTTGGTGTCGTGAATTATTTTAACCGTTTATTCTACTCGTTGACGCTTGTTTTTTTGTTTGGTAGACGATAAGATATTAGCTGCCGCAAATACCAAGACAAGAGTCCTCGGTTTAGAAGACGGGAAAGAACTACTGAAGTTTTCTACAGATGAAGTATGTTACTAGTCCGTCCCAAAATAAATGTCTACAATAAAAAAGACAATAGTTTTTGAAATGTATAATCATTACACTTTCTTATTACGGAAATGACTATTTTACCCTTAATAACAGAGGGAGTGATGAATTTTCCATCACATGATTAAGGGTGTAATTGGAAAGTAGGTACTTATTTTTGAAAGTGAAAACTTATTTTGGGATGGAGGGAGTATTGTCTACTCTCTCTCTCCCAAAATAAGTTTCCACAATGAAATAGTGACGATTTTAGAAATGTGTAATAATTACACTTTTTAATTAATTAAATGGCAAATTTACCCTGTAATCATTAAACTCTCTAATTAACTAAATGACTATTTTACCCTTAATGACAAAGGGAGTAATGAATTTTTTTCATCACATGAGTAAGGGTATAATTGGGAAGTCGGCACTTAGTTTTGGAAGTGGACATTATTTTGGGGTTGAAGGGAGTATTCTCTACTACTCTCCGCCTCCAAAATAGATGTTCACCATGAAAAAAACACAATTTTTAGAAATGTGTAAAAGTTACACTTTCTAATTAACTAAATGACAATTTTACGTTTAATAATAAAGGGATCACATGATAAAGGGTATAATTGGAAAGTAAAGTGGGCACTTATTTTGGATTGGAGGGAGTATTGTCTACTCTCTGTCTCCCAAAATAAATGTCCACTATGAAAAAGACACAAATTTTAAAAATGCCTAATAATTACTCCTTTTAATCATCTAAATGACAAATTTACTCTATTAAAAGGGTATAATGCGAAAGTAGGCACTTGCAAAGCGTACACTTATTTTCGGACAATCGATTACGTACCTGTTTATATTTCAACCGCAATGCCAACAGAATTCCGTTTTTGTTCCATCTTTCAGGGTCCCGTCCAGCATATGTCTATATCGGAGGATAACAACGTCATTATTACATCACGATTTGGTGACAAGAACCTTCAAGTGTGGAAAAATGAAGCAAACACCGAAATAGTAACCAGTGGACCTATTCTATCAATGAGACACCCTCCTTTAAGTATTGAATGCAAGAATGGCAGCAATGGAGATGATTTAGCTGTACTCTCGGTTTCAGAAACGGGTGTAGCTTATATCTGGAACTTGAAGAACTCATCCGAAGGAAATATAGTTCCAGCTAAGATAAAAGTCGAAGCCAGTAAATCTGAAACTGACCCAAATGCTAGCGGAAAAAAGAAACGCCATACTTCTATATTAGCTGCTAGATTGAGTTCTGTTGATATTGATGACCGAGTTACGGCCCTTATTGTTTATGGCTCGATAAACTCTCCACAGTTCACTTCAGTGGATGTTACTAGTCCCGGGGAGGATATTGTCATCGATGCTCACGAAAATGGAGTAAACGATGGAAAAGGTGCGCAACATGTCTAAATTTCCCAATAAGACTCCTAAATCTATTAAGACATTTAGACATATTTGGCGTTCTATAAAGCCGATTTTTCTGTATTGACTAGTTTGGCTTAACAATGCTGGTTTTTTCACAGATCAAAAAGTCGTAAGAGGCAAGAAACGAACTGCATCCGATGCAGACTCTGGGAATGCAGTGCTAAAATCCGATAATGGTAACTAAAAAGCTAGATTTTTTTGTACAATCTCATTGCCGCACTTTTTTTGTTTTATTTCTCTATTCGATTTCATTCTTAAACTCAAAATTAATCGATCAAACTTTTAAATATCTTCTGAAAAGATTAATTCGGCTGAATTATTTTATAGATCATGGAGATCCTATGGATGGAGTTCAAATTGATAATGATAAAGATGAGCCGACCATGGGTGAGAAATTGGCTAGCTTAAATATAACGAACAATAAAGGTGGAAGCGATGAGAAAGCCGAGCCTTCTCCTGCAAAGCCTCCTAGTGCAGACTCTGTTCATGTACTGCTTAAACAAGCACTTCATGCCGACGATCGGTCCCTTCTTCTCGATTGCTTATTTAGACAAGACGAAAAGGTCATAAACGGAAATCTCGAATAACATTTTCTTATTTTTATCTTTGTTACATTTTTCACAAATTGGGCGTCTTCATGGAAACAACCGCCGTACTCTTGGGGGTAGAGGTCAGGTCTAGAGATGACCAAATGGGCCCGGGACTGACGGGGGACCAGGACCTGTTTGGGACCGCCAGTTACGATATTTCACCAAAAACAAGGCCCGTGCTCGGGAGCGGTTCTCATAACCGGGACTTGTAAAGCTTATCCGGGCCGAAGTATTTTTGTCGGGACTGGGACCGGTTACGATAACACTGGTTGGGACCGGGACCGATTTGGGCCCGGCCTGGCCTGGCCCGGGACTGATGTTTGGCCATCTCTGGGTCTAGTCGTCTAGAGATGTACCAGGTCCGGGCTTTTTTTGGGCCTGGGCCTTCCAAGTCTTCTTTCAGTAAGCAACAAAGTCCTGGGCTTTTCACGGGCTAGGCTGACTTTGGGGTTGAAAGAGGGCCCAATCGGGCTTTTTTAGGCTGGGGAGCCTGTCAGGTTGGGCCTTGGGAAAAAGTTAGCCTGATTGGGCTTTATCGCTGGGCTTGGGCTTTAAATGGGCCTTGGGAAAGTTGGTCTGATCGAGATTTTACTAGGCCCAGGTTTTTCTGGACTGGGCCTGGGTCGGGCTTCAGGCTTGGGCTTTTTCTGCATAGACAAGTCCGAGTACATCCTGCTCTCCCCAAACCCACCACCTCAGGTGGGATATACCGGTTCATTTGGTTTGGTTTGGTTTTTAATGATCAAATAACATTCCAACAAATTCAAAAGATGTATTTACAAGTTTTTTTTTCTTCTTTCAGGTTATTAGAAACTCGGTTTATCTCTTGAATCCATCGGATGTCTTCAAGCTTCTTGAGTCTCTCATATCTATGATCCAATCCAGGTGAAGTTCCCTTTTTTTAGAATCTTGAAAATCTTGAATATTGCAACCCGTTATTGATTGTACGTTTTACGTTATGAAAACAGGGGTACGGTACTAGCGTTTGCCCTGCCATGGCTTAAAAGCTTACTTCTTCAACATGCAAGCAGCATTATGTCTCAAGAATCATCTGTAATTGCCCTCAACTCATTATATCAGGTAACAACCATCATTCATTATGTTCTTCAACTAGAGTCTGTGATTACCAAAGGGTCATTGGCCCAACCGTATCTGGGTTACCGATAGAGCTCGGCCTTTTTAGAAGTCACGGGTTCAAACCTCACGAAGTTGAGGAGTGTATGCAAGTATTTTTGCGGTATATAAATATTATATACTTCAAAAAAGAGAAGTCCATGCTTGACTTTCGAAAGTGAAACGAGCTTCTTTTCATATCAAGTGAATGCATTTGGGGGATGTAGTGAAAAATCTCAGGTTCAAATTCAGGCACTGCCAAATCCCTTGTGGCCATGGAGGTTCACTTGCGATGACTCCAGGCCATTCGTGGTCACCTGGGGATTAGTCGGTGCGTGTAAGATAGCCTGGAAACCCACTGTTACCAAAAAAAGTGAATGCATTTAGTTAAAATGGGGCCCGATTGGTTTGCGGGATTTGGTAGGATTTGGAATTGGATTTCATTCAAATCCGCGTTTGATTTAAATGAAAGTCCGGAATTGAGATCCCGAACTAAGAAATCCCAAAGGGGTAGTCGGTATTTCGTGGGATTTCATAGGATTTGTTTGTAATAATGTTTTAATATATGTTAAAAACACTTGTTTTGTACTCCCTCCGTCCCAAAACAAACGTCCACAATTGAAATGAAACACAGTTTTAGACGTACATAATTATTACTGTTAGGGTATTTTCATGTAATTGTATCAAAGTTGAAGGGCTGTTTTGTAACCTTTAGTAGCTAGGTATAAAAATACTAGTCTAAGTCATTTTGCCATAACTCACATTGTAATATGTTGAAACTCTCTATATCAATATAGAGATGACATTAGGGGTGCGTTTGGTACACAAACAAGATAGAACTAGACAGGATGGGACAGGACAGGACAGGACAGAACAGAACATGACAGAACAGCTATTCAGCGTTTGGTAGACAGAACTGGACAGAACAGATAACATTAGATAAAATACAATGAATAAAATATAAAATAGAACGTGTATTTGATGTTCTAAAGGAGAATTAGAATTTCTTTTGAGGTTATATTGGTAAAACATAAGTCTGTTCCACCTTGTTCCATGGGGTGGGGGTGGAACATGCCTGTTCCAGCTTGTTCCACTATGTTCCTGTCTGTTCCACATGTCTGTTCCACATAAAAGTCCTGCCAAACATGGGACAATTATCTCTGTTCTGTCCTGTCCAGTGTACCAAACGCACCCTAGGAGACATTTCCTGTATTGCAGTGTTGAATTACTTGTTCTTGGGCTAACAATTACACTTTTTGTTAACCAAATGACATCTTTACCCTTATTTAATTTCTTTCTTTCCACCAACTTTTAAATATTTGTGCATGTATTAAGGGTAAATTTGAGAATTTAATTATCTATTTTTGAAAGTGGACACTTATTTTGGGACAAATATGAATAGAAATGTGGACATCAATTAATACTACGATAATTTAGTTTTTTATTAATAATTTTGTATCATTTCTTTTTATAAACTACTTATAAAGTATGAAATTCAATTTCATTCCAAATCCTAGAAACCAAAGATTCCAAATCCTTTCACGAATCATTAAGCCCTAAGGCTAGAGTCGGGGAGAGATTTGAAAGTCCCCGTCGGAATGACTTTCTTTTTGTTCCTGGACTTTATATTGTAACTTAAAGCTACAGTGGAAGTTATTGGTAACCCACAACCTACGTCTTGTAATTAGCTCACAAATCTCATTTTCTATTCTTATGGCACGAGTCGTTACATATAGTGTGCAAACGATGATAACAATCATTTTGATCGCTTTTGCAGCTTATAGAATCTCGAATTTCCACTTTCAATCCTGCCCTACAACTATCTAGTTGCCTAGATCTGCTTTACACCAAGGTAAAACAAGCAAGCAAACCGTAAATATGAGATGATCCTCGGATAAATCTTTACGTCGTTAATTCACATACCTTTTTTTGTGTTTTTTGTTTTCAGACTCTTGATGAAGGAGTTGATGAAGAAGGGCCATTGGAGCCTATTATTTACGAAGACGTAAGCGATGAAGATGACGAAGGGTCTGAAGAAAACGATGATAACATGGAAACCGACGAAGAAGATAACGAAGAACTCGAAGCCGTTAGTAATGTTAGTGATCTTGAAGGAAGTGATGACATGGCTTACTAAAAGTAACGGGTTTTGAAACCTGTATACATGTAGGAACTTGAGTTGAAATACATATGTTTTTTGTACAATTTATGAGCTCATCAAATGATTTTGAATCTTCTATTAATCATATTTTTGGTGTTTTTTTGGCAAGAGATGTTTCCGTTATCGATTAAAGTGAAGAGACGCGAGCAAGACTTTGGGTTTTTTGTTGGGTCGGTTTTTTCGGACATTCGGGTTTTGCACACTCCTAGAGCAAGTCGGTCATTAGATCATATTAGAAACCAGACTGGGATAGTTATAGAAGATGATTAGGGTTCATTATTATTATCAAGATATTTATGGAGGATGATAGTTGTGATCATGGTTTTTAATTATAAAACATATATTATTATATTAAGATTAATTTAAATGGTTTGTAAGATTTCTAAGGTTTAATCGATAACTACTATAAAAATTGTATACAACTTAGGCTATATTTGGCAAACTAGCTAGCTTATAAACTGGCTATTTTGGTAGCCAAGGTTCTAAATGGCGTGAGGCGTGACGTGGCGGCGAGGCCAAGCCTCAAGCCTTAGGAGCCACGGCGAAACCATGACGTTTTCTAGGCGTGACTTATGACATCAGGTTTCTATTTCATATATAATATTATATATAAAAACATATTTTTGTAATGTTACTCAATGAGTCAATATTAATAAGAAAGTTAAGTTAGGTTATATATTAAAAAACCTGCAAATAAAACATTGAAAACCAAAGAAAAAACAAATATCGCATCACGAAAACCGCGCATTAAGTCATGGCGTGCCACGATCTTAACGTGGCAGGAAACACAAGTTTTGGTGTCATGGCGTGCCATGACGGCTGTGCGACGAGTTTTTTAGAACAGTGCTGGTAGCTGATAAATTATAGCTGATACAAAAACTAGCTTATAAGCGTGTAAAATAACCAAAAGAAACGGTCAACTTTAAAACATTATCAATTACATTATTTAATTATATAATTAAAATAAATTTATAATATAATATGTTAATTAATACAACCAATGTAATAAATAGAAGCTAAATAATATAATATGTTAATTAAAAGAATTTAAATTTATTATTACATATATAACTATAAATTTTAATTTTATTAAAATAAGTTTTAGAAAATATATATTAACTTACAATTTTAAATAACCATTACATATAATATAAAAAAAATACTCAAAAAGATAATAGTAATTAATAATTAAAATATATTAATAATATATAACAATTAAAAATTAATATAATGTATACTTAAAATCTAATTTAATAAGTTTCGGATAATATTAATTAACAATAATTAAATTTAAAAAAATAATATTTATCTATAATAATAGTTAATAAATAATAACTAATATTATTGAGGGCATAGTTGAAATATTCACAAGCTACTCCAAGTAGCAGCTTAGAGCATCTCCAACAACTTTCCCATAATTTCTCTAAAATGGGGAACCAAAAGCCAATATCCCCAAAAAAATATACATTCATCTCCAACAGCTTCCCCATTTTGAAGAATCAAACATTAATTAAAATATTAAAATATTTCATTTATTTATTAAAATATTATTTCTCTCTACATATTTATTTTCAAAGTTTCTATTGGTCCTCTCACTTGGTAATCATTTTTGGAGTGATCTCCATATTTGGAGAAAAAAACCTTCTCTTCCAACTTTCTCAATTTTAGGGATAGTTTTAAGAAAACTGTTGGAGCACAATTTTAGCCCATCCATTTTCCCCATTTTGTGGAAGCTGTTGGAGATGCTCTTATAAGCTAACTTTGGATGGAGTAACTTATAAGAACATCATTCTTATAACAACCTCTTTTTTAACATCTCATTTAACTCGTCAAATTAAAATTTTATATAAAAATCAAATTAAAAATTTATATAAAAATCCACAATGATATTTCTTATAAAAACCTCATTTTTGTTATTATATATTTATAAACAAATATTTAATTATTTAATTATTTAATTTAAATATCAATAGAAATAAACAACTTATTATTTCATACAAACTTCATGGTAAGAACCAAAGTTCTTATTTAAGAAAACCTAAAAGATTTTGGGTTCTTATAAGAACTCTTCATAATGGTAGTTTCTACAAGTCACTACATTTTTTCTTATAAAAACTTGCATTAGAGATGCTCTAAGCTTAGCTTATAGCTTATGGTACTCAGTCTTGTACCAAAAAATAAGCTAGCTTTTTTACGGGTCCAATTGTAAATCGCACTTGGGGCATCAGTTAGAACATTGATATAGATGTTTAAACCAAATTAAGAACTAGAAAGGAAATGTGGTAACTTTATTTGCAATAGTGTTTGACGACACATGAAGACGACATCAAACCGACCCAAAACCACAAAAGGGAACATAAAAACCATCCCTCCTACCTCGCCAATCGGATCCTAAAAAGCACCCATTGACGATCGAACTCGAAACAAAACAAACAACACACCAACAACTTAAACCATAAAAACAAGACATGAAATAAAACGAAGTTAACCACGTCATCTAGAAATAAAGTTGGTAGCCTCTCTTTGTTTTAGTGGGACCCACTAAAACAACAGAGGCTACCAACAATAAATACCAACTCTATTATCTAGTAGTTGGTTCTCCTAGTGGTAGTAGACGTGGTGTTCCTCCCAATGCCGCCGCCGCTCTCCTCCTCATTCCCGGCGCCGGCCTCCCCCATTCCAAACGTGTTCTTCACAGCATCCGCCGCCCCTTGAGCCATGCTCTTCACTTGCTCCCCAGTCCTCTGCATCACGCCGCCGGTCTTCTCTTCTCCGGCCACCGCAGTTTCTTTAGTCGACTGCGCCATATCCGACGCCTTATCTTTGGTCGACTGCGCCATCTGCGCCGCCTTATCTTTGGTCGACTGCGCCATCTGCGCCGCCTTATCTTTGGTCTCTCCGGCCTTGTCTGATGCGTAGCTGCCGGTCTGGTTCGTCGTATCTTTGGTCCGCTCCCATGCCGACGCCGCCGTGTCGGAGGTTTTGTCCTTGCCTTGCTGCGCTTTCTCCCTCGCCGTTCCCATCATCTGACCGGTCTTCTCCTCCGCCTGCCCTTTGACTTCGCCGGCTCTGAACTTCGGATCTTGAGACGCCATTTTCGAACTGAACTGAAACTGGTTTTTTACTTTGAAGAAGATTTGTGAGATTCGAAGATGATTCGCTTTGTGTAATAAGCGCATGGTTCGCTAGGGTTTTATAAACATGGGTGTAGGCCTAGAAACGTGACACGTGTTATTTGGGAGCGACGCGTGGAAGGTTACGTGTCCTCAACAGATTTTTTTAAACGTTATTTTTTTAATTGTTTTTTTGTTTATTCATCCATTAACTTTTGAGTTTCTTCTAAATAATTGCAAATGTTTTTTTTGAATGATAAAAAGAACGATTTTTGTGTTATAATATTATTAAAGATTCATGTAAAAGAACCACAAGGGTTGTGGCGTCGTGGCTAAGGTTTTGGGGGAAATGGTGGAATATCACATCTGTTCAGGGTTCGAATTCAGACGTACACAACAATTGTGACTACTGAGATTTAACCAGGGCTGATGTCTTACAATCACAATTTGTCAAGAAATTAGTCTAGACATAGCCTAGGACACCATTCCTTAAATTTTTTTTTAATGTAAAAATATTAAAATTATATCATTAATTATTATGAATTATGTTTTTTCTTTTGCTGAAAAAGTATATGATAAAGACTTAAAGAGGGAATACATAAATTAATGTAAATTTTATGCTTATGAAATTGGTGAATGAAAACTTTATTTCATAGCATCCTAATTAATTGTATTTCAAGTATTTAATTCTTTTTTTTCTTTCTAAATATTGCATCAACCATCAATTATACGTGTTTTAAAACGACAATATTTCCATCGGATAGAAAGTATACGTAAGCAGTGGCGAATCCAAGATTTTTGCATAGTGAGGTTACTTTTAAGGTAGGTTAAAGGTCCGCAAAGTCGTTCTAGCCTAATTCTACGGTTTCAAGAGATTCTTGAAGTTTTTCGGTTGATTTCGAGAGATTTTAAAGTTTTTTTTGTCGATTTCGAGGGACTTTTTCGTTTTTTCGTTGATTTCAAAAGTTTTTTTTTGTTTTTTGATTGATTTTGAAGTACTTTCTTTGGTTTTTTAGCTAGTGGGGGGACATACAAAAAACCACTAGGGGAAAACCATGCTATAACGCATAAAATAACTGTTTTTACACAAAAAATCATATTTTTTTATTTTAGTGGGGGGATGGGACCCCCCCTTTTGGCTACTGCACCCGCCAATGTACGTAAGACTATTGAAAACATTCGTTTTAGCATTAGGCTTCCTAAAAGTTAACCTTCGTGTCACTCTAAATGTAGCACTTATCCGTATAAAGTGGGAAGTTCAAGAAAAAACTTTTTAAAAAAATAATTAATTAAGGGAGACTTTAGTAATCATTCATTTGGAAAGTATATACATGTATATACAAGTAATTGAAAATGTTTTTCGATTTATACGCATCTGTATGTTATGCACATGTACATATATACCGGACAAATTGCTTACAACTTACTTGTATGCACATGTGCATAGTGTCCATGGAGTTACTTAGTTTTAGTTTTTTTTTTGCTATTTTTCTCTAAATTTGACCCTATCTGAGTAAAAGATCAAACAAACAAAGATCTCGTATATATGAATTGTCGTTATAGGCAATGTTGTATGTGACGCTCAATCCTTTAGTCACACCGTGGACTTAAACGCATTGACTGTTACAGCTTTTCTTCTTGAAGGGAAAAAAATAGCTAGACCATTAAGGGAACAATTCCGACTCGCAAGTCACTTTATAAACAATGTATATAATAACTTATATTGAGTAGAGGTTCAAAATGACGTGATGCATAGCATGGCGGTGAGCTCAAACCACGGCAAGGACACATCGGTTTTCAAAGCATGACATAAGACGACAAGTTTGTATGCCACCCACATAATTATATATATATATACATATATGTGTTATATTTATTATTCAATTAAAGTTATACACACACACACATATATATATATATATGTATTTATTTATATACTAGTATTATATAAAGAGTTTGTGATCATATATTTAAAATAAAACTTAGAAAGGCTTTTAAAACTTTGTTTTAACTGAGTCCGTGACAAATGTGAATACGTGAAAGTCTGAGTGATATGAATTGGCAAGTTTGTAAAAATCTAAAATCTAAAGTTAAAAGCATGGATTGAGCAATGTATTACCCAAACGCTACATGCCATATCATAACGGCGGGAGAAGCGTCTTACACCATGACCTTCGTTTTTTGAACACTCGATTTAGTCCGAGATTTAGGGGTACACCTTACTTAAGAAGTTCTAGTAAACCAACTATCTTGACTATAAATGACGAATAGGCAAGCCCAAGCCCAATTTATTGAACATCACCAAATTAGTTTTTTTAATTTTGAACACCTATTTGATTAAAATATTATGCAAGTAATTCCTCAAAATAACTATTAAACAAAAATATAAAACAATTAGCAGAAACATGATTACATAGATAAATAAAAATATCTTCATTTCGAAATTCCATTAGATTTTAGTGGAGAAACATATTCTATAACAGTAAAACAATTATGTCAAATTGATCGAAATAAATAGATATATCGAAGAATTATACAGAAAGTCAGGATTGTTCAAAACCGTCAAATTCAAAACACTTAGTTTTCGACCTTCTTAACATATATCAGACCAGATGTATGTTCAAACGTAATATTTTGATTAATGTTTAACGTTAAAAAATCTGTATTTAGACCGAAACAAACTATGTTTTGACCAACTTTACCACCATCCATTTGTTGCTCCCTCCATGTTTTTTGCTTGTTCCCTTCATGGTTACACATTTCTCTTAATTTACAATCATTATCTTTTTTATTATCATTATTGTTACTGATATCGTCGTAAAAAGGTGAAATAACGAAAAATGGCAAGCATCCGACTTAATCAAGACACTTCGCTTAACACGGATGGCCAAACCATTGCCGATCAACCTCAAGCTCAGGTGATCTTTAAATGTTTTTTTCTTTTGACGTTGTACCATAATGATTAGTCAGAGAATCCCCAAAAACTATGCATGGCATACCTGTTGGAGATGCTCTTACAATCATGTTCCCTACCCTTGACCACCGTGCTTTACACTTTTTCGTGTGGTAGATGCACAGAGAACCGGTAAGAAGTCAACCCACCAACACCATGGGTGTCCGAAGCCAAAATCAGGTACTATCGTTTACCCTTGATCTATATGCCCGAAATTTTTCAGATAATTTGTGTTATGATGAGTTATATTTTATATATGAAAGCAATTGAACATCTTGTTACACGGATTTTATTTAAGCGGGTTGAAGATTCAGAAACGACAATGGGATACCGATCATCAGATTTAACTAGCGGAGGTGCGGAGTTCATACAAGGGGCGGCAACAGGAGCGGGAAATGCAGTCCCAAGTAAGCATCTCAAAGAACAGTAAGGGTGCGTTTGGTACGCGGATGGAACTGGATATAGGACGACTAGTGAGGTGGACAGGTGAAAAACCCGTGAAATATTTTAGGGTTTTAATTTGACACAGTAGTTTCGTAATTCGCCAATCTTGTCCATCTCCCAGATTTTTTTTTGTCTTACTATTTTGGTAACACCGCTTAGTATCGTCAGGTCAATTTACTGTCGCGTCAAACATGAGACAATTTTATGTTATGTCTTGTCCCGTTTTGTTCCACGTACCAAACACACTCTAACGGATCCTTGATGTTGAAAATTGAAGCATCCTCTTTGTTGCTCTCTGATCTTGATGTATGAATCACTTATGTGTGTGATTTAATGTAAATAGAAATGTTATTCGGTTTCAAATTGTACATGTATATTTTTTTTGGTATCCGTGGGTCTCCATGGCCACAAGGGCTTTGGCAGTGCCTGGATTCGAACCCCGGGTAGATGAGATTTTCCACTACATTCCCCAAAGGCTTAACCAGTACGCCACAACCCTAATGGTTTTGTATACGTATATTGGAACAAGTGCAAGTTATTTTGCTACAAGGTGGAAAATCTTAACCCGTTAGCAAAACTTTAAAAGAGCAAAAATGCATCATGTGTTATATGGATGAATTTGATCGCCATCAGTTAACATACAAAATTCATTAATTAATGGACCAAAAACCTGCTTCAACTAAAAGACGTTGATTGCGTGTATTAGACTAAGAACCTCTTCATCTACCGGAACCTGAACCGGAACCATACATGTCCTTAAGATTTTTGCAAAATTTTATTTAAGGATTCAATTTTGTGTAGGACTTCGATCTGTAAATCTAGATTAGAGGTTTTGGGTTTTTTGTAACTAGCAAAAAGTTATATAAAAAAACAACTACATAGAGATAATGGCAAGGGAAGGATTTGTAAGGCAACCAACCCAATTAATAGACAAATTGCTACTTCTATAATTGACCAAAAAATAAGCACAGGTTATAATATTCTCAAAAATTGCCGCCTTCCTTGGCTTCGAGTTGCCAAAAAGAATATCATTCCAAAACACCCATATGGACCACAGAGTGGTAAGCGTAACCGCCTCAAAGCACAAAAAAACCTCCCTCTTCAACTGAATTGACTATATACCCAATCTGAATAATTATGGAGATTCGGAATATCCATTTGCCACCAACGTCCAATAACAACCCATAAGACATTGTTTGTATTTGGGTTTTTTGTTTGTATTAGTATTTGTTGTTTTTTGTATACGAATATGATTGTTTCCTTTTTGGGTTTGGTTACTAATTTCAACGTTGTTCTCGATTTCATCTGTATTAGAATGCAGTTTTAAATTTAGATGAAAAATATTAATTTTATGTAAAATATTAGTTTCCCACTCTTTTTTCCAACCTCACTTCCCTACTCATCCATCCGCCACCGGAAACACCACTTCCCGTCCGACTTGCATGCATTTGTGGATGGAGTTGCGAAAAGGGGGGCCCCATCCCCCACCAAAATAAAAAAATATGATTTTTTTAGTGTAAAAATAATTATTTTTTAGCGTTATAACATGGTTTCTCCCAGTGATTTTTTGCATGTCCTCCACTAGCTAAAAAACCAAAGAAAGTACTTCAAAATCAATCAAAAAACAAAAAAAAAGTCTTTTGAAATCAACCAAAAAACGAAAAAGTCCATCGAAATCGACAAAAAAACTTTAAAATCTCTCGAAATCAACCGAAAAACTTCAAAAATCTCTTGAAACCGTAGAATTAGACCAAAACACATCAAACGACTTTGCAGACCATTAACCTACTTTAAAAGTGACCCCACTATGTAAAAATCCTGGATCCACCACTGCTTGCATGTGTTAAGCATGCTGCCAGCAAAAGGCTTGACAATTCAAAACCCTTGAATTTAAAACACACTCGATTCTTCCCGCTGCCTTTGTTGTTGTTGGTATCTCTCCATTTTATTAAAAAAAATGTATGCCTAAAACTAACAGGGAAATTAATTAAAATGCCCCAAGTTCATTTTTTTTTACATAAATACTCCATATCTCTCCTGGTTTGCAAAAATGCCCCAAGAATCCACGATTTGATCCTCGATCGCGGATTAAAATGGTGTCCTCGATTTTGTGGTTTGTGGCTGAATGTGGGTCCACGATTTTTTAAAACTTATCGCGGACACCATTTTAATCAATTTTTAAACATTAAAAATGGCTGTGTGAGAGTCATTTGGTTCTCTCTCTCTCACTCACACACACACACACACACACACTAATTATAATTTCATTTCATACCCCTATGATTATTTAATTAGTTTACTTTATACCTTTTACTTTTTTTAATTTTCATTTTACACCTTCATCATATTAACATATATAGTTGTATATTAACTAAAATACGTTTTAATTTTAACAAGTTACACCATTAGAATCGTCTCTTCGATACCTTCGAAATGAGCTCAATATTGAATTTTTTTTTATTTAATTATTTTATTATATATCATATATACTACATAAAAATACTTTTAATATTTACAATTCATACCCTTATAGTTAATTATTTAATTTATGATACATCTCTTACTTTTTCAATTTTCGTTTTACACTCTTATCACATTAACATAATAATCTTATATTAACTAAATTAAAAATTAAAAGGTATAAAGTAAATTAACTATATAAGTATAATATAATTAAATCAAAAAATATTCTATATTGGGCTCATTTCGAAGGTATCGACGAGACGATTATAATGGTGTAACTTGTTAAAATTAAAAAGTATTTTTTTAACGTATTTTAGTTGATATGCGATTATATGTGTTAATATAATAAAAATGTAAAATGAAAAATAAAAAACTAAAATGTATAAAGTAAATTAACTAAATAAGTATAATATAATTAAATCAAAAAATATTCAATATTGGGCTCATTTTGAAGGTATCGACGAGACGATTATAATGGTATAACTTGTTAAAATTAAAAAGTATATTTTCTTAACGTATTTTAGTTAATATACGATTATATGTGTTAATATAATAAAAGTGTAAAATAAAAAATAGAAAACTAAAAGGTATAAAGTAAATTAACTTAATAAGTATAAGGGTGTGAAATGTAACTTTCAAATAAAAAATTAAAAAATTGAGGAATGTGAGTGGAGGGGTGTGTATCGCGGACAAATGTGTGGATCGCGGACAAATTTGTGCCACATTGCGGACCTATCTCATTTTTTAACTGGGTCCACGATCGAAGATTAAATCGTGAAAAAATTGGTAGTTTGGTAAAATAGAAGAGATATAAGGTACTTTTGTAAGAAAAAATTAAAGTTGGGGCATTTTAGTTAATTTCCCAAACTAATATGAATAGTTTTACAGGTTCTGTCTTGGGAGGTGGTGAACTGGTGATGGTAGGGTCCTTAACTGACATGTGAAATAGATAAGATTGTCATAAATGTATTCGTATCGGTGCAAAATCAAAATTATTTTTAATATGTTATATCAGTTTTGAAATAACATCTCTTAGATTATTGCAAGACTAAATTTGTTTTTAAAGTTGTCTTCATTACCAATATTATACTATAATGTAATAAACTAATGAAACAAAAATATATAATAAACCAATATTATTAGGGAAATTAATTAAAATACACCAACATTGAAAGTGACTTACCAAAGTACCCAAAAAAAAAAATCTTACCGAAATGCCCTCTTTTTCCGCGATAGGATCCCGCGATCGCGGACAGGGACCAATTGTGAAATTTTTTGCAAGAAATATTTACACTTTCAGTCTCTGGCCCCCGCGATCGAGGCCCGCGATGGCTCAAACGCGGCCCGCGATGGCCCGCTATGGGGACTGAAAGTGTAAATAATCTTGCAAAATTTTACACTTTCAGTTCCTGCCCACGATCGCGGGATCCTATCGTGGAAAAAGAGGGCATTTCGGTAAGAAGTAAAATTTTTGGGGTACTTTGGTAAGTCACTTTCAATGTTGGGTTATTTTAATTAATTTCCCTTATAAAAATGATAGTATTAATTTATTAAATTTAGTGGGACCCACATCTTGTAAGACCTTGCTAATTTAGCAAGTGTAAAACCATCTACATTCATGCAAGACCAAACTTTATTCTAAAGTGTTACGTGAGCTTTAATTTGCAATAACATCTCTCAAATCAATGAAAGATCAAACTTCTTTCTAAGGTGGTCCCTACTGCCACATAATCAACTACTTTATAATTTATATTTACATACTTTAATAATTTATAATATCATAAAAATACTAAATATAATTTGTTTATAATATAAATAATATAGATTATTATAATATAAATAATAAATTAATTATAAAATATAAAACATAACTCAAATTTACTTTTTGTTTTTTTACTATATTTTGTGTAAATATAATTAAACCGGCAACGAATAAAGCGAATAACACACATGCATATACATAAAAAAATAATGATCAAATAAATTAATAAATGAATTGAATTTAATAAAAATATTAATAATTAATATTTAAACAAACTAATAAAGAAATTAAATTAAACAAAAATGTATTTGCTTTATCTAAGTGGTATTTTGCAAGGATTTGCTAAATTAGCAAGTGTAAAAGACTTTGCTATCTATATGACAATGACATGTTATCTTACAAGTCCTCTAACAAGATGAATGTGGATGCTTTAAGAGTATCTTGCAAGACCTTCCTATCCACATAAGGTCTCTAGCAAGATGGATGTGGATGCTCTTAGCTTTTGGTTCCTTGTAGCTTTGATGTAAACGATTATGTAAAACATTATATTGATTTATTTTAAAAATCAAAATTTATCGACGGATTTTCCGTAATTAAAATAATTTATTTTGGTCATCGGTAATCCGTTAGTAAAAGGGTCCGTCAGTGATACCTTCGTCCACGATCTTTTCACTATTTTATTATTTCATTTTATATAAATTTATTAATTCATCTTTTCATTTTCTTTTTCATTAAAATATATAAAGTTTTATAAGATAATATATTTATATATTAAAAATAGTAAAATGGACGGGTCACATATATTTGCAGCATGGACACACTTACATAGGGGCATACACGTTTTATGGTTATGTTACATAAGGAAAAAACCATGTTCCTCAAGAGTGTTGTCCAAATGTTTTATTTGGTTCTTTATAATTAAATGGTATCACTGTTTAAACTTTTTTTTTTTGTCAACTCTAATTACCAAACGAGTAGCAAGTTATAATTCGTTTTTGGCCGAATAAAATTGTACGGTATCAGTATGTTGAAACAACTTTGGAATTAAAAAGTTAGTCAAAATTTACTGGAATTAAAAAGTTAATCAAAACGAGGAGGGTCGTATATAGCGGACCTTAGACGTTAAAATGGGTGTTTTGATTATAACTGCTCATATGTTGGTATTTTAATTTGGCACTATTTACATTTAGTAGGGCGCCGTTTGGGCTATACGTTCTGTAACGACCCAAAACAAACAAACATGCTAAAAGCTACAATTTTAAATTAAAACGCCAAAATGGCTCAATGTGATCACACTATATAGCTTACAACACATGGTTTGCGGAAATAACCCTAATTACAGCTGAGAAAGTCTAACTAGACATAAAGGAAGTTCTTCGATTCCCTCGAAACACAAGCTCCGACCCACATCCGGCCACATCTCTAAATGTGCTCTCGACTACTGCTTACTTGAAAAGGTTTTAGTTTTTGAAAAGCGAGGGTTAGACCATGAGGTCTAGTGAGTTCCCTCCACACCAAGTCACACCAAAAATATCTCCAGTTACAAAATCAGTTATGAAACATTTGTATAAATCATAATAAGCACACAACATTGATATGCACACATTGACACATGTTACTGGCGCGCGCTATAGTCACACACACCGTGACAGCGCAATCAGGCACACACGCTAAAGTCACACACACCGTGACAGCGTTAGAGAGCATACACGCTATAGTCACACACACCGTGACAGCGCACCGGGCACACACCGCCCATATACGAAACAAATTCATATATTAAATTTTTATGGGACACACCCCCATATCACACCGAAGCCAGAGCATGGTCACACACATTTAAATCACACATAGTGTCACACAATTAATCATCGCTTTAAAAACAGTAACAGTTGAAAAACACACCGTTAGATAACTTCCACACCGTACACTTACTCGTCATTTTTCAATAGAAATAATTGAAAAGCACACAGTTAAATATTAACCATGCCACACTCTAAGTCTTCAGTTTGTAATAAAAGCAGTTGGAAAATCCACAATTAAATAATAAACTTCGACCACACATTTGTATAAAATTTAGGTTCAAAAGGACTCACCTGAGGTCCTGCTTAAAAGTCCTTACTCGCACCGATCATCTCTACACGCACCTACAATTTAACCTACACACATACCGGGTAAGACACACTGGATTTCACTGGATTTTATTACCTCGAAAAGTCTCAACCGAAAGTACCCAACCCTTACACACCGGGACAAATAGATTTAAAGTCCACTCCGGTTCCCATATATAAACATATGTCGTAACCCACTTAAATAAATAGCTACCGGATCCATACTTAAATTAAACCCCAACCACATACGATCCATAAAAATTAATTGGAAAGGTCCACTAACTTTTACTAACTCTCGGCCCAAAGAAACAAACAAACACCACCGGCCCATGGTCATTAAATTTTGAGCTTGTTGGTTCCCACACACTCACACACATTTCGGAACACACTCATTTCTTAGACACTATTCCGTAACACACACACACACACCCATACTTCGGATTTCGGAACTCACACATACTCATAACATTGCGGAACTCACACTTCGGAACTCACATTGCGGGACTCACACTTCGGAACTCACATTGCGGAACAAGTTGAAATCAAAGAGGTTCCGTACTTGCGATTTTGACAGAAACTTAATTCTTCGCTCTTGACTAATTTCTACAAATTAACCAATAGATTTCTCCCATAAACATTTGTGATCCAATCCAACCTCACACATTTACATACTAGACCCATTTATCCCATTAATTACTCGATTCTTAAGATTAAACCCATTTGGTGTTCTTTCACTCTTACACAGCGTACACAAAGAATAAACTACACATCTGATTTCCCATTTAATAACTATGCAGAGATTTTCATAATAGCAAAGATTACTTACCACCAATAATGAGCTTCTCCAATAATTTGATGAAATCGATTTCTTTTCCCTCTGCTTGCCTTCTCTTCAACCGCCAACAACAATGGAGATAGAATGATTTGTGACAAAACCTAGGGATTTGGTCATATTTATATCTTTCACAATTTGCAATTTAGTCCCTTACCAATAACTTTCATTCTTTCCACTTTAACCACTAAACTTTCAAACCTACTAGAATTTGGGTTATTACACGTTCTACTTGATGTTTGGGTTAACTATCTCATATAACCGAAGTCTAGCACAACGTAGTTTCAAGCTATCCAAATGATTTGAATTCACCTTTGTGTATTTCAAGTTCAATCTACTCAGGTATTTTTACAATCTCTTTTTTATAGTGTGAGAACTATAAATAATTTAAAAATATGGTAACCAACTATTTTATTAGTTATTCATGATATATAACCCTAAATTGTTCATGAATATCATGGTTTTATCATGAATATATATCATGACATTCATCAAGAATAATTGGTTTTCCAATTATTGAAATATTTACACTTCTCATTTGAACTTGTCCATACACACATACGTGTACAAACTCTCTCTCTCTGGTTATTGATTAGCATATCTTTGTTTTACAATGTAAAACTTTTTATATGCATTTTTTGTTTCACAAACACATAACTAAGTTTCACTTTGTGAAACAGAAACATCGTGAAACGCGTACATGTTAATCAATACCTTAAATTCTAGCATTAGATGAAAAAATCATGTGAAATAATACACTATGCACCGACTCTCATGGTTTGTAACATTTTTATGGTTCTCACATGATTAGCCCCCTATATATAGTGGGAGTAAATAATCTAAGAAACACAAATCTGATACAAACCAACAAGAACCAATCTCGACATGTTCACATGATGTTTTTTTTTCTCATCTAAGACTACGATTTAAAATATCGTTATATATAAAGTGGGTGACCTTGTTTATTTTTTAGGGGATGGCCTAACAATTTATCATGTTTAGCTCGACTTGGATTGAAATAGGGATAAGTCGATCTTTGTTGGAGTTCAAATCAAGTAATGTTGAGGGGTCGTTCAAGACTCACATGTTTAACAAATACGTTGTTTCTATTAGCAAATTCAACTGATTCGATAACATTTGCACTCCGATGTCCATTTGAACGGCAAAGCAACTTATAGTGAGTTTAGTAATAATTTATACATATGTAACTTGTGAACAAGTTTAGATACATTCAAGTATTCTTAGATATGTCACATTTTGAAGATAATCTTAAGATTATCAGTTAAATACTTAATTAGTAGTTTTAAACCAGTCTTCTGACTTAAATTAATCATAACTAGGTGTGATACCGCGCGTTGCGCGGTGATGAAATTGGTTTTGTCAAGTAATATGAACCAAATTAAAATTAAATGTGATTTGTTAACTGACAATTGATAAAATGTGGTATTATTTTCATATAAGATGAAATGAAACCAAATTAAGATGAACGTATTTGGATGTTCATAAGATTAAATTACTTTTATTGATTTGTTTTATAAAAAAGAATTTTATTGTGCTTTTAATTATATTGGTGTAGATCATGTAAAGCTAAATACATATAAAAAAACTTTCTTCTACCCCAATGTGGTTCGAACAACTAACAAATGTATATGAAATACCGGACATTATAGTGGGTGTACATAAAATTAATTTTCCCAATTTAACTTATAACCTTGTTTTACAACGAAATTTATTGAAACAATTAGCATATATCTATATTCCCACACCTTCTCCCCCCCCCCCCCCCCCTAAAACATCTCTCCTTTAATCAAATATTTTTATATATCCAAGCAAGCCTTAACATATTTTGATCTTGATTGTTTAAAGTATGTTATGTTACTGACTGATTTGGTAATATGCTTTTGTCACGTTGATGTGGATGTTGCCGAATAATCTTCTAATGCATATTCATATGAAATGCCATTATTCCATCTCGGTGGTCTTTAAGTTAGGTACGTGCTCTAACCTTCTTAAATTTCAAGTCCAAACAACTTTAGCCGACAATCATAGAAATCAACTTATTAATTGTTAGAATTGAACAAATTAAGTGATTCAAAATAATTATAGTTCTACCAAAGATGTTGTAGCCCAGTGGCCGGTAACATCCCGGGAAGGTCAGTGGTGGAAGCCCTGACTACCCGGGTTCGAGTCCCGTGGTGATCACTTCTGCGGTATCCAGATCATGGGCCTGCCCAATTGGGCCGGGTCGTGGTCGAGGGGGATTAGTCTGGGTGGCACCCTTAAGTGGGAGCCCGGGATACCCCCGGAACGTGTGTGTGAGTTAAGCTGCCATTAAAAAAAAATAGTTCTAAAATAGATAAAATAAAATAATACTTTTGCGAGAAATACTTTATGTACATATGGAAATTTTAAAGAACTTGCATAGATTGACGAAGAACTAAAGCTATAATCCAATATGCTTTAGAAAGTGACGGTGAGCCTCTAATATAGCATTGAGATAATCAATTGCCTTAGTATAAGGTTTCAAGGCTTTATTGTCATAATTCGCACAAGCTATTGTCGCATTTCTTCTTCGGTTACCAAATTTTCAGTTGGTTATTGGTTCTTGAATACAAATTGAACGAATTCTGTAGAGATAACCCATCAAAATCCTTACCACATTCAAAATAAGAAACAAACATACATAAAATTATAATGCAACCAAAATCTCAAAAAGTACATAAAACCTTACCTTAGATCATAACCACAAAATTCCACAATCTATAAACCTTAACAACTTGAATACACGGACAAACTTAACAGTTCCCGTTGTGATAGCTTAGCAAAATCCTAGCATAAGTAAAAAGCAAAACTTATCAAGAACATCAAAATTACATCAGAAAGGAAAAGAAAGAAATTGAGACGAAGAGAAAAAAGAAATGATACATTGATATGGCAAAACTTTAAGAGGGCATTAAAGATGGATTAAATGAGAATTCAAAAGGGCATACGTGAATATGAGTTTCATTAGCTTGGAGGGCAAGATTAGTTAAATTACAAAAAAGACCCTACTCATGATAATACAAATACATCTATTATAAGGACTAAAAAGACTTTAACAAATTAATCATTTTAAAAAGTCAAAAAACCCACAAAATTTCTAATGAAGCATTCTAATCCTACGTTGTGCCACATCATTCTATGTGGTAATTGCTTTTATATATATAAATGATAAATGATGATTTATGTCCGTATTTTTTTTACATGAACGAAAAATAATTGAACCTTATTAATAGGTTAATAATTGAAACTTACAAGTACCTTTACCACACAAATTGAAAGGAGTGAGGACTACACTTGCTAGCCACTCATCAACTCAAACATCGTTAACCACAAGGGTAATTGTGACGTACTGTTTAAGGCCCTGTGAGATGTGGTGGAATATCCCATCTGTCCAGCGTTCGAATCCATGCGTACAACACAATTGTGACCACTGAGATTATTTAATCAGGGTTGATGTCTTACAGTCATATTTTGCCAAGAGATTAGTCTATGCATAGTCTAAAACACCCTTAAAAAAACTCGTTTTACGAACATAAATCTTAATTAATACCAACTATATTTTCAAGAAATCAATCTATCAATAAGAAAAATCTGGGTTCATTGGTTACAATATAGTTTTTTTAATCATGTTTGGTTGTCTTGTAGAAAATTGAACAGATTTTTTTAATGAAGTTTTATATTACATATATATAATTTTGATTTTACTTAATATATAATTTCGAAAGAATTACTTAGTTTTTTCACATATATATATATATATGGTACAAATCAAATACAAACCATGTATTTGTTGCACCCCTTACAAACCACAGTCTGCATATGTGCAGAACCAGTCTGCATATATGCATTATCCCATATGAATAGAGATGGCCAAACATGCCCGGATCCGGCCCGACCCGCTAGAAGCCTGAAGCCCAGCCTGCATAAAGCCTGGCTCGGCCCGGTCCGCCCAAAGCCCGGACCTAGTATTTGGAAGTTTCGTCGGCCCGGCCTGGCCCGGCCCGAAGCCCGATTGCGGCCCGGACCCAAGCCCGGTCCGGCCCGACCCGTTTCGAATTTGAAAATCTGACCGTTATATAACGACTATATGACCGTTTTTGATGATTTGGTGACCCTTTTTTTTGGTTTTTAATGGTTTCTCAACACTATAAATAGGAAAGTTGGTGTATGGGGTTACATACCAAATTACAAAAAGCAAAAAACACAATTCTCGCTCACAATTCTCGATTTCTCGTTACCTCGTGTTCGTTTTTCGCAACTTCTCAATCTCTTAATTCTTCCATCTTTCGCTCAAAATGGCCGACAGTGATGAATCACACGAACAAATTATAATAAAACGTATTTTTAATTATACTTGAGCGACCCAATTACACATTTTTAAGTGTATTAGATAATTAGAATAACATTTATAAATTTTTTTAAAAATATTTTTTTTGTGAAGGCCCAGTTTAGGGCCCGGCCTTATAAAAAGCCTAAGCGGGGCCGGATATTTATGCTCAAGCTCGACCCGGGCCCGACCAAAGCTCGGGCTTTGGAATAGTGTTTCGGCCCGGTCCTTCCCGAGGCCCGGTCTGGCTTGATTTTTTGGCCACCTCTACATATGAATGTATGTTCATTATATGTATATTCTTGCACGTATGCATATGCACATATGCAGACTAGTTCTACACATATGCAGACTGTGGTTTGTAAGGTGTGCAACAAATGCAAGGATTGCATTTTACGAATATATATATATATATATATATATATATATATATATGTGTGTGTGTGTGTGTGTGTAAAAGGAACCATTTCCCCTTTGAGTATATAATCAAGCAAATGAAAATGAATAGTCCATAACATTGCATGAGAGCATTGAATGTGGCATGGGAAGGGTTAAACATTACATAAGAGCATTCAATGTGGCACGTGATTGAGGACATGCTTAATATTTATCATTGAACATACCTGTAACGTCCCAATTTCAAAATCAAGCAATATCATAGATTAGGCATTCGAATTACATAAATAAATTGTTCATAAACATTTTTTTCACTAAGCTAAGCAAAATTGACAGCGGAAGTCTCTATTCCACAGCCGAGAGCTCTATCTAATCATCAGTCAAAAGACTTGGAGTCGCTCTAAGTTCCAAATCCTTCCTGCCATCTCACAGTTCTTACTAGAAGAACCCGTAACACGCTTACCTGAAAATGGTTTAGTTTTGAAAAACGAGGGTTAGACCAAAAGGTCTAGTGAAGTCCCTCCGAAAGCAACATGTAAAAATGTATGATAACGTTTATAAAAGATTCATCGAAAACCTTAACATTTCATCAATCATGGTACTGCACTGTGTATTGGATCACATAAACATTCCACGATCGAGGCCCTAGTAGAACCCTTCTCGCCTCTTCCGGAGCCTATGCAGACTCCCCTTCCC
Source organism: Saussurea involucrata (assembly GCA_033807775.1). NCBI lineage: Eukaryota > Viridiplantae > Streptophyta > Magnoliopsida > Asterales > Asteraceae > Saussurea > Saussurea involucrata. The sequence goes on from CM066317.1 coordinate 3,261,214, forward strand.
GGAGCCTACGCATACTCCCCTCTACTCGAAATAGGAGGAAACGAATTCCAACCTACCAGTCTGTCATACCTATACAAGGGACCATCAGGTCCCGAGGATCACTCTCTGACCCCACAGTGCAGACCGACTCCACATAGCACATAATTCATTTCATAAAACATGCACTTTACATCTTTGTAAAATCATCATTTCCATTTCATCATATCCAGTAAGCTTTCTCAAGTAAAACGTACAGTTCATGGAAAACGTTCGTAACAGTTATATACATTTCATGTTCGTAAATGAAACCATAATTAGTTAAAACATCTAACACTTTACGTCGTAAATGGTTTAGAGAACTCACATTGGCAACGCTTGAACGCACTCCTTAACTACCTCCAAGCTAATCCAATCGAACACCTAAGGGCATTAGGGTTAAATCAGATTAAATGGTTCAAACCCACTGACCAGTGAACACTTTCCGGATACCAAACTGTCCGGGCACCCTAATTTCCCGGATACCCGCACTGTCCGGATACCCCAATTTCCCGGATACCCGAACTGTCCGGATACTGGGACTTCCCGGACACACCAAATTCCGGATACCGCATCCGGTAACTCAACTTATCCGGAAGAACACTCATCCGGAAACTACCATAAAACTCTACCCGGGAACTAGATTCTTGTCCGGAAACTACCGAAACAACAAGAACTGCTAGTGTCCGGGTACGGCGGCTGTTCGACAATGGTGATCTAAAAGTGATCCTTAAGCTCCTTTTCTGCCATTAATTCGAATAGACAAACTTAAGGGTTCGTCCACCAAACCTAAACATTCATTTAATCCATTTATAATCCCTCAATTCGGATTACCAAGCCAAAAACCCTTAAAACACACTTTTGAGGAAAAATGGATGAAAACTCATTGAATCAGCCAATTCAGACTTAAGGATCCAGACCAAACAAGAAAGGAATACTACAACAACAAGGAAAACGAATTTAGAAAGAATTACCTGGTTGATTCCTTCTCTCTTTTGATTTCTTCCCCAAAAACTCCTTTCTCTTTCTCCTTTCTTCTCTAGCCGCCAACACCACCAAGCACACAAAAAAAATATACTGATTTCTACCAAAAAAGAGGCTGCCCTAGGGATTGGAGCCATTATATACTTTTCAAAAATTGCCAAATAGTCCCTTATCTTAACTTTCAGATTCTTGCACAATGAACACCAAACTTACAAACTTGCACACGAAACCCAGTTGTTACAACACCCCCCCCCCCTTAAAAGAATTCCGTCCCCGGAATTCCTTATTGGAAAAGACGCGGGTATCATGCCCACACCACAACTTGACACTTCCCCAAGGTAATGCCACTCCTGACTCAGTCAACCACCTCATTAAATTCGAAACATGGAGCATTGGATACATTCCCTTTAGTTCTTACGGTACTCTAACTCGTAGGCTACTGTTCCTATTCGATCGGTCACAATAATAGAAGACTAAATAAGGCTTCTCTTGCATCTTTACTTCCTTTAAGGAAGAACTTGGCGGAATCCCCCGCTACAACACGAGATTCACTTACTAAGAAACAATCACTCACTTGACAGCTTGGCACCAGGCCAACCTAACATTTCCCTTTTTTTTTCGCGGACCACCTAGACCACAGTTCGTTAATCATCTCTCACCTCCTCACTACTTCACCACCCCATACTTATACGTATCTAAGAGTAGGAACCTCCAAACCCATTGTTGAAGTGTCCACCTACTCGAATTAAACTTATCCTGAAACATAACTCCGGTTATCCTCACACAGCTGGGAGGAGTAACCATGGTCACACAATACTATTCTCCCTAGCTTAATCACTGCACGACCAATTCGTTTAAACATTTCTCACAAAGTCACTAACTTAACTCATTTAGTTGCCTTATCCACTTCTTTCCTGCACAAAATCATACACAATTCTCTTCCTCAATACTCTTTCCAAAAGTTCGCACACTTATCAGTGACAATCTACACAACACTGCACCTCTCGGCATTACTATCAAGCTTACTACTCCCAACTTACCCACTTATTTCGACATACGGTCTTTACTTCCCCACGATAGCGTGGAGCACCGCCCACTAAACATTACTTGCCCCTCTCTCCTGACCTTTCCACATGCTGATACCACCTTCACGATACTTACATAACCAAACAGTTGCACCAAAATACTAACTTAAGGCATTCAACTAAGTCGTCTCGAAACGACACCAGTGATCGACGTCACTATACATTCTTTAATCTCCAACTTTTACTTTCTCAGACAAATCTTTCACCCATAAGCAGCAGCTCCCATTCCTTAAGGAGTTCACATCTATTCCACCTCATTTTGACTAACACACCCATCATCTTCTTTAAATTTCCAATGATCCTAAAATATGCTTACTTAGCGACTCCTACAACCACAAAACAATTGGTTTCTTATTTGAGTAACTACTCACCACCACTCCGTCATTCTATCCCGAACATAATCATATTACAATATCAACTTACACCCTACGTGCTCCAACAACCTGGTTAACAAGTCGCACACCTCACCCGAAACCCCAAAAAAGACTTCTATCTGATGCTTCCTCTCTCTCTAACATCACATCACTACGACACTAGCTGGCACATTTAGCTTGACAATTACCGTCACTACACATCCGTACACTCTTTGCCCATAACGTCACACTGCAGACCAGATCTCTCATGGTCATTCACACAATTTGAACTTGCCTACAAAATTACCCGCATAAAATCGAGCCTATCTTGCTACTTAGTCCTTTCTCAACTTGCTGAACTATAACTCACGAGTTCTCGATTAGCTCAACCACAGACATTCTAGCTAGTTCTTTACGATCCGAGCTCTTACGTAAGCTGGACACAGTCCCTCATTAAACGATAAAGTCTACGCACTCGCTTCGCTCGTGCTACTTACCTCATCATTCTACGAACCCTCCATACTTCGTAAATAGAACGCTTATTCAAAACAATAACTTCTCATCCTCTTAACATCCCTACAAGGTGTTCTATCAACGTCCAATCTTCGGGTTCAAGACTTCGATCTCGGCCACCTTACATAACTGTCGGCTTCTACAACAACAGATAACCTGTAACTGCTTTCTTAACTTATTCTTTAACAAGGGTTCCTTACGGAACCTAATCCTACCAACACATCATAATCACTTGATAATATGTCTCCCTCTTTTCTGAACTTACTCCTGTAACATCAATATTACAATCTTACCTCAAAACTCATATCCAACACCGTGGACATTTCGCTTCTGCCTCTCAACACTACACAACGAGTTGCTAATACCAACACCTCGATGACTTCTACTCCTTCCCTTGGGCCCAAACCGTCCCTCAACAACCGTACTTCCAGTTTCTGAACAAGGGTGCAAACCCTCATATAACCGATACTATAATCCACTTCTGACTCTACCACTGTTCACCTTTCTTCTTGAACAAAAATACTAAAGCTACAACATTCTTTCCTGATGTGTCCAACACCTCTCCACTCTCGGAGTTCTTCCCTAGCTTAAAATGTAATACTCTATGACCTAGTGGGTTCATAGCCTTCATGCATGACAATACAGTAAATAAATCTTTTTGCACAATTCATCATTTTAAATAAACAACGTTTGGAAAACACTTGGGTACACATGACCCCATCACTCTTATAACTTCAACGCCCTGCACAACGATTCGAGAATCGTTTGCATGCATTTTTCCGTGAACCTTAATCTTACTCAATTCCGAACGATCTTAATACGACAGTAATACGTTGAATGAAAATCCTTTCATACGACATAATTCCGAAAGAAATTACCGACACCAAGTAAACCAGTCGGTTCTCACACCCTTTTATATGATATCAACAGGTTAAAACTCATTTTGATTGTAAAAGTTTTGCTGGCAAACGCTTTCTCGACCTTTTTGTAACAATTTAACTTATCATAAAAGGTGTGAAATACTTTGCAAATCGTTAATCTCAAAATTTCATTGTGCAATGTGAATGAAATCACCTTTTCTGTAAACATACGCTTGCACATTCTGACTCCTTTTGATCAAAATTGATATTTACACACTTAACTTAAATCGTGAAAATTTTCATGTTACATTTAGGAAAGCTATGCATGAAACTCTACTTGCAATTGAAGGCTACTCACCCTAACAAGGTCAACCGTTTTACTCACGCAACTTATCCTTGACACTCTTCCTTCGACCAATGGTCGCCCTCTCGATCATGCAATAACTTGTTGTCCATGCGTTCCACATCTCACTTACTCAACTATTTCACCCTATTTTCGTTTGACCAACTATCTCACTTTCTACTTCTACGCGCCTTCAATTCACTATAGGTATCTTATTTCATTTATCCTGTCATTGAAAAGCTTGACTAAGAAGTCAGGGCTCCATTGACACTTTCAAGATTTCGACACTGTCCTTCCTTATCATCCGAACTGATATACTTCGCAATCTCTCCTGAAACAGGAGTCTTACTCAAACTCAACACCCATCCTCTTCGAATCCACGAAGAGCTACCTCTAGACGACTCATAACATTCTATACAACATTCTCTCTATTCGGTGTATACATACATCACATCATAAATGATCTTACACCGACACCTCCCAAACAAAGGAGCTCGGTCTATCCCTCAGGGATCTTGCTGACCTATTCCTCAACGTTCTCCCAGCCATAGTGCTAAACTGAAAGAAACCCATAATTATTCCTTGCTAGACATGACACAACAAGTTTTGCTATAGTAAGGTATTGTAAGCACGCACATGTACCTGTAAGTTCGTAATTACACTGGCCAGGTGTAATCCCAAACTTACCTTACACGTTTGTCCTTGGCACCTTATTCCTAAGCTCATTTATAGTGATCGTTCCTAGAGGCAATCCTATGTCTCGGCTATGATCCTCATCTTACAGTTTAAGTTTAGGCCCGAATGGTCACCTAAATCCCTTAAACTAAGGCTCTGATACCATTTGTAACGTCCCAATTTCAAAATCAAGCAATATCATAGATTAAGCATTCGAATTACATAAATAACTTGTTCATAAACATTCTTTTCACTAATCTAAGCAAAATTGACAGCGGAAGTCTCTATTCCATAGCCGAGAGCTCTATCTAATCATCAGTCAAAAGACTTGGAGTCGCTCTAAGTTCCAAATCCTTCCTGCCATCTCACAGTTCTTACTAGAAGAACCCGTAACACGCTTACCTGAAAATGGTTTACTTTTGAAAAGCGAGGGTTAGACCAAAAGGTCTAGTGAATTCCCTCCGAAAGCAACATGTAAAACGGTATGATAACGTTTATAAAAGATTCATCGAAAACCTTAACATTTCATCAAGCATGGTACTGCACTGTGTATTGGATCACATAAACATTCCGCGATCGGGGCCCTAGTAAAACCCTTCTCGCCTCTTCCGGAGCCTATGCAGACTCCCCTCTACTCGAAATCTCGAAATAGGAGGAAACGAATTCCAACCTACCAGTCTGTCATACCTATCCAAGGGACCATCAGGTCCCGAGGATCACTCTCTGACCCCACAGTGCAGACCGACTCCACATAGCACATAATTCATTTAATAAAACATGCACTTTACATCTTTGTAAAATCATCATTTCCATTTCATCATATCCAGTAAGCTTTCTCAAGTAAAACGTACAGTTCATGGAAAACGTGCGTAACAGTTATATACATTTCATGTTCGTAAATGAACCATAATTAGTTAAAACATCTAACACTTTACGTCGTAAAAGGTTTAGAGAACTCACATTGGCAACGCTTGAACGCACTCCTTAACTACCTCCAAGCTAATCCAATCGAACACCTAAGGGCATTAGGGTTAAATCAGATTAAACGGTTCAAACCCACTGACCAATGAACACTTTCCGGATACCAAACTGTCCGGGCACCCTAATTTCCCGGATACCCGCACTGTCCGGATACCCCAATTTCCCGGATACCCGAACTGTCCGGATACTGGGACTTCCCGGACACACCAAATTCCGGATACCGCATCCGGTAACTCAACTTATCCGGAAGAATACTCATCCGAAAACTACCATAAAACTCTACCCGGGAACTAGCATTCTTGTCCGGAAACTACCGAAACAACAAGAACTGCTAGTGTCCGGGTACGGCGGCTGTTCGACAATGGTGATCTAAAAGTGATCCTTAAGCTCCTTTTCTGCCATTAATTCGAATAGACAAACCTAAGGGTTCATCCACCAAACCTAAACATTCATTTAATCCATTTATAATCCCTCAATTCGGATTACCAAACCAAAAACCCTTAAAACACACTTTTGAGGAAAAATGGATGAAAACTCATTGAATCAGCCAATTCAGACTTAAGGATCCAAACCAAACAAGAAAGGAATACTACAACAACAACGAAAACGAATTTAGAAAGAATTACCTGGTTGATTCCTTCTCTCTTTTGATTTCTTCCCCAAAAACTCCTTTCTCTTTCTCTTTTCTTCTCTAGCCGCCAACCCCACCAAGCACACACAAAAATATACTGATTTCTACCAAAAAGAGGCTGCCCTAGGGATTGAAGCCATTATATACTTTTCAAAAATTGCCAAATAGTCCCTTATCTTAACTTTCAGATTCTTGCACAATGAACACCAAACTTACAAACTTGCACACGAAACCCGGTTGTTACAATACCCATAACTTTTTTTGGTATTTTAATTACTTCATTAGTCCTACCTTAAATGTGTATATTTTATTTTAGATAGGTTTCTATTTTCAAAAGTTGTTAATTCTTAATTATGAGATAGAGAAAAAAAAACTATTTTTTAAAGACAAACAAATTTTATCAGAACACTGTAAAGAGGCGATCGAGATTTTGGATCATTGCATTTCCAGATGTAACAAAGCTAGAGAGATCTGGGGTTTGATTCGCAGATGGTGGGGAATCGACACCGACTTCGGAAACTCGACGGAGGAAATCTTAAATTCTCAAGGTCATACTTCCTTCTCGCCTTGGTTGAAGAGCATTTGGCAAGCAACCATTTGGGCCACCTGTTATCTAATCTGGGATCACCACAACAACATCGTCTTTAGAAAGAGGTCCTTATTTTCGTGGAAGGTTTGAATATTTCAATGGATCTCGAGAAGATTAAAGAAAGGTTCAATCATTTGGGAGTCGTGGATTGATAAACCAAACCTTTTAAATTTCGTTTTATAGCCTTTTTCGGTTGTGGTGTGTTAGTCTGCCTTTGCACTTAGTGTGTTCGGTTATTCTTTTCTCGTCCCCCTCCCTTCCTACTGCATCTCGCAGTTTTTTTGTTTCCTTGATGAGGGGGTTTCTACTTGTATGTTGTTGTTCCGTTTTATATTATCTTTGCTGACTTTTCAAAAAAAGAACACTATGAAAAGTGTAATAATAACTACACATTTCTAAAACCATGTGTCCGTTTTCATCGTGGACATTTATTTTGGGACACATGAAGTATTAGAGACGGTAAAATAAGGAGGATAAATGAATTTATAACAAAAGGCTAAATGTATTAAATATCAATCTAGTTTTATAAATTTTCTTATTATAACATCATACTTTCATTTTTCTTTATTACTTCCAATTTATTTTTTATTGGAGCATTGTAATTTGAAAATTTAATAATTATAGCAATAGGTAACATGTTACCTTTTTAAATAGGGAATTTAATTAAAATACCCTAAGATTGACTTTGACTTGTAATTATACCCAAATCTCTCCCATTTTGCAAAACTGCCCCCTAATCCCGCGATATGGGCCGCGATCGCAGAACCGGTCCATGTGGCCGGCGATCTTGGTCCGCGATGGGCCGCGAGCCCGCAATGGGGCAATTTGGTTAATAAAAGTATTTTTGTATTTTTTGATATTTTATTTGGAAGAAAAAATTTAGAGTTATGTTAACTTGTATGTTAAAATAATAATAAAAAATGAGAAAAAATGTTATATAAACTTAATATTGAAAAAAGAGATGTATTAATAAAATAATTATTGGAGTTGGAAATAATTTATTTTTAAAGATTCTAGTTTATGATAATTTATTTTAGAAAAATGATAACTATTGAAAATGAACTAAAATATTATTTTTCTTTTTTAACTATTTTTTTTGCAAATTGTACTATTGTAGCGTTAACTATATTATAAAATATTTTATACATTTAACACAACCATTGAAGTAAAAATATTAAAAATAAATTATTAAATATTTTATCAGAGCATACATTTTTTATTAGAGCATACATTTAACTATATTATTAAATATTTTATTAGGGCATACATTTTTTTGCAAATTTTAGTGTTAACCATTTTCAACACAACCATTAAAATAAAATATAAAAAATACAAAAAAAATTGTTGGTTCCATTGAAGTAAAAATATTAAAATATCATCTTTAATATTATAACAATAATAATATTAATAATAATTATCTTAATATATTATAGTTGATAATATAAAATATTTTTGGTATAATGTAATTAACAACTTAGCAACTAGACTACTGGTTAAGGTTTTGTGCACATATGCTGTTGATGCAGGGTTCAAATCCTGCACCTTGCGAATTCTCATAAGTTTTTTATTAACAAAAATACCATCGCGGAGCAAAATCGGGGGCCACATGGGCCGGGTCCGCGATCGCGGCCCATATCGTGGAATTAGGGCAGGGATGACCAAATCGGACCGATTTCCCGAACCGGTACCATGTATTCGTTCCGGTATTCGGTTCCATATAATCTCCAAATTCGGTATTTCGGTATTCGGTACCGGGATTTTCCCGAAAATACCGAAACCGAACCGGAATTTAAAAAGTCATTGTTTTTATAAAAAAAACTTAAGTATGCATATCATCTCCTATATAAACTAAACTTATCTTTGCTAATCAAGATATATCATCTTCTAAACTAACCAAACATTCTCCATAAACCCAAAAAATCGACCCCGCATACATAACCATCAAAAAATCGGTACCCTTACAAACACATCAAAAAATCGACAAATTTGGGATTCGGGAATTGCTTTGAAACACATTTGAAATATTACGAAGATGTTTTGGTTTGCTATTGGTTTTGATACACATTCGATACATTTTCATATTTTCGGTCCTAAGTGGTACTAGTACCGATTTTCCCGTCCCGAAACCGAAACCGAACCGGTATATACGGTTCGGTTTTCGGTACCACTTTTTAGTCCCAAAAAAAATCGGTACCAACCGGTTCGGTCCCGATCTCATCCCTAAATTAGGGGGTAGGGATGAGCAAATCGGACCGATTTCCCGAACCGACCCGGTACCGTACCGGTACCATGTATTCGGTTCCATATAATCTCCAAATTCGGTATTCGGTATTCGGTGCCGGGATTTTCCCGAAAATACCGAAACAGAACCGGAATTTTAAAAGTCATTGTTTTTATAAAAAAAAAACTTAAGTATGCATATCATCTCCTATATAAACTAAACTTATCTTTGCTAATCAAGATATATCATCTTCTAAACTAACCAAACCTTCTCCATAAACCCAAAAAATCGACCCCACATATATAACCATCAAAAAATCGGTACCCTTACAAACACATCAAAAAATCGACAAATTTGGGATTCGGGAATTGCTTTGAAACACATTTGAAATATTACGAAGATGTTTTGGTTTGCTATTGGTTTTGATACACATTCGATACATTTTCATATTTTCGGTCCTAAGTGGTACTAGTACCGATTTTTCCGTCCCGAAACCGAAACCGAAACGGTATATACGGTTCGGTTTTCGGTACCACTTTTTAGTCCCAAAAAAAATCGGTACCAACCGGTCCGGTCCCGATCTCATCCCTATTTGAAAGAGATTTGGGGTATAATTGCAAGTCAAGGTCAATCTTAGGGTATTTTAGTTAAATTCCTTTTTAAATATGTTAACTTTTTTTTGCTTAAATAGCTTAAATGAGGTGATGTGGAAAACACGTCATTCTAATTACATGACATAAATAAAAAAGAACTGTTTTCTAGTTTTTTAAAATTTCCTCAGTTTCCCTCTAGATGGTTCATATCCACCCAAATTATGTTTTTCATCTCTCTTAGGCCATCCGCACCGCAAGCCCTCAATGCCACATCAGTAAAGCCTTCAAGCCCTAAACACCCCCACCACAAGCCCTCAATGCCACATGAGCGCCACCTCATTTTTTTAATTCTTTTATTTATACATTTAATTATTTAACAAAATAAAAATATTTATATATTTTTTAATAAATAAAAATAAGATAAATAATAAAAATAAAAATTCATATCATTATTTAAAAATAAAAATTACAAAATAAATTTAAAAATTACAAAATAAATTTAAAAAGCTACTCGTCGTCATTGTTGGGAACTTGGATACGCCAAATATGTTCGACCAAATCCGACCGAAGGTTATTATGAGTGGCCCGGTTTTTGACTTCTCGAACATTTGCCGCGCGTTGTTCCTCACTGATTTGGGTTTCGTTATCATCCGTGAAAAGGCCGTGGTCATCGCCACCACAACTAGCATGGTATTCGTCTTCGAGTATCATATTGTGTAATATGACACAAGCGTACATAATGTTTCTCAATCTTGTCGGTTCTCATCCGCGTTTAAAATATATAGAATGAAAGAGTTTGAGAGAGTTTGAGAGATTGTTGGTGTGAAAAAATAAGAGGTTGAGGGTTAATATATATAGTGTGATTAAATTGAAAAAAAATTAAAAAAAAATAGCCGTTTAATATAGCCGTTTGGAATAAAAAATTGAAAAAAAATTTTAATTAAATAATCAACGGGTTCATCGGGTTTTCAAGCCCTCGCCCCAAGCCCTCGCCCTATGCCCGCTACCCCCGCACCGCTGCCCGCACCAAGCCCGTGGCCGAGCACGCGGGCGGTGTGGAGGGCCTTAGAATAAACTCTTTTAAAAAAATCACTCTTATTAAAATGTATACAAATTAAATATTCTGTAGCAACATATTTTTAAACAAATATGATTTTTTTGAAGATAAATATTTTGTTGTAAGAAAATGTTATACTTTTTATTTTCTTTTTTCTAAAAATACACATTTTAACATTTATTTTAAATGTTAGCGATATAAAACGTGTCTTATAAATCTTCATCATATTGCCTAATCAAGAATTTAAAAAATTTCTAATTTTATTAGATAATGTGTCAACTCAAATATTTTTTTAACACAAATATAAGATGTTTTTTCAAGATAAATATTTGATTATAGAAAATGTAGCACGTCTTACATATTTCCTTGTTCAAAAAATACATTGTTTTAAAAAATGTTAGCAACATAGATTATGATTTACAAGTCTTTTAATATTGTTTTATTAATGCATTGTTTTGTTTTTAATGAATGTAATATATTTATTAAATAGCATGTAAAGTTATTTTTTAAGTACAATACTGTAATAAGAAATCACTATAAAACATATGACTTTTACTTATACAATTCATCCAGGGAAATTTCCATCGGTAATTACCCAGGGATCACCCAAGAAATATCAATGGTTCGGTAAAATCCGATGCTTTTCGAGAAAATACTCATGGATCACCCAGAGAATCCCTGGATAATCTGTCACTTATTTGAATTACTCACCAGAAATTTACCCATCAACTTTTGTGACGGTGTTGTGACGAATCACCATTTAGTGACAGATTTCACAGGAAAAATACCGTAGATAAAAGTGCTTCTTTTAGTAGTGAATGCCATGTCAGCAATATGTTATACATTGACATCCACGTGGACAATGATATGTATATCATCTTAATTAATTCAAATTAAATGGTTACTCAGTGTTATAATGAGTATATTTTTCAGAGTACAACGCATTAATAAAAAGTAATTTAAAAGTATATGTATAAGAAAAAATAAAAGTACACTTTTTTTTTTGGGTGAAAACAGGTTGATATTTCACGTATATAAATTTATGACAAATGGGTAAATTTACCCCAAAAAAATTAGTTGTACAACACTGATTTTTTGCTAATTATTTTTTACCCTAAAAAGTAAAATCTGTACATATCAAACACTACAAAACTGAAAAACTTGAGTTTACTTTTTCATCTAACATCCAAGAGCATCTCCAACAAGTTTTCGATATTTTTTCTAAAATAAAGAATCAAATGTTAAATTTTTTAAAAAGAGTTACATTCATCTTCAACGGATTTGCTATTTTAGAGATTTTAACACAAATTATATTAATATAATATTCTCTAATTTATATTCCCAATACACTTTAAAATAAAAACTTAATATAAAATGATAAAATATTTATGTTATTGGTGGTTTGAAATAAAATAATTATTTCTCTCTCCTATTTAGAGAATTATAGAGAGTTCTCCATATTTAGAGATTTTTCCATAAATCTCTATTTTAGCAAACAAGATAGCAATGCTGTTGGAGATGCTCTAACACAGTTCTATCAAACAAGTGACAACAATTTTTGACTTTAAAGCTTGGTCCCATTTCTTCATCGACATCTACCACAAAACCTTAATTCTAAAAATCTCTTTTGCTTTAGAAAAAATAAGATTGGATGCCAACCAATATTCTTAAAAATAATTCATATAAAAATCAATGGGCCTACTTAAATTTCGATCCATGTTAAGTACACTGAATTCTGTGGCGGTGGGATAATGAATATTATTCAGTGGCTGGGGAGCGATAGATTTCATATTCATATTGACCTAAAGAGTATAATGGTCATTTATTGTTTTCTAATGACTTTATATTAAATTTTAAATTGCATGAAAATAACGATATTCATATGATTTGTAAAATATCACACTGGTAAATTACTTCGTTCATATATATATATATATATATATATATATATATATATATATATAGGGTACAAATCAAATACAAACCATGTATTTGTTGCACCCCTTACAAACCACAGTCTACATATGTGCAGACTGGTTCTGCATATATACATTGTCCCATATGAATGTATGTCCATTATATGTATATTCCAGGGACGGACCTTGTTTGGGGCACGTGGTGGCACGTGCCACCGTTAGAATTTTCCGACGAGCTGTATATTTTTTTTTGGTCTAAAGGTGCTGAAGGTGTGCTACCGTAAGAAACTGAGGTGTGCAGTGTGCTACCCTAAACTGAGGTCTGAAGGTGCTACCGTAACAGCCCATCACTTGATCCCTATTATTAAGCCCATAGTGATTAATTATTTAATTAAGCCCATGAGGCCATGACCCATCACCCATCCCAGATTTAAACTAACAGTAACAAACAACCCATGTCCTGATTTACTTTCTAGTTTTTACTTTTTACCCTAAGCCCTAACTAAGAACGATTCCAGATTTCCAGTGATCTCGATGACTCGATCGGCGATTGCACTCAACGCCCATCACAAAATCGAATGGCGATTCCACTCACTCAGCAGCTGAATCAACTCATAACTCACTCCCTAAGACCCTAACTCAGTAGGTAACTCAGTAACTCACTCTTTTCTCTCTGGTTTTTGATTTGGATTTTGGAATTCTGATTTCTGAATTCTGAATTCTGATTTCTGAATTTCTGAATACTCTAGTCAGTAGGTAACTCACTCAATTTTATTCATTATTCATTAATGGTGAATGTTAAAATTGAACAAATCTACAAAATTGAACAATTTGTTCTATTTGTTGATTGGTAAATGGTTAGTTTGTTCTATTTGTTGATTGGTAAGTTTGATTGGTATTTGTTAACAGTAATTGTTCGTCTGTTCCATATGGAAAAATATTTGAAAAGAAAAGCTCCATCAACCGGTATTGCATCCAACAATACAATTGATATTAACGATCTTCCTTGGGATCCTTCAGAGAGACCCAAAATTACAACCTATAACCCAAATCAAAGAGACGAAGTTAGACGGAAATACTTGGTTAGGGGGCCTTGTCAACCACGAGGTCACGAGTTTCCAACCAAATTTATAGGGGCTAAAGCAAGACGTTTTGTTGTTAATTGGTTTGATCAATTTCAATGGTTGGAATATAGTGTTAAAGTAGATAGAGCATATTGTTTGCCTTGTTACTTGTTTAGCGAGCAAAGTGGGAATCACGCAGGGACGGAGGCATTTGTGACGGATGGATTCAACAGTTGGAGTAAAAAAGAAAGACTTACGCTTCATGAGGGCGAGGTTAATAGTTTTCACCATAAAGCACTTAAAAAATGTGAAGATTTGCTTAACCAAAACCAATCAATTGTTGTTGCCCTTCATAAGCAAACAGAACGCATGAAGACTGAGTATCAAATGCGGTTGATTGCTTCGATTGAAGTTTGTAGACACTTGTTGGAGAATGGTTTACCATTTCGTGGCAATGATGAGTCTGAAAGTTCTCGGTATAAAGGGCTTTTCTTGGGGACTTTAAAGCTAATCGGAAGGACAAATGAAGATCTTGAAAAGGTTATATTACAAAATGCGCCGAAGAACAATCAAATGACATCTCCAAAGATTCAAAAGGATATTATTACTTGCTTTGCAGAAGAAGTGTTGAAATCCATCATGGGGGACATTGGTGAAAATGTTTTTTCTTTGTTGGTGGATGAATCTTGCGATGTCTCTAGAAAAGAACAGATGGCCGTAGTTTTGAGGTTTGTTGACAAATACGGAGTTGTTCAAGAGAGATTTGTTGGTGTTGTTCATGTGATGGATACATCTGCTTTAAGCCTTAAATCCGCACTTGATGCTTTATTTGCAAAGCACGAATTAAGTTTCACAAAGGTAAAAAGGGTTTTTAATATTTTATTTACGTTATTATTATTATTAACTTTTTTATAATTTATTATTTATCTATCTTGGAAATAGGTGAGAGGGCAAGGTTATGATGGTGCTAGCAACATGAGTGGCAAGTTTAATGGGTTGAAAGCTTTAATATTGAGTGAGAATGACTCGGCCTTTTATGTGCATTGTTTTGCACATCAACTTCAGTTAGTAGTTGTCGCGGTTGCAAAAAAACACGAAGGTGTTAAGGACTTCTTTGATTTGCTAGGCTTGGTTGTTACCGTGTTAAACTCTTCTTGCAAACGGAAAGACATGCTACGAGAAAGTCACAGACAGAGAATTCAAGAAGAAATTGGAAATGGCGAAATTGAGACCGACACAGGGTTAAACCAAGAGACTTCGCTTGTACGAGCTGGGGATACACGATGGAATTCTCATCTTAAAACAATTATGAGTTTGATTTGTTTGTTTCCGGAGGTTATAAAGGTGCTTGAATATGTCGTAGATGAATGTGATAATGGAGCTAATCGACTTCAAGCAAGTGGTCTTTTATCATACTTAAAGACATTTGAATTTGTGTTTTACTTGCACTTAATGTTAACCATTTTAGGGCTAACAAATTCATTGTCTCAAGCTCTTCAAAGAAAAGATCAAGACATTTTGGAAGCGGTTGATTTGATAAGAACAACCAAAGGGCAATTGCAAATGCAACGAGAAAATGGTTTTGATCAAGTTTTGGAGAAATGCTACAATTTTTGTGATAAACATAACATTGTCAAGTTGGATATGGCGGAAGGTTATGTTAATACAAGAAATCCAAGGAAAAAGATGAGCATAAGCAATCGACATTATTATAATTATGATCTATTCAACACTGTTTTGGATATGCAGATTCGAGAGTTTGGTGATCGTTTTTGTGAGATAAGCACCGACTTGCTTCAAAATATGGCAGCTTTGCATCCACGCAATTCTTTTTCTCAGTTTAACAAATCAAGCCTATTGAAGTTTAGTCAGATGTATCCACGTGATTTTGATGAGAAGGAAAGGATCGGTCTTGAGTACGAACTTGACATTTACTATCATTCTGTTTATAATGATGTCAGATTTGCCAATTTAAACTGCATTGCCGGACTTGCTAGATTGATGGTTGTTAGACAACCTAGGGGGGGGTAAGGTTGTATTTAAAACTTTTACTTTCAAAAATCCTTTTATAAAAAATATCTTAATAATGTAAATACAACAGAGTATATGAAAACACAACAGATACGTATAAATACAGGATAGTATAAATACAGTAAATAAAGCAGAGTATATATACAATAATTATATAAACAGATATAATTAAATGCACAGCGGAAATATAAAGAGATAAGGGATAGAGATACTTGACACGGAGATTTAGTGATCTACCACAACTTGGTAAATCACTAGCCGAGACACTTCCCGACACGATCCAATAAAAGTATTCTTTACGGTAGAATACAAACCAAATACAAAGGAAAGCAATAGGCTCTCAAGCTTTAGCTTATCGAGATATACAGGATCACACACCCGTTATTCAAACACTTACAAGAGGAGTATAACTCACAATGGTAATCACTCTTGTATAATATTTATCACTTGGATATTTTATAAAAACGTTTTATAAAATAAATATGTAGTGATAATATGTAGTATGGAATATTAGTTGGGAGAGATCAGATGGATAGATGGCAGTGTGTTGTTGATCTGTTATTTTATTCTTCTCCACCATCGCATGCATTATATAGCAACTCTTCCAACGGAAACAATGCATCCGCGGTATACCGCCAAAAGCACGCGGTATACCGTGCAGTAATAAAAGTACTTTTGCAGAAGAGAAAGGTCAAACCTGCAAAAACAAACGTAAACTTGTACCCGCGGTATACCGGCTAAACATCGCGGTATACCGCCCAACTGTACCCGCGGTATACCTGCTAAACACCGCGGTATACCTGCGTTAGAAAAAAGTACGACCAATCAATCAGAGATCTACAGTAAGCCGCCGCGGTATACCTGCTGAACACCGCGGTATACCTGCGTCAGAAAAGGACAGTTTCTCAAAAACCTTATTTAATTAAAATCATTTATGGTTTTTAGAAATATCCAAGTGGTATATTATTTTAGGGTGTTTATCATTATAAATTATAAACACTAATGACAACGTAAAACTTCCGTCTTGAACTCTTCAGATAAAATCTTCGTGTTCTTCAAGAACTGTACACTTGGATAGGATTGTTAGATAAACAATAATACGGTGTGTTTGTAATCATCAAAATAAATATATATAAATATATAGAGATGTGGTACACTTGCACCAACAATCTCCCCCTTTTTGATGATGACAAACACAACCGCTAAGCATGAGCATATGCGGTTTCTCTCCCCCGTTTGTCGAAACAAAAAGGGTCAAGAAAGACGGTATGCTTCCCCTCGAGAGATGCTCCCCCTCAAAATATGCATATATTTGAGAGAGCATAATCTCATAGGTAAAAGATAAAAAGCTCCCCCTCAAATTAATAACAAATTATAAAATTTGAGGGACAATAAAATATGCATAAAAAAAACATATAATAGACATAAAACAAAATAACCTAAAAGAAACACTTGCACCAAAAAAAAGGATCTTAAGGCTTCGATTTTTCGGTTAATTTTATGTGAGCAAAAAAATTACCACGTATTATGACCTCGTCAGGGAACACGTATTATATCCTCGTCAGGAAACACGTATTATATCCTCGTCAGGAAACACGTATTGTATCCTCGTCAGGAAACACCTACAAAAGGCAAAGAAAATATTTCGTGGTACCCTTTTCTTATGGGTCCTTTTAACAGTTAGTATAAAACATAAACTGCAAAAAAAAATTAAAATATGTTGTCGACATAAAATAAAACATGACAACATACAATCCACAAAATTTGTTTAAAACCACAAACGCATCCCACCGGGATTGTCAACATTAAACATTCCTTTCGGAATCCATTTTCTAACCATTCTAATTTTGCGATTGTATTTATCATACACATAAAATGAAGCATTTATATTCGCATTATTTTTAGGTCTAGAAAAATTACTATTATACATACGAGCATACGGTTTCCTCCCATAATTCACATTTTTCATTTTTGACATATATGGGGGTTTTCTTGTATCAACTTTAGGAGATGCAAAAAATCTTTTAATGGGTTTACACGAGCATTTATCAACACATGTATCAGAACCAATGCCTTTTCGACAATTAATGCGATTCGACATATTTAGCATTTTAAGCATTTTATCATTGCTATTTTGAAAAGCTTTAGCTAATAGATTATCTTTTTCATATAAATCGCAGTTAGCTTTTAAATAAATATTTTCATTTTCAAGCAAATCACATTTTATACATGCAACACTTTCATATGTATTTTTATTTAAACATGCAATTTTATCATTTAAAATAACACAAGATTTACAATCATTTTTCTCAATTGGTTTTTCTTTTAAGCATGCAATTTCATTTTTTAAAATATCACAAGATTTGCAAACATCTTTTTTACTTAATTTATTTTCTAACTTAGCAATTATATCCATATCATTTGCAGATTTTTGTTTACCGTCATTAATTTTCTTTTCACATGCAGATACGGTTTCTTTTAATTTTGAGATTTCATCTTGATACCTATTTGCAAGAGCGGCCATGTCATGGAATGATTTATATAATTCGTCAAGATTATTTTCATCTTCATTTTCATAATAATTGTCACTATAATTACTATCATAATTATTGTCATGAAAACATGATGTAGATACCTCATTATCACGGTCGGCCATGAGACAAATATTCTTGTCTTTATCTTCGTTTGCGCTCCACGCGGCTCCGACGAATGTTTTTGGTGTGTTGATTTGATTAGCACGTTTTGGACACACATTTGCATAGTGATTTTTATCACCACACACATAGCAAAAGCCTTTCTTTTTATTGGCTTTTTCATCGTCACTAGATTCGTCATATTTGTTATGGACGTTGCGACTTTGATTTTTACCACCACGATGGTAGTCTCCATTTCCTTGAAACCTATCAATATTGGCAAACTTTTTGTTAGATAAAAGTTTAGAGAGTTTTCTTACCATCTCGATTAAATCGTCAAGACTTTCGGATTCGTCATTTGAGGAACTTGCTTCTTCCTCCTCTTCTTCTTCCTCATCTTTAGGGGCAACGACTTTGAGAGCTATGGATTTCTTTTTGACTTGATCCCGAACTTGATTTCTTTTTAGTGCAATTTCGTGCACTTTAAGATTGCCGACAAGATCGTCGAGCTTCATTGTTGAGAGATCTCGGGAATCTTCTAACGATGTAATCTTTTGCATCCACTCCGAAGGTAGTGCTCGAAGAATCTTCCTTACATAATCTTCATTAGGATAAGTACGACCTAATCCTTGTAAAGTAGTCATTATGAGGTTAAATCTTTTAAACATAGAATCGATAGACTCATCTTGAGTCATCTCGAACATTTCATAATCATGAACTAGAATATTTATTTTACTGCTTTTGACTTGCGTGTTTCCACGATGAGTGTCATTTAAACTTTGCCAGATTTCATTAGCAATTTCATAAGTATAAACTCTTTCTATTTCATCAGAATTTAAAGCAGCATATAACATGTTTTTAGCTTCAAAATTTAAACAATACGAAGCTTCATCAGTGGGAGTCCACTCTTTAGAATCTTTTTCAACAATAAGATCATTTACGATTTTGGTTGGAATAAAATTTCCTTTTTCAATAATTTCCCACATCTTTCTATTTTTGCCACGCACGTGACATTCAAATAATTTTGCCCAAAGACCAAATTTTTCAGTATCAATAATAGGAGGTTTTGAAAACAAAACAGTTTGTTGAGCCATTATATAAAAGATATAACTTTAAAAATTTAAACAGATAATTTTTGAAAGCCCCGCTCTGATACCAATTGTTAGACAACCTAGGGGGGGTAAGGTTGTATTTAAAACTTTTACTTTCAAAAATCCTTTTATAAAAAATATCTTAATAATGTAAATACAACAGAGTATATGAAAACACAACAGATACGTATAAATACAGGATAGTATAAATACAGTAAATAAAGCAGAGTATATATACAATAATTATATAAACAGATATAATTAAATGCACAGCGGAAATATAAAGAGATAAGGGATAGAGATACTTGACACGGAGATTTAGTGATCTACCACAACTTGGTAAATCACTAGCCGAGACACTTCCCGACACGATCCAATAAAAGTATTCTTTACGGTAGAATACAAACCAAATACAAAGGAAAGCAATAGGCTCTCAAGCTTTAGCTTATCGAGATATACAGGATCACACACCCGTTATTCAAACACTTACAAGAGGAGTATAACTCACAATGGTAATCACTCTTGTATAATATTTATCACTTGGATATTTTATAAAAACGTTTTATAAAATAAATATGTAGTGATAATATGTAGTATGGAATATTAGTTGGGAGAGATCAGATGGATAGATGGCAGTGTGTTGTTGATCTGTTATTTTATTCTTCTCCACCATCGCATGCATTATATAGCAACTCTTCCAACGGAAACAATGCATCCGCGGTATACCGCCAAAAGCACGCGGTATACCGTGCAGTAATAAAAGTACTTTTGCAGAAGAGAAAGGTCAAACCTGCAAAAACAAACGTAAACTTGTACCCGCGGTATACCGGCTAAACATCGCGGTATACCGCCCAACTGTACCCGCGGTATACCTGCTAAACACCGCGGTATACCTGCGTCAGAAAAAAGTACGACCAATCAATCAGAGATCTACAGTAAGCCGCCGCGGTATACCTGCTGAACACCGCGGTATACCTGCGTCAGAAAAGGACAGTTTCTCAAAAACCTTATTTAATTAAAATCATTTATGGTTTTTAGAAATATCCAAGTGGTATATTATTTTAGGGTGTTTATCATTATAAATTATAAACACTAATGACAACGTAAAACTTCCGTCTTGAACTCTTCAGATAAAATCTTCGTGTTCTTCAAGAACTGTACACTTGGATAGGATTGTTAGATAAACAATAATACGGTGTGTTTGTAATCATCAAAATAAATATATATAAATATATAGAGATGTGGTACACTTGCACCAACAATTGATGGTGGCAACAAGAAAGCATCTTTCTCATCCTTTAGTCTACCGATTATTGAAGCTAACATTGGTTTTGCCCGTTGCAACTGCTACGGTTGAAAGATGTTTTTCAGCGATGAAGCTTATCAAGACAGATCTACGTAATCGAATTGCCGATGACTTTTTGAATGCCGCTCTAATTTGTGACATAGAAAAGGAATATCATGATAAAGTTAAGAATGAAGATGTCGTCGATCGGTTCCAAAAGATGAAGACACGTCGAGGACAAATTTAGGAGTTGGTTCTCAATCGTAAAAAACATAATTTTTGTGTTCATTTTTGGGTATATATTGACCGTTTTCAAAGGATGAAGACGGGTCGGGTACAAATTTAGGAGTTGATTCTCGATCCTATTAAAAACATACTTTTTGTAATTATTTTTGGGTTTATATTATACTAGTGTTCATCCCGCGCGTTGCGCGGTAGCGATAAATATTTTAAGTACTTGACCGAGTTGAGTTAAGAACCTAAGATAAAACGTAGTTTCTCCATTAATAGTTAATGAGATACAATTTTAAAAATATAATGTATTTTCATAAGTGGTACATTTTCATATAGTATCGACCTTCTATTCGAGATCCTTCATTCTTGCTAATTTATTATGGATTCAAATCGTGAGCTAAAACATATTTAGCTCACTAAATTTTTTACTATCAAAATTATCCCTTATTTCTTATAATTACCTTCATTCTTCAATCTTATGCCTTTTGAGAATACTGAAATCTCACAACGTGACTCATAATAATGATTGTCCTTTTTATATAAATGAAGTTATATAAATGTTAATATTTAATAAAAACTGATTTTTAGCAAAATAGGTCGACTAAAAAAAGACAACCAAATAAGTTATCACAAACTCTTTTAAACTTGTAAGGCATCTTATCCACATTTTCCTTTGTTTGCCTATTGTTCTAAATTTGTTACCAATCTGTAGATGTGGACTTACCAAATAAGACATCTCATCCACCTTTTATATACTAACCTCTTCTTTCAAATCTATCGTTTTTCACCGATGTGGGATAAACAAATAAGACATCTCTTCCAGCTTTTATATACTAACACTCTCTTCCAAATCTATTGTCTTTCCGTCGATGTGGAATAATTAAATAAGACTCTCGTTTACTTTACATACTCACTAATTCTTTCAAATTTATCGTCTTTCTATCAATGTGGATAACATAATCTTAATTCAAGATTTGATAATACTTACATCTTCTTGTGACTTGTGAGATAATAAAAAAAACATCACGGTTCAACATTTGATAATATTATATAATTTGATGAAATAGAATGATTTCTATACATTTATCTATAAATTTATTTACTTAAATAAATAGTTTTTTAAGAAAAATAAGGTTGGCCATAAAGAATATCTAGCCAAGCAATCCTTTAATTAATCAAAAGCCAAGTCTCCTTGTTTATTATAGTTACTTTCATTCTCCAATCTTATATTACTTATCATTGGGGGATGAGTAAAACACCACCACAATGCTAGATTTTGAAATACACAGATCTCACACTGCCACATTATTATATATTATTATTTCTTCTTTAATCTATAAATTTAATTATTTCAATTTTTTAACTTTCCAACAATGTGAGATAGCTAAAAATCAACCACCCCACCATTTGTAAAATACTCAAATTTCATGGTGTCACATCATGACCGTTAGTTCAATTATTGGTTTTTTAACATTTTTATTAATTAATATATTAATCGATTGATTTTTTATACAATAATAATTTTTATTTGTTTTTCAAAAAATTCATCCAAAATAAAACAATCTATGAATCATGGCCCTATCGATCATGTATGGTCACAAAGGTACCACGTTCACATTTTCTATTCACATCTTTATTCTAACTTTTTAACTTTTCACCAATGTGGGATAAACAATAACTCAACCACACAATTCACCACTTGAGAATACTCATATCTCATGGTGTCATCTCATAACCTTTTGGTACTTTTTTTAATATATACATATATATATATATATATATATATATAATATTGATAATTGATGATATTTTTTGTAAAAAATGTCATCTAAAATAATACAATCTTATGTGTCAAAACCGACGAATAGACACAAATGCATTACACTCACCTTTCTTACACATCTTTATTCTATTTTTCAACTTGTCACCAATGTAAAATAGCTAAAAGTAAACTACAATTGAGCATTTGAGAATACTCAATTTTCATGATGCAAAAAAAAGGTCATCCAAAATAAGACAACCATATGAGAATGGACCCAAAAGCATCACATCCACTTTTTTATACACCTCTTTATTCAAAATTTTCAACTTTTCACCAATGTGGGAGAGCTAAAGCTCAACCACAATCTATCATTTGAGAATAATCTCATGATGCAAAATAAAGGTTATCCAAAATAAGATAACTCTATTAGAATGAAAACAAAGTCATCACATCCAACTTTTTTATACACACATATTTGTTATAATATTTCAACTCCTTACCAATGTGGGATAGCTATAACTCAACCACAATCCACCATTTGAGAATACTCAATTCTCATGGTGCCACCTCATTCCTATTGGGTTTTCCATTTATATATATAAAGACTATTTTTCAACTTGTCACCAATATGAAATAGCTAAAAGTAAACTACAATTGAGCATTTGAGAATACTCTATGATACTCACATATTTGTTCTAATATTTCACATGATGCAAAATAAAGGTTATCCAAAATAAGATAACTCTATGAGAATGAAAACAAAGTCATCACATCCAACTTTTTTGTACACACATATTTGTTCTAATATTTCAACTCTTTACCAATGTGGGATAGCTATAACTCAACCATAATCCACAATTTGAGAATATTCAATTCTCATTTTTCAACTTGTCAGTTGTCACCAATGTGAAATAGCTAAAAGTAAACTACAATTGAGCATTTGAGAATACTCAATTTTCATGATGCAAAAAAAAAGGTCATCCAAAATAAGACAACCATATGAGAATGGACACAAAAGCATCACATCCACCTTTTTATACACCTCTTTATTCAAAATTTTCAACTTTTCACCAATGTGGGAGAGCTAAAGCTCAACCACAATTTATCATTTGAGAATAATCTCATGATGCAAAATAAAGGTTATCCAAAATAAGATAACTCTATGAGAATGAAAACAAAGTCATCACATCCAACCTTTTTATACACACATATTTGTTCTAATATTTCAACTCCTCACCAATGTGGGATAGCTATAACTCAACCACAATCCACCATTTGAGAATACTCAATTCTCATGGTGCCACCTCATTCCTATTGGGTTTTCCTTTTATATAAAGATATAAAGATAAAGACTATTTTTCAACTTGTCACCAATGTGAAATAGCTAAAAGTAAACTACAATTGAGCATTTGAGAATACTCAATTTTCATGATGCAAAATAAAAGGTCATCCAAAATAAGACAACCATATGATAATGGACACAAAAGCATCACATCCACCTTTTTATACACCTCTTTATTCAAAATTTTCAACTTTTCACCAATGTGGGAGAGCTAAAGCTCAACCACAATCTATCATTTGAGAATAATCTCATGATGCAAAATAAAGGTTATCCAAAATAAGATAACTCTATGAGAATGAAAACAAAGTCATCACATCCAACCTTTTTATACACACATATTTGTTCTAATATTTCAACTCCTCACCAATGTGGGATAGCTATAACTCAACCACAATCCACCATTTGAGAATACTCAATTCTCATGGTGCCACCTCATTCCTATTGGGTTTTCCTTTTATATATATAAAGATTATATTATTATATGGTGCCACCGTGGGAAATTTTGTCTAGGTCCGTCCCTGGTATATTCTTACACGTATTCATATGCATATATGCAGAACCAGTCTGCATATATGCAGACTGTGGTTTGTAAGGGGTGCAACAAATGCAATGTTTGCATTTTACGGAGCCTCTACATATATATATATATATATAGGGGTGGGTTCAAATGTGAACTCAAATTCAATTGTGAACATGAGACCAAGTCACAACTATTAATCAAAATTTGAAAAATTAATCAATGGTTAAAACTTAATGAAACCAATTAAGAAATGATTAGGGACAAATATGGAAATTTGAATCAACGTCTACCATATTTGACTTTTTATTTTCTTTTTTAATTAAAAAACTTTTACCTTCTTAAAGTTTAAAATAAATTGTCTTAAAAATTACTAATATTTTAATCAAACAAATTACATCAAAAAAACGAGAATTTCGTGCTCTTCGATATGACATCCATATCGATATAGTTTTTTCTTCATTTTAACCGTTTTTACGTGAAATGTTATGTATGTGTTATATTCAGTATGAATATTTTTTTTGGAAGGCATAGCGGCATCGACCCTTTCGATCAACTACCACGAACACAACGCACACACGCACGCACGCCTCCCCGGCGGTATCGGACATCCGAGGGCAGTCCACTAATCCGCCGCTGTCCCGGCCCAGCTTACGCTGGACCTAAGGCCCAACCACAGGCTGGGGGGTAAGCCCAGTCAAAGACTGGACCACCCAAGGACTGGGTACTCCTCATGCCCTCAATTGCCTCCCCTTGGAATCGAACCCGGGTAGACTGGGATACCATCCACAGCCCCCCCCCCCCCAGGATGTTACCGTCCTTAGGTAGACCAACTGAGCTAGACATGATTTGTTATATTCAGTATGAATATGTATGCACGTTTTCTACTGTCCATATTCAGTATAAATAACAAAGGGGAACGTTCATTCACTATTCATGACGAATAACACAATATTCAAAATGAATAATACAACATTCAGGATGAATAACACATGAATTCCTGATTCATGTATTATTAAACATGAATCATGTATTATTCACCTTGAATGTTGTATTATTCATCTTGAATGATATATTATTCATGATGAATAATATATGAATGACCCGTGAAGGTGTGAACACATGACGCACTCTCTTTTGTTTTCCGATTCACAACCGAGACTTGGTTTTATTCTTTATGAATATGTATGCACATCTCCAGGTGTCCACATTCAGTATGAATAACAAAGATGAACGTTCATTCACTATTCATGATGAATAATACAATAATTATAAAAAATTAGAAAAAATGTAGAAAACTTTAAATTTAAAGGATTCTATATAAACTTAATATTAAAAAAAAAAGATGTATTAATAAAATAATTATTGGAGTTGAAAATAATTTATTTTTAAAGATTCTAGTTTATGATAATTTATTTTAGAAAAACTATAATAACTATTGAAAATGAACTAAAATATTAATTTTCTTTTTTAACTATTTTTTTTTGCAAATTTTAGCGTTAACTATATTATAAAATATTTTATACATTTAACACAACCATTGAAAATATTTTTTCAAGATAAATATTTGATTATAGAAAATGTAGCACGTCTTACATATTTCCTTTGTTCAAAAAATACTTTGTTTTTAAAAATGTTAGCAACATAGATTATGATTTACAAGTCTTTTAATATTGTTTTATTAATGCATTGTTTTGTTTTTAATGAATGTAATATATTTATTAAATAGTATGTAATTTTTTTTAAAGTACAATACTGTAATAAGAAATGTCATGTCAGCAATATGTTATACATTGACATCCACGTGGACAATGACATGTATATCATCTTAATTAATTCAAATTAAATGGTTACTCAGTGTTATAATGAGTATATTTTTCAGAGTACAACACATTAATAAAAAATAATTTAAAAATATATATAAAAGAAAAATTAAAATTATACTTTTTTTGGGTGAAAAGAGGTTGATATTTCACGTATATAATTTTATGACAAATGGGTAAATTTACCCCAAAAAATTTAGTTGTACAACACTGATTTTTTGCTAATTATTTTTTACCCTAAAAATATAAAAATTGTACATATCAAACACTACAAAACTGAAAAACTAGAGTTTACTTTTTCATCTAACATCCAAGAGCATCTCTAACAGGTTTTCTATATTTTTCTAAAATAAAGAATCAAATGTTAAAATCTTTAAAAAGAGTTACATTCATCTCCAACAGATTTGCTATTTTAGAGATTTTAACACAAATTGTATTAATATAATATTCTCTAATTTATATTCCTAATACACTTTAAAATAAAAACTTAATATAAACTTTTCCCAAAAAAAACTTAATATAAAATGATAAAATATTTATGTTATTGGTAGGTTTTATAAAATAATTATTTCTTTCATATTTAGAGAATTATAGAGAGTTCTCTATATTTAGAGATTTTTCTATGAATCTCTATTTTAGCAAACAAGATAGCAATGTTGTTGGAGAATAATAGCAAACAAAAACCCATTTTTTTATTCTATTTTAGCAATGCTGTTGGAGATGCTCTAACACAATTCTATCAAACAAGTGACAACAATTTTTGACTTTAAAGCTTGGTCCCATTTCTTCATCGACATCTACCACAAAACCTTAATTCTAAAAATCTCTTTTGCTTTAGAAAAAATAAGATTGGATGCCAACCAATATTCTTAAAAATAATATACGCCATTGAATTATATAAAAATCAATGGGGCCTACTTAAATTTCGATCCTAGTTAAGTACACTGAATTCTGTGGCGGTGGGACAATGAATATTATTCAGGGAAATTGACCTAAATAACTATTTTAAAAATACATCTTCAACTTTTAACCATGCAAGTTATTTTTTTACAAAAATAATTGGAATCCCGCAAGGCTTGCGGTGTCAGTTTTTTCTGACACAACTAAAAAAATATTATTTTAAAAAAAATGACGATCCCGCAAGACACCGCAAGCCACCGCAATCCACCGCAAGCCTTGCGTTTTGTCAGAAAAAATATTTTTTTTTCCGTTTTGTCAGAAAAAGCCGAAACCGCAAGCCTTGTGGTGTCAGACTTGCGGGATCTTGGCTATTTTTGTAAAAATTTAAGTTGGGTGGTTAAAAGTTGAAGATGACATGGTGAAATGGTTATGTTGGTCACGAGCGATAGATTAAAAGAATATTAAAAGACTTGTATTAATATCTAATCTAACTTTCCACGTCTTGAGTTAATTTTTTTTACTTTTGTTAAATAGTAATTTACAATTTTAGTCCTTGTATTTGCCACTCGTTGTCAAGTTTCGTTCCTATTTTAATCTAATTATACTTTTGATAACTGTAATTGCCACTTTATTTTCAAATTTGATCCCTTAGACTAACTTTTGTTAAAAAAATCAGTTAACTCACTGGTTTTTTTGTCTCTTCTATTGTTTTACTTAAATTTACATTAAAAATATAAAATATATTATACTATAATATACTAAATTATATATATATATATATATATATATATATATATACTATATATATAAGCATGAAACGACAGTTAATGTTGAAATTTAAGTCGTATGACTTTTGATGCTATATGTACAAGTCTCACAACTACTAACCGAGTTACACTTTATACCCTTAGAATTAGTTATCTAATTTACTTTTAATCCCTTACTTTTTTATTTTTTATTTTATACTCTTATCATATTAACATAAATAATCGTATATGAACAAGAATGCATTAAAAAATACATTTCTTTTTTACAAATTACACCATTGTAATCGTCTCGTCAATACCTTCGAAATAAGCCCAATAATGAATATTTTTTGATTTAATCATTTTATTAAATATCATGAACATGTACGAATTAATTTGTTTTATATCTGTTACATTATTCATTTTCATTTTACACCCTTATAATATTAAAAATACATAATCATAGTTTAACTAAAACATATTAATAAATGCATTCTTTTACAAATTATATTATTACAATATTCTTGTCAATAATTTCAAAATAAGTTTATTATTGAATATTTTTTAGCTTAATAATATTGTGAAATATCATAAATACGTATCAAGATTTTTCAAGAATGACGTACCGAGATTTTTTTAAACTTGTACATTTTACGCTTTTATCTATATTTATCTATTATACTCTTTTAAAAATAATTTCATTTACGGTTATTTTCTTGAATTTTTAAGAAGTACAAATCTCAATAGATCATGTACAAGTTTAAAAACTTTAAAACCTCAAAGTTCAACATGATAATTAAAAATAAAATTAATTTTTATTTTTAAATTACACTTTATACCATTATAATTAGTTATCGAGTAAACTACAATTTTGGTCCCTGGTGTATACCAAAATCACCGAAAGTGGTCCCTAAACTTCAAAAACGACATTTTTCGTCCCTGGTCTCCTTATTTTGCTCTGAAAATGGTCCCTGCTACAGTAACTCCGTTAAAAACCCAGTTAAGTCCCAGTTAAGTCAGAGGTAAAATGGTCTTTTTACTTTTTTATTTATTTTTCTATTAAAATAAAATAAAATAAGAATATATTTTATATATTTATATTATATATATATATATATATATATATATATATATATATATATATATATATATATATATATATATATATATATACAGTGGAGAAACCACCATCACCACCATCACCACTCCACCACCATCACCACCATATTTTCGATTATATATATATATAGATATATATATATATATATATACATAGTGAAACCACCATCACCACCATCACCACTCCACCACCATCACCAATAACAACTTCGACAGTATTATTTTGTTATCAAACTCGTTATTATTAATCCACCTTAGCACCAATAACAACTCCGACAGTAGACAACACTCAATCCTTTATTTATTCTAAGGATCAAATCACAGGAATCATCTCGGATTGAAGAGCTTCAACTTCAAGTACAAAAAAACAGAGACCAAATCGCAGATTTTATTTTTAACAACAGGAACCAAATTGCAGATTATATGCGAGAACCAGCTCATATTCAAAATCCCAGTTGTTGTTTTCGAGAATAATGCGAGAAAGATTTGGAGTTTTAATGGCGGGTTCACCGATATGGGATTCTTCGTCATCGGCAATTTGATGGAGCCGGTGACTTCGCCGGAGTCGATTCAACACATTTGATGGAGTTCAAGATTCGTTGTAGGGGTAATGGTAATAGATGTGTTGTTTTTTCCATGAGGAAATGTTGGACTCAGCTATTGATTTGGCCGGAGGGAAGAGAGTAGAGGAAACCAACCTTGTGGGAGCTTTGGCCGGAGGGAAGGAGAGTGAAGGTTTTGGCCGGTGATGGGGATTTGGCCGGCGACTGCGATGCTTTCTTTCCTTCCCTGGAGAAGACCACCGGTTATGGTGGTGATGGTGGTGGAGTGGTGATGGTGGATTCACCACCACTGTGTATATATATATAATATAAATATATAAAATATAAAATATATTCTTATTTTATTTTATTTATACAGAAAAAGACAAAAAAAGGCAAAAAGATGAAACTACCCCTGACTTAACTGGGTGTTTAACGGAGTTACTGTAGCTAGGGACCATTTTCATAGCAAAATAAGGACATCAGGGACTATTCTTGCACTTATTGAAGATATGAGACCACTTTCGGAGATTTTGGTATACACTAGGGACGAAATTTGTAGTTTACTCTTAGTTATTTAATTTACTTTATATCCCTTCTCCTTTCATTTTTCATTTTACATTCTTATCATATCAACATACATAAACTAAAATACATTAAACAAATATGTTTTTCTTTTTTTATAAATTATACTATTATAACCGTTCATCAAAACCTTCAAAATGAGTACAAATGTTATGGGTTTGAAGACTCCACTATCGAACGAAAAAATTTCAAATTTTTTGACCAATTAACCATACTGACCTTTAATTTTATGCATCTGATATGCGATTTAAAAGCGAATATATGTGAAATGAAACAAAATTATTTTTTCGATTTCTCGGTTTTAGATTCGAGATACTTCGCGCCGCATCGCGCGCGGGTACTTATCTAGTATATATATATGCATTTATATTATAAGAATTAAATGTAAAATTGGTCCTTGTGGTTTACAAAAATTAACGAATAAGGTCCCTGCAAAGTATTTTTAGCGAATGATGTCCCTATAGTTTCATTTATTAATACGGATAAGGTCCCTCCCTCTAACGCCGTCAATTAATTTTCGTTAGTGACCCTCTTCTCCCTCAACTTTTATTTTTATTAACAGATTTAGGTCCTCCAACCACTGTTCAGTTTATAACAGATTTAGTCCCTTAAAGTACTTTTTATTTTGTATAACAAATTTGGTCCCTCCCTCAACTTTAATTTTCAGGATTTGGTCCCTCTATTTAATCAATAAAATTTGTGGCACAAACATATATCTTCTAAATAAAATGAGCATAATAACTAAATAAAATGTTAAGCTTAGATTTTGTCATTAAAATGTTTATTAAATTATAGCAAAATAAGCACACAATCAAATGGGGGTCAAAACCCTTAAAGAGTGATAGGGGCTACACGAACTTGTATGTGACCTAGAGGTCGTGCACAATTCGCAAGCGTCTCTAGATGATTTTGTACCGAAGCTATAAGAACCTCTACGTGACCTTCCCATCTTTCATTGCAAGGTCGCATACAATGTGTTTAGCTTGCTAAATTAATTTGTACCATAAGTTGAATGTACATGATCTATTTGTTAGACAACCTAAGGGGGGGGGGGGGTAAGGTTGTATTTTAAATCTTTTACTTTCAAAAATCTTTTATAAATAAATATAGTACAGAAACAGTATAAATAAATCAGAGTATAGAAATAATAAATAAACAACAATTATATAAACAGATATAATTAAATTTGCACAGCGGAAATGTAAAGAGATAAGGGAAAGAGAATACTTGACAACGGAATTTTTAAAGTGGTTCACCAAACACAAAGTTGGCTAGTCCACCTCGAGAAAATAACACTTCTCGGAGATCCAATACGAACGTGTTCTTTATGGTAGAAACACAAACCTTAATACAAATAATATTGTCACGAATATCTCTACTCAGATGAGAGATTTATATGGATCACTCACTCTATTCAAACACTTACAAGAGGGTATAATTTTAATATGATAATCACTCTTGTAAAATATTAATCACTTGGATTTTTAGAGAGAGTTTGATCACTTGAGTTGTTTTGCTGATTCAACTAATCAAGAGATTTTAATCTGCTATCAACTCAAGATTTCTTGCTCAAAAATATTTTTATAAATTATAACTGATTGAGAGAAGAAACAGCAGAGTAGTGATCAAATGCTGAGGGAGAAATTAATTGCTGGTTGGTGTCTCTGAATGCTACCAGGAGAGGTGTATTTATACTTGAACTTGCAATGCCAACTTCCTGCTACATCTGACAGTTCGACCAATGGGAGCATGGCAGCGAGGGATTTTTTTTGGAACAAATCTCTTCTTCATTAAAAGCAAACAGTAACACAAGATATGAAATCTGATTTGTGCTGACAAAAGAACCTACCAACAAATATTTTAACAAAACTTTAATTTTAATTAAAAGAGTAATGATGACAAACTTTAATAATATAATATATATATATATATATATCTTATACGATTTATATATATTATATATATAAAAAAGTAATGATGACTTATAATAAAATAACATATATATATATATATCATACGATTTATATATATAAAAAAATATGTATTATATATATATTTGATTCAAATATATTTATATAGATACGAAATATCCAAGTAATAAAGTATTTTAGGGTGTTTATCATTTTAAAATAAAATGACGTAAAACTTCAGTCTTGGATTCTTCAGATAAAAATTATCGAGAACATTAAATATCTGCACACTCAGATAAAATATTAGATAACAAATAATGCGGTGTGTTTTGTAATCATCAAAATGAATATAGAGATGTGATTTTATGTGTACCAAAAATATATCACAATATTTAAAGCTGGGTACACTTGCACCAACAATCTCCCCCTTTTTGATGATGACAAACACAACGCTAAACACGAGAGCATACTCGGTTTCTCTCCCCCTTTTGTCGAAGCAAAAAGGGTTTAAGAAAATCGCTTATGCTCCCCCTCGAAAGATGCTCCCCCTCAAAAGATGAAATTTTTGAGAGTTAGTATTTATCAAGGGTTATACTCAAGCATGCCTAAACCAAGCCTTAATTTAAAGAACGCTTTTTTGTTAAGGGCTTTTGTGAAAATATCGGCCAAATTATCTTCCGAATCAACCTTTTCAAGCACGATTTTGCCTTTTTGAACATTATCTCGTAAAAAGTGATGTCTCAATTCAATATGTTTTGTACGAGAGTGTAAAACAGGATTTTTACTTAAGTTTATGGCACTTGAGTTATCACACATAATAGGAATTTTGGTTAGATGTACCTCAAAATCGGTAAGTGTGTGTTTCATCCAAAGGACTTGAGCACACGCTCTTGCGGCGGCTACATATTCCGCTTCGGTTGTAGACAAAGCTACGGATTGTTGTTTCTTAGAGAACCAAGATACAAGTGAGAGACCTATAAAGGCACATACCCCACTAGTACTCTTTCGGTCAACAATAGATCCACCAAGATCGGAATCGGCGAAACACGTTACTTCTAACTCGGGTTTCTTTGCGTACCATAAGCCAAGATTAGTAGTACCTCGTAAATATCGAAAAATACGCTTGACAGCTTCATAGTGAGTTTGTTTAGGTGAAGATTGAAAACGAGCACATAAACATACACTAAACATAATATCAGGTCTACTAGCAGTTAAATATAACAAGCTACCAATCATACCACGATAAATCTTTTCATTAAAATCGTTTCCCTCCTCGTCACGAGATAATTGCAAATTTGTGGTCATTGGAGTTTCAACGGGTTTGACATTTTCAAAGTTAAACTTTTTCAACATATCTTTACAATATTTAGATTGACTAATAAAAATACCAGTTTCACATTGTTTTATTTGCAATCCTAAGAAGAATTTTAATTCTCCCATCATGCTCATTTCAAACTCGCTTGTCATTTTCGCAGAAAATTCATTACACAGTTTTACATTAGTGGAACCAAAAATAATATCATCAAATATACTTGCACAACTACAATATCATTTTGAACATATTTCACAAATAAAGTATTATCAATTTTACCCATAATATAACCACTAGAAATTAAAAAGGTTTTTAATCTATCATACCAAGCACGCGGAGCCTGCTTTAAACCATAAAGCGCCTTTTTTAATTTATAAACATGTGTCGGATTTTCAAAATTTTCAAAACCGGGAGGTTGAGAAACGTATACCTCCTCATTTATAATACCATTTAAGAAAGCACTTTTAACATCTGTTAGACAACCTAAAGGGGGGGGGGGGGGAGGTTGTATTTTAAATCTTTTACTTTCAAAAATTCTTTTACAAATAAATACAGTACAAACAATACAGTAAAAATAAAGCAGAGTATAAACAAATAAATATACAACAATTATATAAACAGATATAATTTAAATGCACAGCGGTAATGTAAATAGATAAGGGAAAGAGAATACTTGACAACGAAATTTTTAAAGTGGTTCACCAAACACAAAGTTGGCTAGTCCACCTCGAGAAAATAACACTTCTCGGAGATCCAATACGAACGTGTTCTTTACGGTAGAAACACAAACCTTAATACAACAAACGCGAATCACTCTACTTTGAGAGATTAATGTGGATCACTCACTCTTATTCAAACACTTACAAGAGGGTATAATTTTAATATGAATAATCACTCTTGAATAAGGTTTATCACTTGGATATTTTTAGAGAGTTTGATCACTTGAGTTGTGTTGCTGATTCAACTAATCGAGAGATTTTAATCTGCTATCAACTCAAGATTTCTTACTCAAAAACGAGTTTTATAATTTTAACAGTTTAAATATCAAGAGAAGATGCTGCAGAGTCTTTATCAAATGCAGAGGAGTTAATGTGAATTGGTAGCATTGAAAGCTGGTGGTTGCATGTATTTATACTGGATGAGCAATAGTGCAGAAGCATTCGCGGTATACCGGCTATCCCCCGCGGTATACCGTGCAGAACAAAGAGTACTTGTCAGTTGTCAGAGAGAAGGTCAACCCTGCAAAGAACAAACGGTAATGGTACCCGCGGTATACCGCGTTGCACACGGCGGTATACCGCCTGACAGTCGTACAAAAAGGGTGGTCCAATCAATCAGCATGCCGCCGCGGTATACCGGCTTTCCATCGCGGTATACCGCCCAGATAAAAGGTGCAGGAAGAAGTACGCATCGCAGATTTCTTCTAGAAACAAATCCTTCTCAAAGACAGCAAGATGATAAGATGTCTGACTTGGTTTATTTTAAAAACACAGTATTAGAAAAATCCAAGTGGTATATTATTTTAGGGTGATTTATCATTTTAAAATAAAATGACGCAAATCTTCAGACTTGGATTCTTCAGATAAAAAATTTATCGAGATCATTTAATAACTGCACACTCAGATAAAATATTAGATAACAAATAATGCGGTGTGTTTTGTAATCATCAAAATAAATATGGAGATGTGATTTTATGTGTACCAAAAATATATCACAATATTTAAAGCTGGGTACACTTGCACCAACAATCTCCCCCTTTTTGATGATGACAAACACAACGCTAAACACGAGAGCATACTCGGTTTCTCTCCCCCTTTTGTCGAAGCAAAAAGGGTTTAAGAAAGTCGCTTATGCTCCCCCTCAAAATATGAAATATTTGAGAGTTAGTATTTATCAAGGGTTATACTCAAGCATGCCTAAACCAAGTCTTAATTTAAAGAAGGCTTTTTTGTTAAGAGCTTTTGTAAAAATATCGGCCAAATTATCTTCCGAATCAACCTTTTCAAGCACGATTTTGCCTTTTTGAACATTATCTCGTAAAAAGTGATGTCTCAATTCAATATGTTTTGTACGAGAGTGTAAAACGGGATTTTTGCTTAAGTTTATAGCACTTGAGTTATCACACATAATAGGAATTTTGGTTAGGTGTACCTCAAAATCGGTAAGTGTGTGTTTCATCCAAAGGACTTGAGCACACGCTCTTGCGGCGGCTACATATTCCGCTTCGGTTGTAGACAAAGCTACGGATTGTTGTTTCTTAGAGAACCAAGACACAAGTGAGAGACCTATAAAGGCACATACCCCACTAGTACTCTTTCGGTCAACAATAGATCCACCAAGATCGGAATCGGCGAAACACGTTACTTCTAACTCGGGTTTCTTTGCGTACCATAAGCCAAGATTAGTAGTACCTCGTAAATATCGAAAAATACGCTTGACAGCTTCATAGTGAGATTGTTTAGGTGAAGATTGAAAACGAGCACATAAACATACACTAAACATAATATCAGGTCTACTAGCAGTTAAATATAATAAACTACCAATCATACCACGATAAATCTTTTCATTAAAATCGTTTCCCTCCTCGTCACGAGATAATTGTAAGTTTGTGGTCATTGGAGTTTCAACGGATTTGACATTTTCAAAGTTAAACTTTTTCAACATATCTTTACAATATTTAGATTGACTAATGAAAATACCAGTTTCACATTGTTTGATTTGCAATCCTAAGAAGTATTTTAACTCTCCCATCATGCTCATTTCAAACTCGCTTGTCATTTTCGCAGAAAATTCATTACACAGTTTTTCATTAGTGGAACCAAAAATAATATCATCAACATATACTTGCACAACCACAATATCATTTTGAACATATTTCACAAATAAAGTATTATCTATTTTACCCATAATATAACCACTAACAATTAAAAAGGTTTTTAATCTATCATACCACGCACGCGGAGCCTGCTTTAAACCATAAAGCGCCTTTTTTAATTTATAAACATGTGTCGGATTTTCAAAAATTTTCAAAACCGGGAGGTTGAGAAACGTATACCTCCTCATTTATAATACCATTTAAGAAAGCACTTTTAACATCCATTTGAAATAATTTAAAATCTTTAGCATTTGCAAAAGCGAGAAGCATTCGAATAGACTCCAACCTTGCAACTGGTGCAAAGGTTTCGTCATAATCTATACC
The DNA here is from genome assembly GCA_033807775.1 of Saussurea involucrata. NCBI lineage: Eukaryota > Viridiplantae > Streptophyta > Magnoliopsida > Asterales > Asteraceae > Saussurea > Saussurea involucrata. Next base: position 3,298,125 of record CM066317.1, read on the forward strand.
TTCTTGTTGACTGTACCCCTTGGCAACTAAACGTGCCTTGTTCCGTGTGACTCCACCGTTCTCGTCTACCTTGTTACGGAAGACCCATCTTGTGCCAATAATGGTTTGACTACTAGGGCTAGGCACTAAGTCCCACACATCATTCCTAGTAAATTGGTTCAACTCTTCTTGCATGGCCATTATCCAATCCTCATCACCTAAAGCTTCATCTATGGTTTTAGGTTCTATGGTTGAGATAAAGGCATGGAAAGCACAATGGGTATGGATTTGTGATCTAGTTGTCCTTTGGTTTAGGTCACCTATAATTTGATCTACGGGATGGCCTCGAGCGGTTCTAAGATTAGGATCATCTACACCTTGTGGAATAAAACAAGGAGGGGCATCACTAGTTTCAATATTATTTGTGGAAGGTTGGGCACCTAAATCCACGGTACTAAGTTGTTGGGCTAAGACATCTCCTTCACAAACATTGTCATTTGCTAAGGGTGCACTCGGTTTGGGAGGACTCTCGTCAAAGCTAACATTTAAGGATTCTTCTACTACCATGGTCTCCTTATTTAGGATTCTATAGGCTTTGCTATTCCAAGAATAACCTAGGAAAACTCCCTCATAGGCTTTGGGGTCAAATTTGGTTAGGTAGGATTTGGTGTTTAAAATGAAACATTTACAACCAAAAACTTTCAGGTGAGCTAAGGAAGGTTTTCTACCACGGTAAAGTTCATAGGGTGTCTTATTTAGGATACCTCTAATTAGGACACGGTTAAGCACATAGGTCGCGGTAGCAACGGCATCACACCAAAACTTTTGGGGAACTTGATGTTCGTTTAGCATAGTTCTACTCATTTCTTGCAACGTTCGATTTTTCCTTTCAACAACCCCGTTTGACTGAGGAGTTCGAGGAGCCGAAAAATTATGAGTTATACCATGTTTATCACAAAAGGCACCAAATTGTACATCATTATCGAATTCTCGTCCATGGTCCGTACGTATGGAAACAATCGTACAACCTTGTTGGTTTTGAATTCGTTTTCCCAAAATTTTAAACTTTTCAAAAGCCTCATTTTTATGTCTCAAAAATAAAGTCCAAGTATAACGGGAATAATCATCCACAATAACCAAAGTATAAAAATTTCCTCCAAAACTTTGAATAGCCATCGGGCCAAAAAGATCCATATGTAAAAGTTCTAAAACTCTTTGAGTAGAAATAACATTTTTTGATTTATGAGAAACGTGATGTTGTTTGCCGACACGACAAGCATCACAAAAATGATTATCAAACTTTAATTTTGGCAGGTCACTCACAAGCTCCTTATTTTTTAAGTTTTGCATTAATCTTAGATTAGCGTGACCTAAACGCCTATGCCATAAAGTAGAAACATCATTAATAGAAGATAAGCATACATTTTCAGATACAACAGTTTTACAAATATATAAATTTCCTTTTACAAAACCATTTAAAAGAACTTTGCCATTTTTTATGATTTTACAAGAATCTTCTTCGAAGACAACAGTTGTATTATTTTTACACAATTGGCGAACACTTAACAAATTAAAATGTAAATTATCAACATGATTCACATTAAGAAATTGAACATTATTGCAAGAGACTGTACCTCTACCAATTATATTTCCTTTGGAGTTTCCTCCAAAAATTACCTGTCCACCATCACATGACTTATATGATGAAAAGAGATTATTGTTTCCGGTCATGTGACGCGTGCACCCACTATCGAGTATCCAGTCCATATCGAGGTCAATCTACAATAATGAAGTTGTAACTTTTATGGTCCCCATTTCTCGTGGGTCCTTGATAATTAGTTCCAAGACAAATAATATGCATAACAAGTCAAACAGAATATATACATATATAATACATTACACAACTTTAATATATAATATATCAAACACAAATATATATATATAACACATGTCAAGTCAAACAAAATATATATATATAAGAATTAAAAAAAAATTAAATAAAATATATATATATATGTGCAGTACGCATGTATATATATATATATGAATAGTATAAAAAGTACAAATAACAATATTTTACTTATATATAATATATACAAGAAATCATATATAAATTTTAAAACTATATATATAATATATAACACATTTAAAACCATAAACGCATACCACCGGGATTATCATTACTAAACATTTCTTTTGGAATCCATTTATTTACCATTTTAATTTTGCGATTATATTTATCATACACATAAAAACAAGCATTTACATTCGCATTATTATTGGGTTTAGAGTATTTATCATGATACATGCGAGCATACGGTTTTCTCGGTATATAATTTGCATTATTCATTTTACGCACATACGGAGGTTTTTGCACATATTGATTTCTTGTATTTACTTTAGGTGATTCATAAAATCTTTTGATGGGTTTACACGAACATTTATCAACACAAGTATTGGAACCAATGCCTTTTCTACATTTTATACGGTTAGGCATATTTAGCATGTTAAAGACTTTCTCATTACTGCTTTGAAAAGCTTTTGCCAATAAATCATCATTTTCATACGCATCACATTTTGCTTTTAAACATGCAATCTCATTCTCAAGAATATCACATTTTGTACAAATAATATTTTCATGTGATTTTTTATTCAAGCATGCAATTTCTTTATTTAAAACATCACAAGATTTACAAAAATCTTTTTCTCCTAATTTAGTTTCTAATTTAGCAATTATATCCATATCATTTTCAGATTTTTGTTTAACATTATTTATTTCTTTTTTACATGCATTTACAGTTTCTTTTAACATAGCATTCTCATCTTGGTAACGATTTGCAAGAGCGGCCATTTTATGAAAAGATTCATATAATTCTTCAAGATTATTTTCATTATCACTTTCATAATCACTATCGTAATCCGAGTAAGAAGATTTTACCTCGTCGTCGCTTTCGGCCATAAGACAAATGGCTTGATAGTCATCTTCTTCTTCACTCTCGCTCCACGCGCCTCCAATGAAGGCTTTCTCCTTCTTCTTTTGGAACTTGTTCTTTTTCGGACATTCATTGGCGTAGTGGTCTTTGTCACCACATGAGTAGCAAAAGCCTCTCTTTGGCTTAGCTTTATCGTCTTCACTCGAGTCGCCATTTTTCTTAACTTTTTCGTCTCGTTTATGGAACTTACGACTTCGATTTTCACCACCACGACGGTAGTTACCGTTTCTTTGAAATCTGCCATTGTTAGAAAATTTATTATTATTATTAAGAAATTTGGAAAAGTTTCTTACCAACATGGCGACTTCATCGAGAGTTTCGGATGGATCTTTCGAGGAGCTAGCTTTCTCCTTTTTCTTCTCGACTTTTGGTGTTGAGGCATTGAGAGCGATTGACTTCTTTTTGACTTGCTCCCGATCTTTGTTTCTTTTAAGTGCAATTTCATGCACTTTAAGATTACCGATCAAGTCATCTATCTTCATTATGGAAAGGTCACGGGAGTCTTCTAAAGATGTTATCTTTTGCATCCACTCCGAAGGAAGGGCTCGTAGGATTTTCCTTATATAGTCCTCGTTAGGATAAGTGCGATCCAAACCTTTCAAAGTAGTCACAATAAGGTTAAATCTTTTAAACATTGAGTCAATTGACTCATCTTGTTTCATTTCGAATAGTTCATAATCGTGAACTAAAATATTCACTTTACTAGATTTAACCTCCGTGTTTCCACGATGAGTATTATTTAAACTTTCCCATATTTGATTTGCAGTTTTATATGTATATACTCTTTCAATTTCATCAGTTGTTAAAGCAGCATATAATATATTCTTAGCCTCAAAGTTTAAACAAAAATGAGTTTCATCAGAAGTAGTCCATTCATCTATAGGTTTATCAATATAAACATCATCTTTCACAATGGTGGGTTTAAAATTCCCTTTTTCTATAATATTCCAAATCTTTTGATTTTTGCCACGCACGTGACATTCAAATAGCTCGGCCCAAATGCCAAACTTTTCAGTATCTATCAAAGGAGGTTTTGAAAACACGATATTAGTTTGTTGAGCCATTTAGAAGAATAAGAGAAATTTATGCAGAAAATTTTTGAAAGACCTGCTCTGATACCAAATGTTAGACAACCTAAAGGGGGGGGGGAGGTTGTATTTTAAATCTTTTACTTTCAAAAATTCTTTTACAAATAAATACAGTACAAACAATACAGTAAAAATAAAGCAGAGTATAAACAAATAAATATACAACAATTATATAAACAGATATAATTTAAATGCACAGCGGAAATGTAAATAGATAAGGGAAAGAGAATACTTGACAACGAAATTTTTAAAGTGGTTCACCAAACACAAAGTTGGCTAGTCCACCTCGAGAAAATAACACTTCTCGGAGATCCAATACGAACGTGTTCTTTACGGTAGAAACACAAACCTTAATACAACAAACGCGAATCACTCTACTTTGAGAGATTAATGTGGATCACTCACTCTTATTCAAACACTTACAAGAGGGTATAATTTTAATATGAATAATCACTCTTGAATAAGGTTTATCACTTGGATATTTTTAGAGAGTTTGATCACTTGAGTTGTGTTGCTGATTCAACTAATCGAGAGATTTTAATCTGCTATCAACTCAAGATTTCTTACTCAAAAACGAGTTTTATAATTTTAACAGTTTAAATATCAAGAGAAGATGTTGCAGAGTCTTTATCAAATGCAGAGGAGTTAATGTGAATTGGTAGCATTGAAAGCTGGTGGTTGCATGTATTTATACTGGATGAGCAATAGTGCAGAAGCATTCGCGGTATACCGGCTATCCCCCGCGGTATACCGTGCAGAACAAAGAGTACTTGTCAGTTGTCAGAGAGAAGGTCAACCCTGCAAAGAACAAACGGTAATGGTACCCGCGGTATACCGCGTTGCACACGGCGGTATACCGCCTGACAGTCGTACAAAAAGGGTGGTCCAATCAATCAGCATGCCGCCGCGGTATACCGGCTTTCCATCGCGGTATACCGCCCAGATAAAAGGTGCAGGAAGAAGTACGCATCGCAGATTTCTTCTAGAAACAAATCCTTCTCAAAGACAGCAAGATGATAAGATGTCTGACTTGGTTTATTTTAAAAACACAGTATTAGAAAAATCCAAGTGGTATATTATTTTAGGGTGATTTATCATTTTAAAATAAAATGACGCAAATCTTCAGACTTGGATTCTTCAGATAAAAAATTTATCGAGATCATTTAATAACTGCACACTCAGATAAAATATTAGATAACAAATAATGCGGTGTGTTTTGTAATCATCAAAATAAATATGGAGATGTGATTTTATGTGTACCAAAAATATATCACAATATTTAAAGCTGGGTACACTTGCACCAACAACATCCATTTGAAATAACTTAAAATCTTTAGTGTTGGACAACCTAAGGGGGGGGGGTAAGGTTGTATTTTAAATCTTTTACTTTCAAAAAAAAAAATTCTTTTTACAAATAAATAAAGAATAAATAAAGCAGAGTATAAATAAATAAGTATACAACAATTATATAAACAGATATAATTTAAATGCACAGCGGAAATGTAAATAGATAAGGGAAAGAGAATACTTGACAACGATATTTTTAAAGTGGTTCACCAAACACAAAGTTGGCTAGTCCACCTCGAGAAAATAACACTTCTCGGAGATCCAATACGAACGTGTTCTTTACGGTAGAAACACAAACCTTAATACAACAAACGCGAAACACTCTTCTTTGAGAGATTAATGTGGATCACTCACTCTATTCAAACACTTACAAGAGGGTATAAATTTTAATATGAATAATCACTCTTGAATAAGGTTTATCACTTGGATATTTTTAGAGAGTTTGATCACTTGAGTTGTGTTGCTGATTCAACTAATCGAGAGATTTTAATCTGCTATCAACTCAAGATTTCTTACTCAAAAATTAATTTTATCAGTTTAAGTGATTTAGTGTGAGTAAGAAGGCAGCAGAATAATAATCAAATGCTGAGGGAGAATTTATTGCTGAAGTTGGTGTAGACTTGAATGCTGGAGGATGCATGTATTTATACTGGATGATCACCAGGGCAGAAGTTTTCGCGGTATACCGGCAGCCCATCGCGGTATACCTGCGTCAGAAAAAGTACACTGCAAGGAGAAGGTTAACCCTGCAAAAATCAACGGCTACAAGTACCCGCGGTATACCGCGTTGCACATGGCGGTATACCGCCTGAAAAGGTTCCTGACAATAGAAGCTTCACATGCAGAAGATGTGATGGGTGAACAGTACCCGCGGTATACCGCGTGGACCTTGGCGGTATACCGCCTGACATTCTGTCCAATGAGAGCATGGCAACGCAGGGTTACTTCGGCTGAGACTCTTTGATGAACAGTAAAAAGCATGAAGTGATTTTAATAAAATAACATATATATATATATATCATGCGATTTATATAAAAAATATTATATATATATTTGATTCAAATATATTTATATAGATACGAAATATCCAAGTGATAAAATATTTTAGGGTGTTTATCATTTTAAAATAGAATGACGAAACTCTTCAGACTTGGATTCTTCAGATAAAATTTATCGAGATCATTTAAATATCTGCACACTCAGATAAAATATTAGATAACAAAAAATGCGGTGTGTTTTGTAATCATCAAAATAAATATGGAGATGTGATTTTATGTGTACCAAAAATATATCACAATATTTAAAGCTGGGTACACTTGCACCAACATTTAGCATTTGCAAAAGCGAGAAGCATTCGAATAGACTCCAACCTTGCAACCGGTGCAAAGGTTTCGTCATAATCTATACCTTCTTGTTGACTGTACCCCTTGGCAACTAAACGTGCCTTGTTTCGTGTGACTCCACCGTTCTCGTCTACCTTATTTCGGAAGACCCATCTTGTGCCAATAATGGTTTGACTACTAGGGCTAGGCACTAAGTCCCACACATCATTCCTAGTAAATTGGTTCAACTCTTCTTGCATGGCCATTATCCAATCCTCATCACCTAAAGCTTCATCTATGGTTTTAGGTTCTATGGTTGAGATAAAGGCATGGAAAGCACAATGGGTATGGATTTGTGATCTAGTTGTCCTTTGGTTTAGGTCACCTATAATTTGATCTACGGGATGGCCTCGAGCGGTTCTAAGATTAGGATCATCTACACCTTGTGGAATAAAACAAGGAGGGGCATCACTAGTTTCAATATTATTTGTGGAAGGTTGGGTACCTAAATCCAAGGTACTAAGTTGTTGGGCTAAGACATCTCCTTCACAAACATTGTCATTTGCTAAGGGTGTACTCGGTTTGGGAGGACTCTCGTCAAAACTAACATTAAGGGATTCTTCCACTACCATGGTTTCCTTATTTAGGATTCTATAGGCTTTGCTATTCCAAGAATAACCTAGGAACACTCCCTCATAGGCTTTGGGGTCAAATTTGGTTAGGTAGGATTTGGTGTTTAAAATGAAACATTTACAACCAAAAACTTTTAGGTGAGCTAGGGAAGGTTTTCTACCTCGGTAAAGTTCATAGGGTGTCTTATTTAGGATACCTCTAATTAGGACACGGTTAAGCACATAGGTCGCGGTAGCAACGGCATCACACCAAAACTTTTGGGGAACTTGATGTTCGTTTAGCATAGTTCTACTCATTTCTTGCAACGTTCGATTTTTCCTTTCAACAACCCCGTTTGACTGAGGTGTTCGAGGAGCAGAAAAGTTATGAGTTATACCATGTTTATCACAAAAGGCACCAAATTGTACATCATTATCGAATTCTCGTCCATGGTCCGTACGTATGGAAACAATCGTACAACCTTGTTGGTTTTGAATTCGTTTTCCCAAAATTTTAAACTTTTCAAAACCCTCATTTTTATGTCTAAAAAATAAAGTCCAAGTATAACGGGAATAATCATCCACAATAACCAAAGTATAAAAATTTCCTCCAAAACTTTGAATAGCCATCGGGCCAAAAAGATCCATATGTAAAAGCTCTAAAACTCTTTGAGTAGAAATAACATTTTTAGATTTATGAGAAACGTGATGTTGTTTGCCGACACGACAAGCATCACAAAAATGATTATCAAACTTTAATTTTGGAAGGTCACTCACAAGCTCCTTATTTTTTAAACTTTGAATTAATCTAAGATTAGCGTGACCTAAACGCCTATGCCATAAAGTAGAAACATCATGAAGAGAAGATAAGCATACATTTTCAGATACAACAGTTTTGCAAATATATAAATTTCCTTTCACAGAACCAGTCAAAAGAACTTGGCCATTTTTCAAGATTTTGCACGAGTCTTCTTCGAAAACGACAGTTATACCATTTTTACACAATTGGCGAACACTTAACAAATTAAAATGTAAATTATCAACATGATTAACATTAAGAAATTGAACATTATTGCAAGAAACTGTACCTCTACCAATTATATTTCCTTTGGAGTTTCCTCCAAAAATTACCTGTCCACCATCACATGACTTATATGATGAAAAGAGATTATTGTTTCCGGTCATGTGACGCGTGCACCCACTATCGAGTATCCAGTCCATATCGAGGTCAATCTACAATAATGAAGATGTAACTTTTATGGTCCCCATTTCTCGTGGGTCCTTGACAATTAGTTTCAATGTCAACCAACATGCATATATATAAAGTCAAACAGAATATATATAATACATTACACAACATTAATATATATATATAATACATCAAACACAAATATATATATAATATATTAAACAAACACCATATATATATATATGTAATACGTATATGTATATAAACAAACAGTACATAGCAATATATATTACTTATATATATAATATATACAACAAATTATATTTAAACTATATATATATATAACATATATACATAACACATTTAAAACCATAAACGCATACCACCGGGATTATCATTACTAAACATTCCTTTTGGAATCCATTTATTTACCATTTTAATTTTGCGATTATATTTATCATACACATAAAAACAAGCATTTACATTCGCATTATTATTGGGTTTAGAATATTTATCATGATACATGCGAGCATACGGTTTTCTCGGTATATAATTTGCATTATTCATTTTACGCACATACGGAGGTTTTTGCACATATTGATTTCTTGTATTTACTTTAGGTGATTCATAAAATCTTTTGATGGGTTTACATGAACATTTATCAACACAAGTATTGGAACCAATACCTTTTCTACATTTTATACGGTTAGGCATATTTAGCATGTTAAAGACTTTCTCATTACTACTTTGAAAAGCTTTTGCTAATAAATCATCCTTTTCATACGCATCACATTTTGCTTTTAAACATGCAATCTCATTCTCAAGAATATCACATTTTGTACAAATAATATTTTCATGTGATTTTTTATTTAAGCATGCAATTTCTTTATTTAAAGCATCACAAGATTTACAAAAATCTTTTTCTCCTAATTTAGTTTCTAATTTAGCAATTATATCCATATCATTTTCAGATTTTTGTTTAACATTATTTATTTCCTTTTTACATGCATTTACAGTTTCTTTTAACATAGCATTCTCATCTTGGTAACGATTTGCAAGAGCGGCCATTTTATGAAAAGATTCATATAATTCTTCAAGATTATTTTCATTATCACTTTCATAATCACTATCGTAATCCGAGTAAGAAGATTTTACCTCGTCGTCGCTTTCGGCCATAAGACAAATGGCTTGATAGTCATCTTCTTCTTCACTCTCGCTCCACGCGCCTCCAATGAAGGCTTTCTCCTTCTTCTTTTGGAACTTGTTCTTTTTCGGACATTCATTGGCGTAGTGGTCTTTGTCACCACATGAGTAGCAAAAGCCTCTCTTTGGCTTAGCTTTATCGTCTTCACTCGAGTCGCCATTTTTCTTAACTTTTTCGTCTCGTTTATGGAACTTACGACTTCGATTTTCACCACCACGACGGTAGTTACCGTTTCTTTGAAATCTGCCATTGTTAGAAAATTTATTATTATTATTAAGAAATTTGGAAAAGTTTCTTACCAACATGGCGACTTCATCGAGAGTTTCGGATGGATCTTTCGAGGAGCTAGCTTTCTCCTTTTTCTTCTCGACTTTTGGTGTTGAGGCATTGAGAGCGATTGACTTCTTCTTGACTTGCTCCCGATCTTTGTTTCTTTTAAGTGCAATTTCATGCACTTTAAGATTACCGATCAAGTCATCTATCTTCATTATGGAAAGGTCACGGGAGTCTTCTAAAGATGTTATCTTTTGCATCCACTCCGAAGGAAGGGCTCGTAGGATTTTCCTTATATAGTCCTCGTTAGGATAAGTGCGATCCAAACCTTTCAAAGTAGTCACAATAAGGTTAAATCTTTTAAACATTGAGTCAATTGACTCATCTTGTTTCATTTCGAATAGTTCATAATCGTGAACTAAAATATTCACTTTACTAGATTTAACTTCCGTGTTTCCACGATGAGTATTATTTAAACTTTCCCATATTTGATTTGCAGTTTTATATGTATATACTCTTTCAATTTCATCAGTTGTTAAAGCAGCATATAATATATTCTTAGCCTCAAAGTTTAAACAAAAATGAGTTTCTTCAGCGGTAGTCCATTCATCTATAGGTTTATCAATAAAAACATCATCTTTCACAACGGTGGGTTTAAAATTCCCTTTTTCTATAATATTCCAAATCTTTTGATTTTTGCCACGCACGTGACATTCAAATAGCTCGGCCCAAATGCCAAACTTTTCAGTATCTATCAAGGGAGGTTTTGAAAACACAATATTAGTTTGTTGAGCCATTTAAAGGAATAAAAGAAATTTATGCAGAATTTTTTTGAAAGACCTGCTCTGATACCAAATGTTAGACAACCTAAGGGGGGGGGGGGTAAGGTTGTATTTTAAATCTTTTACTTTCAAAAATCTTTTATAAATAAATATAGTACAGAAACAGTATAAATAAATCAGAGTATAGAAATAATAAATAAACAACAATTATATAAACAGATATAATTAAATTTGCACAGCGGAAATGTAAAGAGATAAGGGAAAGAGAATACTTGACAACGGAATTTTTAAAGTGGTTCACCAAACACAAAGTTGGCTAGTCCACCTCGAGAAAATAACACTTCTCGGAGATCCAATACGAACGTGTTCTTTATGGTAGAAACACAAACCTTAATACAAATAATATTGTCACGAATATCTCTACTCAGATGAGAGATTTATATGGATCACTCACTCTATTCAAACACTTACAAGAGGGTATAATTTTAATATGATAATCACTCTTGTAAAATATTAATCACTTGGATTTTTAGAGAGAGTTTGATCACTTGAGTTGTTTTGCTGATTCAACTAATCAAGAGATTTTAATCTGCTATCAACTCAAGATTTCTTGCTCAAAAATATTTTTATAAATTATAACTGATTGAGAGAAGAAACAGCAGAGTAGTGATCAAATGCTGAGGGAGAAATTAATTGCTGGTTGGTGTCTCTGAATGCTACCAGGAGAGGTGTATTTATACTTGAACTTGCAATGCCAACTTCCTGCTACATCTGACAGTTCGACCAATGGGAGCATGGCAGCGAGGGATTTTTTTTGGAACAAATCTCTTCTTCATTAAAAGCAAACAGTAACACAAGATATGAAATCTGATTTGTGCTGACAAAAGAACCTACCAACAAATATTTTAACAAAACTTTAATTTTAATTAAAAGAGTAATGATGACAAACTTTAATAATATAATATATATATATATATATATCTTATACGATTTATATATATTATATATATAAAAAAGTAATGATGACTTATAATAAAATAACATATATATATATATATCATACGATTTATATATATAAAAAAATATGTATTATATATATATTTGATTCAAATATATTTATATAGATACGAAATATCCAAGTAATAAAGTATTTTAGGGTGTTTATCATTTTAAAATAAAATGACGTAAAACTTCAGTCTTGGATTCTTCAGATAAAAATTATCGAGAACATTAAATATCTGCACACTCAGATAAAATATTAGATAACAAATAATGCGGTGTGTTTTGTAATCATCAAAATGAATATAGAGATGTGATTTTATGTGTACCAAAAATATATCACAATATTTAAAGCTGGGTACACTTGCACCAACACTATTGACATGGTTGTACAACACTGATTTTTTGCTAATTATTTTTTACCCTAAAAAAAATAAAAATTGTACATATCAAACACTACAAAACTGAAAAACTAGAGTTTACTTTTTCATCTAGCATCCAAGAGCATCTTCCATAGTTTTTCTATATTTTTTCTAAAATAGAGAATCAAATGTTAATTTTTTTAAAAAGAGTTACATTCATCTCCAACAGATTTGCTATTTTAGAGATTTTAACACAAATTATATTAATATAATATTCTCTAATTTATATTTCCAATACACTTTAAAATAAAAACTTAATATAAAATGATAGAAATAATTATTTTCTATCGCAAGCGTCTCTAGATGATTTTGCCTCTTAATGGAAGTATTAAGAGGTAAACAAACAGCCCCTATGTTTTATTTAATAACTTCATATTGACCTAAAGAGTATAATGGTCATTTATTGTTTTCTAATGACTTTATATTAAACTAGTGTTGTCCATCGTTCGTTGCACGGTGATGATAAACTTTTCTCAAAATATTTAACTATTACATGAATTGTTTCGTCATGTGAATAAAATATAACTATTTAACTCAAAAAATGGATCAAAATTTGGATGACAATAAATAATTTCGAGAAATATTGGAGCAAGTTAAGATTTATTGTAATTTCTCGATTGATATTTTATATAATGTAATGTAAAACAATGAATATATTTTATACGTGGGACATTCTTCCATAAAAAGAGTTAAGATCGATATTAAGTGAACCGATTTCCTACGTATCAAATATTAAATTAATAAACACAAATATTACACTTGATCTTAGTCAATAAGTTAAGGTATGTTTGTTTCATTGTAGACAGTTGACCCTACTTTTTGTATCCATCTCTTTCTTACCTCTTATTATCTCATAAGAGGTGTGGAAAAACTATAAATAGAGATAAAGAAAATTTTGTAACAAAAATTAACTCTTTAATCCAAAATGGATTAAAATAAAACATAGATCATGTAAAAAAATTGACATCTTTGTCCTTTTATAATTAACTTCATCTTTTAACTTTTTATCTTTCTATCAATGTGGGATAATCAAAGTTAACCACAATTGAACATTTTAAAATTCTCAATCCACATTGTGTCATGTCATTTCTCTTGGATTTTTTAATTCTCAATCCACATTGTGTCATGCCATTTCTCTTTGGTTTTACTTTTATATATAAAGATTAGAGTTAATTCTTAATAACTCTTTAATCCAAGACGGATTAAAATAATTTATAAAACTTGTAAAAAACGTTGGTATCCTTTTCCTTTTATAATCAACTTTGTGTTCTTACATTTCATCTTTCTCTCAATGTGGGATATATAAAGTTAACCACAATTCAATATTTTAAAATTCTCAATCCACATTGTGACATGTCATTTCTTTTGGTTTTTGCTTTTATATGTATAAAGATAAAGACATTCCAACTATTTATCTTTCTATCAATGTGAGATAACCAAAGTTTACCATAATTCAACATTTTAAAATTCTCAATCCATATCATTTTTCTTGGATTTTGCTTTTAAATATATAAAGATATAATATCTTTTTAACATGAAGAAAATTTGTAACTAAAATTAACTCTTTAATCCAAAATAGATTAAAACAACATGTAAAAAAAGTTGGTCTCCTTCTTCTTATATAATCAACTTCATCTTTCTATCAATGTTGGATAGCCAAAGTTAACCACAATTCAACATTTTAAAATTATCAATCCACATTGTGCCATGTCATTTATCTTGGATTTTGCTTTTATATATATAAAGATTTTAAATTGCATGAAATTAACGATATTGATATGATTTGTAAAATATCATATTGGTAAATTATATAGAGAGGGAGGTTTAAGGGAAAACTTCTGAAGAACACCCTGGTGGCCCTTCATCTGGACGGTATGCACTTGTGCATATAAGTAAATTATGTTATTTTTTGGTTTTATGTACAAGTGCATTATGCATTTGTGCATATATGCACAAATGCATGTTACAAATAACCTGTATGCACAAGTGCATACCGTCCAGATAAAGAGCTACCAGAGTGTTCCTTAGTTTTTCGTTTATTTGAAGTTTTCTCCTGAATCAGACCTTATATATATATATATATATATATATATATTATTTTTATTTTTACAGTGATACTTTTCTTTCGGTAAGTAATGTAATGTTTGATATAATATACAGTACAATCAGTATTTTGAGATATATAATTTAAAAAATGTATATTCTGTTATCCCAAAACCAACAAGGCTCGCCTAAACTCAACCGGTCCCATGAATACTACCTTAAAATTGAAATTAAATATACATACATACTTTTTACATATAATTTGTATTCTCTACACAAATAGTTAACATCCTTTTAAAATGAAACAATAAAGTTTCTACTAGTTTTATGATGTTGTACCACTCATTACATTTATGCACTCATATCATATTTCAATCGGAGTACTTTATTAGGTAGAGTATCTAATCTAACATAAAAAAAAAAATTAACTCAATGGTTTTTCTGGTCTCTTCTATTGTTTTACTTAAATTTACATTAAAAATATAAAATATATTAGGGAAATTAATTAAAATACCCTAAGTCAAACATTGAGTTACCAAAATACCCTAAGTTTTTTCAATTTTGCAAAAATACCCAAAATACCCGCGATGAATCCCGCGATCGCGGGCTAGGGCTGACGTGGCACGTACTTTGGGTACAAATGCCCCGCGAAGCCCCTCAACTTTGTCCGCGGTGCACTTTTGGTCCCTGCCCGCGATCGCAGCCCGCGATGGCCCGCGATAGACCAAAATTTACAGTTTTGGTCTCTGAAAATTTACACTTTTGGTCCCTGAAAATTTACTCTTTCAGCCCCTAAACTTAGACGAATCTTGCATATTTTACTGTTTTTTCCACAATTATTGCACTTTAAAGACCGATTTGTGGTTGAAATTCATTTGCATGTTTGAATCAATGTTAAATCAGTGTTTTTGGAATACCAGTTTGTGGATGAAATGAGAGATTGGTTTTCTGATATGTTGGTTGTTTCATTGATAAATATACGTAAAATGCAAGCCATAATCCCCACACAACGATTTCATTGTTGCAATATTTCTTTCTGCAATATTTTGTGTTTGAGATACTACTGAAAAAATGAGTTCATCTGTTGCAAAAGCTAAGCTATATTTCTGTTTTGATGGTGAATGGGTGCAAGATAACAACGAGTGGAATTTTGCTTATAAATCTAAGCATGGTGTAAAAGTGTCAGTAAACTATACTTATCAGAAGTTTGTTGCATACGCCATGCAAAAATGTGGAATCAACTCTTCTGATATTTGCATGTTAGTGTTTAAAAATGGCGATGGGTCATTTGTGGATTTATCCAACGATGGGGATATCTCTACTTTTCTGCACCTTGCAGTCGATTCAGAAAGACCCCCATTACTCTTTGTGTATCCCGGCGTATCCGACGGTGACGACGACGGTGACGACGACGGTGACGAGGAGGGTGATTCTCAACAAATAGAGCAGCCTGATTCTCAACAAATAGAGCAGCCTGATTCTCAACAACAACAACCACCACAACCACACGAATGGCGTACTGCTGGAGTTGCTGATGACGAAACCCACGTTTTCAGAACGGGTAATTCTGAAATAGACAGATCAGACACCGATAATGATGATCACGAAGAATATACCCCTAGTAGAAAATCATGTAGTCAGATAAATGACTTTTTTGATATGCCCCCTATTCTTCCAGACTCCCATACCCAGACACAAAGCTACGAACCTACACATTATATTCGCAGTGAAAGTTTAACAGCAGGTCAGATATTCGATTCGAAGGATCTCTTAGCAAGTCAGATCGGACTCAAGTTCTTGGAAGAGGGTTTCCAAAGTCGCGTGCGGGAATCTGACAAAATCAAATACGTAGTTGAATGGGCTAGAGAAAAGTGTGAGTGGAGGTTGTACGCGATTCACACGGGTCCCAAAGGAGGGGCGATAATGATTAGAAAGTTGCACGACGTACACACTTGTACGAGGACGCAACTTAATCCCCACCACAAACAAGCCGGCAAAAAGACTTTGGGTGCGATCCTGAAAAACAAATTTCTTGATGTTAGCAGGTCATTGCGTCCAAAGGACATCGTCCACGACGTTCACCGGCAGTTCGGCGTCACGATTTATTACCACCAAGCGTGGCGTGCGCGCTGCCATGCACTGTTTATGGTGAGAGGCACGTTCGAGGAGTCGTATGAACGACTCCCGACATATTTATATAATTTGCAGCTGCAGAACCCTGGTACTGTCACGCAGCTACGGACCGATTCACGTGGACGGTTTGAGATGTGCTTCGTGGCCCTTGGACCCGCGGTACGTATTTTAACACGTCATATGTTTACACATTATAAACTATAACATTTACACATTATAAACTATAACATTTTAACCTATGTTTTTGAAGATCCGCACATTTCTGGCAAATCTACGTCGTGTCCTGATAATAGACGCAGCCCATTTAAAGGGCCGTTACTTGGGTATGATGTTCCTGGCGGTTGCCATGGACGGGGATAACTCCATCGTTCCAGTAGCTTTCGGCGTAGGCAAGTCTGAAACCGGGGACGAGTGGACTTGGTTTATGTCCATGTTGAGACAAGCTATCGGAGACCCGCAAGGGTTGGTTGGTGTTTATGTTTGACAGGGCTCCTTCCATAAGCGCCGCAATCTCTGCCATGTACCCAAACGCCCCTCACGCCATATGCTGTCGACATTTGGAGATGAACGCCAAATCCAAGGACAAACGTATTACCACCTACAAGGATGTCTATTGGGCGACATGCAGAGCATATACGGATCGGGAGTTTAACAAGTACATGAATATGCTACATACAATGTCAAGGAAGCAGCCAAAGTCTTTGACGATGTTGGACCGGAGAGGTGGTCCGCGACCCATTTTCCTGGACAACGGTATGACATTCTGACCTCGAATAGTGCAGAGTCTGTGAATGCACTCTCCCGTTTTGCTCGTAGATGTCCTATTGTTAATCTTATGGACTACTTTCGGGCCTTTCAACAAGAGTGGTACCAAATTCGACGCCTAAAAGGAGCTAAGATACAAAATGCACTCACACCAACGGCGGAGAATATCGTTCAGTACAGGGCGCGTCGTGCGGCGACATGGCCGGTAAGAGCAATCGGGTATGGGAAGTACGAGGTGCATGATGACTATATTCACGCGATTATGAATATGGAAGACCACCTTTGTTCGTGTCGCGAATGGGATAAATCTGGGTTACCGTGCGGCCATGCCATCGCTGCAGCAACATATATGGGTCGTACAGATTGCAGCGACTTGGCTGTACCTTTCTTCACGTCCGAATATTACCGGAAAACATACGTGGAGGTAATAAACCCAGCTGGACCCCCTGCAGCATGGGTGTATCCACCCGACCCGCTTCCACCATGCTATCCACCTTTAATGGATAAGAACAGGGCCGGGAGACCGAGAAAGAACGACCGACGTCCATCACGTGATGAAAGTTCGATACAACGAAGATGTACTCGGTGCCAATGCGTAGGACACACTCGTGGAGAGTGTCCAAATCCCGCCCCTTCAACCGTGCCAAGGAGACATTCTGTCAGTCACACCCCGGGCCCATCACAGCTTGAACCATATGGAACAAACACATACGATACTGTTGATCTAAACACTGATTTGTAAATGATATATTTACACACATACATATGCTTCTAAATGAACATTGATAACACAACTAGTTTGTAAATGATAAATATATTCATATTCGATACGTTTTAATTTTAACAAATTACACCATTATAATCGTCTCTTCGATACGTTCGAAATGAGCCCAATCTTGAATTTTTTTGGATTTATATATTTTAATATATATCACATACAGTTATACATTAAAATTCATAACCTTATAGTTAATTATTTAATTTATGGTACATCTCTTATTTTTTTTTTCAATTTTGTTTTACACTCCTATCGCATTAACATAATAATCATATATTAACTAATTCATTAAATCGTTTTAAATTATTATTATTTGAATGTGTTTATAGATATCGTGAATGGCAATAGGAGAAGGTTTCACGAGAAGAATATTAAATGGGGTTTTGACAAGTTGGTATCTCCTTCAGTTCAGTCCCGTCCCATCCAGTCTGCGTACCAAACGCACCCTTATAGTTAAAATACGTTTTATTTATTTTATTATCGATCCTTTTGTGCATACTCTGTAACTGCAAATACTTCAGCTCCAAACAAACATGAATCATCATTCGTCAAATACCCATTTTCACAATTCTTAAATGAGTCCAGTGATACCAACTTGTCAAAACCCCATTTCATATTATATATATACACACATACATATGCTTCTAAATGAACATTGATAACACAGCTAGTTTGTATTCCATCCAACAAGCTCTTCATCTTCAATCTTTCTGACCCTTCTTCAACGGCTTCTGCTTTTGCAACCACGTATGGCCATTGTGTACCACAACCCGCACACACTTTAGCAAATGAGTTGAGGGTTGTCATATATTCTACAAGAGGAGTAGGCCCACGAATGAGGTAACCTCTGACTTGACCTTGCATGATGTATCCAACCTAACCGTGGTTCAGCGGCTTAAAAACTACTTTTCAGAGAAATTAACAACAACAAAAACTACAAAATAACAACACAGTAAAAAAAATACAAAACAAGAAAAAAAATACAAAACAACTAAAACAACCACCACCTACTTAAAAATTGATTTAGTTTCATCAATCCAAGCTTGCTTCTCGTTTACCTTCGCTTGAATAATTGCGAAGTCTTGCAGAATATGGTGAATTGCTTCTTGTTCTCGACGAACACGAGCCTCCCGAGCTTTTATACCCCCTTTCATCCTTTTGATCTCCCTGTCTTCCTCTTCGATCTTTCTCAAATGGACTGCCTTCCTGTCCATCATTTTTTTCCACTCTTCTGTTAGTTCATCTATCTCCTTTTCCTTTTTTGCTATGGCGACCTCGATTTGAGGTGGCATTTTTTCAGGAGTAGACTTAGGGTTTGATAACGATGTCATTTGTGGATGAAATGAGAGAAGAGAAATCAAGAGAGAAAGCAATTCAAAGAAAGAAAGCAAGAGAGAAATCAAGAAAGAAAGCAAGGACAAGTGTGAATTGTGAATTGCATATTACTGATATTTATGGATGAAATCTCAAACATGCAAATGAATTTCAACCACAAATCGGTCTTCAAAGTACAATAATTGTGGAAAAAAACAGTAAAAGCATGCAAGATTCGTCTAAGTACCGGGACCAAAAGTGTAAATTTTCAGGGACCAAAACTGTAAATTTTGGTCCATCGCGGGCTGCCATCGCGGGCAGGGACCAAAAGTGCACCGCGGCCAAAGTTGAGGGGCTTCGCGGGCCATTTGGGGCCAAAGTACGTGCCACGTCACCGTATCCCGCGATCGCGGGACCTCATCGCGGGTATTTTGGGTATTTTTGCAAAATTGAAAAAATTTAGGGTATTTTGGTAACAGTTGGTCAAACTTAGGGTATTTTAATTAATTTCCCAATATATTATACTATAATATACTAAATTATATATATATATATATATATATATATATATATATATATATAACGATAATCAAATGAGAATCACAAATATGTTACAAACTCGTGAAAATCAATATAAAAATATTTTTTAAATATTTTTATATCGGTTCTCACGGGTTTGTAACATATCTGTGGTTCTCATTTGATTTAACCCCTATATATATGCATTTATATTATAAGAGTTAAATGTAAATTTGGTCCCTGTGGTTTACAAAAATTAACGAATAAGGTCCCTGATTTTTTTTTAACGAATGATGTCCCTATAGTTTCATTTTTTATTACAGATAAGGTCCCTCCCTCTAACGCCATCAATTAATTTATGTTAGTGACCCTCCTGTCCCTCAACTTTCATTTTTATTAACAGATTTAGTCCTTCCAACTATTATTCAGCTTATAACAGATTTGGTCCCTCAATGTACTTTTTATTTTTTATAACAAATTTGGTCCCTCCCCCAACTTTAATTTTTAGGATTTGGTCCCTCTATTTAATCAATAAAATTTGGGGCACAAACATATATCTTCTAAATAAAATGAATAACTAAATAAAATTTTAAGCTTATATAGGTTTTGTCATTAAAATGTTTTATTAAATTATAAGAAAATAAGCACACGGTCAAATGGCGGTCAAAACCCTTAAAGAGTGGTAGGGGCTACACGAACTTGTATTGTATGCGACCTTGTATGTGACCTAGAGGTCGTGCACAATTCGCAAGCGTCTCTAGATGATTTTGTACTGAAGCTATAAGACCCTCTATGTGACCTGCCCATCTTGCATTGCAAGGTCGCATACAATGTGTTTAGCTTGCTAAATTAATTCTTATCGTAAGTTGAATGGACAAGATATGTTGACATGGTGCTATCGGAACTGCTCTAGTGTGACCTCATGTCACATTCAATGATTGTGCATGGATGTGTTTTAAGCAACATCCCAATTTGGTACCTGAACGACCGAACCCAATAAGATGTTTGTTGTTGTTGTTGGTAAGTGGTAACCATGAGTGTCTGGACTAACCATGGATACGTGGATACTCTAATTAATTTGTTTATAAATGTTATAGACCTCAAAACGTTCATTTTGAAATTATGTACTTTAAAGTTGAAATTAAATATACCTACTTTTTTACGCATAATTTCTTTCACTTCTGTAAAAGTTTTATGGGTCCGGCCCTGGTACCACTTATTAATGTTACGAATACATGTGAGTTCTCAGTTCTTTATTCAATAGAGTATTAACTTTGCTGTATTTGATATTTTGATGCACGTCTTGAATAATTTCTTTCACTTCTGTAAAAGTTTTATTAATTGAATATTTCTTGTTTTTTTTGCCAGAATGAAAGCATTTACTCATGTTTTTTTTGATAAGGTTCATCTAGGCTTTGTCTAGACTACATCCTTGGCAACTTGGAAACAAACAAATAAAGCGGTCGTCTGAGACTAAGTCTGGCCACAGAATGCTGACGCCTGGACTCGAACCCGGGGTGGATGGGATATTCCAACACATCCTCCAAGCCCTTGCCAACACGCCACCACCCTTGTGGTTAGCATTTACTCATGTTCCAGGTATTGTATATATACTTTCTATCTTTTTGCCCAAAATAACACTTACTTATGTGCCCAACAAATTAAAAACAAACACACACACACACACACACACACATATATAGACAAAGATCATGTGGAAGTTGAGGTTACCGTGAAAAGCGTGAGAAGTGGATCTGAACCATTGATCACTTTTAATAAAATGTTCTTCTATGAATTGCGGCTTAGAAGAGAATTGATCCGATGCATCTTATCTCGGTGCATCTCATCCTAATGTGCATCCATTTCTCATCAAACGATTGATAACCATTTTTTACGTTTCTCACATTAACCACAACTTTTCACCGGAACCCAACTCTCTCTCTCTCTCTCTCTCTCTCTATATATATATATATATATACATATATATATAGACTGGTTTAAATAAGAAGGTTAAATATTGTGAGAAACTAAAAAGGGAAGGCCAATTGAAGTTTTATATGTGAATTCTTGAAAAAATACAAAAAAATCTATTTGAAAATGATATGGGAACCGACGTTACACAAATTAATCATATGACTTCACAAGTGATTCTTCAAATGTATTTTTTTCAATGCTTCACATATGAACCTTCTTTTAGTTTTTTTTTTTACTTTCACACGATATTTAACCTTCTTATATAAACATTCCATTATATATACATATATAGGGATCAGGTTCGATTAAAAACCTAAATTCACTTGTGAACCAAAGGACAAAGGAGAGTGTTCCATGCGTTCCATACATTAACGACTTATTCATCATGAATGATGTGTCATTCATTATGAATAAGGGTGGGTTTGATTAAAAACCTTTGTTCTGTTGTGAATCGAGGGACAAAGGAAAGCGCTCCATGAGTCTCATACATTAACGACTTATTCATCATGAATAGTGTACACATTTATCAATTACTATTAATCATTAATGTCCACGTTTAGATTATTGTGATGAATGTGAACAAACATGGACACGTGTTGCAATTTCCTTTGTCCTCCGGTTCAATTCATAACATAAAAAAGTTTGCAATTGAACTTCTCTCTCTCTCTCTCTATATATATATGTGTGTGTGTGTGTGTGTGTGTGTGTTTATGTATGAATACATATACATGCATAAATACGTAGGGTTGAGTTCCGGTGAAAAGTGGAGATTAACGTGAGAAGCGTGAGAAGTTTTTATCAACCGTTGGATGAAAAATGGACGCACATTAAGATGAGATGCACCGAATCAATTTCTTTCTAAGCCGCAATTCATCAGAGGGCACGAGATTAAAAGAGATCAAGGGATCAGATCTACTTCTCACGTATCTCACCGTTAACTCAACTTTCACACGATTCTTTGCCTTAATATGTATGTGAAGATTTATGTATCAATCATATTTTATGATTATATGATATTGTCTAATTGAAATGAATGATTAAGCGTAAGGAAATGTGATTGCGTAGTAAAGTGATTTTACTGTGATAATAATTTTTTGACGATGTTTGATTGTTGATTATACTTTTATCTTGACTATTTTAAAAAGAAATAGCAGATAAAAGTAGGGTATATACGTGCATTTACTTTACAAATTTAATAATGAGTAAATTGCATTTTTCGTCCCTGTGGTTTGCTAAAAATTGCAGATTTCGTCCTTGTGGTTTCGAAATTTTAGTTTTGGTCCCTATGGTTTGCAATTCTTTTCTATTTTCGTCCTTGAAGCCAAACCACTACTTAGGTATGAAGGACTAAAATAGAAATGAATTGTAAACCATAGGAATGAAATTAGAAATAAAATTTAAATCATAAAGGCGAAAAAAATGATAAACTATAAATCACGGGGATGAAAATCGTTATTTTAAAACCATAAGGATAAAAATAGAAATTTTCAACAAATCACAGGGACTAAAAATGTAATTTACACTTAAATAATTAGTTTGTTACATTTGATATTAATTTGATTATTCAAAAAATTTATATAACCAAATTATCATATACATCAATTGCTAAAAATTTGATTATCACAACTTAAAATTATAGTAATCAAATGATCACTTCCAACTCTACATCCAACAACCCCGATTAATAATATAATATAAAGTAGGGGTTTTCGTTATGTGATATGAAAGATTTTCAAACTTCAAATCGCACTGCATATGTTTAGCTTGAACTGTAAAAAAAACTGTATCGAGAAATGAGGTGTTTTATGATACAATTTATACAATTTGTACTTAATGTACTTCAATTCAATAATTATAAACTCTCAACTTCAAAATAAATGTGACTATGATGTATCCATATTCTATATTATAAAAAGTTCCAATATGGAATACGTAATTAAAAATGGTGTAATGTAAACCAGGGACGGAGCTGGGTGCTCCGTCCATGGCCCACCCTCAAACATTCTAAAAAAAATTTGTTAATTTTTTTTTAAAGCCCAAACTACACCACTACACCGGCCCATCTGTAGATCTGCTTCTTCTTTATCAACGACCCACCCTCATGACTCAGTCAATATACGCTTCTGTTCGACAAATAAGAATCAGATAGGAAAAAAAATCACGGCTTCTGTTCGCTTCTGGCTTCTGTTCGAGAAATCGCTTCTGTTCGACATCGACTTCGACAAATCGCTTTTCACTTGGCTTAATGGATTTTGTTCTCGATATCAATCTGAATCATATGGTTGCTGCTGTGAGTTTTTAATTTCTAGCCTAGGGTTTCAATATTTTTCAGTTTTTGTATAATTGTATGAGAAATCAGAATATGTTTCTAATTTCTAGCCTAGGGTTGCTGCTGTGAGTTGTAATGTATTTGATTATTGTATGAGAAATCAGAAAATTAGAAATACAATATGTTTCTTCAATCTTCTTATCTTCTCTGTGAAATTTTGATTTGCAATTTGCAAACTTGACACTCTGATTCTTATTTGTATTGATATAGAAATTTGGTATTTGATATTTCGATTATAGAAATTTGGTGTTTGATAATTGATTATAGAAATTTGGTTTTGACTTTTGATATAGAAATTTGGTATTGATATTATATAGACTACAAGATCCGACTGAATGCGTCAATTGATTGTGTCTGATTTCTCTTAAGACAGGGCCTTGATGATTACATCTATCTCACTCAAAGCGACACTTGATGATTTGTTTTCAAGACATGGATTGAGTATCTCAAGTTTGCGTGGGCAAGGTTATGACGGGGCTAGTAATATGCAAGGTGAACTTGGTGGTCTCAAAACATTAATTTTGAATGAAAATGTCTGTGCGTATTATGTTCGTTGTTTTGCTCATAAACTTCAACTTACTCTTGTAGCGGTGGCGAAAAAGCATATGAAAATCGTTAGTCTGTTTCTATTACTAACCAATGTTGTCAATGTTGTTGGAGGCTCAAGCAAACGTCGTGACCGTCTTCGAGAACAACAAGCTACCAAAGTTATCGAGGCACTTGATGTAGGCGAAATCCCAAGTGGGCGAGGTCTCAATCAAGAAACTTCTCTGAGGAGAGCGGGTGACACGCGTTGGGGATCATATTATGGTACAATGGTGAGTATGATTCTTATGTTTTCATCTGTGATAGATGTGCTTGAAATGATAAAGGAAGACGGATTAACACAAGAACAAAAATGTGAAGCTCTTCATCTATCTACATCCTTGCAGTCTTTTGATTTCGTATTTTGTCTACACTTGATGAAGACTTTATTGGGTATTACCAACGAGTTATCTCAACCATTGCAAAGAAGAGAACAAGATATTGTAAATGCAATGAACTTGGTTGGACTTTGCAAGAAGCTACTTCAAACTTTGACGGATGATGGTTAGGATTCGGTGCTCGAGCAGGCTACTTTGTTTTGTGAAAAACATGATATTGATGTTTGCAACATGGATGATATGTTCTTACTTCCCGGACGGTCACGCCGAAAAGCTCCACGGATGTCAAACTTACACTACTACCGTGTTGAGTTATTTTATGCAGTTATTGATCTACAACTTATGGAATTGGATAATCGTTTTAATGAGACTAGCACCGAGTTGCTTCTTTGCATGGCATGCCTCAATCCGAGAAACTCTTTTTTGGCTTTTGATAAAAGAAAACTGATTAGTCTTGCTCATTTTTATCCAAATGATTATTCTGAGATGGAGATTATGATACTTGGTGATCAACTTGAAACCTATATTCTTGATATGCAGACTTCATCAGATTTTTCAAATCTAAACGGGATTGGTGATCTTGCACGAAAAATGGTTGAAATAAACAGAGATAAGGTGTTCCCGTTGGTTTACTTGCTTATAAAGTTAGCATTGACATTACCGGTTGCAACGACATCGGTTGAGAGGGCGTTTTCTGCTATGCATATTGTAAAAAACAGGTTGCGTAATAGAATGGGAGATCAATGGATGAACGATAACTTGGTAGCTTATATTGAAAAGGAAGTGTTTGCAGACGTTGAGAATGAAGATATCATTGATATGTTTCAGAAAATGAAAACGCGTCGAATTTATTGTTGAATCTGTAAAAGTTAGTATTACGGCTTTTGAAAATGTATGCTTACTTTTTGATCAAAATTTGGCATGAATATAATATTGTCGTATTATCGTATATATGTTTTTTGTTTATTAAAGAGGACCACCCTTGGAAAAATTCCTGGCTCCGTCCCTGATGTAAACTAAAGAGTTCGATAATTAATCCAAATATATCTAAAAAGTTAACTTCTAAATAATCTGACCATTATGTTTACAAAATAAAAGAACTTAAATAAGGAATCTGTAACGTAAAACTAAAAAGCATAAAATAATAGGAAAAGTCTGAAAACACCAACAAACTATCTGATTTTTAATGATTAAGCCCTTAAGCTAATTTTTTGAATGATAAACACTTAAACTTTATAAAACCGGTTAAATACATCATAGTAACCTGTAAAAACAGGATAATATGATAAAAATTTGAGAAAAGTCATAAAACTCACTATTTGATTTTGAATGATTAAGTCTCTAATTTTTTTTAACAAATAAATCTTTAAACTTTTTCCTAAATCTTTTTACCAAATAAATCCCAATGTTTTTTAAAGAAATAAAATCATGAACTTAATTTTGAACAAATAAATTGAACTTTTTTTGAACAAAAATATACACAGTTCCTCTCACCAACCAAAAAAATGAATCAATTAAATAGAGAAAAAATATACTATTTTCATTACTAATTTCAACTCATTCAAAAGTTATACCTAAAACATAAATAAATACATACAAAAATTATACCCATCTTTTCACAAAATATATCTAAAAACGTTCATCCTTCACAAAATATACCAAAAAGAATTATGAAATGATGGACGTTTTCTAATACATTTTATGAAAGGATTGACGCCTTTTTGGTATATTTTGTGAAGGATGAATATAATTTTTGGAGTTATTAACTTAAATAACCTTCTTACCTAAGGAAATTCAATTTTTAACCATTCAAACTTTTTTTTACCAAAATGATCAGAATCCCACAGGTCTGACACCGTAAGACACCTTTTACTTGCGGTGCAGACTTTTTCTGATGCATTCTAATTTTTTTTAAAATTGATAAAACCGCAAGCCACCGCAAGGGGTACAAGGCCAAATATCGTTATCCTCTTTACCACAAAAGTCTTTGAGATATTGCAAAAAAAGGACACATGTAAGAGCATCCACAACAAGGATTTCTTTAGGATATTATTTGGATTGCAAAAGTGCCATGTAGGATTGCTAAATTAGAAATTGTAGTGGTTGTGAGTATGGTTGCTAAATTACAAATTGGTTTTGATAATTTGCAAATGTCAAATCAGTACCTTTTGCTGATGTGACAGTGAATAGTATAAGAAATTATAGGGAATAATTTCTAAATTATAAATTGCTTTATGTCAAATCATGTTTTGTGATGTTTTGTAGAGAATGTTTATGAAAAAATGTATGAATAATTTTATTTGTTAATAAAAATATTTTTTTGAAAGGCATAAATATAAAAAAATGAAAAATATAATTTATATTAAAGTACAAAAAAATAAATTACATATTAAAAAAATACAAACTTAACACATAAAAATACACCATTGCTCTTTTAGAAGTTATTCAAGTTGATGTTCGTACAATCTCCGTTGTGGTTCGTTCATTGTTGTGGGATCCATTTCCATCAACTTCATGATCATTTTCTGATTTTCCCGTTTGTTCTTAAGTTTTTCTGTTTCCACAAATCATGCACAATGTAACGTCCCCTAAATCAAAACATGCATTAAAACATAAAGCGAGCGTTTGAATTACATAACATAACTTGTCTTTAAACATCCATAACTATACTAGACAAAAATATGACAGCGGAAGTCTCTAAATCCACAGCCGAGCTCTATCTAAAGTCAATAATCATAAATCTTGGAGTCGCTCTAAGCTCCAAGTCCTCCTTGCCTCCTCCTAGTTCTTGCTAGAAGAACCCATGGTACACTTACCTGAAAATGGTTTAGTTTTTGAAAAGCGAGGGTTAGACCAAAAGGTCTAGTGAATTCCATCCATAAAACATTTAACACATAATAAAATCATTTCCTTGAAAGATTCGCAAACTTCACATTTTCTTCATACAAGGTTAAACACAGGGCCCAGGGATCGCATAAGCTACTTCGATCGGGGCCTAACGGACACCCTCTCGACTACACCGGAGTCCAAGTGGAGCCCCTGTTCCTTCATGTAGGAGGAAACGAATTCCAACCCACAAGCTAACCTTCATATGCCCAAGGGATTATCAAATCCCCTGGTACCCTGGCCCCACCGTGTAAACCGACTCCACATAGCAAGCACATAACATTTTATAAATCATGTTTAAGAAAACATAGAACATTGTTTTATTTGCTAAGTAACATGCATTTCGTGCAAAACATTCATAATCTTTATAAAAGTATTCATGCTTGTAAAGAAACCATTTCAGTAAATAAAGTACGTCATAAAATAAAAAGGGTTGAGAGAACTCACCTGACTGTAACTTTCCTCCTAACCTCGTGCCTCGCTCCGCTCGTACACCTAATAATTAATTTATCGATTAATAGATGCAACTAAATTTCTAATCCTAAGCTCTCCGTTTAATCTAGTCTTAAGGTAATTAATTTGGTTCCTTAACATCACAAGAGTTCAAGATTGGTAAACTAGGCCTTAAAACAAACGTTAAGCCCAATCTACACCTTAACAAGCCTCGGCCCAACAACCTACGACCCAAACTCCTTAGTCCCAGTATGGTTTGCGCCAGATCAGATTTGCGCCAAGCTTGGTTTGCGCCAAGCTTGGTTTTCGCCAAATCCTGGTGCACTCTGTGCCACACCGATTTCTCTAACCACAAATCGATTAGCGAGGAAATACAATACATTCTAACACACAATAATCGCTTCATAACACTCTTTAACAAACCCGCATCTTATACTCAATTGATTTCACTTGATTAACAGTCCGATTACTAGATTTAAAATCCAACAGCATGCTCCTAAACATTAACTCAAATAGAGCATGAAGAACAACTAGAAATCTGATTTATCTAGTTAAATACTATGCAAGAATCGACATTAAAAGAGGGTTATCTTACCAAAATCACGAGAGCTCCTCTTTACGATTGAGAGTCGATTTCTTCTTCAGCCGCCAACAATGCACACAGAGTTCTCAAAATGAATGAAAACCTAGGGGAATGGTCCCTATTTATATCATTCACTAATTGCACTTAAGTCCCTTACAAAACTTTCATTTCTCCCATTTTAACCATGAGACTTCAAACAAACCAAATATGGGTTGTTACACACAACATGATCGTCGAAGATGAACGTCATATTTATATTCGTCAATTTGATGATATAAACGATGATGTTAATTTACTATAACTACGCCTCAAATCTCTCGTAGCATACTTCCCGAGTACGAAAACTATCTCCAAAATCACTTACAAATACGTAATCGGTCAACGAATCATTGTTTACAATCAGATTTGATTGAAGAGATTTGGCAAAGATTTAGAGAAGAAGAAATGACGATTAATGTAATATTTTTACTTTGTATTTTAATTTAATGTTTTATAAATTAAATATTTTATTTAATTATTTTATTTTATTTTATTATAGTTATTTAATTAATAAAATATTTCATATTAAATTATAGTAAAGAGTATTTAATTATAGTTTTCATGTTATTTGATTAAAATATTTTTTTTTATGATGAGGTGTCACTTTAGAAAGTGAGTGAAATTTCATTGTTGTGGGGGATAATTTCAAAATAATTGCAAAGCTGATGTGGCGCTGATGCGACTCATTTGCAATCGGAATGAAATTTCATTGTTGTGGATGCTCTAAGGAAAAAGGAAAACCACAAGCTGCTCCCCGCAAGTCGCGTCCCTCAGGTTGCGCCTGCAAGCCGCTAAAACGTAAAAACGTGATTTTTTAGAATGCGTCAGAAAAAGTCTGACACCACAAGTAAAAGTTGTCTTGCAGTGTAAGACTTGCGTGATTATGGACATTTTGGTAAAATAAATTCGATGGTTAAAAGTTGAATTTCCTTAGGTGGGAAGGTTATTTAAGTTAATAACTCATAATTTATGTATTTATCTATTTATGCTTTAGGCATATCATTTGAATGATTCGGTACAGTAAAATGTTTTACAGGTTACAACGATATATTTAACCGGTTTTAAAAAGTTTAAGAGTTTATCATTAAAAAATAGTATAAGGGCTTGGCTTAATCATTCACAATCAGATAATTTAGTGGATTTTATCAGACTTTTTCTTTAAATAATCATTAAATTATAACTATTTTCGTTTGATAAATTATTCTATATATATAATACACTTAAAATAATATATAAGAATATACGATGTGATTTAAATTGCGGTTTAATGATCCAAAACTACAAATCATGAACCACACTTGAAAATGTTTAAATCTGTATGTTACATTGCATTGTAAAAGATTTGTACGATGTAACAGTTAGATGAACATCCGCAACAAATTTACAAAATTCATGTAAAATGTTTATTTTATTTTCATGTGAACAAAATAAAATTTTAATTTTTGAGACAATGATTAAATATTTAAATGGACCACTGTTCAGAAGAACAGATCATTCAACGTACGTGGGGAAGCATAGGGGTACTTAAAATTCTGACCAACCCAATCCAAAAAAACTCAAACCGAGATAACCCGACATATAGTTGATACAAAATTACACTAAACCGTATCTATTGGGTTAGAAACGGGTTAGAGTAACTTGAACCCAACCCATCCCGATGAACCTGATGCGTTATCATGGATTTAATATGATTGTTAAACTATTGATTAATATATATATATATATATATATATAGAGAGAGAGAGAGAGAGAGAGATAAAATCTCAAAAAAATGAAAAACTGAAGAAGTGTTTCTTACCTGTGCATACCGTCCAGATGGATGTCTACAAAGTGTTCCTTAGTTTTCCGTTTTTTAGGTTTTCTCCTGAATCTGACGCTATATATAATATATATATATATATATATATATATAGATAGAGGAAGGTTCAAACGAGGAGCGTACCAATTTAAGAGAACGTGAGGAGCACTCCCATGCTTCTGATCACATATGATTTACAACGCTAAAAAATCGGACATAATCGAATTTTCGCGCAAAAGTAGCGCGACTTGGTTCGCGACGCGTGCAAGTCGCGGATCATTAATGATCCACAACTGCCAATCACATGTGATCCATAACTGTCGATTCTCATTCAGATCAGTTGTGAATCACATGTGATCCACAACTGCCAATCACATGTGATTCATAACTATCAATTGCTCCTCACGTTCTCTTAAATTGGTACGCTCCTCGTTTGAACCCGCCTCTATATATATATATATAGAGGCGGGTTCAAACGAGGAGCGCATCAATTTAAGAGAACGTGAGGAGCACTCCCATGCTTCTGATCACATGTGATCAACAACTGCTAAAAAATCGGAACAAATCGAAAATTCGCGCAAGATGTGGCGCGAGGCGTGGCGCGAGGTGGCAAGTCGCGGATCATTAATGATTCACAACTGTTAATCATATGTGATTCATAACTGTCAATTGCTCCTCCAGATCAGTTGTGAATCACATGTGATCCACAACTGCCAATCACATGTGATTCATAACTGTCAATTGCTCCTCACGTTCTCACGTTTTAGTGCGCTCCTCGTTTGAACCTTCCTCTATATATATATATAATATGTATATATATATATAATGTATATATATATAATATGTATATATATATAATATGTATATATATATAATATGTATATATATACACACAACGTTAGACATTGGGTCATCCATAGTTAGTTATATTCAAAAGTTATATATAGTATTTTTATTTTCTATATTCACATTAATCTTCAACTTTTTTTAGTTTGTTAGCCTTTTTGGTATGTTCTTATTTTTATTTTACTTTGTTCAAACACAAATGTTTAGCTAGATTATAAAATAACATACGAAAGTTTCAATCCAATCAACCCGACCAACCCAACCCAACCCTCACGGTTTGGGTTGGATTAGATTGTAGTTTTGATTGAGTTGGATTGAAAATTTTCAAACCGTAAACATTGGGTTAGGTTGTTCAAATGCCTTCAACCCAGCCAAGCCAACCCAACCCACGTGCAACCCTAAAGGAGCCCTTCATGCTTTATAGGGAGTTATGGCCTTGTAATATAAACTTTTTGTTGTTTGGTATATTTTTCTATTTTTGGTTATTAGTTCAATATTTTTTATTTTATTTTTAATAAAAATAGGAGTAAAGTTTTTGGTTTTCGTCCCTACATTTTATTTAGGGTTTATGGTTTAAGAACCAAACTGAACTTTACTATAAAAATAAAAATTTCAAGTTTTATTTCTCCCATGTGCATGACATGACACTTGTCAACAAATTACATGTGTGTTTCAACTTTCAACGACTCCTTCTAACGTAATGAATGATACATAAGTACATATTATATTATATATATATATATATGTATATATATGTGTATACCTTTCAATGCATTCCCTAAATCAACCCCCCAAAATGAGAAGCTTGGAAACGTTTCCTTCTGATGGCGGAAAGGAAACCGAGCACAAAAGAATATTAATGTCCGACGTGGTTGTGACGAGGAAGAGGAACCTATTTTGCGGCCGTAAATGGAATACTTTGGACGTAATAACGGTTCTTTGGATCTTAGCAGCTCATTTGTTGACGTTATTCGCACCGTTTGCATTTACTTGGGGTGCATTTTGGGCAGCATTTTGGTGTTATGCTTTATGCGGGTTGCTTGGTCTGACTCTCTCTTATCATCGAAATTTAGCACACAAAAGTTTTAAGCTGCCTAAATGGCTTGAATATACATTTGCTTATTTCGGGGTTCAAGCTGCTCAGGTTTTTTTTAATCCTTTCTTTTTATATATGCATGCCGTAAAAGCGTATAATTAAACCGACATACATGACATGTTCAAAAAATATTCCAACGATAATTTTGAGGCCTTAAAAGGTTTGAACATTTCTTTAACATGCAATAAAATCATTAAATACATGCATTTAGTCATATGTTTCTCCCATTTAATTAAATACTAAAATCTTGATTAATAATGGTTTATTTACCGCAGAGGGACCCAATATTTTGGGTGAGCATACATAGATCGCACCATCAATACGTTGAATCAGACAAGGATCCACACTCTCCGACATATGGTTTTTGGTTTAGTCATATGGGTTGGCTCTTCGATAGTGGCTACATTGTCGAGAAGGTACTTTTTCTGTTCTAACGTTAAAATCAAACTTAATTAGTAAAGTTGATTTTTTGACACGGTATGACTTACAGTACAAAGAACGTAAAAATGTCGAAAATTTAAAGAGCCAAGCATTCTATAGATTCATCAAGAAAACTTATTTATGGCATGTACTTGGATTTGCAACCGCTGTCTATGCATTGGGTGGATTTCCCTATCTTGTTTGGGTTATGGTAAGACTTTCTTTCCCTATGAATTTTAGATTTTCTAGAAAACACCAAAGTGGCATTAGTAAAAGGCTGTAAAATACCATAAAATTCATTCTTTCGACAACTTACAATTTATAGGGTGTGAGACTCACATGGAGTTACCATTGGACGTTTCTAGTGAACTCAGCGTGCCATATATGGGGATACCAAGCTTGGAACACCGATGATCTTTCCAAGAACAACTGGTATCTCTTTGAAAATGTTGCATATATTTATCTGAATTTTTACTCACATTCACTACAGTTTATCATAAAAAAAACATATATGGTACGGAGTAAAACTTATGCATATGCAGGTGGGTGGCCATAGTTACTTTTGGAGAAGGATGGCATAACAATCATCATGCATTTGAGTATTCAGCTCGATTTGGGTTAGAATGGTGGCAACTTGATCTTTGTTGGTGGTTTATACGGGTTCTTGAAGCTGTAGGGTTAGCCACCAATGTTAAGTTGCCAACCGAAGCTCACAAGCTTAGGAAATCCTTTGCGTCTAGTAACAAACTGAAGTGATCGTACGTATAACTTTCACATTCGATCTGATGTCCATTGGCATCCGGATATAGATTCATCATATCTATAAATATCTCATTAAAACAACGAAATGGATAATAATGGCGACTCTTATAATGATTTAAAAGTGTGTAAGTTATGAAATAATGTATTTTGTTAAGGTATTAATTAGTTTATGATCTATTATATGTCCCAAGATATTTGTCTCACTTTTTCTTATATGCTTCATATATACCACACGATGATATATATATATATATAGAGTCGGGTTCAAACGAGGAGCGTACCAATTTAAGAGAACGTGAGG
This sequence comes from Saussurea involucrata, assembly GCA_033807775.1. Lineage (NCBI taxonomy): Eukaryota > Viridiplantae > Streptophyta > Magnoliopsida > Asterales > Asteraceae > Saussurea > Saussurea involucrata. The sequence goes on from CM066317.1 coordinate 3,332,296, forward strand.
AGCAATTGACAGTTATGAATCACATGTGATTGGCAGTTGTGGATCACATGTGATTCACAACTGATCTGGACTCGAATTGACAGTTATGAATCATTAATGATTTACAGTGTTGAATCACATGTGATCCGCGACCTGCAGCATCGCGCCACGCCTCGCGCCACTTTTGCGCGAATTTTCGAGAAGTTCCGATTTTTTAGCAGTGTAAATCATATGTGATCCGAAGCACGGGAGTGCTCCTCACGTTCTCACGTTTTGACGCGCTCCTCACGTGAACCTTCCTCTATATATATATATATATATATATATATGTGTGTGTGTGTGTGTGTGTGTGTTTCATATGAATCGGGACAATTAGTGTGAGAGTTAAACTTTCTTTGGGGTAAGGCTCCTTATGGAGTTATGGGCACCGTACTTAAACCAACCACCTAACAGGCCAATGCATATATATTTGACCGGGACAATGTCGCTGGATGACGAATGACTATTGTCAGGATCGATTCTTAACAAGAATTAAACTTCTTAGAAACAGAATTTAGAGAATCTTGCGGAATAGAACTCTAAATCAATTAAAGAACAATCAATAGAAATTCAATAAACTGTATATATATCAAACAGTTATTACTCACAAGTTTTACACCAAACCTCAATCTTGTTGAACAGGCTCAACAAGACGATTTCTACTTCTCTAGAAATAGGATCTATGATCTTGAGGTTAATTCACTCTTGAATGAATATCGAATTCTGTATACTATCTATCTTCTGTTTTCGTATATATTCGTATATTTTCTAATAGCTATCTATCAATACTATATATACAAAAGGAATTACAAGATAACTATCAAAAGTAAATTGATCTTCTGAATCTTCGTTAAACATATCTTGATCAATTCCTTCTTTGTCTCCAACAGTATCGCATCCCAAACTTATCAAGTCAGCAGTATTAACAATGATTTGTCTCAGCAGCATTAACGACCTTCAGCAGTATTAACCTTCACAGTCTTCAAGCAGTAGTAACTCAGCTCAGCAGTACTAACCATGTCTAGCAGTAGTAATTTGGTCTAGCAGCACTAACTTCGTCTAGCAGTACTAACTTCGTCTAGCAGCAGTAACCTTGCCCAGCAGTAGTAACGAAGACCTGGCAGTAGTAATGTAGACTTAGCAGTACTAACCATACTTGGCATATCTTCAGTTCCCAACAATCTCCCCCTAACTTGACTTTTAGGAAAAGAAGTCAAGTTCTTCAGATGATGCTTCCAAAACTTAGTCATCATGTACACACAGATTAGGACTTAAGCCTAGACTCTGATTGAGAATCCTTTTTACCAAGAATCTACCCATTGCTGAATCCTTGTTGCAGGTCAGCTTGGTATGTAACATTCCTTGCAGCCTCTTCATGCTGTGATGGTATATTTCATCCACCAGATAGTATTCTTGAGTTGCAGAGTCAAGGGAGATGACATATACTCCACAGTTTTCATAGAGCATCCAGTTGGTAATGGCTTGAAACTGTGTGTTTAACCTATGCTGAACTGCTTCAGGTTTGAACATTTGGCACAAGAATTCAAGTACCATTTTAGAAATTGACATCCCTTGCTCAGTCAGCATGTTTTCATATATCTTCATCCCAACTTTGAACATCTCTTCTAAGTCTGATCTTGAGCAAGTTCTGACAATTTTTCCCCAAGTAGAAAAGACTTCAAATTTTCCATCTGCTCTTTTTATCCTAATGAACTCCTTTCTACCATCTTTCAAAGTGTCCCAAAAGATGATTTCAGGAGCCTTAGATGATATTGGTTCATCCTGAAGTGGAATTGGGTTAGAGTCAACACTAGTAATGTACAAATCACATTGGGCATCCGTTTGTGATTGCACATTGCCTGATTGCCCTGATGGAGTTGCCACTTCTTCTTCAGCAACTTTTCCATCAGATTTTTCTTTCACTGTTTCCTCCTGGGCCTCTTCTGCAGATGACTTCACCCTTGGCTTCTTTTCATTTTTCTTCTTTGAAGTTATGGGCTGGGTTCTTGGTCTTTTCTTTGACATCATCTTGGTTCTTTTAAGAGTTTTGACAGCTTCAGGAGTTGGTTCAGCTGCTTTAAGTTTTTCAGCAGCAATAACCATTTCTGCTGCTATGGCTGTTACTGCTTCTCTTAGTACATGTAGTGATGCTGCTTCAATACTGTTCTTTACAATCCAGTAAATTTCTTCATCTATTTCAGCTTGAGTTGTAGTTACTGCTTCCTGCTCAGTTTCTGCTGCTTTGACTGTTTGGCCTTCAGCAGCATTAACAGTTTCTGCTGCTTGTTCAAACTCAGCAGCATTAACAGTTTCTGCTGCTGTGGTTTCTGCTGCTGTGGTTTCTGCTGCTTTAACACACTCTTCCCCCTTTTCTGTCTCACTGGACTCCCCCTTAAACTGTGCATAATCCATTTCCATCTCAGTCTCTATGTGAACAGTCTCCCCCTCAATTTGTGGACCCTTCAGTTTCAGTTCTGCTTCTGACTCTGACTCCCCCTTTTTGGGAGCATCATCAGTTGAAGTTCTTCTTCTTAGCACAAAGCTTGCCTTTTTCTTTCTGTTCAGCAACTTGGTGACCATCTTTTTGAGCTTCTCAATTTGAGACTGTTGGTAGGTAACCAGAGTCTTAAGTTGCTCAATCTCTTTCTTTTGTGCCATAACATCCAAGTTGATATTCCCTATGGTTTCCATCAATTCCTCATAGTTATATCTATCCTCACATTGTTTAGAAGTGTTTACCTTCTTTAAAGGATCACTGGAAGTTTTAGCAGAAGCCTTCTGCCTAGCAGAAGCACTACCTGCCCCCTTGGTTTCTTGGCACCTGGGTCCTCCTAATGATTTCTCATTTAGAGTTGCCATGGGGAAGGTCTTATTTATGTTACCACTGTCCTTCTCTGTGCTAGCAGAAGTAGTGGCAGCCTTAGCACCCATATGGTCATCCTTCTCCTTAGAGACCACCTTCTTGGGGTTGGGAGACACCCCTGTGGTTTCCCTGTTGATATTCTCAATTGGAGAATGCTCCAACTGAGGGCTTAAAGGCTTAGGGCTCTGAGTAGGTACATCAAGGGAAGGAACCTTGTGCACCTTTCTTCTTTGAAACCTTTTGGTGATTGTGGGAGTGGGTTGTTCAAGAATGGACTGAGGGATTTCTTTTGAGATGGAAGGTTGGGATTGGTCATCAGTGGGTTGATCTAATGAGGGCCTTGATCCTGATGCCATACCTTCAGAGGGGTGGGACACAACCATCATTGTAGAGAACAATGGTGTGTCAACTCCTTCCGAGTCCCTAGGAAGTCTTTTCATATTTGAAAAAACCTTCCTTTAGGGGATTTGGGTACATATACCTCAGTAAACTGAGGTAAGTCCATCAATTCCTTGTTAAGAACTTCTTGCACAAACCTTGGATACATGAAAAAGCTCTTTTTGGATTCCAAGTTTGATACAAGATCATTAAAGATCATTGCTGAAAAATTGTACTTTCTGGCAGTGGATAAGCAGACCAAGGCATATGCAATGGGACTGCTGAACTCACTCCATCCAGTAGTTTTCTTGGAAATACAGTGCATCAGGGTATGAACAAGAAATCTCCATTGGTTGAAAAATTTTGACTTGTAGAATTTAAAAACACCAATGGGACCTTCATACCCCATTCTTTGTAAAGTAGAAAAGAGGTCTTCAGTAGGAATAGAAGATATACCTGAAGCATCATTCAACTGAAGGGAGATGCGAATAACCTCTTCAGTGACTTTCAAGGGTTTATCACAAACCCTTGTTCGAATGGTTTTCTGCCCTTCTTCGAAACTAACAGTGGCATTCTCCCAAAATTGTGTCTGATGTTCGATATAGATTGTTGGGCTCACCGTTAGGGCATGGGAGATGTGCGAGGATTTGAGAAAATGGACTATATCGTGGAATCCCGCAGCTTGTTTCGGCTTCTGAAGCATGGCTATTTCATTGTGCTCATCCACAAACTCCATGATTCCTGAGGATTCTTGAAAGAAAAGCACAGAGATTCTGGGAGACTAGGTTAGAACGAGAGAGAAGAAGTAAATGCGAAGAGTCGTTATGAACTTGGGCGGGCAAACAGGGGTATTTATATGCCCTAGATTATCAGAAGCAGTATTAACTACCTCGCAGTATTAACTACCGAGCAGTATTAACTGCCAAGCAGTATTAACTACCTAGCAGTATTAACGACCAAGCAGTATTAACTACACTAGCAGTATTAACTGCACTAGCAGTATTAACTACTGAGCAGTATTAACTACCGAGCAGTATTAACTACCGAGCAGTATTAACTGCCAAGCAGTATTAACTACCTAGCAGTATTAACGACCAAGCAGTATTAACTACACTAGCAGTATTAACTGCACTAGCAGTATTAACTACTGAGCAGTATTAACTACTAGAACACAGGCAGTAGTAACTTCTGTACTGGCAGTAGTAACCACACTTACACTTTTCTTCACTTGGTAATCTGAGGGAAACAGAGGATCCTGAGAAAGAAAGTTAGTAGCACCAAATATATGAAGAAATACAGGTATAAAAACAGAAAGTCATAAATTTATTCTAGGTTGATCATGCCCACACTTGTTACCAAAAAGGTGAATCTACCCACATCAAAAGCTTTTGTGAATAGATCAGCAAACTGGTCATTTGTATGAACTTTAGCAACCTGAATTAATTTCTTTTCATTGCAATCTCTTATAAAGTGATACCTTATCTCTATATGCTTTGTTTTTGAGTGTTTGACTGGATTATTAACAATGCTAATAGCACTGTTGTTATCAATGAAGATTGGTGTGTGAAGAAATGTTACCCCATAGTCCAACATCTGATTCTGAATCCATAGAACCTGAGAGCAGCAGCTTGCAGCAGCTATGTACTCAGCTTCTGTGGTAGATAAGGACACTGTGGTTTGTTTCTTACACTGCCAAGATACTAGTCTTGTACCCAAAAACTGACATCCACCTGAAGTAGACTTCCTATCCATGTTGGCTCCTCCCAAATCACTATCTGAATATGTAAGCAAGTCAAAAGAGGATTCATGAGGATACCAGAGACCTAATCTAGGTTGTCCTTTTAGGTATCTGAATATTCTCTTGACAGCATGAAGGTGTGATTGCTTAGGAGAAACCTGAAATCTGGCACAAACACAGACTGAAAACATAATGTCAGGTCTAGAGGCTGTGAGATACATGAGAGATCCAATCATTGATCTGTAATGATGGACATCCACATCCTCCCCCTCAAGATCTGCAGTGATCTGTTTATGTGTTTCCATTGGAGTGCTTGCAGGCTTTGAGTCTGATAAACCAAACTTGTCCAGGATGTCTTTCACATACTTGGATTGGCTAATAAAAATCCCATCTTTCCTCTGTTTTACCTGAAGCCCAAGAAAGAATGTAAGTTCTCCCATGGAACTCATCTTGAAGCTTTTGTGCATCAATTCTTCAAACTCTTTACACATTTGATCATTTGTGGATCCAAAGATGATGTCATCCACATAGATCTGAACAAGTAAAGTACCTCTCTTTCTCCTCTTGATAAACAGGGTCTTGTCAATTACTCCTCTTTCAAAGTCATTTTTCAAGAGATAGGTAGACAGAGTGTCATACCATGCTCTTGGGGCTTGATGCAAACCATAGAGAGCCTTCTTCAGCTTGTATACTCTGTCAGGGTGCAATGGATTCTCAAATCCAGGGGGTTGACAGACATATACTTCTTCCTCAATACTTCCATACAGAAATGCACTCTTGACATCCATTTGGTACACTTTGAACTTCATGTAGGAGACATAGGCTAGAAATAACCTGATTGCTTCAATCCTTGCCACAGGAGCAAAGACTTCCTCATAATCTATTCCTTCTTCCTGAGTGTACCCTTGTGCAACCAGTCTAGCTTTGTTTCTGATTACAATCCCTCTGTCATCCTTCTTGTTCCTAAAAATCCACTTGGTGCCAATTGCTCTATGACCTTTTGGAAGGTCTACCAAGTCCCAAACATCCTGTAATTTGAACTGTAGCAGCTCCTCTTGCATTGCCTCTATCCAGCTTGGGTCTTTCATGGCATCATAAGCCTTTTTGGGCTCAATCTGGGACAGAAAGCAAGTAAGAACAGTGTTAACTGTATTTTGCTGCTCTTGCAACTCTTGGAGTCTGCTTTGCTTTCTAGTCATCATGGGAGATGCAATATCTCCAATCACCAACTCAGGAGGATGATTTTTCTGAGTTCTTGTTTGATGACCAGCTTCCTCTTGTAAGTCCTCATCCAGATTAGACTCATTTGATTCTGGATTTGTTTCTGCTTCTTCAGTCACCTCAGATTCTCTGGAATTTGAACCTGAAGACTGATTTTCCTCTGCTCTCCTCTCTTCTTCATTCTGAATAGGTTCAGTCTCCTCATGGTGTTCACAGAATTCAACAGGATCAATGGAAGGGATTGGAAATATCACAGATTGAATTCTGTGTTCTGATGTTGGTGTATCCCTTTGTCCTGCATATACATCACCACTGAAGCCCAAAGAATTAGTGAGTGAATCAATGTCAAATAGCCAATTAGGACCTGAACCAATAGGATTTGGTGTGTTCTCATTGCATTTGACATTGTCACTTTCTTCAATTATTCTAGAAGAGGTATTAAATACTCTGTAGGCCTTACTTTGAGATGAATACCCAACAAGAAAACCATCATCTGCTTTGCTATCAAACTTGCCTAAGTGAGATTTGGTATTGAGAATAGTACAAGGACATCCAAATGGTTTGAAAAATCCAATATATGGTTTCCTTTTATGGAAAAGCTCATAAGGTGTCTTGTTTTTAGGCTTTACAACTAAAACTCTGTTTTGAACATAGCAGGCAGTATTAACTGCTTCTGCCCAAAAAGTAATTGGTAATTTTGAGTCAGCTAACAGAGATCTAGCAGCCTCAATCAGTGTCCTATTCCTTCTCTCAGCAACACCATTTTGTTGTGGAGTCCTAGGAGCACTGTATTGTCTCTCAATTCCTTTTTCTTCACAAAAGGTGTTTAGATCAAAATTTTTAAACTCAGTTCCATTATCTGATCTAATGACTTTCACTCTTTGATTTGATTGGTTTTCAATTTTGAGAATAAAAGATTTGATCAGTCCACTTGTCTCATCTTTAGTTCTCAGAAAATATACCCAAGTAAATCTAGAATAATCATCAACAATAACTAAGCAGTATGATTTCTTGCCAATACTCATCACATTAGTAGGACCAAACAGATCCATATGTAACAGTTGAAGAGGAGTTGAGATGGTGTTTATCTCTTTGGTCTTATGAGAAGTTTTGTGTTGTTTGCCTTTGAGACAAGCAACACAATGATCATCACATGAATAGACTTTGGATGGCAAACCCCTTACAAGGTTATTCTTAACAAGTTTATTCATTGTTTTAAAGTTCATGTGACACATCCTTCTGTGCCATAGTGATGATTCATCTAAAGAAGCTTTTGAAACTAAACAATTTAGAGATGAATCAGATGAAACACTTTCCAAATCTAAACAATAAACATTATCCTTCCTAGGAGTTCTCAGAAGTATCATGTTTTCATCAACCACTTTGTATCCAGGAGCAAGGATAATACATTCAGAATCAGTAAACAATATACTATGCTTCTTGTCACAAACCTGTGATACACTTAACAGGTTGTATCTCAATTGTTCAACATAGTATACATCTTCAAAGGTCATCTTACCCTTTGAAACATCACCCTTACCACTTATCTTTCCACCAGCAGGATTATCCCCAAATGCAACATGTCCTCCATCAATCTTTTTGAAATTTTTGAGGCAGGCCATGTTACCTGTCATGTGCCTGGAGCAACCACTATCAACATGCCAAATGCTCTTCCCCTTGAGCTGTTGGTTGCCCTGCACATCAAGATAAATCAGTTAGTTTTATTTGGAACCCAAGCCGAAGTGGTCTTGGGTCTCCCTTGCTCATCAAAATACTTACACTTGGTTTTGATGAGATTTTGAAATTTGGGTACTGCTGTGCTGGAGTACTTTGTCAAAATTATTGGTGTAGCAGCACTAGCAGCAGTACTAACAGTGCTAGCAGTACTAATACTGGGAGCAGCAGTATTGTTAGCAGCAGTATTGTTAGCAGCAGTATTAACCTCAGAAGTACTAACAGAGGTAGCAATATTAACAGAGTTAACACTGCTAGAAGCAGTATTAACAGAGTTAATACTGCTAGCAGCAGTACTATCTGAAGAAGAAGCACTAAAAGTATTAGCAGCACTAACATTGGACTGATTACTAGCAGTACTAACACTGCTAGCAGCAGTATTGTTTTTAGTGCTTTTTGGAACCCACATAGTATCACATTCCTTTTCAGTCGTTTTCTTTATGTGGCCTTTGGGTTTATCTTGTTTCTTTGCCACATTTTTCTTTGCAGACTTTTTATATCCACCATTCTTTCTGTAACCACCAGGTTTTTGAAAAGATCTTTGAGCATTAAACCTTTGGTTAACAGGATTGAAATAACAGTGTTTGGCTAAGTGATTTAGCTTACCACAGATGAAACAAGGTTTTGGCCTGTTGATTCTGTTCAGGTCAACTCCTTGTCTCATAGCCCACTGGTTATTCCAGTTCCTTTGATTTCCCCTCTGATTATCATGTTTTTGGGGCTTGTTCTCTTTAAATTTCCTGCAGGAACACTGTTTACAAGTATTAGAGTTCACAACTTTGGGCTGTGTGTAATGAACTTCCTTTTTCTCTTCAGTCCTTTTGATCTCTGTGTTCTTGACACATGGACTCTCACATTCCTCATCAGAGTCTACTTTGTCAGTCTCATCCTCAACAACTATTTCTTTTTCACAAGGATCTATTTTAATCTTTAATTCAGGTTCCTTTCTATCCTTGGTCTCTAACAAATCAGACTTAGGAGGTATGTAGTTGTTATTGTAGGGTGGCGGTGTGGTATTGTATCCTATCCCTACTTTCATCTTGTCATGGATTTGTGCTTTAATGATGGTGTCCATGGTTTTAGAAGCACAGGTAAACTTTTCAACATCAAGTTTAACCTTTTTAAGCTCTTCTTTTAACTTCTCATTCTCCTCCCCAGACACTTTCAGCTTAATCTCATACTCATTCTTCTCCCACTTCCAATAGTTAGTATTATAGTGGTGTTGAAGTTCATTAGCTTGAAAAGCTCTAATCTGTTCCTCAAACCTTTCTACAATCCTAACATAATCTTTCACATCTTTCTCTAGCCTCTTAAGGTCATCACACATACTCTGATTGTGATCCCTATATCTTTTAACAGCATCAATGCAAGCTTGAGAACAGAGTTTAGATTGTACCTCAGTGGGGATATCAGATACTTCTGCCATAAGAGCTTGATTTTGACAGGCTTCTTCAGCTTGATCACTCCAATCAAATCCCATTCCTTGTTGAGAAACAAGGGCTTGAGAGGAGCTTCTGTTTTGGTTTCCATTTGGAGTCTGTGATCCTCCACTTCTGCATTCTCTGGCAAAGTGTCCCATCTTGTGACACTTGTAACACTCAACCTTGGACTTGTCAAAGCCTGCACCATCTTCTCTTCTTTGGGAAAAGTTGTTTCTCCCAGTCCTTTTGATGAATTTCTTCACCCTCATTGATAGCATAGCCATCTGCCATTTGATGTCCATCTCTTCCAGATCATCAGCATTAATCTGCTCTAAATCATCATTGATTAGAGAAGAGTGAACATGACTAGAGAAGAATGCTTCTAGTACAGAGTCTGTAGTCTTCTCTTGATTGGTGGTTCCACCAGCAGCATTAACAGAACCTGCAGTATTAACAGAATCAGGATTAGCAGCATTATCAGAGGATGAAGATAATAAAGCAGCATTATAAACAAATCCTGATGGCCTTTTCTTGGCTTCAACTTCAGCCTCAAATACTCTCAGATCATTGTAGAGGTCATCTAGCTCTTTGTCCTCCAATTGGTCATTCTGTCTGAATGAGACTGTGTACATGGTCCATTCTTCTCCCAATGATCTAAGGAACTTTCTATTGACATCATCAGCATCCATGTGTACACCCACAGTTGCTAATTCTCCAATTAACTTGTTAAATCTGTCAAAAGTTTGAGTCATAGACTCATTCTTTCCAGACATAAAGTTTTCATATTGTTGCCTGAGAATAGCCTTTTGATTTCTCTTTGTGCTCTTTGTGCCAGTAAATCTTTTCTCCAGAGCATTCCACAACATCTGTGCATCTGTGCAGTGTTGGAATTGATGTTGATACTCATTAGGAATAGCCAAAAGCAGAGTGCTTAATGCCTTCATCTCTGTTTGTCTGACTTTCTTTTCAGCATCTGTCTTGGGAGGAGGTCTCTTTCCATCTGCTCCAATCTTTCCTTCATTACATGGGCCATTTTCTATGATGTCCCATATTGCATAATCAGTAAGAAGAATGTACTGCTTGATTCTCAGTTTCCACATGTCAAACTCATTGGGTTTGAGCATGGGAACCTTTGAAACAAGAGTACTGTGAGAATCCATTGAATTGTCCATAGCTTCTAAGATACCAATGCTCTGATACCACTTGTCAGGATCGATTCTTAACAAGAATTAAACTTCTTAGAAACAGAATTTAGAGAATCTTGCGGAATAGAACTCTAAATCAATTAAAGAACAATCAATAGAAATTCAATAAACTGTATATATATCAAACAGTTATTACTCACAAGTTTTACACCAAACCTCAATCTTGTTGAACAGGCTCAACAAGACGATTTCTACTTCTCTAGAAATAGGATCTATGATCTTGAGGTTAATTCACTCTTGAATGAATATCGAATTCTGTATACTATCTATCTTCTGTTTTCGTATATATTCGTATATTTTCTAATAGCTATCTATCAATACTATTTATACAAAAGGAATTACAAGATAACTATCAAAAGTAAATTGATCTTCTGAATCTTCGTTAAACATATCTTGATCAATTCCTTCTTTGTCTCCAACAGTATCGCATCCCAAACTTATCAAGTCAGCAGTATTAACAATGATTTGTCTCAGCAGCATTAACGACCTTCAGCAGTATTAACCTTCACAGTCTTCAAGCAGTAGTAACTCAGCTCAGCAGTACTAACCATGTCTAGCAGTAGTAATTTGGTCTAGCAGCACTAACTTCGTCTAGCAGTACTAACTTCGTCTAGCAGCAGTAACCTTGCCCAGCAGTAGTAACGAAGACCTGGCAGTAGTAATGTAGACTTAGCAGTACTAACCATACTTGGCATATCTTCAGTTCCCAACAACTATATATAGGTTAAAAAACCATTTTACACAAACAATCTCAAATATATCAATAAAAAGATATCATAGCATTCATTGTGGCGTGTAGGGGTGAACATGGTACGGTACCATGTCTTTTTTCCATATATCATATACCAACGAATTACAATTGATACGCAAAATTTTATACCATGTACCAACCAATTATACTTGGTACCAACTAAATTGGTACAACTTTTTTCGGTTGGTACATATCGGTATGTTTTTGTACCAACATCTCAAAAATTTGAAGTAAGAATTAATAAAATTGGCATCTTTACCAACTACATCTAGATACATAAACACGTCGAACATTAATAGCATGTTGATATGCGTTGTACCATTTACCTCTACTTACACAAATATTCATATAACACAAACATTCACTAATAGTCTAACACAAGCGACAATTGAGGAGTGAAAATGGACCATGGAGAGTGAAGGTGTAGGCGAGTTATTAAATTTGTTAAGGATAATCGAATGAATTCAATCAAGTTTTTTATATCAATTCGTATTACAATTTAACAAAATTTAAAACAAGATAATTTAAAATTTTATAAATCAAAATATGTTGTATTATTGATTAAACTTTAATTAATAAATAATTAAAAAAACAAGTTGGTACGGTACAGTATTACCGGGGTACACGATCTCTAATACCATGTACCAACCAAGTTTAGATAGTTGGTACGGTATAAAATTAGGTTGGTACCAACTAAATTGGTACCAATTAAATTGATATGGTTGGTACGAGAATTATTTGGTTTGTCTTGATACAAAATTGACATCCCTAGTGGCATGTGGTCATGAGTAATTAATAACCATATTTATTGTTTGATTAGTTGCATGCCTTGTCCGAGTATATATAGCATAGTTCTAGATCGCGTGACGCACGTTATGACATTGATGTTAACCCTTAAAGCCTTAGGACACACAATGGGGGTACGATGCTTTTTAGTTGGTAACCTGTGACGACAAATTTGTACATCGTATATATATAAGAAGCCTTCATTTGAGAGCCCATAAAAGAATTCGCTGGAAAATATTGTTTTCGATGGATTTATGGCGGATCTGGAGGCCGGAATAACATGCGCCGCGAACTCAAATTTCAAGCGGATTTTTCGGCGAATTTACCATTTCCGGTGGATATTGGCCACCGGAAATCCGCTAGTAAATTTTTTTCATTTTTTCGATTTTCTTGACTTAGTTAATTAAATTAGTATCAAGGTTAATCTTCCGGCGGATTTCCGCCGGAATTTGATAAATTTTTGTAAAATCATATTTAGGAAATTGAAATAAATAAATTAAATTAAATTTCCGGTGGAATATTACGCGGGTTGTATTTAATTTCATAAATTTATTTAAATTAGTTTTTAGAAAATATATTTAATTGTTTCCGGAGGAATATTCTGCTGGAAATCCGGAGGAAAATCCGAAGATTTAAAAAAAATCGACGGTGTTCCTACGGATTTCCAGTGGAAGCCAACGACCTTTGACTTTTTTAATAAGCGCTGGAAATCCACCACAAAACTCCGCCATATTAGGCCTTCTATTTAGTAGTGACAACCTCCCCCCCCCCCCCCCCCCCCCTGGAGGCCGGAATAACATGCGCCGCGAACTCAAATTTCAAGCGGATTTTTCGGCGAATTTACCATTTCCGGTGGATATTGGCCACCGGAAATCCGCTAGTAAATTTTTTTCATTTTTTCGATTTTCTTGACTTAGTTAATTAAATTAGTATCAAGGTTAATCTTCCGGCGGATTTCCGCCGGAATTTGATAAATTTTTGTAAAATCATATTTAGGAAATTGAAATAAATAAATTAAATTAAATTTCCGGTGGAATATTACGCGGGTTGTATTTAATTTCATAAATTTATTTAAATTAGTTTTTAGAAAATATATTTAATTGTTTCCGGAGGAATATTCTGCTGGAAATCCGGAGGAAAATCCGAAGATTTAAAAAAAATCGACGGTGTTCCTACGGATTTCCAGTGGAAGCCAACGACCTTTGACTTTTTTAATAAGCGCTGGAAATCCACCACAAAACTCCGCCATATTAGGCCTTCTATTTAGTAGTGACAACCTCCCCCCCCCCCCCCCCCCTTACACAATATTAAAAACAAATCATTTTAATTTTTAAATTACACTATGTACCCTTATAGTTAGTTATTTACGCTATGTTTGGCAAATTAGCTGATAAAGCTAGCTGATGAATAAGTCGTGTTTGACAAAAACTAGTTGATAAGCTAGCTAACAAATGTAAAATGACCAAAAGGGGCATGTTAAAAAATTACTCAAATCTAACATTGTATGATTAAAACAAACAATGATTAAAATTATTCAATTGTAACATTGTATAATTAAAATAAACCATTAATGTATTTTTAACATTATATAAAATAAACCACTAACATATTTTTTAACATTTCAATATGATAATTAAAACAAACCACTAACATATTAATATCATTATAGTGTAACTAACCACCAACACATTCATCATATTAAAATAAGTAGCAACAAAATAATAAGGGTTTTTAACATCTTGTTTGAATAACTAGTAATAAGAACATTAACAACTCAATAACACATTTCAATTACTTAGACCATCCACATCCCTGCAATTCATTTACACTTTCAATTGTGCCACATCAGCTTTTGCAATTATCATCCACATCCCTGCAATCCACTTACACTTTCAAAAATGGTCCCCACTAGAACATTTATTAATTATTTTATACATTATTATATATATTCTAATTATTTTTTAGTTAATAAATACATGATATAAAAATCAATTTATTTAAATAATTTATAAAAAATAAAAAATATATAAAAAATATAAATATAAATTTTAATATTTAAACTAATTAAACTATATTGTATTTATATTAATTTAAAAATAATATATATGTATATACGTACATATAATATTTTATAAAAAGAATAAGTAATTTAATTAAAATATAAATTAACATTATTAATTCATAAAATATATTATTTTATATGAAAAATTAGTTTATTTAAATAATTATGAAAAAAAATTAAAAAAAATAGGGATAGATGGTGACTTGGTGCCACGTGTGATTGCAGGTGAAATTGCAAATGTTGCAATTGGTTTGGTGATGTGGCACACACTTTTCATTTGCATGCCCATTTGCAAGTCAATTTGCAAGTGTGTGTGGATGCCCTTAGGTTTAAAAAACATTATTAACATTCCATATCATATTTGCAATGTTGTTATGGATTTCTCGCATCTCATTGCTTGACCATCGCATGCTACCTTGATTAAAACTTGTTTCGTCATCTAACTCTTCCATATGTATGTAATCACGATGTTGTTGAACAATGTTGAAAACCATATCTTCCACGTCATTCCTTCTAATATAATTATGAAGAGCAAATGTCGCCATTATAACATCTATTTGTGTTGTCTCGCTAAACCTTGACATTCTGTTCAATATTTTCCACGCCTTCTTCAAGACTCCAAATGATCGTTCAATACAACTCCGAAGAGACGAATGAACACAGTTGAAAGCCTCTTCAACATTAGTTGGAAGCACATTTTCAAATTGTGACTGGTGATATCTAATACGAGAATATGGTGCTAGATATCCTTTTCGGTCAGGATATCATTTGTCTACTATGTAATATTTTCCTACGAGAAAGAGAAAACAAATTTCATGAGGTTATTAACACATAAATTATGAAATAATGTTAAATTAGTTGTATCTTCTGCTGGCCTAGAAAAATTCATAGATGGTGTCCCAATTGCATGAATGAAGACTTGGGTATCATGTGCTGATCCTTCCCAACCAACGGATACAAATGTAAAAAACATGTCAAAGTCACATACGACCAATTACATTGAAGGTGGGAACTCCTTTTCTGCCCCTATATCTCATTTGGTCTGCGACTGGAATACAAACATCTACATGAGTACCGTCAATGCACCCAATGCAGTCCTGTAAACAAAATTGATTGAATTACTATAAACTTGAGGTAATCTATACTACCTTATAAAGCATGTAAGACTTTTGTCTTAAAGTCTTAAAGTCTTAAAACATTTTCTTTTCTATACTATTTATACTATCTTATAATGCAAATAACCTCCAAACTCTTAAAAACAAATTTTAAAGCTACATGTACCATTGTTTAAAGCATAAGTTCTTAAATTTTAGAGTGAGGAGACTACAATTGCTAAAGCTTTATACACGCGTGAGACTCTCATCATTGAATTACCAGCCTCTTCGTCTTCTCCCCTCCCCCAAAATCAGATTTTCTTTTCAGGTTCCTAATTTGAATTCAAAATTCAAAACCTGAACCAAGTTCTGCTCTCTCTCTCTCCCCGTCGTCTCACTCTCCTCCCTCGCTTCAGGGTTTAGGTTTCTTCAAGGTTTGTTCTCAGGTAAGATTTCTTCACGGTTTATTCACAGTTGGGGTTGTTTCTGTTTCTCTCAAATCTATTTCTTCTCAGATACGAACCAAGGGTTTGTTTCTCCATTTCTTTCACCTTTCCATCGCCTCTCCTATCCTCGTTATGAATTTTGATGTTTTTATGGGTTTACTTAGACATCTCAGGTAATCCATGAACTGCGTTACTTCGACATCTCAGGTAATTCATGAACTGATTTTTATCTGTGTTAATGGCACCAAAAATGATTTCTTTGTGTTAAATCGATTTCTTTAGTTAAAAATCAAAGTTTTTTCTGTTTCGGTTTTTGTTGTAGATTGGTAATCGATGAGAATAACTATTGTTTCTAACAACTGTTGATTTCTACTTGCTCGGTGTTCTGCTTCAATCATCGTTCTCCAAATTTTCTATGTGTTGCCGACTGCCGTCCTTCAACTGTCTCCGCTCTTTCACTTCTATTTAGGGTTTACAGCACCAACATCCGTCCTTTTATCGTAAAAATCCCCAAATTGATTTTCAATCTATGTACAGAAACATTAAAGTTCATTTTAGCATAATAAAACTTGCATATTTTAAATGAATCGCTGATTCAACCGTCTAAAACACTCATGAAAAAATGATGTAAGAAAAGTTCATGCCTAACTGTGAATCCCAAGTAAGTTTATTGTATATTGCTTTTGTTTGCAATTTACTGAGGTCCAATCCCATAACATTAGTATTAGATAAACCCATATTATGTTACTGATTTTTATTTATATTTTGTAATTGTAGATGTAAAAGTCATGACATACTCATATGCCTCATGTACAGAAAAAAGACCCGTGGTGAGACTGCTTGGGTCAACAGGTGAAAAGGCAGTTGCCTGAAGCTCCTTAAAATCAGATAAGCCATGTAAGTCATTGTCCTCATGACAAAGTTCCATAGGTATTATTATTTTTGAGCAGTATGCGTTATTGAAGTATGTGCTTGACTACACTCAAGAATGAAGATAAGATGGAATTTAGCAGAATCTTGGAAGCAATCAAGGTTTGTTTTCATATAAAGTTTCTTTGATCAAGCATGTGCTTTTATAGAAATTGTATAGCTCATTTTGAAACCGATTTATGTTATATTTTAGGCCAACTTCAATGATAGTTATGAAGAATACAGAAAGAAGTGGGGTCCGATAATGGTTCTAAATCTCATGCTAAAACAAAAGCAAATGAGAGGGTTATTGCCAAGGAGGCTGCTCAAAGGTTGGCATCGAACCCTTCATTATCCATGTTTAGTACCTTTTTGTTATGCTTTCATATTTATATGCTTTTGTTTCACATGCATGCTTTTTGGACCTAAATTGTAGCATGGCATGAAACAAATTTGTTTCTTGACACAATATTAGCTCACTGCCAAACTGCCATCATAGCTCTATATTTCACCTGGGATTAGTATAAAATAGTAGCATTTAAAATGGTCTGTAAAGAGCATGATCAGATTAGTGTTTAACAGAGACACCAGGACAAGCTAATTAACTGCACTTCTATATAAAGCTAATGTTGGACATCGTGGAGTACTGACTCTTTGTGTTTGATTTTTCTTCTACCTTATTGTTTTCTGGTACACCCTGCTATTGTGCAAGAGTACTACAGTGTTGAGAATTTAGCTATTGTTTGTTGGAGTATCAATCATGGGTTTTTTACTAATCATGCTGTTGTGCAAGAGTACTACGTTGTAAACAAACATGCTTATGTGCTTGAGCGAATAAGCTGTAAAGTCTGTTAAGCTCATTAAGCCCTAAACAAACAACACCGTAGTTAATTTGGTGGGGCCCACGAGGTGATTTATATGGTTGCAGTTTCGACGAATAGAACCGCAATTTCACAAGTTTCCAATTATCCGAATCTTTCGTCACAATTGTTGTGCCAAGTTCTATATCCTACGTTACACGTATGTCTCCTCAATTCTATCAAACTATATCTACTTCTTTTTTCCGCTTTTATATTGCTTTATTTAATTCTCTTTATGCTTTCTTTTGATTGTTTAAATAGGCAGATAAAGAAACCGATGAGATCTACGCCTTTACCTTTGCAGTTGTCTCCTAAATGCTATGTTACACGTATGTCTCCTC
The DNA here is from genome assembly GCA_033807775.1 of Saussurea involucrata. Lineage (NCBI taxonomy): Eukaryota > Viridiplantae > Streptophyta > Magnoliopsida > Asterales > Asteraceae > Saussurea > Saussurea involucrata. The sequence goes on from CM066317.1 coordinate 3,350,123, forward strand.
AATTCTCTCTTACTTTCTTGTAAGAACCATCGGAGACCTGCCAGTTGAGCTTGCTCTCCCAACTGCCTTTACCTTTGCATCATCTTGCCCTCTCTGCAACCACATCTTCGATTCCGATTCCAAGTCTGTCCTCTTCATTCCTCAATGTGTTTGAACCTAAATTCTTCACTTCTACTAAATTGGGATTATATTTAATACATTGTACCATATATGTATCACAAATTAGACCTCCATATGCTTGGTTTGTTAACAAAGATTGGGAATTTTGAATTGATTTGGTTTGTTAACAAAGATTGGGAATTTTGAATTGATTATAGTTTTTCACCCTCTTAATATGTGATGGTTTTTCTTTTTCCAATTTGATCAAGTGTTTTCTTTATTTTTATTTTTTTGGAGCTTTAACTTTTTTAACACAATGATATTTTGTCGATGAAATTGATACATTCTATGGAAGTTTTATTAATTGTTTTTCAATCGTGATGTTGATTTTATGAAGGGAAATAGACGAGGATGTCATTACGAGCAAGGATTTTCGGAGAAGTCACAATGGGATTTGTGGTTGCAGATATGTGAACGGTACGTGAACCCATTTCTGCATATACGTGAACTCCATTTTTGGAAGCTCATGAGAATGAGAGATTTGTTTTCACCGATGATTTTGATGCATCTACAGATTGGGTAAGAAATTGTTTCTTGTGGAGTACCCAAGGCACAACGAACAACTCCATCCTTGTTCTATGTCTGTTAGAAATAATAGAAATGAAAATAAAAACTTCCGGCTTTATATAATACAATGAGTCTTTTCCTCATAAGTCCAAATTTCCATTCCAGTTATGAAATTAAGTTACCGTTGATGCTGTTATTTGCTGGTGTACTTTGTTACCATCACTAAACACTTACATTGGTATGTGCTTACCAGTTTAACTATCTTATTATGTGGTGTTGTTTTGAAAGACGTCACTTGTTACACGTTTAACATGATAACTTATTGTCGCGTTATATGTGAGACATGTGACTTAACATGGTTACTTTCGTGCACGATGAAAAAGTCACCATTGTATAAAATTTGCGACAACAAAGTAAAACTGAAACTCAATTTCTTCCATTATTATTGCACTTAAGTTTTATACCTCTAAAAACAAAAGGCACCTAGGGAAACTTTTGCATTACCGCTGCATTGCGCGGGTATGCTGCTAGTTATAGTTAATATATAAATAAGCATTTACCTTGAAGTAAGGCATGTATCTACTATCATTTTCAATAGAGTAAACTCTACTTTTGGTCCCTAAGGTATAGTGATTTCTTTGAAACAAGGACTTGTGGTTTCATAAGTAGACTTTTGGTCCTCATGGTTTTGATTTTGCTCTAGAATCAGGACCTTGCCACTAACCCCGTTAAAAACCACCGTCAGAGTCAGGGGTATTTTCGTCATTTCACATTTTCTTCCTATTTTTGTAATTGTTTTTTGTTTTTTTTACTTTTACAAAAATCATTAAACTATAGGGACTTGATATGCAATTATAGTGTCTTTTTCATTCTTTTTGAAAAATCTTCATCTCTTCATCTCCTTTACATTCATATGAACATTGAACACCAAACACCAAACTTTTTTGATTTCTTTTGTTCGTAATTACTGTTTATCAAAACGGATGACAACCGGTTGTTTTCGATCCAATCTGATCGATGGCGTCTCCAGTCTTCATAAGCATCTTTAATGGCTGTAACTAATAACACCATTGCTAATGGCAAAATGGAAGCAAATCTGCCGAAAACAACAAGCTGGGGAAGCTGGTTGAGAATGGCGATTATAAGGAAATATACATAGGCAACTCTGTGGAATTGTTCAAATAGGTTTCTGGGCAAGAAGGTTAAAACAGAATACTTGCTTGTTCTAATGGAATTACCAGAAAATTCAAACTTTTCATTAGTCTTTAATGGATCATTTATATAAACCAACCTCGAATCTTCATCACTGATCTCTCTATGAGACATGGACATGCTATTAGAACCACCTCGAGATCCATACCGCACTTCCTTTGACCTCAAATCGACAAACCCAACTTCTTTGATTGAGTTTGAGTTTGCTCTCAAACTGTTCGACGAAATGCTTCTGTGGGAAGACGAGTTGTGCAAACTTGGTAACTCCTCTTCTTGAAGATCAACACTTTTGGGTTTATTTAAATTTATATTGAATGTATCTCTAAACTAACAAACAACAACTATTTACAGAATTAAACCAACTGAAATACAAGTAATCAAATGAATTAACAAAAATGGGTTGTTGTGAAGGATCAAAACAACAAAAACAAGAGCGAGATTGATGGAACCTAAAACTAATCTTTTGGGGTTCTTCAAAAACGGATTTGTGTTGTTGATTTTGTTCTTAGATTATGGGTTTGAATCTTGTTTTTCTTAGATTATTTTTTGGTGGGTTTGAATCTTGGTTTCTTAGATTATTTTTTGGTGGGTTTGATTTTGGTTGGAAGCAAAGCATGAAAAAAAGGTGTTGGACACAAGAATATTCAGTTGGAAGAACGAAGGTAAGGAAAGAATGAACAAAAAGGAGAAGCAAAAGTTGAAGAAATAAATCAACAATCACTATTGCCAAAATTAGTTCAAGTGCAGCAAGCATTTTATTCAAGAACTGAAAGATGATGTTAGACTTGGTACCTGGTGTTAGTGCTTGATCTCCAAAATAGTGGGTTTAGAAATTTGGGAAAGAGGCGTGGGTTTAGGAGAGAGATGAATCTTGTAACAACCCATAACTACAACAGGACATACATAGCATTAAATCATAACATTACAAAATTGGGTCCCAAAATTTCATTACATTAGTCTCAAAACTTAGGTTGGCGAAAACAACCTATATAAACAACTGAGAACAACTACTACTAAAAGTATGAGTGGCACAACTTCTACTGCATCTATACTCTAGTCCTGCTCTGCTCGCTTGCCAGAGCCGCCTACAAAATGCTTACCTGAAAATGGTTTGGTTTTGAAAAGCGAGGGTTAGACCAAAAGGTCTAGTGAATTCCCTCCAAAAGCAACATACATCAACAATATAAAATCATTTTATACAAAAACAGTACTTTCTCCACATAAGCATCAATCATGGTACTGCACAGTGTTTAAGGATCACCTAAGCTACCGCGATCGGGGCCCAAGCAGACTCCCCTCTATCCGAGTAGGAAGGAAACGAATTCCCTCCTACAAGCTCGTCACATATCCGAGTAGGAAAGAAACGAATTTCCCCCTACAAGCTCATCACAAATTCCCAAGGGATCATCGGATCCCGAGGTACTCAGATCCCACTGTGCAGACCGACTCCACATAGCATACACATAGCTCATCATAAATCATGAAACGTGAAACCTTTATAAATCTTTATAAGTCATTCAGTGTTGCTAAATAGTCCTTTAATTAAAACATACTTTTCATGGGGAAACATACGTAACAGTTGTAAACAATTCATGCTCATAAGTGAACCATAATCAGTAAAAACATTTTAACTTTCATTCCACGTAAAAAGGGTTAATGGAACTCACCTGGCTTGCTCGCTTCAAAGCTTTTCACTTACGCTTCCGATCTCTAGGTGGAACACCTAGAATTTTAGAAAACATGCATCTTAAATCTAACAATCGATACTCGAGCTTACTTCCTAGCATACCCTCAACTTATCTAAGTTTGATAAGTTACACTCCTAGTCCAAGAATCATAATTAATGGACTCTGCCTACCGATTCAAGTGAAATAGTATTCTGGATTCCTTAATTCACCCAATACCGAAACTTATTAAAAGCCCAAATAATTACTAATATCGGATCCCACTTAATCGCTAATATCGAAGCCCAAGAACGATAAAATGAAATTCGGTCCAAAGTCCACTATACCGGATCTGATGTTATGCAAAGCCCAACAATCGGTTCATTTTAAATTAATTTCGGACTACATGTGAGGCCCAAATCCGGATCTCAAAATGAATACCGGATCATGTTTGATTCCGGATATTGATACCACTCCGGATTATATATTTTTATTAATACCGGATCTTAATTGCAAAAGCATACCGGAAGCCCAATTGCAAAGCTTACCGGAAGCCCAAATTCCGGTACTAAGAAATTTCTGGACCTCTCCTACTTTTACCCACTACCGGAACCACTAAAAACATTTCCGGACCCTTATAATTTTCCGGATCCTTGCATGACCCAAGTCCGGTCTCGGTCCAATTAATAAGGCCCACCTACTGAAACATTAATCTAAATACCATATCGGATGTTGATTGGATGGGCCCTGGTCCTTCAGGCCCATCAATACCGACTCTACACTAGCTACCAAAATCGGTCCAATTAATATTCAAATTCGGGAACTCGAAAGAAAGATGGTTTCGGATCCAAAAGCGGTGAGTTCCGGATCTTGCTTTGATTCCGGATCCAAGGCAAGACTTCTGGATCAGCTTAAATAAAAAATATACTGGAACTCTAAATTTTTCCAAGTTCCGGAACACTCTATTAAAACCAGTTCCGGAACATCTCGAGTTTCTATTCCGGATCTATATTTACATCCCAGAACCTCGCAAGAATTTATGGCGATGCGATACAAGTTAACAATAATACTGAAAATCAATCCGTTTCACTCAGATTACCATTCTTTCCAACATGTGATTAATCTAACTCTATGAAGATTATCTAATCTCTTTTAATCATTCTTTGAAAGCTCTTGAATACAGAACCCTCAAATAACCCAATCAATCCGACAAAACTCTAAATTAAGGTTGGGATTTGGGGAATACCTGATGAAATTGCAGCAGGATCAACTCCCAATACTTTTCTCCTTTCAAAATCTGATGAAGCTGCACTTCTTTCTCCAATTTGCACAAATGAAAAAACTCTCTTTTCTTTTCTCTGCTCTTTCTCTCTTCTAGCCGCCACACACACACAATAGCATTTTCTTAGGGCTTTGTGCTATAAAAAGGGTTTTTGTACCTTCTTTCTCAATTTACAAAACTGACCCCAGACCTTTAACTTTACAAATTTCTCCACGAACTTAACCTTTCCAATTAAAAATCTCGGTTATTACAACACTCCCTCCTTAAAAGAATTCTGTCCCCGGAATTCCTTATTGGGAAAGATGCGGGTACTTGAACCTCGTTTCCGCTTCTACCTCTCAAGTTTCCTCTCGTTCTTTATGGTATCTTCACTGAACCTTTACTAATATCCGACAAGTCTAACTTGTAAGCCTCGGCTCCAACTCGTTCAATAATGGCGAAAATCAACTCCTTCTCACCAGTATCTCTTGCAAGGTCGCCACCATCTCAACTTCCAATATTTGCTCTCTAGAATAGAGACGTGCATCGCACTAAGAATTCTTCTACAATCTCATCGGACACCCCAATTTCGTACGCTATCTAACCACTCTTCAAAACTTCGACGGATCTTCGAAACATAATCCACCTCACTTTTCTTCGGAACAAATCGACCACCGCTCATCGACCATTTCATACGTTCTCACCACTTTATCACCCACACTTATACGTAACTAAAAGCAGGAAACCTCCATGCTCTCTCACTGAAGTGTTCACTTATCCGAATTTAACTTATCCTGAAAAACATCGATTTCTCACTACTTGCCACAAGTGTCTAGTCATATAACATAACTTCGGTTACTCTCGCTCGATGAGGAGAAGTAACCATGCTCTCACAAAACCATTCCCCATAGCCTATTACTGAACGACCAGTACGTTTGAACATTTCTCACAACGACACCAACTCAACTCATTCAACTGCCCCTTTCCACTTCTTTCCCGCACAAAACATACACAAATCCCCTTCCTCGATACTCATTCCAGGAGTTCGCACACTTATCGATGACAATCTACACACCACTGCACTTTTCGGTATTACTGTCAAACTTACTACTGTAACATCTCGATTTTTATAAAGTGTTATGATTGGTTATTTGATAGATTAAATTTAGAGTTTATCCCCGAATAAGTTTCGTTAATTGTTTTATTGGAATTATAAGTTAAGGGGTAAACTTTAATTTTAATTTTTAAGTTGGAGGGTATAAATTGTCATCTGATGATAATTGAGGGACTAAATTGGTTAAGTGATGAAAGATATATCATCACCACCGCCTCTTTTAATCTAAAAGAGAAGTGAGATGTTTTTTTATCACTTTTGTGTCTTGGTGTGTGTGTGTTTCGTACGACAAGAGAGAGAGAGAGAGAGAGAGAGAGAGAGAGAGAACCGAAAGAAAGAAGAAGAAGAAGAAGAAGAAAAGCAGATTGTTATAGCAGGAAACTAAGAATTCTAGTTGGTAAAACTAAGGTATGTCTTCACTTAATTTACTCCTCTCTTTTAGATAAAGCTTTATATGGGTTTAGAAATTGGGTTTTAATGTTTTGGAAGATATGAAAATTCTGGGTTCATAGGTCTCTTCTACTAATGATATTAAGCATATATGCACTTTTGTAGAAATTGTTATGACTTAAAAGTATAGATTTCTGGCTTACTTACGTTTTCTGTTAGCTGAGTTAAAGATGAATATCGCAATCAGTTAGTTGCGATAAAGATGATAGTTGCGATAAAGATGAATGTCGCAAGCTTTGGGTTGCGACAAGATTGTTATATCGCAATAGTGGGTTGCGATAAGATTGTTATATCGCAACAGTGGGTTGCGATAAGATGTTATGTCGCAACAGTTGGTTGCGATAAGAGGGGAATATCGCAACAGTGAGCTGCGATAAGTGTGGTGTCGCAAGTAATAGGTTGCGATAAGTGAAGATGCATTCCTTTGGGTTGCGATAAGTGACGAGAATATTGGGTTATTTAGGATTCTTAGTCTTTTAAGAGTCCTATTCAGTAAATTTATACAAGTACAATATGTATTTGGGTATTACAGACTTTGTGAAGTTTGGTGACGAAAATCCTTACAGCTTTAAGAAGTAAAGTAAGAGTGACGATATTGCTGTCAGGTGAGTTCATTCTTACCTTACCCTTTTATAACGTATTTAAAATTCTGGTAAGGTACATTTTTATAAATGAAATGTTTTCTTGAATGAATTTTGATGGATGATTATACGAGGTAAAATTGGTTATCTTTAAATTAATGGTTTTGCTTAATTTCATTAACGTTATTTGAAAATGATTTATAGGCACTAGTTTTTATGAACACATGGAATAGGCGTGGACTAATCGTAATTCCAGTGTGTATGATAAACGTGGAATAGGCGTGGACTAATCGTAATTCCCGTTTAGGTGAAATGAGGAATATGCGTGGACTAATCGTAATTCCCATTTCACATTGATGAGAAATCGTGGGATAGGCGTGGATTAATCGTAATTCCCGATTTCTAAGGAAGTAAAGAGATAGGCATGGTTTAATTGTAATCTCTACTTCCTTTCCAAGAAATTGACATGGATAATTGTGATTTCTTGGATATGAGCATTAATCTAGAATCCGTGGAGATTCGTAGTGGGCTCTTGAACATGATATCATGACTGACTTGGTGTTGGTCATATTCACGGAATCAGGTTTAACCCCGTCATCGTAAGATGTTGATACATATGGTAAGAAAAGGGTAAACCAGGTTTGTTATGCCTTGTTTACATTGACTTTTAAAAGTATTATTTTGAAACTGAATGTTCTCACTAGGCGTTAGCCTAATCGTTTCAAAATATGTTTTCTTACCAGGTACTAGCTCGGGCAAATAGTGGGAAGTGGGACGAGAGCTTTTTGAGATAGCGGAGAAGTTAATTAACGCAATAAGGCTTTTTGATGGATTGCTTAGATAACCTAGTTAATCTGATTATAGTGACATGATTAGATTAATAGGTTATTTGAAGAATTCTATATTTGTAAATATGACTCTCATAGTTAATTTCTCTGCTTATGTATAAAGTTTGGAAGATCTTTTGTTTAAATCTTGTTACAAATTGAGGTTTAAATTAGCCCCGATTCTTAGGGTGTTACAACTACTTCCAATTTACTCACTGATTTCGTCATACGATCTTCACCTCCCCACCTTAGCGTGGAGTACCGTCCACCAACCATTACTTGCCCCTCTCTTCCGACCTTTCCACAAGCTGATAACACTTCCTCATTCCTAAACGTAACCAAATCTCCAACCATTTCCTTCTAGGATCATTCCTTCACACATAAGAAACAATTCACATTTTTTAAAGATTTAGCATTTACTATAACACATTTTGACTAATCCATCCCTCATCTTCTTTTAAACTTCCAATGATTCCAAAACATACTTACTAAGCTACTCTTACAACCAAAAACACTTGGTCTCTCATTTGGACAACCACCCGATATCGCTACGACATTCTACTCCGATACTAGCCATATAACAAAGCCAACTTCCCAACCACGTGCTCTAATAACTTGATTAACAAATCGTACACCTCATCCGAAACCCTCGAAAACCTGATGCTTCCTCTTTCTAACATCACATTACTACAACATTGGTTGGCACGTTTATCTTGGCAATTGATGCCACTACTCACCCGTACATTCTCCACCCATAACATCACATTGCAGACCAGGTCTCTCGAGGTCAATCGCACACAATTCGAACTTGCCTTTAAATTCCTCTGCATAAATAACCGAGTTTAACTCGCTACTTTGTCTTTTACCAACTCTAAAACAACAACTCACGAGTTCCCGACTAATTCAAACATATTCGATTCATGCTAGTTCTTTGCGACTCCAAACCATTACATAGACAGAGCGAATTCTCTCACAGATCGATATAATCTACACACTCACTCCGTTCGTGCTAAGTACCTCATCTTTTTACGAACCGACCAAATCTCGTAAGTAGAACGTTTATCCAAAACAACAGTCTCTCACCAACTTAACACCCCTACAAGTTGCTCTATCAACTTCCACCCTTCTGGTTCAAGTCTTCGGCCTCAACCATCTTACCCAGCTGTCGGCTTCAACATCAATAGTCAATCTGTAACTACTTTCTTAACCTATTCTTTAACATGGGTTCCTTACGGAACCTAATCCTTCCAACATATCATAATCAACTTTATAATCCGTCTTCCTCATTTCAAAACCTACTCATGTAATCATTAAAATTACAAGCTCGCCTCAAAACTCATATCCCACACCGTGGACATTTCATTTCTGCCTCACAACACTACTCATAACGAGTTGCTAAGACTAACACCTCTCCACTCTTGGAGTTCTTCCTTAGCTTAAAATGTAATACTCTACGACCTAGTGAGTTCATAGCCTTCATGCATGACAACGCGGTAAATAAATCATTTCGCACATTTTATCATTTTAAATAAACAATACTTGGAACTAGCTTGGGTACACATGACCCCATTACTCTTATAACTTCAATGCCCTGCACAACGATTCGAGAATCATTTGCATGCATCTTCCCGTGAACCTTAATCTTACTCGATCCGAACGATGTTCTTACGACAGTAATATATTGAATGAAAATCTTTTCATACGACACAATTCTGAAAGAAATTACCGACACAAAGTAAACCGGTCGGTTCTCACACTCATTTATATGATATCAACAGGTCAATACTCATTTCGGTTATAAAAGATCTGCAGGTAAACGTTTTCTTGACCTTTTGCAACAAATTTGACTTATCATGAAAAGAGTGGGATATTTTGCAAATCGTTAAGCTCAAAACATTTCTTTGTGCGACGTAAATGGGATTGCCTTTTTCTTTAAACATACGCTTGCACACGCTGGCTCATTTCCGATAAAAATTGATATTTACGCCTTTACATTAATCACAAAAACTCATGTAACACATGTGAAGACGCAATGCATGAAATTCTACTTGCAGTTGAAGGCTACTCACTCAAACAAGGTCAACCGCTTTACCCAAGCAACTTACCATTGACATTTTACTTTCGACCAGTGGATTATGGGCCCACGTACTCAACCATTTCCTACTATTTTCCTCTCAAATAATTACCTCACATTCTACCGTTACACGCTTTCAATCCTCTACTGATATCTCCTTCTATTGATCCTGCCCTTGAAAAGCTCGACTAAGAAGTCAGGGCTCTAATCTTCTACTCGCTCTTGAATTGACACTTTCAAGGTCTCGACACTGTTCTTACTTACCATCACAACTGATCTACCCCACGATCTCTAGAACTGGGACTCTCCAAACCAGGAGTCTTACTCAAGGCAAACACTCATCATCTTCGAACCCACGAAGATCTACCTCTAGACGACTCATAACATTCCAGACAACATTTCTTGTCCCTGATGTATATATATATATATACGTCTCATCATAACTGACCTCTCACGATACTTCCCCAACAATGGGTCTCAATCTACCCCTCAGGAGTCTTTCTATCATTCTAGATTACTGGAACACGACGTATAACTAGCTTAAGACTACAACATCGGAATAATAAGGAAGGTTAAGCACATACATGTACCTATAAGTTTACAATTACACTGGCCAGGTGTAATCCCAAACTTACCTTACATGACTGTTCTCGGTACCCTATTAGTCCTATATCTACTATAGTGCCCTCCTAACGCATTTCCTATATCTACAATAGTGCCCTCCTAATGCATTTCCTGATTCTTAGTTGTGATTTCTACTCCAAAGTTTAAGTTTAGGCCCGTCCGATCACCTAAATACCTTAAACTATGGCTCTGATACCATTTGTAACAACCCATAACTACAACAAGACATACATAGCATTAAATCATAACATTACAAAACTGGGTCCCAAAATTTCATTACATTAGTCTCAAAACTTAGGTTGGCGGAAACAACCTATATAAATAACTGAGAACAACTACTACTAAATGTATGAGTGGCACAACTTCTACTGCATCTATACTCTAGTCCTGCTCTGCTCGCTCGCCAGAGCCGCCTACAACATGCTTACCTGAAAATGGTTTGGTTTTGAAAAGCGAGGGTTAGACCAAAAGGTCTAGTGAATTCCCTCCAAAAGCAATATACATCAACAGTATAAAATCATTTTATACAAAAACAGTACTTTCTCCACATAAGCATCAATCATGGTACTGCACAGTGTTTAAGGATCACATAAGCTACCGCGATCGGGGCCCAAGCAGACTCCCCTTTTGCCTTGTACCGGGGCCCAGGCAGACTCCCCTCTATCCGAGTAGGAAGGAAACGAATTCCCTCCTACAAGCTCGTCACATATCCGAGTAGGAAGGAGACGAATTCCCTCCTACAAGCTCGTCACATATCCGAGTAGGAAAGAAACGAATTTCCCCTACAAGCTCATCACAAATGCCCAAGGGATCATCGGATCCCGAGTTACTCAGATCCCACTGTGCAGACCGACTCCACATAGCATACACATAGCTCATCATAAATCATGAAACATGAAACCTTTATAAATCTATATAAGTCATTCAGCGTTGCTAAATAGTCCTTTAATTAAAACATACTTTTCATGGGGAAACATACGTAACAGTTGTAAACAATTCATGCTCATAAGTGAACCATAATCAGTAAAAACATTTTAACTTTCATTCCACGTAAAAAGGGTTAAGGGAACTCACCTGGCTTGCTCGCTTCAAAGCTTTTCACTTACGCTTCCGATCTCTAGGTGGAACACCTAGAATTTTAGAAAACATGCATCATAAATCTAACAATCGATACTCGAGCTTACTTCCTAACATACCCTCAACTTATCTAAGTTTGATAAGTTACACTCCTAGTCCAAGAATCATAATTAATGGACTCTGCCTACCGATTAAAGTGAAATAGTATTCTGGATTCCTTAATTCACCCAATACCGAAACTTATTAAAAGCCCAAATAATTACTAATATCGGAGCCCAATTAATCGCTAATATCGAAGCCCAAGAACGATAAAATGAAATTCGGTCCAAAGTCCACTATACCGGATCTGATGTTATGCAAAGCCCAACAATCGGTTCATTTTAAATTAATTCCGGACTACATGTGAGGCCCAAATCCGGATCTCAAAATGAATACCGGATCATGTTTGATTCCGGATCTTGATACCACTCCGGATTATATATTTTTATTAATACCGGATCTTAATAGCAAAAGCATACCGGAAGCCCAATTGCAAAGCTTACCGGAAGCCCAAATTCCGGTACTAAGAAATTTCTGGACCTCTCCTATTTTTACCCACTACCGGAACCACTAAAAACATTTCCGGACCCTTATAATTTTCCAGATCCTTGCATGACTCAAGTCCGGTCTCGGTCCAATTAATAAGGCCCACCTACTGAAACATTAATCTAAATACCATATCGGATGTTGATTGGATGGGCCCTGGTCCTTCAGGCCCATCAATACCGACTCTACACTAGCTACCAAAATTGGTCCAATTAATATTCAAATTCCGGAACTCGAAAGAAAGATGGTTCCGGATCCAAAAGAGGTGAGTTCCGGATCTTGCTTTGAATCCGGATCCAAGGCAAGACTTCCGGATCAGCTTAAATAAAAAATATATCGGAACTCTAAATTTTCCCCAGTTCCGGAACACCCTATTAAAACCAGTTCCGGAACATCTCGAGTTTCTATTCCGGATCTATATTTACATCCCGGAACCTCGCAATAATTTATGGCAATGCGATACAAGTTAACAATAATACTGAAAATCAATCCGTTTCACTCAGATTACCAAGACTTTTTTCCAACATGTGATTAATCTAACTCTATGAAGATTATCTAATCTCTTTTAATCATTCTTTGAAAGCTCTTGAATACAGAACCCTCAAATAACCCAATTAATCCAGCAAAACTCTAAATTAAGGTTGGGATTTGGGGAATACCTGATGAAATTGCAGTAGGATCAACTCCCAATACCTTTCTCCTTTCAAAATCTGATGAAGCTGCACTTCTTTCTCCAATTTGCACAAATGAAGAAACTCTCTTTTCTCTGCTCTTTCTTTCTTCTAGCCGCCACACACACACACAATAGCATTTTCTTTGGGCTTTGTGCTATAAAAAGGGTTTTTATACCTTCTTACTCAATTTACAAAACTGACCCCCAAACCTTTAACTTTACAAATTTCTCCACGAACTTAACCTTTCCAATTAAAAATCTCGGTTATTACAAATCTGGGCTTAATCTTCAGTTTCATAAATTGTCAAAACAGGTCCTTGAGATAACTACACATTTCATAATACAGCAAAACAGGTCCTTAAGGTTTTATTGTATTTACAAAAAAAACAATAGAAACAAATAGAATTACAAAAAAGAGACAAAATGGTGAAAGGACGAAAATACCCCTGCCTCTAACTGAATTTTTTAACGGTGTTAGTGGCAAGGTCCTGATTCTAGAGCAAAATCAGAACCATGAGGACCAAAAGTCGACTCATGAAACCACAGGTCCTTGTTTCAAAGAAATCACTATACCTTAGGGACCAAAAGTAGAGTTTACTCTAAAAATAAATAATACTTGATGTAGTGAAATAGACCGGTTGAACAAATGGGATAACGAGTAAAAATAACGAATACTTTCGTAAAACAATTCTCGTAAAATCACATTTCCGATTCCTTTCGTAAAACAATTCTCGTAAAATATTTGTTTGCTTGAATAACACAAAAACACAAATATGCGAAAAATAAGAGTACGAAAGAGATCCAATGTAAGGAACATGTCTAGTCCACTTCGAGACACATTGATCCACTATCGAGTACTTTATGGTAGAACGAACATTAAACAATACTTGATTGTTACACTCTTTGGCTTTGCGAAAGGTTGATAGATCATTCACAGTTAAACAAGTCTGTTATAATGTGAAATGAGTTACCGAAGATAAACGATGATGATTTAATTTTATACTCGGATGAATGTATTGGATTTGTAAAACTAAAACCATCAAACGAAGTTTGAATTGCTCTGATTTTGTTGAGAGAATAATAAGGCAAGAGATCAGAAGTTGAAAAAACAATCTTTTTATACAGACATAAGAAAATTGTCAGATAGTTTTGTAGACATTTGTACGTCGATCACACAAACATCCGGATTTAAATTTTTCATAAAATTGTGAATTACGTCAATAAAGAAGATACATGATGCAAAGTTCCACAAATACCAAATGGAGGTGTGTATTTTACGTCATCAGTCTCTTTTGAAAAACATTTTCTAAGGAAGTTAGATCACAATTAAGACAATAAGGGGATGATATTTGTTTATTTTGTTTTAAAAACTTCAGAGGTTAAACAAAATTGTTTATAGAAACTCATCGTAGAGAATATCGTCGAAAATGTTTACCGTCAACACTTTAATATTCAAATGTATTGTTCGCAGCATGTAACACCTCGAATTTTTGTTATATTATTATTAATATGAAGGGGGTCGAATTGTAATTTAGTCTAAGTTTTTGGACTATTTTGTAAATGTAAACTCCAGGGTTGATTTGGTAAATTGATGAAAGTTGATTTGGTATATAAGTTGAGAGTCGGCTTATGAATGGAGAAATATCTCATTTGGACTTCTTGAAGTCGCTTTAGCAAAGCAGAGAACTCTTGATAGCAATTGTAATCCGGTAAGGAAATTGAGGATCTTCTTCAATTCAATCTCTTAAATGATTTGATAATCAGGTTAATTTGGTTTCAATTAGGTTATTGAATTGTTGGTGGAGAAGATTGAGTTTGGTAGACCCTGTATTCGACTTCTGCTTCCAGGTGAGTTCATCTATTCTTCTAAATGATTTCAGTTGAAATTGAATAAGATAAGTGGTAGCAAACTATCTAAATGATTTGGTAAAAATGTATTGAAACGAAATCGACCAAGAAATTGAACTTAGATGAGTTTTAGAGCAAATTTGACGTGCAGATCAAATTCCCAGTATCGAAGTCCCGGTTTCAATTTGGATCCTGTATGGGTTCCGGATTGGGTGAGATCGGGTATGAGATCCAGAATTTAGTTGGGATCCGGAATTGGGTTGTGATCCGGAATTGAATTGGGATCCGAAATCGAGTTGGGATTCGGAATTGAGTTGGGATCCGGTCTCATTTGGGTCCCGGTTCCAGATAGTTCCGCTAACCGGGTAGCGGAACCCCCGTGCTAAGTCCCGAAGGGTGAACATTTGAGGATAAGGATATGATAGGTTATCTAGTATTCTTAGAGTTGAGAATATGATACGAGATGTGGCGTGATATGTTGTTACGCATATATGCTAGTAAGTGTAATGGATCCATAGGCACTGGTAATATTTGTAACGTGGAATAGGCATAAAGTAAATTGTAATTCCCGTTGACCTGAATGGAGGAATATGCATAAAGTAACTTGTAATTCCCATTTCGTAAGGTGATGAGAAATGGGGAATAGGCATAAAGTAAATTGTAATTCCCATTTCGTATTGTGAGTAGAAATCTTGGAATAAGCATAAAGTAAATTGTAATTCCTGATTTCTATGGGAAGGTAAGAGATAGACATAAAGTAAATTGTAATCTCTACTTCCACTCCAAAAAATAGGCATAAAGTAAATTGTAATTTCTTGGACATGAGCGATAATCTAGAATCTGTAAAAGTTTGGATGAAATCATGATTGACTCTGATAAATTTTAAGGTTTAAATTTGCCCTGGTTTTTAGGGTGTTATACAGCAAGCCTCCCGGGAGTATATTTTTTCAAAGACGACATATACTCCCAGATAGAGGGGGCCAAAAAACCGGGCCAGACCGAGCCTCGTGATGAACCGGGCCGGAACACTATTACAAAGCCCGGGCTTTGGTTGGGCCCGGGCCGGGCTTGAGCACAAATATCCGGACCCGCTTAGGCTTTTATAAAACTAGGCTTTCAGGCCGGGCCTTCACCAAATAAAAAAAATTGAATTTATAAATGTTATACTAATTATCAAATACACTTAAAAATGCGTAATTGCTCGCTCAAATATACTTAAACAATACGTTTTATTATAATTTGTTCGTTTGATGCATCAACGCCGGCCATTTTGTGCGAAAGATGGAAGAATTGAGAGATTGAGAAGTTACGAAAAACGAACACGAGGCAACGAGAAATCGAGAATTGTGAGCGAGAATTGCGTTTTTTGCGTTTTGTAACTTGGTATGTAACCCCATACACCAACTATCCTATTTATAGTTTTGAGGAACCATTAAAAACAAAAAAAAGGTCACAAATCATCAAAAACGGTCATATAGTTGTTATATAACGGTCAAATTTTCTAATTTGAAGCGGGTCGGGAGGGTCGGGCTTGAGTCTGGGCCGCAATCGGACTTCGGGCCGAACCTGGCCGGGCTGGCGAAACTTCCAAATACCAGGCCCGGTTGTAAACGACGGGCCGAGGCCCGGGCTTCTGGCAGGCTTGGCTTCGGGCTTCAGGCGGGCCGGGCCGAATCTGAGCCTGTTTGGCCATCTCTACTCCCAGGCAAATATTTATCTTTACATGTTTTAAAAATTAAAACTTGATATCATCTTTTTGATACAATTACAATAATGTCAATTTTACAAAATACGATAAATTAATTAGAATATAAACACATCGGATTTTTGTTTATCAGTCATCAAAACACAACAACATTGTCAACTAATAATGATATTAAAATTTTTACATTCATATAAATTAACATTTTTTTATAAAAAATTTGTGATCAGATATACAATAGAATTGAAAGAGTTTTATAACTTTGTTTTAACCGTAATCCATGACATGTGTGAATTCAAGAAACTATAAATAATGTGATTAACTAAGTTTGTAAATATAAAATCTAAAGCTAAAAGTGTAAAAACACAAAAGTTAAAAATAATTTTTTTTTTAAAAATAATAAAAAAATCTGGAAAAAAAAATCACATCTTGTAGCCATGGCGTGGGACACGCGTTACACAAACGTTATGGGTCTCATGGTCAGGGACGGGCCCAAACGTTTTTCTTCAAATGGTGGCAGTTTTTACCATAAAAACAAATATAAGGATATTTTCATAAAATCATTGTTGGTTTGTTGGCTAGTTCATTATTTTTCATATGTTAGGTCTTTGTTCAAGTCTTTTATTGCAAAGAATTTCCAGAAACATAATAAATCTGGAAAATAAAAGTTAAAAGCTAAGAAAATGACATCAACAAGATTCGAACTCGGGTCTGGGGTGGAAGAAAAGTCATACAAACCAACTTTACCAAGGGAAACTTGTATTCTCATTGTAGTTTTAGAATATAAACGGTGGCATTTTTAACGACAATGTAAATTTTTACACTTCAGTTTAAACATAAAGTAAATACAAATGTCTATATTATGAAATAACTTCGGGTTCAAAAAGAATATGAAACCTCAAGCCCACTCTCAACGACCCAATCTTTGTCCAATCACTTGGGCCTTGGCCCAATTTGTTAAATAATTTCGGAATTAACGTCATAATCCCACAATCTTTTCTATCTTTTTCGAACGTGGGATGCAAAATTCTGGTTGAATGAACCTTGGTGGCAACAATCTTTGCGGGATTCACCCATGTAACACCGTCCCTAGCACCTAGAAGGCGTTATGATAAATATAGCTGATATAAAAGGTTGAATGAATTTCAAAATTTCTTCCATTACATCCAATAAATCTGTTACAGCGTAAGACTTACAACTGAAAGAAACATCTAAATAAACTAGCTCGTCTCATATCGAATTGGTTATTACAACATGAATAAAAATATGTTATCTAAATGTAATTAAGTTGATTCCTTCCCCTTGCTATATCCGGTACGCATGCCTACTAAGATATACGACACAGTTAGCTTAAAAAGCTAAGTTAGTTCTATAATCACTGAAATAAGCATTTCAATAACATAAATGTTGGCATAATCTGTTACATATGAAAAGATGTGACCTTTTATATGAAAAGATGTGACTTTTAATGAAAATGTGTGACTTTTCATTGGCACCGGTTGATCTTCTATAAATACGAAGCATATGTAACAGATTACATAATACACAAACGCATACTCTCTCAAATTCTCTCAAAGTTCTTCATTGTTCTTCAAGAAGGAAACATAGTTTGATTCGTCAGGTTCGAGAGTTCGATTCTTGAACGGGTTGTTGTATCCTCTGGATAGACGTCCAAGCGATACGGTACGAGGGACGAATTTCTGTCTAAGGACACTGCTTTGCAGGCCTCAATCCAACAAACGTTCTTCTTCAAATTTGTGATCAAGAAACTCGAGTTAGTCTTTTTTTCTCCTTGAAACTTTGTTTATGTATCTTCGTTTATATGTAAATTTCGTATATATATATATATATATATATATATATATATATATATATATATATATATATATAAATTCAGTTTTCCATCTGATTCAATTTTGTGTGTTACGAATTTCAATTCGTGTATATAAGTTCTAACAATCTTAGACAGAAATTTCGTTGACAATGGAAAACTCTTCGTTGTTGAAATCGAGTGTGGAGAAACCCGAAAAATTTAAGGGTTCCGATTTTAGAAGATGGCAACAAAAGATGCTCTTCTACTTGACAACTTTGAAAGTGTCTAACGTGCTTACCGATCAAGCACCGACACCGCCGGTTGGAGAAGGAGAAAACGCCCCATCCCAAATTGAATTGGCTATGTTCCAACGATCCTTGGATATTTGGAACGCAAACGAATATAATTGCCGGAATTTTATCCTTAATGGTTTGGATGATGGTCTTTATGACATTTATTCATCCTTCAATACGGCAAGAGAAATTTGGGAGTCGTTGGAATCAAAGTACAAGACGGAAGTCGCTTGTTCCAAACGATTTATAGTGGGCAAATTCCTAAACTATAAGATGACGGATTCCAAACCGGTCGTGAAACAAGTAGAAGAAATGCAAATCTTGGTCCATGAATTGGAAGTCGAAGGTATGGGCATCAACTCTAACTTTGTTATTGGTTCAATTATTGACAAGTTACCTCCATCCTGGAAAAATTTTAAACTCTATCTTAAACATTTGTCCGAGGATATGAGTTTTGAGCAATTGATACTCAAATTGCGGGTGGAGGAGGACAACCGGATGAACGAGAAGGCGGATGCAATCTCGTTGGAACCAAATGCAAACATGGTTACCGGAAACTCATCAAAGTCAAAGTTCCAAAAAGGAAAGGGAAAGGCGATGGGTTTCAAGCAAAATCTCAATGCTTCAAACCCACTATCCGTACAACGAAGGCCTTTCAAGAAGCCTGTGATGAGTTGCTGGGTATGCGGAAAGACGGGGCATCGAGCGAAGGATTGCCGCCATAAAAGAGACCATGGTGGTCCCGGAGGAGGAGGTGCCGGTGGAAACCCCCATCAAGCCAACGTGGTCAATGCTCCAAATCAATTCGTTGGAGTAATTGAGGCTTTTATGGTTACAAATGTGACCGATTGGTGGGTTGATACCGGTGCCACCAAACATATTTGTAACTCCAAGAACATGTTTGCCACATACCAAAAAGTTGATGATGAAGAACCCATGTATATGGGTAATGCCACGACCGCGAAAGTTGAAGGGAAGGGGAAGGTGAATCTCAAGCTTACATCGGGGAAGGAACTTGTGCTCACCAATGTCTTGCATGTACCGGCTATTACAAAGAACTTGATTTCTGGACCCACACTTAGTAACAAAGGATTCAAGATGGTGTTTGAATCTGATAAATTTGTGATTACTAAGGGTGGGATGTATGTTGGAAAGGGCTACCTAAATGAGGGGCTCTTCAAACTTAGTGTGATGAACAATGATGATGTAAATATTGTAAATGTTGTAAATAGCAATAAAACCGCAGGCTCTAGCTCTGCTTCTATGTACATGCTTGACTCTTCTTCCCTATGGCATTCCCGTCTAGGACATGTTAACTTCCGATCCTTACAAAGGATGATAAAACTTGGGTTATTACCCAAGTGTTCCATGGATAACAAGACAAAATGTGAGGTATGTGTTGAGTCTAAATACTTAAGCCATCCACATAAATCTGTTGAAAAGTCTAATCAAGTACTTGGACTTATCCACAACGATTTATGTGATTACAAAGCCACACCCACACGTGGAGGAAAGAACTATTATGTATCATTTATTGATGATTGCAGTCAATATTGTTATGTATACCTAATACATACCAAAGATGAAGCTTTGAATATGTTTAAGACATACAAGGCTGAAGTTGAAAACCAACTTGACAAAAGAATAAAAATTCTGAGATTCGATAGAGGAGGAGAATACGAGTCTAAGGACTTTGCAGAATTTTGTTCTCATCATGGCATAGTTCACCAAACAACAGCTCCCTATACCCCACAACAAAATGGAGTAGCCGAAAGGAAAAACAGAACATTGAAGAACATGATTAATTTAATGTTGATTACTTCGGGAGCACCACATAGTTTGTGGGGTGAAGCATGCTTAACTGCAAATATGATACTTAATAGAATTCCTCATAAGAAAAGCGATAAATCTCCTTATGAACTATGGAAAGGAAAACTTCCTTCCTACAAAAGGATGAAAGTGTGGGGTTGCCTTGCAAAGGTTCAAGTACCTTTACCCAAAAGGACAAAACTTGGACCGAAGACCATTAATTGTGTATATCTTGGTCCGGCAAGTAATAGTGTTGCTTATAGATTTTTGGTCTATAAGTCAAACAATGAAGATATCCACAACAACACAATTATGGAATCAATTGAGGCTGAATTCTTTGAACACATCTTTCCTTACAAGGATAAAGGGAAAGAAATCTCTAATCCAAGGAAGAGAGTATGTGAAGTAGATAACACCGATAGTGTTGAGAAACAAAATGAAGAGGGTACATCAAAGGCTCAAGAAGAAAACCTAGAGCCTAGAAGAAGTAAAAGGGGAAAGATTGCTAAAGACTTTGGACCCGACTTCATGACATTCGTTGTCGATGAAGAACCTCAATCCTATAAAGCCGCCATGGACTCATCGGAGGCACCTTATTGGAAAGAGGCTATTCAAGGTGAGATAGACTCCATTGTTTAGAATAACACATGGAGATTGGTAGACTTACCACCGGGTCACAAGGCAATTGGTCATAAATGGATCTTTAAGCGGAAACTAAGACCTGATGGTACTATAGAGAAATATAAAGCTCGATTAGTTGCCAAAGGTTACCGCCAAAAGGAAGGTCAAGATTTCTTTGACACCTATTCACCGGTAACACGAATCACGTCCATTAGGACATTGATGGCTATAGCAGCAATTCACAACCTACACATACATCAAATGGATGTTGTAACGACCCAGACCAATTTGGGAAAGTTTACGCTTTTCGTCAAGTTTTGTTAATAAGTGAAAGTAGAGGGGCTAGTTGGTATTTTTGGGATGGGGTATAAAAGGGCTCAAAACCCTAGGAACATTCTCATTTCACTGAATTGATTAGTGTTGTCGGCTGAGTTTTGGGGAAGAGAAGAGAATAGAGTTTTGGGAGGTTTTGTGCTCTTGAGGAAGGAGAATCACCAAGTTTCGAAATCAGAAGGAAGTGTAACATTGGATTTCGTTTTCAGCAAGGATCATATCAGGTAACCCCTAATCCATACTCCACTTAAGATTTGTCTGTTTGATTTTGGGTTAGTTGAGGAGTTTTCCTTGTTCTTGTTATTTAAGACTTGAAAAGTATGATTTAATGGCCATAAGTCGTGTTAGATTGGTGAAACTAATCGGGAATCGATTATAGAGCATTCACGTGATTATTCCCTGCCTTGTCGTATCTTTTAAGGGGATTAGAATGATTTTTGCCTCTGTGTTTGTCACAGCGTCGCGTCCGGAAACTGCCTTCGGTTGAGTGTTTCTGGATGAGTACCCGATAAGCCTCACGGATAGTGGGTTTTCGGATAAGTGTCCGGAAAGCTTAGGTACCCGGTAAGTTTAAGTGTCCGGTAAGTAGAAGTTACCCGGAATGTAGAGTTATCCGGGAAGTTGTGTTGTCCGGAAAGCAGAGGTGTTCGGACTGTTGTGGTGTCCGGTAAGTCGTGTCGTCCGGAAAGTTGAGGTGTCCGGTAAGTTGTATCTGGACAGTTTGGTTAGGTAGCTTATATGTTTAATCCTTTAACTCAGGTAGATCGTTGGAAGTGCAGAACAGAGTTGGAAAGGAAGTAAGCATACCAGGTGAGTTTTCTAACTAAAATACGTGACTTTACAACGTGTTTTCTAAAAGTAAGTACCCGATGAGAATTGCCATGCTTTATTAATACGCTTATTTTAAACGCATGAAAGTTATTTAAAGATTTATGTTAGATGTATGCATACATTGTTTTAGACGTAAACTGGCCAAGACGGGAGAGTAGACCCGCCAGTGCTCGTGCGGGAGAGTAGACCCTTTATGCCAGGGGTAGTGTGGCCCCATGTAAGGCAGCATGAGACTGACTCGTTGGCACCTTCGGGTGACTTCAGGGTGTCAATTTACGAGGGGCGGACCTTATTCCGTGAATGATTTTATATGAATAGATTTATGATGATATGTTTCTGAAAATGGTAAACTGTTTTAAATGCTTTGATAACTGTTAAGAGGGACTCACTAGACCTCATGGTCTAACCCTCGCATTTTCAAATTAAAACATTTTCAGGAAAGCAGGTAATGAAAGGCTCTGGCAAGTGAGCAGGGCGTTAGCAAGGAGGCTTGGTAGTATAATGACACTATAGATCAGTTTAGTTTATTTCTCAGTTGTATAGGTTGATTTCGCCAACCAAATTTTGGATGATTATGTAAGAAAACTTTGAGACGCGATTTTGGGATATTCTAAATTATGAATTGCATGCTTAAAATGGTTTGGGTTGTTATAGTTGGTATCAGAGCCATAGTTTAAGGGATTTAGGTGACCGGATGGGCCTAGACTTAAACTTTGGAGGAGTAGAAATCACAACTGAGAAATCAGGAATGCGTTAGGAGGGCACTAATTTAGAGATAGGACTGATAGGGCATCGAGGATGGTCATGTAAGGTAAGTTTGGAGTTACACCTGGCCAGTGTAATTGTGAACTTACAGGTACATGTGTGTGCTTGAGTTGCCTTATTATTCCGTTGTTGTAGTACTAATTGAGTCTCTAGTATTATGAGTCTGTGGTAGTAATGAGTCTTCTGTTGTTATGAACCAGAATGTCGACAAGAACTCTGAGAAGTAGGTCGATTCCGTTTGTGGAAGAAGCTCTGACCAAGAGCACTACGCCGCATGAGGGGGCGGTGAGAGTTGAGGAACTGGCAGAAGATGGACCAGTGAATTCTCCCAGGGCGGCAGCCACTCGTGGGAGAGGTAGAGGCCGTGGGAGGGGTAGAGGAACAATGCCAAGAAAGGCCGTTACTGAAGTGGGAGCAGCAACCACTAAGGGCAAAGGCAAGAAGAAGAAAGCGCCAGTTAGACGCAAGGCAAGGAGTGTGGAAGAACCAGAAGTTCAAGCGATATCCGAACAGGAAAGTTCAGCGCCGGTGAAGAAAACAAAAGCTAAGAAGGGGCGTAAACCTGAAAACGCACCGGCTTTCGTAACTGAGGATAAGTTCATGGCAGAGATGGTTAAACTGCAAAAGACTCTACAAGCGGTGCTAGACAATCAGAATAAGACTGTGTCTGAGGGAGGAACCAAGAGCAGTACTGGGAAGAAGACCGAGGAAGACAGTCCGCCACGAACTGAGATAGGAAACAACTCGGTGACAACCCCGGTTGTTGTCTATGAACCAAAAACGGTGAAAGGGTGCTCATTTAAGACCTTTGCTTCATGCAAACCTCCAACGTTCAACGGGGAGCGCAACCCTGTTCTAGCTTTGAAATGGGTTCGCGAAATGGAGTTGGCATTTGATACTAGCAAGTGCGCCGATAAAGATAAGGTACTGTTTGCTATGTCAATGTTGAAATCTGAGGCCATTTATTGGTGGGATGTCGAGGACGGAGGCAAGGGATCGGAAGTAGCGAAGAGTATGTCGTGGGAATATTTTGTTAAGAGGTTCCGAGCTCAGTTCTGTCCGTCGGCGGCAGTTAAAAAGTTGGAGGAGGAGTTTCTGGGATTAGAGCAAGGGTCAATGTCAGTTCAAGAATACACGTCGAAGTTCATCGAAAAGGCCCGGTTTGCTGAGTTGTATGTACCTACTGAGGCAAGGCGGATAGAGAGGTACATTTATGGGCTGAAGAGCAGTATAAGAGAGTTGGTACAAGTGAAAGACCCGTCTACTTTTCAGGCTGCGGTTGATACAGCAGAACTTACCGAGAAGGATAAGATCAGACAGTTAACCGAGAGAGTCGGAGACAAAAGAAAGTGGGAAGGACAGATTCGGGAGAGTAAGAGGCCGAATACTGCTAGACCCGAGCTGCGGGTGGGGCCCAGAGCAGGTGAGGGGCCATGTGGGAAGTGTAACCGGATGCACAAGGGGGAATGTTTGGCGGATAAAGGCGGATGCTTCAAATGTGGAAAATCGGGGCACATGTCTCGAGACTGCCGTGGTTCGAAGACCTGTTTTCAGTGCGGGTTATCGGGTCACGTCAAGTGGGAATGCCCGCAATTGAAGAGAGGTTATGCTGGAGGTGAAGGTGGTAGTGGCGGAGGAAGAGATAATGAGAAGAAAGTGGAACCGGCTCGCACCAGAGCAAGGGCTTTCCACATGTCGGCTGAAGAGGCGGAGAACACGCTTGATGTGGTAACAGGTATATTTCCTATAGACTCAAATTTTGCTAAGGTGTTGTTTGATTCGGGGGACAATCGTTCGTTTGTGTCGCCCAATTTCATTCAAAAATTGCAAGTGAAACCCAAGAGTTTGAACTTTGGGTTTGAAGTAGAGATAGCGGATGATTGTCGAGTCTGGGTGAAAGAGGTTTACGAGGGTTGTAACATAGACGTGGATGGACACTTGTTTCCATTAAGGTTGTATCCTATGGGAATGGGAGAGTTTGATGTAGTCCTAGGAATAGACTGGTTAGCGGAAAATGATGCTAACATAGTTTGTAATAAGAAGTTGATCCGTATTGCCTTGCCCGATAAGAGAGAGGTGGTAATTTACGGATATCAGCGGAGTAGGAAGTCGTGTGTGATTTCGATGATGAAAGCTAGGCGGTGCTTGGGGAAGGGATGTTCGGGGTATTTAGCTTATGTGCTAGACGCTAAGAAGGAGAAGAAGAGCGTAGAGGACGTTCCGGTGGTGAGTGAGTACCCGGAGGTGTTTCCAGATGATTTGACAAGTCTACCTCCAGATCGTCAAGTGGAGTTCAGAATAGAAATGTTACCTGGGGCGGCACCGATTGCCCGTGCGCCCTATCGGTTAGCACCAGCGGAGATGAAGGAGATGTTGACTCAGTTGCAGGAGTTGCTCGACAAGGGCTTTATTCGTCCGAGCACATCGCCTTGGGGAGCGCCAATACTATTTGTTAAGAAGAAAGACAGATCTATGCGAATGTGCATAGATTACCGTGAGCTCAACAAGGTAACTGTGAAGAACAAGTATCCGCTACCGAGGATCGATGACCTCTTCGACCAGCTACAAGGTGCGAGTTACTTCTCAAAGATAGACTTGAGGTCGGGTTATCATTAGTTGAAGGTGAAGGAAGACGATGTGCCGAAGACGGCTTTCCATACGAGATATGGTCATTATGAGTTCTTAGTCATGCCCTTCGGGTTGACTAATGCGCCCGCAGTATTCATGGACTTGATGAATCGGGTGTGTAACTCATTGCTGGATAAGTGCGTAATCGTCTTCATTGACGATATCTTAATCTATTCTAGTACCCGGGAAGACCACGAGAGGCACCTTCGAGCAACGCTGGAATTACTTAAGCGTGAGAGATTATACGCGAAATTCTCGAAGTGTGAGTTTTGGTTAAGGGAAGTTCAGTTTTTGGGTCATGTAGTGTCGGCGGACGGCATCAAGGTAGATCCTGCTAAGATTGAAGCCATTAAAGATTGGGAAGCGCCAAGAACCCCATCGGAGGTGAGAAGCTTTCTCGGTTTAGCAGGTTATTATCGGAAGTTTATCCAAGACTTCTCTCGGATAGCTTCGCCGCTGACCTCGTTGACAAGAAAGAACGTCAAGTTCGTGTGGGCTGAAGCGCAAGAATCGGCGTTTGAGAAGCTGAAAGAAAGTTTAAGCAGTGCTCCGATCTTGTCGTTACCTAACGGATCGGAGGATTTTGTGATATACAGCGACGCTTCTAAGCTTGGGCTGGGATGCGTGCTGATGCAGAACGGAAAGGTAATTGCCTATGCTTCTCGACAGTTGAAAGATCGTGAAAAGAACTACCCCACTCATGACATGGAGTTAGCGACGATGGTGTTCGCGCTGAAAATCTGGCGACATTACTTATATGGAGTAAAGTGTCAGATTTACACCGATCACAAAAGCTTGAAACACCTGTTCGATCAGAAGGAGTTAAATATGAGACAGAGGAGATGGATGGAGCTGTTGAACGACTATGACTGTGAGATCTTGTATCACCCAGGTAAAGCTAATGTGGTGGCTGACGCGCTGAGTCGGAAGGAACGGGGAGAACAGGCCAAAGTCGTAGATTTCAGAGTCGAAGCAACCTCAAATCTTCTTGAAAAAGTTAAGAAATTTCAAGAGGAAGCGTTGTTGGAAGATAACGTAAAGAGCGAAAGAGTAGTCGGAGTTACCTCGTTGTTCGAAGTCAACAATGGTGGGCTGAAGTGTATGAAAGACCGAGTGTGGGTTCCGGAACTGGGCAACCTGAGAGCAAGCATCTTAGAGGAAGTGCACCAGTCGCGGTATTCCATACACCCGGGAACGAACAAGATGTATCGAGACTTGAGACAGTCTTACTGGTGGCCGGGAATGAAGAAGGACATCGCGCATTTTGTGGAGCGGTGTGTGACATGTTTAAAAGTTAAGGCAGAACACCAGCGACCTTATGGAGAACTTCAGTCTACGGTGATACCAGTGTGGAAGTGGGATAACATCACCATGGATTTCGTCACAAAGTTACCGAGGACTCCGAAGGGTAATGATGCGATTTGGGTGATAGTAGATATTCTCACCAAGTCAGTGCATTTCTTACCTATTAAAGAGTCAGATTCCTTGGAGAAGTTAGCCCGATTGTACATTAATGAGATAGTGTCTAGACACGGAGTGCCGTGATCTATAGTGTCTGACCGCGATAGTCGATTCACGTCGGTATTTTGGAGAAGTTTGCAATGGGAGTTGGGGTCGCGATTAAAGTTGAGCACGGCCTATCATCCTCAGACGGATGGTCAGAGTGAGAGAACGATTCAGACGTTGGAAGATATGCTTCGGGCGTGCGTGATCGATTTCAAAGGTTCGTGGGAAGTACACTTACCTTTGATAGAATTCTCATATAATAACAGCTACCATGCGAGTATCCAAGTCGCTCCATTCGAAGCATTGTATGGACGAAAGTGTCGTACGCCGTTGTGTTGGAATGAGGTAGGAGAAAGGCAGTTGGCCGGACCAGAAATTGTACAACTAACGGCGGATAAGATTGATGTAATCCGTGAAAGGATGAGGATCGCGCAAGATCGACAGAGGAAGTATGTGAATAGGAGAAGGAAGCCTATTGAATTTCAAGTGGGAGACAAGGTAATGTTAAAAGTCTCGCCTTGGAATGGAGTAGTGCGTTTCGAAAAGAAATGAAAGTTGAGACCGAGATATGTTGGACCTTTCGTTATTATCGAGCGTGTTGGCGCGGTAGCTTACAAGTTAGATTTGCCGGAAGAGTTGAAAAGGATTCATCCGACCTTTCATGTGTCAAACTTGAAGAAGTGTTTGGCCGAAACCGATGTGGCTATCCCGTTGGAAGACGTCATCATTGATGAGAAATTGATGTTTGAGGAAGAGCCAATTGAGATCGTAGACAGTAAAGTGCGGAAAACGAGGAACAAGGAAGTCCGTTTAGTGAAAGTTCATTGGAGGTACCACAAGGGACGAGAAGCTACGTGGGAGGTAGAATCGGATATGAAGTCTAGGTACCCTCACCTTTTTGAAAATGGAATTCCGGGGACGGAATTCTTTTGAGGGGGGAGTGTTGTAACGACCCAGACCAATTTGGGAAAGTTTACGCTTTTCGTCAAGTTTTGTTAATAAGTGAAAGTAGATGGGCTAGTTGGTATTTTTGGGATGGGGTATAAAAGGGCTCAAAACCCTAGGAACATTCTCATTTCACTGAATTGATTAGTGTTGTCGGCTGAGTTTTGGGGAAGAGAAGAGAATAGAGTTTTGGGAGGTTTTGTGCTCTTGAGGAAGGAGAATCACCAAGTTTCGAAATCAGAAGGAAGTGTAAGATTGGATTTCGTTTTCAGCAAGGATCATATCAGGTAACCCCTAATCCATACTCCACTTAAGATTTGTCTGTTTGATTTTGGGTTAGTTGAGGAGTTTTCCTTGTTCTTGTTATTTAAGATTCGAAAAGTATGATTTAATGGCCATAAGTCGTGTTAGATTGGTGAAACTAATCGGGAATCGATTATAGAGCATTCACGTGATTATTCCCTGCCTTGTCGTATCTTTTAAGGGGATTAGAATGATTTTTGCCTCTGTGTTTGTCACAGCGTCGCGTCCGGAAACTGCCTTCGTTTGAGCGTTTCCGGATGAGTACCCGGTAAGCCTCATGGATAGTGGGTTTTCGGATAAGTGTCCGGAAAGCTTAGGTACCCGGTAAGTTTAAGTGTCCGATAAGTAGAAGTTACCCGGAATGTAGAGTTATCCGGGAAGTTGTGTTGTCCGGAAAGCAGAGGTGTTCGGACTGTTGTGGTGTCCGGTAAGTCGTGTCGTCCGGAAAGTTGAGGTGTCCGGTAAGTTGTATCTGGACAGTTTGGTTAGGTAGCTTATATGTTTAATCCTTTAACTCAGGTAGATCGTTGGAAGTGCAGAACAGAGTTGGAAAGGAAGTAAGCATACCAGGTGAGTTTTCTAACTAAAATACGTGACTTTACAACGTGTTTTCTAAAAGTAAGTACCCGATGAGAATTGCCATGCTTTATTAATACGCTTATTTTAAACGCATGAAAGTTATTTAAAGATTTATGTTAGATATATGCATACATTGTTTTAGACGTAAACTGGCCAGGACGGGAGAGTAGACCCGCCAGTGCTCGTGCGGGAGAGTAGACCCTTTATGCCAGGGGTAGTGTGGCCCCATGTAAGGCAGCATGAGACTGACTCGTTGGCACCTTCGGATGACTTCAAGGTGTCAATTTACGAGGGGCGGACCTTATTCCGTGAATGATTTTATATGAACAGATTTATGATGATATGTTTCTAAAAATGGTAAACTGTTTTAAATGCTTTGATAACTGTTAAGAGGGACTCACTAGACCTCATGGTCTAACCCTCGCATTTTCAAATTAAAACCTTTTCAGGAAAGCAGGTAATGAAAGGCTCTGGCAAGTGAGCAGGGCGTTAGCAAGGAGGCTTGGTAGTATAATGACACTATAGATCAGTTTAGTTTATTTCTCAGTTGTATAGGTTGATTTCGCCAACCAAATTTTGGATGATTATGTAAGAAAACTTTGAGACGCGATTTTGGGATATTCTAAATTATGAATTGCATGCTTAAAATGGTTTGGGTTGTTATAGATGTGAAAACTGCTTTCTTAAATGGTGAATTAGATGAAGAAATTTATATGCAACAACCGAAAGGTTTTGTTGTAAAAGGTCAAGAGAATAAAGTATGCAAACTTGTGAAGTCTTTATATGGACTTAAACAAGCCCCAAAGCAATGGCATGAAAAGTTTGATAACACTCTTCTATCAAATGGTTTCCAAATTAATGAGTGTGACAAATGCGTATATGTGAAACAAAGCAAGAACGCATGTGTCATAATATGTCTATATGTAGATGATATGCTAATCATGGGGACCAACTTGGATGTAATCAATCAAACCAAGAAGATGTTGCACTCCTCGTTTGATATGAAGGATCTTGGAGTAGCAGATGTAATTCTTGGGATAAAGATCCAAAGAGGTCATAACAGTTACATTCTGACTCAATCTCACTATGTTGAGAAAGTTCTTAGGAAATTTGGTCACTATGATGATAGACTGGTAGTCACTCCTTTTGATCCTTCAAGCCAACTTAAGAAGAATCAAGGAGAGAGTGTGTCTCAATTGGAATACACTCAAGTGCTTGGAAGTTTGATGTACATTATGAATTGTACGAGACCGGATCTAGCATATACCGTGAGTAGACTTAGTCGATACTCACATAACCCAAGTAAGGATCATTGGTATGCACTTATAAGAGTGCTTCGATATCTGAAGTACACAATGAACTATGGGTTATACTATACCAAATATCCTCCCGTACTAGAAGGATATTGTGATGCAAACTGGATTTCCAATCATTCTGAAAGTAAGTCCACAAGTGGCTATGTGTTTACACTTGGTGGTGCAACCATATCTTGGAAATCTTCGAAGCAAACCGTAAATACACGGTCAACCATGGAAGCCGAATTTGTAGCCTTAGATAAAGCTGCCGAAGAGGCAGAATGGCTTAAAAGCTTCCTAGAGGGTATTCCCTTGTGGCCTAAGCCTGTTACCGCCGTGTGCATACATTGTGATAGTATGGCTGCTCTTACAAGAGCAAAGAATCAAATTTATAACGGCAAATCGAGACATATCAGGCGTCGCCACAAAACAATACGAGACTTGCTGAAGAAT
The DNA here is from genome assembly GCA_033807775.1 of Saussurea involucrata. NCBI lineage: Eukaryota > Viridiplantae > Streptophyta > Magnoliopsida > Asterales > Asteraceae > Saussurea > Saussurea involucrata. The sequence goes on from CM066317.1 coordinate 3,380,655, forward strand.
GGAATCATTTCCATCGATTATGTAAAGTCAAAGGAAAATATCGCAGATCCTTTGACAAAAGGCCTTAATAGAGAACAAGTCTCTTATACATCGAGGGGAATGGGCTTAAAGCCAATCCAATGAGTTCTACTCGACGGCAACCTAACCTAGCGAAATTGGAGATCCCATGGTCTAGGTTCAATAGGCAAACTAGTCGGGGACAACTCAAGAAGCAATTAAGCAAAGGTATGCCTATTCCTATGATGTTTTTCCTTTGTTTTCCGTTGATGATTTAAGGGTTGAATTCTTATTCTTAATAATACTGATAGCTTATTGGTGGAACACTACGGAATGTTCTTGACCAGTATTACCTATATGAGATTGATGTGGGGTCGCATCTTTGAGGACAGAGATGGCTACGTCTTCTAAAATTCTCATGAAGAAGGATTGTTCACGACCGAAATGAACACAACGGTAAGAGTCAACTATGCATAAACATGATTTGTGTGATATTCATTGACTAGACTTACTACAAAACGTGGTTAGTTCAAGACTCTTCGTCACTACCCACAAAGTAGGTCCGATGCATACTCACTAAGAACGGTTCAAGTCACCTAGACACCTTTTCTGAAGCATTTCATGTTTATTTCCCGAATAAGAACAATAAATACTTTGAGAATATCTTATTTTCTATTCAAATGTGGGGTATTATTAGAGTTTGAATAGAAAATGTGGGGTATTGTTGGGATAATCTGTTACATATGAAAAGATGTGACTTTTCATATGAAAAGGTGTGACCTTTTATATGAAAATGTGTGACCTTTCATGAAAAGGTGTGACTTTTCATGAAAAGATGTGACTTTTCATTCACACCAACCGCCACCAACCGCCACCTTTTCATGAAAAGGTGTGACTTTTCATTGGCACCGGTTGATCTTCTATAAATAGGAAGCATATGTAACAGATTACATAATACACAAACGCATACTCTCTCAAATTCTCTCAAAGTTCTTCATTGTTCTTCAAGAAGGAAACATAGTTTGATTCGTCAGGTTCGAGAGTTCGATTCTTGAACGGGTTGTTGTATCCTCTAGATAGACGTCCAATCGATACGGTACGAGGGACGAATTTCTGTCTAAGGACACTGCTTTGCAGGCCTCAATCCAACAAACATTCTTCTTCAAATTTGTGATCAAGAAACTCGAGTTAGTCTTTTTTTCTCCTTGAAACTTTGTTTATGTATCTTCGTTTATATGTAAATTTCGTATATACATATATATATATAAATAAATTCAGTTTTCCATCTGATTCAATTTTGTGTGTTACGAATTTCAATTCGTGTATATAAGTTCTAACAATAAATTGCTTCAACATACGACGATGTTTTGCATTTAGTACATCTTGATGCACTATTTAACCGATAGAGGCGATCCTATAAGTCATAAATTGCTCATCACCAACTACTAGTGATCACTATGCAACTAGTGCGTAATAACACATACTTTCATGGATGTCGAAGATTAAAACAACAAATTCTAAATATTAACAAGACAAAGAGTGTCGTAATTACTCTCCTTGTTAGGGTTACTTTCATTACCTTTAAAAACGAGATAGTAGTTGTAATTTATTATTGGGAATTCATTATTTGCAGAAGCTCCATATCTTTCTTTTGTATGGTCACGTGAAATAAAATCGTTCAATAGCACTTTTGGACCCTAAATAAAATCGTTCAATAGTACTTAATTTGGTGGAACCCACTAGTAATGTATGGGTGGAACGTGTTATTATCAATAATAATTCGGTCAAAGTGTATTTCTCTTACGACCCATCACGGTCTTATTGTTGTAATTTGTTTACGTATTACCAATAATGTTTGCCACGATTGTTATAGCACGATATGGCTAAAGACTCATATTTTATATCATGTTATATATATAACATGTCATGACCTATTGTAGGGACTTTAAAACCTGATATCTGATTTTTTTTTCTTAGTTTTCAGTGTCTTACTTTTTAGTTTTTAAGTATCTAACCTAATTTAAATTGTTTAATATTGTTGATTTATCGAATAATAGTGAAAAAGATGTGTGTGGGTGGGTGTGTATATATATAAATATGACATCTCCGGTACGTCATGGCTCATGTCATTTAGAACATTTGTTACTAATAGACATCGTTGTCGGATTATTGAGAGGCTACATTAGCCTATGGAATCTCAAATTTCGGTTTTAATGTAACAAAAAATCTAACTATAAATTAGTGAAATTGGAAATTATTTTTAAAGGTAAATGCAAATTTGGTTCGAGTGGTTTACATGAATTAACGAGTAAGGTTCGTAATTTGTTTTTTTTAACAAAGAGCATCCTTATGGTTTTATTTTATAATGGATAATATAGTATTTAAAATTAACTGAAAACTTTTAATTAAATCAAATTATATATTATTAATTTAATTTAATTTTATATTATGAATTAATTTAATTTTAATTAATAACTATTAATTTAGAGTAATTAAAATAAAATTAAATACTATTAATTGATTTTAATTACACATTAGTAATTAATTCTTTAAAGTACCTTTTATTGACCGCAAAAATTGAAAGGGACATGACTGCACTTGCTAGCGAACTCATTAACTCCAACATCGTTTACGAACATAAATCTCAATTCCTAACGATCCCAGTTTTAAGAAATCGATCTATGAAAATAAATGGTCCATAACATTGCATGGGATCATTGAATGTGGCATGGCATGGGTTAAACATTGCATGGGATCATTGAATGTGGCATGGCATGGGTTAAACATTGCATGGGATCATTGAACCAGGCCGGCCCTGGCCATTTGCAGCCCGGGCCACCACACAGGGCATCAAGTTGACATCTATTACTATTTTTGAGTTTGATAATTTGCGAATTGGACAACTGGGGTCTGGACTTTAACTATAAAAAAGACCTGATGGATACTGAATGCGCATCATGAAACGATGAACACCCAACATTTCAACAACTCAGGCCGATTTATATTTAGCATATTAACAAACAAACAAGTTTTCTCAATGAACGAAAATGATCACAAAAAGCTTCATTCATTTATATATATATATATAGAGAGAGAGAGAGAGAATCATGCGAGAAGCAAACTGATATGCGAGAAGGCGAGAAGAAATATGAACCACAAAATTCATTAATTAAAAAATACCATAAATTAAAAATTAAAAATAAATTTAGAGATTAGGATAATTATCATTTTAAATTGAATAAACTCTTAAAGTTTCATTATATCTTTTAAATTTATTTATATTTTAATTTCAATTAATATTATTTTTCTAATTAAGTTTTATGTAAAAAATCTGGATACACTTTTAATAAAAAAAATCACAATTTAGATCAAATATCACATATGATATCCATAATCAATTCATTATTGCTTTTCACAATTTTTTTCTCTATTTTTTGGATCTTGAATTACATGTGATTAACTTAAGTTAACAAATGATTTATTACGTATCACATATGATTCACTATATGTTAATTTTTATACATATCATATTATCACATGTGATTATGCATATTATCACATGTGATTATGCATATTATCACATGTGATTATTGTAGATATTTTATTTAATCATATGTGATTATGTATATTTATATTAATAGATCTTTTTATGATGTAAATATCATCATATGTGATTATACGTCTTTTATATTCGGAGGTATATTATCATACGTGATATATACAAAAATTCACATACTGGATCATATGTGATACATAACAGATAATATATTAAACGAAGTTAATCACATGCGATTAAAAAAAAGGATCAAGAAACTAGATATAAAATGATGAAAAAGATAATAAATTGATGGTGGAACTCACATATTTGATGAAAATTATGAATTTTTTAATTAAAAGTGTATCTAGAAAAAAAAATATAAAAGTTGATAAAAATATGATTTTATTAAAATTAAAAAATAAATAAATTTAAAAGATATATGAGATATTTAAGGATTTATCCAATTTAAAATGATAATTATCCTAATTTCTAAAATATTTTTTATTTTTATGTTATTTTTTAAATAATGAAGTATGTGGCCCACATTCTTTCTCGCCTTCTCGCAAATGGACTGTCTTCTTGTTTGAACCTGCCCTTATATATATCATCTTAACAAACGGACATTAATGAGCATATTTTCTTTATAATTGAACACGAATACAAAAAATTCCGTTTGTTTACCATCGTTCGATTAAGTTAAACGAACGAACAATAAAACAAAAACTTTCTTTCATTTACTGTTCGTGATTGTTTGTTTGTGCTATTAAGTTAAAACGAACGAACACGAACAAGTATCCGTTCATGTTCATTCGGTTCGTTTTGCATATTGAAATTTGCAATGCACATGAGTACATCTGTATCAGCACAGTTGGAGCATGTTGCACAACAATAAAAACATATTGTGATATTGCCTTATTGGGTACTTGTTCTTTGCGATGCGCAGTAGCATTGATTATGAATTTTACAATTTATCATTTCTCTTTTGACTTTTATTGACTTTGAGGTATGACATTACCACATTAGATTTAGACTTTAGTTTTTAGACGTGTAACTTTGTGAGTTTTGCTCTTTGTTTACTAAGTTACTATGACATTAACATCGATGTGATTTACTATTTTAGTTAAAACTAATTATAATTTTCCTTAACTTTCAGTTTTAAGTTCCAAATATTGAAACTATTCAAAAAAAAGTTCCAAATATTGAAATAAAGGTTCTATTATGCTAATAAAAATCAACGTGAGAATGAACCATCTATCGGGCAAACTGTACTGTATATGCTTAGCTTGAACCGCAAAGAAAAACTGCACCGCGAAATGAGGTGCGTTGTGGTGCAGTTTATATGGTTTATACATGCAACACTTCAATCCAATAATTATGAAATCACAACGTCAAGATTAATTTGACTATGATGTATCCATATTTTATACGATAAAATATTTTGATACGTACAAAATATGTACTTGAAAATAGTGTAGTGTAAACTAAAGAGTTCGATAATTAATCAAAATATATCTGAATAGTTAACGGTAAAATAAATTCGATCATTATGTTTAGCAAAAGACAAAAGGAAAGAGCTCAAATATAAAATCTATAACATAGAACTTAAAAAGGAAATGAAAGGGCACTAAATAATCATCAAAGTATAACTATTTTCGTTTGATATATGATTATGTATATATCGTATTTTTGCTTAAAAATATATAAAGATATATGGTGCGGGTTTGCACGGCGATTTGATAATCCAAATCACAAACCGTACTAGAAAGTGTAATTTGATGAAAATGTAAAACAGAAATTATACTGCAAATGTTCAAAACCGTATATGACAATACGATTTAAATAATTTATACAATCTAACAGTTTAGATGAGATCGCCATACCACAATCTCGATAGAGATTAATAATTTGTAAATATTTTGTTGTTTTATAGGGAATTTCGGCACTATAATTTTTAAACCTTTTGTTGTTTGGTATATATTTTTTATTATTAGTTCAAATTTTTTTAATTTTTAATTTTTATAAAATATTTAGTATATCATTAATAGTCTATTTAATAGTTCATTTACCAGAAAAAAACTTAACGATTGTTAATGTAAAAGATGAAAATTGTTAGAAATTGACAAACTTTAAGGACAGGAAATCAGCTAAACAGAGTTGAGGAACGAAAACTGTTAAAATAGATAAAATTTAGGGACGAAAACCAAATTTTACTCTATACATTATATAATAATAAAATTACAAGAATGCCCGTACGTTTTTATATTTCTACCATGTTTATGACATGACACATGCCAACCAAATACATCTGTTTCAACCTTCAACGATTCCTTTCAAACGTAATGAATGATACACATACATAGGTTCATGTATTTATATATATATATATATATATATATGTGTGCATATATGTATATATTTCAAAGCATTCTTTAAATCAACTTCCAAAAATGAGAAACATGGAAACGTCTCTTTTCGATGGCGGAAAGGAAACTGGGCACAAAAAAATATTGATGTCTGACGTGGTTGTGACGAGGAAAAGGAACCTATTCTATGGTCGTAATTGGAATATTTTGGACGTTAAAACGGTTCTTTGGATCTTAGCTGTTCATTTGCTGACGTTATTCGCACCATTTACATTTACTTGGGGTGCATTTTGGGCAGCATTTTGGTGTTATGCTTTATGCGGGATGCTTGGTGTGACTCTCTCTTATCATCGAAATCTAGCACACCGAAGTTTTAAGCTGCCTAAATGGCTTGAATATACATTTGCTTATTTCGGGGTTCAAGCTGGTCAGGTTATTTTTATATCCTTTCTTTTTCAAATATATGCATGGCTTAAAAGCATATAATTAAACCGACATACATGACATGTTCAAAAAATATTCCAACGATAATTTTGAGGCCTTAAAAGGTTTGAACATTTCTTTAACATGCAATAAAATCATTAAATACATGCATTTAGTCATATGTTTCTCCCATTTAATTAAATACTAAAATCTTGATTAATAATGGTTTATTTACCGCAGAGGGACCCAATATTTTGGGTGAGCATACATAGATCACACCATCAATACGTTGAATCAGACAAGGATCCACACTCTCCGACATATGGTTTTTGGTTTAGTCATATGGGTTGGCTCTTCGATAGTGGCTACATTGTCGAGAAGGTACTTTTTCTGTTCTAACGTTAAAATCAAACTTAATTAGTTTTTTGGCTAATTTCCAGTAAAGTTGATTTTTTAACACGGTATGACATGCAGTTCAAGGAACGTAAAAATGTCGAAGATTTAAAGAGCCAAGCATTCTATAGATTCATCAAGAAAACTTATCTATGGCATGTACTCGGATTTGCAACCGCTGTCTATGCATTGGGTGGATTTCCCTACCTTGTTTGGGTTATGGTAAGACTTTCTTTTGCTATGAATTTTAATTTTTTTAGAAAACACCAAAATAAGAAAGTTGAGTTTGCTATTTTTTTAAATAAAAGGTTGTAGAGTACAATAAAATTCATTCTTTCGACAATTTGCAGGGTGTGAGACTCACATGGAGTTACCACTGGACGTTTCTAGTGAACTCAGCGTGCCATATATGGGGATACCAAGCTTGGAACACCGATGATCTCTCCAAGAACAACTGGTATCTTTTTGAAAATGTTGCATATATTTATCTGAATTTTTACTCTTTCACATTCTTTACAGTTTATCATTAAGAAAACATATATGGTACGGAGTAAAACTTATGCATATGCAGGTGGGTGGCCATAGTTACTTTTGGAGAAGGATGGCATAACAATCATCATGCATTTGAGTATTCAGCTCGATTTGGGTTAGAATGGTGGCAACTTGACCTTTGTTGGTGGTTTATACGAGTTCTTGAAGCTGTAGGGTTAGCCACCAACGTTAAGTTGCCAACGGAAGCTCACAAGCTTAAGAAATCTTTTGCATCTAGTGACAAATTGAAGTGATCACGTACGTCGCTTTCACGTCCAATATGTTGTCCATTTGGCATCCGCATATAGCTGCATATATTATTTTATATCAATAAATATTTCATCAAACGATGGAATGAATAATAATGGCGAGTCTTGTAATGATTTAAAATTGTGTAAGTTATGAAAGATGTAATGTCTCACTTTCATATATATATATATATAAATAACCCATGATGCTATATATCTATATCTTATTTTTTTCATATGAATTGAACAATTCTAAAGCATTTCATATAAGAATTATAATTTCGAACCCATCATTATAATAGATAAAGCTCAAGTTTTATCAACAGCAATTTTAAATATAGTTCTTTACCAAATGCATGTAAGCCCCAAAGGAGTAGCACAATTTGTTCTGATGTAGCTAGTATATTTGCAAAAACTGATGATGGTTCGAGTCTGAACAGGCACAATGGTTAAACTTTCTTTTGGGTAAGGCTCCTTCTATACTTAAATCAACCACATATCAGGCCAATGCGTATATATATAATTGGACTGGGACAATGTCAACGAACTAAAATATTGTCGGTTAAAAATCATTTCACACAAACAATCTCAAGCATATCAATAAGAAGATAACATAGCATTTACTATGGCATGTGGTCATTAAGTAATGACCATATTTATTGTTTAGATAGTTGTATATACATGCCTTATCTTAGTATAGCAAAGTGTAACACCTCTAAAAATAGAGGTAAATTTAAATCTGAATAATGACGTAGTAAAGACATCTATATAAAAGAAATCACCCAAAAAAGGGAAATAATATTAGCAACACACATTTACTCATGTGTCCCGGCAACACACACACACACACACACACACACACACACACACACATATATATATATATATATATATATATATATATATATATATATATATATATATATATATATATATACTAGAAGTCTACTCGCGCAATGCAGCTCGATATATCTCGATTTTAATGTTCTAATTTATTTTAATGTGTGATTTTGAGAAAACGGTCATGTTTTTTTTATAAATCTGTTTAAAGAATGACGTTTTTAAGAAGTTTATGATTTGAGGATTTGAAAGTGGTTAGAGATAATGATTAATTAATAAGAGTTCACGATTTAAGGATTTGCAGGTTGTTAGAGATAAGTATTAATCAAGTAATACATTAAAAACGATACATAAAACTTCATTAGTTGTTTTTAAAAGATTTTAAGTAATTAGCATTAAATAGCGGTACATGAAGCTTTAGATGTTGTTTTTTATAAATGTTTTATAATATAGTATTGATAGATAGAAGGAGAATCAAACGAGAATGCTAACTATTTAAAAGAATAAAAGAACATATTTTAGCCAATCATTTGTTAAAATAAATCTGAAAATATTAATTTCCAAAAATGAGATTAAAGGGTATTAATGTCATATAATTATATGGATTAATTTAGGATATATATGACTTCCTAAAATTAAGGGATCACAATATTATTCATATCAAATCCCTCATTTCACGTATTCATCTCCTTCATCCGTCTTCTTCACTCATCTCCACTCATCTCCTTCATATGTATTCATCTCCTTCATATGTATTATCCACCATAGAAAACCAAGCATTACTAAAACACCATCAACAACATTACATCCAAATGGCCGGAGCTGTAGCTGTAGGTCCCGAGGTTTCTCATTTGGAATGGGGACATTGGTACACACTAAGAGACCTTGAAGCAGCCACCAATGGATTTGCATCTGAGAATGTCATTGGTCAAGGAAGTTATGGAATTGTTTACCATGGTGTTCTCGACACTAATAAAACTCAAGTTGCCGTCAAGAATTTGCTCAACAACAGGTCATCGTGCGCCTTTACCAGTTCCAAACATCTTGAGGTCGTCGTTTTCCAGACCTTAAACGTCCGATCTCACGAGCTCGAATAAAGTAATCTAGCTTCTTCGTTCATGCTAAGGTTTTTATAACAAATTTTAGGATTTTAGACTGTTAATCACAAGTGATATTCTATAACAGATTTTAGGTTTTATATTGTTAATCACAAGTGATATTATTGTTGTTTCTCTATTGACTATCACAAGTGATATTATGTGATTGTTGTTTCTCTATTGACTATCACAAGTGATATTCTATAACAGATTTTTGTGTTTTTATATTGTTAATCACAAGTGATATTACACTTAAACAATTTGTCCAATTTTCTTTACAGTAAATCATCTGTGATTTTGTGTTGCATATTATATCTAAACAATATGTCCAACTTATTTATCATATAATCATCTGTGATTTTGGGTTACATATTCACGATTTGCTTGAACAACCGAACAAAACTAGATGAACACTTAAATACGGGATTTTCATTTGATATATATGATTTTGATTTGAGTGAGATATCGTGATTCCTTAGTTTTAGGAAGTCAACACTATCCTAAATTAAATCATATCATAATATGACATTAATACCCTTTTAAGGTTCATTTTGAAAAGTATTATTTTCGGAATTGTTTTTAAAAACGATTGGCTGAGAGCTATTCCTTTATTCTTTTAAATAACACTTATTCTCGTTTGAACCCACCACATATATAGGGTGGGTTCAATTAAAAACCTATGGTCCTTATATGAACCGGAGAACAAAAAATAATGTGTCATATGTTTCATACATTGATGATTAATTCAACATGAATTGTATATTATTTATCATGAATGTTCATGTTTAATTCAACAAAGCGGGACAGGTTATAATTGAACAGGTTGTAATTGAACTTTTCTCTCTCTAAAAACAGGTTATAATTGAAATTCATGATAATCACTTTGTTGAGTGTATATATATTTTGACTATTTAAAAAACTAGTACATAAAAATAGGGTATATACGTAATTTTATTTTACAAATTTAATAATAAGTAGTTTCGTTACATCTAATATTAAATTGATTATTCAGGCCTATTATATAACCAAAATTATCATATACAAATGCTAAAGATTTGATTATCGCAACCTAAAGTTATAATAATCAAATGAGCATTTTCTTTTTTTAAAACGACATAAATTTATAGAACTAGCAAGAATTTAGAAAAAAAAGGTACATATAAAGTATTGTAAGGGAAGGATTTGCAAGCCAATTAATAGACAATTTGTTATTTCTATGATTAAACTAAAAGTAAGCACGGGTAACAATGTTCCAAGATCGCCACCTGCTTTTGGCTTCGGTTTGCCAAAGAGAATATATTTTTTTTGTGAAGGGTGTCCTAGGCTATGCCTAGACTAATCCCTTGGCAAATTATGACTGTAAGACATCAACCCTGATTAAACCTCAGTGGCCACAATTGTTGTGTACGCCTCGATTAGAACCCTGGGCAGATGGGATATTCCACCACATCCCCCAGGGCCTTAACCAGTACGCCACAACCCTTGTGATTGCCAAAGAGAATATTATTCCGAAAAACCCATGTAAACCACCGTGTGACAAGCATAACGGCCTCAAAACAACAAAAGACCTCTTTCTTCAACCGATTGAATCAACCCAAGAGACTCAATCCGAATAAGAGTAAAGAATCGGAATATCAATTTGCCACCATCGACCAATAAGGATCCATAACTCTTTAGCGACGGGACAAGAGAAGAAAAGATGACTGCAATCATCTACCCCTGTATCACAATTAGGGTAAAAAAAGAGGAAACATCGATACGTCTTTTTTCCAAATTAAGCCGAATAGGGAGCCAATTAAGACACAATCATTTACAACTCTACAACAATCGCCATAATAATAATAATAATAATAACAATAATAATAATTTAAAGTAAGGGTTTTCGAGATGCTGTATGTAGATTTTTCCAAAGGGTAAACCGTACTGTATATGCCTAACTTGAACCGCAAAGAAAAAACTGCACCGCGAAATGAGGTGCGTTGTGCGGTTTATATGGTTTGTACATGCAACACTTCAATCCAATAATTATGAAATCACAATGTCAAGATAAGTTTGACTATGATGTATCCATATTTTATACAATAAAATATTTTGATACGTACAAAATATGTACTTGAAAATGGTGTAGTGTAAACTAAAGAGTTCAATAACATCTGAATAGTTAACGTCAAAATAAATTCGATCATTATCAGAGGCGGATCTATGTAGAAGGTTGTGGGGGGAAGGGCCCCCATGAAAAGAAATTTTTTTTGAATTTTTAGGGTAAAAAAACGAAATTTCCAGTTGTATGGCTTAATGTCCCCCAGTAACTTATTGGTCAGGACCCCATAAACCAAAAAAAGTATCTAGAAATCAACCAAAAAACAAAAATTAACTTTCGAAATCGACTAAAAAACCAAAAAAGTCCCTTGAAATCGACAAAAAAAGTTAAAAATCTCTTAAAAAACCAAAAAAGTCCCTCGAAACGTTGGATTTAGGCTAAAAATACATCGGACAACTTTACGGACATTAAAACTACCTTAAAGGTGCCCCCATGAGAACATAATCCTAGATCCGCCACTGATCATTATGTTTAGCAGAAGACAAAAGGAAAGAGCTCAAATATAAAATCTATAACATAGAACTTAAAAAGGAAATGAAAGGGCATTAAATAACCATCAAAGTATAACTATTTTCGTTTGATATATGATTATGTAGTTATCGTATTTTTGCTTAAAAATATATAGAGATATATGGTGCGGGTTATAACGGCGATTTGATAATCCAAATCACAAACTGGAAAGTGTAATTTAATGAAAATGTAAGAAGTTAGAAAGAACAGTTACATGTAAGAGATAGAAAGAAGATGGTTTTGTAACCAACTCACCCAATTAATATTACACATTCTACTCCTATTTGTAACTCAAAAGAACGACTGAGTCACAATGCTATCCCGCAACGTCACTTTCTTAAGCTTAGGGAGCCTAAAAAGAGTCCCATTCCGAAAAGACCAAATAGCCCATAATGCCGTTAGAACAACCGCCTCAAAACAAGTCGACTCCGTTTTACTCAAACGCAAAGATAATAACCAGCAAATCCACTCTGAACTTGACCTAAAGTCCGGAATATATATCCAAACTCCACCATCGACCAATTTAATTCCAAACGTCCCGAGCCATTTGACAAGAGAAAAACAAATGACCCACCGACTCAGTCTCCAAATCACAAACCGGATATGATTTAAGTAATTTATACGATTTAACGGTTTAGATGAGACCACCACAAACCATAATCCCGATAGAGATTAATAAGAGGGATTGTGTTATATATACTTACGGTAAACCCTAAACCAAAAAAGCCGCCTTCTATTTTATTTTATTAAATGTTTATTTTATTTTCATGTGAACACAAAATATTTCTTGATTTGAGACATCGTTAAAACCACTTCTGAAAAGACATATCATTTAATTAATTATGTGGGGGAGCTCTTCATGCTTTATAGGGAATTTCGGCATTATAATTTATAAACTTTTGGTTGTATTGTATATTTTTGAGAAATTATACGAAATGCCCTAAGTTCACCACCTCTTTCATCCATTTGCCCTTTCTCTCTCCTAATTAACCAAAATACCCCGAAAATCCATGGGCTAACCCGTGGCCCACGGACTACCTTGGAAAAAATCCGTGGGTGTGTGTATGAATCCGTGGGTGTGTGGGTGTGTCTGAATCCGTGGGTCAAATCCGTGGGTCAAATCCGTGGGAGAGAGATAGGGAATCCGTGGGTGTGTGTGTGAATCCGTGGGATGAGCATTTTGAAACAAATCCGTGGGCCACGGGTTAGCCCACGAATTTTCAGGGTATTTTGGTTAATTGGGAGAGAGAAAGGGCAAATGGATAGAGGTGGTGAATTTAGGGCATTTCAATAAATTTCTATTTTTGATTATTAGTTCAATATTTTATATTTTTAATTTTTATAAAACATATAATATATCATTAATTAATAGTTCATTAATCATTTACCAGAAAAAAGCTTAACGATTGTTAATGCAGAAGATGAAAATTATTAGAAATTGACAAACTTGAAGGACGAAAATCAATTAAATAAAGTTGAAAAACGAAAACCGTTAAAATAAATAAAATAAAAGAACGAAAACCAAATTTTACACTATAGATTATATAGTGATAAAATTACAAGAATTGCCGTATGTTTTTATATTTCTACCATGTGTATGACATGACACGTACCAACCAAATACATCTGGTTCAACCTTCAACAAACGTAATGAATGATACACACATACATAGGTACATGTATTTATGTATATATATGTGTGCAAATATGTATATATTTCAAAGCATTCTTAATTTAAATCAACTCCAAAAGCGAGAAACATGGAATCGTCTGTTTTCGATGGCGGAAAGGAAACTGGGCACAAAAAAATATTGATGTCCGACGTTGTTGTGACGAGGAAGAGGAACCTATTTTACGGTCGTAAATGGAATACTCTGGACATCATAACGGTTCTTTGGATCTTAGCTGTTCATTTGTTGACGTTATTCGCACCATTTACATTTACTTGGGGTGCGTTCTGGGCAGCACTTTGGGGTTATGTTCTGTGCGCGATGCTTGGTGTGACTCTCTCTTATCATCGAAATCTTGCACACCGGAGTTTTAAGCTACCTAAATGGCTTGAATATACATTTGCTTATCTTGGTGTTCAAGCTGCTCAGGTTCTTTCTTTTTCAAAATATATGGATGGCTTAAAAGCATATATATTTATACATGCAATAAAACCATTAAATATGTGTGTTTTGTCATATGTATATTATTTTCATTTGATTAACTTCTAAAATTCTTATTAATAATGGTTTATTTATTGTAGAGGGATCCAATATTTTGGGTGAGCATACACAGATCACACCATCAATACGTTGAATCAGACAAGGATCCACACTCTCCGATTTATGGTTTTTGGTTTAGTCATATGGGTTGGCTCTTCGATAGTGGCTACATTGTCGAGAAGGTACGTATCTCTTTTTTTTCTAATGCTAAAATCAAAGTTAATTAACTTTTTGGCTAATTTTTGGCAAAGTTGATTGTCGACATGGGTATGACTTGCAGTACAAGGAACGTAAAAATGTCGAAGATTTAAAGAGTCAAGCATTCTACAGATTCATCAAGAGAACTTATTTATATCATGTACTCGGATTTGCAGCTATTATCTATGCACTTGGTGGATTTCCCTACCTTGTTTGGGTTATGGTAAGACTTTCATATGTTATTTTTTTTGAATAAAAATAAATAAAAATGCAATAAAATTCATCTGTTTGACAATTTGCAGGGTGTGAGACTCACATGGACTTACCACTGCACATTTGTAGTGAACTCAATATGTCATATATGGGGATACCAAGATTGGAATACTGATGATCTCTCCAAGAACACCTGGTACCTCTTCAAAAGTGTTGCATATATATATTTGACTGATTTTTTACTCACAATCTCAACAGTTTATCATAAATATATATGGTACAGAGTAAACATTATATATATACATATACAGGTGGGTGGCTTTGATTACTTTTGGAGAAGGGTGGCATAACAACCATCATGCATTTGAGTATTCAGCTCGATTTGGGTTAGAATGGTGGCAGCTTGATCTTTGTTGGTGGTTTATACGGGTTCTTGAAGCAGTAGGGTTAGCCACCAACGTTAAGTTGCCAACCGAAGCTCACAAGCTTAAGAAATCTATTGCATCTAGTAACAAATTGAAGTGATCACGTATATGTTGTCCATTAGCATCCGCATATAGATGCATATGTTAATTTATATCAATAAACATCTCATCAAAACGATGAAATGGATAACAATCGCGAGTCTTTTAATGATTTAAAAGTGTATAAGTTATGAAAGCATGTTATTTGTTAAGGTATTATCATTTATGAACATGATCATAAATACCTAATTAGTTGTATTTATTATATGTTCCAAGATATTTGTCTCATTTTTTCTTATATGCTTTATGTATAACCCTTGATATATACCTAATTAGTTGTATTTTTTCATATATTTTTTGTACCAAGAAATTCCTATTTTGACCCTGATCACCTCGGTTCACATATCCCAAATTATACTTCACCATTGTATTTATTAATAGGTTTATCTCAACCGTAGATCTCTAATATCAATGGATGAGAATGGTTAATAAAGTTAATACCAAAAATGTAGTTAACAAAATAACTTGACCCTATATATATATATATATATAGATAGGGGCTATATCTTCTTTTTTATATGAATCGGACAATTTTAAAGCATTTCATATAATTAAGAATTATATCTCCTTCTATGCTTAAATCAACCACGTATCAGGCCAATGCGTATATAATTGGACTGGGACAATGTCGACGAACTGAAATATTATCGGTTAAAAATAATTTCACAGAAACAATCTCAAGCATATCAATAAGAAGATAACATAGCATTTACTGTGGCATGTGGTCATTAAGTAATGACCATATTTGTTGTTTCAATAGTTGTATACCCATGCCTTATCTGAGTATAGCAAAGTGTAACACCTAAAAATAGAGGTAAATTTAAATCTGAATAATAACATAACAAAGACATCTATATAAAAGAAATCACCCAAAAGGGGAATAGTATTTGCATTTAGATTTAAAAAGGATGAAAATGATATATAACAACCTACTAATCTAAAATAATTAAGCTTGGATTATAAATGAGTGTCACTATCATCTTCCAAAAGAATCTATCTTTAGTATGTTCGCCAACCCGACAAAAAGTCGTCTATTCCAAAAATGTCATCTAGCGGTATCCACTCTTCACTCACTACCTTGGAGACCCACCGCTAAGAGAACGTGATATACATATCATTTAAGAAAAAATGTTGGGGTTTAAGCCTAATGAGAACAAACATTAATAAATAAATGAAGCATAAAACGACAATAAATGTTTTCCAAGATTATGAAGTAAGTTTATTTCCACATAAATCATATAAGAACCATACGGTCCAAAATTCACCTTACGATGACGGGGGAGATCCAATTTCTAAGAATTGTAGCGGAACAGAAAAGTAATTTATTTTCCAAGTTATTGAGCTCATACTATGATCAATGGCCATGAGCTCTCCGACTCGCCTTTTAGATGTGGAGGAGGGCACCCGATGATCCTGGTCATACTCATTAACTAGGATCACATTCACGGTCAATGGCTAGTATCGTGTTCCACATAACCGTACCAAGTTACCTCTGATGAACCAATGTCTCAACTAGTTGCAAACGGAAATTATCCCAACAATAAGCCGACTCATATATCTATGGATCCAATAGTAACAGTTTAAGGTTTGTCACAATTACATTTGTGACAAAACTATAAGCACGCATATAGTTTTCATAACAACATTTCTATAAAATGCATTTCATTGTATAAATAACTTTATATGAACTAAATCCATATTTTAGCAACCAAAAGACCATTTTCTAAGTACCAACATAAAATGTTCACAAATATGTTTCCAAGAGTTATACAACTTTAAAATGACCATTGTTAACACAAACAATAATTCATTTGTTTTCTTCTTCAAACCCCCACTTTTACCAAGTAAACTTCCAAAATAGTGAAATCCTAAATATAACCAAAATGGTTTCATTCAAATATTTAATTAACAAATATGCATATAAAATCATATTTTATATCATAAATCATAAAACTCCTCATCATATTTAAAAATGGTAGAAACCCTAAAAATCTCCAAAATATCAAAAGATATGTCAAAGTTCTTCAAACAAGAAAATGTAAACAGCAAGGAGTTAAAAATATAGAGTTGTAACATGTATAAAGTTTTAAAAGGTTAACATAAACTGTCAGGATCGAATCTTAACAAGACTAATAATACTTAGAACTCAGAATTAAAGAATCTGCGGAATAGAACTTTAATTCACACAATCAAAGAACAATATATCAGAAAACACACAGCTGTTTGTATTCACTAATTCAACTCACAAGCTTACAACCAAACCTCAATCTTGATGAACAGGCTCCATCAAGACGACTTCTACTTCTCTAGAAATAGGGTTCTAAACCTTGAGGTTAATTCTCTCTAAAACAAAACGTATTCTGAAACTCTCACGTACATACACCTAATAGCTATCTATCAACATCTATTTATACAAAATAATTACAAGATAACTATCAAAACAAAATTGATCTTCTGAATCTTCTTTAAGCATATCTTCATCCATTCCATCTTTATCTCCAATATTCTCGCATTCCAAACTTATCACATCAGCAGTATTAACTTCATTCATCATGAGCAGTACTAATATTCTCCAGCAGCATTAATTCATTCTAGCAGCATTAACTTGACTCAGCAGTACTAACCTTGTTCCAGCAGCATTAATGCATCAGCAGAACTAACAGAGTTCCAGCAGTATTAACTATGACAAGGCAGTATTAAAGTTGTTCTGACAGTACTATCCATACTTAGCAAATCTTCAGCTCCCAACAATCTCCCCCTAACTTGACTTTTAGAAAGAGAAGTCAAGTTCTTCAGATGATGATGCTTCCAAAACTTAATCTTGAACACACAAGTCAGGATTCAATCCCAAACTTTGATTGATGATCCTTCTTACCAGGTATCTTGCCATCTTAGAATCTTTGTCACACACCAACTTAGCTTTTAGCATTCCATCCAACCTTGTCATGTTGTGCTTGTATATTTTATCCACCAAATAATACTCATGATATGCATAGTCAAGTGTTATGACATACACACCACAGTTTTCAATAAGCATCCAGTTGGTGACAGCTTGAAATTGCCTTTCTGTCAAATACTTAACTGCTTCTGTATTGAACATTAGACACAAGTATTCAAGTACCATTTTGGTGATGGACATTCCATTCTCAGTCAGCATATTTCCATACAGCTTCATTCCAACCTTGTACATCTCCTCTACGTCAGATCTAGAGCATATTCTGATAAGTCTTCCCCATGTAGAACAGACTTCAAACTTCCCATCTGATCTTTTGATTCTAATGTACTCCTTTCTCTGCTCTATCAATGTATCCCAGAAGATGATCTCAGGAGCCATAGAAGCTAATGGTTTAACTTTGATTGGACTAGTATCAACCACAGTAATATACATATCACATTGAGCATTTGATTGTGATTGTACATTGCTTGGTTGACCTGATGGAGTTGCCACTTCTTCTTTAGCAACTTTTTGATCAGCTTTCTCTTTCACAACTTCCTCCTTAGCTTCTTCTACAATGGGTTTCACCCTAGGCTTCTTTACAACTTTCTTCTTTGAAGCTATAGACTTTGTTCTTGGTCTTTTGTTTGACACCATCTTGGTTCTTTTTAGTGATTTAACAGCTTCAGGAATGGTTTCAGCTGTTTCCTTTGTTTCTGCTGCTTCAGGGATGGTTTCTGCTGCCTTATGGTTTTCAGCAACATTAACCATTTCTGCTGCTTGAATGGTTTCTGCTGCCTTTTGACTAGCAGCATTAACCATTTCTGCTGCTTTATCTGTTACTGAATCTTTTACTATCTTTGATACTGCTGCTTCAACACTATTCTTCACAATCTCAAATACCTCTGCTTCAATCTCAGATTTAGTTACTGTAGATACAGATACTGCTTCCTTCTCACTTTCAGATACTGCTGCATCAACAAGACTCTTCATAATTTCAGCTACTGCTGCTTCAATCTTAGATACTGCTTCCTTCTCATTTTCTGCAGTTTCAGTTACTGCTGCTTTCTCACTTTCTGCTTCCTTTTCATTTTCTGCAGTTTCAGTTACTGCCGCTTTCTCACTTTCTGCTTCCTTTGCAACTTCTGCAACCTGCTCAGCCTCCCCCTCAACCTTATGCTCATTCTCCCCCTCAACCTTTGCATCCTCCATGTTTAGTTCAGTTTCTAACTCCCCCTTTTTGGAAGCATCAGTGGTTGATCTTCTCCTTTTCAGAACATACTGAGCTTTCTTCCTTCTTTGCAGCAGCTTGGTGATCATCTTCTTATTCTTCTCTATCTTGGTGTGTTGATAGAGAACCACCTTCTTAAGCTCATCAATCTCCTTCTGCTGATTCATGACATCAATGTTGATGTTGGCAATGGTTTCCATCAATTCCTCATAAGTATATCTATCCTCACCTGGTTTAGAAGTGTTTACCTTCCTTACAGGATCATTGGAAGTTTTAGTAGGTGTCTCTTGCCTAGCAAAAGCACAACCTACTCCCATGATTTCTTGGCGCCTGGGTCCTCTGAATGTTTTCACATTCTGAGTTGCCGTGGGGAAGGTCTTAGTGATGTTACCACTGTCCTTCTCTGTGCTAGCAGAAGTAGTGGCAGCCTTGCAGCCCACATGCTCATCCTTCTCCTTAGATAGCACCTTCTTGGGGTTGGGAGACACCCCTGTGGTTACCCTTTTGATATTCTCTATTGGAGAATGCTCCAATAGAGGGCTTGTAGGCTTTGGGCTATTAGGAGATACATCAAGGGAAGGAACCTTGTGTACCTTTCTTCTTTCAAACTTCTTGGTGATTTTGGGAGTGGGTCTTAAAAGAATGGGCGGTGGGATTTCTTTGGTGATGGAAGGTTGGGATTGGCCATCAGTAGGTGTGTCTAATGGGGGCCTTGACCCTGATGCCATACCTTCAGTGGTGTGGGACACAACCATCATTGTAGAGAACAATGGTGTGTCAACTCCTTCCGAGTCCCTAGGAATTCTTCTCATATTTGAGAAAACCTTCCCTTTAGGGGGTTTTGGCACATATACCTCAGCAGACTGAGGTAAATCCGTCAATTCATGGTTAATTACTTCTTGGACAAACCTGGGATACATGTAAAAGCTCTTTTTGGATTCTAGGTTTGCCACAAGATCATTAAAAATCATTGCTGAAAAATTGAACTTTCTGGCAGTGGCTAAGCAGACCAAGGCATAAGCAATGGTACTGCTAAACTCACTCCATCCAGTTGTTTTCTTTGAAATACAGTGCATAAGAGTATGAACAAGAAATCGCCATTGGGTGAAAAACTTTGACTTGTAGAATTTAAAAATTCCAATGGGACCTTCATACCCCATTCTTGGTAAGGTCGAGAAAAGTTCATCATTAGAGAGATAGGTTATACCTGAGGCATCATCTAAGTGAAGAGTGATGCGAATAACCTCCTCTGTGACCTTCAAAGGTTTGTCACAAACCATTGTTCGAATGATTTTCTGCCCATCTTCGAATATAACAGTGGCATTCTCCCAAAATTGCTTTTGATGCTCGATATATATGGTTGGGCACACTGTTAGGGCATGAGAGATGTGTGTGGACTTGAGAAAATCCACAATATCATGAAATCCTGCGGCCTGCTTTGGCTTCTGAAGCATCGCAATCTCATTGTGCTCATCGACAAACTCCATTGTCGTCATTCTTCCTGAGGATTTGGATAGAGAACACAGAGATTCTAGGGAGAAAAGGTTAGAACGAGAGAGAGATAAATTGAATGCAAAGAGACGTTATGAACTTTGGCGGGCTGAAAGAGTATTTATAGCAGTACTAGCCCTGATTTTCTTTAAAAGCAGTATTAACGACTTAGCAGTATTAACGACTGAGCAGTATTAACTACAAGGCAGTATTAACTACACAGCAGTATTAACTACACAGCAGTATTAACTACTAAGCAGTATTAACTACAAAGCAGTATTAACTACTAAGCAGTATTAACTACAAAGCAGTATTAACTACTAAGCAGTATTAACTACAAAGCAGTATTAACTACACATTGGCAGTAGAAAATATGTACTAGCAGTAGTAACTCTGCACTGGCAGTAGTAACTATACTTGCACTTTGCAGCACTTGGCAATCTGAGTCATACTAGCAAGAATAATGCATTCAGAATCAGTAAATAATATACTATGTTTCTTGTCACAGACCTGTGATACACTTAACAGGTTGTATCTCAATTGCTTAACATAGTAAACATCCTCAAATGTCATCTTACCTTTTGATACATCACCTTTACCACTTATCTTACCTCCTGCAGGATTATTTCCAAAAGCAACATGTCCTCCATCAATTCTTTTGAAATTCTTGAGGCAGGCCATGTTACCTGTCATGTGCCTGGAGCAACCACTATCAACATGCCAGATGCTCTTCCCCTTGAGCTGTTGGTTGCCCTGCACATTAGATAAATCAGTTAGTTGTTATTGGGAACCCAAGCCAAAGTGGTCTTGGGTCTCCCTTGCTCATCAAAGTACTTGCACTGGGTTTTGATGAGATTTTCAAACTTAGGTACTGCAGTACTGGATTACTTTGTCAATATGATTGGTCTAGCAGCACAAAAACTAGAAGCAGTATTAACCTTAGAAGAAGTACTAACAGTGTTAACACTGCTAGCAGCAGTACTATCTTTAGCCGAAGTACTAACAGTGTTAGCAGCACTAACACTGCTAGCAGCAGTATTGCTTCCATAAGAAGTACTAACAGTGTTAGTAGTACTAACACTGCTAGCAGCAGTATTGCTTCCAGAAGAAGTACTAACAGTGTTAGCAGTACTAACACTGCTAGCAGCAGTATTGTTTGAGGCAGCAATACTATCAGAGGAAGCAGTACTAACACCAGTGCTTTTAGGAACCCACATTGTGACACATTCTTTTTCAGTATTTTTCCTCATGTGGCTTTTGGATTTAGCTTGTTTCTTAGCCACATGGTTCCTTACAGGCTTCCTATAACCATTTGATTTATGAAAAGGTCTTTGAAAATTTATCCTGTGGTTAATAGGATTGAAATAACAGTGTTTGGCAAGGTGATTCAATCTGCCACAGATAAAACAAGGTTTTGGTCTGTTAATCCTTTGCAGATCAACTCCTTGTTTTTGAGCCCACTGGTTATTCCAATTTCTTTGATTTCCCCTCTTTTTATCATGTTTTTGGGGCTTATTCTCTTGAGATTTCTTGCAAGAACAATGTTCACAAGTATTAGAGTTCACAACAGTGGTCTGTGTATAATGAACTCCCTTTCCCTTTCCAGTCCTTTTCATCTCATTGTTCTTAACACATGGACTTACACATTCCTCATCAGATCCTTCTTTTTCAGTCTTATCCTCAACAACTACTTCATCTAATGGATCTACTTCAGTGGCTCCTTCAGGTAAGTCCTTCCTATCCTTGGTTTCTAATAGGTCTGACTTAGGAGGGATGTAGGTGTTGTTGTAGGGTGGGGGTGTGGCATTGTACCCTAGGCCTGGTTTCAACTTACTATGGATTTGAGAGTTGATTATGTTGTCCATGACTTTAGAGGCACAATTAAACTTTTCTACATCAAGTTTAACTTTCTCAAGCTCTCCTTTTAGTTTCTCACACTCTTCCCTGGATTCTCTAAGTTGGAACTCTAGACCACCCTTTTCCCATTTCCAGTAGTTTGTATCATAGGAGTGTTGAAGTTCATTGGCTTGAAAAGCCCTAATCTGTTCTTCAAACTTCTCAACAATTACTACATAGTCTTTTATGTCCTTTTCTAATCTCTTAAGGTCATCACACATTCCCTGATTGTGATCTCTATACCTTTTAACAGTGTCTATACAAGCTTGAGAACAGAGATTAGATTTTACCTCAGTAGGAATATCTGAGACTTCTGCCATGAGTGCATGATTCTGAATTGCCTCTTCTGCTTGATCACTCCAATCAAATCCCATTCCTTGTTGAGAAACAAGAGTACTGTTTGATTCAACTGTGTTGTCCATAATGATTGTAGAATTCTAAGAAACACAAGCTCTGATACCACTTGTCAGGATCGAATCTTAACAAGACTAATAATACTTAGAACTCAGAATTAAAGAATCTGCGGAATAGAACTTTAATTCACACAATCAAAGAACAATATATCAGAAAACACACAGCTGTTTGTATTCACTAATTCAACTCACAAGCTTACAACCAAACCTCAATCTTGATGAACAGGCTCCATCAAGACGACTTCTACTTCTCTAGAAATAGGGTTCTAAACCTTGAGGTTAATTCTCTCTAAAACAAAACGTATTCTGAAACTCTCACGTACATACACCTAATAGCTATCTATCAACATCTATTTATACAAAATAATTACAAGATAACTATCAAAACAAAATTGATCTTCTGAATCTTCTTTAAGCATATCTTCATCCATTCCATCTTTATCTCCAATATTCTCGCATTCCAAACTTATCACATCAGCAGTATTAACTTCATTCATCATGAGCAGTACTAATATTCTCCAGCAACATTAATTCATTCTAGCAGCATTAACTTGACTCAGCAGTACTAACCTTGTTCCAGCAGCATTAATGCATCAGCAGAACTAACAGAGTTCCAGCAGTATTAACTATGACAAGGCAGTATTAAAGTTGTTCTGGCAGTACTATCCATACTTAGCAAATCTTCAGTTCCCAACATAAACTCACAACTTAATTAGGTTTTTGGTGAAAACCTAGAAACCCAGAAATGGTTGAAGGTTCTTGAAACTTGAACAAGACTTGGGATTCTCCATACTTGATGCTAAACAAACCCTAGAGATGAATATTAAATGTTCATGGTTGTGCTTCAAGATGGATTAAATGAGGAAATATGGAAGGGAGAAGGTATGTAGACAAATGCAGAAAAATCGCCCAAGACAAAGTTGAAAAAAGAGTTTTTCAACATAAGAAATCGGACTCGAGCCTTAAATACCAGGCCTGACCCTTCCGCGACAGTGCCCGCGCGATAGAGGCATTGTCACTATCGCGGGCATAGTCAAATAGGGGCTTAGTCAGGATTGTAACTTAGAAGGGTGTGATCCCAGAACAAGTAATCAATTAATGTAAAACAATAAGGAAGCCATCTCTATATTCAATATAATCCAAGTAGCACAGAATGGTGAGTTGAGAGCAAATACTAGTGTGTGTGTGTGGCTACTATGTGTGATGAAATGACCTAAACCTAAAGAGGAAAGTAGCCAACAATATATACCTACTACAACTATGGAACAATGACACATTAAGTCCCTCTACTTGGTACAATCATAATATAGCACTAACAATCTCCCCCTTTGTACCAATGTAGAGGCAAAAGATTTAGACGTCTACCGGGGTCACGTACTTCTTTCGAATACCAAAGATGATCTCGAATCTTCGTAAGGCATGTCGATACTCCTTCCGGTAGTTGATGGCTTCAATCACTTGGTTGACCAGGTCCTTTTCTTTATATGTGAGCTTTACCTTTCCATTTGCATCCAGACGTAGCTTGCTCTCCAGGTGCACCAAGATTATCTTCATAGTACCCTCACAGAACTTGTTGATCTCTATAACTCTCACGAATCTTTTCTTTGAGTCAGTATCAAGGTAGACAACCCCGAGCTCAGGATTTTTCAGTACGGTGTAAGCGGGGATACCTTGAATATCAGGCAAGCGTCTGTTTGGTCTTCTGATGTTCACATGAGCTTGATGAGATTCCAAAGCCATCTGGAAATCTGTAATGTATGAGAACAGAAATCGCCAAAAATGTTTTGAAAAAATGAAGTCACAGTAGCAGTTTTGAGAGAGAATAGGGTTTGAGATGAGACAAGTTTGAAAAACCCTAAACCCTATATATACGACTTTTCAAAAATAGTGACACGTGGCACAATGAGATTGGTCCAAAGTTTGACCTACCACGTGCCAGCTTATCGCAAAGAACAAGTTGGGATAAACAGTCAATCTCATCGCAACAACGGGTTGCGACAAGAACTGTTCACATGGTCATATCGCAATGCAAGGTTGCGACTTGGTTTTATCGCAATAGAAGGTTGCGATAAAACACTATTCACTGTGTTATCGCAAGTGTAGGTTGCGATAACAGTGACACTTGGACATTTTCAGATAAAATTTTAAAAGATTTTATCACATTGGAAGATGTCCAATTTCCAATTGATTAAGCTCTTCAAGGTTTTTGAAATACTTTCATGCCCCCTTAAATGATGCAAGTATGTTTTTGAAAAAAAATTCATCATTTAAGAATTTGTGTCTAAAACAAATTAGAGAACATACCTTGTGATCGTCAAGTAAGGAGCACATGAAATCAACACTTACAAGCTTTGTCGGATATGCACACTCCCGCTATTCTTGTGCATACATCTTATAATGTACTCCCCCTGAGACTATGAAACACCTTATGCAGACACATATATCATAACAAGAATGTAAAGTGACAAAAGGAATAAACAATGAAAACAACAAAGACATGAAAATAAAATATCTTATATTGAGAATAGAATGTGATGAAAACTTGAATGTATCAATCTAGATAGAAATAACTAGATTGAAATACACATATTTCCATCCATTATATGATCAATATAGAATATTAGACTTTCATGTTCAACATGCCGAGCTTGGATACTAAGATATTAAATCGTTTTTCATCCAAAGCTTTCGTAAAGAGATCGGCAAGTTGATACTCAGTTGTGACAAAGTATAATTCAATCGTACCTTTTTCGACATGATCTTTAATAAAATGATACCTGATGTCGATGTGTTTGGTCTTTGTATGCTGGACCGGGTTAGCTGATATGGCAATTGCACTCTTGCTATCACAGTAAATAGGGATCTTCTCATACTTGAAGTCGTAGTCCATCAGTTGAGTTTTCATCCACAGAACCTGTGAACAACAACTGGCAGCGGCAACATATTCTGCCTCCGCAGTTGATGTTGAAACACGGTTCTATTTCCTCGAAGACCAACTTACTAGTTTTTCACCCAAAAACTGCACATGACTAGATGTGCTCTTCCGGTCTAGCATACTACCTCCATGATCCGCATCAGAATATGCAGTGAGTTCGAATCCCGTTCCCTTTGGGTACCACAGGCCAAGATACGGTGTCCCCTTCAGATATCGAAAGATCCTTTTAACAGCACCAAGATGTGATTCTTTTGGTTGTGCCTGAAATCTTGCACATAAACAAGTCGAAAACATTATATCTGGACGACTCGCAGTCAGGTACATTAATGAGCCTATCATCCATCTGTAATTCTTAACATCTACATTTACTCCATGTGGATCCAGACCAATTTTAGATCCAGGAACCATAAGTGTACCAATTGAGGTACAGTTTTCCATCTTGAATTTCTTCAAAATGTCAAACACATACTTTGATTGGTTGATGAAGATACCGGTTGAAAATTGCTTGACTTGTAATCCAAGAAAATTTTTAATCTCTCCCATCATACTCATCTGGAATCTAGTCATCATAATGCCCGAAAACCAAGTACATAATCCAGGGTCAGTTGAACCAAATATAATATCATCAACGTAAATTTGTACCAGAAGGATCTCACCATTTTTATGCAGAGTGAAGAGAGTTGTGTCGATTTTACCTTTCCGAAAGCCAGCACCAAGTAGGTAGGTAGATAAGATTTCATACCAGGCGCGAGGGGCTTGCTTGAGACCGTAGAGAGATTTGTCAAGAATGTAGACGTGATATGGTTTATCTTTGTCCACAAAACCCTCCGGTTGAGAAACATATACTTCTTCCTTCAAGATACCGTTCAAGAAAGCAGTCTTCACGTCCATTTGATAGACAATGAAGTTTCTGAAAGCGGCAAATGAAAGAAACATCCGGATTGCCTCTAAGCGAGCCACCGGTGCATTCGTCTCGTCGTAATCAATTCCCTCTTGTTGCCTGTACCCTTTCGCTACAAGGCGTGCTTTGTTTCTCACAACAATCCCATCTTTATCTTTCTTATTCTTCATGACCCACTTGGTACCAATTACCGTTTTACCCTTGGGTCTAGGAACTAGTCTCCACACGTTCAATGCTTCAAAAGAATTCAGCTCATCTTGCATGGCAATGATCCAATCCGGATCTTCTAAGGCTTGTCGAACTGTTGTAGTCTCGACTTGACTTAGAAAGAGCGCGTAAAGGACTTCGTTAGCCGTTGCAGATCTTGTCTTTACAGGTTCGGAGACGTCACCAATGACTTGTTCAATGGGGTGACTCTTAGTCCATCTTGTAGAATGTGGGAGGAGATATATAGCATCTTCATTGGGATCCACTAAGGTGGGATATTTATCAAAATTCAACTCTATTGTCAAGGTTGGTTCCGGTTGTAAGGCTGGTTCATTGACAGAGGAGTCAACAGGAACTGGCACCGGATCTGCTTCAGAAGATGACTCAGGTATGTTAGCAGAATCATCATCATTGACGTTAGAAGTTGTACCCGACGAAGAAGCACCATTCGTGGATTCACGTTGTATAGCTTGTGGAGATGCCATGTGCGTGTTACTTGAAGACGAAGTAGGAGTTATTGCACCAGTTGTAGGAGTAGTCAGTACCGGTGAAGGCCCTGACAATGTAGCATTAGTTGGTGGTGTGGCAACATTGCTCCTGTTATTGATAAATGAAGAAGGTTTATCATTACCAAAATAATCATCATAAAAATATTCAAACAATAAATCAAGATCATTAGGTTTAGAGTTAGAAGTGGAAGCTTGATCCTTGTTTGAAGATCTAGTCATCATTGGACGGATTTGTCCAGATGCTAGAATTCCTGATATTGCGGGTTCTGTACTATTTTGCACAGAAGCCAAGTCTTCAGTTTCGTCGAATCTGACGTTTATGCTTTCCTTCACAGTTCTAGAAGACTTGAGATAGACTCTGTATGCTTTTGACGTGAGCGAGTATCCGATGAAAACGCCCTCAATACCCTTTCGACTGAATTTGTTCAAGTTGTCCTTGTCATTCAGCATAACACACATGCATCCAAACACACGAAAGTAGTGTATTACAGGTTTTCTATTATTAATCAGTTCATATGGAGTTTTACCAAACCGACGATGGATAATAGAACGGTTTTGTGTATAGCATGCCGTTGAAACAGCTTCAGCCCACAGAAACAGAGGTAGATCAGCATAAGACAACATCGTTCTGGTGGCTTCAACAAGTGTGCGGTTTCGTCTTTCAACGACCCCGTTTTGCTAAGGTGTTCTAGCCGCAGAATACTGATGAGATATTCCTAATGATTTAAAGAAATCATAAAGAGTCTTGTTCTTGAATTAAGTCCCGTTATCTGACCTAACAGTTTGAACTGTTTGTTGACGATTCACTTAAAGCTGTTTGATTAACGAGATGATCAAGTCAGGTGTTTCATCTTTTGATCGAAGAAACTTGACCCAAGTGTATCTCGAATAATCATCAACAATGACTAACACGTATCGTTTGGCACTGACGCTCTGAGTCTTCATCGGACCACAGAGATCCATATGAAGGATTTCCAAAGGTTTGTGTGTGCTGGGTTCGGGTTTCAGTGGGTGAGGAGCTCGCTTTATCTTCCCCTCCTCACAAGCAGTACAGAAGTTGTCTTTCTCAAACTGCAGAACTGGTAGACCTATAACTAAATCACCCAACGTTAGCTTTTGAATGTAACGAAAATTGAGAAGAGATAGTCGTCTATGCCATAACCAACTCTTTTCCATTGTTTCCTTAGTCATCAGACACACGTCATTCTTCGGCTTAATCTTTGATAGGTCAATAGTGTAAAGATTTGACTTTCTAGAACCAACTAGAAGTTCATTCCCTTCGTCGGTTAGAACTGCACACCGAGTCTTCTTGAAATGGACTTCTAGGTCTTTGTCACAAAACTGACCTATGCTAAACAGGTTATGCCCTAAGCCTTCAACATAATTAACTTTGGTTATCCTGACGTTGTCTGTTACTATATCTCCATAACCCAAGATTGGAGAGTACTGATCATTCCCAAACTTAACTTTCCCTCCATCTTTTTCCACAAAGTTGCTCAACAGCTCCTTTCTACCTGTCATGTGTTTTGAGCAACCAGAATCCAAATACCACACATGACGGAGCTGCAAAATGGAATTTAAACAGTTTTAGGTACCCATTGCCAATTGGGTCCTTTCGGGTTAGGAGAATTAACAGGTTTCTTTGAAGTGTTGTGGTTATAATATCTATTTTGTGTAAAAACGATTGGAACCATAGAAATTATAACCAAACCATGAAGAATAATCAAACTTGTAGATAAAATCATTTACACCACATGAAGAACAACAAATTTGATCATGTGCTAAATTAATCAGTTGTTGCATTGAAGAAATCTTGTACGGAATAACACGTTTTTGTTTGTTTGAAGCAACACGATTACTAACAGTAGAAACAAAAGTGTTTTTTCTTGGAATGAAAAGCGACATTAGATGATTTTCTCTGGGCCACATCCTGTGTGGACTCCTTTATTCTCCACTCTAACCGGGATTTGTTTCTTAAATAACGATCTGAAACGGAATCAAAATAAGAATCGTAAGCGTAGGAATTTTGAGCTCGAGAAGATTTAGATTTTCGCTTATTTTTCTTCTTTTTCTTTTTCTTTTTCTTTTTCTCAACGGTCTTAGAAGATTCCCCTTCGAAGAAATTCTTCTCGGGTTCCTCTTCCTTGATCAAAAAATCAGAGTGATCTGGAAGTTTAGCACCAAAATCAAATTGAACATCCTTTTGTTGTGCTTTCTTACCCTTCCCATCACAAGGAATGTCAATAACACAATCAACCTTAATGTCATCGGAAGAAGAATTGTGGAAGATATCACAAGAGTTTTCATTAACAGGTTGTTCCTCAATCTCAATAGGACCAAAATCATCAAAGTCATCCACAATCATGCTTCTGTAAATAGTATTGCCCATGAAGGCTTTGCATGAAGAAGCATCTGAATCAGAGGAAAGTTTACTCGCAAGCTCTGTCATAGCTTCAGTGGATAAAGTTGACAATTTTGCCATAAGTCTTGAGATTTCATTTTGAAAGTACTCTCTATTAGTCTCAAGATCTTTTCTCTCTTTGATCAAAATGTTTTCTAAATCAGATATTTTCTTTGAAAATATAACATTTTCAGATTCAAAAGATTGTCTTTCGAACTTAAATCTCTCTCTTTCTTTCGCAATTTGATCTTTTTCAAGAAATAACATTTTCTGAAAATCAGAGACTTGTTTTGAAAGATTCAAGCATCTAAGTTCAAGAGATTTCTTTTCTTCAAAGCTTTTTGTTGACGATTCCAAAACAACCTTTTCAGACTAATCACTCTTGCTATTTATCAAAACAGTTAGCATAACTTCCTTTTCAATATCAAAAGCGAGTTGATCGTCATTTCTGACTTCTTTAATTTTGCTTTTAATACTCAACTCAAGATCGACAAGATTCTGTTCTAGTACCAAAGGAGGGTAATATGTTTTTCCTTTAAAAACGGGTTTTGATACAGTTCCCTTTGGTGGCTCAACAACATAGCTTTGAAAATAGTCATTAGGCAAGGTTTGTTTCCCAAGCAGTGCCTTCCTATTTACCGAATCATAATAAAAAGGAAGTTGCATGGTTACAGTTGTCTTTCTTTTAATTTCTTGCTCAACCCCTTGTTCTTCCTCATTAAGCCATTTGATTCTGTATTTGGGTTCTATGGTTAGAAGGTTAAGCCATTGAAACTTGTAAAGACAATGTGCCTTTTTCAAAGCATTTTCCAAATAATGAGGATTGTCATATCCCACACCCCATTTCGAGTTGTAATATCTAAAATTCTTTGGAGTGTTTAGGAAAATGGTTTGTTCAGATTGACCAAGTTTGTACAGCTTCGCTTCTAGATCACTTGCCTTTTCAAACAATTCGTTGTTAATATCTTTATAAGATCGCAACATTTGTTCAAGCTCATTCTTCCTATTTTCAGAAATTCTTACCTTTCCTTCCATTTCATCCATTCTTTTTCGGAAATAAGTTCGAGATTGTTCGATCTCAACTCGTTCCTTATTCAACTCATCATTTAACTTGTTATGGTCAATGATTGCCTTTCTTTGAGATTCTATTATTTTATGTGCATTTTTGAGTTTTTCACTTTGTTCATCTAGTTTTAATTGGAAGACTTTGAACTGATTATCATAGTGATTAATAGTGCAGAGATCTACCTCATTTGTCTCAGGCGCCGCATCAGCCTCTGAATCCTCACCTTCTCTACTTATCAAGCACATCTTTGCTATCGCAGCTGTGTCCTCTTCTCTTTCATCATCAGTTTTATCCAGCCAATACTCTTCCTCCACCAGAAGTGCAATTCCAGACTCCTTCTGCTCTGCCAACAGCGCTTTCTTCTTGTAGTAGTCGGAATCCCTTACCTTCGGTTTCCAGCACTCTTTGGAGAAATGGCCAGACTTCCCACAATTGTAGCACTTTTGCTCTTCATCCTTTCTTTCACCAAACTTCTTCACTTCCAACCTTTTACCATCTTCCTTGTGATCATCAAACTGTTTCTTTGACTCAATCCGATTCTTGTGCTCAAAGTTTTTAGAACCAGATGTGTAACGTTGGTTGTTTGATCCAGGAGTTTTTACATATCTTTGTTGAAAGTGCTTGGATAGAAGTATCATTACCTGCCTTAAACTTTCCGCCTCATCCAAATCATCCTGGTCTATCCCATATTCTTCTCTCTGAACACTCTTACCCTTTTCAGCATACTTTCTCGACATCAATGCTAACGGTTCACTCTCAAACTCATCATCCTCTTCTTTCTTCTCAGACACCGTTGTCTTCTTTTCCCTTTTATCCTTCTTCTCCTTTTTCATCAACTTCTTCTTTTTCAGATCAGCATCATCCTCATCTTGCTTTAATGTTTCAAACATCTGTTGTAACGGAAGAGAATCCAGCCTAGAATTCTGTTTCATTCTATGAGCATACTTCTTCCATTTGGGCCGAAGCACGCTCAAGAACTTCACATTAGTCTCGATGATGGATTTGGATATCTTGTAACTGCTCAGATCATTTAGGATGGTTGTGAAACGATCATATGCATCGTCTAGACTCTCACCATCCTTCTGCTTGAAATTCTCATATGTGTTGATGACGTTTGAGACTTTCATTTGATTTTCCACTTCTGAACCTTGATACAACTTGATCAGCTCATCAAACATTCCTTTCCCTGTTTCACTCAAACTGTCAACCTTTCGATATATGTTATTGGTTAAGGCTTGCATAACCAGTGACCTAGCCGCTTTATCGGCTTTGTGTTTCAACAAGTGTTCACCGACGTAGTCCTTTGGTTCAAGAACTCTTACGTTGCCATCTAGGTCTGTTTCACGAACTTCTCCTTGTACCCCGTTTAACAAGGAATCATGGATTAGAGCCCCATTTTCTTGTCGTTCCACATAGTCAAGAAATCTATCTTTCCATATTTTAAAGTCTTTAGGGAATAGAACTGGTGGTTTATCTTTTGAACCTATGGTCAAAATATCTCTAGCAGTCATGTTTAGATTACTTGTCGTTGATCTTTTAATATCTTTTTAATCTGATTAGGAAATATTGATTACACAATCTTTTGTCTCAACACACTGTCTTGTCGCAACCCAATGATTGTCGCAGCTCAAACCTTGTCGTAACCCAACCCTTGTCGCAATAAACTGATGTCGCAACACACAACTTGTCGCAATAAGAAATCTTGTCGCAATAAGAAACTTGTCACAAAAGGAAAAACTTGTCGCAATAAGAAACTTGTCGCAAATGGAAATTCTTGTCGCAATAAGAAAATAGGATCTTATCGCAACAGGAGGTTACGATAAGTTACTGTTCAAACTCTGAAGATTGCGATAAGAATCTTGTCGCAAGTGACACTTGCGATATGGTACTGTTCACACTTGCGATAGTTATGAAACTTTGAGGGTTGCGATAGTTATGAAGATTCAAGGTGTTCTTGAGACGAATCTTCAAAACAACTCGAAACAAGCTGAAATTTGGTACGCAGGTTCGTGACACTATTCTGGGCAACTTTAATGCTTCGTGTTTTGTCCAAAAACCAACAAAAACTGGTTTTTCGATGCAAAACAGAGTGCAGAAATACAAAAGTCCGAAAATGGGAAAATTTACAATCTGAGCTACTAACCTAGTGAATTTGCGGAATAAAAACACTCAGGACTAGTCTACTAACAACCCTTGATCGATTCTAATCCATTAGAAGAACTCGAATAGCTACAATCAACCAAAAGATGAAGAAATATGAAGAACACTCAAGTTTTGCAAAAATCCCTAACAATCCTAATCTGATCAATGTGATATACAAGCTCTGATACCAATTGTGGTCCCAGAACAAGTAATCAATCAATGTAAAACAATAAGGAAGTCATCTCTATATTCAATATAATCCAAGTAGCACACAATGGTGAGTTGAGAGCAAATACTAGTGTGTGTGTGGCTACTATGTGTGATGAAATGACCTAAACCTAAAGAAGAAAGTAGCCAACAATATATACCTACTACAACTATGGAACAATGACACATTAAGTCCCTCTACTTGGTACAATCATAATATAGCACTAACAAAGGGGCTTGAAGATGTAAAATCTAGCTTCTAGTTTGAGGTTATTTCATCAAGAGGTTAATTTGAGATATGCGATTAATGTTAATTCTTTTTAAGCTTCTAATACCCGACCTGACCCTTCCGCGACCGTGCTCTAGCGATAGTGGCATTGTCACTATCACGGGCATAGCCGCCCATAATCAGGGGCGTAGCCAGGATTGTAACTTAGAGGGGGCTTGAAGATGTCAAATTTAGTTTCTAGTTTGAGGTTATTTCAACAAGAGGTTATTTGAGATATGCGATTGACTATTCATGGTCCCAAGGTGGCTTATAGGGGTGAGCAAAATCGGGTACCCGGCCAAATTTCATGGAACCGGAATCGGAACCACTTACATCCGTTCTCTATATTTTGGAACCGGAACTGCCGGTTCCAGGTACCCGGTGTCAATTTGTTATTTTAAATTTTAACATTTTATATAATAAAAAAGTATTTTTAAGTCTATTGCAAATCAGTAACAAACATATTAGAACTTTATTTACTTAAGATTTTTGTTGTATGTAAAAGATGTTGAATTGATAAATCTATGAATTTAATTTTAGTTTTATTAAATATTTACATCTAATAAATTATAAATATTTTTTATTAAAATAACGAGTATCTGTCGGTTCCGGTTCTGGGTACTCAGCGGGACCGGGTATCCGGTCCGGTCCCGACGGGTACCGATAACGATTTAAAAAAAATGATAACCTTAATCGGTTCCGTATTTTAGGAACCGGAATCAATCACATTGGTTCCGGTTCCAAAACCGGCAGTTTCGAAACGGTCCCGGTTTCAAAGGCGGGTACCCAGTTTCGATGCTTGGCTTATGGAATTCGTTTGACTATATCTCTTCCCCAATTTTCGGATTCATGTTTCGAATTTCGCTCTCTCTTATACGATTTTGGTCATCTCCATCTTCAATTTTCTTTTGAAACGAGAGACGATTCCAGGTATTTCCAGATTCAAATTTCAAACACCCCTCTTTGTTTTACGATTTTGGTCATCTCCATCTTCAATTTGCTTTTGAAACGAAAGAGGATTCGATATATTTTTCATTTATTCTTCTTACTTAATCGAATCGTCGAATCGCTTTCTTTCTTTGTTGGCTTTTGATTTGTGATTTTGATTCGTTTATTTGTGTTGATTTATGTATTGATTTCATTACTGTTAGGTTCGAATTAAGTGTTTTCGTCTACCGATATCAATATTATTTTGCTCACAATTAATTGTTTTACAATATTAGTTTCCTCACAACTACGGGTGCTCAAAAATCCGGCCAACCCAATCCAACCCAACGTGAAATAACTCAAGCCGAAGCAACCCGATGTCCGATCAAGTTGTAAAATCTTCAAACCGTATGTATTGGGTTGATATCGGGTTACGATAATTTGAACCCAACCCAACCCAACCCTATGAACCCGATATACTTTTATTTCTTGAATTTAATATGATTGTTAAGTCTCTACTAATATGTACATTAGACAATTAATTACATCATTACGTACCATATATATATATATATTCAACCTCATCCATCTCTATAACTCCTTCCCCCCCCCCACACACACACATATATATATATATATATATATATATATGTGTATATTCAGTAAATGTGAACATATATATGCAAATTGAGAAAAACAGTTGAATGAGATATGTTTAAGATTTAAGAAATATAATAAAGTGTATCAAATGATTGATATTGAAAAGAAATTTTAAGTAGAGAAGGCAACATATTCTATGTTACGAGAATATTTTGATGTGCCCAAATACTAACCCGACTAACACGACCAACCCGACCAACCTTTACTTTTTGGGTTGGGTTGAGATTTTTTAAACCGTCAAACATTGAGTTGAGTTTTTCAAATGTCTTCAACCCGATCAACCCAACCGTGAGCATCCCTACTCACAACCATGAATCTGGCTGGAATATCATGATTCTACTATTTTGCAAAAGAATAGTGAGACATATTTTTATCAAGAGCAACAATCCATTTTCAGGTTCTCTAAGTCAATTTAAATAATCCATTTTGCAATTTCTTTTTTCCTCATGTTCGTTGGTTTCTCCATCAACTGCAATAATGATAATGCATCTGTTCAGATATAGAGTAGTCCATTTCACATGTGTCAATGTTTATGCAATAGACTTAGGCATTGTTTGGCGGAAAAAAAAATAGCTAAGCTAGTTTATAAGCTAGTTTTTTTTCTGGATAAATGTTTGGATGAGCATAAGCTAGCTTTTTGAAACAGTAGATCTTCAGTAGCTTTTTGTGGATATTTCAATATTGATCTTATTAATATTAATTATTATTTATTAACTATTATTATAAATAAACATTATTTTTTAAATTTAATTATTATTAATTAATAAATATTAACAGAAAATTATTAAATTAAATTTTAATTATACATTGATATTATTTTATTATTATTTAAAGTTATTGTTAATTATATAATTTTTTTAATATTTATCAATTACTATTTATCCTTTCAATTATTATTTGATTCATTTTTTCATATCGTATGTAACAGTTATTTAAAATCATAAATTAATTTTTTTTTCAAAAACTTGTTTTAACAAATTCAAAATTTATATTATATATATAATAATAAATGTTAAATTCTTTTAACTAACATGTTATATTATTTAATTTTTTTACTACATTGATTGTATTAATTAACATATTATATTGCTATAAAATTGTTTTAATTTTATAATTAAATATTGTAATTGATAATTTTTTAAAGATGCCCTTTTGGCGATTTTACATACAAAAAATGTAATCTATTGCGACGACAAAAGTCGTTGCTAAAGATCAATATTGATCTTTAGCAACGATAAAAATCGTCGCAATAAACTACATTTGTTATGTTTATAAGCTAGTTCTTGTCAAACGTGACTTCTTCATCATCAACTAATTTGACAAACATAGCGTTAAACAATTCACCATATGATTCACACTTTTGCAGTTATGCTACTAATAGGTTGATACCTTCAAATTAAGGATAATGCATCTGCCACCCAGGTATGATTGTCTGTTTGTTTAAGTTTTCAAGAATTAAATGTTTTCTGCGCATTATTTTTTTTAATTAGTTTGATCACAACCATGATGATCCTTGCAGTAAGCAGATATGATTTTAGGAGGTTATTGTATAAACTACATAAAAACCCCTCTGCATCGTGGTATGAATCGTCTAGGAGTGTGAATCGTCGTTTTGGGATGTGAGTAGTCGTTTGTGGGCTGGGAAGCGTGGGGCCTGACTTCTAAAATGCATGAGTAAGAGTTAGTAATTAAGAGTTTTTAAGAGATTGTGCTTTAAAATGTTGTACTTTGAGCTATAAAAGTTGTTTTTAAGAGTTTGGGGGTTAAATGCTTTATAATATAGTATAGATTTAAGCAATCTATGGAATTACACACATTATATTTATAGGGAAGTTTGTACGGTTAATTCAACTGACAATAAGGTTTGCATCTTTAAAGGTCTCCTTTCGAGTTCTGCAAGGTCACTGGAGTTTTTCTCTTGACTGAACCTCATGATTAACAATATATATATATATATATGGTGCTTGTTCATATGATTTAAATCTATTCATAAATGAATTGTGCTTGTATGTCTTTTAAATTTGATCATTAATGTTCTGCAATCCTTCACGCATATGCCAATTTAAATAAGAACTGCAAGCCTACATACATGACATGCATGCCACTATTTTTTATTTTTTTTTTTACAAAAACTTTTATTCAGAAAGAGGAAAATCAGTCAAATAAAAACATGAAACTTTGAGGCAAACTTGTTTCATTCTCAATAGAAACATCCAGGATTTTTTCCTGGTGGGGGCACCTTTAAGGTAGCTTAAATGCTCGTAAAGTTGGTCGATGTATTTTTAACCTAAATCCAACGTTTCGAGGGCCTTTTAAAGTTTTTTTGGTTGATTTTAAGAGATTTTTAAGTTTTTTTGTCGATTTCGAGGGACTGTTTCGGTTTTTTAGTCGATTTCGAGAGTTAATTTTGTTTTTTTTTGTTGATTTCGAGACACTTTTTTGGTTTATGGGGTCCCGTACAAAAAATTTCTGGGAAACGTTAAGGTATAAAGCTAAAAAATCCAAGTTTTTACCCTAAAAAAATCTTTTTTTTTTCTTTTTCATGGGGGCCCTTCCCCCACTAACTATCAATTGAATCCGCCCCTGGAAACAAGATTCCCTAGTGATCCCCTCTTCAACTTGTCTCTCTTCATCCCGATAAAACTTCCATCATGATCCCGACAAACCTTCCATGCTCGGTGAAGATAGTCGCGTCAATATTAACCTTGAAAACGTTTTCTGACGGTTTAGTCCACTCCTCCTATCCATCAACAGTTGTCATGCGACTCCTCCATGGCACCATCTCGTTATCTTGTGCCTCCACTCATTGATTGTAATGATACTAAGAACTTCTCGCCACTTCACTTGCATGAGTCTCTATCTTACTTGTGAAACCAAGCACCAAAAACGTCTTCCTCGTTCCCATTTGTGAGTCTGTCGAGACCAACCTCCCTCCAACAAGCATATTGTAACACCCGAAATCTTGGGGGATTAAAATATAGATAAGTTGAAAGCAAAAGGGGTAAGGGGTTGATTGGTAAAGACTTAAATCATCTTGTAAGGATTTACACCATTATCTCAAATAAATAAAATAAAAAATAATTGATCAAAAGGGAGTGACGATTGGAAGGTCTTATTTAGATCAGTCTTAGGTGGCGTTTGATTCGCATAATGTTTTTTGATGAAATTGAATCTGTCAAAGGAATTTGACTTTGAAGGAATTGGAATGGAATGTTGTCAGGTTTGACTACCTGTTTGGTTGACAGAATTGGAATGAAATCTATTAAAAGAATTGGAATTTGTCTGTTTGTTTGTTTCACAGAATGTAGCTTTGAAATTGGAATGAATTTATTATAAATGACCAAAATACCCTTTTTGATAAGTTTTAATTTTTTAAAACAAAAAATTCTTTAATAAAATAATCATTAAATGTATTTTTTTCACTAAAAATACTTTAATAAAATAACTTTTAATAACTTTAATGCGCAAAAAAATATAATATATACAACCCATATAAAATATATTGTCAAACAAACAAATATATTTTTTGAAAAAATAAAATATATTTCGAGAAAATAAAAAATGTATTAAATTATATTATATAAAATTAAAATTAAAATTAAAACTAAAAATATAAAAATAAAATATAAATATAAAATATAAATATAAATATAAAAATAAAATCAAAATATAAAATATAAAATAAAAACCTAAAGTATTAAATTAAATTATGTTATATTTAAGTTAAAGGGTATATTTGGAATTATGAAAATACAACATTCCATCAATTCCAATTCCATCAAAATCCTTCAAGATTGCTAAGGCCATCCGTACTAGAGGTGGCCAAAAAACGGGTTCGGGCCGGGTCGGAACAAGAACCGGGTTCAAACAGTAAAGGAGAAAACCGGGTCAATCAAAAACCGGGTCGGGTCGGGTCGGGTCAAACCCAAAAACCCCTGACCCGTATAGGGTTAGAAAAAACCGGTTTTTATAAAACCGGGCCGGGCCGGGCCAAGAACCGGTTCTTGATCGGGCCGGGGTATTTTCTTGTTTAAAAAAAAAATTTAATTTCTTTGTATAATAATTAATTACTAAACTTTAAAAAGTAAAAAATTGGATTGGATAGTAGAGACTAGAGAATTGTATGCGTTTTTTGCGAGAAACGAATATAGCGAGAGCCGAGAAATGAGAATTGTATGCGTTTTTTGCGAGAAACGAATATAACGAGAGCCGAGAAATGAGAATTATAAGCGTTTTTTGCGTTTTGTAAGCAATTGT
Source organism: Saussurea involucrata (assembly GCA_033807775.1). Taxonomy (NCBI): domain Eukaryota; kingdom Viridiplantae; phylum Streptophyta; class Magnoliopsida; order Asterales; family Asteraceae; genus Saussurea; species Saussurea involucrata. Next base: position 3,420,287 of record CM066317.1, read on the forward strand.
AAGGTGGTGATCACTCCATAACACCCCTAGTATTTATATGGGGTTGGAGGGTGATATTTTAGCCAAAAAAACGGTCACAACACTATTCCAACGGCTAGAAAACGGCTATTTTTTTTGAAAAATTTTCGGGTCGGGCCACAAACCGGGCCACGAACCGGTCCCGGGTCGGGCCGGGCCGGGCCGAGAAAATCCCTAAATACACGAACCGGTCCCGGCTCTCGGGCTTGAAACCGGTTCTTGACCGGGCCGGGTCGGGCCCGGTTCTTGGCCGGTTTCGGGTCGGGTTGGCCTGTCGGGTCGGGCCGGGTCGGGTCGATTTGGCCACCTCTAATCCGTACCCCAGGTTCAAACCTTTTGAACCCTCTGCGCCACATCAGCGCCACATCAGCTTTCCACTTTGAACCCTCTTAAACCTTTTTGAACCCACAAATCCCGTACCCCAACCTTTTGAACCTCTTGAACCCACATGCCACCTCATCTAATTTTTTAATAAAAAATCATAACATTCATAAAAATAAAAATAAAATTACAAAATAAAAATAAAATTTCAAAATAAAATTACAAAATTACAAAATAAAATTAAAAATTACAAAATAAAATTAAAAATTACAAAATAAAATTAAAAATTACAAAATATTAAAAATCTACTCGTCGTCGTTGTTGGGAAGTCGGATACGCCAAATATGTTCGACCAAATCCGACCGAAGGTTATTATGAGTCTCTCGGTTTTTGACTTCTCGAACATTTGTCGCGCGTTGTGCCTCAGTGATTTGTGTTTCATCCGCTACCACGGCGTTTCCATCGGCACAAATGGCATGGCCTTCGTCTTCGAGTATCATATTGTGTAATATGAGACAAGCGTACATAATATTCGCCAATTTATTCTTATGCCATCCGCGTGCCGAGTACTTAAGTATATGCCAACGTTGTTTAAGCACGCCAAAAGCTCGTTCAACATCTTTACGTGCCGATTCTTGTGCGGCCTTGAACTTTATTCGTTTAGCATCATGTGGGCACGTAAACGCTTTTACAAAAGTAGCCCATTCCGGGTATATCCCATCCGTTAGATAATATCCGTTCTTGTAGGTGACTCCATTAACCTCAAAAGGGCACTCGGGTGCTTTTCCGTCATAGACATCGTTGAGGATGGGCGACTGATTGAGAACATTGATGTCGTTGTTGGAACCGGCAACACCAAAGAATGCGTGCCAGAAACATAGATCTTGGGAGGCCACCGCTTCTAGCATGATTGTCGGATGTTCATGATCACCTCTCATGAATTGACCTCGCCATGCGTTCGGACAATTTGCCCACGACCAATGAGTACAGTCTATGCTGCCGAGCATGCCGGGAAATCCGTGTTTAGCTTCATGCGCGTGGTACAACTTCTGAATATCATCGTAAGTAGGCTTGCGTAAATACTTGTCACGATAGAGTTCAACAATACATGTGCAGAAAGTGTGCAGACAATCTCGTGACGTTTTCTCTCCCATCCTCAAGTACTCGTCAAGTGCGTCGGAAGCTACTCCATACGCCAATTGTCGAACAGTGGATACACACTTTTGTATCGGAGACAAACCTTGTTTGCGTAGTCCGTCAATCCGTTGTGTAAAATACGGATACACTCCCGATAAATCTTGAACTATCCGTTCGAATAGTTGCCTGCTCATCCTAAACCGCCGTCTAAACAAATCCGGATTATACACCGGGTTTTCGCCAAAGTAGTCCCGCAAAAGCCGGTCGTTAGCATCTACCCAACCTCTTTCTATGTTCCCGGACCTCGGTCTTCTTGACGATGAGGCGGTGCTACCATACCGTCTATCTACAGCTTCTTGCAACAAATCTGCATAACGATCAAATAGTTGACCGAATTCCTCGTCGGTGTCAATGGATGATGAAGAACCGGACGATGAAACGGGTGGCGAATCCATAAAGTTTATATCGGATTGAAAGAAATGAAAGAAAATATTTAAGGATTGAGGTGAGTGTTTAAATTTTGGTGTGAAAAATGGATGAGATTTGAGGTTGATTTATAGTGTTTAAATTGAAAAAAAATAAAAAAAAATTAATTGGAAAAGAGCCGTTTGAAAAAGAGCCGTTTGGAATAAAAAAAATGAGAAACTCCTTCGGGTATGAGCGGGGTGGGGAACCCGATCGCCGAGCCCGCCACCCCTAACCCGCTGAACCCGCCATGGGCGTACCCGATTGCCGCGGTACCCGAGGAACCCGCAGGCGTGAACCCGAGCCCGCTCGAGTACGGATGGCCTAAGGAATTTCAAATTCACTTATTTATGGAATCTGGTGGAATTGGACATTCCTTTCCGTCGAAAAGAATGAACCAAACAAAGGAATGGAATTCGGTCAATGTAATTCGACATTCCAATTCCATCAGATTCCATCAGAATCCGTGAACCAAACGCCCCTTAAGAAGAACGTGGGAAGAACTTTTGGTCAGCAATAGTTAAATGCCGAGTACAAAGGGGGCAATTTGATCAGTCCCTGAGGTTTGTTGTTTATAACATATTTGGTCCCTACAATTTAAAAATTATAGTTTAAACATTGGGATATGCAAATCAGTCCGGATTTGGTCCCTCACTCTAACAGCCGTTAAAAAATTCCATTAAGTTGGGGGTCCGTATACGAAGTGGGTGTAAAGGGTGACCCACAACTAGTAAGAAATTGGTTTCAGTAATAAATAAGGGGTGTGTGTGTATGTATAAAGCACATTATGTATTTACGGTTTAAATTGAAAAAGGAAAGGAGTTTTAGGCTATGTTTGGCAAACTAGCTGATAAGCTAGCTGTTGACTCATAAGCTAACTGATGAAAAAGTCACGGTTGAGAAAACTAACTTATAAACATATAAAATGACCAAAATGGACATGTCCAAAAATTATCAATTACGATATTTAATTATATAATTAAAACAAATTTATAAAAATATAATATGTTAATTAATACAACCAATGTAGTAACGAAAAATTAAATAATACAACATGTTAATTAAAAGAATTTAAAATTAATTATTACATATATACCATAAATTTTTAATTTGTTAAAACAGGTTTTAGAAAGAAAAAAATATATTAACTTATGATTTAAACCGTTACATGTAATATGAAAAAAATTAATATCAATATATAATTAAAATTTAAATTAATAATTTTCGGTTAATATTAATTAATTTTTATTAATTAATAATAATTAAATTTATAAATTAATATTTATTAATAATAATAGTTAGTAAATAATAATAAAGGACAATATTGGAATGTTCACAAAAACCTATTGAAACGCTACTGCAAGTAGCGTTTCAAAAAGCTAGTTTATGATCATCCAAACATGTATATCAAAAAAGAGTTAGCTTATAAGCTAGCTTTTTGTTGCCAAACAATGCCTTATATATTGAAGGTTTGGCAGATTACATATGGTGAAGTATGGATTGCAAATTGATTTGAATTATAAGAAAACATGGTTTCTAGTGGAAGATTTATGTTAATGGTGGATTAAATAAAAAAAAAACTTAACAGGGGCATGTCGTATACTCGTATGTGTATAAAGCACATTATGTAGGTCTTTGTGTATAGCCCCCATCCATATATGTATGTAGCAATGGGTGTTGTGGACACCATTTGAATATAAGAAACAAATATAAAGATATGGTTCATAAATCAATATTGGTTTAGTTGTTAACTTTTTACTTTTCAAACATGAGGTCTCGTGTTCGAGTCTTGTTATTGCAATTTTTTTATAAACATAATAAATTTAAATTAGAGTAAACTTCACTTTTGGTCCATGTGGTTTAGTGTTTATAACACATTTGGTCCCTATAATTTAAAAATTACACTTTAGCCACTACAGTTTGCTATTTGGTCCGGATTTGGTCCCTCGTCGTTGACTTCGTTATAAATCTCAGTTAAGTGAGGGGTACTTTTGTCTTTTTATACTTTTTTTGTCTTTTTCTGTTAAAATAAAGTAAAATAAAATATTTTATATTTATATTATATTATATTATATTATATATATACATATATATATATATCCATCGTGAACCACCCCCGAACCACCTCGTCGGCCCTCCCTCCCGACGATTACTTCTCTGACACCCTTCTTCGGCGACCAAATCAGCACCGTAGGCACTCTCCAGCCCTTCCCGTCCGAACCCGGAACTCCTCCGACTAACTCCTGTCACCGTCTCTAAAACAAAAACACCTGAAGCAAAGAAATGGTACCCAAAAACACACCTGTATGCTAGTTTCTTGTTGGACTCTAAGTTGGTGTCATGAAAGACGCGCACCCATGCACTCTAGCGTGCTTGCTCGTGTGTAGTAAGTTTTTCCATCTCAATGAAAGACGAACACCCAGCTTGTTCCATATCTCTATGTACTGTGGATCACAAGTGTAATTTATAATTTATATATATATAAACACATAAACACACACATAAAATATATATACAGACAGTATGTATATATTATACATGCAACATTTATATATATATATATATATATATATAGGGTCGGGTTCAAATGAGGAGCGCATCAAAACGTGAGAACGTGAGGAGCACCGTCCATGTACAAAATCACATGTGATTCACAACACAAACCGCGGGACAAGCCGCGCGCTTTTGCAAACCGCGTAACAAACCGCGCGTGTCCAAAATGTTAATCACATATGATTTTTAGTCCTTGTGTTGTGAATCACATGTGATTTTGTACATGGACGGTGCTCCTCACGTTCTCACGTTTTGATGCGCTCCTCACATGAACCCTCCTCTATATATATATATATATATATATATATATATATATATATATGTGTGTGTGTGTGTGTGTGTGTGAAATTTAATTAAGTGTTATATATATATATATATATATATATATATATATATATATATGTGTGTGTGTGTGTGTTGTGTTTATATATATGTGTGTTTGTGTGATTTTAAGTGTTTATATATATATAGGGGTTAAATCATGTGAGAACCAGAAAAAGAGTGAAAATCGTGAGAACCGATCTAAGCCGTAATTTGGTTTTGATCTTATGGTTTTAAGTAAAAGTTTTTTCATCACATGAAAAGGGCATAATCGTCATTTTTGTAACTGAGATTCACCATATGAAACAGATACTATTTCACCTCATGAAATAAAAACAACATAAATATGATATTTCATATATATTATTTCACCACATGAAACCAACCACTATATGTTGTTTCACCATATGAAACCAAACACTATAACGGTATTTCACCACATGAAACTAAACACTATATGTTATTTCACCATATGAAACCGAACACTATATGTTATTTCACCATATGAAACTAAACGCTATATGTTATTTCACTCGATGAAACCAAACATAATTTACTCTGTCCGCTGTTTCACCACATGAAACCATAAACAAAAAAAAACCATAAATTATGTTATGTGTGTGAATCATGTTTGAACAGTGATCGTGAGGTTCAATCGATGGCGGGAGTGAGAAATTATGAAGTCCATCGGATTTTGGTGTTGATTCGAAACGGGATCCCGAAATGGTTTTTTTGATCTTCGCCGGCAATTGCCGTCGTCTCCGATGTAACCGCCATGGATTTACCTCTGCGTTGTTCCATCTCCATCTCCATACCTTCGTTAGACTTCTTTATTTAGATCTCTAATAAGTCTGTTTCGTCAACATATATCGGATCTAGAAACGAGATCTGGAAACATGATGATGATGAAGGATTGGGAAACCTTAAGGAAACCATGGGGGTTTAAGGAAGTCGGAAAAGCGGGTGGGAGGATTCACTGGAGTGGCTGACGACAAAGAAGTAGGAGTAGGGAGGAGAAGGGTCTGTCGGTGCGGTGCTTGTTGAGAGAAGGGTTTGGGTATTATAGAACCCTTATTTTCAGAAAAGGCCAAATCTCTTTCTGGGATTTCATAACCTGAGATAAAGAATCAGATGATGAGTTTTGTTCATTTTTGCAAGAGATTGGAAGAAATGGACGTGGTTTTAGGTGCAAATTACAACTTTACCCTTGAATTTCCAGAACTTTCAATAATATTTGTCAGGATCGATTCTTAACAAGAATTAAACTTCTTAGAAACATAATTTAGAGAATCTTGCGGAATAGAACTCTAAATCAATTAAAGAACAATCAATAGAATTCAACACACTGTATATATCAAACTGTATTACTCACAAGCTTTACACCAAACCTCAATCTTGATGAACAGATCTCACCAAGACGACTTCTACTTCTCTAGAAATAGGGTTCTTACACCTTGAGGTTTATTCTCTCTTGAATCAATATCGAATTCTATTTCACACGTATATTAACTCGTCTATCATCTTTTTTTCTAATAGCTATCTATCAATACTATTTATACAAGAATAATTACAAGATAACTATCAAAAAGTAAATTGATCTTCTAAATCTTCGTTAAACATATCTTGATCAATTCCTTCTTTGTCTCCAAAAGTATCGCATACCAAACTTATCAAGTCAGCAGTATTAACCTTCACAGTCTTCTAGCAGTAGTATCTCAGCTCAGCAGTACTAACCATGTCTTGCAGTAGTAATTTGGTCTAGCAGTACTAACCGTGTATACGCAGTAGTAATCTTGCCCAGCAGTATTAACTTTCTTCTGGCAGTATTAATGTAGACTTAGCAGTAGAAATCATGGACTAGCAGCACTATCCATACTTAGCTCATTTTCAGTTCCCAACAATCTCCCCCTAACTTGACTTTTAGGAAAAGAAGTCAAGTTCTTCAAATGATGCTACCAAAACTTAGTCATCATATAAGCATAGATCAGGACTTAAACCTAGACTCTGATTTACAATCCTTCTTACCAAGAATCTTCCCATAGCAGAGTCTTTGTTGCAGACCAATTTTACATGTAACATCCCTTTCAGTCTTTTCATGCAGTGTTTGTAGATTTCATCCACCAGATAATACTCCTGATATGTGTTGTCAATTGATATAACATACACTCCACAATTTTCATAGAGCATCCAGTGGGTTACTGCTTGAAAAGGTCTTGCTGTTATGTGCTGAACTACTTCTGGTCTGAACATTAGGCATAGGTATTCTAACACCATCTTTGTGATAGACATACCTCTTTCTGTCAACATGTTACCATAGATCTGCATGCCTACTTTGAACATCTCTTCCAAGTCAGATCTTGAGCATCTTCTTATAAATTGTCCCCATGTTCTGTAGACTTCAAACTGCCCATCAGCTCTCTTGAGTCTGATATACTCCTTTCTCTCATCTATCAAAGTATCCCAGTGACTGATTTCAGGAGGTTTTGAATCTAATGGAGTCACTTTGATTGGTTCAGTATCAACCATAGTGATGTACAAGTCACATTGTTCATTGCTAAGTGATTGTGCATTACTGGATTGACCTGTCTTACTATCTCCTTGTCCTTCATCCTTGGCAACTTCTTCCTTTTCTTTCTCTTCTACCACTGGTTTCTCAACAGGTTCTACCCTTTGCTTCTTTACACACTTCTTTTTAGTAGCCACAGACTTTGTTCTCTTTCTGCTGAAAACCATCTTTGCATCCTTAGTTTCTTCCTGTTTCTTGGCAGTTGGAGGTGTATCATGTTTGGCTTTGATTAAAGCCTCTGCAAACTCCACTTCTTCTACTGTAAGCTTCTCTGTTACTGTTTCAGCTTCTGTTTCTGTTACTGCTTTCTTTGTAGATTGAGCAGCATTAACTGTTTCTGCTGCTTGCTTAGAGTCAGCAGCATTAACAGTTTCTGCTGCTACTTCAGTTTCAGGCTCTTTCTCTGTTACTGCTGCTTTATGAACATTTGCAGCATTAACAGTTTCTGCTTCAACTTCAGTTACTGCTTCTTTTGGAACTTCAGTTACTGCTGCCTTTACAGTTTCTGCTTCTTTAACAAGCTCTTCCACCTTTTCTGTCTCCCCCTTATTCTGTGCACTGGACTCCCCCTTAAACTGTGCATTATCAATTTCCATCTCAGTCTCCATCTGAACTGTCTCCCCCTCAACTTGTAGACCCTTCATATTCAGTTCTGCTTCTGATTCTGACTCCCCCTTTTTGGGAGCATCATCAGTTGGAATTCTTCTTCTCAGCACAAATCTTGCCTTTTTCTTTCTGTGCAACAACTTGGTGACCATCTTCTTGAGCTTCTCAATTTGAGACTGTTGGTAGGTGACCACAGTCTTCAGTTGCTCAATCTCCTTCTTCTGTGCCATAACATCCAAGTTGACATTTCCAATGGTTTCCATCAATTCATCATAGTTATATCTATCCTTACCTTCTTTAGAAGTGTTTACCTTCTTTAAAGGATCACTGGAAGTAGCCATCAATTCCTCTTTGTTATGTCTATCCTCACCCTTTTTAGAAGTTTTTACCTTCTTTAAGGGATCCTTGGAAGTTTTAGCAGAAGCCTTCTGCCTAGCAGAAGCACTAACTGCCCCCTTGGTTTCTTGGCACCTGGGTCCTCCTAATGATTTCTCATTTAGAGTTGCCATGAGGAAGGGCTTAGTTATTTTACCACTGGCCTTCTCTTTGCTAGCAGAAGTAGTGGCAGCCTTGCGACTCACATGCTCAACCTTCTCCTTAGTGAGCACCTTCTTGGGGTTGGGAGACACCCCTGTGGTTACCCTATCGATATTCTCCATTGGAGAATGCTCCAACAGAGGGCTTAAAGGCTTAGGGCTCTAAGTAGGTACATCAAGGGAAGGAACCTTGTGCACCTTTCTTCTTTGAAACTTGTTGGATAAAACAGGAGTGGGCTTTTGAAGTATGTGCTGAGGGATATTTATAGTGAGTGAAGGTAGGATTTGGCCATCAGTGGGATGATCTAATGAGGGCCTTGATCCTGATGCCATACCTTCAGAGGGGTGGGACACAACCATCATTGTAGAGAACAATGGTGTGTCAACTCCTTCCGAGTCCCTAGGAATTCTTCTCATATTTGAGAAAACCTTCCCTTTAGGGGGTTTGGGTACATATACCTCAGTAAACTGAGGTAAGTCCATCAATTCCTTGTTAATAACTTCTTGCACAAACCTTGGATACATGTAAAAGCTCTTTTTGGATTCCAAGTTTGACACAAGATCAGATAAAATCATTTGGGAGAAATTGAACTTTCTGGAAGTGGCCAAACATACCAGAGCATAAGCAGTGGTACTGCTGAACTCACTCCATCCAGTTGTTTTCTTTGAGATGCAGTGCATAAGGGTATGAACAAGAAATCTCCATTGGGAAAAGAATTTTGACTTGAAAATTTTGAAAATACCAATAGAGCCTTCATACCCCATTCTTTGTATGGTAGAAAAGAGTTCTTCATTAGGAATAGAAGATATACCTGAAGCATCATTCAACTGAAGATGTATGCGAATAATCTCCTCTGTTACTGTCAAGGGTTTATCACAAACCCTGGTTCGAATCTCCGTTTGCCCATTTTCTGTCACCACAGTAGCATTATCCCAAAATTGTTTTTGATGATTAATGAATATCTTGGGAGCCACTGTTAGTGCACAGGAGATATGCGAAGACTTGAGAAAATCGACAATTTCATGGAATCCTGCAGATTGCTTCGGCTTCTGAAGCATTGCAATCTCATTGTGTTCATCAACAAACTCTCTTTGAGCCATTGTATCTGAAAATCCTTGAGCAAACACAGAAATTCTTGGGAGAATAGGTTAGAAAGAGAGTGAGAGAGGATCGAGTTCAAAGAGACGTTATGAGCGAAGGCGGGCTTACAGGGTATTTATACGCAGTATTAACCCTAGAATTAACAAAAGCAGTATTAACTACCAAGGAGGTATTAACTTACACAAGCAGTATTAACTCAGACTAGCAGTAGTATTAACTAAAGATACAGGCAGTAGTAACCATGCACAAGCAGTAGTAACTGTGCACTGGCAGTAGTAACATGCCCTCCATCAATCCTCTTGAAATATTGAAGGCAGGCTATGTTACCTATCATGTGCCTAGAGCAACCACTGTCAACATGCCAAATGCTTCTCCCCTTAAGCTGTTGATTGCCCTGCACATTAGATAAAACAGTTAGTTTGTGTTAGGGACCCAAGCCATAGTGGTCTTGGGTCTCCCTTGATCATCAAAATACTTACATTCTGTTTTGATGAGCTTGTCAAAGTGAGGAACATCAGTGCTTGAGTACTTTGTTTTGATGATCGGTCTAGAAGCAGTACTAACTGATGCAGAAGTACTAACTTTGTTAGCAGCACTAACATTGTTAGCAGTATTATCTTTTAAGGAGGCATTAACAGTGTTAGCAGCACTAACACTGCTTCCAGAAGTACTAGCCTTCTCAGCAGTATTAACTAACTTAGCAGTACTAACACTAGAAGCAGTATTAATTGTTGAAGAGGTACTAACTGTGTTAGCAGTACTAACACTGCTAGCAACATTATTGCTTCCTGCAGTACTAACATTGTTAGCAGTACTAACTGAGTTGGCAGTATTATCATTAGTACCTTTAGGCATCCATACTCTAACACTTTCTGTTTCTGCCTTTTTCATGTGGCTTTTGGTTTTAACTTGTTTCTTTGCCACAACTTTCCTCACAGACTTTTTATAGCCACCATTCTTTCTGTAACCACCAGGTTTTTGAAAAGATCTTTGAGCATTAAACCTTTGGTTAACAGGATTGAAATAACAGTGTTTGGCTAAATGATTTAGCTTACCACAGATGAAACAAGGTTTTGGCCTGTTAATTCTGTTCAGATCAACTCCTTGTCTCATAGCCCACTGGTTATTCCAATTTCTTTGATTACCCCTTTTGTTATCATGTTTTTGGGGCTTAAGCTCTTGAGATTTCTTACAAGAACAATGTTTACAGGTATTGGGAGCCACAACTGTGGTCTGTGTGTAATGGACTCCCTTTTCTGTTTCTGTCCTTTTTATCTCATTGTTCTTTCCCCAAGGATCTCCATCTTTCTCATTGGTCACAATTTCATTGTCTAAGGGAACCTTACTACTAACACTCTTATTCTTCTTAGATTCTTCCTTCTCTGTTTTATCCTTAACTACTACTTCTTCTTCACAAGGATCTATATTAATCTTTAATTCAGGATCCTTCCTATCCTTGGTCTCTAACAAATCAGACTTAGGAGGTATGTAGTTGTTATTATAGGGTGGAGGTGTGGCATTGTACCCTATCCCTACTTTCATCTTGTCATGGATTTGAGCCTTAATGATGGTATCCATGGTTTTAGAAGCACAGGTAAACTTTTCAACATCAAGTTTAACCTTCTTAAGCTCTTCTTTTAATTTCTCATTCTCCTCCCCAGACACTTTCAGCTTAATCTCATACTCATTCTTCTCCCACTTCCAATAGTTAGTATCATAAGAGTGTTGAAGTTCATTAGCTTGAAAAGCTCTAATCTGTTCCTCAAACCTTTCTATAATCCTAACATAATCTTTCACATCTTTCTATAGCCTCTTAAGGTTATCACGCATACCCTGATTGTGATCCCTATATCTTTTAACAGCATCAATGCAAGCTTGAGAACAGAGTTTAGATTGTACCTCAGTGGGAATATCAGATACTTCTGCCATAAGAGCTTGATTCTGACAGGCTTCCTCAGCTTGATCACTCCAATCAAATCCCATTCCTTGTTGAGAAACAAGGGCTTGAGAGGAGCTTCTGTTTTGGTTTCCATTTTGAGCCTGTTGATGTGATCCTCCACTTCTGCATTCTCTGGCAAAGTGTCCCATCTTGTGACACTTATAACACTCAACCTTGGACTTGTCAAAGCCTGCACCATCTTCTCTTCTCTGGGAAAAGTTGTTTCTCCCAGTCCTTTTGATGAATTTCTTCACCCTCATTGATAGCATAGCCATCTGCCACTTGATGTCCATCTCTTCCAGATCATCAGCATTAATCTGCTCTAAATCATCATTGATTAGAGAAGAGTGAACATGACTAGAAAAGAATGCTTCTAGTACAGAATCTGTAGTCTTCTCTTGATTAGTTCCACCAGCATCATTAACAGAACCTGCAGTATTAACAGAATCAGGGTTAGCAGCATTATCAGAGGATGAAGATAATAAAGCGGCATTATAAACAAATCCAGATGGCCTTTTCTTGGCTTCAACTTCAGCCTCAAATACTCTCAGATCATTGTAGAGGTCATCTAGCTCTTTGTCCTCCAATTGGTCATTCTGCCTGAATGAGACTGTGTACATGGTCCATTCTTCTCCCAATGATCTAAGGAACTTTCTATTGACATCATCAGCATCCATGTGTACACCCACAGTAGCTAATTCTCCAATCAACTTGTTAAATCTGTCAAAAGTTTGAGTCATAGACTCATTCTTTGCAGACATGAAGTTCTCATATTGTTGCCTGAGAATAGCCTTTTGATTTCTCTTTGTGCTCTTTGTGCCAGTAAATCTTTTCTCCAGAGCATTCCACAACATCTGTGCATCTGTGCAGTGTTGGAATTGATGTTGGTACTCATTAGGAATAGCCAAAAGCAGAGTGCTTAAGGCCTTCATCTCTGTTTGTCTGACTTTCTTTTCAGCATCTGTCTTGGGAGGAGGTCTCTTTCCATCTGCTCCAATCTTTCCTTCATCACATGGGCCATTTTCTATGATGTCCCATATTGCATAATCAGAAAGAAGAATGTACTGCTTGATTCTCAGTTTCCACATGTCAAATTCATTGGGTTTGAGCATGGGAACCTTTGAAACAAGAGTACTGTGAGTATCCATTGAATTGTCCATAGCTTCTAAGATACCAATGCTCTGATACCACTTGTCAGGATCGATTCTTAACAAGAATTAAACTTCTTAGAAACATAATTTAGAGAATCTTGCGGAATAGAACTCTAAATCAATTAATGAACAATCAATAGAATTCAACACACTGTATATATCAAACTGTATTACTCACAAGCTTTACACCAAACCTCAATCTTGATGAACAGATCTCACCAAGACGACTTCTACTTCTCTAGAAATAGGGTTCTTACACCTTGAGGTTTATTCTCTCTTGAATCAATATCGAATTCTATTTCACACGTATATTAACTCGTCTATCATCTTTTTTTCTAATAGCTATCTATCAATACTATTTATACAAGAATAATTACTAGATAACTATCAAAAAGTAAATTGATCTTCTAAATCTTCGTTAAACATATCTTGATCAATTCCTTCTTTGTCTCCAAAAGTATCGCATACCAAACTTATCAAGTCAGCAGTATTAACCTTCACAGTCTTCTAGCAGTAGTATCTCAGCTCAGCAGTACTAACCATGTCTTGCAGTAGTAATTTGGTCTAGCAGTACTAACCGTGTATACGCAGTAGTAATCTTGCCCAGCAGTATTAACTTTCTTCTGGCAGTATTAATGTAGACTTAGCAGTAGAAATCATGGACTGGCAGCACTATCCATACTTAGCTCATTTTCAGTTCCCAACAATATTACAAAAGTTGCCACTCTTCTTAATTGCCTTTGATTAAAACCTTTAAATGGTTTAGATTAGTCCTAACGGTTCTCAACATATTTTTGGTTTGCATTTGATTATCGTCCTATATATATATATATATGTGTGTGTGTGTGTGTGTGTTTATATATATAGGTGTGTGTGTGTGTGTCTATGTGTATTAAGTGTTTATATATATATATATATATATTTGTGTGTGTGTGTGTGTCTATGTGTATTAAGTGTTTATATATATATATATATATATATATATATATATATATGTGTGTGTGTGTGTGTGTGTGTTTTCTGCAGGTTGGGTTTGTCTGTGTGTTTTTTTTAGGGATGGAGTTGGGGGAAGAAGAAGATAGGTGAGAGAAAGGGAGTAGGGGTGGGTTGGGGAGAGAAAAGACGACAAAATGGATTATGAATTTATTATAATATTAATATAAGTTAGAGTAAATTATAGTTTGGTCCCTTAAATTTAAACAAAAGTGTGCAACTTGTCCTTGTAATAGAAAAAGACGAAAATACCCACTCACTTAACTGAGATTTATAACGAAGTTAACGACGAGGGACCAAATCCGGACCAAATAGCCAACTGTAGTGGCTAAAGTGTAATTTTTAATTTGTAGGGACCAAATGTGTTATAAACACTAAACCACAGGGACCAAAAGTGAAGTTTACTGTTTAAATTAAAAGCTAGAGTAAACTACAAATTTGGTCCCTGAGGTTTGTTGTTTATAACATATTGGTCCCTACAATTTAAAAATTATAGTTTAAACATTGGGGTATACAAATCAATCCGGATTTGGTCCCTCACTCTAACAGTCGTTAAAAAATTTCATTAAGTTGGGGATCCGTATACGAAGTGGGTGGTAAAGGGTGACCCACAACTAGTAAGAAATTGATTTCAGTAATAAATAGGGGGGGGGGGGGGGGGTATGTATGTATAAAGCACATTATGTATTTAAGGTTTAAATTGAAAAAGGAAAGTAGTCTTAGGCTATGTTTGGCAAACTAGCTGATAAATGTTGACTCATAAGCTAGTTGGTAGCTGATAAGTTAGCTGATGAAAAAGTCACGTTTGGCAAAACTAGCTTATAAACATGTAAAATGACCAAAAAAATTATCAATTACGATATTTAATTATATAATTAAAACAAATTTATAAAAATATAATATGTTAATTAATACAACCAATGTAGTAAAGAAAAATTAAATAATACAACATGTTAATTAAAAGAATTTAAAATTTATTATTACATATATACCATAAAATTTTAATTTGTTAAAACAGGTTTTAGAAAGGAAAAAAATATATTAACTTATGATTTTAAATAACTGTTACATATAATATGAAAAAATTAATATCATTATATAATTAAAATTTAAATTAATAATTTTCAGTTAATATTAATTAGTTTTTATTAATTAATAATAATTAAATTTAAAAATTAATATTTATTAATAATAATAGTTAGTAAATAATAATAAGGGGCAATATTGGAATATTCACAAAACCTACTGAAACGTTACTTCAAGTAGCATTTCAAAAGCTAGCTTATGGTCATCCAAATATGTACACCAAAAAAAAGTTTGCTTTTTGTTGCCAAACAATGCCTTATATATTGAAGGTTTGGCAGATTACATATGGTGAAGTATGGATTGCACATTGATTTGAATTATAAGAAAACATGGTTTCTAGTGGAAGATTTATGTTAATGGTGGATTAAACTATAAAAAAAACTTAACAGGGCATGTTGTATGTGTATAGAGCACATTATGTAGGTCTTTGTGTATAGCCCCCATCCATATATGTATGTAGCAATGGGTGTTGTGGACACCATTTGAATATAAGAAACAAATATAGAGATATGGTTCCTAAATCAATATTGGTTTAGTTGTTAACTTTTTGCTTTTCAAACATGAGGTCTCGTGTTCGAGTCTTGTTATTGCAATTTTTTTTATAAACATAATAAATTAAAGAGTAAACTACAATTTTTGTCCCCGGTGTATAACAAAACCCATGAAAGTGGTCCCTAAACTTCAAAAAGTGCAAGAATAGTCCCTGGTGTCCTGATTTTGCTATGAAAATGGTCCCAGATCACTAACTCCGTTAAAAAACTCAGTTAAGTAAGGGGTATTTTGGTCTTTTTACACCTTTTTTTGTCTTTTTCTAACAAAATAAAATAAAAATAAAATATTTTATATATTATATTATATATATACATATATATATATATATGGTCATCGTCTTTGTGAACCACCTCCGTCGGCCACCATCTCCGGCGATGGTCCGGCCACCACTTCCGGCGATGGTCCGACCACCACCTCCGTATATATATGTATATGTATACATGAACTAAATCCTTCAAACCATCATCTTCAAGCTTCTTAACTCTCATTTTCTCTCTTGTCCTTTCTCTAGCTCTTGCTCTTGCCTATGCCCTTGACTGCTCTCTTGCACCATTATTATTATTCACTTGAAATCCACTCTCACATTTCCGCCAAGTCTTCTTAATCTTTTTGCCAGCAACACACGACTTGGGAACTAACTTTTTCTGTTTTCCGTTTGTATCATCTGATCATCCATTAATGGCTTCAAGAAATTTTAGTTTAAATTGATCATGGGTAACTGTGGTTTGGTCCATGTTATTAATACAAATATATATATATATATATATATATATATATGTGTGTGTGTGTGTGTGTGTGTGTGTATTTGATTCCAACGAATCAAAGTGGAGCTGGGAGTTCCGAAGAGGGTATCGGCGGCAACCCTGGAGAATTAATGAGCGTGTTCGTGTCTTTAAAACTTCCGGTGGTGGTCCGGTGAAGCGTCGGAAAGTGGAGGTATTGAGCGATGCAACAAGCACCGGAAGTGAAGTAGTAAACGGGGATGTTTAAGTTAACGGCGACGGTCATGGCGGGGGTGCAAAAGAGGTCGATGATGAAGGCAGTGATGTGGGAGGAGAGGGAAATGGAGTGGAGGGTTTGGTGGATGTTGGTGGCGGTGCATCGGAAAAGGTTGAACATGGCGGCTCCGATGGTGGGGTAGAGGTTTGTGTTTTGGGTGATGATGGGAAGGTGGTGGAAGGTGATGGGAGGGAAGGTGGTGGAGATGTGGTGGATGTAGGAGGTGGTGGAGGTGGGGTTGAAGAAGGGGGTGAGGGTGAGGATGATGACGGAGAAGAAATATATAAAATATAGAATATATTTTATTTTGATAGAAAAATACAAAAAATGTGTAAAAAGACCAAAATACCCCTGACTTAACTGAGTTTTTTAACGAAGTTAGTGAGCAGGGACCACTTTCAAAGCAAAATCAGGACACCAAGGACTATTCTTGCAGTTTTTGAAGTTTAGGGACCACTTTCATAGGTTTTGGTAAACACCAGGGACGAAAATTGTAGTTTACTCTAAATTAAAATTAAAAGCTAGAGTAAACTACAAACTTGGTCCCTGAGGTTTGTTGTTTATAACATATTTGGCCTCTACAATTTAAAAATTATAGTTTAAACATTGGGGTATGCAAATCAGTCCGGATTTGGTCCTCACTCTAACAGTCGTTAAAAAATTCCATTAAGTTGGGGGTCCGTATACGAAGTGGGTGGTAAAGGGTGACCCACAACTAGTAAGAAATTGATTTCAGTAATAAATAAGGCGGGGTGTATGTATGTATAAAGCACATTATGTATTTAAGGTTTAAATTGAAAAAGGAAAGGAGTTTTAGGCTATGTTTGGCAAACTAGCTTATAAGCTAGTTGATAGCTGATAAGCTAGCTGATTAAAAAGTCATGTTTGGCAAAACTAGCTTATAAACATGTAAAATGACCAAAAAGGACATCCTTAAAAAAATTATCAATTACGATATTTAATTATATAATTAAAACAAATTTATAAAAATATAATATGTGAATTAATACAACCAATGTAGTAAAGAAAAATTAAATAATACAACATGTTAATTAAAAGAATTTAAAATTTATTATTACATATATACCATAAGTTTTTAATTTGTTAAAACAGGTTTTAGAAAGAAAAAAATATATTAACTTATGATTTTAAATAACCGTTACATATAATATGAAAAAATAATCAAATAATACTTAAAAAGATAATAGTAGTTGGTAATTAAAATATATTAATTAATATTATAAAATATATAAAAATAATTTATATGATTAATAATAACTCTAAATAATTCAAAATTAATATCAATATATAATTAAAATTTAATTTAATAATTTTCAGTTATTATTAATTAATAATAATTAAATTTAAAAATTATTATTTATTAATAATAATAGTTGGTAAATAATAATAAGGGGAAATATTGGAATATTCTCCGGCAAACCAGCGCCCTCCCCCAACCCGACTACGTAACAGAAAGACGATCAGCTACGAAACAGAAAATGTTGTGTAAGTTTTCGCAGACCCGATTTTTGTTGCTTGTTCAAACCAAGAGATCACAATTTGCATCTGGTGATGATATTGTCTGTATCTTTGCTCAATTTCAAACCTTTGATCATCTACTTCATAAGCATGTTAACAAGCTTTGCTTTTTTCATCTGAATTTCCTGTCTTTCGGCTGTAGTAAGTTCAGCACCATCACCATCACCTCTACCGACAGTCCTGAGCACACCTTTACCCACGTTCACCACTTCTTCAATAAATTACTTGTGTTGCTTTCAGGTACATGGAATTCAACAGCATGTTATGCATACCATTGACACTGTTGGAAATCCGAGAAGCTGATAATGTGGTTCCGCCACCGCCGACTCTTTGACACTGTTGGAATTCAACCACTTCCTTGGCATTATTTCTTTGTAATTGTATCTTTTTCTAGCTTCTTGTTAATTTTATAAAATTTCGCCGTTCAAAAAAAATATTTTACATATCATAAAATCGACTTGTAGTGTTGGGATGCAATTTTTGTCTCTCACCATACATAGGCACGCCATTCGGCATGGGGATTCTGAAATTGCGAAGGCTTAGTTCGACCAAGCCGCTGAGCGTATTGGAAACAGGCTATATCACTTACTTCTTGTAATTACAATTAATTCTTGTGTTCCGTTAGGCTAGTGAAAATTTGCTACGTCATCTGACTTCGTTCTAACAACTTGTTGAAACATCTTCATATAACAAATAATTACTTGTCCTATAAACTTAAATTCTTGACAACAATCCCAACATACTACTAAAACTAAAATTAGATCTGATCAAATTTTTGTGTATCTATGACGGTCGATATAAATAGATGTCTAAGATGAACTATAAAACATCAATTTCTTGATATTAACAAGACAAAGAGTCAAAGAATGTCCAAATTACCCCCAGCTGTATGGATAGTAGTTGTAATTTTATTATTGGGAATTTAATATTTGCAGAAGCTTTCATAAATATTTTTGTTGTACAAAGAAATCGTCCGACAGTGTTTGCAGGGGGTGGGGATCAAGGCGGACCAACATACATAATAACGTCATCCGCAGCGCAAGCCCTCAACGCCACATCAGCGCCACATCAGCTAAGCCCTCAAGCCCTAAACACCCCCAGCGCATAACTAAAAGCCCTCAATGCCACATCAACGCCACATCATTTTTTTAATTCTTTTATTTATACATTTAATTATTTAACAAAATAAAAATAAAAATATTTATATATTTTTGAATTAATAAAAATAAGATAAATAATAAAAATAAAAATTCATTTCATTCATTAAAAATAAAAATTACAAAATACAAAACACTACCAATTATGAAATTTTTTAATTTGCTCTTTTCTCTTTAAAGTAACCCTCAAAACGTCTCCCGTAAGGTGATCATGCGAGGTCATGAAAAACTCGAAGTCTTTCTCAAATCGTTTTGAGCGTTCGATTTCGAGTTCTTGTTCCAACCTATCTCGTTCGAGTTTTGAGCGTTCGATTTCGAGATCGAGTTTTTTTCATTTTGTATTCCATTGTATCATCAATCTTGTCGTTGAACGTCGTCAACAACTGAGTAACACTTTCGTTCGTATTCGACCCGGACGTATTACTCGTTGATGTTTTTTTTGCCTTGTTTCTCCCGATGGGTCGTTGAAGTTGCTCGATGGAGTTGTCGTCATCGTCATCATTGGAAGGGTTGGTACGTTTTGAACCCCGCGATGAAGTTGTCGTCATCGTTGGAACGGCTCCCCATTTTGGACATTTTTTGAGGACTTCCCAAGCTTGTTCTTTAGAGAAAGCAAACCCTTGTTGTGCTTGGTACCGTTCGTGTGCCACTCGTGAAATGTCGGCATCACTCATTCCGCTTGATCTATTATTGACCAAGTTGTTGTAGATGCCGCCAAAAAGAGCAATTTTTTTATTCAGGTCGTTGAACTTGGTGTTGATTTGATGAGTTGTTCTATAATTGGCGCGACCCATCAAACTATAGAACACTTCCCCGATTCGGGTCCAAAAACCTTCTACATTTTATGTAAATTCAAGTATAAGAATATTAACAATAATAATAATATTAATAATAACAATAATAATAATAATAATAATAATAATAACAATAATAATAACAATAAAAATATTACCATGGGTTTGTGCGTTACCGATAACGGGGTCCTCCGAAACGTCAACCCACGCCGACACTAACGCGAGTTCCTCCTCGTTAGTCCACATATGTTTGGGGGCTCTATTTTCATATTGTTTGTTTTTTCCTTTTCTCGATGGTCTCGGGTTTGATGGTTCCGGGTTTGATGGTTGTGTGTAGATGGATTGTGGTGTGTGCGGGCTAGTATGTTGGGTTTCCGGAACAATGTCGTCGGCGAGATTGATTGCGGGTGAAGGAATATTGTAGTTGGCCGGAGTAAAACCTTGTTCAATCAAACCGGGACGTGTAAATTGGTAAGGAAATTGTTGGTGAAATTGTTGGGGAAATTGTTGCGGATATTGTGGCGGATTTTGTTGCGACCATTGTGGCGGAATTTGTTGCGACCATTGCGGACGGTAACCTTGTTGTGTAAACGCTTGGAAACCAAGCTCCGGGTCTTCTTGCGGTTGTGGTGTATCCGGTCGGTTACGACGGGATGTAGGTGTTTTGTTTGGATTCATGATGAAATTTGAGAGAGTTTGAGAGATTGTTGGTGTGAAAAAATAAGAGGTTGAGGGTTAATATATATAGTGTGTGTTGGTGCAAGTGTACCCAGCTTTAATATTGTGATATATTTTTGGTACACATAAAATCACATCTCCATATCTATTTTGATGATTACAAAACACACCGCGTTATTTGTTATCTAATATTTTATTCAAGTGTGTAGCACCTAAAGAATAAAGAGCAACATCTCAGTCAATTGAGTAACACGAAGATCTTATCTGAAGAGTCCAAGACTGGTGTTTTACGTCATCATTTTTTTTAATGATAAACACCCTAAAATAATATACCACTTGGATATTTCTAAAACCTATCCCAATATTTTTTTTTGAAATAATTAATATTTAATATTTAATATATATATATATATATATATATATATATTCAAAAGCTTTTTATATTATATATATATATATTACTATTCATTATTACTATTCATCATCTCTTTTCTTCAAATATTATTACTATTCATCTGGGGTTTTTTTTATTTATGGAAGAGAAGAAAGCTGGATATGGAGATTACACAAATGTGAAATGGGTTATGTTTGGCTGCTACTGTTTTTTTTATGGCTGTTGTTATTTATTGACAATGAAAGACACAAAGTCTCACATGGTGTGATCTTCAATGGTGATGGTGATGGATCATGTGGATGTTTACAAAGTCTTCAAGATGCTACTGATTTATGTTGACAATGCATGGCAAATGAAGTCTTTCATGGAAGAAGAAACTGAAATCTGCACACTGCAGATAAATCACTTTCTCATTTCCTCTTCAGTTCACGCACGGAGTTTTTTGAACAGTGTTTTTTTTGTGACTATAAATAGAGGCACCAGCTGAAGGATCAAAAATCCCAAAAAAAAACTCCCAGCATTTGATCAATACTCTGCTGCTTCTTCTCTCATTTAAATCACTTATTAAATTTATAAAATATTTTTGAGCAAGAAATCTTGAGTTGATAGCAGATTAAAATCTCTCGATTAGTTGAATCAGCAACACAACTCAAGTGATCAAACTCTCTAAAAATATCCAAGTGATAAACATTATACAAGAGTGATTATCATATTAAAATTATACACCTCTTGTAAGTGTTTGAATAGAGTGAGTGATCCATAGAAATCTCATCAACTGAAGTAGAGATATCCGTGATTATTTTTTTGTACTAAGGTTTGTGTTCTACCGTAAAGAACACGTTCTTATTGGATCTCCGAGAAGTGTTTTCTCGAGGTGGACTAGCCAACCACGTGATTGGTGAACCACTTTAAATATCGGTGTCAAGTATTCTCTTTCCCTTATCTCTTTACATTTCCGCTGTGCATTTAATTATATATGTTTATATAATTGTTGTATATTTATTCGTTTATACTCTGCTGTATTTTTACTGTATTTTATACCGCATTTATTTATAAAAAGAATTTTTGAAAGTAAAAGATTTAAATACAACCTTACCCCCCCCCTAGGTTGTCTAACAGTGTGATTAAATTGAAAAAAAAAATTAAATAAAAAGTAGCCGTTGAAAGAGAGCCGTTTGAATAAAAAATTAAAAAATAAATAAATAAACAAAACACCATCGGGTTCCTCGGGTTTTCAAACCCGCACCCCGAGCCCGAGCCCCAAGCCCGCGTGCCCCGCACCGCTGCCCGCAGGAGCCCGCAGGCGAGCCCGAGCCCGAGCCCGAGGCGGTGCGGAAGGCCTAAGGTGGCATGGGCTACTAGCCTACCAATCCGTCGTAAAGAGAAAAAATTTGTTTTTACGGGTAGGGGCAGACCTGGAAATTTTTTTATACGATGACACCATATAATATAGACAAAAAATAATTACAAAAACCACGGTTTTTATCGACGTGTTTTCATCTTTTTATCGACGTTCAATATTGTCTGATGTGTTTTAGCCTAATTCCACCATTTCGTAGAATTTTTAAATCTTTTTGCTTGATTTCGAAAGATTTTTAAGCTTTTTTTTATCAATTTCAAGGAATTTTGTCGGGTTTTTTTGGTTGATTTCAAAAGTTTTTTTTTCGATTTTTGGTTGATTTCTAAGAGTTTATTTTGGTTGATTACGAGGTACAGTTGCATCTTCTTGAAGTTTCCAAAATAATACGGTAGCACATTCCAAGACGATACGGTTGCATCTTTCACAAACCTAACATTTTACCCTTCGCCGGATGAATAATACGGTGGCACGTGCCACCGTAACTAGGGGTGTGCAGAAAGTCAACCGATCCAATCAAAACCGACCGACCTTGATTGGATATCCAATTGTAATTGGATCGGATCGGATCAAAATTTTCAACATCCAATTTGGATCGGTCGGTTCTTGGATGACAGTCCAGAACCGACCAAAACCGAACCGAACCGAACCGATCCACAATCCAACCATCCATCCAATTATCATCCAACCACTCATCTGATTATCATCCAACCACTCCTCCGATTATCATCCAACCACCCATCCGGTTATCATCCAACTACCATCCAATACATTATAGTTCAAATTTTCAAAAGTAAAAGGTTTTTATTTTTAAAACATTATAATTTAAAAACATTTGTAAAAAATAAAAACTAAATTTTTTAGAAAGAAACATAAAAATATTGGATGGATCCGATCCGATCCAATGGATATCCAGTGGATATCCAATGAGAATATCCAATGGATGGAACCGAACCGATCCAATCATCCATTGGATTGGAAAAATCCAACATCCAATGGATGATTGGATCGGTTCGGTTGGAAAAATCGGACATCCAATGGATGATTGGATCGGTTCGGTTCCCCTCACATCTATTGGATGTCAACCGATGAACACCCCTAACCGTAACCACTCTTCTGGGTCCGCATATGTTTACGGGATATCACTGTATTATTTTATTGGATATTATTATATAGTGTTCTAAAACTGATATTTTGGTGCAAGTTTTTAATGGCGGAGTTGATAAATCTTGCTCAATTTATACAAAAAAACCCCATTGTAAGTCTCACTTTTGTCAACAAAAAATAAATCTAGGTTTTCGGCTAAATTTTGTTTTTTATATATCTGTTATATTTTAAAAAATTACATATAGCCAAGACTCAAACATGGGTTGCTTATGTACGAGGATAAAGAACCAACCAATCAAGTTATACTGATATTGTAAAATATTTCTAAATATTTGTTTTAATAGTCAAATTGTGTATTTAAAAAAATTCATTGGGTCCACCTATGTGGGGATCCAGTAACGGTATATTCAATTGAAGTTTATTTCTTTTACGACCCATTATGGTGATGTCATTGTAATTTGTTTTGAGTTATAAATGGATGTTGTTGCCGGATAATTGAGAGGCTACAGTAACCCATCTATCACAAGTTCGAA
The DNA here is from genome assembly GCA_033807775.1 of Saussurea involucrata. Classification (NCBI taxonomy): domain Eukaryota; kingdom Viridiplantae; phylum Streptophyta; class Magnoliopsida; order Asterales; family Asteraceae; genus Saussurea; species Saussurea involucrata. The sequence continues at coordinate 3,444,191 of CM066317.1, forward strand.
TCCAGACGCTTTCAACTTGTGGTCACTGGGGATAAACTCAGGGTTGCATGCTTTAGCAGCTGGGGCAATTGTCTCACCTTGCCGGGATTAGTCGGGGCAATGTCCTCGGATACCCTTCCAAAAAAAACATAATGAATTTTGAATTTCAGTTTTCTTGCTCAACTATAGGCTTCGCTTATAGCCCTAAGATAAATCTCTCGGTGGCCACAAACGCAAATGTAGATGGAAGGACTCGATCGAGTTTGGGTTGATTTTATCACACATTCCCTTGTCTTTATTCATCACGCTACCACCCTTATGGTTTTAAGTTTAAGTTTTAATGTGACACAAATACTCTAGCCTTAAATCAGTAAAATTAGAACTAACTTTTTAGAGTTTTACGTTATAATATATAACTAGAAGTAATTTATTTTATATTAAAAAGAAATTAAATTTTATTTATAATTACAATAATTATTTAGTGGTATCACTTGAAAAAATATACCTTTGGATCCGTCTCTTCGTATCTTTGAATGAGTTTGTATATTTTTGTTTAATACGAGAATAAATAAGAAAAAGATCAACAATCTTATGGTATTTATTTATTGTCAACTACCCTTCCCAAACGTAATAAATTATATGTACTTATATAAGTGTATGTGTGTGCACATAATGCATTATATTAAATCACACACGAAAATGAGAAATTTCGTAAATATTGTTTCCGAGGTTAAAAAGGAGCCCGCGTGTGAGAAAATATTTATGTCCGATGTGGTAGTGACGAGGAAGAGGAGCATATTCAGAAGTGGTGTATGGAGGTCCTTGGACGTCACTTTGGTTCTTAACAATTCATTTGTTGGCGTTATTTGCACCATTTACGTTTACTTGGGGTGCATTTTGGACAGCCTTTTTTTGCTACGTGTTGTTCTTTTTGCTTGGCATAACTATCAGTTTTCATCGAAATCTAGCACACCGTAGCTTCAAGTTGTCCAAATGGCTTGAATACACATTTGCTTATTTTGGGGTTCATGCTGGTCAGGTTATTTTTTTACATCTCTTCTTATTCTATTAAATATGTGTCTTTAAAATATATTTATTTCATTTTGAAAACCCATGTCTTATGAGAAATGCCGAAAAAGGTATGCATATTCAAAATTGACATATGTCTTATTCCATGTTCTACCTTTTAAGTACCAATATCATGACTAATTATGTGTTTTTTTAATCATAGAGGGATCCAATATATTGGGTGAGTATACATAGATACCATCATCAGTATACTGAATCAGACAAAGATCCACAGTACTCTCCCATCAACGGGTTTTGGTTTAGTCATATGGGTTGGCTTTTTGATAGCAGCTTGATTATCGAAAATGTATGTACTCTTTTTTTAGTTCAAGTAAAAAAAAATATCAAAACACAAGAACCAAATCCACAATTCACTCTTTTCTTGATCAATACCAAGTTAATTAATATTTACATGTATAATTATAGTATCAAGCACGTAACAATGTCGAAGATCTAAAAAGCCAAGCATTCTATAGATTCATCAAAAGAACTTATGTGTGGCATATATTTGGATGTGCTGCCATCGTCTATGCACTCGGCGGATTTCCATACCTTGTTTGGGTTATGGTAAGACTTTCATTTGCTAAAATATTTTGATTTACAAATATAATCAAATGAGTATGGTGCTCATTCTTGTAAGGTTACATCTGGTTGTAGGGTGTGAGACTCGTATGGAGTTACCATGTAACGTTTCTAGTGAACTCAGCTTGCCACATATGGGGAAACCGATCATGGAACACTAGGGATCTCTCCAAAAACAATTGGTATGTTTTTTTTTAAAGTTGTGTCTTCTTTAAACGTTGTACATAATACAAACTAACTCTGATGTAAATACAGGTGGGTGGCAATGGTTACTTTTGGAGAAGGGTGGCATAACAATCATCATGCATTTGAGTTTTCAGCTCGATTTGGATTAGAATGGTGGCAGTTTGACATTGGTTGGTGTATTATACGGTTTCTTGAAGCATTAGGGTTAGCCACCAATGTTAAGCTGCCAACCGAGACTCACAAGCGTAAGAAATCCTTCGCTTCGACCAACTAATACGGGGTTGATCTTGTAGCATTTGTGCTCTTATGTGTGTTCGCACCCAAAATAAATATCACTTGAATACTAAGTGGTTTATACGAGTATAGTGGTACTTTATAAGTGTGACTTGTAACTTTGTCTAGTTAAATTTTAAAGTAATGCTTTTAATGAAATTGTGTAATCGCGAGAGAGGATTTAATTCCATATTTGAAAATTTTGGGATGTTGCTATTTATAATTACTTCTCAATTCTAGGTGTATATTATTTTTATTTTTTTCTTTCTCTCTCCCGCATTTAATCATGTCTTTTTCCCACATTTTTTTTTGGAAAGGGTATCCCAGGCACAGCCCGGACTAATCCCTGACAATTTTGAAACTTAAAGATGTCTTATCAATTTGAGGACGCCTGGGATCGAACCCTGGGTAGATGGGATATTCCACATTTTTCCTCTTATATATAATGTTAGTATCACTAAAAAGGTGCATAAATGATATATTTTTGACCTGTAAGGATCTAGGACGGGCACTAGTTAAAATAGACCCGGCTCAAGTAGTATCGGTTATACGTAAAAGCTTGTTTCGGTCCTCGAGTTTGAAATAGCGATTGGTTATGGATCGGATAGAAGAATCCTGGTCAAAACCCGAGAACCGGTCATTTGGTTTACAAACCGACCAAAACCGGGTAAAAGCTTGAAAAGGCCCGGTCAGTGCTCCAAAAAACTGGTGAATGCCCGTTTCTCTTACCCTAAATATAACCAAATCGAAAGAATAAGAAATTTGTGGCACCAATAGTGAAATTAATGCAAGAAAAAGTTGTAAAATATTTTTCAAATATATATCCTTTTTACTGTGTATATCGAATTTAAACTCAACATGCAACAAAAAACAGAATTGAAGTTTATTAGAAGGAATTCATATTCTATCTAAACACCACTCAATTACCACTTGGGTTATGGTGCACCGTTAAGGCTCAGAGAGATATAGTGGAAATCTCATCCTCCATGGGTTCAAATCCAGATGCTAACAAAGCCTTTGAGGTCATGGAGGTTCAACTGTGATGACTCCAGGCCATTCATAATCGCTCGGGGAATTAGTTGGTGTGCATAAGTTAGTTCGGAAGCTCACGATTATCCAAAAAAAACATCGCGCAAGTTGATTATATATAAAAAGATGAAAAACGATAAAGAAAATATAAACAGTATGCAATATGCGACAAAGATGAAAAAAAAATATCGCTCAATTTGTATTACTTAGTTAAAAACAAAATAAAACAAGGGTGTTGTACAGTTGCGACAAATTTTTTAAGTATGTATTGTATTGAGTTAAGATAAAACATAATTAATCGGTTAACAGTTAATAAGATATATTGTAAAACAACAAATGTATTTCCAAAAATACTGGTCAATTTGCATATATTGATAGTAGTTGTTACAAAGAGTTTGAGATGAATTGATACTAATTTTGTTGTTATAATACTTATAACTCAAACGCATGCCCCATAGCTATATCATTATTGTTGTTATGAAAAGTTTGAATAAACATCTACGTTGATCCTCATCATCTTCATCAATCGTTGTCGAATAAACATCTACGTTGATCCTCATCATCGTTAAAAACATTGTGATTCATAATGTGATTGTCTGTGTTCATGATGCAACAATATTTTCATAAACTAATTTCATATTAAAATCTAACAAAAAATTTATCATTTAAACTTAGGGCTAGAATCAAGGAAGAGATGATATTTGTAACTCCTCAATAATTAAATGTTACAAAAAAAAAATCCATTCATACCCCTATTTAATAATTGAGCATACATTGACACCACATTACAAAATGATTTCTTATTGGTTGAAAAATGGTTAACAAAGTTAACATGAATTTTGAGGTTAACAAAGTAAACTTCATATATATATATATATATATATATATATATAGAGGATACAAATCAAATACAAACCATGTATTTGTTGTACCCCCTTACAAACCAATGTGCATAATCTGAGATGCATATATGCATTATCTCATATGAATATATGTCCATTATATATATATAAGGTCCTCTTCTTTTGTTAACCAGTGCATATATGCACATCAGACAATGGTAATATGTGCATATATGCAATTGTCTGAAATGCATATATGCACATCAGGAAATAGTTAACAAAAGAAGGGGACCCTATATATATATATATATATATATATATATATATATATATATATATATATATATATATGGAAAAAGAGGTTAATAATTAATTAGTATATCATAATTTTTCTCCATTTAAGACTTTATCATAATTGAGATTTAATTAGGACGGAAACATAACCGACGCACCAAACCACGAAACAAAACAATTGTAAAGCAAAAAATGAAAACCAACCCACGCAAATGGAACCGAGTTTGCTGGCTTATTTTTTTTATACATGTTTGGATGACCATAAACTAGCTTTTCAAAATGCTACTCTCATTAGCGTTTCATGAGCTTATAGAGCTTATAAGCTAGCTTTTCAAAATGCTACTCTCACTAGCGTTTCATAAGCTTATGGAGCTTTTGATTTTTTTCTTCCAAAAATACCCTTGTCCTTTTAAGCATGCCCTTTTTGGCCATTTTACATTTGTCAGCTAGCTTATCAGCTAGTTTTTGCCAAACGTATCTAGTTCATCAGCTAGCTTATCAGCTACCAGCTAGCTTATCAGCTAGTTTGCCAAACAAAGCCTAATACTACACTAAGACCATGCGTAGCGTTCGCGGGCTCGGGATCTGGCTCAAGCAAGGTGGCGAGCGGGTTCGTCCGGGCAGCGATACGGGGGGGGGGGGGGGGTAGGGGGAGCGGGTAAGGGAGTGGGTTTGTGAACCCGGTGAACCCGAGGGGTGTGTGTGAGAGGAGGGTGGGTGTGGGATAGGTAGCGGGTAAGGGTTTGTGTGTATTGGGTAGTATTGAGTTCGGTGGATAGGCGGTACTCCACTTTTGGGTAAGGATTGGGTAAAGAGGGTAGGAAAGAGAAAAGTTGATGTGGCGCTGAGATGGCAACTGGGTTCATTGGGTAGCGCTACGGAACGCCTAACAAAACTGCACCTTTCCGAACGAATACTTAACTCGATCGACCCTAGAACCTGCAGAAACTGACGAAACAGCTGCCTCTTTCCGATGGAGCCTCCCACGAACATATATTTAGAATATAGATTAACATATATTTGTTTCACAAAGTTTTGTTTCACATATATTTCTTTTACATATATTTATTTTTCGATGTGAACCTTTTTAGATTGTTAACTAGACAAAAGTTGCATGTAAAAAAGTTTTAATTGTGAACCGAATACATATGAAACAAATATATTGTAAAAACAAATATATATTCATCAATGCATTAATTAAATGCTAACATTAGATGAAAAAAAATCACGAAAAACAATGCTTTTTAATAGAACTTCTTACAATTATCATAATTTATAGAATTATCATTTGATTACGCCTCACCTAATTAACCCATTATGTTAAAATTCTTATAAGATGATTTATAATTATTTAGGTGGCGTTTGTTTTTTAATAGGTCTGAAGTCTTACTTCAGTTCTGATTAATAAGTGATGGTGCTTTAATAGGTTATAAGATATTATGTTGCCTCTTTTAATTTTAGACTTCAGAGCCTTTGAAATCTGGAGAAAAAACAAACGGTCTGAATGTAAAGACGTCTGACCGATTCAGACTTCAGAGGTATTAAGAGGTTTTTCTGAAGAAAAAAAAAAACAGCCCCTTACACTTTAATTTTGAAAAAAATGAAACCGATTAACATTTTAACGTATTTTGTAGGGTAAAAAGGCTTTTTAAACCACCCTTTTTCTATTCTTTTACGTATCTTTAAGGGTAAAATTATCATTTCATTAAAAATATTTTAAAATTAGGCATCAAGAAATTAATCAATTCTTAAATCTTATTTCGTAAAAAATTGTAATATCGTATATATTTTTTACGAAATAAGGTTTTTAAATATAAAGTGATATCTTTAGCCTTAAAAAATCAACGTTCTAAACAACGAGAGGTGTGGCGTGACGGCGAGGTCAAGCCTCAAGCCTTACGAGTTACGGCGAGGCCATGGTGTTTTTCAAGGCGTGTCCTAAGGCGGCATATATATATACACACACACACATAGATGCACACTTGTGTGTTAGTGTATTGAATAATATCGTAGAACAAAATAAATTCATGTAAAGTAATAAAAAAAAGTTCATTGATACCAAATATATAGAGCTTACAGAAAATAATATAAAGAGTGCAAAATTGAGAGTACATCTCTTGATCTTTACTCACTACTTTCTTCAATTATATTCTCAAAGAATTCGCGTTCGACTCTTCGTGTATGAGAATTAGAGTAAATATTTGCTAGTTTAGGGTTTTTAGTTTTTAAGTTTCTTTTTTATGTGTATTTAAGTCTTAGGTTCTGTGAACAATTATCATTTATTATTCAAGTTATATACTAAAAATAATCTTACGCCTTACAAAAATAATGTGTTGTAACGCGTCGTAACACATCATAACGCGTCATAACGTGCCATAGCGCGTTACAATGCAAGCCAAGCCTTAGAGTGGAGCCATGGGGGTTAACGTGGCGGCGGACCCAAGTCTTACCGCCATAACGAGGCCATAACGAGTTATTTAGAACCATGTAAAAAATAAAATAAAATCGTTAATAATTTTTTTAAATACTTTTCTTAATGAAATAATTTTAAGTTCGTTATGATTGATCTACATTCCCGGTTCATTTACAGTTTTAGCCCCTTAAAGTTTGACATGTTTCCATTTAAACCTCATAACTTTACTTTCTTCTAAAAAAAACTCCAATTCACAAATAAAAAGTTCTACAACCTTCGAAATAGTTGTTTTGAAATCATCGGTATTTGATCTCTCTCTTTATAGTGAAAACTACAAAATGGTAAGTTTGAAACGTATTCATCAAATTTGAAATTAAGAAATATATCTGATTAAAAAGACTGCATTTAACAAAAGTATTGAAAGACATATTTGATAATTTTTTTAAAAATAACTTAAAACCGTTACTTGTATCCATATTTTTTTGTTATTATGAATATGAATAAACGAATAACCCGATGTGATAACCTTCCCATGGCAACAAATTAATTCCACCAAATAAAAGGATACAAATCCAGGGTAAAAATTTGCCAACTTCACTATAGTTGGAGGTCTTATAAGTAAATAACCCCTAAACTCCGACAAGTTAGGGTTATGGTTATTGACAAAGTCATCTCCCACCATTTTAAGTGATTAACTTCCTCTCTATTTCAGGAAAATAACTTCCTCGTAACCCCACCCCACCCCCACCCCACCCCACCCCACACAGGGGTATTTTAGTAATTTCACAGTATACTGCTGTTAACAAAAAGGACAGTATCTTCCTCAGGTAATCCTTTGCTTTCACTAGTGTCTTCTTTCTTTGACTCCTCTCCTTCAAAGGTATATCTTCTTGTTCTTTTCTAAGATTCATTACATTACAACACTGATTCATTGCTTAATTATTATTAATTACACCTTAATTACGATTAATTGTCTTTTAATTACTACTTAATTACTTTCAGTTGAATTAAGCCAAAAGGTTTAACTAATTACCATGTGATTATCTTTGATGAATTATGTGTTCTTTTTCTTTTTTGTTTCAGATAATATAAGTTATTTACCATGGCTCTTGGCTTCTACACCAACTGGTACTCCGATCATGACACCGGCTACTCCTCCCTTTTCCGGCCACCATCACCGGAGCTACCACCGGAGCTCTTCGCTTTCAATGAAACCTATACACTTTACGACAATGTTTGCATCAACCAACTCTTTGATCCCAACTATACTAGCAACAACAACAACCTAGAGTACGTTCCTACTTATTCCGATGTTCTTCCACCCACCGACACCGCCACCACCGGCCATGTCTTTACTCCGTCGCCGGAGTTTCAAGTCTCCAGCTTTTCCTATCAAGATCCTTACCTTCACCACTTACCATTTGATCATCATCATAATCATCAGCATTTGTCTCATTTCTTTATGATGGAGCACCCCATGGCGGCGGCGCTGCCACCTTCGCCACTGCCGGAAATCTACGGGGGTGGTGGAGGTGGTGGTGCATTTCCGTCATGGTACGACGGTGGACGTGGGAATGTTAAGGATCAAGTTGAAGAGAGAAGTATGGTACAAGTGATCGGAAAACAGAATGGAGGTGGCGGAGGAGGAATGATTAGGTTATCGGCGCAGAGTATGGCGGCGAGGGTGCGGCGGAGGAAGATAAGCGAGAAGACACAGGAGCTCGGGAAGCTGATACCCGGTGGCCATAAGATGAACACGGCGGAGATGTTTCAAGCTGCTTTTAAGTATATCAAATTCTTGCAGGCTCAAGTTGGTGTTTTAAAGCTTATGGCTTCAATTCCGGTGAGTAATATTCCATGCACAACCGTCACCATTTGTTTAATTATATACCTAAACAATAACCAAATTCGAGTTTGACTTATTTTGACCAACTTTTTTTTTTCCTAAATTAGCACAAAATAATGATCCTAGTATCTAGCAAAACCCTATTTTTAACGAAATGTATTTGGTATATTTTATTCTTAGATTGAAGCCATTTTTGTAAAAACCATTTCGCAAAAAAGAGGGTTTTACTTGACCGATTTGCGAAGTGGTTTCAGAAATTTTGAAGAAGTTCTTGAAAAATGTAACATTTATATAAAAATGGACTTATGCGTTTTTATTTGTTCGTTGCAAAATAAGTGGTTATTTGTGTTAATGTGAAAAAAAGTTGATTATTTTGTGATTGGTGAAATCCAATTCTTGTTTATTTTTGTGATTATTCATGATTATATTATTTGGCATTGTAATTAAAAGCTAATTAATTAAAAGAGATTATGGATGTAAAATTTTTGCTTAGTTTGTTGGAAATGTGAGCCATTTTGCAAAAAAGATATATATATAGAGAGACTTGAGATCAGGTTATTTTTGTGAGACCGTGATACCAAAAAATTAACACTAAATCTTCACAACAAAAGACTGTGAAGGTACTGTGATGGAAAATCTTCACATCACAATGTTTTTGCTGTGAAAGTTAGCTGTTTTTCTTATTTAATTTTTTGGTCTCACAAAAACAGGTTGGTCTCACGTGAACCCAACCCTATATATATACATATGTATGTATAACGAGCAAAACCCAAAATTTTACAAAAAAAGGTTTGTTGGATTTTGCTCGACCTTTTTGCAAAGTGGGTTGAAAAGGATTGAAAACATCTGAAAAATGTAATATTCGTATAAAAGAGACTTTTTTTAACCAAAATAAATGGCTATTTTGTGTTAATTTAAAATAGGACTATCTTTTTGTGATTACCCGTTAAATTCTTTGGCATTGTAATTAAAAGCTAATTAAGAAAGATTATGGATGTATGTATGGTATGTATGTATGCAGGAAGGTGAACAAGTGATGGGTAATGGAGAAATAATGGAAGCTTTGGTGACATGTACGTCGATGCAAGAGAAGTTGTACACTGCAGAGAAGTGCATTGTATCCAAACACTTTGCAGAAACCCTAGCAAAAAATTAGCAAATAATTAATCATCATTAACCAACAATTAACTGCTTTTCTTTTTTTAATTTAGTTTCTAATTAGTAGTTTAATCAAGTAAAAATTTAGGGTTCAATTCATTCCCCCTTTTTTGTGGGTATGTTGGATTTTAATTCATCTTTTTCTTTATCTTGTAAATGTGTAATTAAGCTCATTTTCAAGAAAATAAATTTTTGTTTTTGTTCGTATTTATTAGTAATTACAATTTTGATTTTACAAATTTACTCTCATGGATATTAACGATGTACGTAATAAATATTTGGTATTTGAATATTCTAAGAGCATCTCCAACTAGGCTGACAATGGACAAGGGTAAACCCGTTACCCGTTATGTTTTGAACCGTTGGTAGGAGCGGAGCCAGAAATTTAGATGAGGGGAGCATCGTATAAACTAGAATAAAAATATAAGTTAACATTATGAAAAACGCAAACCACTACAAACTAATTATTTTACCCACAAAAAGTATCCAGAAAAATTTTCGTCGGCGATTACCAACAGATCGCCCAGAAAGTGCCAATGGTTAAGGTAGGATCGGATGTTTTCAAGAAAATAAATAAATCAAGGCCATGGGTAATCTGACACTGTTTTGAGTTTCCTACCAACAATTTACTCACCAACTTTTGTAAATGTTTTGTGACGCATTTCTATGGGAAACATTTGTAGGTAAATTTTTTCTATTTAGTCGTGAAAATAACGATATTATATATTTATATCGATGATATTCTACCTTTATAGATTTAATAGGGAGAGTCGGGCGCTACTTTTTTTTTGGTAGAGAAGTTGTTTGTTTTTTAAGTGAAAGTGTGATCGATTTTACAATTAGGAGAAGGCGAGAGACAATAGACTAATTTTATGATTTGTCATTTTTATTTGCAGCAAATGATTGGAGGAGGAGCCAAACCCATTAAAATTAAATATTTGGGTTTATTATTGGTAGAAAACTACATCAATTAAATTTTTTTGGAAAAATAGAGGGGGTGCCAATGCACCTTGTGGTGCTCACATGGCTCCGCTCATGCCCGTTGGATAAGGATATGGATAAATAAAATTTTATCTATTTATCCACTTATCCATTACTCGTTTACCCGAAATTTTAGTGGGTAAGATATGGATAAACGGTATTTTTCGTTATCCATTACCCGTTACGATATATATATATATATATATATATATATATAATTAAATATTAGTGTGTGTATACATATACATAATTATATATTTTTTATAATGTTGTCGTATATTAATATGTACTTTAATTTACTTTTTATATTTATCGAGTAAAAGATTTCATGATGATTAAACGAGAAATAAGACGGGTTCAAGAAAATAAATACATTGAAAAATGTTAGTCTTGTAATTTTTATATATATTTTTTAATATTATAATACTATAATTATTCTTTGAAAATAATAAAATGTTTAGTATACATATTAGATATAAAATACTAATTATATATATATATATTTATGAGCTTATGTTTTACTTTTTTTTTTTGAAAAAGAGCTTATGTTTTACTTAGATATTTGAGATTTAACGATATCAATTATAGTTTAAAATAAAATTTTGTTTTACCATTTGTCCATTAGCCGTTTCGTTACCCGGTATTTTTAATGGGTAGAGTAGAATATGGATCAGGGACGGACTTAGAAACTTTTTCATACGGTGGCACCATATTTTTCAAACGGTTTTTATCGACATGTGTATCTTTTTTACCAACGTTCAATATCGACCGATATGTTTTTAGCCAAATTTCGGTGTTTCGAGGGATTTTTAAAGTTTTTGGCTTGATTTCAAGTATTTTTAAGTTTTTTAACGATTTTGAAAGACTTTTTCAGTATTTTTGGTGATTTCAGGAGTTTTTTCGATTTTTTTCAAGGGTTTTTTTTGGGTTTTTTGGTTGATTACGAGGTACGGTTGCACTTCCAAAAAAATACGGTTGCACCTCCTAAAACGATACGGTTGCACCTTTCACGAAACCAAAAATTTTTACCCTTCGACGGAGAAATGATACGGAGGCACGTGCCACCGTGTGCCCTTGTAAAGGTCCGTCCATGATATAGATAATTACCCGTTTTGTTACCCGTTATTTTAAATGGATTGGATAACAGATTAACCCTTACCCAACCCATACCCTACCCGTTGTCAGCCCTATCTCCAACAGATTTCCTATAATTTTTTTTTAAAATAGACTTAAAAGTCAAAATCTCTAAAATGAATTACATTTAGCTCTAACAGATTCTCTATTTTAGAGATTTCAACATCCCTTATATTATTAAAATATTGTTTAAATTTATCATTCCAATACATTTTTTAAATATAATTTATATAAAATAATAATAACTCAATCCTATTGGTGGGCATAAATGACAAAGTAATTCCTCTCTCCATCTAGCAAGTTTTAGAAAATTCTTTAAACTTGGAGTTTTCTCTATTTTAGACAAGGTACTCAATGACGTGAGGCATGGCGTGGCGGCGTGGTCAAGCTTTAAGCCTTACGAGTTACGGCGAGACCATAGTGTTTTCCAAAACATGACTTAAGGCGACAAATTTGTATATAGTATTATGTATATAAACGTGTGTGTGTATTTATGGCAGTGCCTTGACCAATAATGATTAATTTATTAACAATTTAACTTCATATAAAATGATAAACAAAAGAATTTCTATATATAGTAATGGACAAATTCTAATCGAATTTCGAAGTGCATATATTCGAAGAAATCGAAAGTACAGATTTGTAACGTTAAACGTGCAATGGCGGGCCATGGCGGGCCACGGCGCGCCATAACGAGTTCGACACCTTGTATCCACGCCAAGGGGGTTAACGTGGCGGCACCAAGGCGAGTTTTTTACAACATTGATTTTAGAGAACAATATAGAGAAGTTGTTGGAGCAATATAGAGAATAAAAATGTAGAGAATAAAAATGTATTTTTCTCTATTTTAGAGAAGCTGTTGGAGATGCTCTAAGGTAGCGTTTGGTACGCAGACTGGATAAGACGGGACAGAACTGGACAGGACGGGACAGAATTAATTATATGTTCTATGTTTGGTACGACTAATATAAAACAGAACAAAACTGTTCAAATGACCAAATTGCCCTTATATTAATATTTTTCTATCACATAATAATTATAAATAACATAACCCAGTTAAATAATACATTATTTTATACATCAAAATTAAAGTAAATTATATAAATCACATTTATGTAATTTTATATAAGATACAATTTTTTAAAACATGATGGCAAAATATTAAAAAAAGATGAAACAATACAATTGAATTAAAAACACCCTCACTAAAACCCCATGCTTCCAACCCTTCGTATCAAAAGAAATCTGGTCTTCCTCTTTCTCCTCTGCAACAACAGTTCGCTACTCGCTACAATCGTCTCATCTTCTTCTTGGATGTTTTTCTTCCAGCATCACCAGGTTATCCTTCTGCTACTTTTAGACCCTATTTCCACCACTGTAATAATCAAGACCTGAAATTTAAGAGATTTGGATTTTTGTGGAGGAAATTGTAAATTTGGAAGTTTAAGGGTCAATTTGTAATTTTTGGAAAGGTATAAAAAGCCATCTTTTGGACACAAAACCCTAGGGGAGTATTTCATCTTGTGGGTGGCGGCTTAGGGAGAGGGAGAGAAAGAGCAGGGAAGAAATTCCATTTGGAGAAGAGATCATCATCATCACACTAGTGCAAATTGGAAGAGGAGATAGCTTTGGAGTTCATTTCCTACACTGATTCTACCAGGTAATTCCCTATTTCAACCCTAATCTCTAAATTGTTGCTGAGTTGAATTACCTTGGGATTTTTTATCAAAGTGAGAAGAATGTTCTAAGAATGGGATTAGACTCATCTTTGGGTTCTAATAGCTAAGAAATTGGTAAGAAGTGACCCAAAAATAAGTTATGTTGTTGTCTTTTGTTGGTGCAAGTGTACCCAGCTTTAATATTGTGATATATTTTTGGTACACATCAAATCACATCTCCATATTTATTTTGATGATTACAAAACACACCGCATTCTTTGTTATCTAATATTTTATCTGAGTGTGCAGCATTTAAATAATCTCGATAATGTTTATCTGAAGAATCCAAGTCTGAAGATTTTCGTCGTTTTAATTTTAAAATGATAAATCACCCTAAAATAATATACCACTTGGATTTTTCTAATACTGTCTTTTTAAATAAACCAAGTAACATCTTATCATCTTGCTGGATTGTGAAAGATTTGGTTCTAGAAGACACTGCGCATGCGTACTGCTTCCTGCCCTTTGTTCTGGGCGGTATACCGCGGTGAATAGCCGGTATACCGCGGCGGCCTGCTGTACTTCTCTGACTGATTGGAAGTGTTTTTGTCTGGGCGGTATACCGCGGTGTTTAGCCGGTATACCGCGGGTACCATTTCCGTTTGTTTTTTGCAGGGTTGACCTTCTCTCTGACAAGTGCTTTTTCCTCTGCACGGTATACCGCGAGAGTTAGCCGGTATACCGCGAAAGCCTCAGGCCATGTTGCTCATCCAGTATAAATACATGCAAGCACCAGCCTTCAATGCTACCAATTAACAATAACTCTCCCTGCATTTGATAAAGACTCTGCAGCATCTTCTCTTGATATTTAAACTGTTAAAATTATAAAACTCGTTTTTGAGTAAGAAATCTTGAGTTGATAGCAGATTAAAATCTCTCGATTAGTTGAATCAGCAACACAACTCAAGTGATCAAACTCTCTAAAAATATCCAAGTGATAAACCTTATTCAAGAGTGATTATTCATATTAAAATTATACCCTCTTGTAAGTGTTTGAATAGAGTGAGTGATCCACATAAATCTCTCAAAGTAGAGTGATTCGCGTTTGTTGTACTAAGGTTTGTGTTCTACCGTAAAGAACACGTTTTCGTATTGGATCTCCGAGAAGTGTTATTTTCTCGAGGTGGACTAGCCAACTTTGTGTTTGGTGAACCACTTTAAAAATATCGTTGTCAAGTATTTTCTTTCCCTTATCTATTTACATTTCCGCTGTGCTTTTTAAATTATATCTGTTTATATAAATTGCTTTGCATTTATATTTATTTATATAATATCTGTGTATCCGTTTGTATTTACACTCTTCTGTATTATTCCGTACTTACTCCGTATTTATTTATAAAAAGAATTTTTGAAAGTAAAAGTTTTAAATACAACCTTACCCCCCCTAGGTTGCCCAACAATTGGTATCAAAGCAGGTCTTTCAAAAATATTCTGCATAAATTTCTTTTATTCCTTTAAATGGCTCAACAAACTAATTTTGTGTTTTCAAAACCCCCTTTGATAGATACTGAAAAGTTTGGCATTTGGGCCGAGCTATTTGAATGTCACGTGCGTGGCAAAAATCAAAAGATTTGGGATATTATAGAAAAAGGGAATTTTAAACCCACCATTGTGAAAGATGATGTTTTTATTGATAAACCTATAGATGAATGGACTACTTCTGATGAAACTCATTTTTGTTTAAACTTTGAAGCTAAGAATATATTATATGCTGCTTTAACAACTGATGAAATTGAAAGAGTATATACATATAAAACTGCAAATCAAATATGGGAAAGTTTAAATAATACTCATCGTGGAAACACGGAAGTTAAATCTAGTAAAGTGAATATTTTAGTTCACGATTATGAACTGTTCGAAATGAAACAAGATGAGTCGATTGACTCAATGTTTAAAAGATTTAACCTTATTGTGACTACGTTGAAAGGTTTGGATCGCACTTATCCTAACGAGGACTATATAAGGAAAATCCTAAGAGCCCTTCCTTCGGAGTGGATGCAAAAGATAACATCTTTAGAAGACTCCCGTGACCTTTCCATAATGAAGATAGATGACTTGATCGGTAATCTTAAAGTGCATGAAATTGCACTTAAAAGAAACAAAGATCGGGAGCAAGTTAAAAAGAAGTCAATCGCTCTCAATGTCTCAACACCAAAAGTCGAGAAGAAAAAGGAGAAAGCTGGCTCCTCAAAAGATCCATCCGAAACTCTCAATGAAGTTGCCATGTTGGTAAGAAACTTTTCCAAGTTTTTTAATAATAATAAATTTTCTAACAATGGCAGATTTCAAAGAAACGGTAACTACCGTCGTGGTGGTGAAAACCGAAGTCGTAAGTTCCATAAACGAGACGAAAAAGTAAAGAAAAATGACGACTCAAGTGGTGACGATAAAGCTAAGCCAAAGAGAGGTTTTTGTTACTCATGTGGCGACAAAGATCATTACGCCAATGAATGTCCTAAAAAGAACAAATTTCAAAATAAGAAGGAGAAAGCCTTCATTGGAGGCGCGTGGAGTGAAAGCGAAGAAGAAGACGAATATCAAGCTATTTGTCTTATGGCCGAAAGCGACGATGAGGTAAAATCTTCTTACTCAGATTATGATAGTGATAATGAAAATAATCTTGAAGAATTATATGAATCATTTCACAAAATGGCTGCTCTTGCAAATCGTTACCAAGACGAAAATTCTAGATTAAAAGAAACGATATCTGCATGTAATAAGGAAATTAATGATGGCAAACAAAAATCTGAAAATGATATGAATATAATTGCTAAATTAGAAACTAAATTAGGAGAAAAAGATTTTTGTAAATCTTGTGATGCTCTAAATAAAGAAATTGCATGCTTAAATAAAAAGTCACATGAAAATATTATTTGTGCAAAATGTGATATTCTTGAGAATGAGATTGCATGTTTAAAAGGAAAATGTGATTCGTATGAAAAGGATGATTTATTAGCAAAAGCTTTTCAAAGTAGTAATGAGAAAGTCTTTAACATGCTAAATATGCCTAACCGTATAAAATGTAGAAAAGGTATTGGTTCCGATACGTGCAAAGATAAATGTTCTTGTATGCCCATCAAAAGATTTTATGAATCACCTAAAGTTAATACAAAAAATCAATATGTGCAAAAACCTCCGTATGTGCGTAAAATGAATAATGCAAATAATATACCAAAAAAACCGTATGCTCGCATGTATAACGATAAATATTCTGGACCTAAAAATGATGCGAATATAAATGCTTGCTTTTATGTGTATGATAAATACAATCGCAAAATTAAAATGGTAACTAAATGGATTCCAAAAGGAATGTTTAATAATGATAATCCCGGTGGTATGCGTTTATGGTTTTAAATGTGTTATATTATATATATATATATAGTTTAAATATGAATTCTTGTATATATGTTATATATAAGTAATATATTATTGTATGTACTTTTGTTTATATATATATATATACATACGTACTACACATATATATATATATACTTTCTGTTTGATTCTTTATTATATATATATTGTTTGACTTTTTGATATATTATATATATATATTTTTTGGTTGATTTGTTACATATATATATATTCTGTGTATATTTATATATTTATATATATATATTATATATATATATATGCTTGTTGGTTTTTTATTAAAACTAATTGTCAAGGACCCACGAGAAATGGGGACCATAAAAATTACATCTTTATTATTGTAGATAAACCTTGATATGGACTGGATACTCGATAGTGGTTGCACACGTCACATGACCGGAAACAATAATCTCTTTTCATCATATAAGTCATGTGATGGTGGACAGGTAATTTTTGGAGGAAACTCCAAAGGAAATATAATTGGGAGAGGTACAGTCTCTTGCAATAATGTTAAATTTCTTGATGTGAATCATGTTGATAATTTACATTTTAATTTGTTAAGTGTTCGCCAATTGTGTAAAAATGGTATAACTGTCGTCTTCGAAGAAGACTCGTGCAAAATCTTGAAAAATGGCAAAGTTCTTTTAACTGGTTCTGTGAAAGGAAATTTATATATTTGCAAAACTGTTGTATCTGAAAATATATGCTTATCTTCTCTTCATGATGTTTCTACTTTATGGCATAGGCGTTTAGGTCACGCTAATCTAAGATTAATGCAAAACTTAAAAAATAAGGAGCTTGTGAGTGACCTGCCAAAATTAAAGTTTGATAATCATTTTTGTGATGCTTGTCGTGTCGGCAAACAACATCACGTTTCTCATAAATCAAAAAATGTTATTTCTACTCAAAGAGTTTTAGAACTTTTACATATGGATCTTTTTGGCCCAATGGCTATTCAAAGTTTTGGAGGAAATTTTTATACTTTGGTTATTGTAGATGATTATTCCCGTTATACTTGGACTCTATTTTTGAGACATAAAAATGAGGCTTTCGAAAAGTTTAAATTTTTAGGAAAAAGAATTCAAAACCAACAAGGTTGTACGATTGTTTCAATACGTACGGACCATGGACGAGAATTCGATAATGAAGTACAATTTGGTGCCTTTTGTGATAAACATGGTATAACTCATAACTTTTCGGCTCCTCGAACTCCTCAGTCAAATGGAGTTGTTGAAAGGAAAAATCGAACGTTGCAAGAAATGAGTAGAACTATGCTAAACGAACATCAAGTTCCCCAAAAGTTTTGGTGTGATGCCGTTGCTACCGCGACCTATGTGCTTAACCGTGTCCTAATTAGAAGTATCCTAAATAAGACACCCTATGAACTTTACCGTGGTAGAAAACCTTCCTTAGCTCACCTGAAAGTTTTTGGATGTAAATGTTTCATTTTAAACACCAAATCCTATCTAACCAAATTCGATGCCAAAGCCTATGAGGGAGTGTTCCTAGGTTACTCTTGGAATAGCAAAGCCTATAGAATTCTAAATAAGGAGACCATGGTTGTAGAAGAATCCCTAAATGTTAGCTTTGACGAGAGTCCTCCCAAACCGAGTGCACCCTTAGCAAATGACAATATCCGTGAGGGAGACGTCTTAGCACAACAACTTAGCAACTTGGATTTAGGTACCCAACCTTCCACAAATAATATTGAATCTAGTGATGCCCCTCCTTGCTTTATTCCACAAGGTATAGATGATCCTAACCTTAGAACCGCTCGAGGCCATCCCGTAGATCAAATTATAGGTGACCTAAACCAAAGGACAACTAGATCACAAATCCATACCCATTGTGCTTTCCATGCCTTTATCTCAACCATAGAACCTAAAACCATAGATGAAGCTTTAGGTGATGAGGATTGGATAATGGCCATGCAAGAAGAGTTAAACCAATTTACTAGGAATGATGCGTGGGACTTAGTTCCTTGCCCTAGTAGTCAAACCATTATTGGCACAAGATGGGTCTTCCGTAACAAGGTAGACGAGAACGGTGGAGTCACACGAAACAAGGCACGTTTAGTTGCCAAGGGGTACAATCAACAAGAAGGTATAGATTATGATGAAACCTTTGCACCGGTTGCAAGGTTGGAGTCTATTCGAATGCTTCTCGCTTTTGCAAATGCTAAAGATTTTAAATTATTTCAAATGGATGTTAAAAGTGCTTTCTTAAATGGTATTATAAATGAGGAGGTATACGTTTCTCAACCTCCCGGTTTTGAAAATTTTGAAAATCCGACACATGTTTATAAATTGAAAAAGGCGCTTTATGGTTTAAAGCAAGCTCCGCGTGCGTGGTATGATAGATTAAAAACCTTTCTAATTGTTAGTGGTTATATTATGGGTAAAATAGATAATACTTTGTTTGTGAAATATGATCAAAATGATATTGTAGTTGTGCAAGTATATGTTGATGATATTATTTTTGGTTCCACTAATGAAAAACTGTGTAATGAATTTTCTGCGAAAATGACAAGCGAGTTTGAAATGAGCATGATGGGAGAGTTAAAATACTTCTTAGGATTGCAAATCAAACAATGTGAAACTGGTATTTTTATTAGTCAATCTAAATATTGTAAAGATATGTTGAAAAAGTTTAACTTTGAAAATGTCAAACCCGTTGAAACTCCAATGACCACAAACTTACAATTATCTCGTGACGAGGAGGGAAACGATTTTAATGAAAAGATTTATCGTGGAATGATTGGTAGTTTATTATATTTAACTGCTAGTAGACCTGATATTATGTTTAGTGTATGTTTATGTGCTCGTTTTCAATCTTCACCTAAACAAACTCACTATGAAGCTGTCAAGCGTATTTTTCGATATTTACGAGGTACTACTAATCTTGGCTTATGGTATGCAAAGCAACCCGAGTTAGAAGTAACGTGTTTCACCGATTCCGATCTTGGTGGATCTATTGTTGACCGAAAAAGTACTAGTGGGGTATGTGCCTTTATAGGTCTCTCACTTGTGTCTTGGTTCTCCAAGAAACAACAATCCGTAGCGTTGTCTACTACCGAAGCGGAATATGTAGCCGCCGCAAGAGCATGTGCTCAAGTCCTATGGATGAAACACACACTTACCGACTTTGAGGTACATCTAACCAAAATTCCAATTATGTGTGATAACTCAAGTGCCATAAACTTAAGCAAAAATCCCGTGCTACATTCTCGTACCAAACATATTGAATTGAGACATCACTTTTTACGAGATAATGTTCAAAAAGGCCAAATCGTGCTTGAAAAGGTTGATTCGGAAGATAATTTGGCCGATATTTTTACTAAAGCTCTTAACAAAAAAGCTTTCTTTAAATTAAGACTTGGTTTAGGCATGCTTGAGTATAACCCTTAAAAATACTAACTCTCAAATATTTCATATTTTGAGGGGGAGCATCTTTCGAGGGGGAGCATAAGCGACCTTCTTAAACCCTTTTTGCTTCGACAAAAGGGGGAGAGAAACCGAGTATGCTCTCGTGTTTAGCGTTGTGTTTGTCATCATCAAAAAGGGGGAGATTGTTGGTGCAAGTGTACCCAGCTTTAATATTGTGATATATTTTTGGTACACATCAAATCACATCTCCATATTTATTTTGATGATTACAAAACACACTGCATTCTTTGTTATCTAATATTTTATCTGAGTGTGCAGCATTTAAATAATCTCGATAATGTTTATCTGAAGAATCCAAGTCTGAAGATTTTCGTCGTTTTAATTTTAAAATGATAAATCACCCTAAAATAATATACCACTTGGATTTTTCTAATACTGTCTTTTTAAATAAACCAAGTAACATCTTATCATCTTGCTGGATTGTGAAAGATTTGGTTCTAGAAGACACTGCGCATGCGTACTGCTTCCTGCCCTTTGTTCTGGGCGGTATACCGCGGTGAATAGCCGGTATACCGCGGCGGCCTGCTGTACTTCTCTGACTGATTGGAAGTGTTTTTGTCTGGGCGGTATACCGCGGTGTTTAGCCGGTATACCGCGGGTACCATTTCCGTTTGTTTTTTGCAGGGTTGACCTTCTCTCTGACAAGTGCTTTTTCCTCTGCACGGTATACCGCGAGAGTTAGCCGGTATACCGCGAAAGCCTCAGGCCATGTTGCTCATCCAGTATAAATACATGCAAGCACCAGCCTTCAATGCTACCAATTAACAATAACTCTCCCTGCATTTGATAAAGACTCTGCAGCATCTTCTCTTGATATTTAAACTGTTAAAATTATAAAACTCGTTTTTGAGTAAGAAATCTTGAGTTGATAGCAGATTAAAATCTCTCGATTAGTTGAATCAGCAACACAACTCAAGTGATCAAACTCTCTAAAAATATCCAAGTGATAAACCTTATTCAAGAGTGATTATTCATATTAAAATTATACCCTCTTGTAAGTGTTTGAATAGAGTGAGTGATCCACATAAATCTCTCAAAGTAGAGTGATTCGCGTTTGTTGTACTAAGGTTTGTGTTCTACCGTAAAGAACACGTTTTCGTATTGGATCTCCGAGAAGTGTTATTTTCTCGAGGTGGACTAGCCAACTTTGTGTTTGGTGAACCACTTTAAAAATATCGTTGTCAAGTATTTTCTTTCCCTTATCTATTTACATTTCCGCTGTGCTTTTTAAATTATATCTGTTTATAAAAATTGCTTTGCATTTATATTTATTTATATAATATCTGTGTATCCGTGTAAAGCCCGTGTCCTGGTACGCTTATTTAATTCTTTTTATTTCTTTTTTTAAAGCTGCGAAAATCGTCCAACCGTATTTGTTTCGGTTTGAGGTTCGGTGTCAAGGGACCAAAATGCGAAACGTTTCGAGATTTACCAGGTGTGCCATAAGTTTTAAAAATTTCAAAGTGGTGCCAAGGGTTGAATTGTTGAGGGGCCGATTTGGGTTTTAATTAAAAGTTGATGATGGGTTCGGCCCATGCAAGCACAGCACCGACCCCCCCCTATTTTTTCCCTTCATTCCATCATCTACGGCAGCCCATCTTAACCTAAACCCCCAAAAAACCCTTCGTCTTGTTCCCTGTTGGTGCGGCAGCAAGCTAGAGAGATCGAGAGAGGGTTTTCGTGAGGAAGAGACGAGGAGCGAGAGGGAGAGAGTGAAGGAGGAAGAAGACGCCGGAGTTCGGGCATCGCCGGAAGACGTCGCCGCTGTTACCTGCGCTCGCCGGAGGTCGAGGAGGCTGGGGTGCGCTGGAGTCGCCGGATTAAGGTAGGTACTTCTCGTTCTTTTTCTTTCGTTCTCGTTCTTTCGTTTCCGGTGAAGGAGTCAACGGCGGCGCCGCCGCCGCTGCCGCCGCGCGCCGCCACCATGGTGGCTGGGTGTCGGGTGGTGGTGGCTGTGTGCACCGCGTGTGTGTGTATGCTCGCGGTCAGCCGATCGAGGCGGGGGTTGTGGTCTCGCGGTGGTTCGCGGTTCGCTCTTTTATTTCGTCGATAAACCGCCGCCGGCCGCCACCGGCGACCACCACTGCCGGAGGGCAGTGGGTGGTGCGCGGCTATGGCCTAGTAATGATCAGCATAGAACCTTTGAAACCGTAACTTAATCGATTAAGCCGAATAGTTTAAACCGTCGGTTCTAAAATCACTTTTTATGCGAAAATATGGTTCAGCCCCTGTTTTGTGACGGCAATAACTTTTCCGTCGTAACTCCGATTGAGCCGAAACTGGCGCCCACGCTTCGAGCTCGGGACCGGGCACGTTTTCTGTGTTTTGGCGGAAAACTGGTTCGGCCTCGAGTTGGGAGAAAAAGTGGTCGCAAGTTCTGTGGTTCGTCATTTTATGTGAAATTCCTGGAATCTGCCACTGTTTTGCGTGGACCGTAGCTTTTTACTCGTAAGTCGTTTTAACTTGAGGTCAGTGGCCATTTTTCCTAATTTGAGTTAGGCACGTCTTTCGTGTTTCGCCGAAAGGCTGAATCGGCCCAGAACCGGGCTGTTCGGAGCTGTTAGTGCGAACTGGTCCGGAAACGGACAGTTCCGGTAGGCGAACTTAATAAATTCATATTTAATTATAGAAAAATCGTTAGGAGGCGTGTAATATATCCTCGGAAAGGTATTTCAGGGCACTTTTCAACCGTGTAATAAATCTGAGTTTTTCTGGAGTTTTAGTGGTCAAATCAGGTCCCGAACAGACCTGTTCGGTATGACCGAAAGTTAGTTTTAGTGACAGTTTGGGGTGTGTCGCGTCGTGGGGTCCGGGTCTCGTATTGACGTATTTTATCGTACGTTTAGGTGCCGGAAAGTGATCGTCGTTGTGTGGAGCTACTTACTATTTTTAGCTAGGCGCGCACCCGAGGTGAGTTCTCTCACTACAATTAATTAATAGTTGTTTATTATTACTGTAGCACGTGTGTGAAAATTGTATGCGGGATTGATGGGGGCTAGATAGTGGGACGTCTAGTTAACATTATGTGCTACATTATTCGGCGGGGCCGAGTCCCGACGGGGACGGAGGTGTTTTACGCAGCAGGCGTAAAAGGGGCGTTTACGCAGTAGGCGTAAAGAGGATGTCATACGCAGTAGGCGTAAAACGGGTGTTTCCCGCAGTAGGCGGAAACGTGCGGCGGGGCCGTAGACCCGACATCCGCCCGGGGATTTTTTTTATGTGGTGGTTATTATACTTGTTTATGATTTGTTCGTAGACTTGTATGTGGTGGTGTGATCCTCTTTGCTTTAGGGGTAATATGAGATAACCATTGTTAATTGTTGTGTTTGAATTCACTAAGCTTCGTGCTTACCCCTCCCAATTTACAGTGGCTGCAGGTATAAGTGGTACGAAGGCATGACTGGCACACACTGACGCGCAAGATGGATGGGTCGAAGGATTTGCTTATTAAACATTTTCCCGTTATTGAATAAACAACTTAATTTCCGCTGTTGACTTATGTTTTAATAACGCTCGTGGTTGGAATTATTATTTTGGGTTTAATAAATGGAGACTTATTATTAATTATGCGCGTTTAAAATTTTTAAATTTTCTTGAAATTTTGGGGCGTTACAACTTGGTATCAGAGCACAGCTTGAGTGAATCAAACGCACCTCGGTGTGTTGGGTCTCAAGTTGCGGCTGGGAAATTTTCAAATACTTTATTAAATCTTTTTAGAAATAAAAGGAAAGGTAAAAACCCGTTCGAGGAACGGTGATCGAGGGCGCAGTGTGTACAGTCAGCCGGAGCCAAGGGAAAGGTACAATGCTTAGTGTTTTCTCATTTTATCGCTTTCTAGATCCTAGGGCATGTATGCTAGATTGCCTGAGGTTGACACTATGCGATACGTTGGATTACTTGCTATTATGATTTTCTTGCTAATTGTAGTAGGCTTCTAAGTAGGTGCCCTTTAAATCGTATGCGGTAAGAGGCTAATAGCCTTAGAATATTCGATATAGTTCTATTGCGCAGCTCTTGTTTGAGTCCAACCGTTCTAGGATAGAATCTAGTATTCGAATGGCTATTTGTCTTGCACTGCATATGATTGGGTATTTGCGCGGCCACTCATTATGATTAACAGGGTTTTTATAGTAGCGAGGGTAGTGGGTGGAATGTAATTCCTAGGGAGCTAGGAAGGGTGAGTGCATATGCCGGTGCGGGCATATGTGTTGAGTTGCGGCGAGAACTACTTGGACCCTCGGGATGGGACACGAAACGGGTAATGATAGGTGTGGAAGGTAGTAGTAGAGCTCCTACTACCGGAAGCACAGGATCAGTGCTCGGGTCGGGAAAGTCACGAGGAATTCAAGGAGTTGAGCGTATGTGTTGATAGTGTGAGTTGTTAGCTGATAATAACTCTTTGAATTTCTCCTTCTTATAGAATGGTCAACACTAGGAGACGCGGTGAGGCTGAGCCGAGGGCTGAAGCCGGGATCACTGAGGAGCGGATCCAAGAGATGATTGCAAATGAGGTTGCACGAGCTGTTGGGGATGCAATTCCCGAGATTATCACCGCGATTCAGAATCAACTGGTGACCCTAGTGGAGGAGCGGTTTGCAGCGATGCCGCCGCCTGTTGGGGGACAGCCCCGTGCCCGAGACTTCCAGTATCGGGACCTTTCTGCCTGCTCTCCACCAGAATTCAAGGGTGACTCTAACCCTATCGTTAGCATGCGCTGGATATCCGACATGGAGTGCGCTTTTCTGACAAGCGGCTGTCCGGATAACTTGAAGGTTCGATTTGCAGTGAATCTACTTCGCGAGGGAGCGAAAGACTGGTGCGCCACGGCATTGACTCTGGCCGAGCGTACCACTCTTACTTGGGACGAGTTCGTTGTTCGTTTCCGTGCTGAGTACGTGCCGCCGATAGAGATGGAAAGAATAGCGAAGGAGTTCTTGGAGCTGAACCAGACCACGGAGACCATAAAGGAGATGAACAAGAAGTTTACCGAAATGGCGCTATTCTGTCCCCAATATGCGGCCTCAGAAGAAATGAAGATGGCGAGGTACAAGGACATGCTTCGGACCGAGATCCGAGAAATTGTGAGCGCAGTGCAACATCCTTCGCTGTCGGCTATGATGGATGCAGCGCGGAGAAGAGAGTTAGAGTTGGAGACCCAAGCGAAGAAGAGGAAGGCGGCACAGGCAGTGACGCCTATCTCTGCAGTGCCGAAGAAATCGAAGTTTGTTGATTCTCGTGGGCACACGAAGAGTAGCGGTTCTAAGGCCCGGGATGTGGGTGGTAGAAGATCTGATGCATGTTACAAGTGTGGGCAGCCTGGCCATCTCAGTAGAGATTGCAGGTCGCCGCTGATGTTATGTTTCGGCTGTAAACAGGCTGGCCATGTGAAGGCCAACTGCCCGAATGCTAGGGCAACTGATGGGGGTGGTGCACAGAGGGCTCCTGCGAATGCCCCGCTGCGCATCACCGACGGCCGTACGGGTCAGCCCGGGACGGAGGCGGCCCGAGGGAGAGTCCACCAGCTGAAGGTGGAGGAGGCGCAAGCGACGCCTAAGGTGGTGACAGGTATGTTTCATCACTCTCTTCTTTTGTCTTTCCTTTTCATGCCCTGTGTTTATGTATTGTTATTCTTTATATATTAGGTACGTTTCTAGTCAATTCTGTACCTGCGGTGGTAATGTTTGATAGCGGGGCTACTCATTCATTCGTGTCTCGCACTTTTAGCGAGAGGTTGGGTCGAGCGGTGGGACGTCTAGGATGCCCTTTATTGGTCGAGGTCGCCGATGATAGGACCTTGACGGTTACGGACGTGTATCGGGGATGCACGTTGGAAATCTCGGGTGTGAGGTTTCCTATCGATTTGATCCCTATAGCGATGCGAGAGCTTTGCGTGATAGTGGGCATGGATTGGATGGACGCGTTCGATGCAGAGATTGTTTGCCGTCGCAAACAAGTACGGGTTCGAACCCCAAGCGGGGGAGAACTGTTGATTCAGGGAGACTCGCCTAGTCGGGTTACGGCTATTTGTTCTGCGGCGAGGGCTCGGAGATACCTTCAGCATAGTGGGCAGGGGTTCTTGGCGTATGTGGTGGATACGCGTGTCGATGAGACGAAGATTAGTGCCGAGGATGTGCCAGTCGTAAGGGATTTCGCCGATGTATTCCCCGATGAGTTGCCAGGGATACCTCCCGCGCGACAGGTGGAGTTTCGAATCGACCTGATTCCAGGTGCTGCTCCGGTGGCCAAGGCACCTTATCGCTTGGCTCCACCGGAAATGAAGGAACTGTATGATCAGTTGCAGGAACTTCTCGAGAAAGAGTTCATTAAGCCGAGTTGTTCACCGTGGGGAGCTCCGATCTTGTTCGTGAAAAAGAAGGATGGATCTCAACGAATGTGCATTGATTACCGGGAGCTGAACAAGCTTACGGTGAAGAATCGTTATCCTTTGCCAAGGATTGATGATTTGTTTGATCAGTTGCAGGGAGCCTCGTGGTTCTCTAAGATTGACTTGAGATCCGGGTACCACCAGATGCGGGTGCGTAGCGAAGATACGGAGAAGACGGCCTTTCGCACGCGTTACGGCCATTACGAGTTCGTGGTGATGCCTTTCGGGCTCACCAATGCACCCGCAGCGTTCATGGACCTCATGAACAGGGTGTGTAGCCCGATGCTGGATCGCTCGGTGATCGTATTCATCGACGATATTCTCGTTTATTCGAAGACGAAAGAAGAGCACGAGGTGCATTTGCGGGAAGTTTTGGACGTGTTAAGGCGGGAGAAGCTTTATGCTAAGTTCTCCAAGTGCGAATTCTGGTTACGGGAGGTCCAATTCCTAGGACATGTCGTGAATCAGAACGGTATCATGGTCGATCCGGCCAAGATCTCAGCGGTAATGCGGTGGGAGGTGCCGAAAACTCCTACCGAGGTGCGGAGTTTTCTCGGGTTAGCAGGGTACTATCGGAGATTTATCCAAGATCTCTCCAAGATTGCCTTGCCTATGACTCGACTGACGAAGAAAACTGCAGCTTTCAGTTGGGGTGAAGAGCAACAGAAGGCGTTTGAGGAGCTACGCAGGCGTTTATGTGAGGCTCCTGTGTTAACCTTGCCTGAGGGCATGGAAGATTTGGTGGTTTACTGTGATGCTTCGTACCAAGGGTTGGGTGCCGTGCTTATGCAACGCGGCAAGGTCATCGCTTACGCGTCGAGGCAGTTGAAGCCTCATGAGGCGAACTACCCGACGCATGATTTGGAGCTGGGAGCGGTGGTGTTTGCTTTAAAAATATGGAGACACTATCTTTATGGTGTCAAGTGCACGATCTATACCGATCACAAGAGCCTTAAATACCTGATGGACCAGCAAAATCTTAATATGCGTCAGCGGAGGTGGCTTGATGTGGTCAAGGATTACGACTGCGAGATACTTTACCACCCCGGTAAGGCGAATGTAGTCGCAGATGCACTTAGTCGACATCCGGTCGGGGGATCTTTGAAGGGTCTTTGTCAGCGATTAACGGTAGTTGCACCACTCTTGGAGTCGATCGGTATCGCTCAAGAGGTGGCCGTGTTGGAGGAAAATGCTAAACGAGAGAGAGTTTCGGGAGAAATTCCGAAGTTAGTACGGGATAGTCGGGGACTGTTGAACCGTTATGGTAGAATTTGGGTTCCATACACTGGTGGGAATCGCCAGACACTATTGGACGAGGCGCATAAGTCCAAGTTTTCGATTCATCCCGGAGCTACAAAGATGTACAGAGACCTGCGTGAAGACTATTGGTGGCCCGGCATGAAGCGGGATGTAGCCAATTGTGTGGAAGTATGTTTGACCTGTCGGAAGGTCAAAGCGGAACACCAACGACCGCATGGGAAATTGCAGCCGTTGGAGGTTCCGGTGTGGAAGTGGGAGCAAATCACAATGGATTTCATCACTAAGCTTCCCAAGACTCAGCGAGGAAATGATACTATCTGGGTGATCGTGGATCGCCTGACGAAGAGCGCTCACTTCTTGGCGATTAAAGAGAGCTTCTCGGCGGATAAGCTCGCGGAGGTCTTCATCCGAGAGATTGTAACTAGGCACGGAGTGCCAGTCTCGATTGTCTCAGATCGGGATACTCGTTTCACCTCCCGGTTTTGGGAGAAGTTTCAGAATGAGATGGGTACGCGGTTGCATTTCAGTACAGCATTTCATCCTCAGACCGACGGGCAGAGTGAGCGTACTATTCAGACACTTGAGGACATGCTGCGAGCATGTGTGATTGACTTTGGTGGTAGTTGGGATCAGAATCTCCCACTAGCTGAGTTCTCCTACAATAACAGCTATCACGCTAGCATCGGTAGAGCGCCGTACGAAGTGTTGTATGGCAGGAAGTGTCGGACGCCCATTTGCTGGGGCGAGGTTGGTCACAGAGTGCTGGGGAGCACCGATGTGGTGCTAAAGACGACGGAAATGATCCAGATGGTGCGGGATCGGTTAGTCACTGCTCAGAGCCGACAAAAGAGTTACGCCGATAGGAGACGATCGGACTTGGAGTTCCAAGTCGGGGATTACGTTCTTTTGAAAGTGTCACCCTGGAAGGGGGTAATCCGTTTTCGCAAGCGGGGAAAGTTGGGTCCCCGATATATCGGACCGTACAAAGTCATCGCGCGTGTGGGGAAAGTAGCTTACCGATTGGAGCTACCAGAGGAGCTGAGCCTGATCCACAACACGTTCCATGTCTCTCAGTTGCGGAAGTGCGTGATGGATGAGTCTGCAGTAGTTTCCCTTGAAGATATTCAGATTGACGAGCGACTCAATTATGTGGAGGAGCCGGTTGCCATTCTCGACAGGAGGACGAGAACTTCGCGCAACAAGGTAGTTGGGTTGGTTAAGGTCCAGTGGAAGCACCGAAAAGGTTCAGAATGGACGTGGGAACCAGAAGCCGAGATGCGGGAGAATTACCCAGAGCTGTTTGCAGACGTGGACTTCGGGGACGAAGTCTGAGCCAAGCGGGGGAGAGTTGTAAAGCCCGTGTCCTGGTACGCTTATTTAATTCTTTTTATTTCTTTTTTTAAAGCTGCGAAAATCGTCCAACCGTATTTGTTTCGGTTTGAGGTTCGGTGTCAAGGGACCAAAATGCGAAACGTTTCGAGATTTACCAGGTGTGCCATAAGTTTTAAAAATTTCAAAGTGGTGCCAAGGGTTGAATTGTTGAGGGGCCGATTTGGGTTTTAATTAAAAGTTGATGATGGGTTCGGCCCATGCAAGCACAGCACCGACCCCCCCCTATTTTTTCCCTTCATTCCATCATCTACGGCAGCCCATCTTAACCTAAACCCCCAAAAAACCCTTCGTCTTGTTCCCTGTTGGTGCGGCAGCAAGCTAGAGAGATCGAGAGAGGGTTTTCGTGAGGAAGAGACGAGGAGCGAGAGGGAGAGAGTGAAGGAGGAAGAAGACGCCGGAGTTCGGGCATCGCCGGAAGACGTCGCCGCTGTTACCTGCGCTCGCCGGAGGTCGAGGAGGCTGGGGTGCGCTGGAGTCGCCGGATTAAGGTAGGTACTTCTCGTTCTTTTTCTTTCGTTCTCGTTCTTTCGTTTCCGGTGAAGGAGTCAACGGCGGCGCCGCCGCCGCTGCCGCCGCGCGCCGCCACCATGGTGGCTGGGTGTCGGGTGGTGGTGGCTGTGTGCACCGCGTGTGTGTGTATGCTCGCGGTCAGCCGATCGAGGCGGGGGTTGTGGTCTCGCGGTGGTTCGCGGTTCGCTCTTTTATTTCGTCGATAAACCGCCGCCGGCCGCCACCGGCGACCACCACTGCCGGAGGGCAGTGGGTGGTGCGCGGCTATGGCCTAGTAATGATCAGCATAGAACCTTTGAAACCGTAACTTAATCGATTAAGCCGAATAGTTTAAACCGTCGGTTCTAAAATCACTTTTTATGCGAAAATATGGTTCAGCCCCTGTTTTGTGACGGCAATAACTTTTCCGTCGTAACTCCGATTGAGCCGAAACTGGCGCCCACGCTTCGAGCTCGGGACCGGGCACGTTTTCTGTGTTTTGGCGGAAAACTGGTTCGGCCTCGAGTTGGGAGAAAAAGTGGTCGCAAGTTCTGTGGTTCGTCATTTTATGTGAAATTCCTGGAATCTGCCACTGTTTTGCGTGGACCGTAGCTTTTTACTCGTAAGTCGTTTTAACTTGAGGTCAGTGGCCATTTTTCCTAATTTGAGTTAGGCACGTCTTTCGTGTTTCGCCGAAAGGCTGAATCGGCCCAGAACCGGGCTGTTCGGAGCTGTTAGTGCGAACTGGTCCGGAAACGGACAGTTCCGGTAGGCGAACTTAATAAATTCATATTTAATTATAGAAAAATCGTTAGGAGGCGTGTAATATATCCTCGGAAAGGTATTTCAGGGCACTTTTCAACCGTGTAATAAATCTGAGTTTTTCTGGAGTTTTAGTGGTCAAATCAGGTCCCGAACAGACCTGTTCGGTATGACCGAAAGTTAGTTTTAGTGACAGTTTGGGGTGTGTCGCGTCGTGGGGTCCGGGTCTCGTATTGACGTATTTTATCGTACGTTTAGGTGCCGGAAAGTGATCGTCGTTGTGTGGAGCTACTTACTATTTTTAGCTAGGCGCGCACCCGAGGTGAGTTCTCTCACTACAATTAATTAATAGTTGTTTATTATTACTGTAGCACGTGTGTGAAAATTGTATGCGGGATTGATGGGGGCTAGATAGTGGGACGTCTAGTTAACATTATGTGCTACATTATTCGGCGGGGCCGAGTCCCGACGGGGACGGAGGTGTTTTACGCAGCAGGCGTAAAAGGGGCGTTTACGCAGTAGGCGTAAAGAGGATGTCATACGCAGTAGGCGTAAAACGGGTGTTTCCCGCAGTAGGCGGAAACGTGCGGCGGGGCCGTAGACCCGACATCCGCCCGGGGATTTTTTTTATGTGGTGGTTATTATACTTGTTTATGATTTGTTCGTAGACTTGTATGTGGTGGTGTGATCCTCTTTGCTTTAGGGGTAATATGAGATAACCATTGTTAATTGTTGTGTTTGAATTCACTAAGCTTCGTGCTTACCCCTCCCAATTTACAGTGGCTGCAGGTATAAGTGGTACGAAGGCATGACTGGCACACACTGACGCGCAAGATGGATGGGTCGAAGGATTTGCTTATTAAACATTTTCCCGTTATTGAATAAACAACTTAATTTCCGCTGTTGACTTATGTTTTAATAACGCTCGTGGTTGGAATTATTATTTTGGGTTTAATAAATGGAGACTTATTATTAATTATGCGCGTTTAAAATTTTTAAATTTTCTTGAAATTTTGGGGCGTTACAATCCGTTTGTATTTACACTCTTCTGTATTATTCCGTACTTACTCCGTATTTATTTATAAAAAGAATTTTTGAAAGTAAAAGTTTTAAATACAACCTTACCCCCCCCCTAGGTTGCCCAACATCTTTGACTCTTAATCGTTTAGATGAGAGCTTTTCTGCGGATTTCGATCCCAAAGCGACACCCCAGTCGTCGTCCGGTAAGTTGCAGCAGGTATCCGGACAAAAGTGTCGGGATAGTTTATGTTTTCAGATGTGGTACCGGGTAAGTTCTTATTTGCATGTTTCTGACGGAGTTGGGTCCGGTAACTTGAGGAATCCAGAAAGTTGATCGTCCGGAAAGTAGTTGTCCGATTATCGTATCCGGATAGCATAGTTCCGGTAAGGTTCGGTAAGTGTGTACCCGGAAAGTAGTTACCCGGTAAGCTAGCATCGAGTCCGGATTGATGTCCGGATAGTTAATTTATCCGGTAAAGTAGTGGGCATCCGGTAAGTTGAATCCGGATGGTGTCCGGGACGTCGGTTTACACTAGTACAAAAATGGGTTTTTGCCACGGTTTTGAAAATTGGAGTTAGTCACGGTTGGATTTAGAATCGTGGCTAAAAGTCATAAATAAAATTTGAGTATTGGGTTAGCCACGACTTAACTAAAAAATCGTGACCATTACAAAAAATGTTTAAACATAATGCCATGGTTTAGATAAAACCGTGACTAAATGGTTCTTTAAGGTCACTGTTTTTTTTCCCGTGACAAGTAACGACTAAAAACCGTGGCCATAGACATACATATAGCCATGGTTTTTTTGTCTAAACCATGGTTTTATATTGTAACGGTTATTATCCGTGGCCATAGACTGATATATGGCCACATGAAACCAATTTTCCGTGACCAAAAGAAATGTATATATAGCCACAAAAATATGTAAAACGTGGCCAAAAGCCACAGTTGTTTATAGCCACGGTTTTTATTATTTTGTGTGGTCAAAAGGTAACCAGTAGTCACGGTTAATTATAAATATTAAACGTAACTATATGTGATGATTTTGCCACAGTCAAAATGCTTTTCTGCCACGGTTTTGAAGATTGAAATTAGTCACGGTTGGGTTTAGAACCGTGGCTAAAAGTCATAAGTAAAATTTTTGTATTGGGTTAGCCACGATTTAACTCAATAATCGTGACCATTACAAAAAATGTTTAAACATAATACTACGGTTTAGATAAAACCGTGACTAAATGGTTCTTTAAGGTCACAATTTTTTTTCGTGACAAATAACGAATAAAAACCGTGGCCATAGACAGACATATAGTCATGGTTTTTGTCTAAACCATGGTTTTATATTGTACAAAAGACACAAATTAACACAAATATGATCATAGTCTAGTTGATAAGTGCATTTCTCTCTACCCAAGAGACCTGGGTTCGAGTCCCTCTCTTTGCACTAATTATTTTTTCATTTAAAATGATATTGTAGTCTCCTTCTATTGTATGTGGCCTTGGAGGCTTTTTTTTAGATTTAGATTATTTCCATTTTTTTTAATTCCCCCGCCCCACTGCAATCTTCATCTCTTCCATCAATTGATTCAATTCTTCTAATATATTTATTTCTTTCAGTTCTTTAGTTCCACTTTTTGTCACGGTCTTAGAAATACAAGTTAGCCACGGTTGGGTTTAGAACGGTTTTAGAAATACAAGATTAACGTTTCTGGCGGATTTTCGGCGGTACATGTAGGTTCACCGGAATTCAGCCGGAACTATAATATTTCTTTATTATTCTTATTTTTATTCTTATATAATTATCAACATTATTATTATTATATTATAATTATTATTATTATTATATAATAATTATTATTATTATACAATCGATTAAAGCCTAAAACGGTCCATTAAAAGCCAAAATGATTCATTAAAGCCTAAAATGGTTCATTGAAGCCCATTACGGTTCATTAAAGCCCAAAACGGTCCCATTAAAGTCCAAATTGGTTCTTTAAAGCCCAAATCGGCTCATTAAAGCCCATAACAGTTCATTAAAGCCCAAAACGATACATTGAAACCCATAACCGTTCAATAAAGCCCAATACAGTCCATTGTAGCCCATTACAGACCATTAAAGCCCAAAGCCGTTAACTATAGCCCAAAACGGTTCATTAAAGTCCAAAACAGTCCATTAAGCCCATAACGGTTCATTAAATCCCAAAATCGTTCATTAAAGCCCAATACAGTCCATTGAAGCCCATTACGGTTCATTAAAGCCTAAAACCGTCCATTAAAGCCCAAAACGATACATTGAAGCCCAAAACGGTTATTTAAAGCCTAATACAGTCCATTGAAGCCCATTACGATCCATTAAAGTCCAAAACAATACATTAAAGCGTAAAATGGTTCATTAAAGCCCAATACAGTCCATTGAAGCCCATTACGATCCATTAAAGTCCAAAACCATACATTAAAGCCCAAAACAGTTCATTAAACCCCAATACAGTCCATTGAAGCTCATTACGATCCATTAAAGTCCAAAACGATACATTGAAGCCCATAACGGTTTATTAAAGCCCAATACAATCCATTGAAGCCCATTACGGTCCATTAAAGCCCAAAGCGGTTAACTATAGCCTAAAACGGTTCATTAAAGCCCAATGCAATCCATTGAAGCTCATTACGGTTCATTAAAGTCCAAAATGGTTCATTAAAGCCCAAAATGGTTCATTGAAGCCCAATACAGTCCATTAAAGCTCAATATAGTCCATTGAAGCCCATAACGGTTCATTGAAGCTCATTACGGTCCATTAAAGCCCAAAGCGGTTAACTGTAGCCCAAAACGATACATTAAAGCCCAACGGTTCATTAAATCCCAAAACGGCTCATTAAAGCCCAATACAGTCCATTGTGGGTCTTAGTGATCTTATCAAGCCTAATACACACCACATACATATATGTAGTACATACATGCATACAAACACTGTGTGTCCCAATATGCTCAAACAATCAAGAATTCGCACAAGATCTAGAGAGAGTGTGTAGAGAGAGAAAGTGACAATCGTATTCAATAAATCACACTGTTACAAGATATGAGTTATGAGCAATTGTTATCTAATTGTTGTCTAGACACATGCTTAAATACCTCAAGACTAACTAAGGTATTTTAGCAAACTTTGACTTTCTCACTTTGACTTTATACATTGACTTTGACTTTGACATGAACATTAAATCTTGAAGACATATTTAGACCTAACAATCTCCCCCTTGGATTCAAGATTTAAACATTTGAGAACAACAGTCTTTGCTTTCTTTGATCTTCAGAACTTTAACACTTCAGCCCTTCACTTTACAGCATTTTGAACAGTCTACCTCTTTGAGCTGTCAGAAAATCAATTGATGAAAATAGTGCTGAAGAATCTTCGGTCTTTATCATTGCTTGTCAAAGTCAAATTGTCACAAAATCTTCAGATGGGGATCTGACGAAGATTTTCTTTCTTTGATATGGAGAATTTGTTTCTTCACACAAGGCATTTTGGTACAGATAAGCACAAATTTAAGAAAAAGAGATCTTCTTGAAAAACCAAGATGATCAATCGATTTTTCTTAAACTCTTGAAGAATTCTCCCCCTTTTCTTTCTTTGATTGGAGAATTTCAATCTTTAGTAAGGATATTCACAATGTAGCACAAGTTTAAGAAAAAAGAGATCTTCTTGAAAAACCAAGATGATCAATCGATTTCTCTTAAACTCTTGAAGAATTCTCCCCCTTTTATTATCTTGAGACGGAATCTTCTTTATTTGAGAATTAACATATTTTCTTCAGCCTTTGTTCTCGAATCTTTGACTTGAAAGCTCTTTGAATAACCTTGCTTCCCCTCAAAATTGAAATAAACATTTATCCCCCTTTTTCGATGATAATGAGCATCATGATCATTGAAAACCTTTTTCAATTTCAGTCGCGTCTCTGAGTATCACTAACAATCTCCTCCTTAATGAATAACCTTGCTCCCCCTCAAAATAAGAATTCTGGAGCAATTTGTTTTCTCCCCCTGAAAGTATGCATATATTTCATTAAAACACAGTATTTGAAATTTTAGCACAGATTTAAAAAAATTGTATAAGGAAAATAAAATTCATTGAACTACATTTTATAACTACTAACATTTAATCATTTAAAAACTTTACAAAAGAAATCCAACTTAATGAAATTTAACAGATTATTCAATCAAATGAAATCAAATGCATGTGTTTGGATTCAAATACAAGTCATCATTGCATATCAAGTTAAAAAATGTTCAGTTTCAACCCCTTTATTAAATCTATTTGGTGTGCTAGCATGCGAAATATGATCAGTTTCAATCATATGCAATTCTAAAACATATAAGAATACTTTGCTCAATTCACACTATTTGTCCAAAATCAGGATTTTCACAAATTTACAGGTTTATCGCGACTTTGTATTTTCCCCAAGTTTCAAGAGATGTGTGCACATTGGCATCTTTTATTTTGTGCACATTGGCATCTTTTAATTTTGTGCTCATAGGCATCTTTTAATTTTGTGCACAATGGCATCCTTTAATCAAAAAGTTTAGTAAGAAAAAGATACACCGTTAAACATGGCTTTCTATCTGGTTCTATAGCAGGATTTGGGTCAGCGGATCCCAGACCAGTTGGCCTTAGGTGCTAGGTGTCGAGCACCCTTTAGAACTTACTTTCCCAAACCAGAAAGGCCACATCGATATATCTTAAACCCATTTGTACCAGTAGAACATGGCTTTCTATCTGGTTCTATAGCAGGATTTGGGTCAGCCGATCCCAGACCAGTTGGCCTTAGGGACTAGGTGTCGAGCACCCCTTAGGACTTACTCTCCCAAACCAGAAAGGCCACAGACACAAACTTTCAAACTTTCAAACTTTGTATCTCAATCACTTGGTTCTAAAACATAGTGCTTCTCCCATATTTTCGTTTCCATCCATCATTCTGACATTTAGGCTTTTTTAGCATTATATTCTATATATGTCCGGATTTACATAATTTTGAGCATTCAGCATAATTTCATTCATGTTTTGCTGACCTTTCGATTTATTTCAGAAGTGAAAGTTGAAACAAATGTAACTCAGATAATACAAA
Organism: Saussurea involucrata; assembly: GCA_033807775.1. Taxonomy (NCBI): domain Eukaryota; kingdom Viridiplantae; phylum Streptophyta; class Magnoliopsida; order Asterales; family Asteraceae; genus Saussurea; species Saussurea involucrata. The sequence continues at coordinate 3,480,933 of CM066317.1, forward strand.
AACACTTGTAAAATCACCATTGACACACATTCCATTCAATGAATGAAAATTGAAAATTTCATCTCATTGAATTAAATTTGTTAAGATTCAAACATTCAAAGCAGTAGAAATAAAACATAATGCAATGTTACCTTTTACCACTTGTTCCTTGAAACATAAAGATATGACAGTTAAGGATATCACCTTAGAAGTATGAGTTCTAAACTGATTTGTTTAGAAGTCTTAGTCTTTGAAGTACAGGTCCTGAACTGAATTGTTCAGAAGCCATAGTCGTTGAAGCACGGGTTTTGAACTGATTTGTTCAAAAGCCATTAAAGTTGAAACACGGATCCTGAACTGATGTATTCAGAAACCATACAATCTTGTATCTCTCTCTCTCTCTACAACATACAGAAAGATTTATCAATTATCACATGTATGTAAAAAAAATAGAAATCTCCCTGAAATTATGTGATGTTCAGTATAAACGTTGAATGCACAGGTACATCTTCTTCCGAGAGTTCAACGCTTTGCTTCTAAATCTGCAAAAACAGATTAAGTAGATTTTGGTACCCAACGGGTCTTGATACCAATTGTGTGTCCCAATATGCTCAAACAATCAAGAATTCGCACAAGATCTAGAGAAAGAGTGTAGAGAGAGAAAGTGACAATCGTATTCAATAAAGCACACTGTTACAAGATATGAGTTATGAGCAATTGTTTTTTATTGTTGTCTAGACACATGCTTAAATACCTCAAGACTAACTACGGTATTTTAGCAAACTTTGACTTTCTCACTTTGACTTTATACATTGACTTTGACTTTGACATGAACATTAAATCTTGAAGACATATTTAGACCTAACAAACATGTAATAAATCACCATTGATGTTATTGGGCCTTAATAAGTCATAAATGGTCTTATTAGACTATAATGGCTCTTAATACGCTTTATTGGTTCTTAATAGAATATTTAAAATTTTATTAACTTATGTGGTGTTAAACTAAAGTTTTACAAATAAAGAGCCCAATACATACGACATGCATATATGCAGTACATACAAGACCCGATCAACTTCATTAAGAGTCACTCAAGCCCACAAAGGCCCAATAAGGTTCATTAACAACCATTGAGTCAAATATGATTCGTCAAGGACCATTGTAGTTCATTAAGATTAATTGGAATAAATCAAGGCCTAATCAAGTTCATTAAGAGTCACTTAAGCCCACAAAGGCCCAATAAGATTCATTAACAACCATTGAGTCAAATATGATTCGTCAAGGACCATTGTAGTTCATTAAGATTAATTGGAATAAATCAAGGCCTAATCAAGTTCATTAAGAGTCACTCAAGCCCACAAAGGCCCAATAAGGTTCATTAACAACCATTGAGTCAAATATGATTCGTCAATGACCATTATCTGATTAGGGCTACTAATATGTATATCTGATCAAGGCATAATACAATTTGTTACTACCTATTATAGTCAAGAAAGACCCAATACAATTTATTAGTAGGTGTTGAAAGCCATGTAAACCCAATACAGTCCATCAACAACAACAATTAAGGCTCAATCAAGTTCATTATAAGCCACTAAAGCTCATTAAGGTCCAATACACCTCATTAGCACCGACTAAAGCCCATTAAGGATATATATGATCCAAGTACAGTCAATTACTCACCACTATGACCCACAAGGTCTAATACAACTCATTAGCAGTCAGTGAGTCATACAACCTATCAAGGGCCAATATAGTTCGTTACGAACTATGTCAACTAATAAAGGCCCAATATATTGTATTATAGCCACTGAAAGCCATGTAAGCCCAATACAGTTCATTGAGTCTAATACGGTCCATCAGAATCTTATTCAATTAATTAAGAGACACTGAAGTCTATCAAGATATACTTCAAGCAAGTTTCTGTTATTTTTTTTCCTGTTGCGGTGGTTTTGCTAGCACAATGAGAATGCTTTCTTTCTGTGATTTTTTTTATTAATTTGGGACCAAAGTAGTACTTGTTTGTGAAACTCGTTGGTTTGTAATTTTTTATTCTTGTTGCAGGTACCGGATCCAACTTCTAATCAACATAAAGATAAACAAAATCCTAAGAAAAGAAAGAAGAATTATATAACTGTCAATGAATTACAGAACCCGAAGCATACGAGGAGCAACTTTAAAAAAATCTTATATAATAGAGAACTAGTAGTGATACGTTTATCATTGGTATTTTTATTCCTTATGATGTATGACTATTAATTTAATTGTTTGATGTTTTTGAATTAATTATTATATTAAACTTTTTTAAAGATTTATTTATTATTTTGGCACACATTAGTAAGTAGTTTATGGCCACATTTTAGTTATTTGGTGTGACCGAAAGGCAGCCAATAGCCACGTTTAATATGAGTTTGTATGGCGATAAGTAGTTTATAGCCATGGTTTTAGTTTACTCATGTGACCAAAAGGTCTCTAATAGCCACGTTTAATATGAGTTTGTGTGGCCATAAGTAGTTTATGGTCACGGTTTTAGTTTACTCATGTGACCAAAAGGTCTCTAATAGCCACGTTTAATATGAGTTTGTGTGGCTATAAGTAGTTTATGGTCACTGTTTTAGTTTACTCATGTGACCAAAAGGTCTCTAATAGCCACGTTTAATATAAGTTTGTGTGGCGATAAGTAGTTTATAGCCACGGTTTTAGTTTACTCATGTGACCAAAAGGTCTCTAATAGCCACGTTTAATATGAGTTTGTGTGGCGATAAGTAGTTTATAGCCACGGTTATAGGAACATTTGTGTGGCTATAAGTAGTTTATGGTTGTAACGTCCCAAATTCATAACCATGCAGTAACATAAAATGAGCATTTGAATTACATAATTCAATCTTGTCTTTACATCATTACTAAAACATACTAAGCAAACAATGACAGCGGAAGTCTCTAAATCCACAGCCGAGTACTAACTATAGGCATCATAAACAAAATCTGGAGTTGCTCTAATCTCCAAGTCCTTCTTGTCGTCTTTCCTAGTTCTTACTAGAAGAACCGATTGTGCGCTTACCTGAAAATGGTTTAGTTTTGAAAGCGAGGGTTAGACCAAATGGTATAGTGAATTCCCTCCGAAAAAAACATGTAAAACAGTTGGAAAACATTTATCAATAAACTTTAATGCATCCTCATTCATGGTACTGCACTGTGTGTGGATCACATAAACATTCCGCGATCAGGGTTCCATTAGGTTCCCTTCTCGCCCTCCTTGGAGCCCACTCGGACTCCCCTCTACCGGATAGGAGGGAAACGAATTCCAACCTACCAGCCTGTCATACAAATCCAAGGAATCCTCAGATCCCGAGAACCTCTCTCTGACCCCACAGTGCAGACCGACACCACATAGCATACAAGTACGTTCATGAAAACATGGAAGTTAAAATATTCATACGTCATGTCTTTCATTTCCTCATGCCAAACATTCCATTTAATAAAACAGATACGTTCATGAAAATCATGCAATCAGTTCATAACATATCATGCTCGGTAAAACCATAATCAGTTAAAACATTTATCACTTTGCGTCGTAAAAAGGGTTTAGGAAACTCACCTCTGGTTATCGCAGAACGCACTTCCTAAATATCTCCGAGCTAACCCAGACGAACACCTAAGGCATTATATTCATATCAGTTCGAACGGTCTGACCCTACTGTACAATTTGACACTGTCCGGACGTCACCACAAACCGGATACTCCACTGTCCGGAAATCTCACCATTCCGGATACGGATCTTTTCGGGCGCTTAGAACTTTCCGGGCGTCCTATCCGGACTCCCACTCTTTCTGGACGCACTTATCCGGACGCTACCCCTTTTCGGACGCACTATCCGGAAATGTGCCCATTCGGTAACTCTCACAACCCTTATCCGGACACATGCAAACATCCGGACACCACTGCACAACAGTGTCTGGACATTACGGCTGTTCGAACCCATAAAGTCTAAAAGTGATCCTTAACCCGTTTTTTGCCATTATTTCGATTAAATAAACGTGAGGGTTCATCCACCAACCCTAAATACCCATTTAATCCATTTCCTTATCCCTAAATCGGTACTTACTAAGCAATTACCCCAAAACACTCTTAAGGGTATTTTGTTAGAGAATACAATGAAATCAAAGGATTCTCACCACAATAATCAGGTCACAAGGAAGAGAAGCATAAAACAATCAGTAGCAATAAGACTTGAGGAATTTACCTTGCTGATTCTTCCTCGAATCTCTTCTTTCTTGATTTCTTCTCAAACTCTTCTCCTTCTTTCCTTGTTTCACGCCACCAACACACACACACGATAATTTCACTGATTCCTCAAGATGGAGGCTGCCCTAGGAGTTTGTGCCATTATATACCTTTCATTAATTGCAAACTAGTCCCTCAACTTAACTTTCAAATTCTTGCACAAAGACCACTAAACTTGCATATTTACAAAAAGAAAACCCGGTTGTTACAACACTCCCCCTTAAAAGAATTCCGTCCCCGGAATTCCTTATTAGAAAAGATGCGGGTATTTTTCTTTCATTTCCGACTCCAACTCCCAGGTCGCCTCTGGACCCTTGTGGTATCGCCACTGCACCTTAACCAGCTTAGTCTCCTTGTTCCGTGACTTTCTTACCTTAACATCTGTGATGGCTTCAGGTTCCTCTATGAAATTCAGTTTCTCATCCACTTTAATGTCATTTAACGGCACTGCTTTGGTCACATCGGCCAGACATTTCCTTAAATTAGACACATGAAACGCATTATGCATACCGCGCAGTTCTTCCGGCAAATCCAACATGTACGCCAACTTTCCGATTCGTTCGGTAATCTCGAATGGTCCGATGTAACGCGGGCTTAGCTTCCCACGTTTCCCGAACCGCACCACTCCTTTCCACGGGGATACCTTTAACAAAACAAAATCCCCGACCTGAAATTCTATGTCTTTCCGCCTCTTATCCGCATAACTCTTTTGTCGGTCGCAATCTCTCGCGTACTTGGACAATCTTGTCCGAAGTCCGCTGAACAATTTCAGGTCCGGCTAACTGTCTCTCTCCGACCTCGTTCCAACACAATGGAGTCCGACATTTCCTACCATAGAGTGCCTCGAATGGCGTTGCCTTGATGCTCGAGTGATAGCTGTTATTGTAAGCGAACTCGATCAACGGTAGGTGCTTCTCCCAAGAGCCTTGAAAGTCTAAAGTACATGCCCTCAACATATCCTCCAATGTTTGAATCGTTCGCTCATTCTGACCATCAGTCTGAGGATGATAAGCGGTACTCATCTTAATCTGCGATCCCATTTCTCTTTGGAAGCTTTTCCAAAACGTGGAGGTAAATCTGCTATCCCGGTCAGATACTATCGACGATGGCACCCCATGACGGGTTACAATCTCATCGATATACAACTTTGCTAACCGCTCCATCGAGTAAGACTCTCGAATAGGCAAGAAGTGTGCCGACATTGTAAGACGGTCCACGATCACCCATATGGCGTCATAACCCTTTGGAGTTCTAGGCAAGTGGGTCACGAAATCCATCGTGATCTGGTCCCACTTCCACATCGGTATCTCTAACGACTGAAGCTCCCCGTACGGTCGTTGGTGTTCGATCTTTACACGCGAACACGTCATACAGGTCTCCACTAAATGAGCTACATCCTTTTTCATTCCCGACCACCAATAGTCTCGATGCAGATCTCCGTACATCTTGTTGGTCCCGGGGTGAATCGTGTACTTCGATTTGTGAGCTTCGTCCAGAATTAGCTTTCGGAGCTCTCCGAGTTTCGGAACCCAGATTCTCCCATTTAGACATTTCATCCCTCGACCATCTTCCACTAGCGAAGACACTTGCCCTACCATTCTTTCCTTCTTGAGATTAATGGCTTAGAGCGCTTCAGCTTGACATTTCTTTATCTCCGCTAACAGATTGAATGTCACCTCAGCCCTCATGGCCACAATACTGGGGTTTCACTTCGTTCCTTACGGCTCAAAGCGTCCGCCACCACATTTGCCTTCCCCGGATGATATTCGATCTTACAGTCGTAGTCGGTCAACAATTCAATCCATCTCCTTTGGCGCATATTCAACTCTTTTTGGTCAAAGAGATGACATAAGCTTTTGTGGTCCGTGAAGATCTGGTACTTCGTTCCATACAGGTAATGTCGCCAAATCTTCAAGGCAAAAACCACTGCAGCCAATTCTAGATCATGCGTGGGATAACGAGCCTCGTGATCCTTCAACTGCCGGGAGGCATAAGAGATCACCTTACCTCGTTGCATAAGTACACAACCCAAACCAAGCTTCGATGCATCACTGAATACCACGAAATCCTCAGTACCGTCCGGTAACGACAACACCGGAGCGCTGTTCAACATATCTTTTAGCTCTTGAAAGGCCTCCTCTTGCTTCTCCAACCAGGCGAATTTGACATTCTTCTTGGTTAGAGACGTTAGTGGCGTGGCGATACGCGAAAAGTCCTTGATGAACTTTCGGTAGTAACCCGCCAGTCCGAGGAAACTGCACCTTTCTCAACCACGTGCCCGAGAAACTGCACCTTTCTCAACCAAAATTCGCATTTGGAAAACTTCGCGTACAACTTCTCTTGCTTTACCAGCTCGAGAATCGTCCGAAGGTGACATTCGTGCTCCTCTTCCGATCTTGAAAATATCAGGATGTCGTCTATGAACACTATCACAAACTGATCTAAGTAGGGTTGGCATACCCTATTCATTAAGTCCATGAATGTTGCCGGGGCGTTGGTTAGCCCGAACGGCATCACCAAGAATTCGTAGTGTCCATACCTGGTCCTGAATGCCGTCTTCGGCACATCCTCCTCCCTCACCTTGAGTTGATGATACCCTGACCTCAGATCTATCTTGGAGAAATAATTGGCTCCTTGTAATTGATCGAACAAGTCATCAATCCTTGGGATCGGATACTTATTCTTGATCGTGACCTTGTTGAGTTCTCGGTAATCTATGCACATTCGCATAGTACCTTCCTTCTTTTTCACGAAGAACACAGGCGCTCCCCATGGAGACGTACTCGGTCTGACGCACCCTTTATCTAACAACTCCTGCAACTGAGTCATCATTTCCTTCATTTCGGACGGTGCTAGTCTATACGGCGCGCGGGCAATTGGTGCAGCTCCAGGCATCAGATCAATTCTGAACTCGATCTGATGATCCGGAGGTAGACTTGTTAAGTCATCCGGAAATACTTCCGGGTACTCGTTTACTACTCGCACATCACTCACCCCACGCTTCTCTTTCTTGGCGTCTAACACGTACGCCAAGAATCCTTGGCACCCTTTCCTCAAACACTTAGTAGCCCTAATCATAGAGATAAGGCTATTCTTTCTATTACAGCGGTCCCCATAAATCACTATGGGATCCCCATCAGGTGACTGAATCCTGATTAACTTTTTGTTGCAAACAATATTCGCATCATTCGCGGCTAACCAGTCCATACCCAACACCACATCAAACTCTCCCATTGCCATGGGATATAACTTCATAGGCACTAACCTCCCTTCTATCTCTATGACACAACCTTCTACTACCTCCTTAACGTACACCAGACTATCATTAGCGGTTTCCACCTCTAGTGCCCTCTCTAAACGTCTAGGCCTCACCCCCAAACATTCCATAAATGTATACGATACAAAGGAGCGATTTTCTCCCGAATCAAATGACACCTTGGCACATAGAGAGTTCACTAGAAACGTACCTGCCACAACATCCGGAACTTCCTCAGCCTCTTCCGCAGTCATGCGGAATGCACGTCCCTTCGGACGCGCCGGTTCTACACCCTTACCATCGCCCTTTCCTCCCTGACGTTCCCCATACTGAGTCGTTCCACCCTTTTCCAACTGCGGACAATCATACCGCACGTGACCCTTAGCTCCACACTGATGACATGATCCTCCCTTGGGACAGTCCTTTGCCATATGACCGGGAAAGCCACACCGGTAGCATGAGTTTGAACCTGCCATGCATTCTCCCCGGTGCACCTTGTTACACTTCGAACACGTTTGTCCAGCGGCTTCCTTGTTAACACGGTTGCCTGGTCGGAACATTTTCCCTCTTCTTGAGTCGTTACCCGGACCATCCCATTTGCGCTTCTCCCCACCCTTCTCAGTCGTCTGACGGTTCTTTTCCTTCTCAATCAGCTCGGCCATATTGATGGCCGCCTGAAAAGTAGTGGGGTTTCTAGTCAGAACCAATTCCCGAATACTTCTCTTCAACCCATGGATGAATCGTTCTACCCGACGCTCTTCTGTTGGCACATACAAATCAGCAAAGCGGGACTTCTCAATGAACTTAGAAGTATACTCCCGCACCGTCATTCCTCCCTGATCCAGACCCATAAACTCTTCTTCCAACTTTTTCACTGCCGCGAGTGGACAGAATTGAGCTTTAAATATGTCCACAAACATTTCCCACATCATCCCCTTAACCATTGCCGAACCCTTTCCCCCAGTCTCAGCCTCCCACCAGTAAACTGCATCAGATTTCAACATGGGCAGGGCAAACATTACTCTATCCCCATCAGCACACTTGCATGTATCGAAAACCAGTTCCATTTTCTTCACCCATTTCATTGCCAAGATAGGGTCATATTCGCCCTTAAAAGTAGGGGGCTTGCATGAGGCAAAGGCCTTGTAACTACATCCCTTAGCTGCTGACTCATTCACCACTAGTGAGATTGCTTTAGAGTGACTCCCAGTACCAGTCTCTACCGGACTTGACAGTTCCACACTTTCCCTGTTCTCACTCGCCTCTTTGCTTCTCCAGGCTAACTCATTCTGCTTAGTAAGGAGAGCTTGCAACGTCTCCTGAATCTTACCCAACTCAGCAGCCAGATTCTCTCGAGTGACAAATGCAGATCCACGGCCTCGACCACGTCCCCTTGTCGGATTCACCCTTCTTACAGAAGCTGAACTCTCCTGATGAGAGTTTTCTTGTTGGACGGGGATTTCCACACTCCTCGTCCTTCTAGTTACACGAGTCGTTCTTCTGGTCGGATGTCCCCCATCCCCGGCCACTTGCGTGGCGGTTCGGCGGGGCGTTCTTCCCCGACCCCTTCCACGACCTCTACCCCTTCCCCTTCCACGGGTAACGGTCGCCCTCGCAGGTTCCACCGGTCCATTCTGTAGAGTCTCTTCATTCTGGTTTCTTGGCACAGCAGGTGCTGACCTGCTCCTCAAAGTTCTCCCAGCCATAACGCTAATGTGAAAGAAAATAACACTTTAACCTGTGCTAGACATGACACAACAAATTGCTATAAGAGGTAATGTAAGTACGCACATGTACCTGTAAATTCATAATTACACTGGCCATGTGTAATCACAAACTTACCTTACACGTTTGTCCTTGGCACCTTATTTCCTAGCACATTTACAGTGATCATTCCTAGAGGCATTCCTATGTCTCGGCTGTGTTCCTCATCTTACAGTTTAAGTTTAGGCCCGACTGGTCACCTAATTCTCTTAAACTAAGGCTCTGATACCATTTGTAACGTCCCAAATTCATAACCATGTTGTAACATAAAATGAGCATTTGAATTACATAATTCAATCTTGTCTTTACATCATTACTAAAACATACAAAGCAAACAATGACATCGGAAGTCTCTAAATCCACAGCCGAGTACTAATTATAGGCATCATAAACAAAATCTGGAATGGAGATCAACCCTTCTTTAAAGCTAGACTTGAAGAATCGATCTCCATTATTAATAATCGATCATATATATATTGGACCCATGAATTATTTAATGCATATCCATCATTAAAAATTAAAGACGATTGTGGGCACATATATATTCAAGAATAAGTCTTTTTTTAATGATATGATGATGTTCTTCCCTCAACACCATATATATATATATACATATATTTTCCATATTCCATAAAACATCAAGTTTTTCCATCATTCATTTTCTTATAGTATTTGTCTCGTATCATTGTATAATTATTGTGTAGCTCCCACCATCCTTAATTGTGTATACTTGGATGCTTACGTCTTAACCACCATCTGTAGTACGTATTAATTATTTATCCATCTCTCTCTCTCTCTCTCTCTCTATATATATATATATATATATATATCTTCTTGGAAAGGAAAACCCAAATGTAAGTAGTGTAGGATTAACTGAAAGAAATTAAATTAAGGAAGGTAGGTAGCTAGGAGATGATGAAGGTGGGTGTGATGGTGGAGCTTTTTGAAGAATATCAAATGGTGATAGGTATGTTAAGAGAACGCATGAGGAGCATTCTTAATGGCTCCAGCCCCTCTGGTTCTACTTCGTCGAGGTTATATGCCCAGAGATCTGACTACTCGTCTTTTCTTGTTTTTTTCTGATCTTTAATCATATTCTTCATTTCATTACATTTCCATCTTCTCCAAAATTTATCATTGGTATTTTTATTCCTTATGATGTATGACTATTAATTTAATTGTTTGATGTTTTTGAATTAATTATTATATTAAACTTTTTTAAAGATTTATTTATTATTTTGGCACACATTAGTAAGTAATTTATGGCCACATTTTAGTTATTTGGTGTGACCGAAAGGCAGCCAATAGCCACGTTTAATATGAGTTTGTATGGCGATAAGTAGTTTATAGTCATGGTTTTAGTTTACTCATGTGACCAAAATGTCTCTAATAGCCACGTTTAATATGAGTTTGTGTGGCCATAAGTAGTTTATGGTCACGGTTTTAGTTTACTCATGTGACCAAAAGGTCTCTAATAGCCACGTTTAATATGAGTTTGTGTGGCTATAAGTAGTTTATGGTCACGGTTTTAGTTTACTCATGTGACCAAAAGGTCTCTAATAGCCACGTTTAATATGAGTTTGTGTGTCGATAAGTAATTTATAGCCACGGTTTTAGTTTACTCATGTGACCAAAAGGTCTCTAATAGTCACGTTTAATATAAGTTTGTGTGGCGATAAGTAGTTTATAGTCACGGTTATAGGAACATTTGTGTGGCTATAAGTAATTTATGGCTGTAACGTCCCAAATTCATAACCATGCAGTAACATAAAATGAGCATTTGAATTACATAATTCAATCTTGTCTTTACATCATTACTAAAACATACTAAGCAAACAATGACAGCGGAAGTCTCTAAATCCACAGCCGAGTACTAACTATAGGCATCATAAACAAAATCTGGAGTTGCTCTAATCTTCAAGTCCTTCTTGTCGTCTTTCCTAGTTCTTACTAGAAGAACCGATTGTGCGCTTACCTGAAAATGGTTTAGTTTTGAAAGCGAGGGTTAGACCAAAAGGTATAGTGAATTCCCTCCGAAAACAACATGTAAAACAGTTGGAAAACATTTATCAATAAACTTTAATGCATCCTCATTCATGGTACTGCACTGTGTGTGGATCACATAAACATTCCGCGATCAGGGTTCCATTAGGTTCCCTTCTCGCCCTCCTTGGAGCCCACTCGAACTCCCCTCTACCGGATAGGAGGGAAACGAATTCCAACCTACCAGCCTGTCATACAAATCCAAGGAATCCTCAGATCCCGAGAACCTCTCTCTGACCCCACAGTGCAGACCAACACCACATAGCATACAAGTACGTTCATGAAAACATGGAAGTTAAAATATTCATACGTCATGTCTTTCATTTCCTCATGCCAAACATTCCATTTAATAAAACAGATACGTTCATGAAAATCATGCAATCAGTTCATAACATATCATGCTCGGTAAAACCATAATCAGTTAAAACATTTATCACTTTGCGTCGTAAAAAGGGTTTAGGGAACTCACCTCTGGTTATCGCAGAACGCACTTCTTAAATATCTCCGAGCTAACCCAGACGAACACCTAAGACATTAGATTCATATCAGTTCGGACGGTCTGACCCTACTGTACAATTTGACAATGTCCGGACGTCACCACAAACCGGATACTCCACTGTCCGGATATCTCACCATTCCGGATACGGATCTTTCCGGATGCTCAGAACTTTCCGGGCGTCCTATCCGAACTTCCACTCTTTCCGGACGCTACCCCTTTCCGGACGCTACCCCTTTCCGGACCCACTATCCGGAAAGGTGCCCATCCGGTAACTCTCACAACCCTTATCCGGACACATGCAAACATCCGGACACCACTGCACAACAGTGTCCGGACACTACGGCTGTTCGAACCCATAAAGTCTAAAAGTGACCCTTAACCCGTTTTTAGCCATTACTTCGATTAAATAAACATGAGGGTTCATCCACCAACCCTAAATACCTATTTAATCCATTTCCTTATCCCTAAATCGGTACTTACTAAGCAATTACCCCAAAAACACTCTTAAGGGTATTTTGTTAGAGAATACAATGAAATCAAAGGATTCTCACCACAATAATCAGATCACAAGGAAGAGAAGCATAAAACAATCAGTAGCAATAAGACTTGAGGAATTTACCTTGCTGATTCTTCTTCGAATCTCTTCTTTCTTGATTTCTACTCAAACTCTTCTCCTTCTTTCCTTGTTTCACGCCACCAACACACACACACAAGATAATTTCACTGATTCCTCAAGATGGAGGCTGCCCTAGGAGTTTGTGCCATTATATACCTTTCATTAATTGCAAACTAGTCCCTCAACTTAACTTTCAAATTCTTGCACAAAGACCACTAAACTTGCATATTTACAAAAAGAAAACCCGGTTGTTACAATGGTCACGGTTTTAGTTTACTCATGTGACTAAAAGGTCTCTAATAGCCACGTTTAATATGAGTTTGTGTGGCGATAGGTAGTTTATAGCCACGGTTATAGGAAAAATGCCTCAATACCATCAAATTTTGGATACGTTTATGGCCACGGTTTTTAGGCTATGGCTACGGTTTTTCATGTGATATGGTGACGCATTTTAAACGTGGCCATAAGGGTTTCAATAGTCACGGCAAGATAGGCTACGGTTTTATCAATTCAAAAAACTGTGGCTAAAGGCCTACGGCCACGGTTTTTAACCGTGGCAAAAACCCATTTTTGTACTAGTGTTAGGAATCTGAACAGTTTTATCTCATCCATTTCTCAGGTGACTCGACTGTAGGCCAGAAGTAAAGTAAGAAAAGACCTTATAAGCATCAGATGAGTTTTTCTAACTAAAATACGTGACTTTACAACGTGTTTTCTAAAGTAAGTACATGATGAGAAATACCATGCTTTATTTATATGTTTTTAGTTGCATGAAAGTTTGTTAAAGATTTATGTGAGATGTATGCATACATTGTGTTAGACGTAAAGTGGCTAAGACGGGAGGTAGACCCGCCAGTGCTCATACCGGGAAGGTGACCCGTTTATGCCATGGAAGGGAGTATCCAGTAAGGCTGTGTGAGACTGACTCGTTGTCACTTTCGGGTGACTTCAGGGTGCCATTTACGAGTGCGGATTTATCCGTGAGAGAGTTTTACGAAGAGATATATGCAAGTTGTTTTTATATATGAAAGTGTTTTATGAAATGCTATGAGAAGGTTATAAATTGTTTTAAACGATTTCTGAGAACTGTCAGGAGGGAGCTCACTAGACCTCATGGTCTAACCCTCGCATTTTCCAAACTAAACCTTTTCAGGTAAGCAGATAGTCGGAGGCTCTGGCAGGTTAGCAGAGCGTGCTAGCGAATAAGTGCCGTTAGAGACAGTGTCATTTTCTTTTGTATATGTTGTTTCCGCCAACCTGATTTTTGATATTATGTAAGAAATTTTGGAGACCCGATTTTGGGATGTTTCATTTTATATGAATTGCATGCTTATTTTAGACTAGGTTGTTACAACCACCATCCATCTCCTACTCGTCAAACTTCAAAAGCAGATCTGAAGTGAAGAGAGTTAAAAGTTCGAGTGGTATGGTCGATTTGGCGGAGGATTTGGAAGAGTTCGTTTTGACGGATGATTTGGAGGAGTTCGATTTGGGAGAGTTGCAGTTTTCAGATTTTAGATTTGAGAATTTGGGATAAAATAATTTAGGGTTTTAGATTGAGAGAGTTTTAGGTACGATTTGAAGGGTTTTATGTTTGAGATTTGTATTGTGTGGAGGGCAAATTTGTCATTTTATGTTTAGTCCCATGTTGTTCCACCTTTTTGGTGGAACAAAAATTGTCTGATTTTGTCCCATGAAAATGGATTTTAGTCCCACCTTGTCCTAGTCCTATGGCATACCAAACATAGTACTATTTTTTTCCCGTCCCGTCCTGCCAACTCTGCGCACCAAACGCACCCTAAAGAACCAAAAAATAGGGAATAAAGGAAACACTCATTATTGTCTGTTAGATTAGAAAAAGGAAACACTCACTAAAAAACCCAACGAACTATTGGATTTTGAATAGTTAAGTCCTTAAACTGTTTTTTTTAATGAAAAAACCCTTAAACTTTATAAAACCGGTTAAATACATCCTTTTTACCTCTAATGTTAGCCAGCTACCTGCTTAGAAGGTAAATCCAAAAATTAAAAAAAAATCACATTCTAATCTAAACCCTAATCTTACGACCGTTCCATTCCCGTCGCCACCAACCCTCTGCGGTCGCCACCAACCCTCCGCCACCAGCCATCCGCCGTCGCCACCATCCATCTCCATCGGCGCCTTCGCCGCCAGTCATCCTCGCCAACTGGTTCGACATCGCGAGAACAACAGGTTTGATAGATGATTCGATTATTTGGGTTATGTTCATTTGTTTCTGAACTTGTTTATGTTGTTTCTGAACATCATGGATTTTGATTGTTGAACTTGTTTCTGTTGTTTTTGATTATTTGGGTTCTGTTCCTTTGATTTTCACATAGATTGTTGGATTTTGATGCTCGACTTGTCATTGTTTTTTTTTGGTTCTGTTCCTTAGAATGTGATTTTTTTTTAAAATTTTGGATTTACCTTCTAAGCAGGTAGCAGGTAAACATTAGAGGTAAAAAGGATGTATTTAACCGGTTTTATAAACTTTAAAGGTTTTTTCATTCAAAAAAATAGTTTAAGGACTTAACCATTCAAAATCTAATAGTTCGTTGGGTTTTTTTGGAGTTTTCCCTAAATTTAAATGACATTTTGGTAGATAAAATTAAAAATAATATATTTAAATACCTTTAAACTATAGCTACAACATATTTTACAATAACAAAATTAGTATTATATATTGGACGTTTAAAATGTCTAATCTTTTTAATAGAATACTTTTTAAAATTTAAGATTTTAGAACCTTTTAAAATAAAATGTTTTATTAGCTATTTTATTGGTCACTTCTCAGTAGTATTCTACAAACTCATTTTTATTATAAGACGTTTATTCAAGTAATGTCATATAAGATAGCTAATACAAAAATTTATTTTAAAAGTGTCATAAAAACGTTATATATCCAAGGTTTAAAAGATAGAAAAATAAAGAGTAAATTACATAAATCGTCCATGTGGTTTGGTCACTTTTTGGATATAGTCCCTAAAACGAAAAAATTACACTGAGCGTCCCTGTGGTTCGACAAACCGCACGCAGAGGGTCCCTCCCTCTAACGCCGTCTAATAACCCAGTTAACTCAAAAGGGTATTTTGGTCTTTTTACCCTCTTTTTTGTCCTTTTCCTAAAAGAAAACTAAAAAACAAATTAAATAATACCCCACCCCACCCACTACCCCCCCTCCTCCTTCTTCTTCTTCTTCCTCACGACACCCCCGACCCCCTTCATCACCTTTCTTCTTCCCCACCTCCGGCCACTTTCGGCCAACCGGTGAGTTTAATAATAGATGGTTTTCCCAACATCTGTGATTGTTGTAATTTCAAAAGGGCGGCAAAAGTTTTATCAAAAATTATGATCACTTAGAATCTATAACTACATAAGAGGGTATTTTGGTAAACATTTGCATTCCTGCAGATTACAAAGTTGTTTGACAATCTATCCAGTCTCTTATAACAAAAGGGAATCAGTGTTACCTAATTACCACAACGTTTTCTTTAATACTCACACTTCCGTTAATAGTTATTTAGATTACCATGAAAGTAAAACGTAAGTTTTGATTGTATTTCAGTACGCCTGAGATATTTCCGACAGTAAGTTTGAACTTTGCCGGTGGTGCTTCGATGATCTTTAAGACCACAGGACTATCTACTACAGCAGAACTCGGTGATAAGTTCATGAAAAATCATCGGTTTTGGTGGGGGGGTTTTATCTTTAAAAGCTACCATTTTGGTGGGTTTTTTTCTATGGTCATGTATCATCACTCGCATGCAAGCTTTGTTCCAAAACTAGTGAGACAAATGGCAAACGCAAGAAAAGCTGACAACGGTTGCCGGAAGTCCATGGTGAACGCATCGTCACCGACCTTTCCAAACTGGAGCAGAACCGTTTCACCGTCACCTTTCCCTCCTGGCTGGCTTTGATCCAGTGTCGCCACTAACTGAAAGTTCTTCACCGATGCTAAAGTCACCCGACCATGAAAATTCAAGCACCAACACTGCAAATGTTCATGCCACCTTGGAGCTTTGTTCCTCAAAACGGTTTGACTTTGACTTTGACTTTGACTTTGACCACACCCAACAGATACCGATCTTCTTAACACGGGTTCTTCGTGGGGTTGGTTATCGGCGGTGGATGTGCACCTTAACGAACATGCCATTCTTCTTGGACCCCTTGATTTCATAAGGTTGAACTTGTATGATACCTCGCCAATCTCGAAATTACCTGCTGGAACTTGGGGGCTTATTTGTTTGCTTGCAAAACGCCTCCCATATCTCTTCCACCGCCACCACCGCTGCTGTACCCATTGTAACTATTCAATGGCTGTCGTGATTTAATTTCCTCCAATGTTTGTCTCATCTCTCTGTTCTCCTTCTGTAAATTATTCAATTCTCTGCTCATCCAAGACTACATACCTTTCAACATCTCAAACTCACCATTTTTACCGGTTGGCCGGAGGTGGCCGGAGGTGGTGGCTGGAGGTGGGGAAGAAGAAAGGTGAGGAAGGGGGTGGGGGTGTCGTGAGGAAGAAGAAGAAGAAGAAGAAGGAAGGGGGGTAGTGGGTGTAGGGGTGGGGGTATTATTTAATTTGTTTTTTAGTTTTCTTTTAGGAAAAGGACAAAAAAGAGGGTAAAAAGACCAAAATACCCCTTTGAGTTAACTGGGTTATTAGACGGCGTTAGAGGGAGGGACCCTCTGCGTGTGGTTTGTCGAACCACAGGGACGCTCAGTGTAATTTTTTCGTTTTAGGGACTATATCCAAAAAGTGACCAAACCACATGGATGATTTATGTAATTTACTCAAAAATAAATAATAACAAATCAATGGGCTGGCGAGGGAAGAAATTTTGTTAGTTGGGCTCAAGTTGGTGTTTTTAACTCATGGGCTTATCTTTAATAATTCACAATTTCACATCTTATTTCTATATGTATCTTAATAATATAACTATACATAGAGATCGCCAAATCGGCACTGCCCGTTTGGGACCGTCGTTGTTTCTTAACCGATTACGATTTTTATTTAAAAACAAGGCCCGACTCGAGACCGAAACCGATTATGGGACGGGTCAGATTATATTATTTAAAGAGTGAATTACACCGGTGGTCCGTGTGGTTTACCAAAATTTTGGATTTGGTCCTTAAAGTACACTATCTACGGCGGCGGTCCATAACTTTTTGATTTACTTTCACTCATGCTCTTTCTATATTAAAAATAGGAGGACCATGAGTGAAAATAAATTAAACATAGAAGGACCATGAGTGAAAGTAAATTAAACATAGAAGGACCGTGAGTGAAAGTAAATTAAAAAGTTAAGGACCACCATCGTAGATAATATACTTTAGGTAGCGTTTGGTACGCAGACTGGATGGGACGGGACAGAACTGGACTGGAGGAGATAATTTTAGTCTAGGTTACGTTGGAAAAAAGGGGTATTTTAGTAATCTTATGTTTTAGTCCCATGTTGTTCCACCTATTTTGGTGGAACAAAAAATCTTAAGTTTTGTCTTATGAAAACTTGTTTTTCTCTCATGTTGTCCCATCTGATTTTTGTCCCATGGCATACCAACCATGGGACTATTTTTTTGTCTCATCCAGTCTGCGTACCAAACGCACCCTTAAGGATCAAATCCAAAATTTGGGTAAACCACAGGGACCACCGGTGTAATTCACTCTTATTTAAAAGTTAATTGAAAATGTATTTTTAAGTATATATTTATAAATAAAAATTTATTTATTAGTGTATTTGATTTTGTACAAAAAAAGTTTCAAGTTTATTTGTTTAAAATTAAGCTCATGGTTTTGTTTCTTCAAAAAAATGGGATTTATTTGTAACAAAGTTCAAGAATGTATGTGGTAAAAAAATAGGAAAAAATTAGAAGTTTATTTGTTAAAAGAATTCAAAGACATAATTATTTAAATCAGATAGGTTGTTGGGGTTTTTTAAACTTTTCCCAAATTTTTATCATATTAACTTGTTTTTACATGTTATAAAGATGTATTTAACCAATTTTAGAAAGTTTAAGGGTTTTATTATTCAAAAATATAGTTTAAGGACTTAAAAATTCAAAATCAGATAGTGTTTTGATTTTTTTTTAGATTTTTCCGTTAAAAAATTGGTAACCATAAGGGGCGTTTGGTTCGCAGAATGTTTTTGGATGGAATGGAATCTGTCAAAGGAATTTGACTTTGGAGAAATTGGAATGGAATGTTGTCAGGTTTGACCAGCTGTTTGGTTGATAGAATTGGAATGGAATATGTTAAAGAAATTGGAATCTCTCTGTTTGGTTCACAGAATGCAACTTTTGAATTGGAATGAAATTTGAGTAAATGACCAAAATACCCTTTTGTTGATTTTAATTTTTTTAAACAAAAAAAATGCTTTTACCCGGTTTCTATATATAATTAAAAGAAAATATTATATATATATATATATAGAGGAAAGTTCAAATGAAAACTCAAATTCAATTGTAAACATGAGAACAAATCTCGTCCATTGATCGCAACCATATTTAAGTCATTCCTAAAATTCAGCTTTAGGGGTATTTTCGTCAAATTAGAATCAGCGCCTATTTTTGTTGAATTTTTATTTTCTTTTTTAATTAAAAAACTTTTACCCCCTTAAATTTTAAAATAAATTATCTCAAAAATTACTAACATTTTAATCAAACAAATTACATCAAAAAAACGAGAATTTCGTGCTCTTCGATATGACATCCATCATGATATAGTTTTTTTTCGATTTAACCGTTTTTTACGTGAAATCGTGTATATGTGTTATATTCAGACTGAATATAACACATATACACGATTTCACGTTATAACATATATTCAGACTGAATATAACACATATTCAGTCTGAATATAACACATATTCAGACTAAATATAACACATAAAACCATGCGATAAACACGACCAATAATTGTGTGGTAAAACCTAATATGTGGTATATGATATCACGTGATGATCAAGTTCTTCAAACCGAGATGTAGCTGAAAAATATGAGGCTAGCGGTAGTTGAACAATAACCAAATCAAAAAAATTCATGCAATGTATTGATATGTATGTCACCAAGAAAACCAAAGATGGATAATAACATCAACAATATTCGATGAACAACACAGATGGTTAAGGGAGAATGGCCTTAGTATGCATGCGTGGCATGTATATGCAATGTGAAAGAATGCAGCAATAGATGTGAACAAAAGAAGACGTGAGTGATGAATATGTGTTATATTCAGACTGAATATAGTTTTTTTTTTTCGATTTAACCGTTTTTTACGTGAAATCGTGTATATGTGTTATATTCAGACTGAATATAACACATATACACGATTTCACGTTATAACACATATTCAGACTGAATATAACACATATTCAGTCTGAATATAACACATATTCAGTCTGAATATGTGTTATATTCAGACTGAATATAACACATAAAACCATGCGATAAACACGACCAATAATTGTGTGGTAAAACCTAATATGTGGTATATGATATCACGTGATGATCAAGTTCTTCAAACCGAGATGTAGCTGAAAAATATGAGGCTAGCGGTAGTTGAACAATAACCAAATCAAAAAAATTCATGCGATGTATTGATATGTATGTCACCAAGAAAACCAAAGATGAATAATAACAACAACAATATTCGATGAACAACACAGATGGTTAAGAGAGAATGGCCTTAGTATGCATGTGTGGCATGTATATGCAATGTGAAAGAATGCAGCAATAGATGTGAACAAAAGAAGACGTGAGTGATGAATATGTGTTATATTCAGACTGAATATAGTTTTTTTCGATTTAACCGTTTTTTACGTGAAATCGTGTATATGTGTTATATTCAGACTGAATATAACACATATACACGATTTCATGTTATAACACATATTCAGACTGAATATAACACATATTCAGTCTGAATATAACACATATTCAGTCTGAATATAACACATATTCAGACTGAATATAACACATAAAACCATGCGATAAACACGACCAATAATTGTGTGGTAAAACCTAATATATGGTATATGATATCACATGATGATCAAGTTCTTCAAACCGAGATGTAGCTGAAAAATATGAGGCTAGCGGTAGTTGAACAATAACCAAATCAAAAAAATTCATGCGATGTATTGATATGTATGTCACCAAGAAAACCAAAGATGGATAATAACAACAACAATATTCGATGAACAACACAGATGGTTAAGGGAGAATGGCCTTAGTATGCATGTGTGGCATGTATATGCAATGTGAAAGAATGCAGCAATAGATGTGAACAAAAGAAGACGTGAGTGATGAATATGTGTTATATTCAGTCTGAATATGTGTTATATTCAGTCTGAATATGTGTTATATTCAGTCTGAATATGTGTTATAACGTGAAATCGTGTATATGTGTTATATTTAGTCTGGATATAACACATATACATGATTTCACGTAAAAAACGGTTAAATCGAAAAAAACTATATCATGATGGATGTCATATCGAAGAGCACGAAATTCTCGTTTTTTGATGTAATTTGTTTGATTAAAATGTTAGTAATTTTTGAGATAATTTATTTTAAAATTTAAGGGGGTAAAAGTTTTTTAATTAAAAAAGAAAATAAAAATTCAACAAAAATAGGCGCTGATTCTCATCTTTCCAATTTTACCCCTGCGCGCTAAATATTCATTAAGCCATGGACAGAGTTTTCAACTTATTTACAAAATTGCCACCGTGTTTTTTTGCCATTGATCTCTTCACCAGATTATTAATCAACGGTTGTGGTTTGTCCTCACGTTTACAATTGAATTTGAGTTTTCATTTGAACCCACCCCTATATATATATATATTTACATATAATAATATAAATATATATTTACACTAATAATATTAATATCAATACCAATCAGACTATGGTTCCCCCAATTCCAAAAATCAGATACACGCTAGGTTTCTTCACTTCTTCTTCTTCAACAAGCCTAGGGTTCTTGAGTTCTTCACTTCTTCTTCTTCAACAAGCCTAGGGTTCTTGAGTTCTTCACTTCTTCTTCTTCAACAAGCCTAGGGTTCTTGAGTTCTTCACTTCTTCTTCTTCAACACGCCTCCAAGAGACCACGACCTCCGGCGGTCGGCGCTCTAATCCACCGTCTCCACAACCTCCGGCAGCCGCCCCCCTCCACAACCTCCGGCGGCCGGCGCTCTAATTTCTCCATGGTTGCTACTGCTTCGATTTGTTTTCTGTATGTTGCTACTGCTTCGATTTCTACTGGTTCGATTTCTGTTCGATTTCTGTCTAGGTTAGATGTTGCTGGGTTGTTTGATTTGGCAAGGGGTATTTTTGGAATAAAAAAAGAACACATTCCATTCGATTGAAATCCCATCAATATGTGATGGAATGTCAAATACATAAAAATTGGAATTCAATGGAAAGTTTTAAGATTCCATGCTACAAAAGATTGAACCAAACACTGTAATGGAATCTGGTCAATGGAATGTCACATTCCAATTCCACCAGATTCC
Source organism: Saussurea involucrata (assembly GCA_033807775.1). Taxonomy (NCBI): domain Eukaryota; kingdom Viridiplantae; phylum Streptophyta; class Magnoliopsida; order Asterales; family Asteraceae; genus Saussurea; species Saussurea involucrata. Next base: position 3,502,906 of record CM066317.1, read on the forward strand.
ATCACTTTCGAGTGAACCAAACGCCCCCTAAAAGTATAAACATAACGTTTGCTTTCATAAGTTTTAAAATTTTCGTATATCTACTGATTGGATGAAAAACACAAGTCAAACAATATATTTGTTTTTGCTAACAAAATGTTTCATAACAATTCGTCAAATCTTTACACACATAATAATAACCAAACAAAGAAGATATCATAGTGAGATGGTACAAGTGAACACTAAGGTGGCGTTTGGTTCGCAGAATGTTTTTAGATGGAATGAAATCTGTCAAATAAATTTGACTTTGAAGGATTTGGAATGGAATGTTGTCAGGTTTGACCACCAGTTTGGTTGACAGAATTGGAATGAAATATGTTAAAGGAAATTTAATCTGTCTGTTTGGTTCACAGAATGTAGCTTTGGAATTGGAATGAATTTTTGGTAAATGACCAAAATATGTGGCGTACAACATGAAAATAAAAAATAAGTTTCATTCACATTAAGAGATAAAGAGATATATGGGAAAAATTTACTAAGCGGGAATAAGATTTTCATTCCCCTCAATTTGGTCAGGAATGAAAATTAATAGGTATGGGATAATGATTCCATTATATTATATCAAACCAAACCACATTATTCATTGTCATTCCAATTCTTTACCCCTCAATACCCGCAACCAAACACCCTAAGCAATAAGTAATCAATTCATTCTATTTTAATAAACAAAATATTTTTATCCATTCTCTTTCTCATTCTCCACCCTTAAATCCTTAATACTCCCATCAAATATCCAAATGCCACTATTATTTATCCATCAAAGGGTTATAAATTTACCTTTGTCGATGTCGACTTGTTTAAACCGGTTAATTTGATTAAAAACTAAACAAATAGAATTGACATGATTGTGATTTTTTTGGCATGTAATTGATATTTTTTTATAAATAGATAGCTATTTTATTTATTTTACATTTAAATCATATCAATTTTAAAGTATAATGGTTAATCTTTCGGGAAATTAATTAAAATACCCAAAGTTTGACCAACTGTTACCAAAATACCCAAAAAAAAAATCATTTTGCAAAAATACCCAAAATACCCGCGATCGCGGGCTAGGGCTGACGTGGCACGTATTTTGGCCCCAAATGCCCCGCGAAGCCCCTCAACTTTGGCTGCGGTGCACTTTTGGTCCCTGCCCGCGATCGCAGCCCGCGATGGGCCAAAATTTACAGTTTTGGTCCCTGAAAATTTACACTTTTGGTCCCTGAAAATTTACACTTTCAGCCCCTGTACTTAGACGAATCTTGCATGCTTTTACTGTTTTTTTCCACAATTATTGTACTTTGAAGACCGATTTGTGGTTGAAATTCATTTGCATGTTTGAGATTTCATCCATAAATATCAGTAGTATGCAATCCACAATTCACACTTCCTCTTGCTTTCTTTCTTGATTTCTCTCTTGCTTTCTTTCTTTGAATTGATTTCTCTCTTCTCTCATTTCATCCACAAATGGCATCGTCATCAAACCCTAAGTCTACTCCTGAAAAAATGTCACCTCAAATCGAGGTCGCCATAGCAAAAAAGGAAAAGGAGATAGATGAACTAACAGAAGAGTGGAAAAAAATGATGGACAGGAAGGCAGTCCATTTGAGAAAGATCGAAGAGGAAGACAGGGAGATCAAAAGGATGAAAGGGGATATAAAAGCTCGGGAGGCTCGTGTTCGTCGAGAACAAGAAGCAATTCACCATATTCTGCAAGACTTCGCAATTATTCAAGCGAAGGTAAACGAGAAGAAAGCTTGGATTGATGAAACTAAATCAATTTTTAAGTAGGTGGTGGTTATATTTTTTTTGTTTTGTATTTTTTTTACTGTGTTGTTATTTGTATTTTTTTTACTGTGTTGTTGTTTTGTATTTTTTGTTGTTGTTAATTTCTCTGAAAAGTAGTTTTTAAGCCGCTGAACCACGGTTAGGTTGGATACATCATGCAAGGTCAAGTCAGAGGTTACCTCATTCGTGGGCCTACTCCTCTTGTAGAATATATGACAACCCTCAACTCATTTGCTAAAGTGTGTGCGGGTTGTGGTACACAATGGCCATACGTGGTTGCAAAAGCAGAAGCCGTTGAAGAAGGGTCAGAAAGATTGAAGATGAAGAGCTTGTTGGATGGAATACAAACTAGCTGTGTTATCAATGTTCATTTAGAAGCATATGTATGTGTGTGTATATATATAATATGAAATTGGGTTTTGACAAGTTGGTATCACTGGACTCATTTAAGATTTGTGAAAATGGGTATTTGACGAATGATGATTCATGTGTGTTTGGAGCTGAAGTGTTTTAAACACACATGAATCATCATTCGCCAAATACCCATTTTCACAATTCTTAAATGAGTCCAGTGATACCAACTTGTCAAAACCCCATTTATAAACAATTCTACCTTCTCCTATTGCCATTCACGATATCTATAAACACATTCAAATAATAATAATTTAAAACGATTTAATGAATTAGTTAATATATGATTATTATGTTAATGCGATAGGAGTGTAAAACAAAATTGAAAAAAAATATGAGATGTACCATAAATTAAATAATTAACTATAATGGTGTAATTTGTTAAAATTAAAACGTATCTAATATGAATATATAAACAGACATGTGTACTCAGAGTTAACATTCACTGCCATGGATGCAAGAACAAGGTCAAAAAATACTAAGAAAAATTGAAGGTCTCCTATTTTCTTTATGTGTGTAAATATATAATACGAATATATATATATCATTTACAAACTAGCTGTGTTATCAATGTTCATTTAGAAGCATTTGTATGTGTGTATATATATCATTTACAAATCAGTGTTTAGATCAACAGTATCATATGGGTTTGTTCCATATGGTTCAAGCTGTGATGGGCCCGGGGTGTGACTGACAGAATGTCTCCTTGGCACGGTTGAAGGGGCGGGATTTGGACACTCTCCACGAGTGTGTCCTACGCATTGGCACCGAGTACATCTTCGTTGTATCGAACTTTCACCACGTGATGGACGTCGGTCGTTCTTTCTCGGTCTCCCGGCCCTGTTCTTATCCATTAAAGGTGGATAGCATGGTGGAAGCGGGTCGGGTGGATACACCCATGCTGCAGGGGGTCCAGCTGGGTTTATTACCTCCACGTATGTTTTCCGGTAATATTCGGACGTGAAGAAAGGTACAGCCAAGTCGCTGCAATCTGTACGACCCATATATGTTGCTGCAGCGATGGCATGGCCGCACGGTAACCCAGATTTATCCCATTCGCGACACGAACAAAGGTGGTCTTCCATATTCACAATCGCGTGAATATAGTCATCATGCACCTCGTACTTCCCATACCCGATTGCTCTTACCGGCCATGTCGCCGCACGACGCGCCCTGTACTGAACGATATTCTCCGCCGTTGGTGCGAGTGCATTTTGTATCTTAGCTCCTTTTAGGCGTCGAATTTGGTACCACTCTTGTTGAAAGGCCCGAAAGTAGTCCATAAGATTAACAATCGGACATCTACGCGCAAAACGGGAGAGTGCATTCACAGACTCTGCACTATTCGAGGTCAGAATGTCATACCGTTGTCCAGGAAAATGGGCCGCGGACCACCTCTCCGGTCCAGCATCGTCAAAGACTTTGGCTGCTTCCTTGACACTGTATCGTAGCATATTCATGTACTTATTAAACTCCCGATCCGTATATGCTCTGCATGCCGCCCAATAGACATCCTTGTAGGTGGTAATACGTTTGTCCTTGGATTTGGCGTTCATCTCCAAATGTCGACAGCATATGGCGTGAGGGGCGTTTGGGTACATGGCAGAGATTGCGGCGCTTATGGAAGGATCCCTGTCAGATATAAACACCAACCCTTGCGGGTCTCCGATAGCTTGTCTCAACATGGACAAAAACCAAGTCCACTCGTCCCCGGTTTCGGACTTGCCTACGCCGAAAGCTACTGGAACGATGGAGTTATCCCCGTCCATGGCAACCGCCAGGAACATCATACCCAAGTAACGGCCCTTTAAATGGGTTGCGTCTATTATCAGGACACGACGTAGATTTTCCAGAAATGTGCGGATCTGCAAAAACATAGGTTAAAATGTTATAGTTTATAATGTGTAAATGTTATAGTTTATAATGTGTAAACATATGACGTGTTAAAATACGTACCGCGGGTCCAAGGGCCACGAAGCACATCTCAAACCGTCCACGTGAATCGGTCCGTAGCTGCGTGACAGTACCAGGGTTCTGCATCTGCAAATTATATAAATATGTCGGGAGTCGTTCATACGACTCCTCGAACGTGCCTCTCACCATAAACAGTGCATGGCAGCGCGCATGCCACGCTTGGTGGTAATCAATCGTGACGCCGAACTGCCGGTGAACGTCGTGGACGATGTCCTTTGGACGCAATGACCTGCTAACATCAAGAAATTTGTTTTTCAGGATCGTACCCAAAGTCTTTTTGCCGGCTTGTTTGTGGTGGGGATTAAGTTGCGTCCTCGTACAAGTGTGTACGTCGTGCAACTTTCTAATCATTATCGCCCCTCCTTTGGGACCCGTGTGAATCGCGTACAACCTCAACTCACACTTTTCTCTAGCACATTCAACTACGTATTTGATTTTGTCAGATGCCCGCACGCGACTTTGGAAACCCTCTTCCAAGAACTTGAGTCCGATCTGACTTGCTAAGAGATCCTTCGAATCGAATATTTGACCTGCTGTTAAACTTTCGCTACGAATATAAGGTGTAGGTTCGTAGCTTTGTGTCTGGGTATGGGAGTCTGGAAGAATAGGGGGCATATAAAAAAAGTCATTTATCTGACTACATGATTTTCTACTAGGGGTATATTCTTCGTGATCATCATTATCGGTGTCTGATCTGTCTATTTCAGAATTACCCGTTCTGAAAACGTGGGTTTCGTCATCAGCAACTCCAGCAGTACGCCATTAGTGTGGTTGTGGTGATGGTGGTGGTGGTGGTGGTGGTTGTTGTTGAGAATCAGGCTGCTCTATTTGGAGGTCTTCGTCGTCGTCACCCTCCTCGTCACCGTCGGATACGCCGGGATACACAAAGAGTAATGGGGGTCTTTCTGAATCGACTGCAAGGTGCAGAAAAGTAGAGATATCCCCATCGTTGGATAAATCCACAAATGACCCATCGCCATTTTTAAACACTAACTTGCAAATATCAGAAGAGTTGATTCCACATTTTTGCATGGCGTATGCAACAAACTTCTGATAAGTATAGTTTACTGACACTTTTACACCATGCTTAGATTTATAAGCAAAATTCCACTCATTGTTATCTTGCACCCATTCACCATCAAAACAGAGATATAGCTTAGCTTTTGCAACAGATGAACACATTTTTTCAGTAGTATCTCAAACACAAAATATTGCAGAAAGAAATATTGCAACAATGAAATCGTTGTGTGAGAATTATGGCTTGAATTTTACGTCTATTTATGAATGAAACAACCAACATATCAGAAAACCAATCTCTCATTTCATCCACAAACTGATATTCCAAAAACATTGATTTAACATTGATTGAAACATGCAATTGAATTTCAACCACAAATCGGTCTTTAAATTGCAATAATTGTGGAAAAAAACAGTAAAAGCATCAAGATTCGTCTAAGTATAGGGGCTGAAAGTGTAAATTTTCAGGGACCAAAAGTTGAAAATTTCAGGCACCAAAACTGTAAATTTTGGCCCATCGCGGGCTGCGATCGCGGGCAGGGACCAAAAGTGCACCGCGGCCAAAGTTTAGGGGCTTCGCGGGGCATTTGTGCCCAAAATACGTGCCACGTTAGCGTATCCCGCGATCGCGGGACCCCATCGCGGGTATTTTGGGTATTTTTGCAAAATTGAAAAATTTTAGGGTATTTTGGTAACAGTTGGTTTGACTTTGGGTATTTTAATTAATTTCCCTAATCTTTCACCTCCTTTAATGTTTTCACATATATCATATAAAAAAGATATAATTAAATCATATTATGTGATATTAAAGATGTATGAAAAAGTGAAAGCCTGAAATTCAGTCTAAAAAGGTACAAGCCCGACTTAGAGCATCCACAATGCATATGTCATTAGATGGTTTTTTTTTTGCCACATAAGAATTCCACCAATTTTCTTTAACAAAAAGATATTTTAAAAAGAGAATTTAATTAAAATACCCAAAGTTTGACTATGGCCGCGGTGACACTTTTGGTCCCTCCCCGCGGTGGGCCAATTTTTTTCACTTTTGGTCATTTTTTGCAAAAAAAAAATTCACTTTTGGCCCCTGTATTTGAACGAATCTTGCATGCTTTTACTGCTTTTTTCCACAATTATTGTACTTTGAAGACCAATTTGTGGTTCAAATTCACTGGCATGTTTGAGATTTCATCTATAAATATCAGTAAAATGCAATTCATAATTCACACCATTCCATCCTTCTTTCTTGCTTTCTTTCACCTGCTTTCACTTGCTTTCTTTCTTGTTTTCTTTCTTCAGTAAACAAATGGCATCGTCATCTAACCCATCGTCTACACCTGAAGGAATGCCACCTAGACTCCAGAAGGCGATAACAGCAAAGGAAAAGGAGATAGACCAACTGACAGAAGAGTGGAAACAGATTATCGCCAGGAAGAAAGTCCATTTGACAAGGATCGAAGTGGAAGAAAAGGAGATCAAAAGGATGAAAGGGGATATAAAAGATAGGGAGGCTCGTATTCGTCGAGAAAAAGAAGAAATTCACCACTGTACGCAAGACTTCGCAATTCTTCAAGCGAAGATAAGCGACAAGCAAATTGGATTGATCAAACTAAAGCAATTTTTCAGTAGGTGGTGGTACGGGTGTTGCTTTAGTACTTTGTTGTTTATGTGTTATTGTTTTGTAGTTTTCCAGTTCGACATTGTTGTTTCGTTCCTTTCTTGTTTGTATGGTGTTGTTTAATTTGTCATGAATAAAGGTCTTTAATTTGTGTGAAAAGTAGTGTTTAAGTAGTCTGAAATTTGTCTAAAAAATGATTCATATTAAAAATACAACTAATAGATGTTATACAAGATTATTTAATAGCAAACACATACTAATCATTGAATATTTTTTGAGTCCAGTGATACCAACTTGTCAAAACCCCATTTCATATTCTTCTCGTGAAACCTTGTCCTATTGTCAAAACCTCATTCCTATATAACCATTACTATTCTCTCCATTTAGACTACTACCATTATGATCATCATCCCATGTTCTGTTTCAAGTAACTTTCAAAAGATAAATGGTCTCAATCAAAGGAAATCAATGTTCAGATCAACGTACATAAATTATGTTTGATAAATTACAACGGGTCGATAAAGTAGATAAAATCATGTTATATATAAACAAGCGCACTAAACATACAATATTTATCGTCCCAATCAAAGGAAATCAACGTTCAGATTAACGGTATCATATGATGGGCCCTGCGTGTTACTTACTTGGCTGACTGAACGTCTACTCGGCACGGTTGAAGGGGCGGGATTCGGACACTCTCCACGAGTATGTCCTACAGCTTGGAACCGAGTACATTTTCGTTGTATTGAACCTTCACCACGTGATGGACGTCGGTTTTTCTTTCTCGGTCTCCCGGCTCTGTTCTTATCGTTTAACGGTGGATAGCATGGCGGAAGGGGGTCAGGTGGATACACCCATGCTTCAGGGGGTCCAGCTGGATTTATTACCTCTGCGTATGTTCTCTGGTAAGTTTCGGACTTGAAGAAAGTTACAGCCAAGTCGCTGCAATCTCTACGACCCATATGTCTTGCCGCAGCGATGGCATGGCCGCACGGTAACCCAGATTTTTGCCATTCACAACACGAACAAACATGGTCGGTCATATGCACAGTCGCGTGAATGTGGTTATCCAGAACCTCGTACCTCTCATACCCGATTTCTCTTACCCTCCACGATTTCTTTGTGTAAGATTGTTAGAATAGTTTATCTGTTCTTTTCCGCAACAATCTTAAGTTTTCTATGTGTAATTCTTGTTGAAAGATTTTCAATAAAAAGAATTAAAATTGTGAAAATTTTGAGTATTGTATTCAACCCCCTCCTTCTACAATACTTGGTTAGCCATCTGGGACTAACAAGTGGTATCAGAGCAGAAAGTTTAATTCCATAAACTTGATCTGCGATGGCTGCCTCCTCTTCCTCTACTGTTGAAAACTCTTTTCAAAATAACTTTTCTGAAAATGGCTCCATTTCAAAACCTCCTAAGTTCAATGCTAACAACTTCTCTTTGTGGAAAAGCCGCATGATGCTGTTCATGGAAGGAGTGGATACTAGATATCCATCCATTCTCCAAGAGGGACCCTTTATCCCCAGAGTTTGGGCTCGCTATGAAACGCAGAGGCCTGGTAAAGAAACCATGGAAAAAGATAATTCTGATGATTCGTCTGATGAAGAAAAATCTGCTGCTACTGGTCGTTACATTCTTAAAAATCCTAAGAAATACACTGATGAGGAAAAACGGCTTGTGTCTCTTGATTCTAAAGTTAGAACTATCATTGCTCTCTCTCTTCCTGATGAAGTGTACCACTATCTGGTAAATCTCTCTACTGCCAAAGAGATGTGGTCCACTCTGTGTGTTTTGTACGAAGGTACAAATGAAGTTAAAAAGAGCAGAAAGATTGCTCTTGTTAGAAATTATGAACTCTTTGCTTTTGAAAAAGGAGAATCTCTTCCTAGCTTCTATAATCGCTTCAACTCTCTTTTAAATGATCTTAAGTTGTTGGGCAGAGTCTATGATAATGAGGAAGTCTTGTGCAAGTTCATGGATTGTCTTCCAGATTTTTGGGAAAATATATGTACTTGCATCAAAACTACCAAGGACCTTGAGTTCATGCCCTTAACTGTTCTTTATGGAACTCTTTTCAACTATGAGCAGACGAAACTGCATAGGTTTACAAAGAACTCTTCTCTTACTCTCCTAAGTGACTCTTCCAAAAAGACTAAGTGTTTACCAAAAATCACCTACCCATCTGACTCTGACCATGATAGTCAAGAAGATCCCAATGATCATTCAGAGGCATATCTTAGTGATGCTAAGGAAGAATGTGAGGAAACTTCTGTTGATAAATTATCTGATGAAATGGTCATGTTGGATGGGCACTCTAAATCCAAATCTCATCTCTCTTCTGGAAAATCTAAGTTTGGTAGAAAGTCATCCTCTTCTCTCTCCAAACACTCTTGTTTGGACAAATCTAATGAGGAATGTTTTAACTGTGGTAAGAAGGGTCATTTTGCTTCTGAGTGTAAAAGTAAACATTTTGAAAGACCCAGAATTGCTTCCTCAGGCCGATTTTCCTCAAAATCGGAAAGATCCAAATTTGATTCCCAAAAGTTCAGCCAACACCTCTCTTCTGCAAATTCTGACCGGGCTGAAAGATACAAGGAAAAATACAAGAGAGAAAAGGAAAGAAATGAAAGACTTGTCAGGAGAGGAAAGGGTCTGCCTGCTAAATCTTATGATTTGGCAGATGAACCCACATCTGAAAGCGAATGACTCCTCAACTGCTCTTGTATCAGCTAAGTGATTCTCCTCCTCACCACAGGTACATCCATTTCTATCTCTCTCTGATGCTGAAAAGATTGAAGCATTTAATTCTTTATCTATTGTCTTTAGATGATGCATCCTTCTCTTCCAACTCATGCAAAATATTTTCTAACTCTGTAAAAAGGAAAGTTTCTGTGTGCCGACTTTTTATTAAAAAGAAATCCTCCAATTTTTTAATAATACCTGTGTGACTTCCTCAACCGTTTTTCTTCCCAGATCTGTGTGTCTCAAAATGTCCAATTCAAGGGAAAAGATTTTGGTCCTCCCAAAATTTGAAAAAGGAATTTTAGGTGCTGCACCCCAAATCTTTGATTCCTCATCAAATTCTTTGAGGACATTTCTTTTAAAAAGTAAAATAAGGAAAAATATCACAATTCTAAAAGGATCTTTCCTCATAGAAAATTCTATATCTGTGGTGCTACTTTTCATTTTGCCAAAGACTGCCAGAAAGAAAGAACTTATCTAAAGTGACACCAACCCTTTTCTTCTAACCCAAAAGGACCCACCTTCAAAATGGGTACCAGGAAATTAAATTCTTTGTGATTGCAGATTTTGAGCTGGGCAGATGGATCTATGTGAACAAGTGAGAAAGTTGACAAAACCTTAGAATTCTTTACTCTCATGACATCATAAGCATGATGATGTCATCCTCATGACATCACCATCTCCAATCTCTTAAAATTCCATTTCTTTTCTAAACCTCACCACCGAAATTTTCCTTAACCACCGAACCAAAAATTCATCATCTTCCACCAAATATTCTTTTTCACCACCTTTTCTCTCTCCTCCATCAATCACTCCAAGACAATAACAATCCATCTTTTTGTGATGACACCCATCTCCACCGAAATCCCAAACCATGCAATCACCACCTCCTCTTTTCTATATTTTTCTTCCACAATTTCTCTATCTTGCTGCCGACACAAACCAAAACCATATCCCACCATACTTTACTTCCCATCATATGTTTTGCCTCCTCGATCGGTGGTACCCCTCAAATTCGGTGGAACCCTTCAAATTCGGTGGTGAAACCCTTCTAAATTCGGTACAATCCTTCAAACTCCTCGGTGGAATCCTCACACCGATCCACCACCGAGTCTACACCGACCCACACCGATTCCACACCGAATCTCCACCGATCCACCACCTCAAATCCCACCACCGAATCCCCACCGATCTCTCCTCCTCAATAAGAATCTTTTTGACTCATGCTACCTACAGAAATTTCAGAGTCTTTCAAATGAATGTCAAAAGTGCCTTCCTCAATGAGGAACTTGCAGAGGAAGTCTATGTGAAACAACCTCCTGGCTTTGAAGACCCAACTCATCCAGACTATGTGTACCGACTAGACAAAGCTCTCTATGGTCTCAAGCAAGCTCTACGTGCTTGGTATGACACTCTTGCCAATTTTCTCTTAAAGAATGGATATTCCAGAGGAAGCTGCCAACTTCTTGGTGGCAAATTGGTAAGTTGGTCCAGCAAGAAACAAAACTCTGTGTCAACCTCTACTGCTGAGGCTGAATATGTAGCTGTGCTGAGATCCTGTGGATGAGAAATCAACTAAGGGACTCTGCTCAAATCTATTCCAAAGTCCCAATTCTGTGTGATAACTCAAGTGCAATAGCTATTGCAAATAATCCAATTCTTCATTCCAGATCAAAGCACATAGATATCAGATATCATTATCAGATATCATTTCATCAGGGACCACATCTCCAAAGGTAACATTGAGCTTCACTTCATTCCTATAGATCTTCAGCTTGCCGACTTGTTCACCAAACCTCTAGATGAAACCAGGTTTAATTTCCTCATAAATGAACTTGGCATGTGTAATCTTCAATAACTATGTGTCCTAAGTTTCCACCGAATTCTCATCGGTGGACACTATTCTTCTCTCACAAATCTCCTCTCCTATCTAGAAACATAGGAAAGAACCCCTCCAAATGATGTCATCCCATGCATGGTAGACACCTTTCTCTTTTAATGATGTCATCACCATGATCTCATCTCACCAAAGTTGTAGACCTCTACCATTTCCTCTACCGATTCTCTCCCCACCAATTTTATCTAGCTTCTCATATACTCTTCCTCTCACCTAACCCAACTTCCTATGTGTCATCTCCTCATCCCATCCCTTTTTCCATCTTTTTCACTCTTGGTTTGCAACCCATCTCTCCTTTCATAAAATCCACCCACTACAAACTCTTCTGCAAATGTCACCCCAAATCCTCAAACTCAATCTTTTTGGGTCATCAAAATTGGAAGATGAAATTCCAATCTTTTCTTCACTTTGAAGATTTTCTCCATAATGCCTTAGAAGACTTTCTCCACACTCTGCTGAAGATGTCTTAGAAGTTTTCCGTCAACCTCTTCAAGAAATTACACCGAATTTTTGTCTAACTCTTGCAAATTTTCGGTGGGAATATTAAAAAAAAAATCTTCTGATTTTCCACCGAAAATCCTACCGAAAATTGCCAATTTTCGGTGGGATCTCCTTAATTTTCGGTGGGAAAACAAAAAAAAATCTTCTGATTTTCCACCGAAAATCCTACCGAAAATTGCCAATTTTCGGTGGGATCTCCTTAATTTTCGGTGGGAAAGCAAAAAAAAAAAATCTCACCGATTTTCTACCGAAAATAACCAATTTTCGGTGGAATTTCCTTCTTTTTCGGTGAAAAAAAAATAAAATAAAATAAAATTACCACCGAAATTTCGGTGGTGTACCCCTAAATTCGGTGGTATTGTGCAAAAAAAAAATCGTTTTGGTTCTGGCCGATCTTTTCATTTTCTCTTGGTGTTTTTCCTACGTCGGCCGCTGAGGGGGAGAATTCATCTGAGGGGGAGCAACATAAACCCTCAGTACTCATATACAGCGACCAACTTGAAAAAAAAAATGAGGAAATCGGGCGGACCGGTCAAGGGGGAGCATATCAGTCCAGACGGATCAAACTGAGGGGGAGAAACACAAAGACCGGCTGATCCAACTGAGGGGGAGCAAATCAAAGACACATGATAATGATGCCAAAGATGCCAAGAAAAAGATAGAAAATGCTACAGATTGGCAGAAGCATCCTGAGGCTTATTCACTTAATCTCAAACCTCCCTCAAAGATTCTCACCATAATGGGTTTGTCTCTTTCCAGAAACCACAGACTCATTTGGCTGAAATCTTTTGGAGCAAGTGAATGGCTTGAAGATTTGAAACATCTGAAGAAAAGCAAAAGTGCCTGAAAGATAAAGTTCTCCAACAAATCAACAGGCTGCTGATCAAAATGAAGAATCCTCAAGTCAGACATAAGTTTCAACTCTCCTCTCCAATGATACAAGTAACATCTGCTTTGTTCATATTGTTTATACTTCTTTCCATTTTTTCATTCATTTGTACAGCTATACCTTTTTATTTTATCTTATATGTAAATATCATATATACATACACACAAAAAAAAATGGACTGTGTGAAAAAGAACCCAAAAGAGTAAAGAAGGGTCAACATGCATTATTCATTGTCTTACTCATGTTTTTCTAAGTATGGATGTCATCATCAAATAGGGGGAGATTGTTGGGTCATCAAGATTTGAAGATGACCTCATGATCTCCTTTTATACTTTGAAAAACATTTTATACTTAGAGAAATTTTGGATGCATGGTTCTTTGTAATGGCTTGTACAAGATAGAAAATGTTTGGTGAAGTCAAAGATCAACCAAAGTCAAGATTAAAGATTCTCTCATTGTGGAAGTGAAAGATCCTTTCTCAACACATACAAGTCATTGTCCACCGATGGTGTTCTCACACATCGGTGGACACATCTCCACCAAAATTACTCTCTGTTTCGGCCAAAGAATCCCACCGATGGAAGTCCAATTTCGGTGGGATCTCAAAGAAGTCTCAAAGATGTTTTTCCTCCAAAGATGATGTCACATATCCCAAAGATGATGTCACGTATCTCAAAGATGTGTCACATATCACAAGGCTATCATCGGTGGGATCTCAAAGAAGTTTCAAAGATGCTTTCTCCAAAGATGTGTCACATATCCCAAGCTTCCTTCGGTAGTGCAATCTTTAGAAGACAAATTGAGAAGATATTTTCTACATGGATAAAGTGACATTTTGTCTTATTATCCATTTCCATGCAAAGCTCTTTTCTCATGCATAGGCTCTTCTGACTGTACCTTGTAAAAGGTGACAAGGACTTCACAACTCTCCAGAAGTCAACATCCTCAGCAAGTGTGAAGATGACAAGTGTCCCAAGCATTCAATGTTTGCACACTCCTTGTCACTATAAAAGGAAGACCTCTCCATGCAGAAAAAACACATCTTGAGAGACTTAAAGATTACTGTGTGCTCTTGATATTCTACGCAAACTGGAAGATTTCTCTAAGTGCAAGAATTTCCAGTTTGCTTGAAAAACTTTATAGCTTTGTTCTAAGTGTTCTTAGTTATTTTGTTAGTATACTTTGTGTAAGATTGTTAGAATAGTTTATCTGTTCTTTTCCGCAACAGTCTTAAGTTTTCTATGTGTAATTCTTGTTGAAATATTTTCAATAAAAAGAATTAAAATTGTGAAAATTTTGAGTATTGTATTCAACCCCCCCCCCTTCTACAATACTTGGTTAGCCATCTGGGACTAACATGGTTGTTGTTGTTGTTGCGTCTCCGGAACATAATCAGGAATACAGTCGTCAGGCTGAAATTGAGAATCAGGCTGCTCCATTTGGAGGTCTTCGTCTTCAGCGTCGTCATCACCGTCGTCATCACCTTCGTCACACACCGATGAATCGGCATACACAAAAAGTAATGGCGGTCTTTCTGATTCGGCTGCAAAGTGCAGAAAACCAGAGATATCCCCATCGTTGAATAACTCCACAATTGACCCATCACCATTTTTAAACACTAATTTGCAAACAGCAGAAGGGTCGATTCCACATTTTGCATGGCGTATGCAACAAACTTCTGATGAGTAAAGTTTACTGGCAATTTTACACCATACTTAGATTTATAAGCAAAATTCCACTCATTGTTGTCTTGCACCCATTCACCATCGAAACAGAAAAATAGCTTAGCTTTTGCAACAGATGAACTCATTTTTTAGTAGTATCTAAAAAACAAAACACTGAAGAAAGAAAACAAGAAAGAAGTATGGAATGGGTGTGAATTATGGATTGCATTTTACATCTATTTATGGATGAAACAACCAACATTGATGAAACAACCAACATAAATTGCAACCACAAATTGGTATTCCAAATACAATGATTCAACATAGATGAAACATGCCAGTGAATTTGAACCACAAATTGGTCTTCAAAGTACAATAATTGTGGAAAAAAGCAGTAAAAGCATGCAAGATTCGTTCAAATACAGGGGCCAAAAGTGAGAAAAAAATTTGGCAAAAAAGGACCAAAAGTGAAAAATTTTGGCCCACCGCGGGGAGGGACCAAAAGTGTCACCGCGGCCATAGTCAAACTTTGGGTATTTTAACTAAATTCCCTTTTTAAAATAGCTTTTTGTTAAAGAAAATTAGTGGAATTCTTATGTGGCAAAAAAAACCATCTAATGACATATGCATTGTGGATGCTCTAAGTCGGGCTTGTACCTTTTTAGACTGAATTCCAGGCTTTCACTTTTTCATACATCTTTAATATCACATAATATGATTTAATTATATCTTTTTTATATGATATATGTGAAAACATTAAAGGAGGTGAAAGATTAACCATTATACTTTAAAATTGATATGATTTAAATGTAAAATAAATAAAATAGCTATCTATTTATAAAAAAATATCAATTACATGCCAAAAAAATCACAATCATGTCAATTCTATTTGTTTAGTTTTTAATCAAATTAACCGGTTTAAACAAGTCGACATCGACAAAGGTAAATTTATAACCCTTTGATGGATAAATAATAGTGGCATTTGGATATTTGATGGGAGTATTAAGGATTTAAGGGTGGAGAATGAGAAAGAGAATGGATAAAAATATTTTGTTTATTAAAATAGAATGAATTGATTACTTTGGGTGTTTGGTTGCGGGTATTGAGGAGTAAGGAATGAGAATGATAATAAATAATGTGATAAGTCAAACACGGGTGCCACGTAGGCCCTAGCCTGCGATCGCAGGGCCCACCGCAGGAAAAATGGGTATTTTGGTAAACTGTCCGAGATTTTGGCTATTTTGGCAAGTCAAAGTCAAACTTTGGGTATTTTAATTAAATTCCCTTTTAAAAACCCTCTTCAATGCAAAAAGTCTTTTAAAAGCTATTTCCTCAACTTTTTTTTACCACAAAGTTATTCCAATTATGCTCACGGGTTGGGTTGATCGGGTTGAAGGCATTTCGACACATCAACCCAATGTTGGCGGTTTGAAAAATTTTAAACCCAACCAAACCCAAACAAAGGTACAATCCAACCCAACCCAACCCGTTCGGGTTGGTCGGGTTGTGTTTAAAATACAACCAATAACTCAGACGATATTTAGATACTACATGTAAAATGTCTAAACCAAATATGATCAAATAACTTGACGTTTCCAATTTGCATATTTCTTAAAAATCCTAAACATATCGTCATCAATTGTTTTTCTCAATTTGCATATATATGTTAACATTTACTATATATATATATATATATATATATATATAGGGTTCCGTTCTTTTGTTAACCGTCTAATTAGTGTTAACCATGTTAATTTTTTTGGACCAATAGAAATCAAGATAGGTTACTGGTTTGATAGGGGTAGTTTAGGAATTTCAGAATTTTAATTATTTATGGGTTATTTACTTTCCTAATTTCATGCACAAGATATTTTTGGTAGTTATTAATGATAATCTTAATCTTTTAAAACCAATTTTCATTTTTGGTAATTATTAATGATAATTTTAATCATCTAAAACCCATTTTCAAACATAATCTTCATCTTCACATTCTAGAGATTTTTTTCACGTTTTTTTTGTATATATTCCAGAGATAAAAAATGCATATATGCAAAAACATAAATGTATGTAAAATTGCATATATGCACAACCATAACTATGTGTAAACCATAATCTATGTAAAATTGCATACATGCACAACCATAAATTTGTGTAAATCATAAATGTATGTAAACTTGCATATATGCACAACCATAAATTTGTGTAAACCTGCATATATGCACATATGCATATAAACAAAATTGCATATATGCATATTGTACACCAACAACATGCATATCAGAGAATAGCATATATGCACATCAGAGAATAGCATATATGCACATTAGAGAATAGCATATATGCACGGTATAGTTGATTTACACGAGAGAGAGAGAGAGAGAGAGAGAGAGAATGTGTGGAGAGAGAGAAAATGAAAGTTTTAAATCTTGCTGCCACCCACTTCTCGTTCGTAAACCAAACAACCCCGCCGGAGAAAAAACACCGCCACCATTCCCTGTCCGTAGAGGAAAACAGCGCCAACCGCCACCCAACGCCACCTACCATCATCCTCCACCATCACCCACCTTCAGCCGATACCCACCATCACCACCACCTTGCCTGTAAACCACTCACATACAGCCGATACCCACCAACACCACCACTCACATACAGCCGCCACCCACCGCCACCCACCATCATCCCCCACCATCCCCCACCCACCGCAGAAAACCAACTCCACCACCCCCACCCACTGCCACCCACTTCTCGTTTGTAAACCAAACAACCCCGCCGGAGGGAAAATCAACGCCACCATCACCTTGTCCGTATATCATCCTTAAATGAATCGATTGACTGAATTGTTTTTTGTATCTAAATCAATTTGAGATAAAGTTATAGGTCCTTAAATGTAGGGATTGACTTGATTGTTTCCTTATCTGCTAGTTTTCAAGATTTGTTAAATGACAATAATACCCCTATGCATATATGCTGCAAATTAAATCAGCCGGGTGTTTATTTTAATTATGAATTAAAATTGATTTTAATCTTAGCCATTGATTTTGATGATTAATGGTCCAGATTAGTTAATACAGTTAACACTAAATGACTGGTTAACAAAAGAAGGGCCCTCTCTCTCTCTCTCTCTCTCTATATATATATATATATATATATATATCGCCATATCGGGTTCATCGGGTTGGGTTGGGTTTAAATTATCGTAACCCGATATCAACCCAATACATACGCTTTGAAGATTTTACAACTCGATTGGACATCATGTTGTTTCGGGTTGGGTTATTTCACGTCGGGTTGGGTTGGGTTGATCCGGTTGGTCGGGTTTTTGAGCACCCCTAATTCCAATAACAGGGTGGTAGATATCAACCCTTTCACCAAAAAGCTTTCCACTCCAATGCATAAAAAGCTTTTAAAAAACTTTTTATAATAGTGAAAAGCTATAAAAGACTTATGCATTGGAGATGCTCTTAGACAAGGCTTTAAAATCCAATTAGATTAATTTTTTTCAAGATTTCTTTAAAGTCTGATTCCAACCTTAAAAATTCCAGATTTCTTTGTAAAAAGAGTTTGAAGGCTTAGATTTAAGAGCCGAAAAGACTCGAACTCATATTTTTTTAGGATTAGAAACTCAATTGAATCATTCATAATTTCCATGAGACCATATGAACAAATTTGTAATTTACTCTTGGTTTTTTAAACTAAAGAGTGCTAAAAAAACCGACCAACCTAGCCAGTTAACATTTAATATATATATATATATATATTTGTGTGTGTGAGTGTGTGAAGTAGTTATATAGAGATGGGTAAGAGATTGAATATATATATATATATATATATATATATATATATATACTAGCAGTGTGCCCGTGCAATGCACCGGGTGAATATGGCATGAAACTTTATTGTAAATGGAAGATGAAAATGAAAAAGGCTCACGTCGACGGGATGTAAAATTTTATGGTAAAACTACTAATGATAAGTTAAACCAGTCAAATAAATTTTTAGGTTATATGATATAAAGAATAAGCAAATATTATTATACGATAATTTAGAACATGAACATCAAAGTTCAAAGAATAAACTTTTTGGCCCAGGAGAATTTAGTCCACATGCCCATTCTCCAATTTAACTCATCTATCAACCCACATGAGAATATACGACCTGACCACTTACTCATGTTGCATAAAAGGGTCGCGAAAAACAATTTGTCCATCAGAATTCTTACTGTCAAATTCAACTTTCCTCCAAACTTCACAAAACCAATCTCCATATAATTTCCTCCAAGAAACAATCTTATTTACACAAAAAATTTATTTATTTCCATCAAGAATTCAATCATACTCAAATCCTACTATAAAATTGATTATAGATCCACTTCCAAATAAATATGGCAATTTGGCAATAGGTCATTGGAAGGGGGTAGCAGATATAGAGGTCGTTGAATAGAAGGCCAACAAAAAAAATGAAAGAAACATAAGTGGTATTGAGCAACTATTTGGACATGGGGAACATCAAATAGCAACATACTTGGATGTGGGGAACATTTAATAGCAGTCTCCAAAGGTTCCTAGTTTCCTACCGATACTCAGAAACTAACAGCACCCATGTTTCCCCCGTGTATCTTCCATATAGTAAATCCAAAGAAACAACTCACATGATAAAGAATCTGAATAAGAGTCTTATGAAACACAACAATATCTAAATAGATTTGAAACCATAAGGACTAAACAATAGACGTTATAAGTCCCAAAAAACGATTCCCAAATCATAATAATGTCGGAGTACACAAGCTAGAAATCTGGAACCATAAGACATGATATATATAAATAGCTTAGTAAATGCAACTTAGCCGCATCGACAAATATAAGTTTGGTACAAATGCAACGCTGTCAAAGGTATTGTATAATACAATGTAGCGAGATGTAAAGTTTTCAACAAAATTCATTCATAATTGAAGTCAAACAAACCAAGTGTCAATTTTTATTGAACCTACAAACTGTTAGTGGTGAACATTGTACCATGTTTTTTTTCCATTTACCATGTACCAACCAATTATGGAACAAATTTAGGATCACATACTTCATATTAAGAATGAGCTTATCATGGAATGATTCAATATTACAAGTCTACTATAACAAACTTTGATTTAATAAACAAATCAGAGAAACATAAAAGCATTGAGTGTTCAAAGATAATTCTGCCTATTACCAAATATATTTCTGTTGCAATTAATCTATTAATACAAATGCAGATCCTAATATTGCACAATGACAGTTAAAAATCACAAGACATACTGCAATAATAACGTTTTAGAGAGGGTATACAACTTGTTCAAGAAATGATACACCATTATCAATAAATATGTCGGCTGGCTTTGTAAGTTGCCGCATCAATAGTTTGTCCAATTATTCTTCCATCTATCGACCACAACAACCCATTGTTGAACTGAAAAAATGAAGTTAAAGTATCTGCAAAAACCAAGAGGCAGAGAACAAAGGCGAACCCGTATCAACAAATCATGAGGAAATCAAAGATGAAGATTGTACATGGACAAAAATCGAGAAACAGAGAATAGTTTTCTCCCATTCGTGCTCCCGAAACCCTAACCCTATATAGAAAGCATAAACAGTCACTTGTTCTTCTCTATATCTTACCATATCAAAGCCCCTTAGCAAAGCCATTCCAGTTAGTAACTAAAGTTACCAGCAAGATAAATCCAAGTCTTACATCTGTCCGAGAGAACCCTGTACATTTGAACCAATACCTATGTCATAAGACATACACACCCATTAAACTTGAGTTAGCAAATACTCTTAAAAATGAATGAAGAAGAAGGGACAAACATTAAACACAACTGCACAATTTGAATTTTGTTCAGAAAAATATATAAAGGACAAAGTTTTGAGACCTCGATACAACATGCAAGATCAATTGAAACCTACCAAATCTTGAAGAGCCCTACTTGTTGAGGAACCCAACAAAAGCAAAACCTAAGCTGACCAACATATATCTCATTAAACACAATGCATCTCATTAAACACACTGTTAAGTGATAGTAAAGAAGATGCATTAACTATAATTTATGTTTTGCCCTAAAGCTAACTTAGAAAGACTTTGAACACCACAAACCAAACTCTACCAAAAACTTTCAAACATTGAGCCAAATCCATACATGATTTCAGTTTCTGACCAATTACTTATCACCTCGTAATCGGATTCCGGCAATTCCACGATTTCAGTTGCAAGAACCATATGGGTTAAACTTAACTGCTTGACATGATGCGATTCGAAGCGAAGCGGCCTTGGGAGGGAAAAGTCGTTTAGTCACTTACCGGGGCAAAAGCCGCCACTCTCATTTACCTTGTGAGGCAACATTCTTGGCCATCAAAATGGATTTATGGTAAGCGTTTATAATCCGGGAAGCGCTTACCAAATAAGAGTCATTACCCGCCAACATTCCAATGCTTGATTACACTAATATAAATGCTGTAAAATGAAAGAAAATAGAAAAGAATTAGTGCTACAAAACTCTTTAACATGTAAAACGATTCCGGTTCACAATAATATGCAAGGTCAAAGTTACATGCCGAGCTAGCAAGTTTCAGATTAGTCGGATGGTGTATTTCATACCATCGTTTATCTATCAACGCAGAATCTCTTCTTGATGGGGGTTTTATCTCTCTCCAATGTGATAATCTCTCATTCAGTCATTTGTAGAACGACGTACACAGAGTCACACCCCAAGTTGTTAGCGTTTCCTGTCAATCTTTTTTACCTACTTATTCAAGAAAGCAATTGGGTAAAAGAACTAATATAGTGAGCTCATAAAACTTGAAATCGAGGTGTTGGAGAACCAGTTTATCTCAACTATGTAACTTCCTATCAAAACCCGAATATTCAACTAATAAACTGAGCTCCAGACATATAAGTGTCCACAAATCCAACAATGTCGATAAATAGAGAACCACTGAACTATAAAAGCTCTTTAAAAAAATTAAGAGGAATCAGAGAGTGATTATGAGACAGAGGACTACCTGGGATTTGTGGAGCAGCAAAGAGAGGAAAGACATTAGATTGTAAACCCTTCGCTTAGATTGTTTAGTCTGATCTTTTCTCCATCTCTCACTATTTATATGCAAAGTAGCAGGCGAAATCATACTTTCGGTATTGTATGAGACGTGAAGAGGTAAGAAAGCATGGCTCTACTCTTGGTGTGGCCGGGAGGTACAAGGGATGGAGTTTGTTGGTGCAAGTGTACCCAGCTTTAAATATTGTGATATATTTTTGGTACACATAAAATCACATCTCCATATTTATTTTGATGATTACAAAACACACCGCATTATTTGTTATCTAACATTTTATCTGAGTGTGCAGATATTTAAATGATCTCGATAAATTTTATCTGAAAAATCCAAGTCTGAAGAGTTTCGTCATTTTATTTTAAAATGATAAACACCCTAAAATATTTTATCACTTGGATATTTCGTATCTATATAAATATATTTGAATCAAATATATATATAATATATATATGTCTTTATTAAATATATATATAAATCGCTGATATATATACATATGTTATTTCTTTTAAAATCTCTTTTACTGTTCATCATTTTGAAGAAGTGTGATCAGCCGATTGTAACCCTGCGTTGCCATGCTCTCATTGGACAGAATTTCAGGCGGTATACCGCCAAGGTCTCCGCGGTATACCGCGTCACTGTTCACCCATCACATCTTCTGCATGTGAAGCTTCTATTGTCAGGAACTTTTTTCAGGCGGTATACCGCCATGTGCAACGCGGTATACCGCGGGTACTTGTAGCCGTTGATTTTTGCAGGGTTGACCTTCTCCTTGCAGTGTACTTTTTCTGACGCAGGTATACCGCGATGGGCTGCCGGTATACCGCGAAAACTTCTGCCCTGGTGATCATCCAGTATAAATACATGCATCCTCCAGCATTCAAGTCTACACCAACTTCAGCAATAAATTCTCCCTCAGCATTTGATTATTATTCTGCTGCCTTCTTACTCACACTAAATCACTTAAACTGATAAAATTAATTTTTGAGTAAGAAATCTTGAGTTGATAGCAGATTAAAATCTCTCGATTAGTTGAATCAGCAACACAACTCAAGTGATCAAACTCTCTAAAAATATCCAAGTGATAAACCTTATTCAAGAGTGATTATTCATATTAAAATTTATACCCTCTTGTAAGTGTTTGAATAGAGTGAGTGATCCACATTAATCTCTCAAAGAAGAGTGTTTCGCGTTTGTTGTATTAAGGTTTGTGTTTCTACCGTAAAGAACACGTTCGTATTGGATCTCCGAGAAGTGTTATTTTCTCGAGGTGGACTAGCCAACTTTGTGTTTGGTGAACCACTTTAAAAATATCGTTGTCAAGTATTCTCTTTCCCTTATCTATTTACATTTCCGCTGTGCATTTAAATTATATCTGTTTATATAATTGTTGTATACTTATTTATTTATACTCTGCTTTATTTATTCTTTATTTATTTGTAAAAAGAATTTTTTTTGAAAGTAAAAGATTTAAAATACAACCTTACCCCCCCCCCCCCTTAGGTTGTCCAACATTTGGTATCAGAGCAGGTCTTTCAAAAATATTCTGCATATTTTTCTCTTATTCTTCTAAATGGCTCAACAAACTAATATTGTGTTTTCAAAACCTCCTTTGATAGATACTGAAAAGTTTGGCATTTGGGCCGAGCTATTTGAATGTCACGTGCGTGGCAAAAATCAAAAGATTTGGAATATTATAGAAAAAGGGAATTTTAAACCCACCATTGTGAAAGATGATGTCTATATTGATAAACCTATAGATGACTGGACTACTTCTGATGAAGCTCATTTTTGTTTAAACTTTGAAGCTAAGAATATATTATATGCTGCTTTAACAACTGATGAAATTGAAAGAGTATATACATATAAAACTGCAAATCAAATATGGGAAAGTTTAAATAATACTCATCGTGGAAACACGGAGGTTAAATCTAGTAAAGTGAATATTTTAGTTCACGATTATGAACTATTCGAAATGAAACAAGATGAGTCAATTGACTCAATGTTTAAAAGATTTAACCTTATTGTGACTACTTTGAAAGGTTTGGATCGCACTTATCCTAACGAGGACTATATAAGGAAAATCCTACGAGCTCTTCCTTCGGAGTGGATGCAAAAGATAACATCTTTAGAAGACTCCCGTGACCTTTCCATAATGAAGATAGATGACTTAATCGGTAATCTTAAAGTGCATGAAATTGCACTTAAAAGAAACAAAGATCGGGAGCAAGTTAAAAAGAAATCAATCGCTCTCAATGTCTCAACACCAAAAGATGAGAAGAAAAAGGAGAAAGCTAGCTCCTCGAAAGATCCATCCGAAACTCTCGATGAAGTCGCCATGTTGGTAAGAAACTTTTCCAAATTTCTTAATAATAATAATAAATTTTCTAACAATGGCAGATTTCAAAGAAACGGTAACTACCGTCGTGGTGGTGAAAATCGAAGTCGCAAGTTCCATAAACGAGACGAAAAAGTTAAGAAAAATGGCGACTCGAGTGAAGACGATAAAGCTAAGCCAAAGAGAGGCTTTTGCTACTCATGTGGTGACAAAGACCACTACGCCAATGAATGTCCGAAAAAGAACAAATTCCAAAAGAAGAAGGAGAAAGCCTTCATTGGAGGCGCGTGGAGCGAGAGTGAAGAAGAAGATGACTATCAAGCCATTTGTCTTATGGCCGAAAGCGACGACGAGGTAAAATCTTCTTACTCGGATCACGATAGTGATTATGAAAGTGATAATGAAAATAATCTTGAAGAATTATATGAATCTTTTCATAAAATGGCCGCTCTTGCAAATCGTTACCAAGATGAGAATGCTATGTTAAAAGAAACTGTAAATGCATGTAAAAAGGAAATAAAAAATGTTAAACAAAAATCTGAAAATGATATGGATATAATTGCTAAATTAGAAACTAAATTAGGAGAAAAAGATTTTTGTAAATCTTGTGATGTTTTAAATAAAGAAATTGCATGCTTAAATAAAAAATCACATGAAAATATTATTTGTACAAAATGTGATATTCTTGATAATGAGATTACATGTTTAAAGGCTAAATGTGCTTCATATGAAAAAGATAACATGCTAGCTAAAGCCTTTGAAAGTAGTAATAAAAAGGTTCTTAACATGCTTAATATGCCTAACCGTATAAAATGTAGAAAAGGCATTGGTTCCAATACTTGTGTTGATAAATGTTCATGTATACCCATCAAAAGATTTTATGAATCACCTAAAGTAAATACAAGAAATCAATATGTGCAAAAACCTCCGTATGTGCGTAAAATAAATAATGTAAATTATAATACGAGAAAACCGTATGCTCGCATGTACCATGATAAATATTCTAAACCTAATAATAATGCGAATGTAAATGCTTGTTTTTATGTGTATGATAAATATAATCGCAAAATTAAAATGGTAAATAAATGGATTCCAAAAGGAATGTTTAGTAATGATAATCCCGGTGGTATGCGTTTATGGTTTTAAATGTGTTATGTATATGTGTTATATATTATATATAAGTAAAATATTGTTATTTGTACTTTTTATACTATTCATATATATATATACATACGTACTGCAAATATATATATATATATGTTATTTAATTTTTTTTAATTCTTATATATATATATTTTGTTTGACTTGACATGTGTTATATATATATATTTGTGTTTGATATATTATATATTAAAGTTGTGTAATGTATTATATATATATATATTCTGTTTTACTTTATATATATGCATGTTGGTTGACATTGAAACTAATTGTCAAGGACCCACGAGAAATGGGGACCATAAAAGTTATATCTTCATTATTGTAGATTGACCTTGATATGGACTGGATACTCGATAGTGGTTGCACACGTCACATGACCGGAAACAATAATCTCTTTTCATCATATAAGTCATGTGATGGTGGACAGGTAATTTTTGGAGGAAACTCCAAAGGAAATATAATTGGTAGAGGTACAGTCTCTTGCAATAATGTTCAATTTCTTAATGTTAATCATGTTGATAATTTACATTTTAATTTGTTAAGTGTTCGCCAATTGTGTAAAAATAATACAACTGTTGTCTTCAAAGAAGATTCTTGTAAAATCATAAAAAATGGCAAAGTTCTTTTAAATGGTTTTGTAAAAGGAAATTTATATATTTGTAAAACTGTTGTATCTGTAAATGTATGCTTATCTTCTATTAATGATGTTTCTACTTTATGGCATAGGCGTTTAGGTCACGCTAATCTAAGATTAATGCAAAACTTAAAAAATAAGGAGCTTGTGAGTGACCTGCCAAAATTAAAGTTTGATAATCATTTTTGTGATGCTTGTCGTGTCGGCAAACAACATCACGTTTCTCATAAATCAAAAAATGTTATTTCTACTCAAAGAGTTTTAGAACTTTTACATATGGATCTTTTTGGCCCGATGGCTATTCAAAGTTTTGGAGGAAATTTTTATACTTTGGTTATTGTGGATGATTATTCCCGTTATACTTGGACTTTATTTTTGAGACATAAAAATGAGGCTTTTGAAAAGTTTAAAATTTTGGGAAAACGAATTCAAAACCAACAAGGTTGTACGATTGTTTCCATACGTACGGACCATGGACGAGAATTCGATAATGATGTACAATTTGGTGCCTTTTGTGATAAACATGGTATAACTCATAACTTTTCGGCTCCTCGAACTCCTCAGTCAAACGGGGTTGTTGAAAGGAAAAATCGAACGTTGCAAGAAATGAGTAGAACTATGCTAAACGAACATCAAGTTCCCCAAAAGTTTTTGGTGTGATGCCGTTGCTACCGCGACCTATGTGCTTAACCGTGTCCTAATTAGAGGTATCCTAAATAAGACACCCTATGAACTTTACCGAGGTAGAAAACCTTCCCTATCTCACCTAAAAGTTTTTGGTTGTAAATGTTTCATTTTAAACACCAAATCCTACCTAACCAAATTTGACCCTAAAGCCTATGAAGGAGTGTTCCTAGGTTACTCTTGGAATAGCAAAGCCTATAGAATCCTAAATAAGGAGACCATGGTAGTAGAAGAATCCTTAAATGTTAGCTTTGACGAGAGTCCTCCCAAACCTAGTGCACCCTTAGCAAATGACAATATCCGTGAAGGAGACGTCTTAGCACAACAACTTAGCAACTTGGATTTAAGTACCCAACCTTCCACAAATAATATTGAATCTAGTGATGCCCCTCCGTGCTTTATTCCACAAGGTATAGATGATCCTAACCTTAGAACCGCTCGAGGCCATCCCGTAGATCAAATTATAGGTGACCTAAACCAAAGGACAACTAGATCACAAATCCATACCCATTGTGCTTTCCATGCTTTTATCTCAACCATAGAACCTAAAACCATAGATGAAGCTTTAGGTGATGAGGATTGGATTATGGCCATGCAAGAAGAGTTAAACCAATTTTCTAGGAATGATGTGTGGGACTTAGTGCCTAGCCCTAGTAGTCAAACCATTATTGGCACAAGATGGGTCTTCCGTAACAAGGTAGACGAGAACGGTGGAGTCACACGAAACAAGGCACGTTTAGTTGCCAAGGGGTACAGTCAACAAGAAGGTATAGATTATGACGAAACCTTTGCACCGGTTGCAAGGTTGGAGTCTATTCGAATGCTTCTCGCTTTTGCAAATGCTAAAGATTTTAAGTTATTTCAAATGGATGTTAAAAGTGCTTTCTTAAATGGTATTATAAATGAGGAGGTATACGTTTCTCAACCTCCCGGTTTTGAAAGTTTTGAAAACCCGACACATGTTTATAAATTAAAAAAGGCGCTTTATGGTTTAAAGCAGGCTCCGCGTGCTTGGTATGATAGATTAAAAACCTTTTTAATTTCTAGTGGTTATATTATGGGTAAAATTGATAATACTTTATTTGTGAAATATGTTCAAAATGATATTGTGGTTGTGCAAGTATATGTTGATGATATTATTTTTGGTTCCACTAATGAAAAATTGTGTAATGAATTTTCTGCGAAAATGACTAGCGAATTTGAAATGAGCATGATGGGAGAGTTAAAATACTTCTTAGGATTGCAAATAAAACAATGTGAAACTGGTATTTTTATTAGTCAATCTAAATATTGTAAAGATATGTTGAAAAAGTTTAACTTTGAAAATGTCAAACCCGTTGAAACTCCAATGACCACAAATTTGCAATTATCTCGTGACGAGGAGGGAAACGATTTTAATGAAAAGATTTATCGTGGTATGATTGGTAGCTTGTTATATTTAACTGCTAGTAGACCTGATATTATGTTTAGTGTATGTTTATGTGCTCGTTTTCAATCTTCACCTAAACAAACTCACTATGAAGCTGTCAAGCGTATTTTTCGATATTTACGAGGTACTACTAATCTTGGCTTATGGTACGCAAAGAAACCCGAGTTAGAAGTAACGTGTTTTGCCGATTCCGATCTTGGTGGATCTATTGTTGACCGAAAAAGTACTAGTGGGGTATGTGCCTTTATAGGTCTCTCACTTGTGTCTTGGTTCTCTAAGAAACAACAATCCGTAGCTTTGTCTACCACCGAAGCGGAATATGTAGCCGCCGCAAGAGCGTGTGCTCAAGTCCTTTGGATGAAACACACACTTACCGATTTTGAGGTACACCTAACCAAAATTCCAATTATGTGTGATAACTCAAGTGCCATAAACTTAAGTAAAAATCCCGTTTTACACTCTCGTACCAAACATATTGAATTGAGACATCACTTTTTACGAGATAATGTTCAAAAAGGCAAAATCGTGCTAGAAAAGGTTGATTCGGAAGATAATTTGGCCGATATTTTCACTAAAGCTCTAAACAAAAAGGCGTTCTTTAAATTAAGACTTGGTTTAGGCATGCTTGAGTATAACCCTTGATAAATACTAACTCTCAAATATTTCATATTTTGAGGGGGAGCATCTTTCGAGGGGGAGCATAAGCGACTTTCTTAAACCCTTTTTGCTTCGACAAAAGGGGGAGAGAAACCGAGTATGCTCTCGTGTTTAGCGTTGTGTTTGTCATCATCAAAAAGGGGGAGATTGTTGGTGCAAGTGTACCCAGCTTTAAATATTGTGATATATTTTTGGTACACATAAAATCACATCTCCATATTTATTTTGATGATTACAAAACACACCGCATTATTTGTTATCTAACATTTTATCTGAGTGTGCAGATATTTAAATGATCTCGATAAATTTTATCTGAAAAATCCAAGTCTGAAGAGTTTCGTCATTTTATTTTAAAATGATAAACACCCTAAAATATTTTATCACTTGGATATTTCGTATCTATATAAATATATTTGAATCAAATATATATATAATATATATATGTCTTTATTAAATATATATATAAATCGCTGATATATATACATATGTTATTTCTTTTAAAATCTCTTTTACTGTTCATCATTTTGAAGAAGTGTGATCAGCCGATTGTAACCCTGCGTTGCCATGCTCTCATTGGACAGAATTTCAGGCGGTATACCGCCAAGGTCTCCGCGGTATACCGCGTCACTGTTCACCCATCACATCTTCTGCATGTGAAGCTTCTATTGTCAGGAACTTTTTTCAGGCGGTATACCGCCATGTGCAACGCGGTATACCGCGGGTACTTGTAGCCGTTGATTTTTGCAGGGTTGACCTTCTCCTTGCAGTGTACTTTTTCTGACGCAGGTATACCGCGATGGGCTGCCGGTATACCGCGAAAACTTCTGCCCTGGTGATCATCCAGTATAAATACATGCATCCTCCAGCATTCAAGTCTACACCAACTTCAGCAATAAATTCTCCCTCAGCATTTGATTATTATTCTGCTGCCTTCTTACTCACACTAAATCACTTAAACTGATAAAATTAATTTTTGAGTAAGAAATCTTGAGTTGATAGCAGATTAAAATCTCTCGATTAGTTGAATCAGCAACACAACTCAAGTGATCAAACTCTCTAAAAATATCCAAGTGATAAACCTTATTCAAGAGTGATTATTCATATTAAAATTTATACCCTCTTGTAAGTGTTTGAATAGAGTGAGTGATCCACATTAATCTCTCAAAGAAGAGTGTTTCGCGTTTGTTGTATTAAGGTTTGTGTTTCTACCGTAAAGAACACGTTCGTATTGGATCTCCGAGAAGTGTTATTTTCTCGAGGTGGACTAGCCAACTTTGTGTTTGGTGAACCACTTTAAAAATATCGTTGTCAAGTATTCTCTTTCCCTTATCTATTTACATTTCCGCTGTGCATTTAAATTATATCTGTTTATATAATTGTTGTATACTTATTTATTTATACTCTGCTTTATTTATTCTTTATTTATTTGTAAAAAGAATTTTTTTTGAAAGTAAAAGATTTAAAATACAACCTTACCCCCCCCCCCCCCTTAGGTTGTCCAACAGAGTTGTATGAAACGTGAAGTGGTAAGAAAGCATGCCTCTGCTCTTGGTATGGCAGGGATGGAGGTTGAACCAGAAAGCATGGGCCGGAGGTACACTCCTTTTAATTCGGTCGGTTTTAAATTGTATGTATCAAGAGTTGTACATTATGCATGAAATATAGTAATTTAAGAGTTTATCAAATTTCATGCTTTAAATAGATGTACATTGTGCTTAAGGACTTGTCTTTAAGACATTTGTTCTAAATGCTTATATATGTAGTATATATATATATATATATATATATCGCCATATCGGGTTCATCGGGTTGGGTTGGGTTTAAATTATCGTAACCCGATATCAACCCAATATATACGCTTTGAAGATTTTACAACTCGATTGGACATCATGTTGTTTCGGGTTGGGTTATTTCACGTCGGGTTGGGTTGGGTTGGTCGGGCTTTTGAGCACCCCTAATTCCAATAAGAGGGTGGTAGATAACAACCCTTTCACCAAAAAGCTTTCCACTCCAATGCATAAAAAGCTTTTAAAAAACTTTTTATAATAGTGAAAAGCTATAAAAGACTTATGCATTGGAGATGCTCTTAGACAAGGCTTTAAAATCCAATTAGATTAATTTTTTTTTCAAGATTTCTTTAAAGTCTGATTCAAACCTTAAAAATTCCAGATTTCTTTGTAAAAAGAGTTTGAAGGCTTAGATTTAAGAGCTGAAAAGACTCGAACTCATATTTTTTTTTAGGATTAGAAACTCAATTGAATCATTCATAATTTCCATGAGACCATATGAACAAATTTGTAATTTACTCTTGGTTTTTTAAACTAAAGAGTGCTAAAAAACCGACCAACCTAGCCAGTCCACCCCCCCCCCCCCCCCCACCCAACCCAATAAACTTGATATATTTCTATATTATGGATTTAATATGATTGTTAAGTGTTTGATTAATATATGCACATTAGACATTTGATCAACTCATAAATAAGCAATTAGTTATATTCAAAATTATATTACAATTTCAACCGTAATTTTACTTTCTTATTTGCATATATTAGTTTTCAATTTTTTTAAAGTTAGTCAACCTACTTTTTATGTTCTCAATTTGATTTTATTTCGTTTGAACACAAATAATTAGTTAGACTGTAAGAATCATATACCAAAGTTTTAACCCGACCAACTCAGTCCAACCCGCAAGATTTGAGGTGGATTGAGTTGTAGTTTTGTTTGGGTTGGATTACGTTAAGTTATAATTTTGCTCGAGTTTAACTGAATTGGGTTGTAGTTTTATTTAAGTAAAATTATTTAAATACCTTCAATCCAACCAACACAACTTATATGCAACTATTTTAAACACAAGTAGTGGATTTTTGTGAGCAAGTTTCCTTTTTTGTCCTTTGAAAAACTTTCTAAATAACAATCAATTGTTTTGGATGGCAAAGAGTACAAAGCACATGGTAATTGTCATCTTTTTTGACAATCAATCCTTTTTTCTTTCTTTTTTGGTGGATCACATGTGTAAATGTATATAATATTGAGCTTGGTTTTAGCAAAACTTATTATTTTTTGCCTTCTTTTTCTTGTAATTTGGTGAGCCTATAATATAGAGTTATAATTTATTTTTGAAATAAGAAAAATCTAGAAAAATCTGAAAAACTTTCAGAAATTAATCGAAATGCCCGAAGTTCACTTCTTTTTCATCCAATTGCCCTATCTCCCTCCTAATTTGCCAAAATACCCTGAAAATCCGTGGGCTAATCTGTGGCCCACGGATTAGTCTTGCCCACGGATGTGTTGTGAGTGACCCACGGATTTGTTGTCCGTGGCCCACGAATTTCCTTAATCCCCACGGAATTTTTTGCTTGTCCACGGATGTCCATGGATTTTCAGGGTATTTTGGTAAATTGGGAGAGAGAGAGGGCAAATGGATGAAATGGTTGATGAACTTAGGGCATTTTGATGAATCACTCAAAAACTTTTTTATTTTTAATGCTGAAGTCCTTAAGTTAGTTTTTTTAAATGAAAAAGTTATTAAACATTCTCATTTTGAATGATTAAATCTTTAAATTATTTTTTTTGAATGAAAAAATCATTAACCTTTTCTATTTTGATTGATTAAGTTGTCGAACATTTTTTTTCAATAAATAAACCATTGAAATTTTAAAAAATGATTATCTACGTACTTTTAACAAAAAAAAAGTTAACCGACTAGGAAAATTTTAAAATTTAAAAAACCTAAACATTTTTACCATTCCCAAACATTTAATCATTCAAACCACCCACATTCCCCTCGACACTCCTTGTTACCCCCATCGTTCTCCGTTCTTCATATTTTTCATCGGTTAGGGGGATTAAAAGTACAAAAATGGGAAATTTCTTAGATAAAACACAATTTTTGACCTTCTATCTTAGTTTTTCCTCAGTAATTTCTCGTATGGGATCCCATCAACAAAAAAAAAGTGCTCAAAACCAACTAAAAAACACTCTTGAAATCAACTAAAAACCCGAAAAGTCCCTCAAGATTGACAAAAAAACTTAAAAAATTCTTGAAATCAACCAAAAAACTATTCAAAATCCAGCGAAACAGTGGATTTATGCTAAAAATACATTGGACAATTTTACGGGCATTTAATCTACCTTACAAGGTGCCCCCACTAGAAAAAAAATCTTGAATCCGCCACTGTCGTCCATCATTGTTGCTGACATCTGTTATCGATCTCCTTTTTTTATATGTTTTATTTTCCTGATTCTCTCACTTTTACAACAGTTTAATGGAAGCACATATAAACATATGTTACCTGTTGACAAAAGCTACACAAATATGTATTTACAAAGCATACATGAAAAGGGTTGTAATGAAAACTAGCACAAAAAGTGAAAAAAATGCATAGACACGAAACATGGTTTAGGTCTCGTTCTAGAATTGATCATGAATGGACTTTTGGTTTGATTTATAGTGGTAGGCTAGGTTACTTAGACCGATGCAAAATACCGTCTAGCTTATCGATTATATATATTGGGCATGCTTTGTGTGACTCTATTTACAGAGTCTAGAATTGAAAAAAAACCAATCTAGTCTTTTTTTTTAAACCGATAAGACTTTTCATACCTACGTAGTTGTCGACGTTGTTTTTTCGTATTTTATTTTTATGCGGAAGATTTACTAATCAACATCATCTCTCGTGTACTCTACTAGCACTCGCCACTTTACAGTGTAGCTAAAGCTACTCCTAACCTGAACCTGTTGCACACGCCGACAAATAAAAAGGGTTAGGCTAATGCCTAGTGAGTTCAAACATTTTATCATGACTATAAAAATTCATAAATCAAGAGGGGTGTAGTTTTAGTCATGATTCCAAAAGAGTTTACTTTAAATGCAAATCACCCATTTTCCAACTCACACCATTCCCATGATAAAATCTTTAATATAACATAATTTCCCAAAATAGACTCATTTCCAAAATCGACGTGAAAGGTGAAACATCATTTGATACTCGAAGCGATTAAATTCATAAATATTCGCCATTATTCCAAAACATCCCAAAACATGGATGAAACATAATCCACAACTCATATAACGTGGAAAAGCAATTCTCATAAATATGATACGTCACCGAAAACATGGATAAACACAAATACCCAAAACAACACCTTTCGGTGACGGGGGAGACCAATATACATCGCATGTGACAGAACACTAAAGTGAGTCACCTACTATGCAATAAAAACACCCACGTGGATTACTCTCGTAAACTGAGCTCAATCACTCCAGATCTATTGCCCGCGAGACTAGGGAGCCCCCAACTTCAACCACTCCAGGTCTATACATTGGGTCACCAAATCCACAACAGCACATTTGGGATTACACCTTACTGCCCATGAGACGACGCCCGGCCATCTAGGTCCACGCCTTACTTATCATGGATCCTGATGCCTATTTCGTGCTACAAAAGAAACTAACGTCCCGTAAATTGAGCTCAATCAATCCCGACCTCTTGCCCGTGAGACTAAAGGGAAACTCAAATGCCTATGGATACATAGCTAACAAGGTCTAAAACTTTACCCGGCCTCAAATAAATAAACATAATGCATTCAAACATGCAATTCCCCAATAACATAAATCATGATCAAAACTCAACTTTGAGCTATCAAAACCGGACAAATGTCCTCAAAACTTGATAAAATTCAATGCCGAGCCACAAGCTAAACTAACTCAAAAGATAGTTCATGAAAGTCATAAAATGACATTAAATATAACAACATACACCATTTGCCAGTAAATACTTCAAATCCATGAAAACCCGAAATAAAACCTTGGATCGGGAAAACTCTCCTTTCCAAAGGACTCACACCTTTACATTTTCAAAACATCTTATGATGTACTATATGCATATTTCCAAAATATCCATTGTTAGTCCCATATGGCTTAACAAGTATTGTAGAGGGGGGGGGGGGGGGGGGGGGGTTGAATGCAATACTCAAAATTTTCACAATTTTAATTCTATTATTGAAAAACTTTCAACCAGAATTACACATAGAAACTAAAGACTGTTGCGGAAAAGAACAGATAAACTATTCTAACAATATTTCACAAAGTATACTAAACAAAACAACTTAGAACACTTAGAACAAAGCTATAAAGTTCTTAAGCAAAATGGAGAATTCTTGCACTGAGAGAGTTTTCCAGAAGGCGTGGTTTGTATGGGAACATCTTCTTCCTTTTATAGTGTGAAAAGTGTGATAAGCATTAAATGTTTGGGACACTTGTCATCAGGAGATTTGCTTGAAGATGTTGACTTCTAAAAAGTTGATATGTCTTTATCACCTTTTTCTTGGTACTAGGTATAGAACCCATGCTGAAAGGGACTTTAACTGAAAATGGATAAAAAAATATTCACTTTTATCTGGCAAAGGATATTGTCCCATAATAAATGATCTTCTTGATGTGTATTCCAAGACAATCACACCGATGGTGTTCCACCGATATAATTGATCTTGGACATTGAAACCATCTGCAAGGAAAACCATTGAAACAAAGATCCCACCGATTTGAGCAACATGATCGGTGGGAAGCTTCTGCCGACGAGAAGAAGGTCGGTGGAGAGGATGTCCACCGATGTGTGAGGACACAATCGGTGGAAAGCGACTTGTATGAATGTTGAGAAGAGTCTTCTTATTTCCACAATGAGAATGTCTTCAAGCTTGGTTTCGGTTGATCTTCGACTTCACCGAACAATTAATATATTGTACAAGTCATTACAAAAGAACCATGCTAAAATATTATAACTATGATATAGGAAAAACATCGGTGAGTCAATTTCAAATCTTGGTGACCCAACATCCACAAAATGCATTTTCATAATAAATAGATTACATTTATCACATAAATCAACAACTCATTTTTTATGCATGATTTATTCATCACATTTTCCCAAAATTCCAAATATAAGTGTTTTACCATATTTACAACCATAAATATTTCAAAGGTTAAAACTCATCAAATAACTCAACATTGATACTTTTCATGTAAAACACATAATCACTTGGAAAATAACATTTTGGCATGTACAAAGTTTTCGCAAAGTAACTTGAATTCACCTTGCTAGATTAAGCTAAATCTAGATTTTCCCAAACGTTTGCTCCTTTGAAGAAACACGAATCCTCAAACTCCAAATCTTCCAAAAACCTAAATCCACAATTTCCAACCATAAATATTTATCCCCAAACACTTAGAATCATTTCCCCCAACATATTACATCCAAAATCACCAATACATCGAAACCCTAATTTCCAAAATGAAGAGAAGAGAAGATTACCTCAACCATCAAGTGAATCCACCAACCAAACACTTCTAGTGTTACCAAAGTGAGCATCAATCTTCGTTTCCTCAATAGGGATGGAAGGGTTTGGAAAAAGGGTTAGGTAAAACCTTAGAAAGTGTAGAAATCCAACCAAAAAGGAAATGAGATAAGGAATACTAATCTCAACCTATAAATCCTTGTTAAGAGAAGGGAGAGAGGCTTTGATTTACAAGATTTGTGGTTTCAAGGGCTTCAAATTGGTTTAAAGGGTTAGGGTTCGGTTTGGAAGAGTTTAGAGAGAGAGAGGTAACATAATAATGAAAGGAAGCTGAAGTTTGTGGGTTTAAAACCCTCTGGAGCCCGTCGGCGAAAGTGACACCGCGAAAGTCTTTCGTCGGGCATACTCGCCCGCTACCCAAAACGCATGCGGTACATTTTCGGCGATACTGACACTGCGAAAGTGACCATGTCACTATCGCGAGTGTCATACTCGTTGGCCTCTCCCCACCTCTCGGTACATACTGGGCGATAGTGCCCTGGTGAGAGTGACCATGTCACAATCGCCGGGCATTCTCGCGGTTCTTGTACCGAGCCCAAACTTGGCCATATTTCTCGAGAGATCCAATTTGCATTACGTGTCCCACCTTCCAATGCAACACCTTGTCTTTTTATTAATTCTAAATGGATTCATTTAAAATTTGAGTTAGGATTTTCGGGGTGTTACAATCCTCCCAACCTTAAAGAGATTTCGTCCTCGAAATCTAGTCCTCACGCAACTAATGGCCACCACGCCCAACACATTCCAAATTCCCTCGGTTTCAACCCGGTTCAAATTTATTTCCCACAGAATTGCCCACAACGGCTTGTTGGTGTTACTCACAACAATTCCCGCTTAGGCGTAAACACTTACATCCAATTGAAGGCCTAATTTGCTAGTGTGGCTTTCGACCACGAGACTTAAGTTGCCTCCCAACCTTAAGTGATCCATACTTTCCCAACGACAGATTCGAACTCCCCAATCATACCACATTCATATGTTCTTAAATGTTCTCTCCAAATCAACCCAACGTTTAATCACTATCAGTATCAGCCAAAATTTCAGAATCCTCAAATAGTCCCACTACCGAACTAGTATTTACTCTCAACGGGTTTCATTAACTCCAGTCATCGAAGGTCATCACTGACCCATCAAATACGTAACTCCAAAGATACGTCCAATCATTAATCATCCAACCGACAATTCCTTTTATCACATAAGAAAATCATTTCACTAAGTCCACTTATCACAATTGAACATCTTAAAATCACTACCACCATTACCATCATTCCTTTAAAATCGGATTACAATCCCCCGATTACACTAACGGTTCTCGACCTTGGAATCAAAAATTGACAACTAGTCATACCACTAAGTTCTGAATCACAGCAGAACTCTACACACAAGTTTCATTCCTCGAGCATTCTCACAAACCAAAGGTTACCAATATGATGTCCATAAGGTCCTACACGTCCCTTTATGTGAAAATCGGACAAGACCCAAAACAAAGTTGCCAATAAGACTACCAACACTAACGGAAGATGCCACAAGTCTAACTTTCCAGTTACAAAATATGTCGACTCTACAAACAGCGTTACTTGGCTTACGATACCAACACGCATTAGAATACTCATCCTTCCACTGACGAAGCTCTACTCACACTTACTTTTACCCGGGGTTACTTGGCCTTTCCAGGGTCCTAATGAGTTCAAGGGTCTCAAGTGTATTATTTAACAAATATGGTAATCGAAAGCTTTTTATAGAATTTTCAACACAAAGATTTTCATATCAAATTAACCGCACGCATCAAAACTACTACTATCAGTTAGGCAGTTGTGTAAAAATGGACACACTCGTCCCACATATGAAAATCATCTTGAAAACCATTTCACCAAAATTTATATCGTCAACAAAGCGCAAAAGCACACAAACAACTTCTCTGAAAAGAACCGATACGGTCCTAGCATGGATTGATCTATGTTATGCACGTAAGGTAATTTTCCCACTTTAAATATTACGCAACCCAAAAAGTCTATACGTGCCTCAAAAGGGTTTGAATGTCACCCGATTCCAAAAACTTCCTTTTCAAATCATGGAATAGCATGAAACAAAAATTCACCAACAAGGTGCGCACACGTTAGTTTATTTCACAAAACGGTGAAACAATCCCATAAATGTACTTGGGTAAAAACATAACATGATTTGCGTTAGTTCTAAGTTTGAAGACAAACTCAATATGTTTTCATTATTCAAATATGTCGACTAAAACGTCAAGAGGAGATTTCAAATTTGGAATAAGTATGCAAGCTTGTAACACTCTCTTAGTGGTTTTCTTGAAACGAAATTACATGTGTCAAATCATTTGTAACAAATTTCAAAAGATGAAATTCTTTAAATCAATATTCAAAATCTTCTCATCTAGTCATATAATGCCATAAGAGTAAACATTTGTGACCATACCCACACCTTAATGTGTTTTCCCAAAACTTAGGAGAAATAGGTGTTTGTAAACGATTGACACCAAAAGAGTTTAAATCGACTTCGAATGTTGGCTCATACAAACAGTGCGTATTAACGTTCCAAAATTTTAAGCAATTCCATGCACCCTAAGTTAGGACAATTAATTTTCCAAAATCTCCATCACGGAGCATTTACACCAAAATTTCGCATTCGCAATACAAAACGTTGAAATGACAATGTTTCAATCTTACTCGTTAGGATACTCAAAATACCCATTTTCTCCAAAATCAAAAGGTTTACAACTTTCCAAAATACTCATCAATCAAAAGTTGACCGAAGTTCAACGACTCACATTTTCATGTTTCAAAATGTACCGTATCGCAAACCGTGCATAAACCCCCACAAGTTTAAAACGTATCCTTGACCAAACGACTCTCAATTGTGAAATGAATCAATAAAACATTTTCATTCACGATACACTTATCAAAGCTTTCGAGGGTTAGTGACTACCAATTTATGCACATCCTTAGATCAATACCATGCGTTTGCAAGGAAGGGCAATAAAATGCTCATCTAGTCGGAAGCACATAAGGCAAATTATTAAGAAGTACAATTAGCATGTTCTCTCATGCATTACTCACGCCACGTATAAATCAATCCGTACAATTAAATAAATTGTAACAAAACGTGCTAACACAACTCTTTGAAAGAGAAATTACGCGACATCAAAGTTCCAAAAACATTCCGTTTGGTCGCCTTACGGCATAAGTAACACTTCTCAACAAAACCTGAAAGAGTCAAAATGCCCAATACAATCCAAAATCAACACACGCAATAGTTAAAGTATGCTCCTTACAAAATTTGTACCCACACGACCCAACACGTCGTAAAACGAAACTTCGTAAAACTCCATGGGCTCAATTGCCTAAACTCAACCAAATGGTGCCAAGCCTTTCGCTTCCAACAACCAAATTGCATAACGCAAAACCATGGCCAAAATGCCAAAACTCCCAAAATTCCCTTTTGTTGTAATACGATTTAAACAACACTCTCGATAAAACTTCCATTAAATAAATTTTCCAATAAAACTCATCATAGCCATAATGGAAGATAACTTTCCGTCCAAACTTTAACATATGTGGAGGAGATCCAATGTTAAAGTCATAAGCCGTAGTTACTTGTCCAATAACTTAAACATCATGAAAATATGGATATCAATGTATCCGAAAGTAACGTTGGTCAACGACAAAACAAAGCAAGCCCCGACAGAGTTTGTAACTCCTCGCAATAAAATAACTTTCATGCACGTTCAAAACCATGATTTAAATCTTGTGTGTGTGTTAACCATTTTTATGAGATCTTGTAACTCAATCCACAAGAGGATTCGAAACACAAGAAGTAACTGTTACAATTTATTTCAAAATAAGTTATGTACATGAATTTAGTCGGCACTCAACATCTCAACCCATACTTCTCCAAATCTCTCCGGTCACACTACCGTCATCTGGATGTTCAAACCTCTTAAGGTAAAGTTGGGAATTACATCGATTAACCTTACGATTCTTCCTCGAATCAAAGTCGTTTCAAAAAGTCCATGGTTCTAATCCAACCATCAAGTCTTGACCCGAAACGGTCCACTTAAAGCAATTATCATGTTTATTGTCACCCCAAGTGACTAATACTAAAATCGGCAATCTTTTCCAACAACTATTCGCTTAGAAACTTCTTTACTACTCCCAACGGTAATCACATTAAAGCATTTCAAGTAAGCACATGTAACGAGTAGGTTCACCATAACACTGGCCAGGTAAAATTATGAACGTACCGTACATGCTTATCCTTGCTACCTTCAACGTGATTCTCGTTTCTAACGACTCCATCAACCTCAAAGCATCCTATCTTAATGTGCCTAATAGTGCAATTTTGCTTTCTCTCACTTAAAAGATCGCTAGTTTGAGTCTAGGTATTCAAAATCAACACCTAATTCTCTCAAACTTATGATCTGATACCAACTTGTAACACCCTCAAAATTGGAACGAGCAACTAAATAAATTTTTCGATGAAATAACCCAAAAGTAGTTAAATTCATTCCTACAAATCATTCCT
The DNA here is from genome assembly GCA_033807775.1 of Saussurea involucrata. Taxonomy (NCBI): domain Eukaryota; kingdom Viridiplantae; phylum Streptophyta; class Magnoliopsida; order Asterales; family Asteraceae; genus Saussurea; species Saussurea involucrata. Next base: position 3,543,306 of record CM066317.1, read on the forward strand.
GGAAGTACCTCGGAAATTTAAACATTATAGTTTCTACAACTAAAAACTTAAGATGGGCGTTACTTAACACGACACAAGTTGCTAGTCCCAAATAACATGCGGAAGATTCACTAATCAACATCATCTCTCGTGTACTCTACTAGCACTCGCCACTTCACAGTGTAGCTAAAGCTACTCCCAACCTGAGCCTGTTGCACATGCCGACAAATAAAAAGGGGTAGGCTAACGCCTAGTGAGTTCAAGCATTTTATCATGACTATAAAAATTCATAAATCAAGAGGGGTGTATTTTTAGTCATGATTCCAAAAGAGTTTACTTTAAATGCAAATCACTCATTTTCCAACTCACACCATTCCCATGATAAAATCTTTAATATAACATAATTTCCCAAAATAGACTCATTTCCAAAATCGACGTGAAAGGTGAAACGTCATTTGATACTCGAAGCGATTAAATTCATAAATATTCGCCATTATTCCAAAACATCCCAAAACATGGATGAAACATAATCCACAACTCATATAACGTGGAAAAGCAATTCTCATAAATATGATACGTCACCAAAAACATGGATAAACACAAATACCCAAAACAACACCTTTCGGTGACGGGGGAGACCCGTATACATCGCATGTGACGGAACACTAAAGTGAGTCACCTACTATGCAATAAAAACACCCACGTGGATTACTCTCGTAAACTGAGCTCAATCACTCCAGATCTATTGCCCGCGAGACTAGGGAGCCCCCAACTTCAACCACACCAGGTCTATACATTGGGTCACCAAATCCACAACAGCACATTTGGGATTACACCTTACTGCCCATGAGACGACGCCCGACCATCTAGGTCCACACATTACTTATCATGGATCCTGATGCCTATTCCGTGCTATAAAAGAAACTAACGTCCCGTAAACTGAGCTCAATCAATCCCGACCTCTTGCCCGCGAGACTAAGGGGAAACTCAAATGCCTCTGGATCCATAGCTAACAACGTCTAAAACTTTTCCTGACCTCAAATAAATAAACATAATGCATTCAAACATGCAATTCCCCAATAACATAAATCATGATCAAAACTCAACTTTGAGCTATCAAAACCGGACAAATGTCCTCAAAACTTGATAAAATTCAATGTCGAGCCACAAGCTCAACTAACTCAAAAGATAGTTCATGAAAGTCATAAAATGACATTAAATATAACAACATACACCGGTTTCCAGTAAATACTTCAAATCCATGAAAACCCGAAATAAAACCTTGGATTGGGAAAACCCTCATTTCCAAAGGACTCACACCTTTACATTTTCAAAACATCTTATGATGTACTATATGCATATTTCCAAAATATCCACAAAATGCATTTTCATAATAAATAGATTATATTTATCACATAAATCAACAACTCATTTTTTATGCATGATTTATTTATCACATTTTCCCAAAATTCCAAATATAAGTGTTTTACCATATTTACAACCATAAATATTTCAAAGGTTAAAACTCATCAAATAACTCAACATTGATACTTTTCATGTAAAACACATAATCACTTGGAAAATAACATTTTGGCATGTACAAAGTTTTCGAAAGTAACTTGAACCCACCTTGCTAGATTAAGCTAAATCTAGATTTTCCCAAACGTATGCTCCTTTGAAGAAACACGAATCCTCAAACTCCAAATCTTCCAAAAACCTAAATCCACAATTTCCAACCATAAATATTTATCCCCAAACACTTAGAATCATTTCCCCCAACATATTACACCCAAAATCACCAATACATCGAACCCCTAATTTCCAAAATAAAGAGAAGAGAAGATTACCTCAACCATCAAGTGAATCCACCAACCAAACACTTCTAGTGTTACCAAAGTGAGCCTCAATCTTCATTTCTTCAATAGGGATGGAAGGGTTTGGAAAAAGGGTTAGGTAAAACCTTAGACAGTGTAGAAATCCAACCAAAAAGGAAATGAGATGAGGAATACTAATCTCAACCTATAAATCCTTGTTAAGAGAAGGGAGAGAGGCTTTGATTTACAAGATTTGTGGTTTCAAGGGCTTCAAAATCGGTTTAAAGGGTTAGGGTTCGGTTTGGGAGAGTTTAGAGAGAGAGAGGTAAAATAATACTGAAAGGAAGCTGAAGTTCGTGGGTTTAAAATCCTCTGGAGCCCGTCGGCGAAAGTGACCATGTCACTTTTGCCGGGCATACTCGCCCGCTACCCAAAACGCATGCGGTACATTTTCGGCGATAGTGACACTGCGAAAGTGACCATGTCACTATCGCGAGTGTCATACTCGCTGGCCTCTCCCCACCTCTCGGTACATACTGGGCGATAGTGCCCTGGCGGGAGTGACCATGTCACAATCGTCGGGCATTCTCGCGGTCCTTGTACCGAGCCCAAACTTGGCCATATTTATCGAGAGATCCAATTTGCATTACGTGCCCCACCTTTCAATGCAACACCTTGTCTTTTTATTAATTCTAAATGGATTCATTTAAAATTTGAGTTAGGATTTTCGGGGTGTTACATCACGGTCTCACAAAAACAAATTGGTCTCACGTGAACCCAACCCTTATTGTTATTTTTAATTTATCTTTTATGTTCTCCAAAATTGGGCTACAAAAAGAAATATATTTAGCTTTTGTAAAGAAAAAGCAAAATGATATGTTCGATTATTTTATTTACAGCCATCGTGAATTTAATATACAAACCTAGCAGATAATTTTCTATAAAGCCACATGGTCCATTTAAAACTCAAAAATAATAGATACATTTATTGTTAGAATAAAGTCAAGTTTTTTATTCGTCCGGTTTTTTATCGAGCAATAAAGTCAAGAAAAAAAACTAGTAATATGTTATTTCACACCAAACATCAAGGTAAGTGTAACATCACAGACCAACTGTATTAGATATTGTCCGCTTTATCCATACACCTGGTGTATAATGACTTTTTTCTTGGAAGGTGTTTTATTTTGTAAAATGGGTATGCCTATTTAGGATTTTGTAATTTTGTTTTTAATAAAGTTTTTCATGGGATTTCATCCCTTTTTCCAAATTTGGTGTAATGTTAAACTAAAGTTCTAAATGACATGAGTTGTGATGTGACGGCAGATCAAACCTCAAATCTTAGGAGTTACAACGAAATCAATCAAATCACAACGTTTTTTAAGGTATGACTTATAACAATAAATCTCTATATTTGAAGGCCCAAGAGTGTTTGATTAAAAGATTAATTCCTCTAATAACCCAAAATTTCATTTCAAATTAATTTGGGACGAAAGAACCCCTAATTAAAAGATTTTAATAATAATTATGTATTTAGAATATTAGATGGTCAATTAGAGCATCTCCAATGGAAGTTCTTATAAGGCCACCCGTACCGTCCTCGGGTACGGGATCGGGTAAGGCCGAGGTGGCAAGCGGGTTCGGGAAGGGTTCATCGGGTAGGGGTACGGGGGGGGGTAGCATGCGGGTTCGGGGAGCGGGTTCACCAACCCGATGATACCCGTTGCATATTTAATTTTTTTTAACTTTTTTAAACAATACCGTTTACCAACGGGTATTTTACAATTTTTTTTTTCAAATTATACACACTATATATATTAACCTATATCATCTTATTTTTTCACACCAAACATACTTTCTTCCATTTCTCTCAAATTCAATACATTCTTCCATTTCTCTCAAATTCAATACATTCTTCCATTTCTCTCAAATTTCATCATGAATCCAAACACCACACCTACATCCCGTCGTAACCGATCGGATACACCGCAACAAGACCCGGAGCTTGGCTTCCAAGCGTTTTCTCAACACGGTTATATTCCGCAACCGGCCCCGAACGTTGGTTTCCAACAATTTCCGCAACACCCGTATATTCCTCATCAATTTACATATCTAGGTTTGATTCAACAAGGTTTTACTCCCGCCAATTACCAACTTCCTCAACCCGCAATCGATCTCGACGACGAAACCCAACAACCGCACACACCACAATCGATCTCCACACAACAATCAATCCCGGAACCATCAAACCCGACACCAACGCAAAAAGGAAAAAAGAAAAAATATGAAAATAGAGCCACCCGACAGATGTGGACTAAAGAGGAGGAAGTCGCGTTAGTGTCGGCGTGTGTTGACGTTTCGGAGGACCCCGTTGTCGGTAACGCACAAACCGGTGGTAATATTATTATTATTATTATTATTATTATTATTATTATTATTGTTATTATTATTGTTATTATTATTAATATTCTTGTTATTATTCTTATACTTGAATTTATATAAATGTAGACAGTTTTTGGAACCGAATCTCGAAGGTGTTCTATAATTCTATGGGTCGCCAATATTATAGAACATTTCATCAACTGAACACCAAGTTCAAAGACCTCAACAAGAAAATTATGTGTTTTGCCGGCATCTACAACAACTTGGTCAATAATAGATCAAGCGGAATGAGTGAAGCCGATATTTTACGAATGTCACACCACCGGTACCAAGGGGATATTGGGGTTGCTTTCACCCATGAACAAGCTTGGGATGTCCTCAAAAAATGTCCAAAATGGTCACCGGTTCCAACGATGTCGACAAATTCATCCTGGGGTTCAAAACGTACCAAACCTTCCGATGATGACGATGAAGATGTTCGGGTCGACGAGGTCGAGCAACTTCAACGACCCATCGGGAGAAACAAGGCAAAAAAAACATCAACGAGTAATACGGTCGGGTCGAATCCGGACGAAAGTGTTACTCAGTTGTTGACGACCATAAGCTCGTTCAACGAGCAGATTGAGGGTACAATGGAGTACAAAATGAAAAAACTTGAACTCGAACAACAAAAGTTGGAACTCGAACGAGAAAAACGATATGAACAAGACTTCGAGTTTTTCATAGCCCCGCATGATCACCTTTCGGGAGATGTTTTGAGGGCTACTTTAGCGAGAAAAGAGAAAATTAGAAAATATCATAATTTTTAGTGTTTTGTATTTTGTAATTTTTATTTTTTTAGTGTTTTGTATTTTGTAATTTTTAACTTTTTAATGAATGATATGAATTTTTATTTTTATTATTTATCTTATTTTTATTTATTAAAAATATATAAATATTTTTATTTTGTTAAATAATTAAATGTATAAATAAAAGAATTAAAAAAGATGAGGTGGCAATTGGGTTCAGTGGGTTCAGTGGGTTAGCGGTACTCTACTTTTGGGTAAGGAGGGTAGGAAAGAGAAAAGCTGATGTGGCGCTGAGGTGGCAAGTGGGTTCATTGGGTTCATTGGGTAGTGGTACTCATGGCCTAAGAACCTTGTTTTTGAGCTTTGTTATGCCATCTCATTTTCATCTCATTAATTTAAAAATTCATATAAAAATCCACAATAGTAGTTCTTATAAGAACCTTATTTTTGTGGGTCCCATGTATTTGTCTACATCAATAATTATTTTATATTTATAAATAAATATTAAATATTAAATTTAAGTGCCAATAGGAATGATGACATTGACATTTTACACAAACTTCATGGTAAAAACCAAGGTTCTTGAATAAGAACGCAAATGAAATAACTCTCCACAATAATAATTCCTACAAGCAACTTCACTTTTTAGTTATAAAACCTTGCATAGGAGATGCTATTAGAAACTTAACAAAAGAAAAATACTAGAATTTTTGTTTGGGCACGCGAATCACGGTGTCGACGTATATTGTGACACATGCCCATTCACCTTAAGAATCAATGTGGATTAGATTGCAGGTCGGGTTTTGAATGACTCAGCTGGGTCAGACCATCGATCAATCACGTTAATCATCCATTGCCGTCTGCTTTCTCTCATTACATTTTCCGACCAAATCTCCTCCCATATCCTCTCGATTAACTGATCAGATTAACCAAGGTTTGTTGAATTTTGCATATTTTCATGTGGATCACAAGTATTTTCAGATTCCTGGTACTGTATCACTTTAATTGTATACTAACTTTACTGTGACTTTTTGTTGATGTAGAGGTTTTCGATCCGATTCCGTTGTTGTCAAGTTGTTTCAGTTCAGATCCTTCGTTTAGCAGAGTAAAAGTAAGTTTTGATCTCATCTACTTCGTATTTTTCATCCATTGCCGTCTGCTTTCTCTCATTACATTTTCCGACTAAATCTCCTCCCATATCCTCTAGATTAACTGATCAGATTAACTGAGGTTTGTTGAATTTTGCATATTTTCATGTGGATAACAAGTATTTCAAGATTCCTGGTACTGTATCACTTTAATTTTATACTAACTTTACTGTGACTTTTTGTTGATGTAGAGGTTTTCGATCCGATTCCGTTGTTGTCAAGTTGTTTCAGTTCAGATCCTTCGTTTAGCAGAGTAAAAGTAAGTTTTGATCTCAACTACTTCATATTTTTTCATGTAGACACGGAATATGCTCCGATTTGCTACACTGTATCACTAGATCGTTGTAAAATACTGTAAATCTCGTTGATGTGGAGGTTTTTGATTCGATTCGACTATTTTTCAAGTTAGTTCGGTTTATATTTGGGCTAAATGAGTTATTTTCGTTCTATGTGTTGGTAAAAATGGCGATTAGGTAGCAGTCAACAGTGATTTGAGAGTGAGTAACGCGATTTGGTTCTGTAACTTATGCTGCAGGGTAGATAATGGCTGTGACGCATCTCCATGGAACTCTTCATGTAACGATCTATGAAGTTGATAAGCTTCGTATCAGTAATGGTGGCGGCAATATATTCACGAAGGTATACCATAAGGTTTTTCGTTAAAATCAGCTTGTAGTCTCGCTGTATTAATTTAGCATCTGTTTCCTTTGGTGAGAATGGTGGATAACAGATTTATAGTGGTTGAGTCTGGAAAAAAGTTCAACATTTGGTTTTGATTGTCACGTAGGTTAAGTTACTTCAAAATTGATAAGAAAATCGTGGATAACTGAATTTTACTTAAAAAGTGCTACTCCTTTAAAGTATTATGCTTTGGATCTAGAACAATAAGGATTTTTCTGTGTTTTTGCAAGTTTTGACTTTATAAAGTACTAGATCTGAATACAAAATCATATTCGGACCATGATTGCCTATGGAGGGAAGCATTAGTTATTTTGAATAACAAAAAGAAGCTGGATATTATGTGGTGATCATGGCAGTTGTGATTTCTTTTAGATTATATCACCTAAAGACTAATAAACCACCAGTTTTTTTTTTTCATGCAATGCAGTTATCTCTTGCAACAAATGAGATTTTTGACATGGGGGTCTTACAAGTACTGGATGCTTGCACTTACATGTCATGCGAGTCATCTTAACTGGAAGCTTTGTGTTCATGTTTTGAGCTAATTATTGGTTTTCTTTGATGACCGAGATTCCTGACCTTAATGATTACATATGACATTTAACTTGATATATATGCATTGTTATGATGTTACAACTGGTGAGCATTAGGATACAAGCAGATGCCTTTTTAATACGCTAGCTGAAAGATCATTCTGTAAAAATATTGCTGACCCTGTTTGGTCTGAGAGCTCAGATTGTTCTCATGAGTAGTCATCTAGTATTTTCGAGCTCAGTTTGGTATGACAAGCCACTTGTAGAACATGGTTTCTGGTAGTCATATAGGTTTCAGACCAACTATCATTTGCAATGAAATCCATGCCTATGACATCTGGTTCCTTGATGGTCTTATTGTTGCCCTGCATTTTCACGTTAAATTTTAATCAATATCTGTACCGTTCACCTGATATCTAAGCTGCCATTCTGGAAAAATAACAAGTCTTTCTGGTGTGGAGTATTTTTTTCCCTTGAATCTATGTTGTCTCATTGTTATTCTGTAGGCTTTGTTTTCTCAAGGCTGCAACCTAACATAATATTTAGGCTTTTGGAGTAACGGGTTTCTCATTGATGTTATTCTTATGGCAGATCGTGGCTAACATAGAAGAGACTGTTGGCTTTGGGAAAGGAACTCCCAAAATCTATGCAACAATCGATCTAGAAAAATGCAGAGTCGGACGGACTAAGATGATTGAGAAGGAACCTGAAAACCCAAGGTGGTACGAGTCTTTCCACATCTATTGTGCTCACCCAGCTACTGAAGTCGTATTCACTGTTAAGGATGATAATCCCATCGGTGCAACCTTAATTGGAAGAGCTTATATCCCTGTTGAAGAACTCTTAGATGGGGAAGAAATAGATAAATGGATTGAGATCTTGGATGATGACCGAAATCCCATAAGTGCTGGTTCCAAAATCCATGTGAAGCTACAGTATTTTGATGTTACTCAAGATCGTAACTGGGATCACGGAATTAGAAGTGGCAAGTACCCTGGAGTTCCTTACACATTCTTCTCTCAGAGACAAGGATGTCGGGTTTCCTTGTATCAAGATGCTCATGTACCCGACAATTTCATCCCTAAAATACCCCTTGCTGGTGGCAAGTTCTATGAGCCACATAGATGTTGGGAAGATATATTTGATGCCATCACTAATGCAAAACACTTCATCTATATTACTGGATGGTCTGTTTACACTCAGATAAGTTTGATAAGAGATACAAGGAGGCCAAAGGCTGGAGGAGAAGTTATGCTTGGCGATCTTCTAAAAAAGAAAGCTAGCGAAGGTGTTAGGGTTCTTATGCTTATTTGGGATGACAGAACCTCTGTAGATGTACTTAAGAGAGATGGATTAATGGCCACCCATGATGAAGATACCGAAAACTACTTCAATGGTACCGATGTGCATTGTGTTTTATGCCCCCGAAACCCTGATGATGGTGGAAGTTTCATTCAGGACCTTCAAATCTCCACCATGTTCACTCATCACCAGAAAATCGTAGTGGTGGACTCCGAGATGCCCAGTGGGGAATCGCAGAACAGGAGGGTGGTGAGTTTTGTTGGCGGCATTGATCTCTGTGACGGGAGATACGATTCCCCCTTCCATTCTGTTTTCAGAACACTAGACACCGCTCACCATGACGATTTCCACCAGCCCAACTATACCGGAGCTTCCATAACCAAAGGTGGGCCCAGGGAGCCGTGGCACGACATACACAGCCGACTTGAAGGACCAGTGGCTTGGGATGTGCTGTTTAATTTCGAACAACGCTGGAGAAAGCAAGGTGGGAAAGATCTTCTGGTTAACTTAAGAGAACTTGATGGCATCTTAACCGCCCCTTCTCCAGTCATGTTCCCTGATGACCAAGAGACATGGAATGTCCAGGTGTTCCGGTCCATCGATGGTGGGGCCGCTTTTGGGTTCCCCGACACACCAGAAGATGCCGCAAAAGCAGGTCTTGTTAGCGGAAAGGATAACATAATTGACCGAAGTATTCAAGATGCTTATATTCATGCTATAAGAAGAGCAAAACACTTCATCTATATTGAAAACCAGTATTTCCTTGGAAGCTCTTACGCCTGGGATTTCAATGATATTAAGGGTGAGGATGTTGGTGCTTTACACGTCATCCCGAAGGAACTTTCTTTAAAGATCGTTAGCAAGATTGAGGCTGGGGAGAAGTTTACTGTTTATGTTGTGGTTCCCATGTGGCCTGAAGGGATCCCGGAGAGTGCATCTGTTCAAGCGATATTAGACTGGCAAAGGAGGACGATGGAGATGATGTATAAAGATATTGTTGGGGCTCTTCAAGCTAAGGGCCTTGAGGATGATCCGAGAGATTATCTCACGTTTTTCTGTCTTGGAAATCGTGAGGCGAAGAGGGATGGGGAATATGAACCTTCGGAAACACCGGAGCCCGGTTCTGATTATATGAAAGCTCAGGAGGCCCGACGCTTCATGATTTATGTGCATGCGAAAATGATGATAGGTAAAGTGTCCTTTCCTCATGCCTCTTGCCTGAAAATCTTATATTTAGAATCTGAACTATTTGTTATGAATTTAACCTTTTTATTCTAGCATGGGTGAATGATGCAAAGAATGTCTTCTTTAAAAAGACAATCTTCATTAGTTCGTCTTGTTGGAGTCCCATGTCGGTTAGACACGGACCATCAAACCTGTCTGTCTGTATGTGTATATATATATATATATATGTAGGGTTGGGTCACCGGTGAGAAGTTGAGGTTAACGTGAGAAGCGTGAGAAGTGGTTATCAACCGTCGGATGAGAAGTGGATGCACATTAGGATGAGATGCACCAAGATGCACTGGATCAATTTCCTTCTAAAGCTCAATTCATGGGAGGGCATTTGATTAAAAATAATCAACGGTTCAGATCCACTTCTCACGCTTCTTACGTTAACCTCAACTTCTCACACGATCCTTCGCCGATATGTATATAGACGAAAGATCGTGTGAGAAGAAGAGTTAAGGTGAGAAGATAAGAAGGGATCTCGAACATTGATCACTTCTAATCGCCTCATTTTTGGAGGCATTCTCTAGTTTCAATTTGAGGGGACTTGTAGGAGTCTCACATCACCGAGACACGGATCATCAAACCTGTATGCACGTAGAAATTCCCTTCTTGTACGGTACATTACAAAATAAAACTTATAGTCCCACGTTTTGCGTGACAATTAAGCTGCAACTAGACATGACCTAGTGGGACAAAAATGCATTTTTTCTGTCTCACCAAAATGGGTGGAACAAAAATCATGGAGGTGGAACAAGTTTGGTAAAAATGGGAGCAACGTATAGCCATGTTTTCTTATTTTATCTCTAACGTTGCACCTTCCATGTTACAGTCGACGATGAATACATAATAGTCGGATCCGCCAACATCAACCAGCGATCCATGGACGGTGCTAGAGATTCCGAGATAGCCATGGGCGCCTACCAACCATATCATCTAGCCACCCGGGGTGCACCAGCAAGAGGTCAGGTCCACGGCTTCCGTATGGCTTTATGGTACGAACACCTTGGCATGCTCGACGACAGCTTCGAACACCCTGAAAACATAGAATGTGTGAAGAAGGTTAATCAGATCGCCGACAGATACTGGGATCTGTTTATCAGTGAGAATCTCGAACAAGACCTGCCTGGCCACCTGCTTCGCTACCCAATCGGGGTTGCTAGCGAAGGGACCGTTACTGAACTTCCGGGATCGGAGTTTTTCCCGGATACGAAGGCACGGGTTCTCGGTGCCAAATCGGATTACCTTCCCCCAATCCTTACCGCCTAAGAAGAGAGAGAGAGAGAGAGAGAGAGAGAGAGAGAGAGAGAGAGGGGTTGTTTTATGGTATAATAAGATGTGGTTTTTTAATTTATGTTTGCATAATATTATGTATTATAATTATCCACAGACATATGTTGGGAACTTTTGTGGTGAGTGGATGCAACTTTTAAGATTTGTGTAATTTTTCTGATGTATGTATGCAATTGCAAACTACTTGTTCTGTTTTATATGTAGCTTGCTTTCTTGTTTTTTTGGAAAGGCTTTTACCCTTCCTACTTTATGTTATGTGGACAACTTTGAAAAATAATCCTAGGAGATAAAAAGAGGTTTTTTTTAACATATATCGAGGAGAACTGGTTTAAGTTTAGCTGAATTGGGAGTCCACGTGGACTCTTCAACGGAGGCTAAAGAGGTACAGAGTCCTCGAGTGTTGGGGAGGGGTTACAAATTGTCCAAGAGTATCGAGTTATAGAGTGACATACCTTGACGCTTATATGATGACAACCGTACAAAAGAATCCTAGAGAAAGGATCGTGAGTTTTTTAAGGTGTAGACATTGATTCTGATACCTTTAGATAACTTTTTAAGAGCATCTACAAATAGATCTTTTAAAATAACTTTTAAGAACATTTTCAAAAGATTTTAAGCAAAATTCTCTAAATGGATTTTCTAATTTTCTTTCTCTCCAAAATGGATAAAAGATAAGGCCATCCGCAGCGCCTCGGGCTCGGGCTCGCCTGCGGGCTCCTGCGGGCAGCGGTGCGGGGTACGCGGGCTTGGGGCTCGGGGTCGGGGTGTGGGTTTGAAAACCCGATGAACCCGAGCATCTCCAACTGCTATTTCCTGTTTTTTTTTAAATCTTCAAAATAAATTCTCCCAAACGGCTAGTTTTATAAAAATAAAAAAAATTCAATTTAATCCCACTATATATATTAACCCTCAACCTCTTATTTTTTCACACCAACAATCTCTCAAATTCTCTCAAACTCTCTCAAATTTCATCATGAATCCAAACAAAACACCTACATCCCGTCGTAACCGACCGGATACACACAACCGCAAGAAGACCCGGAGCTTGGTTTCCAAGCGTTTACACAACAAGGTTATCGTCCGCAATGGTCGCAACAATATCCGGCACAATGGTCGCAACAAAATCCGCCACAATATCCGCAACAATTTCCCCAACAATTTCACCAACAATTTCCTTACCAATTTACACGTCCCGGTTTGATTGAACAAGGTTTTACTCCGGCCAACTACAATATTCCTTCACCCGCAATCAATCTCGCCGACGACATTGTTCCGGAAACCCAACATACTAGCCCGCACACACCACAATCCATTTACACACAACCATCAAACCCGGAACCATCAAACCCGAGACCATCGAGAAAAGGAAAAAGCAAACAATATGAAAATAGAGCCCCCAAACAGATGTGGACTAACGAGGAGGAACTCGCGTTAGTATCGGTGTGGGTTGACGTTTCGGAGGACCCCGTTATCGGTAACGCACAAACCCATGGTAATATTTTTATTGTTATTATTATTATTATTATTGTTATTATTAATATTATTATTATTATTATTATTGTTAATATTCTTATACTTGAATTTACATAAATGTAGAAGGTTTTTGGACCCGAATCGGGGAAGTGTTCTATAGTTTGATGGGTCGCGCCAATTATAGAACAACTCATCAACTCAACACCAAGTTCAACGACCTGAATAAAAAAATTGCTCTTTTTGGCGGCATCTACAACAACTTGGTCAATAATAGATCAAGCGGAATGAGTGATGCCGACATTTCACGAGTGGCACACGAACGGTACCAAGCACAACAAGGGTTTGCTTTCTCTAAAGAACAAGTTTGGGAAGTCCTCAAAAAATGTCCAAAATGGGGAGCCGTTCCAACGATGACGACAACTTCATCGCGGGGTTCAAAACGTACCAACCCTTCCAATGATGACGATGACGACAACTCCATCGAGCAACTTCAATGACCCATCGGGAGAAACAAGGCAAAAAAAATCAACGAGTAATACGTCCGGGTCGAATACGAACGAAAATGTTACTCAGTTGTTGACGACGTTCAACGACAAGATTGATGATACAATGGAATACAAAATGAAAAAACTCGATCTCGAAATCGAACGCTCAAAACTCGAACGAGATAGGTTGGAACAAGAACTCGAAATCGAACGCTAAAAACGATTTGAGAAAGACTTCGAGTTTTTCATGACCTCGCATGATCACCTTACGGGAGACGTTTTGAGGGTTACTTTAAAGAGAAAAGAGCAAATTAAAAAATTTCATAATTGGTAGTGTTTTGTATTTTGTAATTTTTATTTTTAATGAATGATATGAATTTTTATTTTTATTATTTATCTTATTTTTATTTATTCAAAAATATATAAATATTTTTATTTTGTTAAATAATTAAATGTATAAATAAAAGAATTAAAAAAATGATGTGGCGCTGATGTGGCATTGAGGGCTTGAGGGTTTTTAGTTATGCGCTGGGGGTGTTTAGGGCTTGAGGGCTTAGCTGATGTGGCGTTGAGGGCTTGAGGGCTTTTATCTATGCGCTGTGGATGGCCTAAGAGAGGTTGTGAAATTATCTAAATTTGAAGAAAACTCTCAAAAATGATTATTATCATAGAGGCATATTTTTTAATTTATTTCAACAATATGAAGCATTAATGTTAAATGTTTAAAAATAGATATTATTTTATTACATGTATATAACATTTTAGGCCTTGTTTGGCAAAAAAAAGCTAGCTTATAAGCTAGTTTTTTTTAGGTACATGTTTAGATGACCATAAGCTAGCTTTTTGAAACGCTACTTGGAGTAGCGTTTTGGTAGCTTTTTGTGAATATTTCAATATTGTCCCTTATTATTATTTACTAATTATTAATAACTAGCAGTGTACCCGCGCAATGCGGCGAGATGCAAAATTTGTCTATATGTAAGAAAAAAGGTATGCGCAATCCATCCAAACAACACATAACATTTTAGCAATTCTTCGATTTACTGACCAAACTTTTTCAAACGGTATTTACCACAACTATTCTGAAGCCAGTATAGTTGGCAAATTGCACAAAACTAATCATCAAACTCACTAACTTTTGGTACAATAATAATAAATCTGGCTCTCAAAAAATTCATGAAACTATATTTAAACACATATAATGATAATATGTTGGTACGTGTAGCCATAGAAGGGGTTCGTGGTCTATTTGGTTTGGTGTCTTGCTAGCCGATACAACCTGAAATTTTTAGATGTCACATAACCAATATATATACTTACATATATATAATTCATGCTTAATGTATCCAACCATAGTAAAGAAGAGAATTTCAAGAAAATAAAAAAAGCACAAATAAAGTATCCTAAAACTCATAATTAATGTAAGTCTTGCATCTTTTCTCCTTTCTGCTCGTTGATCGCTCTTAAAGGTTAAACCTGCTGCACCCTTATTGACATCCTGATTGATGTGTGGCTTACTCAAACCAACAGTCTGTTTAATCCTGTGAAGGTAAAGAAGAAAAAGTGAACAAAGGGTTTCCTTCAATCTATTAAAAAAGTACAAAAGGGCTTTTGCCGAGTAATTGTATATACATGTGAATATCAATCTTTTAATTTGACACACACAAACACATATAATGTATGTAACGCATGCATGTATATGTTGTTTAAATTGAAAAAATGAGAAACATACAATTGGTTGATGGCTTGATCACATCTTTGTTGTTCTTGGATGAGTTCTGCAACTTCTTGTCGTTCAGATCAGTGGAAGAGGAAGATTGATCATTTGATTGAAGCTTTAGCATGAGATCAAAAATCTCTAAGAAGCCACGTTTTCTTATTGTTATTGCATTTTCCACTACTGCTTCTTGATGGTTTCTTCTTTTAATTCTTGAAGAGTAAAAGGAACGACAGAAGAATCTGCCAGAGAGAAGGGAAGTCCTATTACTCGAGTAAGTGACATTTAAAGGCATACATAGATCATTTAGACCGTTTACAAGCATACCAAATACCATTCAAGAAAGTTTGAAACCCATAAAAAGTGACATTTAACCGCACTCTATAAACCGTTTTTTTGATTTTTTTCATGTTCATAAACTGTTTGTTTGAGTTTTATAAATTATTTTTTCAAAAACTTCAAGATTTTTATGTTTCATAAATCATTTTTCGAAATTTTCAAGTTTCATAAATGATTTAATAATCTGTTTGTTGGATTTTTAATTTTAATATATTTTTCTCTAACATGAATAATCATATTTTTTTTCAAAATAATTATATATTTTCAGGCTTAAATAAAGGAAGAAAGGGAATTTAATTAATTTTTTAAATAAAAAAAGATTTGAGTTTAAGTTGTTAGAGAGATAGGAAAAGATAACTACAACAATTAATTTTCAGTTTTATTAAAAATAATAATAGAAATAGCAGAATCAACATGCTTAAATAAAGAAAGAAAATGAATATAATTAATTTTTTAAATAAATTTTTTTTAAGACTTTAAGACTTTTGAAAATATATCATGTGATCGTAGTTAATTGTTTTTATATTCATGTAATCACATTAATTGTTTTTATTAAATTATAGTGTATTATATGAATTTTTTTAACTTCTATAAACCGTTTTTTTCGATTTTTTTATGTTCATAAACTGTTTGTTTGAGTTTTATAAATTATTTTTTCAAAAACTTCAAGATTTTTATGTTTCATAAATTGTTTTTCGAAATTTTCAAGTTTCATAAATGATTTAATAATCTGTTTGTTGGATTTTTAATTTTAATATATTTTTCTCTAACATGAATAATCATATTTTTTTCAAAATAATTATATATTTTTCAGGCTTAAATAAAAGAAGAAAAGAAATTTAATTAATTTTTTAAATAAAAAAATATTTGAGTTTAAGTTGTTAGAGAGATAGGAAAAGATAACTACAACAATTAATTTTCAGTTTTATTAAAAATAATAATAGAAATAGCAGAATCAACATGCTTAAATAAAGAAAGAAAATGAATATAATTAATTTTTTAAATAAATTTTTTTTAAGACTTTAAGACTTTTGAAAATATATCATGTGATCGTAGTTAATTGTTTTTATATTCATGTAATCACATTAATTGTTTTTATTAAATTATAGTGTATTATATGAATTTTTTTAACTTCTATAAACCGTTTTTTCGATTTTTTTATGTTCATAAACTGTTTGTTTGAGTTTTATAAATTATTTTTTCAAAAACTTCAAGATTTTTATGTTTCATAAATTGTTTTTCGAAATTTTCAAGTTTCATAAATGATTTAATAATCTGTTTGTTGGATTTTTAATTTTAATATATTTTTCTCTAACATGAATAATCATATTTTTTTTCAAAATAATTATATATTTTTCAGGCTTAAATAAAAGAAGAAAAGAAATTTAATTAATTTTTTAAATAAAAAAATATTTGAGTTTAAGTTGTTAGAGAGATAGGAAAAGATAACTACAACAATTAATTTTCAGTTTTATTAAAAATAATAATAAAAAAGCAGAATCAGCATGCTTAAATAAAGGAAGAAAAGAAATATAATTAATTTTTTAAATAAAAAAAGATTTAAGACTTTAAGACTTTTAGTCTATATGCTTTATAAGATAGTATAGATAATAAATATTAATTTTTTAATTTTAATTATGATTAATTAATAAATGTTAATTAATATTAACTTAAAATTATTAAATTAATTTTTAATTATACATTGATATTAAATTTTAATTATTTAGAGTTATTGTTAATCATATAAATTATTTTTATTTATTTTTTAATATTAATGAATATATTTTAACTATCACTTAATATTATTTTTTTAATTATTATTTGATTATTTTTTCATATTGTATGTAACGGTTGTTTAAAATCATAAGCTAATATATATATTTTTTTCTAAAACTTGTTTTAATAAATTCAAAATTTATAGTATATATGTAATAATAAATTTTAAATTCCTTTTAATTAACATGTTATATTATTTAATTTTTCTTTATTACATTGGTTGTATTAATTAACATATTATATTGTTATAAATTTGTTTTAATTACATAATTAAATATTGTAATTGATAATTATTTGAAGATGTCCTTTTTGGTCATTTTACACGCTTATAAGCTAGTTTTGTCAAACATGACTTTTTCATCAGCTACCTTATCAGTCAACAGCTAGCTTATCAGCTAGTTTGCCAAACATAGCCTTAATAATATACTGAAAGAGAATCTATCAAAGTTGAATGTAACCTTTTTTATAGAGATTTTGATTTTGATTCTTCACTTTAATGAAGTTTTGAATAATATCTTGTTTAAAAAAAAGATTTGAAGATATATTAAGAACATTTTTTTTGAATCAAATTATATTAAGAACAAAATATGTTGTTTAGATATATTTTAATATTTAATTATTAGGTGAAGTTTTTCAAATTCATAAGTCCATTTGTTTATTTTGTGTTCAAAATAGTACAATATCTTACGCATTGTTTGGCAAAAAAAAGCTAGTTTATAAGCTAGGTGTTTTTCTAGGTACATGTTTGGATTAAGCTAGCTTTTTGAAACGTTACTTGGAGTAGTTTTTCAGTAGTTTTTTTTTTCATTTTTTGTGAATATTTCAAAATTGCTCTTATTAATATTAATTATTATCTATTAACTATTATTATAAATTAATATTAATTAATTAATATTAATTGAAAATTATTAAATTAAGTTTTAGTTATATATTGATATTAATTTTTAATAGTTATTGTTTATCATATAAATTATTGTTTATTTATTTTTTAGTATTAATCAAATATTTTAATTATCAATTATTATTTAACTAATTTTTAATTTTGTATGTAACAGTTATTTAAAAGGATAAATTAATATATATTTTTTCTAAAACTTGTTTTAGCAATTTCAAAACTTATTGTATATAATATGTAGTTATAAATTTTAAATTCTTTTAATTAACATATTATATTATTTATTTTTTTACTACATTGATTGTATTAATTAACATATTATATTGCTATAAACTTATTTTAATTATATAATATTGATATTAATTTTTAATATTTATTGTTTATCATATAAATTATTGTTTATTTATTTTTTAGTATTAATCAAATATTTTAATTATCAATTATTATTTATCTTTCAATTATTATTTAACTAATTTTTAAGGGAAATTAATTAAAATACCCTAAGTCAAACATTGAGTTACCAAAATGCCCTAAGTTTTTTTCATTTTGCAAAAATACCCTAAATACCCGCGATGGATCCCGCGATCGCGGGCTAGGGCTGACGTGGCACGTATTTTGGCCACAAATGCCCCGCGGAGCCCCTCAACTTTGGTCGCGGTGCACTTTTGGTCCCTGCCCGCGATGGACCAAAATTTACAATTTTGGTCCCTGAAACTTTACACTTTTGGTCCCTGGAAATTTACACTTTCAGCCCCTGTACTTAGACGAATCTTTCATGCTTTTACTGTTTTTCCCACAATTATTGTACTTTGAAGACCAATTTGTGGTTCAAATTCACTGGCATGTTTGAGATTTCATCCATAAATATCAGTAAAATCCAATTCATAATTCACACCATTTCATCCTTCTTTCTTGCTTTCTTTCACTTGCTTTCTTTCATCAGTAACCAAATGGCATCGTCATCTAACCCATCGTCTACACCTAAAGGAATGCCACCTAGACTCCAGAAGGCGATAGCAGCAAAGGAAAAGGAGATAGACCAACTGACAGAAGAGTGGAAACAGATTATCGCCAGGAAGAAAGTCCACTTGACAAGGATCGAAGTGGAAGAAAAGGATATCAAAAGGATGAAAGGGGATATAAAAGATAGGGAGGCTCGTATTCGTCGAGAAAAAGAAGAAATTCACCATTGTACGCAAGACTTCTCAATTCTTCAAGCGAAGATAAGCGACAAGCAAAGTTGGATTGATCAAACTAAAGCAATTTTTCAGTAGGTGGTGGTACGGGTGTTGCTTTAGTACTTTGTTGTTTTGTATTTTTTTTACTGTGTTGTTGTTTGTATTTTTTTTGTTTTTTGTATTTTTTTACTGTGTTGTTGTTTTGTATTGTTTTACTGTGTTGTTTGTATTTTTTTTTTGTTTTGTATTTTTTTTACTGTGTTGTTGTTTGTATTTTTTTGTTGTTGTTAATTTCTCTGAAAAGTAGTTTTTAAGCCGTTGAACCACGGTTAGATTGGATACATCATGCAAGGTCAAGTAAGAGGTTACCTCATTCGGATAAACAAACATGGGGTTTTGTTTGTTAATGATGCTAGATTTTGGTAGCCGTACTCTATCCACGTGGGCCTACTCCTCTTGTAGAATATATGACAACCCTCAACTCATTTGCTAAAGTGTGTGCGGGTTGTGGTACACAATGGCCATACGTGGTTGCAAAAGCAGAAAGATTGAAGATGAAGAACATGTTGGATGGAATACAAACTAGCTGTGTTATCAATGTTCATTTAAAAGCATATGTATGTGTGTATATATCTAATATGAATATATTTATCATTTACAAACTAGCTGTGTTATCAATGTTCATTTAGAAGCATATGTATGTGTGTATATATATCATTTACAAATCAGCGTTTAGATCAACAGTATCATATGTGTTTGTTCCATATGGTTCAAGCTGTGACGGGCCCGGGGTGTGACTGACAGAATGTCTCCTTGGCACGGTTGAAGGGGCGAGATTTGGACACTCTCCACGAGTGTGTCCTACGCATTGGCACCGAGTACATCTTCGTTGTATCGAACTTTCACCACGTGATGGACGTCGGTCGTTCTTTCTCGGTCTCCCGGCCCTGTTCTTATCCATTAAAGGTGGATAGCATGGTGGAAGCGGGTCGGGTGGATACACCCATGCTGCAGGGGGTCCAGCTGGGTTTATTACCTCCACGTATGTTTTTCGGTAATATCCGGACGTGAAGAAAGGTACAACCAAGTCGCTGCAATCTGTACGACCCATATATGTTGCTGCAACGATGGCATGGCCGCACGGTAACCCAGATTTATCCCATTCGCGACACGAACAAAGGTGGTCTTCCATATTCACAATCGCGTGAATATAGTCATCATGCACCTCGTACTTCCCATACCCGATTGCTCTTACCGGCCATGTCGCCGCACGACGCGCCCTGTACTGAACGATATTCTCCGCCGTTGGTGTGAGTGCATTTTGTATCTCAGCTCCTTTTAGGCGTCGAATTTGGTACCACTCTTGTTGAAAGGCCCGAAAGTAGTCCATAAGATTAACAATCGGACATCTACGCGCAAAACGGGAGAGTGCATTCACAGACTCTGCACTATTCGAGGTCAGAATGTCATACCGTTGTCCAGGAAAATGGGCCGCGGACCACCTCTCCGGTCCAGCATCGTCAAAGACTTTGGCTGCTTCGTCGGCACTATATCGTAGCATATTCATGTACTTGTTAAACTCCCGATCCGTATATGCTCTGCATGCCGCCCAATAGACATCCTTGTAGGTGGTAATACGTTTGTCCTTGGATTTGGCGTTCATCTCCAAATGTCGACAGCATATGGCGTGAGGGGCGTTTGGGTACATGGCAGAGATTGCGGTGCTTATGGAAGGAGCCCTGTCAGACATAAACACCAACCCTTGCGGGTCTCCGATAGCTTGTCTCAACATGGACATAAACCAAGTCCACTCGTCCCCGGTTTCAGACTTGCCTACGCCGAAAGCTACTGGAACGATGGAGTTATCCCCGTCCATGGCAACCGCCAGGAACATCATACCCAAGTAACGGCCCTTTAAATGGGTTGCGTCTATTATCAGGACACGACGTAGATTTGCCAGAAATGTGCGGATCTGCAAAAACATAGGTGGTTTTCATTTGTAAATGTTATAGTTTATAATGTGTAAACATATGACGTGTTAAAATACGTACCGCGGGTCCAAGGGCCACGAAGCACATCTCAAACCGTCCACGTGAATCGGTCCGTAGCTGCGTGATAGTACCAGGGTTCTGCAGCTGTAAATTATATAAATATGTCGGGAGTCGTTCATACGACTCCTCGAACGTGCCTCTCACCATAAACAGTGCATGGCATCGCGCACGCCACGCTTGGTGGTAATCAATCGTGACGCCGAACTGCCGGTGAACGTCGTGGACGATGTCCTTTGGACGCAATGACCTGCTAACATCAAGAAATTTATTTTTCAGGATCGCACCCAAAGTCTTTTTACCGGCTTGTTTGTGGTGGGGATTAAGTTGCGTCCTCGTACAAGTGTGTACGTCGTGCAACTTTTTAATCATTATCGCCCCTCCTTTGGGACCCGTGTGAATCGCGTACAACCTCCACTCACACTTTTCTCTGGCACATTCAACTACGTATCTGCTTTTGTTAGATGACCGCACGTGACTTTGGAAACCCTCTTCCAAGAACTTGAGTCCGATCTGACTTGCCAAGAGATCCTTCGAATCGAATATCTGACCTGCTTTTAACCTTTCACTGCGAATATAAGGTGTAGGTTCGTAGGTTTGTGTCTGGGTATGGGAGTCTGGAAGAATAGGGGGCATATCAAAAAAGTCATTTATCTGACTACATGATTTTTTACTAGGGGTATATTCTTCGTGATCATCATTATCGGTGTCTGATCTGTCTATTTCAGAATTACCCGTTCTGAAAACGTGGGTTTCGTCATCAGCAACTCCAGCAGTACGCCCTTCGTGTGGTTGTGGTGGTTGTTGTTGTTGAGAATCAGACTGCTCTATTTGGAGGTCTTCGTCGTCGTCACCGTCGTCGTCACCGTCATCGTCGCCGTCGGATACGCCGGGATACACAAAAAGTAATGGGGGCCTTTCTGAATCGACTGCAAGGTGCAGAAAAGTAGAGATATCCCCATCGTTGGATAAATCCACAAATGACCCATCGCCATTTTTAAACACTAACTTGCAAACATCAGAAGAGTTGATTCCACATTTTTGCATAGCGTATGCAAGAAATTTCTGATAAGTATAGTTTACTGGCACTTTTACACCATGCTTAGATTTATAAGCAAAATTCCACTCATTGTTATCTTGCTCCCATTCACCATCAAAACAGAAATATAGCTTAGCTTTTGCAACAGATGAACTCATTTTTTCAGTAGTATCTCAAACACAAAATATTGCAGAAAAAATCAAGAAAGAAGTATGAAATCGGTGTGTGGATTATGGATTGCATTTTACATCTATTTATCAATGAAACAGCCAACATTGATGACAACCAATCTCTCATTTCATCCACAAACTGGTATTCCAAAAACACTGATTTAACATTGATGAAAACATGCCAATGAATTTCAACCACAAATCGGTCTTCAAAGTACAATAATTGTGGAAAAAAAACAGTAAAAGCATGCAAGATTCGTCTAAGTTCAGGGGCTGAAAGTGTAAATTTTCAGGGACCAAAAGTGTAAATTTTCAGGGACCAAAAGTGTAAATTTTGGCCCATCGCGGGCAGGGACCAAAAGTGCACCGCAACCAAAGTTGAGGGGCTTCGCGGGGCATTTGTACCCAAAGCACGTGCCACGTCAGCTGGATCCCGCGATCGCGGGATCCATCGCGGGTATTTAGGGTATTTTTGCAAAACTGAAAAAATTTAGAGTATTTCGGTAACAGTTGGTCAAACTTGGGGTATTTTAATTAATTTCCCAATTTTTAATATTGTATGTAACAGTTGTTTAAAAGGATAAATTAATATATATTTTTTCTAAAACTTGTTTTAGCAATTTCAAAACTTATTGTATATAATATGTAGTTATAAATTTTAAATTTTTTTAATTAACATATTATATTATTTAATTTTTTTTACTACATTGATTGTATTAATTAACATATTATATTGCTATAAATTTATTTTAATTATATAATTAAATACTTTAATTGATAATTTTTTGAAGATATCCTTTTTGGTCATTTTATAAGTTTATAAGTTAGTTTTTGTCATCCACTATCAACTCGGACAACAGTTAATTTATCAACTACCGGCTAACTTATATGCTAGTTTGACGAAAATAGCCCTAATATACTTTTTCGTATAAACAATTTTATATAATAACGGTTTTACCCTACATTAATATTTGGTTTGACTTCAATCACTTCATCATTTCTGATCAGCATCTTCTCGCCGGAAATTCATGAGGCACAACTAATTGTTTTCAAGTGTCTTGAGTTCGTGCTATTTCTAGGGTTTCGAATCCTTTATCGTTCAAATTTACCACGCAAAAGGAAGGAAAGAAAACAAATGTTTGCCCCTTTCAGGTGCGTCTATATGTATATATATTTGTAAATTAATTTCGCAACGGCAGTCATATCCAATCTGTACCTAATTTGATCTATGATTTATATATTATACAACTATTGGATCAGGGTTTTGTGATCTTTCGTTTCGTGGTCAATTAGATCGATGTTTCTGGTTGGAGCACTGCTACGTTTCGGATTTGTAACGGCTTGGCTCTTTCATCTTGTTGCATGTATGGGGTATGTTGTTTGATTCCGTTAGTTTTTGGCGATTATTGATTTTTGTTTATTTACTGCTTAGGTTTTGGCTCTGTAATCAATCTGTTTTGTTGAATTTGTGATTGTATATCATCCTTTTTGAAATGTTTATGATTGGTAGGGAAATCTAGGAAACAAAAACGAAGTCATGTTTGAAAAGCCCTAGATTAAGACCTACCAATAAGGTGCATAACGATGGATTGTAATTCCAGGTAGAGTATGGTAAAACTAAGGTGGTTGTTTTCCTAGTCTACCAAAATAGGTGGAATAAAAACCAGGGAGACGAGACAACATTAGTAAATTACTAAACATTCCATATCAGATTAAAACCTCAAACCTTCCGGGATTCTTCCATCTGCCCACCTCACTCTCGCCTGTCCAGTCTTGTCCAATCCCGTCCGCCTACCAAATTTGCTACTAATCCATGTTCTTGAATATGGTTTAGAGTAACAGGTCTTTCTGATTACTGGTTTTATCGTATGCAGTTCTGTTCGCAACTCGTTATGTGAAACACAAAAAAAGTATTTTTTGCTTTAGCTAAAAATTTCTTTTTCCAAAGAGATAAACTGACCCTTTTATCATCTTTTTAGAGAATTCTGTAAACTTGGAACTTTTTTTTTGTTTTCTCTATTTTAGAGAACATTATAGAGAAACTGTTGGAGCAATATAGAAGACAAAACCTCCATTTTCTCTATTTTAGAGAATCTATTGGAGATGCTCTTAATATTCAAGGGGAAGTCTTGATGTGTATGGGCGAAAGGCATATTGGTAGAAGGCTAGGTGAATGATAGAATGCTAATAATCCCTCCGTCCCAAAATAACCGTTCATAATGAAAAATGCACACAGTTTCAGAAATGTATACTTAATTACACTTCTTAATTAACTGAATGACAATTTTACCCTTAGTAACAATGGGAGTAATGAATTTCTTTGTCTCATAATTAACCGTATAATTGAAAAGATACACTTACTTCTGAAAGTGGATACTTATTTTGGGACAAGTTAAAATAGAAATGTGGGTACTTGTTTTGGGAGGAGAGAGTAATACTCTAGTGTTGCAAGAGTATTTTATTCAATGTGATTCCTTACTGAATGAAGCTCATTTGTAACAGAGCAGTGGCTGTCTTGGATGTGATGCGAAGCACAAATTGATGAAAAGTCAGGAAAGTCAAACTCTCCCAGCGTCAAGACCTTGTATGGCGGAGGGCGTCTGGACAACTAGTAGATGTGACGTGGACAACGGTGCGGTTCCTTCCCTCGGGACCATCTCCTCGATCGACACTCCCAATCCAACTCTTGATTCTCATGGCACCAGGAACACGTCACAAGACTTCATAAATCATGGCAAGTGAAAATTTATTTATTTTATTCATTTCACTATGAAGAAAATAAGGGTATATTGGTAAAAGTGACTTCTTTTCTTTCTTTTCTCTCCTACTCAATAACATGAAAATTTATTTTCTTCCCTTTCCTTTGTTTTCCTTCAATTTCAATCTCAAGAACACAAATAAAAATGTTTTTTTATTTTCCTTCCCTTTCTTCTCTTTTCTTTTTCTTTCCTTCCAAAATTCAAGAACACTGGGTTAGGGATGTAAAAATGAGTTTCTTTAGAATTTATGGCTTCCAAATCTTTTCTGGTTTGTTCTTATTTCACCTATCCCTACTTTCTAATTGATGTATGTACCAAATACTTATAAGCTTATTATTTGAAATTTTCTTGCTATCTTGTATTTTTTTCTTTCGTTTCAAGTTATGTAATTCTTGTAGGTTTTCTTTTCTGGAACCAAAGTAGGCAGCAGTGGATAGGAAATAATGAAAAGTCTAACCAAGGAGACCTGCATCGTGAATCCAGATTGAGGTAACATTTTTATATGCATATGTAAATGATTGGAATAGTTTTGCGAAAACTAATTTACCAAAAAGTATAAACCTTAAGAAAGATATCCATAAGATAACATAAAACCTAATTTTGATAGATTAAAATGCATATTCATGTCCTGGTTAACATATATAGTAACACATGCCCACATGGGCACATGTAAGTGTAATATCTTAAAAATATGCCATACATGTAACTTAATTTGGTCTTTAGATAAAAGGGTTGTTTTTAAGCAAAACCGTAGGCATATGATCCTTCTACTTTTTTTTAGTTACAACATAAGCTTTTGTTTACAACACAAATTGGGTAAGCGCCAACCGGGTAAGAGTGCGGTATGGGTAAGTGTTGACCGAGCAAGAGAGCGTTTCCTTTCTTACCAAGTCAGCATCTCAGTCAACATCATTTGTCGGTCAGAGTGTATGGTAAATGAAGTCACCTCTTATCGGGTAAGCGTCTCTTACCCAGTAAGGCGTTCAACAATTAGTAACTATTTATGGTCTGTGATACCTTCAATGATCGAATGGAGGCATTATCTGATGTGTTCAAATTTGTTGATATGAGTTTCCTTATCTGGTTCAGCAAAAAGGATTTTGATCAATTTGATCATATAGAGTTACAAAACTACACACCGAACAACCATAGATGTATGCCTTGAAATTTGAAACAGATACACTTACAGGCATATATATATATATATATATATATATATATATATATATATATATATATATATATATGTAGGGTCAGGTTCAGGGGAAAACCCTAAATAAATGGAAAACCAGAAAACCACGAAAAAACGGATGAAAAAGTATATCAATATGGATGTCAAATTAACGAGAAAAATATAGTCGTTTATTTGGTGTAATTTGTTTCGTTCAAAATTTGTTTATTTTTCGTCTTTTTTCGAATAAAAAATAGAGGGGTGAGGTTTTTTTAATTTAATTAATATTGTTGTAACCGCCTGTTTAATCACATCCATCAGATCATCTAATCTAACGGTCGAAAAAGTGTTTTTTAGTTTTTCATTTATTTGAGGTTTTCCCTTGAACCTCCCTCTATATATGTATATATAGGGTCAGGTTAAGCGAAAAACCGTAAAAAATGAAAAACTGAGGAACACCCTGATATTCATTTGGATGGTATGCTGCATAAAAACCAAAAATCAACTTCAATTACTTGTATGCACATGTGCATACTGTCCTGATGGATGGACGGTTACCAGGGTGTTCCTTAGTTTTTCGTTTTTTGAGGTTTTCCCCTGAACCTCCCTCTGTATATATAAACCAAACCGAATGTATCTAGCCTTCCCTATATATATATATATATATATATATATATATGTCATTATCAAATACAAACCCAATATTTGTTACAAACCAGTTTTCATGTGAACTTAAAACATGTGGTGTTCATGGTGTGGTGTTTCATATATGAAACTTTCGAGACTGCTTTGTGTATCGATAAAAACATCAATATATGTTTCACATAGTCACATAGAAACACATAAAAACACATAAACACAACCAAAACAAAACATGTGAAACAATATGAATTATAGGTTCAAATTAAACTCATTGTTTGATCTGGATTGGTCTGTACGGGTTTGAAACAAGTATTGGATTTGAATTTGATATTTATGGCTCACAAAAAATGCAGACCTTCATCTATATTTACCACGAACTTTCACATATCTTCAATCATTTTCACATGTCTGAATTTGTTAAAAGTTTAGAGTCACAGTGATAGAAGTAGGTAGACGAAGGTAAATAAAGATAGATGAGGGTGTGTGAATGCACGTGGATGAAGGTCCGTGTTCTCACCAAATAAAGTTGATCTCACATGATCCCTATATATATATATATATGTATATAGGGGCATGTTCAAACGAGAAGGCGAGAAGTGTGATATCATATATGATACACAATTTTAATCATATATGATTACGCACAAGTTACATTGACAATATTTAGATGCTTAATCATATATGATTATACACACCCAAAGGGAGTATAATCGCATATGATATTGAGACTTCTCTCCTCAAATGTTTAACTTCTTGCATGATTCTTCCTATATATATATATGTATGTGGCATCTATCAAGATTCTAGTTGTAGAAAAGTATGAAGAAGCATATGGGGCCATATTTCTTGATTTCGGTCGTGTCTAGTTTTGCAGTTGGAACGAGACTTATGTTAGTTTGCTGGGTAGCAACAAGCCGTTTGCGACGCCTGTTCCTCTCTCCGTAAGCTTCAATTTGTTGGAATTTTGTTATTTAAATAGTTAATTAATTAAAGTGGATGAAGGAAGGCATGGTAATTGAAAGTGGCAGGAAATGGTAGATTTTCTGGTGGATGTTTGGGAGCAGGAAGGAATGTATGATTGAGAAAGCCAAGCAAAGGAAAGCAGGTATGCATGTATATAGAACTAGGTTCTTATTTGGTGGAATCAGCCTCTTAACTGTAAAATCTTATTTCTCATAAATTTTAGAGTAAATTACGTTTTTCGTCCCTGTGGTTTGCTAAAAATTGCGGATTTCGTCCCTGTGGTTTCAAAATTTTGATTTTCGTTCCTATGGTTTGCAGTTCATTTCTACTTCGTCCCTGAGGCCAACACACTACTTTTAAGTATGAAGGACTAAAACGAAAATGAATTGTAAACCATAAGGATGAAAATAGCAATAAAATTTAAGTCATAAGGACGAAAAAGGTGAGAGATTTAAAACCATAAGGACAAAAGTAAAACATTTCAACAAACCACAGGGACTGAAAATGTAACTTACTCTAAATTTTAATATGACAAAACACAAAATTATATTCAACTTTGGTTTTTTTTTTCCTTCTTATCTTCAAATAAGATGAAACAACAGATATATGGTGGCTTATTTAATTTATTTATTTTTAGCTAGGATTTATCAGCCGAGACATTTACCGGGTAAGCGTTGTTAGAAATTGGGGATTGGAGATGATTCATGTACCGGACAGTCTCGTTGGTAAAGAGAACATCAACTAACTCAACCGTATATGCTTAGTGATAAATTTAAAGGCAAAATACATAGAATGACAACGAACTTTGATCTGATTTATATTTTATACGGTTTCTTTCTTCGGCAATAATGCCCTCTCCCTTTACGTTTTCTCTTCCCGCAATAACTTTTTCGATGAAAACAGATCCTGTTTCCAACGGCAACTTTTTCTCGACCTTAATTTTTCTACGTGACTCTGCAACACTTAATTTTTCGGTGATGGTGGTTCGCCGGAGAAGAGAATTACAATAAAAGTTGGTTCAAATGAGAATTATAGTAACATAAAAGTTAGTTCAAATGAGAATTACAAAAAGGCTGAAATATAAGAAAGATTGTTTTTATGGTATAATTTGATTGGCTTTAATTTTAGTTATTCATAGATCCTCAATTAAAAAAGGAGGGATTCTTTTTGTTTTATAAGTTTAATTCTAACCGTTTTTTTATCACATACATAAAAGCAAGGTTCTAAATGGCGTGAGACGTGGTGAGGCCAAACCTCAAGCCTTAGGAGCCACAGCGAAGCCATAGCGTTTTTAAGGCGTGACTTGTGGCGTCAAATTTATAATTTATATATAATATTATACATAAAAACATATGTTTTGTAGTGTTATTCAATGAGTTAATAGTAATAACAAGTTAAATTAGGTTATATATATTAAAAACTTAAATAAGACATTTAAAAACATAAAGAAAAATCAAATATCGCATTAAGAAAACTACGCATTGGGCCATGCATGGCGTGTCATGGACTTAACGTGGCGTGAGACACAAGTCTTAGTGCCATGGCGGTTGTGCGGTGAGTTTTTTTAGAACAATTCATAAAGGTAATAAAATTGAGATTTCTTTTAATAAACAGAAAACTAAGAGGTTGTTTATCAAATTTTCTATTAAGTCCTGTATGGATAAATTTATCTGTCTGGATAAATTAACATTGTTGTTTACTTTTTTATCTGAACAAACAGTCTGAATGATAAAAATGACTGATTTATCCTTAGTACAAGTTAAACGAATAACCAAATAAGTTAAGAGAAAAACTACTGCTGGACAACAGGCTACAGATAACAAATAACCAAAAAGTTATCCACAATGAACAATGAAACTACCCACAATGGACAAAATCTGTGAAACTACACGAATGAAAATTTGAACGATGAACAAATATGTTAAACGAACAAAAATAACAAAATCTGTGAAATTATCCACAATGAACATAAATGAACAAAATTTGTGGCGTAAAAAGGACAAACCAGGGAGATCGAACTTGGAATCAGATAAACAATGAAATCATCACAATGAAACTTCAAACTTGATTGGAGAATATGAAATTTGCAAGCTACAATCTTGGAATCAGGGAGATCGAACGGAGGAGCAAACAGGGAGATGGTCGCCGGTCACGATGGTGATCGGAAAGATGGTCGCCGATCTCAGGAGGTGCAGCGACGGGGGAAAGGAGTGCACGTAGCCGGAGACGAAAAGCTGCGATGGAGGAGAGGAGGAGGAGAGGAGCGCAGGTAGTCGGAGACGAAGAGAGGCGACGGAAAGAGGAGCACTGGTAACCGGAGATGAAGAATTGCGACGGGAGAGAAGCGGAGACGAAGAACTGCGACGGGAGAGAAGCACAGGTCGTCGGAGATGAAGAGATGCGATGGAGACAAGAAGATTTCCCTACGGCTAGGGTTTGTGAAGGGAAGCAGAGACGAGCATCTTTTTATCTAACGTGTGTTTTGTTTGAAGGAGTGTTTTCTTTTTTTTTTGCAGAGGGTAGAATTGTCAATATTTTGACTTAATGGGGACAACACCTCCCTTCCTACTGTGTGAATAAGCTCTTTTCTGTATCAATAAGTCACAAGTAAACACCAATATATAGCTATGCGAATAAGCCAACATAACCGTTAACCTGATTAAGTCAAAAGTAAACACCCCTAAGTTTACAAGAGTAGGTGCAGATCTGTAATGCGCAGAAAAGACAAAACAAACAAAACAAAAATCAAAATCCCACAGAATTGAGATTTATGGTGGTAAGTGACTGTGAGTCTATTACTCATGTCTGTTAATCATCAAAAAATTCACAAATTGCAATAAATTACTCCATTTACCAAATGCTTATTGAGTCACTATTATTAATTTTATTGGATAACATTTTCGGCTATCAAAATGTATTGTTGGTAAACAACTTTTACAGAGCCGTTTTTGAGGAGGGCGGACCGGGCACACGCTCAGGGCCCACAAGAAATAGGGGCCCAAAATTTATAAGTATATAATAGTAGTTCAAAAAAATTAGTAAATAAAAGAGACACAAATTTACTAATTTTGTAGCATCTAAGGACTCGAAAACAATTTGATAGTATATTAATGACCCATACATGTATTAGTTAATTACATTGGAGAAGAAAATATGTAAAAGCGTAATTTGGTCGTTCATTTTATAATATTGTTTATTATTTATCTAAGTTTTTTTAATCTAATATCAAAGTTTAAAACTACTTGACTAGAAAACCTTGATGTAAAGATTATTCTTTATCATTCAATCTCTCTCCGACTCTTTTGATTATTCCATCCATATGAATTCTATTTTCTATTAAAATATAGTAAATTTATTGTTATTAACTGATAGAACTCCCATCATTTGAAAAAAAATTACCATCTATATGAGACGATATAACTTATATCTATATTTATAACTTAAAAAATTAGCCTTGTTTTTTCATACACCATTGGCTCATTGATTACCAAATATTGAGTACATTAATCTTAACTAATCTTTTATTTGTAAAAACAATAACAAGATCTCAAATTATAACCAACACGGGCTTCTGATTTAAAATCTGATGGTTTCGAAAAAGTTTGTTTTAACCCTAAAAGTTTAAAACAGTGATAAAAAACATACACACAAGTTTATATGGAACCCCAATTGATTTATATCGATTTACATAAAGTATTACTTCAAATAGTCAAGCGATATTGTGATCCACCATTATGTCAAACTAAAATAAAATATATAGATTATTTTGAGACCCTTTTAAATAAAAAGGTTGTGGAATGAGGTAGGGTTTTCCATTTCTTTTCAAAGAGAAAACACGAACCTTCTCGGATCATCTTCCCTTTTTTATCTTTAATTGTTATTCCAATTTCCACCACAATACCATCCTTCCCTCCTTTATATTCACCACCATCGCGGCCACCACCATCATCACCATCACCACCACCACCACAACAACAACAACAACAATGGCCTTGTCCCGTTTCATCCTCAATAACCTCACTCACACTCAAAGATCACCTTACAAACTACACCACCACCACCACCCATGGAGCTCCCAACTCCTCCACCACCACCGTTTCTCCTCAGCCACCACTGACGATCATGAAAAACCAGACACCAAATGTACAGGTTTCCATCTCCGACGACTCTACCAAGAAATCCAAACTGTTTTCTCCAACGGGTACCCGTCGTCGGAGATCACTTTGGTCGGAAAACAATCATCGGAATTCTCTCTCCGGTATAAGTTAACTTCAATCTCATAAACTCTCGATCATTCTCTTTTTTCATCTAACAAAAGCATCTCCAACACCTATGCTAAAGTTTTTTTAAAATAGAGTAAAAAAATTGAAAATCTCTAAAAAAAAATTACATCCAACTCCGAGCTTTGCTAAAGTTTTTATAAAATAGAATAAAAAAATTGTATCAGCTCCAATAGCTATGCTATTTTAGCAACTCTGGTATTAATTATCTTATTAAAATATTCAATTTATTTAATTATATTATTAATATACAGAAAGTTGGGAGAAGAAAATGGGGTAATAATTAGTTTTGGAGGAAAAAACCATCTATTTCGAGATTTATCTAAATATAGAAATTTTTACAATATCTCTCATTTTTCTCTATTTTAGTATAAAGGATAAGATAGTTGTTGAAGCAATAAAAATGCTAAAATCCAAATGGAATTTCTATTTTAGCATATCTATTGGAATGCTCTAACTTCAAGATTTCTTGAAACCAGGAATCGGGAACGCAGTGGCGGCAGCGGCAGCGACCATGAACAGACTCCTGGAGAACTTATCGCCATGGCATCTTATCAGACGATTGAAAGAGAAAGATGAGAGCTACAACATCAAGTATGAAATGCCAGGGGTTTCTAAAGAGGATGTAAAGATCACAGTTGAAGATGGGATTTTGTTCATCAGAGGAGAGCATAAGGAGGAAGAAGAAGAAGAAGATTCCGGTGAGGATGAGTATTGGTCGGCGGCCAGTTACGGTTACTATGACACCAGTTTGAGGCTGCCGGAGGATGCGAAAGTGGAGGAGATCAGGGCGGAAATGAAAGATGGGGTGTTGCATGTTATTATACCAAAAGATGAAAACAAGAAGAAACAAATCAAGGAGGTTCAAGTTGGCTAGTTTTTGTCTATGCATATAGATACATACACTATACGAGGAAGGATCATGCGAGAAGTTAAATATTATGCGAGAAGATGAGAAGTGTGATATCATATATGATTACACGATATGTTCGTGTGTGTTTAATCATATATGATTAAACGCATATGTATTGCCAATGTAACATGTGTTTAATCATATATGATTAAGCATGTGTATCATATATGATATCATACTTATTGTTTTCTCGCATAAGGTTTAGCTTCTCGTTTGAACTTGCCCCTACATTATATATGTGTGTATATGTATATCATGTGTGAGTTTTAATATATGAATATGCTACAAAATGGAAATACAATAAAAAAGTTCTTAGTGTGAGAAATGTGGAAGAGAATGA
Source organism: Saussurea involucrata (assembly GCA_033807775.1). NCBI lineage: Eukaryota > Viridiplantae > Streptophyta > Magnoliopsida > Asterales > Asteraceae > Saussurea > Saussurea involucrata. Next base: position 3,576,641 of record CM066317.1, read on the forward strand.
CGTAAGCTGCGACTTTGGCTTGTTTTTTGTACGTTGATGCATGTCCTTGTGGTGCCATAACTATACGGTTTCAATATATTTTTATGTCGGGCCTACTTTTCATCTGAATGTGTGAAATTACAAGGAAAAGTGTTTTACGGCGTTGACTTCTGAATTTTGTTTATCCCCGGGTGGTTATCTATGATTTATGATAATGACCCTCGAAATTAAAAAGAATTGCAATGTTTTTTTTTGGTAACCATGGGTTACCCACTTACGTGTACCAAATAGATCTCCACTACAACAAAATTGGGTTTAAAGGACGTCATCAATTTTTAAGCGTCTTAATAGACTACTTTATAAAACATCATTTATAAGACTAAAAACTAAAGTGTCATTTCTAAATGCGTTGTAATAAGTTTATAGGTTGCTTTGGGGCGTTGTAGCAATTTTTTAGGACACTTTCAATACAAAGCGTCGCATTAGCTATTTTATAGGACACTTTTGAGAAAGTGTCCTATAAACCCATATACTTATAGGACACTTGTTTTTATAGGACACTTTCCCAAATAGTGTCCTATAAAATAGCTAATACGACGTTGTTCTATAAAACGATCCTAAAATTTCTTACGACGCCCAAAAACGTCCTATAAACTTATTACAACATCTTTAGATATGACACTTTCTTTTTTTGGTACTATAAACTATGTCCTATAAAGCGTTCTATTAGAATGCTTAGAACATTTTAACGTCCTATAAACCCAATTTGATATATTTTTTCATGGAGAAGGGACAATTTAATTTTTATGGATCAAACCACACCACAAAAAATGCATTTTGGTTTTAATTTGGTTCAAGTTAATTACGGATCAAGAACTAGAGCCTAAGTGGGCCGTGGGTTAAGGCCCACTAGAGTACCAACGTTGCAAGGCTTAGTACATGAATTCAGGCCCAAAGTTGAAACACCTTGGCTAATTGCATACCCTCGGAAATTTAAACAAAATATTTCTAATTTTTAATTAAAAACTTGTAACCCAAATTAAGTCCATTTTACTAATGATCATAAATGGATAAATAAGTAACTTTAGATAATATTTAAATATTAAACATTGTATTTATTTTAGATTTTTAAATTATTCTAAAACGGTTTTGGTCCATTAGATTATAATATCGTATTTTTTCTGTTTGATTTGTGCAAATAAATACTTCTTCCGTTCTAAAATAAATATCCACAATAAAAAATACACACAGTTTTACGAGTATGTAATGATTATACCTTTTTTTTTAACTATAAGTATAATTTTACCCTTAATTATAAAGAGAGAAATTTTTTTCATCACATAATTAAGGATTAAATGAGAAAGTAGATATTTACTTTTAAAAGTGGACATTTATTTTGAGACAAACGTTTTGGATTAATTATCTATACTGTTTATGTTCTCTAAAGTTGTAGAAAATAATAATTTTATATAAATAAATATATCACTTGACGAAGGATTAAATAATAATAATCAAATCACATATGATTTTGCATTGAAATCACATGCGATTACATAAACACAACACATGCATGGGATGCACACTTGCACTGTAAGGTCGCACAATGACTTGGCCTGCGACCTGTGTCGTGGCTAAGGTCACACATAATTATAAGTGATTTTACATGTGAGTTTGGTGTTATATCACGTGATTTAACCATTTTTATGTTCTTTTATTTAGTCATTTTCTTGTTTAAATCCAACTCCTACTTATTTTTATTAGATTATATATATATATATATATATATATATATATATATATATATATATATATAGGGTCAGGTTCAAGGGAAAACCTCAAAAAAACGGAAAACTGAAGAACACCCTAGGAGCCCTTCATCTGGGCGGTATGCACAAATGCATAATGCATTTGTGCATACAGGTAAATAGTTGACTTTTCGGACGGTATGCACTTGTGAATAGGCGGTATGCACTTGTGCATATATGCACAAATGCATAATGCACTTGTGCATACAGGTAAATAGTTGACTTTTTGGGCGGTATGCACTTGTGCATTATGCATTTGTGCATATATGCACAAGTGCATACCGTCTAGATGAAGGGCTCCTATGGTGTTCTTCAGTTTTCCGTTTTTTAAGGTTTTCCCTTGAACCTCTCTCTCTCTCTCTCTCTCTCTCTCTCTCTCTCTATATATATATATATATATATATATATATATATATATAGGGGTGGTATTTTTTGCAAACCAGTGTATTTGTACAAACTCGTACAAACCATACCTAGCTTCATGATTTTGTAAATTTGGCTTCATGAATATATCATTTGGCATTTTTAACTAATTTTTTTACAAAAATAAGGGTATTTTAGGGCTCCACCGAAAAAAATTAGTTAAAAATGCCAAATGATATATTCATGAAGCCAAATTATATATTCATGAAGCCAATATATATATATATATATTCATGAAGCCAAATTTACAAAATCATAAAGCTAGGTATGGTTTGTACGAGTTTGTACAAATACACTGGTTTGCAAAAGATACCCAGCCTATATATATATATATATATATATATATAGAGGGAGGTTCAAGGGAAAACTCAAATAGTTAGAAAACTAAAGAACACCCTTAGAGACATAGGATTAGATAATCTAATGGTTATTATTAGAATGACAGTTTTGTAATTAAAAGGAAGCTGAAGGTAAATTATATAACAAGTAATTTGAGGTTGGGGTTAAAATTGAAAAAAAAAACAATTAAAGGCTCAGATACAAAAACTAGAAAACCCTAGTATACCTCTCACAAACTCAGACCCTACCTCATAAACTCAAACCCTTCCCTCTCCCTCTCTGCCGCCGCCACCACCACCACCGCCGCCCGCCACCACCGCCGACCGCCACCACCTCCAGCCTATCCTCTCTTCTCTCTGCCGCCGCCACCACCACCGACCGCCACCACCGCCGACCTACCCTCTCTTCTCTCTACCGCCACCACCTCCGACCACCACTGTTGGTGCAAGTGTACCCAGCTTTAAATATTGTGATATATTTTTGGTACACATAAAATCACATCTCCATATTTTGATGATTACAAAACACAACGCTATATTTGTTATCTAATATTTTATCTGAGTGTGCAGCTATTTAATTATCTCGATAAATTTTATCTGAAGAATCCAAGTCTGAAGATTTGCGTCATTTTATTTTAAAATGATAAACACCCTAAAATAATATACCACTTGGATTTTTCTAATACTGTCTTTTTAAATAAACCAAGTAACATCTTATCATCTTGCTGGATTGTGAAAGTTTTGTTTCTAGAAGACCTGCGCATGCGTACTGCTTCCTGCACCTTTTTTCTGGGCGGTATACCGCGGTGTAAAGCCGGTATACCGCGGCGGGTTGATGTTACATCTCTGACTGATTGGAAGTGCTTATGTCTGGGCGGTATACCGCGGTGTTTAGCCGGTATACCGCGGGTACCATTTCCGTTGGTTTTTGCAGGGTTGACTTTCTCACTGCAGCGTACCTTTTCCTCTGCACGGTATACCGCGAGACTTAGCCGGTATACCGCGAAATGCCATGGACTGTTGCTCATCCAGTATAAATATCTTGCAACCTCCAGCATTCAAGACCACGAATTTACATTAACTCCTCTGCATTTGATAAAGACTCTGCAGCTTCTTCTCTTGATATTTAAACTGTTAAAATTATAAAACTCGTTTTTGAGTAAGAAATCTTGAGTTGATAGCAGATTAAAATCTCTCGATTAGTTGAATCAGCAACACAACTCAAGTGATCAAACTCTCTAAAAATATCCAAGTGATAAACCTTATTCAAGAGTGATTATTCATATTAAAATTATACCCTCTTGTAAGTGTTTGAATAGAGTGAGTGATCCACATAAATCTCTCAAAGTAGAGTGTTTCGCGTTTGCTGTACTAAGGTTTGTGTTCTACCGTAAAGAACACGTTTTCGTATTGGATCTCCGAGAAGTGTTATTTTCTCGAGGTGGACTAGCCAACTTTGTGTTTGGTGAACCACTTTAAAAATATCGTTGTCAAGTATTTTCTTTCCCTTATCTATTTACATTTCCGCTGTGCATTTAATTATATCTGTTATATAATTGTTGTATATTTATTCTTTTATACTCTGTTGTATTTGTTTTGTATTTTATTCCGTATTTATTTGTAAAAGAATTTTTGAAAGTAAAAGATTTTAAATACAACCTTACCCCCCCCTTAGGTTGTCTAACATTTGGTATCAGAGCAGGTCTTTCAAAAATTTCTGCATAAATTTCTTCTATTCCTTTAAATGGCTCAACAAACTAATATTGTGTTTTCAAAACCTCCCTTGATAGATACTGAAAAGTTTGGCATTTGGGCCGAGCTATTTGAATGTCACGTGCGTGGCAAAAATCAAAAGATTTGGAATATTATAGAAAAAGGGAATTTTAAACCCACCATTGTGAAAGATGATGTTTATATTGATAAACCTATAGATGAATGGACTACTTCTGATGAAACTCATTTTTGTTTAAACTTTGAAGCTAAGAATATATTATATGCTGCTTTAACAACTGATGAAATTGAAAGAGTATATACATATAAAACTGCAAATCAAATATGGGAAAGTTTAAATAATACTCATCGTGGAAACACGGAAGTTAAATCTAGTAAAGTAAATATTTTAGTTCACGATTATGAACTGTTCGAAATGAAACAAGATGAGTCAATTGACTCAATGTTTAAAAGATTTAACCTTATTGTGACTACTTTGAAAGGTTTGGATCGCACTTATCCTAACGAGGACTATATAAGGAAAATCCTACGAGCCCTTCCTTCGGAGTGGATGCAAAAGATAACATCTTTAGAAGACTCCCGTGACCTTTCCATAATGAAGATAGATGACTTGATCGGTAATCTTAAAGTGCATGAAATTGCACTTAAAAGAAACAAAGATCGGGAGCAAGTCAAGAAGAAGTCAATCGCTCTCAATGCCTCAACACCAAAAGTCGAGAAGAAAAAGGAGAAAGCTAGCTCCTCGAAAGATCCATCCGAAACTCTCGATGAAGTCGCCATGTTGGTAAGAAACTTTTCCAAATTTCTTAATAATAATAATAAATTTTCTAACAATGGCAGATTTCAAAGAAACGGTAACTACCGTCGTGGTGGTGAAAATCGAAGTCGTAAGTTCCATAAACGAGACGAAAAAGTTAAGAAAAATGGCGACTCGAGTGAAGACGATAAAGCTAAGCCAAAGAGAGGCTTTTGCTACTCATGTGGTGACAAAGACCACTACGCCAATGAATGTCCGAAAAAGAACAAGTTCCAAAAGAAGAAGGAGAAAGCCTTCATTGGAGGCGCGTGGAGCGAGAGTGAAGAAGAAGATGACTATCAAGCCATTTGTCTTATGGCCGAAAGCGACGACGAGGTAAAATCTTCTTACTCGGATTACGATAGTGATTATGAAAGTGATAATGAAAATAATCTTGAAGAATTATATGAATCTTTTCATAAAATGGCCGCTCTTGCAAATCGTTACCAAGATGAGAATGCTATGTTAAAAGAAACTGTAAATGCATGTAAAAAGGAAATAAATAATGTTAAACAAAAATCTGAAAATGATATGGATATAATTGCTAAATTAGAAACTAAATTAGGAGAAAAAGATTTTTGTAAATCTTGTGATGCTTTAAATAAAGAAATTGCATGCTTAAATAAAAAATCACATGAAAATATTATTTGTACAAAATGTGATATACTTGAGAATGAGATTACATGTTTAAAGGCTAAATGTGCTTCATATGAAAAAGATAACATGCTAGCTAAAGCCTTTGAAAGTAGTAATAAAAAGGTTCTTAACATGCTTAATATGCCTAACCGTATAAAATGTAGAAAAGGTATTGGTTCCGATACATGCAAAGATAAATGTTCTTGTAAACCCATCAAAAGACTTTATGAATCACCTAAAGTTAATACAAGAAATCAATATGTGCAAAAACATCCGTATGTGCGTAAAATAAATAATGTAAATACGAGAAAACCGTATGCTCGCATGTACCATGATAAATATTCTAAACCTAATAATAATGCGAATGTAAATGCTTGTTTTTATGTGTATGATAAATATAATCGCAAAATTAAAATGGTAAATAAATGGATTCCAAAAGGAATGTTTAGTAATGATAATCCCGGTGGTATGCGTTTATGGTTTTAAATGTGTTATGTATATATGTTATATATATATATATAGTTTAAATATAATTTGTTGTATATATTATATATATAAGTAATATATATTACTATGTACTGTTTGTTTATATATATATACGTATTACATATATATATATATATGGTGTCTGTTTAATATGTTATATATATATATTTGTGTTTGATGTATTATATATTAAAGTTGTTTAATATATTATATATATTTTGTCTTACTTGATATGTGTTATATATATATATTAATATGGTTTGATGTATTATATATATATATTAATATTGTGTAATGTATTATATATATATATATTCTGTTTGACTTTATATATATGCATGTTGGTTGACATTGAAACTAATTGTTAAGGACCCACGAGAAATGGGGACCATAAAAGTTACATCTTCATTATTGTAGATTGACCTTGATATGGACTGGATACTCGATAGTGGTTGCACACGTCACATGACCGGAAACAATAATCTCTTTTCATCATATAAGTCATGTGATGGTGGACAGGTAATTTTTGGAGGAAACTCCAAAGGAAATATAATTGGTAGAGGTACAGTTTCTTGCAATAATGTTCAATTTCTTAATGTTAATCATGTTGACAATCTACATTTTAATTTGTTAAGTGTTCGCCAATTGTGTAAAAATGGTATAACTGTTGTCTTCGAAGAAGACTCGTGCAAAATCATAAAAAATGGCAAAGTTCTTTTAAATGGCTTTGTAAAAGGAAATTTATATATTTGTAAAACTGTTGTATCTGAAAATGTATGCTTATCTTCCATTAATGATGTTTCTACTTTATGGCATAGGCGTTTAGGTCACGCTAATCTAAGATTAATGCAAAACTTAAAAAATAAGGAGCTTGTGAGTGACCTGCCAAAATTAAAGTTTGATAATCATTTTTGTGATGCTTGTCGTGTCGGCAAACAACATCACGTTACTCATAAATCAAAAAATGTTATTTCTACTCAAAGAGTTTTAGAACTTTTACATATGGATCTTTTTGGCCCGATGGCTATTCAAAGTTTTGGAGGAAATTTTTATACTTTGGTTATTGTGGATGATTATTCCCGTTATACTTGGACTTTATTTTTGAGACATAAAAATGAGGCTTTCGAAAAGTTTAAAATTTTGGGAAAACGAATTCAAAACCAACAAGGTTGTACGATTGTTTCCATACGTACGGACCATGGACGAGAATTCGATAATGATGTACAATTTGGTGCCTTTTGTGATAAACATGGTATAACTCATAACTTTTCGGCTCCTCGAACTCCTCAGTCAAACGGGGTTGTTGAAAGGAAAAATCGAACGTTGCAAGAAATGAGTAGAACTATGCTAAACGAACATCAAGTTCCCCAAAAGTTTTGGTGTGATGCCGTTGCTACCGCGACCTATGTGCTTAACCGTGTCCTAATTAGAAGTATCCTAAATAAGACACCCTATGAACTTTACCGTGGTAGAAAACCTTCCCTAGCTCACCTGAAAGTTTTTGGTTGTAAATGTTTCATTTTAAACACCAAATCCTACTTAACCAAATTTGACCCTAAAGCCTATGAAGGAGTGTTCCTAGGTTACTCTTGGAATAGCAAAGCCTATAGAATCCTAAATAAGGAGACCATGGTAGTAGAAGAATCCTTAAATGTTAGCTTTGACGAGAGTCCTCCCAAACCTAGTGCACCCTTAGCAAATGACAATATCCGTGAAGGAGACGTTTTAGCACAACAACTTAGCAACTTGGATTTAAGTACCCAACCTTCCACAAATAATATTGAATCTAGTGATGCCCCTCCGTGCTTTATTCCACAAGGTATAGATGATCCTAACCTTAGAACCGCTCGAGGCCATCCCGTAGATCAAATTATAGGTGACCTAAACCAAAGGACAACTAGATCACAAATCCATACCCATTGTGCTTTCCATGCCTTTATCTCAACCATAGAACCTAAAACCATAGATGAAGCTTTAGGTGATGAGGATTGGATATTGGCCATGCAAGAAGAGTTAAACCAATTTACTAGGAATGATGTGTGGGACTTAGTGCCTAGCCCTAGTAGTCAAACCATTATTGGCACAAGATGGGTCTTCCGTAATAAGGTAGACGAGAACGGTGGAGTCACACGAAACAAGGCACGTTTAGTTGCCAAGGGGTACAGTCAACAAGAAGGTATAGATTATGACGAAACCTTTGCACCAGTTGCAAGGTTGGAGTCTATTCGAATGCTTCTCGCTTTTGCAAATGCTAAAGATTTTAAATTATTTCAAATGGATGTTAAAAGTGCTTTCTTAAATGGTATTATAAATGAGGAGGTATACGTTTCTCAACCTCCCGGTTTTGAAAGTTTTGAAAACCCGACACATGTTTATAAATTGAAAAAGGCGCTTTATGGTTTAAAGCAGGCTCCGCGTGCGTGGTATGATAGATTAAAAACCTTTTTAATTTCTGGTGGTTATATTATGGGTAAAATAGATAATACTTTATTTGTGAAATATGTTCAAAATGATATTGTGGTTGTGCAAGTATATGTTGATGATATTATTTTTGGTTCCACTAATGAAAAACTGTGTAATGAATTTTCTGCGAAAATGACAAGCGAGTTTGAAATGAGCATGATGGGAGAGTTAAAATACTTCTTAGGATTGCAAATCAAACAATGTGAAACTGGTATTTTTATTAGTCAATCTAAATATTGTAAAGATATGTTGAAAAAGTTTAACTTTGAAAATGTCAAACCCGTTGAAACTCCAATGACCACAAATTTGCATTTATCAAGTGACGAGGAGGGAAACGATTTTAATGAAAAGATTTATCGTGGTATGATTGGTAGTTTATTATATTTAACTGCTAGTAGACCTGATATTATGTTTAGTGTATGTCTATGTGCTCGTTTTCAATCTTCACCTAAACAAACTCATTATGAAGCTGTCAAGCGTATTTTTCGATATTTACGAGGTACTACTAATCTTGGCTTATGGTATGCAAAGCAACCCGAGTTAGAAGTAACGTGTTTCACCGATTCCGATCTTGGTGGATCTATTGTTGACCGAAAGAGTACTAGTGGGGTATGTGCCTTTATAGGTCTCTCACTTGTATCTTGGTTCTCTAAGAAACAACAATCCGTAGCTTTGTCTACCACCGAAGCGGAATATGTAGCCGCCGCAAGAGCATGTGCTCAAGTTCTTTGGATGAAACACACACTTACCGACTTTGAGGTACATCTAACCAAAATTCCAATTATGTGTGATAACTCAAGTGCCATAAATCTAAGTAAAAATCCTGTTTTACACTCTCGTACAAAACATATTGAATTGAGACATCACTTTTTACGAGATAATGTTCAAAAAGGCCAAATCGTGCTTGAAAAGGTTGATTCGGAAGATAATTTGGCCGATATTTTCACAAAAGCCCTTAACAAAAAAGCGTTCTTTAAATTAAGGCTTGGTTTAGGCATGCTTGAGTTTAACCCTTGATAAATACTAACTCTCAAATATTGCATATTTTGAGGGGGAGCAACTTTCGAGGGGGAGCATAAGCGATTTTCTTAAACCCTTTTTGCTTCGACAAAAGGGGGAGAGAAACCGAGTATGCTCTCGTGTTTAGCGTTGTGTTTGTCATCATCAAAAAGGGGGAGATTGTTGGTGCAAGTGTACCCAGCTTTAAATATTGTGATATATTTTTGGTACACATAAAATCACATCTCCATATTTTGATGATTACAAAACACAACGCTATATTTGTTATCTAATATTTTATCTGAGTGTGCAGCTATTTAATTATCTCGATAAATTTTATCTGAAGAATCCAAGTCTGAAGATTTGCGTCATTTTATTTTAAAATGATAAACACCCTAAAATAATATACCACTTGGATTTTTCTAATACTGTCTTTTTAAATAAACCAAGTAACATCTTATCATCTTGCTGGATTGTGAAAGTTTTGTTTCTAGAAGACCTGCGCATGCGTACTGCTTCCTGCACCTTTTTTCTGGGCGGTATACCGCGGTGTAAAGCCGGTATACCGCGGCGGCTTGATGTTACATCTCTGACTGATTGGAAGTGCTTATGTCTGGGCGGTATACCGCAGTGTTTAGCCGGTATACCGCGGGTACCATTTCCGTTGGTTTTTGCAGGGTTGACTTTCTCACTGCAGCGTACCTTTTCCTCTGCACGGTATACCGCGAGACTTAGCCGGTATACCGCGAAATGCCATGGACTGTTGCTCATCCAGTATAAATATCTTGCAACCTCCAGCATTCAAGACCACGAATTTACATTAACTCCTCTGCATTTGATAAAGACTCTGCAGCTTCTTCTCTTGATATTTAAACTGTTAAAATTATAAAACTCGTTTTTGAGTAAGAAATCTTGAGTTGATAGCAGATTAAAATCTCTCGATTAGTTGAATCAGCAACACAACTCAAGTGATCAAACTCTCTAAAAATATCCAAGTGATAAACCTTATTCAAGAGTGATTATTCATATTAAAATTATACCCTCTTGTAAGTGTTTGAATAAAGTGAGTGATCCACATAAATCTCTCAAAGTAGAGTGTTTCGCGTTTGCTGTACTAAGGTTTGTGTTCTACCGTAAAGAACACGTTTTCGTATTGGATCTCCGAGAAGTGTTATTTTCTCGAGGTGGACTAGCCAACTTTGTGTTTGGTGAACCACTTTAAAAATATCGTTGTCAAGTATTTTCTTTCCCTTATCTATTTACATTTCCGCTGTGCATTTAATTATATCTGTTATATAATTGTTGTATATTTATTCTTTTATACTCTGTTGTATTTGTTCTGTATTTTATTCCGTATTTATTTGTAAAAGAATTTTTGAAAGTAAAAGATTTTAAATACAACCTTACCCCCCCCCTTAGGTTGTCTAACAACCACCACCTTCATTTCTCTCTGTTCTCCATCTCTTCTCTTCTCCATTCCTTTCCTTTCCTTTCCTAGATCCAAACCCAATCACAAACCTCTATTCCCACCTCCTTCACCATCAATCCATCAAATGCTCTACCACCACTCCCAAAATCACCGCCACAAATCACCGTCGGCGACAAGCTCCCCGAATCCACCTTATCTTACTTCGACTCCGACGGCGAACTCCAAACCACCACCATTTCTGATGGCCACACCGTCTCGATTTCAGATCTGAGCATTTAGTCGAGCAGATACTTCACAAGAGACACCATTTTTGCCAAGGTTTGGGTTTTTTCCGTCTTCACCTTCGTCTCGAACAGACCACGCTTGTGTTTTCAGTAAAAAAACGTCAGATCTGTGCATAGTATGCACAAGTGCATAGTATGCACAAGTGTATAATATGCACCTTTTTGTAGGTTCTTCTTCTTTGTTACCTTTCTCTGTTTTAGCACTAAGTAATTTGTAATTTTTTGAAATTTGGCAGTCGACAACAAGTATCGCCGGAAAACCGTGAGCTCGCCGGAACCTGCAAGTGTTCGCCGGAAAACCGCGAACTCGCCGGAATCCGCAAGTGTTCGCCGGAAAACTCATGGAGGTGGATTTGTGACTGAGAGTAGTGATTAGTTGGAGTGGATTTGTTTTGTTTTAGCGGTAGGGTATAGTGGCCAAATGACTTTACTACCCTTTTCATTAATTTTATTTAATTTACTGGCTGATTATTAATATCCTTTGGATTGGGTTTAATCAATGTGTGTTAGGGTGTTCTTTAGTTTTTCAGTTATTTAAGGTTTTCTCCTAAACCTAACCCTATATATATATATATATATATATATATATATATATATATAGAGAGAGAGAGAGAGAGAGAGACGATCAGTTCAAACGAGAACGCTAACTATTTAAGAAAACATGAGAACGGTTGCTCATGTACAAAATCATACACGATTCACGTACAAAATCATAAATGATTCACGCAAAAGTCGCTCGCGTGCAGTTTTTTGTAGTTTTTTTTTTTTTTGAACGGCAATGCGGCATCGAACCCACGAACGACTACCACGAACACACGCACACACGCACGCACACCGTCCCGGCGGTATCGGGCATCCAAGGGCAGCCCACTAATCCGCCGCGTCCGCAGCCCAGCTTACGCTTGGGCCTATTCCCAACCACATTGGGCTGGGGCGATAGCCCAGTCTTCGACTGGACCACATATGATTTTGTACATTCACGGTCATTCTACTGTTTTTCTAAATAGTTAGTGATCTCGTTTGAACCTTTCTTTCTCTTTTATATATATATATATATGGATATTTTTAAGCTATTTTTGACAAGAATGTTAGAAAAGAGGAAAGGAATCTTGCGCCGACTATCCCAAAAAAACTGTTAGCATAAAAAGGGCAACAATAAACAGCAGCAAGTAAAAAGTTGTTGTCTTCTTACATTCCCTCCTAATAATTAACAAAAAGACAAAAATGATAACTACTTCTTCACCCTGCAATATGCCCATCCATCCATCCATTCACTGCTGGTTAACTGCACCTGGATATCTCACTGTATCTCCAAGTACTCTTTCTTGTTCTATCTGCAACATTCATCATTCACACTTATATATTTTCTTTTCTTAAACACACACACACACACATATATATATATATATATATATTCTTACAAATTAATTAAAGAATCAAAACTAGTTGATTAATTACTTGAAATAGTTCATGCAACTTGTTTTTCAGATAACAGTATTCGTGTTCGAGCACTTCTAACGCTCTCATGCACCTGCATATATATATATATATATGTACATAAACATCAGTAAAAACAAATTTGATTGGTTTATTGTATGATATAAACAGAACAACCACATACATATATATATAGTCTCCATCTTTTATAAACCAAAATAGTTCGTACAAGCATACAAACTAGTTTCCGTGATCGTTGTGTTTAAACATTATTGTTTCATATGTGAAACAATTTACAACAACACGTATGAAAATACAGTGTCTATAATGCATTGTTTCATAGGTGAAAATGTGCAGAACCAATTTTTTACCACACACAAAACAGTAATGTTTCATATCGTTTCACATATGAAACAATACATTAAAAACTGGTTTGTATGGTTAATTGGGTTTGTAAATGATTATATATATATATATATATATATATAGACAGACACGTACGCTGGTCGGTTATTCTGGTCGACGGCAGCCCGAAAAGCAGCACATATGTTTCTAACCCTTTTAGCACCAATGCTTGAACTGCTTCCCATCAACTGGTTCAAATGTATTCCCAGCTTACAGTAATCCCACATCTCTCTATCCAACCTAATTAATATCATAAATTAAACCCAATTAAAACCCATATCCAAAAGCTAAGAAATTTTAATTGTTTTAAATCGAGTCATATAAAAGGGCTAATAAGACATTTTATTTCAAAAGTGTCTGATAAAAACTTGTTAAAACACTGTCATATAAATTTATTACTACACTTGTAAATAAGAGACATAAGTTTTGGTAATAGTCTATTAGAACAGTTAAAACACTTTTGGCGTTCTATAAACCAGATTTTGTCGTAGTGAAAAAACGACGAATTAAATAGTTAACGAAAATGGAAAGAATTGTTTACGAACAGTAGGTTTCGGAGGTTTCGAAGCTGCTTTTCGGATTCATGAAAGTAGATGGTGACGACTTCGGAGACGAAGTTAGGAGACGTTTGATCTTGAAGCTGTTGGAGCTGCAAAAACTGTTCGTCGAGAACTCCTTGATGAAAGAGTAACGAAAGTAATCGATTCATATCGGTTCGCAGACGAACTGCACCGAATCCAAGCATCCACAGAGGAACACCCGTTTTGGATCACTTGAAGTTGAATCGAGAATCAGTTAATGAAGTTATAAATTGGTGTCTTTTTGTGTACGATGAGGAGGATATAAGTGAGTGATTTAATGAATTCATGGTGGGATTCTACTCTATTTATAGCAATCAATATATACTACTGTTTCACTCACTGGTCACTACTAATACTATATTATGAGGTGTCAACTTCTACTGGTTGAACTCTTGAGTATAATTTAGGAGCTGTTTATTAAACGTTTACTCATTAAGTGCTTAAGGTTTAGATACTTAATTGAGAATCTTACCTAGTAACTATAAGGATAAGGTCTGAAAGTCTTACTCGGTAAGTGAGAGTAATGACCCTTACCTGATAATCATTTACCGTATAAATTGTTGCATACGATGCCGTTTATATGGACTAAAATCTTACCCGATAAGTTAAGTTAAATGGTTGATTCAAATAGTGTTGTATAAAATAACTAATACCACACCTTATATTAAAAGCGTAGTAAAAAACTTGTTAAAACGTTCTATAAACATATTGCAACACTTTTAGACATGACGTATTTTGGTTTGGTCTATTAGAACTTTTAGACATAAATTTAGGAATTATATAATTTTCTTGTAATTGATATTTGTTTTTTGTGCTTTTCAAAAAAACAATTTTTTTTATATTATATAGTCTAAAAATATGATTTAAGATATTAGGTTGTATGATTATAAAAGAAATGATGTTGTACATGTAAATTGCAATTAAAAACGAGTCATATCTTTGGTATATGGGCCAGGCTTAAGAAAAAACCTTAAAAAAACGGAAACCTAAGAAAAACTCTGGTAACCCTTAATTTGGACGGTATGCACTTATGCATACAAGTAATTTGTAACATGCATTCGTGCATATGCACAAATGCATAATGCACAAGTGCATAACAACCAAAAAAAATAACTTAATTTATCTGTATGCACTTGTGCATACCATCCAAATGAAAGGCTACCAGGATGTTCCTTAATTTTTCGTTTTTTTAATATTTTCTTTGAACCGTCCTCTATATACAATAAACCTTTAACATTTAATTATTTATATAAAATTAATAAATTATGTGATTATTTAATGAATATTAAAATCAGGGTTTATAAAAATAAAGTAGAACAACTTTACAGAATTTTGTCATCTTATATACTTGTGTTTAGGGCTGTAAACGAACCGAACGAACACGAACGGAGGCTTGTTCATGTTCGTTCGTTTAACTTAAACGAACAAACGAACGAACACGAACGGTAAACGAACGAGATTTTTTGTGTTCATGTTCGTTCGTTAAGAATTTTTGTTTGTTCGTGTTCGTTTATGTTCGTTCATTAAGAGTTAAACGAACGTAAACGAACGTAAACGAACGAACTTAAATGAACATAAACGAACGTAAACGAACGAACTTAAATGAACATAAACGAACGAACCCAAATGAACAAAAAATAACCACCATACTCATCATTTCGTTCGTAAAAAATACCTTAACAAAATGAAAAACCAGGTTAACTTAGAAGGTATGAAAAATAAATTCTAAAAGATCAATTTACTTGATGATTTTACATATTAATTTCATATTATATAAACATGTTTATATATAAACAAGCATAAACGAACATAAACGAACATAAACGAACGTAAACGAACATAAACGAACGTAAACGAACGAACATTAACGAACATAAATGAACGAACGTTCACGAACATAAATGAACGAACGAGACCATTGTTCATGTTCGTTCCTTTAACTAAACGAACAAAAAAACGTGTTCATGTTCGTTCATTTATTAAATAAACGAACATAAACGAACTTCCCGCCGAACAGTTCACGAACGGTTCGCTGAACGTTCGGTTCGTTTACAGCCCTACTTGTGTTGATAATGAGTACTAAATAATTTTTGACACAAGAATTCAAAAAATTCAAAATATTTTATAACTGTTATTAAGAAAAAAGTATAATTGTTTTAGGGAAATTAATTAAAATGCCCTAAGTTGACTAACGGTTCATCGAAATACCCTTTCTCTCTCTTAATTTGCAAAAATACCCTGAAAATCCGTGGCCTCACCCGTGGCCCACGGATGTTTTAAAAAAATATGATTTATCCGTGGGCAAGACATTAAGTCCGTGGACCACGGATTATAAATCTGTGGGCAATATATTTTGTCCGTGGCCCACGGATGTTTTTACAACAATTGTGAATTTTGAATTGAATGTTACACTTTCAACCCCTATACTTATTTACTTAATTTAGTTTATACATTTTACTTTCATAATTTTAATTTTACATTTAACACATATAATCGTTTATTAACTAAAATACGTTAAAAAAATACGTTTTAATTTTAACAAGTTACACCATTATAATCGTCTCTTCGATACGTTCGAAATGAGCCCAATATTGAATATTTTTGGATTTATTTATTTTATTATATATCATATATACTACATAAAAATATTTTTTATATTTAAAATTCATATTCTTCTCGTGAAACTTTATCATATTGTCATTCACGATATCTATAAACACATACAAATAATAATAATTTAAAACGATTTAATGAATTAGTTAATATATTATTATGTTAATGCGATAGGAGTGTAAAACAAAATTGAAAAAAATAAGAAATGTACCATAAATGAAATAATTAACTATAAGAGTATGAATTGTAAATATTAAAAATATTTTTATGTAGTATATATGATATATAATAAAATAAATAAATCCAAAAATATTCAATATTGGGCTCATTTCGAACGTATCGAAGAGACGATTATAATAGTGTAACTTGTTAAAATTAAAACGTATTTTTTTAACGTATTTTAGTTAATAAACGATTATATGTGTTAAATGTAAAATTAAAATTATGAAAGTAAAAGGTATAAAGTAAATTAAATAAATAAGTATATGGGTTGAAAGTGTAACATTCAATTCAAAATTCACAAATTGTTGTAAAAACATCCGTGGTCCACGGACTTAATGTCTTGCCCACGGATAAGTCATATTTTTTAAAAACATCTGTGGGCCACGGGTGATGCCACGGATTTTCAGGGTATTTTTGCAAATTGAGAGAGAGAAAGGGCATTTCGGTGAATCGTTAGTCAACTTAGGGCATTTTAATTAATTTCCCATTGTTTTATATAATTTTATATTGATTTGGTCCAAATTATTGTATTTATGTTTTCTTAATTATTTTTCATATTTATATTTTAGTTTGTCATATATAATTGATGTTTGCATTCAAAAACTTTTACTTTTTAATTTATTTCTTAACTATGAGATGAAAAAAGTTTTTTTTATTATTAGCGTAAAGATATAATTTGTTTATTTGAAAGTATAGTAATTATACATTCTTATATATCATTTTCATTATGAATATTTATCGTTTTAATTGTTGAATTTTTATTAATGAAGTAACTTTTAATCTAAAAAATAAGATAAATTCATTATTAATCACACCACAAAGTTCTTTAATTATAGCATTTCCAACTATTTATTAACATTTTTTTCAAAATTAAGAAAAAAAATAAAAAATAAAAAAAGTTACATCAAACTTTAATTTAATAGATTTTTCATTTTACATATTTCAATAATTATTATATTACCAACATATTCAATAACATAAAAATGGTTCATTCTCTTTTTCTCCATTTATGTTATAAATTAGGATAGATTGGAGGAGTTTGCATTCTGAATAATAAAATAAAGCTTTTGAAAAAAAAATCACATTTGGAAAGAATTGCATTCTCTCTTCTACCTTTTACCTTTTTTATTTTGATGAAAGTTTTGAAACATGTGCTAAAATAAACAAAACTCCAAAAATCTTTATTTTTTCATTATAAAAAGTTGTTTAAAATGTATAGTTATTACACTTTTTTAATTAAAAAAATTCAACTCTACTCTTAATTATAGAGAGAAATTTTCGTCTTATAGTTAAATGTAGAATTGAAAGATTAACATTTACTTTTAAAAATTAACATTTATTTTAAGACAAGTAAAAATAATAATTTAGACATTGGACGGATGAATGAGTATTTTTAGTAGTATTATTTTTAATGGTGATGCTATATGCGTCCTTTTATGTCATAATCAGGTCAAGTCATATATTAGACCATGCGTAGCGGCTCCGGGCTTTGGAGCGGGCTACCAGCGGGAATGGGTACCGGGGGGGGGGGGGGTTGGCGCGGGCTCGAGGCTGCAGGTTCCTGAACCCGTGAACCCGAGAGGTGGTGTGTGAGGGGTTGTGTGAGAGGGTGGGTAGTATTGGGTGGTAGCGGGTATAGGGTATTGGTACTCCACTTTTGGGTTGGTAGAGGGTTTGGAGAAAAGCTGATGTGGCGATGATGTGGCTTTAGAGCTTTTGGGTATTGCTACGGATGGCCTTAGAATGTGAAAAGTAAATGTTGACATTGATGTATGTGAGGAACAAATAAGTTGGTAGGGCACATTTAACAACATATATGAGTATATTTAGAGGTCGTTTACCCAACGTAAGCGCTTACGGGTAAATGTCAACAATTTCAACTAATTTATCAGGTAAGATTCAAGTTCATTAAAACGATATCATATGTAACATTTTTATCTCGTAATCACATATCGAATAACAGCCGTCACTCTCATTTACTGTGTAAAACGCTCGGTCATTATTATCACTTTTACCAAATAAAATTGGGAGAAGTCTAAAAACCAACGAACTATTGCTACTTGCTTAGAAGGTAAATCCAAAAATTTTAAAAAAATCACATTCTAATCTAAACCCTAATCTTACGACCGTTCCATTCCCGTCGCCACCAGCCCTCCGCCACCAGCCATCCGCCGTCGCCACCAGCCATTCGTCGTCGCCACCATCCATCTCCATCGGCGCCTTCGCCACCAGTCATCCTCGCCAACTGGTTCACATCGCGAGAACAACAGGTTCGATAGATGGTTCGATTATTTGGGTTTTGTTCATTTGTTTATGAACTTGTTTCTGTTGTTTCTGAACATCATCGATGTAACATCCCAAAAACATACAGGACATGCATAACAATAAATCATAGCGTTTACAAATCTGGGTCCCAAAATGTCATTACATCAATCTAAAACTTAGGTTGACGGAAACAACCTATACACAAACAAGAATATTCTAATACCAATGGGTGGCACTTGCACTGTCTCTAGATGCATTTGTACTCTATCTTGCACTGGCTCACTTACTTGAGCTTCTTACTACTTGCTTACCTGAAAATGGTTTAGTTTTGAAAAACGAGGGTTAGACCAAAAGGTTTAGTGAATTCCCTCCGAAAACAACATGTAAACATTATGGAAAACATTTATAAAACATTTATAAATAATTCGTAACACATCGTCAAACATGGTACTGCACTGTGTATTGGATCACATGAACATTTCGCGATCGGGGCCCCAGCAGACTCCCCTTTCGCCTCTTCCGGAGCCTACGCAGACTCCCCTTCCCGGAGCCTACACAGACTCCCCTCTACTCGAAATAGGAGGAAACGAATTCCAACATACCAGTCTGTTATACATATCTAAGGGATCATCAGATCCCGAGGATCACTCTCTGACCCCACAGTGCAGACCGACTCCACATAGCACATCATTCCTTTCATAAAACATGCAACTTTAAATCTTTCTAAATCATCATTCTCATTTCATCATATCGTAATAAGCTTTCTTAAGTAAGATATGCAGTTCATGGAAAACATGCGTGACAGTTACAAACAGTTCATGCTCGTAAATGAAACCATAATCAGTTAAAACATTTAACACTTTACGTCGTAAAAAGGGATTCGGGAACTCACCTGATTGCAAATTCTTCCCTAACTCCGAGTCTCGTACTGACCGTTCACCTAATTAATAATTTAGAGATTAATTAGATGTAACTCGATTTCTGATCCTAAGTTCTCCTCTTAATCCTATCTTAAAAATAAATAATTAGGCCCAACCACCTGGCCCAGCTAAACCATTCGGCCCAACCACTATGGGTTGCGCCAAACCTGGTTTTTCTTTTCTAAGATCGATTTCTTTCTAAACAAAACGATTAATGGGGTTTTGAGACACACATCCTTACCACTTGTTTCATATTACTCTTCACATGCCAAAACCTTAATCGCTTACTCTTTTGCTTGCTTAGAAATCTAATTAGTAGATTAACAATCCTCCAGGGTGTTCTTATTCCAAAACCCAACTAAAACATGATGAACATCTAGAAATTTAACCTATCTATCTATTTAATAAGCAAGAGTTAACATCAAATGAAAGTTTTCTTACCAAATGGTGAACTCTTCACGATTTAGCTGCCAATCCTTCACTATCAATTCTTCTTGCGATTTCTTCTCAGCCGCCAACCAAGAGAAATGAACAGTAGTAACCAAATGACCTAGGGATTTGGGTCACATAAATACTTTCTCATATTACAATTAGGTCCCTTAGCTAACTTTCCATCCTTTCATTTTAGACACATAACTCCCAGCCTACTAAAATATGGGTTGTTACAATCGATTATTTGTTTTTGTTGTTTCTGAACATCATGGATTTTGATTGCTGAACTTGTTTCTGCTGTTTATGAACATGATCGATTATTTCTTTATGTTGTTTCTGAAGTCTGAACATCATGGATTTTGATTGTTGAACTTGTTTCTGTTGTTTTTGATTATTTGGGTTCTGTTCCTTCGATTTTCACATAGATTGTTGGATTTTGATGCTCAACTTGTCATTGTTGTTTTTAATTTTTGGGTTATGTTCCTTAGAATGTGATTTTTTTTTAATTTTTGGATTTACCTTCTAAGCTGGTATCAACCAACCCCCTTAAAGGTAAAAAAGATGTATTTAACCGGTTTTATAAAGTTTAAAGGTTTTTTCATTCAAAAAAATAGTTTAAGAACTTAACGATTCAAAATCCAATAATTCATTGGGTTTTTTTGACTTTTCCCAATAAAATTCACAATTCTTGTAATTAATAAGGTAGAGTGATATGGTAATCATAATCGAAATAAACATCTAATAAACAACCCAACTATCTTTATTTTTAATCATTTATTATTAAGCAATTATTAATAATAATAGGGAAGGAAAGAAAAGAAGCAATTGATAAAATCGAAGGAAATGTTGGGCATAAACCGGACCGGGGTAGCAATAGCAATAGGGGGGATAAAACCTGATTGGGTTTTTATTCCGGTGTGTGCGCGTGCAGGACGGCCACCCTGCACCCTAACATTCTTTTGGTGTGCAGCCGCTAATGTCACCCACCCCATACCGGCATAAAGTGGCCAACACCACCTTCTGCCACCCCTCCAACCTTTTTTACATTTATTTTATTGTATTAAATATTAATATTTTAATTATATTGGTTTGGGGAAAGGGTATTTTAGTATTTTTAAATTCATCCCATGCTTGCTTGCTCTAGGCATTACCTTTCTTTATTTCATTTCCTTCAATTTTACTTTAAGCATTGATTCAAACAAAAACATAAATTAGTTATATTTTGTTAATATTAACTTATTCCAATAAACTCTTATAAATGCATTTTATTACGTCATTCTCTCATCATTCAACAATAGAGAAAATTGGGGTTTTGTTTTTTATTTGTCTCCAACAGTTTCTCTATCTTGTTCTTTAAAATAGTGAAAATAAGAAAAAACTCAAAGTTTAAAGAATTCTTTAAAACTTGATGAGAGGTGAGAGAAATTATTATTTTATTGATTTCTACCAATAAAGATTAAACTATCATCATTTTATATAATTTAAAAAAAACCTGCATTTGGATAATTAAGTTTATAATATTTTGATAATATAATTAATGTTGAAATCTCAAAAATAGAGAATCTATTGGAGTTGAATATAATTTGATTTTGAGATTTTGACTTTTGTTTCTCTATTTTAAAAAGTTATAGAGAATCTGTTGGAGATGCTCTAATAATGTTGTTTTTAATTGAAAAGTGAATTGATTGTTGATAAATTAATTGTTAATTATAAAATATGAAATATGAAACCATTCTTATTTATTTTTGTTTAACGAAAATGATTGCCATATTGCATTAATGGGCCTCTTGGAAATTATATGGCTTGGGCTTGGATATAATTGGGCTGGAATCTAGAAAAATATGGCCCGATGTTTAATTTTTTTTTTCCTAATTTATTAGTTTTTACCCATGACATTGAAGGTATTTATTTTAGAATAAATAGTATTAAAAGGTAATGTATTTTAGTCTAATTTCTACTTTGAGTAATGTATTTTTTTATTTTTTTTGGCTCTAAAATGTGAAATCTCAAAATTTTAAGTATTTGGCTTACCTGATAATATATAAATGTTAACCAGGATCAGGTTTTTTTGTAACATGGTATTGTTTATTTATTTTTAAATGCCGACTAAAATAAATAAATTCCATATCATTTTTTTTTTCAAAATGTAAAGTTTTTTTAATTAAGCTAAAAAAATCCATATTATTATCTTTTTAATTCTAAAATTTGTCACAATTTTCTTAAAAATATATATTTTAAACAGTAAAAGTTTCATTTTTTTATTTATAAAAATGACTGTAAACTCGTAATTATATTTAAATGATTGTAATTCTTGAATTTTTTAGTCATATTTTTTATGAAAAATATTTGTTAATATTCATAAACTAATAAAAAGTATACTAGCAATAGTTTAATGTTTTTACAAAAGTGCCCTAACATTACTATCTTCTATGAGCTAAATGGGGTAAAATAATAATGAAGTTTTATATGTCATATATAACAAAACTATTAGTTATAAACAAAAATGCTAGTATACTTTTTATTAGTTTGAGATCTTTTACAAAATATTTAGAACACTACATTTTTTTAACATAAACCCATTAACATGGTTGCAAAATATTACCATACGATCCTTTATAGAGGTTTGATGAACGATTATATGTATGTTATGGTTATAGCTTTAACAAATAGGGTTCCAAACATGTCATATTGAAAATATTTGTCGGTGATACATATCTTATAATTACGTTCACTACTAGAAAGTAGAAACTAAGGGCCTGTTTGGTTGGGGGTATTAACCATTAATTAATGCAAATGAATATAAAAGGAGATGTTTGGTTTGCTATAATACAATGGGCCAAATTTCTAAAGAAGCCCATTTTTTCATTCCTGTTCAATTTGGGGGGAATACGATTTCATTCCCGTTCTATCTCTCCACCCTAATTGTCACCGCCTTCCTTTCCTTATCTTTATTTCCAATAGGTATTTATTAATTTTTTGATTAGAAATTTCAAGCACTGAACTACAAAGATGCATATATGTTTTTTTCCTTATCTTTCCCAATTAGATATAATACAAAGGAGTTTTCGAGTAGTGGTATCACAAGATGCATAATTTTTCTTATGCCGTTTATAATTTCTTTTGTAGATAAAATGACTCGTTTCATGGTTAACAAAAGGCATTGCAAACTAAGGAAACTTTTGTTGTGTCAACAAACAACAAATAACATGTTGCTCTTTATACTCGCCAACTATTATGTTGTTATTTGTTCCTACATTCGATATAAGATCTGTGAAATCAAAACAAAGGATGAGAAAATAATGGATCAGATGAAATGGATATTTAGGTTGACCATGGAAAGTGATGTCGTTTGTATTAGTGAACTTCGTATGGATAGAGCAACCTTTAGGGTACTATGTGATATGGTAAGTGATGTTGGATGTTTAAAGCCTACTAGAAACACGTCTATTGAAGAGGTTGTTGCAATATTTTTATACACCTTGGCTCACCACAAAAAGAATAGAACAATTAGTCATTTATTTTTTCGTAGTAATGAAACAATTAGTCGACAATTCCATCTAGTTCTTTTAGCCATTTTGAGGTTGCACCCCATCTTACTCAAGAAACCAGAGCCTATTACACATGTGAGGATATTAGTAACAACAAGAATGTGTTTTTATGTTCTTCTGATAGTGAAGGTGAAGAAGAACGTGATGCACAAGGATCTCCTAACTCATCAACCACCATCACATCAAAGAAGCGCAAAAAACTTTCACCTAGAAGGGAAATTTACAAGAACAAGAAATCACCTTCACTTCAACATACCATTGACACGAGGTTAGATGAATTTAATTCCAAGTTTGATTTCACTTCAACATACCATTGACACGAGGTTAGATGAATTTAATTCCAAGTTTGAGTCTATTTGTGGTCAAATGATATCACAATATGCCGCTACTGCCAATGTTTTGACCGAAGCTAACAAATCTGATTCTTTGAGTGAAGAGAAGATGCAAGAAGTCATGAATGAACTTCTTAGCCTTGGAATATCTACAAATGATATTGGTAGAGCTCTTGAAATTTGCTATGATGAACCTACCAAAGTTAAGGTCTTCTTTATGTTGCCAACTCACATGAGAAGAGCATATGTGCTTGGGTTCTTGTATCCTGTTAGTCAATAAATTTGGATCTTAAACATAATCTTTTGGTATGCATTTTGAATTTGGTTGGCTACGTAAGCCTCCTTTTGGTATTGTATTTTGAAGTGGGATGAACTCTTTGATGAAACATCCAATAGTATTGTAGTTTGATGTTGGATGAAGCATTGAAATGTATTGTATTTTTGAAGTTGGATGAAACACGAATTGTAGTGTATTTTTGAAGTTGGATGAAACATCGAAATATATTGTATTTTTGAAGTTAGAAGAAACGTAGAATTGTATTGTATTTTTCCATTTTGGATGAAACATATATTGTGTTGTATTTTTTAAAGTGTGTTTAAATGATAAAGTGATTGGTTAATGTTATAAAAATGGTAATATAATGCTACAAAACAAATTTTGAATTATTATATATGATAAACAACCAAACAGCATCATTGATAATGATAATGATTTCCAGTATTAACCAAACAACATCAATGCAATGCTCATTCCCATTTTCATTCCCTGTCATTCCCATTTTTATTTCCATTTTCATTCCCATGCCTGAACCAAACAGGCCCTAAGTATCACTGACGAGATTTATTGACGTATCAACTTTTCAAATTACTCACCCTCAAACATGCGTTTTGGAAATATATGTCTTAATCACAATCTAAAATTATAGTATATATATATATATAGAGGTGAGTTCAAACGAGGACACTAACTATTTACGAGAAGCACGAGAACGGCCGCCCATGTACAAAATCACATGTGATTCACAGTACAAAATCACATGTGATCCGCGCGACAAGCCGCGCGACTTGCAAACCACGAACCAAACCACGCGGGTCCAGAATTTTAATAACATATGATTTTGTATGTGAATTACATGTGATTTTGTACATGGGCGACCGTCCTCGTGCTTCTCGTAAATAGTTAGCGTTCTCGTTTGAATCTTTCTCTCTCTCTCTCTCTCTCTCTCTCTCTATATATATATATATATATATATATATATATATATATATATATATATATATATGGGAGAGATATTATGAAAATCACCCTAAGTTTGAAAACTTTGAAAACCTCATTCAACCAATCAGATTTTTTCTTTAATCATTTTCGTTAATTATATTAGCAAGGGCATTTTCGTCTATTAGCCACAATTTCGGTAATTATGGAAATTTTGTTATATATTTATTATTAATTATAAACGATTTTATACCCGATTAATTATGGAAATGTAACTTTTTTTTGAATTGATTCTAATCATCTCCACCGAACTCCCTTTTGACTTCTTTCAAATTCATCCCATAATCATCTCTTTCTTCCTTCTTATTTGAAGATTCTTGCATGTAATTGGAGCTCTGCTGCGACTAACGATGTCTTCGATTGATCTTGTTTTGGGACCATTTTTTTTCTTTTTCTACGCTTCTTCATCTTCTTCGTTTAACAAGGCCCCAACGTATTGGTAATCTTCGAGCTTCATCATGAATGGTAACCCACCGGATTCGTACCAATACCAACAAGTTTCATTAACGCAGATTTCAAGAAGTCGTTGCCTCTTAACGTAGACACACATGACGAAACAGGTTTCAAGGAGTCGTTGTCTCCTAGATGCAATCGACCTTCGTCGTGCTCTCTCTCTCTCTCAAACAATATCGTTTCATTGTCGCTCCTCTCCGATTCATCTCCGTTCATCTTCGTTTCATCTCCGGTTCATATCCATTCTTTTTCGTTTCAGCCCGTTTCATCTCCGGTTCATATCCATTCTTTTCCGTTTCATATTCGTTCATCTTCGTTTCATCTCCGTTCATATCCGTTTCATGTCCGTTTCATCTCCGGTTCTTCTTCGGTTCATATCTGTTTTATTTTGATATTATTTTGAAATCGCCGGAAAAAATGGATTGATTCAGTTTCCTTTTCAAACCATCGGATGAATCCGTTTTATTTTGATATTATTTTGAAATTGCCGGAAAAAAAGGGATGGATTCAGTTTCCTTTTTCAAACCACCGGATGAAATGACCCAGATGCCCTCGGTTTCATTTTTCGGTCAATAAAAAAAAGAAAAAAAATTCATTATTAACAAAAATAGATCAAAATGATATGAACCGTAGATTAGATTGATCTATGGTATAGAAGTGGGTTTCACAGTTTTCAAAATAAGAGTGGTTTTCACATGAAACGGACTCTCTCTCTCTCTCTCTCTCTCTCTCTCTCTCTATATATATATATATATATATATATATATATATATATATATATATATATATATTTTAGACATCATTTAACCTTAATTATACGATAATGTAATTCAAGTTAAAAAAGTACAACCTCAAATACCCCATATTCGTCCTCACAATCTTTGTTTCCAACACCCCATGTTCGTCATATGTAGGCTGAGCTGCGAAAACGACTTTCAGTTGTTCAGGTTAATTAGTTTGATGTAGGGACGGAACACAAGTCTTCTAACCCAGGGGACGAACCAAACGAGTCTAATTTACTTTGATGTAAGTTAAGACACATTATCTGACGTTAATAATGCTAAACTTTAGATCAAACATCGTTCATCAAAGTAAAACTCATCGATCTTTTGTGGGTTTCAAGTCTTGCACAATTTCCCTTAAACTAATATTTCAGCAATCCCCTATATAAAACAAACCACCAAGTGATTCAGAATTTTAATTTCCTAGGTCGTAATTTTCTAGCTCCAATGACAAGCTCCATATAAAGAAGTGGCAAGATCATCTCCTATGTCAAAACCCCAAATTTGGCATTAGGCCATCTGTACCCGGGCTCGGGATGCCTTCGGGCTCAGCGGGGGTGGGCTACGGGCCTTGCGGGGATGGCGGGGCGGGATGGATTCCGGGGATGGGATCCCGATTCATCCCGAAGGTTTATTAAAAAAAAAATTATTTAATTTTTAAAAATAATGCCGTTGAACGGCTCTTTTTAAACAAAAATAAATAAATTTTTTTCTCAATTTAATCCCACTATATATTTAACCCTCAACCTCTTATTTCTCACACCTTTCAAACTCTCTAAAATTCTCTCAACCTCTTATTTTTCACACCTCTCAAACTCTCTCAAATTCTCTCAACCTCTTATTTTTCACACCTCTCAAACTCTCTCAAACACTCTTCCATTCTCTATATTTTAAACAATATGGATTCGTCACAACCCGATTCACCAACCGCATCATCATCATCCGTATAGTAGACACCGACGAGTTGTTGAATCTACAAAGGGAAATTTTTCGACAGACTGCACAATCGCTGTATGGTAGCACCGCCTCATCGTCAACAAGAGAGAGAGCCGCAAACATTGAAAGAGGTCGAGTAACTGCAAACGAGCGGCTTATGCGGGACTACTTTGGTGTCAACCCGATTTATACACCGGATATGTTTAGGCGGCGGTTCAGGATGAGCAGACAACTATTCGAACGAATAGTTGAAGATTTAGGAGTAGGGTATCGGTATTTTAGACTTCGGTTTGACGGGTTAGGCAAACAAGGTTTTTCTCCGATACAAAAGTGTATTTCCGCTATTCGGCAATTGGCGTATGGAGTAAGTGCTGACGCAATTGACGAGTACATCCGTATGGGAGAGAAAACGTCACGAGATTGTCTGTACAAATTCTGCACAGGTATTATTGAACTGTATGGTCAAAAATATTTACGCAAGCCTACTTTTATTGATATTCAGAAGTTGTACGCCGCGCATGAAGCTAAACACGGATTTCCCGGCATGTTCGGCAGCATAGACTGTACTCACTGGGCGTGGGCAAATTGTCCGAATGCATGGCGAGGTCAATTCATGAGAGGTGATCATGAGCACCCGACAATCATGCTAGAAGCAGTGGCCTCTCAAGATCTATGGATCTGGCACACATACTTTGGTATTGCCGGTTCCAACAACGACATCAATGTTCTCAATCAGTCGCCCATCTTCAACGATGTATATGATGGAAAAGCACCCGAGTGCCCTTTTGAGGTGAATGGAGCCACCTACAAGCACGGATATTATCTAACGGATGGGATATATCCGGAATGGGCTACTTTCGTAAAATCATTTACGTGCCCACAAGACCTTAAACGACAAAAGTTCAAGTCTGCGCAAGAATCCGCACGTAAAGATGTTGAACGAGCTTTTGGCGTGCTTAAAGCACGTTGACATATACTTCATAATCCGGCACGCGGATGGGAACTCTCAAGATTGGCAAACATTATGTACGCTTGTGTCATATTACACAATATGATACTCGAAGACGAAAACCATGCTATTTGTGGTGACGTGGAAAACGACTTTTTCACGGATGATATCGAAAGCCAAATCAGTGAGACACAACGCGCGGCAAATGTTCGAGAAATCATAAACCGGGACACTCATAATAACCTTCGGTCGGATTTGGTCGAACATATTTGGCGTATCCAAGTTCCCAACAATGACGACGAGTAGATTTTTAAATTTATTTTGTAATTTTTATTTTTAATGAATGATATGAATTTTAATTTTTATTATTTATCTTATTTTTATTTATTAAAAAATATATAAATATTTTTATTTTGTTAAATAATTAAATGTATAAATAAAAGAATTAAAATAAATGAGGTGGCAAAAGGGTTTGTGGGAATGAGGTAAGGGTGTTTAGGGATTGAGTGAGAGATTGAGAAAAGCTGATGTGACGCTGATGTGGAGTTGGAATCTTTGAAAGATAGAGGGATGAGGTACTGATGGCCTTATTTTGATAAAAATAATAAATCATTTATACATTATTTTACAATATTCCAAGTATATATATATATATACATAGATTTTCAATTCTAACCCAAATATTTATTAACTCTATGAATTATATTCATATATTTTATATTTTTACGATAACACAATAAATTATATTATTATACTATTTTAGTTAAATTATAGTTTATAATTAATTTCGAATTCAAAACGAAGTTAATATCCATAGACAAAGGATCGTGTGAGAATTTGAGGTTAACGTGAGAAGCGTAAGAAGCGTTCTGAACCGTTGACCACTTTTAATCTCATGCCCTCCCATTAAATTGCGCCTTTGAAAAGGAAATGAATAGGTGAATATCGGTGCATCTTATCTCGATGCATCTCATCCTCATGTGCGTCCATTTCTCATCCAACAATTGATAACCTCTTCTCACGTTGACCTCAATTTCTCACCGAAAACCAACCCAATAACCTTATATCAATACTTTAAACATTAATTGTATATATTAAAATAAATGTTTTTACAACTTCCAAGAGATCTTATTTTTATTTGTAAAAATGTTGTGAAATAATATTGAATGTTATTTTGGACTTTTGTTGGTGGAGTTGGACAATGGAAATCTTGAGGTGTGTACATTCAAGCTTGATAAAGATTTTCTAATAACTACGTTTTTGTGACTTATCATACGGGGAATATCTAAGGGGCCGTTTACGTATCTAATCATTTATCCGGGTAAGTGCTTACTGGACACACTAAACTTTTCGGACACACACTTTTCGGACACACTCTCTTATCTGGACAACGCCTTATCCGGACAACACCCCTATCCGGACACTCACACGCATAACAGATACTTACCCGGAAACCTTCAACTGATCGGGATGTCCGGACGTCCAGGAAGGTATCCGGACGTCGACCTGTCCCTTACTTGGTCCGATAAATCCCATAAACGGCCGAAAACTCACAGATGAAGATTAGCATCTACACCACGATCACTAAACTCAACAATTACTGAAATCTTGACAGTAATAACACAGTATAACGCCCAAACTTCCCCAATAAGCTTCAACCTCAACTTTTGACAAAAACTCCAAAATAAATCATCTTAACCACACCCCACAGATTAAGGATGAGTAGAAGAGAATTACCTGGATGACTTCTTGCAGAAATCGAATCCCAACACACCCTTTCTTCTGATTTCCAAGCTCAAAGCTCCTTTATCCTCCAAAATGCACAAGAACTCCAAACCTTTCTTTCTCTCTATTTCTTCTTCCTTCAGCCGTCAATCAACACAACAATTCAGTATTAGAATGTTTCCCCTAGGGTTTTGTGCCCATTTATACCCTAGACCTCATTTACAAAATACTCCCCTCAACTTTCATTTTAACAATTTCTACCACCAGGCTTGAAACTCGTTCATTTTAGACACGGTTACTACAACACTCCCCCCTCAAAAGAATTCCGTCCCCGAAATTCCATTCTCAAAGAGGTGAGGGTACCTAGACTTCATGACCGCTTCCACTTCCCAAGTAGCCTCTCGTCCTTTATGATACTTCCACTGGACCTTCACTAAACGAACTTCTTTGTTCCTCGTCTTTCGTATCTTACTATCTACGTTTTCCATTGGCTCCTCTTAATACCTCAATTTCTCATCAACACTAATGTCTTCCAACTGTACTGCCATGGTTTCTTCGGCCAGACACTTCCTCAAGTTCGACATAGGAAAGATCGAATGAACTCCCCGGAGCCCGTCAGACAACTCCAACTTGTACGCCACTTCTCCTACATGCTCAATGATAGCGAACGGCCCATCATAACCGGGTCTTGTTTCTCCTTTCTCTCCAACGCACAACGTCTTTTCTTGACTAACCATAAGTATTGCACTGTCTCCCACACGGCATTCGATCAAACTCTTCCTTCTGCTTACACCCTGTGGCGGTTTCGAGCCACACTTAACTTCTCACGAAATGCATGACCTATTGGTGGTCAACCACACGACCTCCGGTCTCACCCAAAAATCATTCACACATCTAGTCTCATGGTTTTAAAACGCGTCACACTAAGGGTTTCACACAAAATTTTACCTTCTTAAAAGAACGCCTTCTACCGAAGTTAACGCCACACATCCCGAAACCCTTATAAAATAACGACGCTCAATTCGCCAACCGATCACCGGATTAACCCTGACTATCACCTTAATCCCGCAGTTAAGATTTTTCCTCTCCAGACTATACACAACTCTACAATCAATCTTCTAGCACAAAATACGTCTAAGGCAAATAATACCTTCTTGCATTAAATGTGCCGACCACAACCCATTGATAACAATCAATTCCCACACTTTTACTACAACGTCACTCCCATACTACTATCAAGTCCAATCCCATGGTCCTTCATCCGAGCAGTACATTTGACTACCTTCTTCCACTTCCTTCTCAAACATAAAATACATTTCCAAAGAATAATTCACTAGAAGATACACACTCTTGATCAATCACATAAGCTAGTTTTCCTCCACGCTTAAACTACTAACGTACACACAAATCCCCTTTCTCATACTCTCACTAGAGTTCATGCACTCAATGGTGACGTTCTGAAACATAGCTTCCCTCTTTTCGAGCCACTTGTCACACTTTTTACTTTACACATACTCTCTTATTCCATACTACCGCCCCCAATTACCTCAGGCTAACATGGAACATTTCTCCTTCAACGTTGACCACTCCATACACACAATTTCAACGGTTACTATGTCTAATCCCACAGTTTCACCACATCTCATACGAGAAATTCGACCAAGTCAAACCGGACCTCCACGCTACGTTCGAAGCGACCACACACTTCTCATTCCTCAAACGATATTAACCCACTCCTTTGCATTCCTTTACACACAAGGATCAGTTCAACATTCTCAGAGATTTCATATCTACTACAAGATATCATGAACTAATCAATCCAACATTTTCACAATTATTACCACGATACAGGGCAAACGCACTCATCAATCAACTCAAGAGTACACAATTTTCTTCTTATCTAGTCACCCATTGTCACCCCATTCTTTTATTTTCGGGTAACAATACCACACGCCACTTAGACATCCATGCAACTCCACGCATAATTTGGTCATCTCTGAACGACTTATGAGCAACCCCGAGCAAAGATCTCCACCTATGCTCATCCCCCATCAACACTAGCCCACCACTTAACCTCACAACAATTCATCCCCACCATGCTTCGCATGCTCACTAGATATAAGTTACCACCAACTTATCCACACAACCCCCACACACCAGAGGTTCGATCGTCACGATCATTTGCACACACACCAGGCCACGCTTTCTTCACAACAAACACAACATTTATATAAAAGAGTATACGAAACAATATGCAATAGCTAGTTTTGCAATTCATCCCATCACACAAATAACGGGAATTCCTGCCTGGTCACTACACACTTGTGGCCTGATCCAGGGCACACACCCGCCCTCGGGAATAGACCAAGTTCGTTCGAATAATCCATATGGGACACACCCCCCATATACATCACACCATGTCATATGCAATTTATATGCAACTACACATTTAAATAAGCACACTTTAAAATGACAATCACCTTTTGACACCTGCTACTGGCACACGCTATAGTCACACACACCGTGACAGCGCCAAAGAGCACACTCGCTATATATGAAACAAATTCATATATATAATTAATATGGGACACACCCCCCATTTTCTTGACAACGCCAGAGCACAATGCATAATTAAAGCATGCATTCTACCACACACTTGTTCATAGCTTCATATTTAAGCAGTTGGAAACACGCGAATAGATAACAACCACACCACACACTTAATCGTCGCTTTGCAATAAATGCAGCTGAGAAGCACACAGTTATATAATAACTCTGTCACATTTGTATAAAATTTAGGTTCAGAAAGACTCACAACCTTGTCTTTCTCCCATCTAGGTGAATCACAAATTATGACCGTCTACTACACTCGATCGAGTCCTTATTCCCGACCGACTCTTCGGGTCCACTTGAAGCACGCTCAAATAAATCAAACTATAAGACACATCCTTGCAAACCAACATAGTCTACGTGTCCCACATGAGTTGGGCTAACTACCTCGTTCGTAATTGACATAACAGTCACAAAGGAAGAATCACTTATCCAACTAACACATCTCCACCTTCAGGATACTCACCAAAAAGGCGGTCCACTCTCTGGGCAGATATACACGTATCCCAACCGTCCTCTTATCTCCGCGCTCACACCCGACAAATGAAATCACACCAGGGCTAGCCTTCCAACTCTCAAATCTCCCGACAACGACTCAACACTCGTCGTTGACTTCCACACCAAATCCCGGCAATTAGCCTAAATTCAACTTCTCCTCAACTTCGGCTCTACGCCGATACCGACTCATCCACATACCACAACGTTACCTT
Organism: Saussurea involucrata; assembly: GCA_033807775.1. Taxonomy (NCBI): domain Eukaryota; kingdom Viridiplantae; phylum Streptophyta; class Magnoliopsida; order Asterales; family Asteraceae; genus Saussurea; species Saussurea involucrata. The sequence continues at coordinate 3,610,206 of CM066317.1, forward strand.
TCAAAGTATTTTGCCTACCTCGAAATCACCCGGGACACACCCCCGCCGTCAGTCTTATGCCTACTTACCGAAAAGAGCAAGGACTACCATCACACAAGCATTTCTACAGACAAAGACCGAGGCTACAGGTAGGCACTGTCCTCCCTATATTGTAACACTAAGATCGCAAATCAACCATCGACGACTCGACCACATTTTCCACTCCCGGAACTTCGCACATTCTTAGGCACGATATCCCTTACTACCTAGCGAGTTCATAGCCTTCATGCATGACAACACAATGATTTAAATTGTTTTACACACTCAAAATATCCCACAAAACAAGGTTTTGATATGCATGCCACGACATTCCCATAAGTTACCACCACACACACCGATCTCAAAGATCGCTCACACGCAACCTTGTTCATCATTTGAAAGTGCATTCACTGAAACTCTCCTTGTGCAAAAATTTTAAAAATACAGCAATATCACCCATACTGGGATAGTCAACCGACTCTCACACTTGTTGATATGTCAACCACGTGTTCATATCGTTTTCATCCATAAAACCATACGATCTAATATTGTTACGATTTTTACAACAAGGTTTAACTCACTCGCAAAAGAAGTGAAGTAACTCACTATTTCTCCAAGTTCGAAATTTATTACACCATGTAAACAAATTTATCTTTTCCTTCCAGCACACACTTGCACACGCCAACTCATTTTCAAAATCAGAAGTTTACAAGGCACACGCACACACTCACACATTTTGACATGGGGACTTATGTAACTGGTTTGAAAACGTAATGCATGACTCGCTTTACATTGAAGGCTATTCACTCAAGCAGGGTTAACCTTTTTGCAGTTACAACAAATCAACGCCGACACCCTACTTCCCACTACACCATCAGGTTCCTTACATTTGAAACAACCTTCGGTACCGATACTTCCCCACACACTTGGATGCTCCAACCTCACAATCACCACCTGACTATTAATTTGTAAAATAAACGGCTTCACCTCGGTCCCAAATTGGTTAACCGACACCAATGTTACCAATCCATACATCTATCACTTTTCAACCACTCTTGTCACTCTTCCACTAACTAGAGAGTAAGAAAGCACTTCTCCACTATCCGATCCTTGAGTTGAAACTCTCAAGATTTCAATTCACCGGCATTGGGAATCTCCCAGAATAAAGACTCATTAGAGAATAGGAGTTCACCTCCAAACACTTATTTCCCTTAAGAACCCTAAAGGTTCTACTTCCCACGGACACTCATACCAAACATTCAAACGATGCTTCTTCTAGATAGCATCATCAATCACGCCAAGAATGCTCTGCACAACACACTAAACCGTTGCCATAATGACAAGATTAAACTTTACACACAAAACAGATTAACAATCGTCCCAAAATAACAAGGCAAGAATGATCACCGTCATGCACCTGTAAATTCACAATTACACTGGCCAGGTGTAATCCCGAACTTACCTTACATGATAGTTCTCACCACCCTATTATTCACACTCCCCAGTGAGGTATTCCTAGGCCTTCCTACATTCTCAGTTGTACTCCTATAGTTTAAGTTTAGGCTCATCCGGTCACCTAAATCCCTTAAACCTGGCCCTGATACCAACTGTAACAACCCACTCCAAAACATGCCAAAGCAAGACATAAATATATAATTAAATCGCCAAAACTTGGCCCATGGTTCACACCATCAAAATTCAAAACTTGGGTTTGTGGAATAACCCTAATTACAACTAAGAGTATCTAAATACTGGAATGTAAAAGGACGTCCACTAATGCAAGCCACGCCCGCTCTCACGTCTTCTCTTTACCACTAGAGGAATCGCCTTTAACCTGCTTACCTGAAAAGGGTTTCAGTTTTGAAAATGCGAGGGTTGGACCACGAGGTCTAGTGAGGTCCCTCAGTTACATCCACACCACATATAGCAATTAAAGAGTTTTGCGAAACATAAATCAATAGAAAGTTTGGCAACCAACATATGGGACACACCCCCCATAAACATCACACTATAACATATGGGCCACACCCCCCATAAGTCTCATGCCATAACATATGGGACACACCCCCCATAGGCATCACACCATAACGTATGGGACACACCCCCCATATACAACACGCCATGCATAAGTAATTTATATGCAACATTCATTAAGCGAACACACATGTACAAGTAAATGAACAAGTACCATCAAACTTTAGTTAAAAAAAACTCACCTGATATGCTTACGTTCCTTTCCTACTATGACCCGCACTTCCAAACGATCTACCTGAGCGAAAGGATAAGTTTATAAGTTGGTTGACCAACTATCCAGACACACTAAACTTTCCGGACACACACTTTCCGGACACACTCTCTTATCCGGACAACGCCTTATCCGGACAACACCCCTATCCGGACAACACCCATATCCGGACACCCACACGCATAACAGATACTTACCCGGAAACCTTCAACTGATCGGGATGTCCGGACGTCCAGGAAGGTATCCGGACGTCGACCTATCCCTTACTTGGTCCGATAAATCCCATAAACGGCCGAAAACTCACAGATGAAGATTAGCATCTACACCACGGTCACTAAACTCAACAATTACTGAAATCTTGACAGTAATAACACAGTATAACGCCCAAACTTCCCCAATAAGCTTCAACCTCAACTTTTGACAAAAATTACAAAATAAATCATCTTAACCACACCCCACAGATTAAGGATGAGTAGAAGAGAATTACCTGGATGACTTCTTGTAGAAATCGAATCCCAACACACCCTTTCTTCTGATTTCCAAGCTCAAAGCTCCTTTATCCTCCAAAATGCACAAGAACTCCAAACCTTTCTTTCTCTCTATTTCTTCTTCCTTCAGTCGTCAATCAACACAACAATTCAGTATTAGAATGTTTCCCCTAGGGTTTTGTGCCCATTTATACCCTAGACCTTATTTACAAAATACTCCCCTCAACTTTCATTTTAACAATTTCTACCACCAGGCTTGAAACTCGTTCATTTTAGACACGGTTACTACAGTAAGCGCTAACCGTGGTAAGAGTCATCACACTCACTTACCGGGTAAGACTCTCGGTCCTTGCTTCCGCTGTTTCCGGGTAAGATTCTTGGTTCTTGCCATATTCATCCGGTAATTAGCTAATGTGACTTGGTAAGTACTTACCCAGGTAAGCGTATTTGTAAACATCCCCTAAGTGTTGTTACTTTAATATCTTCTCCGTTGTCAATTGTGTTGTGTTACTACTTTGGGTCAACATGTACAAGATTTACAATTCATCATTTCACTAGAAGACTACAACAGTGTTACTTTAAGAAATGAGACATTTGCAGTTGCTTTAGAATATTAATGTTGTCACATGCTTCACCATCGTCGTCTTTGATTCGAGAAGGGAGTTATGGATGTCGATTAGGGATTTAACTATAAAGCTTTAGGAAATCACCGAAGGTTTAAAAGATTGATTAGAGTTTTGAGCTTGATTGTTGGCATAGAGACCTATTTTTGATTTTCATTTATTTTCTTGTTGTTTGAATTTGATTTCATAAAATCAAAAGAAACAAATAGAGGAAGAAGAACAAGCAAGGATTGAGGAAGGGTTAAATAGACAAAAATACTCCCTGATTTAACCTCATGCGTTTTAGTGGTTTTTTGTTAATATTAATGGCCAAAGGATCCAAGTTTTAGAAATAGAATCATTAACTTTGACCAAATTTGAATCTTATATGTCCTGGGTTCTAATCCATGGCGTACACAATAATTGTGGTCACTGAGATTTAATCAGGAATGATGTCTTACAGTCACAATTTGCCAAAGGATTAGTCTAGGCATAGCCTAGGACACCCTTCCTAAAAAAAACTTGGACCAATTTTGCAAATTTTATTTGGTACAATATATATATACTATGATTCCTCCTAAAAAGATCACTGAAAATCATTTTATTGAAATCAATATTTTCAACAACTCATGTTCATATAACAAAGGATTCTTTTAGAACACACCATTATGGTGTAAATTTACAGAAGTGGAGATCAATTATGAAGTAGAAGATAATCTATCACAAAAATGAATAACACAAAAGCTTTATAATCTAAATATTATTGCCAAAAAAACCATCAGATTCACATCAAACTACAAACACAACATTTTTGTCCAAAATAACACAACTGATTAGAAACCTATGCTCTTTTTTCAAAATAAAAAATTGTACAAAACTTCTATTTTAAGGTCTGAATCAAACTTATCATATATTAAGGATTCTGATTTATAGGTAACCGATTACCTAAGGCATCGTTTGCCAAAAATAAGCTAGCTTATTTTCATGTTTGGATGGAGACAAACTAGTTTTTTGATAAGCTACTTGGAGTAGCTTATGAGAAACTTTTGTGATTATTCCAATTATGCTTTGATTAATATTGATTATTATTTATTAACTATTAATTATAAATAAATATTATTATTAAAATTTAATTATTACTAATCAATAAATATTAACTAATATTAACTGAAAATTATAAATTAAATTTTAATTATACATTGATATTAATTTTTAATTATTTAGAATTATTGATAACCATATCAACGTTTTTTTAATATTAATTAATATATTTTAGTTATCAATTATTATTATTTTTTTAATTATTATTTGATTTTATTCTCATATTATACGGTTATTTAAAATAATAAGTCAATGTAGATTTTTTCTAAAATTTGTTTTAACAAAGTCAAAATTTATAATGTATATAATAATAAATATCAAATTCTTTTAATTAACATATTATATTATATTACTATAAATTTGTTTTAATTATATTATTAAATATTATAGTTGGTTATTTTTCAAGATGGTTCTTTTTTGTCATCTAAATGCTTATAAGCTAGTTTTTGTCAAACGTAATTTTTTCATCAGCTAGTTTGACAAACATAACCTAAATGTTATGTGAAAGCCTTCGCTAGTGGCTCATAATCTTCCACTTAGAATCTTGTATACGATGGCGAATAAATTAAAAAAATAATTAAAGCCTAATGTGAAGATTAAAATAACCATGTCACTATTATTTAAAAAATTAAAATAAATACAAATAATGAGTCATCGCCTCTCGGTTCTCCTTCCCTTTTATTTATATGATCTCTAAAAATTTACACTTTCTTAAGACAAACACTTCAACTTGGTGTGTTGCTCTAAATCAAAATCAAACACTCTTCCTCCATCGATGATGAGCTCAAGAGATGCATGTCCATGTAAAACCCAAATCAAGTTCCAAGCGTAAAGATCGAGATCAAGATTCAAATCCAAATGTCATATTCTTTGATATAGTACTTAGAGAATTTTTACATTGAGAGCTCTTTCATTGTTAGCACACTAAGATAGCGTTTGGTACGTAGATCGGATGGGACGGGACTGGACAGGACTGGGGGAGATGATTTTAATCTAGGTTTAGCTATCTGATGTTGAAAAAAAATGAGTATTTTAGAAATCTTAACATGAAAACTTATTTTTGTCCCATGTTGTCCCATCTGATTTTATGGCATACCAAACATGGGACTATTTTTTTGTCTCGTCCCGTCCCACCCAATCTGCGTACCAAACGCACCTTAATGAATGAATTAGTTACTTAGAGACTAAGCTAACTAAACTATTTATACCAAGGTAGTTACAACACAACTACTCCAAGCAATTACAATAAAGCGACACTTAAGGCTTTGTTTGGCAAACTAGCTGATAAGCTAGCTGTTGACTCATAAGCTAGCTGGTAGCTGATAGCTGATAAGCTAGCTGATGAAAAAGTCACGTTTGGCAAAACTAGCTTATAAACATGTAAAATAACCAAAAATGGCATCTTCAATAAATTATCAATTACAATATTTAATTATATAATTAAAAAATTATAGCAATATAATACGTTAATTAATACAACCAATGTAGTAACAAAAATTAAATAACATAACATGTTAATTATATGTATTTAAAATTTATTACTACATATATACTATAAAATTTGAATTTGTCAAAACATGTTTTAGAAGAAATATATATTAATTTATGATTTTAAATAACCGCTATATACAATATAAAAAAAATCATAAAATAATTGACAAGATTTATAGTAATTGATAATTAAAATATATTTATTGTTATTTAAAAATAAATAAAAATAATTTATATAATTAAACAATAACTCTGAATAAATAAAAATTAATATTAAGTAATTAAAATTTAATTTAATAATTTTCAGTTAATATTAATTAATATTTATTAATTATTAATAATAAAATAAAATAAAATAATATTTATTTATAATAATAGTTAATAAATAATAATTGATATTAATAAGGGTAATATTGGAATATTCACAAAAAGCTAGTGAAAAGCTACTCCAAGTAGCGTTTCAAAAAGTTAGCTTATGGTCATCCAAACATGTATCCAGAAAAAAAAGCTAGCTTATCAGCTAGCTTTTTTTGCCAAACAATGCCTAAATCTTGAATACAAGCTAGCTTTTTTTGCCAAACAATGCCTAAATCTTGAATACAATTTAATCGTAACAATCTCACCCTTTAGATTCAAGATTTAAAAAAACAAATCAGCAGACTTCAACTCATTCTTTTTCAAGTTTTTAACACTTTTCAACATTCTTTCTTCATCAATTACTACCAAATCTTTAAAACATCATTCTTCAACACTTGACAGTCTCCTTCTTCACCTTGAAAAACAACAATCTTCTTCAACCAATAATCTTCCCAATGTACCATACTGAGAATAAACAATCTTCTCCAAAATATTTATCTGAATTAACTCTGAAAGATCTTCGGTCAAACTTGAAATATGCTTTCTCTTTCTTTTTGAAAATAATCTTCTCATATTTCTCTTCACTAACAACAAACTTTATCATATTGTCACCAAATCAAATTAATTTTCACCAGGTTTTGAATCATACACATTCAGATCTTTGAAATAAAACTCTTTGAACAGTTTCTTGAACTTCGTTTCTTCTTCCTCTTTTGGTAAAGTCTATACAAATCATCTCCATTTCATCTCCCTGATTTTCTCAAACATGATAATACAACATATTTAATTTGCACAACTTCTTCTTGAAATTTGTATTTTCTTTCCTTCTTAGAAATTGAAACATTCAAATTATCCCCCTTTCTATTTCTTTGTGTTATATCTCCCCCTTTTTTTATGATTGTGAGCATCATGATCATCAAAACTTCACAATAAACGTTTTTTCAATTTCTGACCGGCACCAATTTCACATTTGAATGAACATATGATCAATGCCTTTTGAATATAGGAGCCATCTGTCGATTCCAAAAAAAATGTATACAAATCTTTTCAAATTCAGATAAAATGAAAATTTTAACCCTGAATCAATGAATGAAAGACATAATTAATAAGGCATGTAAGTAATACGAAGCCACTTACTACAACATATGCTATTTGGGAAGAAGTTTTTTTATGTTCACTCCCTAGGGCTTCAGAATACAATCTCTATGAATGTTATGATAGAAAAACATATTCTTGGTTTTTTAGTTATTTTTCAATTAAAATAATATTTTAGCGACGGATTACCGACGATGATCCGTCGGTATTATTTTTTAAAATTTAATTTAATTTTAAAGGAATAATAAAATTGATTTATTTTAAAATACAAACAGACAGATTATCTGTCGGTAATTGTGTCCGTCGGTAATTGTGTCCGTCGATGCATGTTGCGTGTCACTAACCCATCGGTGGTGTCCTCCATCGGTTGGTCGACGGTGATCCGTCGTCAAATTCCGTCGAAGATCCGTCGGAAAATGGTTTTTCTACCAATTTGTTTGTGTCAACTGATTACCGACGGATTTCCAACGGAATCGTCCATTACCGACGGATTTCCGACGGAATTATCCGTCGGAAATTAGGCTTTCACTACTAAACGAAAAGCTTTAACCTATGAAATTTTCCTTGGGAAATCTATCTCTAAAGGGTATTTCGTCACAATACCGTCACAAAAATTGGTGGGTAATACAAATCAGTGACAGATTACCCAGGGTTCTGTAGTTGATCCATGGGTATTTTCTCGAAAAACATCGAATTTTACCGAGCCATTGGTATTTTCTGGATTATCCGTGGATAATCACCGACGAAAATTTTTTCTGGATAAATTTTATGGATAAAAGTCATTTATTTTGTAGTGTCTTTCTCGTAGGCTTTCAATGGATTACTTTTTTATCTCCATCATTCAACTTCTTTTGAACTCTTATGTTTGTTGAGTTTTATAGAATGTCTCATTGGATCTACACATGTTTCATTTTCTAGTAATTAAACTACCATAAATATGTTAATACCATACAATTATAAAAACTTATAATTCAATCAAATGCGACTTTTCGAGATCATGAAGAAAATAGTATAAATGAAGGCTAGCTATGATGGTTTACCTGTATTGCATATACAGATAGCGATGGTCTCCGGTAAAATTGTAAAAATAGTTGTTTGCGTAATAAGAGTATGAAACAAATGGATCAATCCTAATTGAAGATCAACTGAAAATACCTTTCTAAGCTAATTCATGCGTTATTTGGAGATTTAATATGAACCGTTTGATCAATACTAATTAAAAGTGATCAAGGGTCCAAATTTTTTCTTATAATTCTCATCTTAACTCTTATATTGTAACACCCTCAAATTTTGGCAAGAGAAACTAAATAAAATTTTCATTAACACATCCCAAAAGTATAAAACTTCTCCTTATAAGACAATACGGAAATTACCTCAAATTAAAATCTATGATTTACCCTCAAACAATTATAACTCAAGTCTTATTACAAAGACTAAATTCACCTCGGGTGTTACTTCACACAAGTATAAGTTGCTATTTCCAAATAAGTGCGGAAGACTTCTCTAAGCAAAATCACTTCTCGTGCACTCTACTAGCACTCATCACTTTCCAGTGTAGCTAAAGCTACTCCCAACCTGAGCCTGTTGCACATGCCGACAAATAAAAAGGGTTAGGCTAACGCCTAGTGAGTTCAAGAGTTTTATCATGACCATATAAATTCATAAATCGTGATAATTGCAATTTAAGTCATGAGTTCAAAGAATTTAGTTTAGATGCAAATCACCCATTTTTCCAACTCACACAAATCCCGTGTTGAAAGCTTTAATATAAATGATCCCCAAAATGGACTCATCCCAAAACCAACGTGAAAGGTGAAATAGCATTTGATTCTCAAAACGATTGAATTCATAAATAAATCACAGTTATTTCCAAAACATCTCAAACATGGATGAAATCATAACCCATAACTCATATGACGTCGGAAACAATTCATTTAAATATGATACATCACCGAAAACATGGATACACACAAATACCCAAAACAACACCTTTTGGTGACGGGGGAGGCCCGTATACATTGCACGTGACGGAACACAAAAGTGGGTCACCTACTATGCAATAAAACACACACGTGGATTACTCTCGTAAACTGAGCTCAATCACTCCAGATCTATTGCCCGCGAGACTAGGGAGCCCCAACTTCAACCACTCCAGGTCTATACATTGGGTCACTCCAAATCCACGACAGGCACATGTGGGATTACATCTTACTGCCCATGAGACGACGCCCGACCATATAGGCCCACGCCTTACTTATCATGGAACCCGATGCCTATCCCGTGCCAAACACATATGGAATTATACCTTACTGCCCATGAGACGACGTCCGACCATATAAGCCCACGCCTGACTTATCATGGAACCCGATGCCTATTCCGTGCTACAAAAGAGAAACTAACGTCTCGTAAACTGAGCTCAATCAATCCCGATCTCTTGCCCGCGAGACTTGGGAAACTCAAATGCCTATGGATCCATAGCTAATAAGGTCTAAAACAGTACACGACCCCAAAATAATGAACAAATGCATTCAAAGCATGCAATTCCCAATAACGTAAATCATGATTCAAAACTCGACTTGAGCTATCAAAACCGGACAATTGTCCTCAAGACTTAACAAATTCCAATACCGAGCCATAAGCTCAACTGACTCAAAAGATAGTTCATGAAAAGTCATCAAATGAGATTAAACGTAGCAACACACACTTTTGCCCATAAATATTTCAAATCCATGAAAACCCGAAATAGAACCTTGGGTTGGGACAACCCTCTTTTCCAAAGAACTCACACCTTGCATTTCCAAATCATCCCATAATGTACTAAATGCATATTTCCAAATTATACACAAAACGCATTTTCATAACAAGTAGACTCCATTTATAACATAAATCAATAACCCATTTTCATGTATGATTTATCTATCACATTTTCCCAAAAACTCCAAATATAAGTGTTTTACAATATTTACAACCATAAATACTTCAAAGGGGTTAAAACCCACCAAATAATTCAACCATTGATAATTTTCATGTAAAAACACACAAGTACATGGAAAATAACATTTTGGCATGTACAAAGTTTTCACAAAGCAACTTGAACTCACCTTGCTAGATTTAGGCTAAATCTAGATTTTCCCCAAATTGAGCTCCTTTGAAGAAACTTGAATCCTCAAGTCAAATCCTCCAAAACCTAGATCCATAAGTTTTTAACCATAAATAATCATCCTCAAACACTTACATACATTTCCCCCAACATAAATCATCCAAAACCACCAAAAATACCAAAACCCTAACTTCTTAGATGAAGAAAAGTAAGAAGCTTACCTTAACCACCACCAAATACTCTTGGATCATTCATCATACTTCAAAACTCTTTCTAGATCCTTGAAGAGCTCCCAAAAACGAAACCATAGCAACTTGAATCATCAAAATCGGAGTTGGGATGCAAAAGTTATGAAGGAATGAAGATTGAAGCTGAAAATTCGCGACTTAATACGGACTCAGAGAGTTACGCGGCTTGGGCCGCGGCCTAAGGTCGCGCACCAGGCCGCGCGGCCCCATTTTGGGTCGGATACTGTTTCGGTCGTAACTTCTTCGTTTTAACTCCGTTTTCGCTCCGGAAAGAACCGTTGGACTCGTATTCGAACTCCCCATCCAACAAGACCATAAAATCTAAGATTTAACCCAAAATCCTATTTTTCATATTTTTCTTAAAGATCGGTTCCACACTGATTCGAAATTGGACCTATCCAAAAATTACGGGTGTTACATATATTCATAGATCATTTGTCTTTGTGAATATTGGAGAAGTAAACAAGAAAGATAAGATGAATGTGTGTGTGTGTGAAAATATTAGGATAATCAATTAAACAAGCAACACAACTCGATAGCTTCTATCGTAAAAACATGGTAGAGTGGTACATTTCCCCCTCTTCCTGTCTTGGATCTTTGTAATTTTCTTCTTCGATAGCTTCAAACTTATGGCTATCCTTTTATTGAATTGCCGTTTCCAAAAAAAAAGCAACACAACTCAGATAAATGTTACAGACTTCTTATAATACAAAGGGTAAATTAAAATAGCAAGCGAAAAACCATCGAATTATAATTTATTCATGCATCAAGAACTGATAGTTGTTTAATGAGATTTTGCTAACAAGCATACACGTTATAGATGTAGATCGAAGTGAATCAATTGATCGTGTGACGAGAAGCAAACGATTTCTTAAGTTTTTGCGCTTCAGTTGGCACCTTAACATTCGTGGCTAACCCTACCGCTTCAAGAAACCTTATCATATACCAACCAAAATCAATTTGCCACCATTCCAGTCCATGTCGAGCTGAATACTCGAATGCATGATGATTGTTATGCCATCCTTCTCCAAAAGTAATCAGCGCCACCCACCTATATATATATATAAGTATTAAAGTTAAATATCAGATATGGAATGTTTCTTGATGGATTGAGTTAATTATATATATATATATATAACTGCTTTTTAGGTTTAACTGCAAACCAATTATTTTTGGATAGATCACCAGTGTCCCATATTTGCTTTCCCCATATATGACAAGCTGAGTTCACTAAAAATGTCACATGGTAACCCCATGTGCCTGCAACACCCTACATATCCGACCATAGTTGAATAAATTCATCGTTACATATTTGACATTGAGACCTTGTATAATAACTTCTTAATTATTTTTTCATTCAAGAGTAAATTACGTTTTTCGTTGATGTGGTTTGCTAAAAGTTGTGGACATCATCTATGTGGTTTTAAAACTTCGGTTTTCATCCCTATGGTTTGCAGTTCATTTCTATTTTCATCCCTGAGGACGAAACACTACTTCTAAGTATGAAGGACTAAAATAGAAATGAAAATAGCAACAAAGTTGAAGTCATAAGGACAAAAAAAGGTGATGAATTGTAACCATAGGGACTACAATTGCAATTTTAAAACCATAAGGACAAAAATAGAAAATTTTAACTAACTATAGGGACTAAAAATGTAATTTACTCTTTATTCAAATTAATCTGAAAGGTTGAAAATATAATTAATTAAGCAAAGTCATACCACAATCCAAACGAGGTAGGTAAATCCACCCACAACATAAGTGATGGCCGCGAATGCGGATATATGCAATACATAAGTCCTTTGAATGAACTTATAGAATACCTGACTCTTTAAATCTTCAACATTTTTACGTTCTTGATACTGCAAAGCAGACGATATAACAACATAGATGAGATAATTATTAGCGAAAAAGTACATTTATTTTTTGAATATGAATATACGTTAGCTAGTAGTACCTTTTCAATAATGTATCCGCTATCGAAGAGCCATCCCATATGACTAAACCAAAACCCGAAGGTGGGAGAGTGTGGATCTTTCTCGGATTCAACATATTGGTGGTGATATCTATGCATGCTCACCCAAAATATCGGATCCCTCTATATACAAATACAATTTATATTCATTTGAGTAACTAAAGACACTACTAGAAAAAAAGGGGTATTATTGACGACGTAAAAGGCCTTTGTCTAACAGACTATCTGCGACGAACTATAGGGCCCATTTTTGAAGTGAGACACTACAACAAAATTGAGTTTATAGGACGCCTAAAATAAATAAGTGTCCAAATAGGGTGTTTTATAGGACCAAACAAAAACCTCCAGTGTTACAAAAAGTGTATATGACACCTTTGGACGTCGTTACAAGTTTTTTAGAACATTTTTCAAATAGATCGTTACAGGACACTACTTGAAAAAGTGTCCTATAAGCACAAGTGTCCTCTAAAAAGATGGGTTTGTAGGACACTTTTCAAAAACGTCCTATAAAATTAGATAATACGACACTTTATTTTAAAAATGTTCTAAAAACCTTGTTACGATGCTCAAAAGCGTCGTATAAACTTACTGTAACACTTTTAGATATAACGCTTATCTATTTTAGGTGTACTATAAACTCAAATTTGTTGTAGTGAGAGTATATGCATGAAAGACACACAAAACAAACCTGTAAAGCTAGAACTCCGAAATACGCGAACATGTACTCTAGCCACTTAGGCAACTTGACACTGCGGTGTGCTAGAATACGGTGATACCCGAGAGATATACCACAAATCCCGAACAACACGTAGGTCCAAAATGCAGCCCAGAAAGCACCCCAAGTGAACGTAAATGGCGCAAAAAGTGCGAGTAAATGGATAGCAAGAATCCCGACAGCCATTTTGATGTCGAGGGTCCTCCATTTACGTCCCCAAAAGAGGGTTCTCTTCCTTGTAACCATCACGTTCGAGAGTAATATTTTCTTGTATTCAGACTCTTTGGTACCGTTCGAAACAGTGACCAAATTTCTCATTTTCGAATTGTGAGTAGAATGGGAGTAATTAAGATAATGTGGTTTGTTGTACGCATAGTTGTATGTATTTATAAGGAAATAGTGTCTCATAAGGTTAGGCGAGAGGGTTGTTGAAATGCATGTAATGAACAAGGGGCGGATTCACCCCATGTTGGTATAGGCCCCCAACAAAATTCACCAAATGTTTGTAAAAAAACCAAGAATAAATAATTTCTTGGTAAGGCTATGTGTGACAAACTAACTGATAAGTTAGCTAGTAGCTGAGAAGCTAGCTGTTGACTGATAAGTTAGCTGGTAGCTAATAAGCTAACTGATGAAGAATTCACGTTTAGCAAAAACCAGCTTATAATAGCATATCCAACAGTTTCCTCAAAAAAAATTAAAATTAAGAAGCAAAATTCAAAATCTCCAAAAAATGTTACATTCATCTCCAACAGAGTCCTAATTTTAGAGAAACAAACATTAATTATGATATTCAAATATTCAATACATCTATTAAAATATTATTTCTCTCTTTAAATAATAGTTCAAAATCCTCATATTCTCTATTTTCTCCAAAATGGGAAAGTTATTGGAGATGCTCTAAACATGTATAATGACCAAAAAGAACATCTTTAAAAAATTATCAATTACAATATTTAATTATATAATTAATACAAATTTATAACAATATAATATGTTAATTAATACAACCAATGTAGTAAACAAAAATTAAATAATATAACATGTTAATTAAAAAATTCAAAATTTATTATTACATATATACTATGAGTTTTGATAGAAAAAATTTATATTAACTTATGATTTAAATAACCGTTACATACAATATAAAAAAATAATCAAATAATAATTAAAAAGATAATGGTAATTGATAAGTAAAATATATTGAACAATATTAAAAAATTAATAAAAATAATTTAAATGATTAACAATAACTCTAAATAATTAAAAATTAATATCAATACATAATTAAAATTCAATTTAATAATTTTTAATTAATATTTATTAATAATTAATAATAGTTAATTAAAAAAATTAATATGTATTTACAATAATAATTAATTAAAAATAACTAATATTATGAAGGCAATATTAAAATATTTACAAAAGCTACTGAAATGCTACTCCAAAAGCGTTTCAAAAAGCTAGCTTATAAGTTAATTTATGGTCATCCAACAAGAAAGCAAGGCCTAAGTTTTCTTATGGGACCCCCAACAAGAAGGAAGCAAGGCCTCAATGCTCAATTGGACTCGGCTCGTTCAAAATATAAAATGTAACAATTATACATGTCGAGCCAATAAACGAGTTAACTGATCGTGAGTAAGAGTCCATAAACGGACATCGAGCTTGGTAAATCAAAAAATATTCGAGCTTGAGCCCTACATGAAAAAGTTATTCGAGCTTGAGCCTAATATATAATTTTTTCAAGCCGAGCTCGAAATATCTACTACCGGTTAAATTATCTGTATTCACTAAAAAATCAACTAAAATCGAATCGTTTAAGTTATTTTTATTCGGTAACCGAACCGCTTAAGCCGAAAACAAAAACCCGAACCGTTTTGGTCTAATATAATAATTCAATATAGAGTTTTTTCGACACCCTTAAATATGCTACCAACCATAAAAATTTCTGGATCCGTCACTGGCTTGATGGGTTTGTATAAATAGATTATCTCATTTTATAGTAACAAATTCTAAGTTTGAAAACCATACTCTTGTTTGTTTAGTAATTTTTAAAAAGTAAATTTGAGAATAATTATGTGAAAGAATAGCAAGACTAAACGAGGCTATTTTCTTCGATTCATGCACAATTGCACATTATGTATTTGAATAAAAGTCTTAATGTCTTCAGTTTTATGTACTCTTCCACTAACCTTGCAAAAACATAACTATTTAACATAATCGTTAGGTTCACGTGACACCAACCTATTTTCATGAGACCAAAAAATAGGTCTTTTGCTTCACAGCGATTCATTGTGAAGGTAGGAAAAACATGGAACCTTCACAGCAAAAACACTGTGAAGATTTAGCTACATTTATAGTCTTTTGCTGTGAAGGTTTACTGTTATTTTTGTGGTTTCACGGGTATCACGAAAATAGTCTGATCTCACGTGATCTCTGTTAGAATACGTGAAGGATTCGATTGATTGATTGAGATGAGACGAGATGGCTGAATCGGCCGATGTTTTCATAAACTGAGAGAAGATTACAATACGTTGATTTTACCCTAATAACACAACTAAGAACCTATTTATACAAAGAAGTTACAGGTAATTACAGAATAAACCCTGGACTATACATATGGACAATATACGCTAACACCCCCCCTCAAACTCAAGTGGGGGAAGAATGAGGCAAATTGAGTTTGGAAACAAGATCCCGAAAACGTCCTGGTAGATGAGCTTTGGTGAAAATATCTGCAGTCTGATCAATGGTGGAGATCGGAAGGAGTTTAACTGTTTTGCGAAGAACATGTTGTCGAGTGAAGTGACAGTCAATCTCGATGTGCTTGGTACGCTCATGAAAAACGTCATTGTGAGCAATTTGAATAGCACTGTTGTTGTCACACCATAATGGTGTTGGGGAAAACTGATAAGCACCCATATCAGATAGTAGCCAGCGTAGCCATACGAGTTCCTGAGTAGTGTCCGCTAAGGCTCGGTATTCCGCTTCAGTACTAGATCTAGCTGTTAAAGATTGTTTCTTGCTGCGCCAGGAGATGAGAGAGTCTCCAAGAAAGAAACAATATCCAGTGGTAGAGCGACGATCAGTGATGTCTCCATCCCAGTCAGCATCTGAGAAGGCACGAAGTTGTAAGGATGATGCAGATGAAAAGTGAAGTCCATGAAACATAGTCCCTTTGAGGTACCGCAGTATACGAAGAACCGCGACATAGTGATCTGAGCAAGGGGCGGCCATAAACTGGCTAGCGATGTGAACTGCATAGGCGAGATCCGGTCGGGTGACTGTAAGGTAGACTAGAGAACCAACGAGTTGCCGATACCGTGTAGGGTCCCGCAGAGGGGTGCCGGCATTGGGAGCAAGATGCAGATTTGGCTCAATGGGTGTAGATGCAACTTTGTTGTCCGTGATCCCAGCTTTGGACAACAGGTCTGAGATGTACTTGGCTTGACAGAGATAGATGCCAGAATTGTCTGATAGAACTTCAAGACCAAGGAAATAATGTAGCTTACCAAGATCTTTCATCTCAAAACAAGAGCTGAGAGACCTTTTGAGCTGGTTGATACCTGTAGAGTCGCTGCCGGTAATGATCATATCATCAACATACAATAGGAGAAGGATAGTGCCGGCTGCAGTAGTCCGAGTAAACAAGCCAGAATCATAATTACTCGGAGAGAACCCCAAGGAGAAAACCGTATTGCTGAATTTTTCAAACCAAGCACGAGGAGCTTGTTTGAGTCCATAGAGGGCTTTTCGAAGTCGACAAACATTACCTTGACGAGAGGTCACACCTGGGGGTAGCCGCATGTAGACTTCCTCTTCGAGATCGCCATTTAGGAAGGCATTTTTAACATCCATCTGAAAAAGTGGCCATCTTTTGGTGGCGGCAATGGCGAGAAGACTAGAAACAGAGGTGACCCGAGACACAGGAGCAAAAGTTTCCTCATAGTCGATGCCATATTCTTGGTTGAAGCCTTTTGCCACAAGGCGTGCTTTGTATCTATCAATGGATCCATCTGACTTGGTTTTGATCTTGAAAACCCATTTGCAGCCAATGGGTGACTTGCCAGGTGGGAGAGGAACAAACTCCCATGTATTAGCTTTATCAAGTGCCTGAAGTTCCTCAGTCATAGCTTGCTGCCAAACAGGGTTAGAGGCAGCTTCCTTGTAGGAAGTGGGTTCATGATTGGACAGCAAGGTGGCATACACATGATAATCACGAAGGTGAGAAGGAACTTGTCTTACCCGATCGGAGCGTCGTACGTCACCTTGTGGTTGAGAGGAGCTAGGATCCATAGACTCAGCAGATGGCTCAGAAGTGGGCCTTGGAGGTGATGCAGATGATTGAGTAGAGTCAGATGGCACAGATGAGCCAGGTGAGGGTTCAGATGTAACAGGCGAAGGTTCAGATGAGGCAGATGTAGGTTCAGATGGAGAAGAGGCTGACGTGATTGGGACAGATGGTGAGGAGAGTATGGGATCTAATTGGAGTGAGTCCAAGGAGATAGACGTGTCTGTGAAGAAAAGAGTCGAAGGAGTGATTGTGTCTTGAAATTTAGATACCGTAGAGAAGGGAAGATGTTCCCAGAAGGTGACATGACGGGATATACGCAGTCTTTTAGAGACCGGGTCCCAACAACGATAACCTTTATGTTCAATTCCATAGCCAAGGAAACAACATAATCTGGAACGAGGTTCAAGTTTGGAGTGTTCATGAGGTTGTAGCTGAACAAAACAAGCACAACCCCACACTTTGAGGAGTTCATATGCAGGTGATACTCCATAGAGTACTTCATATGGAGACTTTTGATTTAAAATGGGAGTAGGGTGTCGATTGATGGTGTAGACAGCCGTGAAGGCTGCTTCACCCCAAAAGCGTTCAGGACACTTGGCTGAGATCAATAGAGTACGGACAGTATCAAGAATGTGTCGGTGTTTGCGTTCAGCACGTCCATTTTGTGCAGAAGTGCCGGGACAGGAGTACTGAGAAAGTGTACCCTGAGATTGAAGAAAGGAGAGGAGAGATGATTCTTTGTATTCCATAGCGTTATCTGCCCGAAGAACCTTTATTGGCTTGGAAAATTGAGTTAGGATCATGCGAGCAAAGGTAATATAAATTTTTGGTAGTTCTGAGCGGTTTTTCATGAGATAGATCCATGTAAAACGGGTGTTATCATCAATAAAAACAACAAAATATCGAGCACCACCCATAGATGGGTGTGGTGCTGGTCCCCAAACATCAGAATGAATAAGATCAAAAGGAAACACAGATTTGAATTCATTAACTTTAAAAGGTAAAGCATGATGTTTGCCAAGTTGACAAGATAAACAAGAAACATTTTCAGAAGAAGTGTTCCCTAGCAATCCTGAACTAGCTAACACTTTTATTCTAGCTAACGATAAATGGCCTAGGCGAGCATGCCATAGTTCAAAAGACGGAGTACTGGAAACGGAAGCATCAAAATTGGATGAAGACAGGGGAATGCGAAGGTAGACCACTTCAACCATCCGACCAACTTTACGGCCTATTCCAAGGATCTGCTTGGTCTTTGGATCCTGCACAACACAACCATAAGGGTGAAATAAAACGATTAGACCGGCTTCCATAAGTTGAGTGATTGAAATCAGACTCAGAGATAAGTTAGGTATATGCAGCACATCAGATAATTTAATGTTGGGGGTAGATACAGTCCCACTGAATGATACAGGTAAACGAGTATCATCAGCAGTACGAACCGACGAGAACATACTGGAAGTTCGCTTAGAGACAAACCCTTCGGCCTTATGTGTCATGTGATTACAACATCCAGAGTCAAATAGCCAAGGATTACCTGATGCCGAGGTAGTGCTTTGAGAGTTCATACCCATAGAACCTGTCATGAGTTGTTCCATAAGTTCTTGATTGCGACGCATGAGCTCCATAAGATCAGGTGTGGAGTTGTCGTTATGTTGTGCCTGAACTGCTGGTGATGGGGAATCTGGAGTGATTGAGCCAGCAACAGATTGAGTTCGGGACTGTTGCTTTTGGTTACCCGAGTTCCTTGGATGTTTCAGACAGTCAGACCCATAGTGTCTTGGATGTGTCACCTTGCACCAACGACATCGACGAACCGGACAGTCGAGAAGGAGATGGGATGTGGAGTGACAGAACGTGCACTCATTAGTATTACCCTTTCCTGTAGATTTAGACTGATCGTTGTGGTTCCATTTATCTTTCGGCCTTCCAGAGTGTGAAGTATAGAGTACAGCGTCTGAAGGTAGAGGAAAACGCTGTTGGAGTCGAGTCTCTTCACTTAGCAGTTCCGTAATGGCTTCTTCAAGAGTAGGCAAAGGGTGCCTATGAAGTAACGAGGCTCGAACATTCTCAAAACGATCAGTAAGCCCCATCAGAATGGTAATCAAATGTAGTTGGCTGAAATAGGCTGTGAATTTCCGAGCTGTTTCATCGAAAATTTGGGGTGCACCTAGGCTCAAGTGGTCTCTAAGAGCTTGCATCTCAGAGATGTATGAGTTGATGGACTGATCAGGAAGCTGCCTTTTGTTTTGGAAGGTAGTCCATAACTGATATTGATGAGAGAGGCCGGTTGAGGTGTACCTGTTTGCGAGAAAGTCCCACAGTCCTTTGGCTGTCGTATAGCCAAGGAATTGTTGATTTATCTCAGTGGTTGTAGAGGCATTGATGAACCCAAGAATGCGAGCGTTTGCGATATCCCAATCATTCATACGCTTTGCAAAATCAATTGCACTTTCCTTTTCTTCTTGAACAGGAATGGTAGATGTACCGGTGACATAGGTATAGAGTCCATGAGATTTGAGGAGGATGGACATGTGATGATGCCACAGGACATAATTGTTCCCATTGAGAACGACTGAGATGGGATTATGGTGATTTGAGTTGAGAGCCATTTTGTTTTAGTACCGGGATTTTGGAGAGTACCGGAGTTTAGAAGAGTACCGGGATTTTGGAGAGTACCGGGATTTAGAAGAGTACCGGGAGAGTACCGGGAAAAAGTGGTACCGGGAGTTTAGTATCGGGAGTAGTACCGGGATTCAGAAGAGTATCGGGAGAGTACCGGGAGTTTAGGATACCGGGAGTTTAGTGGTACCGGGAGTTTAGTGGTACCGGGAGTTTAGTATACCGGGAGTTTAGTATCGGGAGTTTAGGGTACCGGGAGTTGAGGTGCGGCTTAGGGTTCTCGATAAAGACACGAACAGAACAGCAAGTAGAAATCGAGACAATGAAATTAAACGAGACTAGCAATCGATTGGTGAGACGTACCTAATGCTCTGATACCATGTTAGAATACGTGAAGGATTCGATTGATTGATTGAGATGAGACGAGATGGCTGAATCGGCCGATGTTTTCATAAACTGAGAGAAGATTACAATACGTTGATTTTACCCCAATAACACAACTAAGAACCTATTTATACAAAGAAGTTACAGGTAATTACAGAATAAACCCTGGACTATACATATGGACAATATACGCTAACAATCTCAAATCTAATCTAATAAAATTTATTATTTATTTTTTTGATCTCTTTTTTCTAGGTACAAAAATATTGTTTCATTATATGATTGAACATGGAATTTGAAGACACTAGGGGTGCTCAAAAACCCGATCAATCCAACTCAACTCGACGTGGAATAACCCAACCCGAAGCAACCCGATGTCCAATCGAGTTGTAAAATCTTCAAACCGTATGTATTGAGTTGATATCGGGTTACGATAATTTGAACCCAACCCAACCCGATAAACCCGATATATATATATATATTCAATCTCTTATCCATCTCTATATAACTCCTACACACACACACACACACACACACACACACACACACACATATATATATATATATATATATATATATATATATATATATATAGTAGATGTTAACATATATATGCAAATTGAGAAAAACATTTGATGATGATATGTTTAAAATTTAAGAAATATGCAAATTGGAGACGTCAAGTTATTTGATCATATTTGGTTTAGACATTTTTATATGTAGTATCTAAATATTGTTTGAATTATCGGTTGTATTTTAAAGACACGTTTCCTTTATTTTTATGTTTTTAATTTTGATTTTACCTTGTTTAAACACAACCCGACCAACCCGACTAACCAGATCAACCCGAATGGGTTGGGTTGAGTTGTATCTTTATTTGGGTTGGGTTGGGTTGAAATTTTTTCAAACCGCCAACATTTGGTTGATATGTCGAAATGCTTTCAACCCGATCAACCCAACCCGTGAGCACCCCTAGAAGACACTATACTTTTATTCCTATTTTCAGCCCAATATTCAATTTGTCCTTGCTGCATTATCAAACCATGTCCTTCTCTTTCTCAATCTGTATTACCCAATCACCCACATGTATAACTTAATCAAAACAGTACATAATTTTTAACAAAAAATAAGAGGTGCAAAAGTGGTTGAAGGAGGTTGTACAGTGTACATAAGCATTTAAAACATTCAACTTTTTAATAGAATATTAGATGTGACACTTTGCATTGCATAATTATGATTATTGGAATATGTGTAAAATCAAATCAAGTGTGAAGATGATTTTGCAAATGAAACTACCCTCTCTCTCTTTATTTATATATATATATATAGAGAGAGAGAAGGGGAGAGAATCAAACGAGAATGATATATATTTAAAAGAATAAGAGAATAATTGTAAGCCAATCATTTTATCAATTAAGACCTTAATTAATTAATTCTAAAAATAAATAAACAAGGGTATACAAATAATTTAGTCATATAAAATCTATTTTAGGTATTTATTTAATATTCTACTTTTATCATATTTATGAATTTAATATGATTTATTTTTTGATATAATAAAATATTTTATATTCAATTCACTTAAGATACGAATATTTAATTTTCATTTAAAAGAAACAATATTTAAAAAATTGCAATTTTCATCAAAATCACGTGTGATTCACGAAAAAAAAAAATTAAAATGTTTTCTTAATCACATGTGATTTAAAATTTGAAAAACAATGATTCAAATTAAATATTTAAAAAGAAAAATAATGAAAACAAAATCATATATGGTGTGTAGCAAAACACATTTAAAATGTAGAAAATCACATAAACTTTAAAACGTAATTCATAATTTTTCATCAAAATCACATGTGATTTACAATGAATTATTTTTTTTTTCAAATTCTTTTTCTTAATCACAGGTGATTTAAAGTTATTGTGGATATCACAAGTGATTCACAATGAATTAATTGTGAATATCACATGTGATTTTTGACGAAAATTATAAAAAAATCTTAAATTAAATAATCAAATAAAAATAAATATTTAAAATCTAAAACTAAATCACACGTATTTTAAGGTTGTAAACATAATAAGTAAATAAATAAAAATTTAGTCATGCTTAAATTACAAAATCATAAAAAATATATGAATAAATACCTTAATTAAATTTATTAGAAATCTATATAAAAATAAATGGGTTTTCATATAAAATATAGGGAAATTAATTAAAATACCCTAAGTTTGACCAACTGTTACCGAAATACCCTAAAATTTTTCAAATTTGCAAAAATACCCGCGGTGGGGTCCCGCGATCGCGGGATACGCTGACGTGGCACGTATTTTGGGCACAAATGCCCCGCGAAGCCCCTCAACTTTGGCCGCGGTGCACTTTTGGTCCCTGCCCGCGATCGCAGCCCGCGATGGTCCAAAAATTTTACAGTTTTGGTCCCTGAAATTTTACACTTTTGATCCCTGAAAATTTACACTTTCAGCCCCTATACTTAGACGAATCTTGCATGCTTTTACTGCTTTTTCCCACAATTATTGTACTTTGAAGACCGATTTGTGGTTCAAATTCATTTGCATGTTTGAGATTTCATCCATAAATATCAGTAATATGCAATTCACAATTCACACCATTCCATCCATCCTTCTATCTTGCTTTCTTTCACTTGCTTTCTTTCATCGGTAAACAAATGGCATCGTCATCTAACCCATCGTCTACACCTGAAGGAATGTCACCTAGACTCCAGAAGGCGATAGCAGCAAAGGAAAAGGAGATAGACCAACTGACAGAAGAGTGGAAACAGATTATCGCCAGGAAGAATGTCCACTTGACAAGGATCGAAGTGGAAGAAAAGGAGATCAAAAGGATTAAAGGGGATATAAAAGATAGGGAGGCTCGTATTCGTCGAGAAAAAGAAGAAATTCACCATTGTACGCAAGACTTCGCAATTCTTCAAGCGAAGATAAGCGACAAGCAAAGTTGGATTGATCAAACTAAAGCAATTTTTCAGTAGGTGGTGGTACGGGTGTTGCTTTAGTACTTTGTTGTTTTGTACTTTTTTTACTGTGTTGTTGTTTGTATTTTTTTTGTTTTTTGTATTTTTTTACTGTGTTGTTGTTTTGTATTGTTTTACTGTGTTGTTTGTATTTTTTTTGTTTTGTATTTTTTTACTGTGTTGTTGTTTGTATTTTTTTTTGTTAATTTATCTGAAAAGTAGTTTTTAAGCCGCTGAACCACGGTTAGGTTGGATACATCATGCAAGGTCAAGTCAGAGGTTACCTCATTCGGATAAACAAACATGGGGTTTTGTTTGTTAATGATGCTAGATTTTGGTAGTCGTACTCTATCCACGTGGGCCTACTCCTCTTGTAGAATATATGACAACCCTCAACTCACTTGCTAAAGTGTGTGTGGGTTGTGGTACACAATGGCCATACGTGGTTGCAAAAGCAGAAGCCGTTGAAGAAGGGTCAGAAAGATTGAAGATGAAGAGCATGTTGGATGGAATACAAACTAGCTGTGTTATCAATGTTTATTTAAAAGCATATGTATGTGTGTAAATATTTAATACGAATATATATATCATTTACAAACTAGCTGTGTTATCAATATTCATTTAGAAGCATATGTATGTGTGTATATATAATATGAATATATATATATATATATATATGGTAATGTAGTCAACAGGTGGACCCAACAACACTGCCATGGATGCAAGAACAAGGTCAAGAAAATACTAAGAAAAATTGAAGGTAACAATCAACCTTTCTTCTTTATGTGTGTAAATATATAATACGAATATATATATCATTTACAAACTATATGTGTTATCAATGTTCATTTAGAAGCATATGTATGTGTGTATATATATCATTTACAAATCAGTGTTTAGATCAACAGTATCATATGGGTTTGTTCCATATGGTTCAAGTTGTGACGGGCCCGGGGTGTGACTGACAGAATGTCTCCTTGGCACGGTTGAAGGGGCGGTATTTGGACACTCTCCACGAGTGTGTCCTACGCATTGGCACCGAGTACATCTTCGTTGTATCGAACTTTCACCACGTGATGGACGTCGGTCGTTCTTTCTCGGTCTCCCGGACCTGTTCTTATCCATTAAAGGTGGATAGCATGGTGGAAGCGGGTCGGGTGGATACACCCATGCTGCAGGGGGTTCAGCATCGTCAAAGACTTCGGCTGCTTCCTTGGCACTGTATCGTAGCATGTTCATGTACTTGTTAAAATCCCGATCCGTATATGCTCTGCATGCCGCCCAATAGACATCCTTGTAGGTGGTAATACGTTTGTCCTTGGATTTGGCGTTCATCTCCAAATGTCGACAGCATATGGCGTGAGGGGCGTTTGGGTAGATGGCAGAGATTGCGGCGCTTATGGAAGGAGCTCTGTCAGACATAAACACCAACCCTTGCGGGTCTCCGATAGCTTGTCTCAACATGGACATAAACCAAGTCCACTCGTCCCCGGTTTCAGACTTGCCTACGCCGAAAGCTACTGGAACGATGGAGTTATCCCCGTCCATGGCAACCGCCAGGAACATCATACCCAAGTAACGACCCTTTAAATGGGCTGCGTCTATTATCAGGACACGACGTAGATTTGCCAGAAATGTGCGGATCTGCAAAAACATAGGTTAAAATGTTATAGTTTATAATGTGTAAATGTTATAGTTTATAATGTGTAAACATATGACGTGTTAAAATACGTACCGCGGGTCCAAGGGCCACGAAGCACATCTCAAACCGTCCACGTGAATCGGTCCGTAGCTGCGTGACAGTACCAGGATTCTGCAGCTGTAAATTATATAAATAAGTCGGGAGTCGTTCATACGACTCCTCGAACGTGCCTCTCACCATAAACAGTGCATGGCAGCGCGCACGCCACGCTTGCTGGTAATCAATCATGACGCCGAACTGCCGGTGAACGTCGTGGACGATGTCCTTTGGACGCAATGACCGGCTAACATCAAGAAATTTGTTTTTCAGGATCGCACCCAAAGTCTTTTTGCCGGCTCCTTTGTGGTGGGGATTAAGTTGCGTCCTCGTACAAGTGTGTACGTCGTGCAACTTTCTAATAACTATCGCCCCTCCTTTGGGACCCGTGTGAATCGCGTACAACCTCCACTCACACTTTCTCTAGCACTTTCAACTACGTATTTGCTTTTGTCAGATGCCCGCACGCGACTTTGGAAACCCTCTTCCAAGAACTTGAGTCCGGTCTGACTTGCTAAGAGATCCTTCGAATCGAATATCTGACCTACTGTTAACCTTTCACTGCGAATATAAGGTGTAGGTTCGTAGCTTTGTGTCTGGGTATGGGAGTCTGGAAGAATAGGGGGCATATCAAAAAAGTCATTTAGCTGACTACATGATTTTCTACTAGGGGTATTTTCTTCGTGATCATCATTATCGGTGTCTGATCTGTCTATTTCAGAATTACCCGTTCTGAAAACGTGGGTTTCATCATCAGCAACTCCAGCAGTACGCCCTTCGTGTGGTTGTGGTGGTTGTTGTTGTTGAGAATCAGGCTGCTCTATTTGGAGGTCTTCGTCGTCGTCACCGTCGGATACGCCGGGATACACAAAGAGTAATGGGGGTCTTTCTGAATCGACTGCAAGGTGCAGAAAAGTAGAGATATCCCCATCGTTAGATAAATCCACAAATGACCCATCGCCATTTTTAAACACTAACTTGCAAACATCAGAAGAGTTGATTCCACATTTTTGCATGGCGTATGCAACAAACTTTTGATAAGTATAGTTTACTGACACTTTTACACCATGCTTAGATTTATAAGCAAAATTCCACTCATTGTTATCTTGCACCCATTCACCATCAAAACAGAAATATAGCTTAGCTTTTGCAACAGATGAACTCATTTTTTCAGTAGTATCTCAAACACAAAATATTGTAGAAAGAAATATTGCAACAATGAAATCGTTGTGTGGATTATGGCTTGAATTTTACGTCTATTTATCAATGAAACAACCAACATATCAGAAAACCAATCTCTCATTTCATCCACAAACTGGTATTCCAAAAACATTGATTTAACATTGATTGAAACATGCAAATGAATTTCAACCACAAATCGGTAATAATTGTGGAAAAAACCAGTAAAAGCATGCAAGATTCGTCTAAGTATAGGGGCTGAAAGTGTAAATTTTCAGGGACCAAAAGTTGAAATTTTCAGGGACCAAAAGTGTAAATTTCGGGCCATCGTGGGCCATCGCGGGCAGGGACCAAAAGTGCACCGCGACCAAAGTTGAGGGGCTTCGCGGGGCATTTGGGCCCTAAATACGTGCCACGTCACCTTGCCCGCGATCGCGGGACTCCATCGCGGGTATTTTGAGTATTTTTGCAAAATTGAAAAATTTTAGGGTATTTTGGTAACAGTTGGTTTGACTTAGGGTATTTTAATTAATTTCCCTAAAGTATATATACAACAAATGACACATATGCCTTTTTAGGCGATTTTTTGGAAGGTTTTATTTAAAGTATTGTTTAATGAAATCATTGACCCAGAATTATTCTTTCATTCTTTTAAATAGATATCATTCTCGTTTGAACCCTCTCTCTCTCTCTCTCTCTCTCTATATATATATATATATATATATATATATATATATATATATATATATATATAACCTTAGGTTCAAATGAGAAGTGCAAATATTTTGAGAAATAGAGAAGTGAACTTGGCCATTTATTCGGTCAAGATCGGTTATAATTGGTCAAAAGTTGCGGCTTTGACTGGTCAAATGTTGCGGCTTTGATTGGTCAAAAGTTGCGGCTGTTCCAAAAATAGAAGGGCAATTTCGTAACTTTTACAAAAAAACACGAGTTGAGTTCATATATGAATCTGTGTGATTCACATATGAACTATACGTTCATATATGAACCTTTGTAATTCCCATATGAACTATTTATAACTAATTCATATATGAATCTTGTGATTCATATATAAACCTTTGTATTTCATATATGAAACTAATTAACTGTAGGTTCATATATGAATCAGTTGAACCAATTAACTGATTCATATATGAATCTTTGTGTTCATATATGAACCTTTGTGTTCATATATGAATTTTTTTTAATATTTGAACTTCTCCCTATATATATATATATATATATATATATATATATATATATATATATATGTTGGTGCAAGTGTACCCAGCTTTAATATTAAGATATATTTTTGGTACACATAAAATCACATCTCCATATTTATTTTGATGATTACAAAACACACCGCATTATTTGTTATCTAATATTTTATCTGAGTGTGCAGATATTTAAATGATCTCGATAAATTTTTTATCTGAAGAATCCAAGTCTGAAGAGTTTCGTCATTTTATTTTAAAATGATAAACACCCTAAAATATTTTATCACTTGGATATTTCGTATCTATATAAATATATTTGAATCAAATATATATATAATATATATATTATTTTTATTAAATATATATATAAATCGCATGATATATATATATATATATATATATATATATATGTTATTTTATTAAAATCAAATCTCTGCTACTGTTCATCAATAAATGCAAAGAGTGTTCAGCCGAAAGAAGTCTTCCAGCGCAACTGCCCTTTTGTACGACTGTCAGGCGGTATACCGCCAAGGTCCACGCGGTATACCGCGATACTGTTCACCCATCAGTTCTTCTGCATATGAAGCTTCTCTTGTCAGGAATCTTTTCAGGCGGTATACCGCCGTGTGCAACGCGGTATACCGCGGGTACCATATATCGTTTGTTTTTGCAGGGTTGACCTTCTCCTCTGCAGTGTACTTTTTTTCTGACGCAGGTATACCGCGATGGAAAGCCGGTATACCGCGAAAGCTTCTGCCCTGTTGCTCATCCAGTATAAATATCATGCAACCACCAGCCTTCAATGCTACACCAACTTCAGCAATAAATTCTCCCTCAGCATTTGATTATTATTCTGCTGCCTTCTTACTCACACTAAATCACTTAAACTGATAAAATTAATTTTTGAGTAAGAAATCTTGAGTTGATAGCAGATTAAAATCTCTCGATTAGTTGAATCAGCAACACAACTCAAGTGATCAAACTCTCTAAAAATATCCAAGTGATAAACCTTATTCAAGAGTGATTATTCATATTAAAATTATACCCTCTTGTAAGTGTTTGAATAAGAGTGAGTGATCCACATTAATCTCTCAAAGTAGAGTGATTCGCGTTTGTTGTATTAAGGTTTGTGTTTCTACCGTAAAGAACACGTTTCGTATTGGATCTCCGAGAAGTGTTATTTTCTCGAGGTGGACTAGCCAACTTTGTGTTTGGTGAACCACTTTAAAAATTCCGTTGTCAAGTATTCTCTTTCCCTTATCTATTTACATTTCCGCTGTGCATTCAAATTATATCTGTTTATATAATTGTTGTATACTTATTTATTTATACTCTGCTTTATTTATTCTGTATTTATTTGTAAAAAGAATTTTTGAAAGTAAAAGATTTTAAATACAACCTTACCCCCCCCTTAGGTTGTCCAACATTTGGTATCAGAGCGGGTCTTTCAAAAATATTCTGCATAAATTTCTCTTATTCTTCTAAATGGCTCAACAAACTAATATCGTGTTTTCAAAACCTCCTTTGATAGATACTGAAAAGTTTGGCATTTGGGCCGAGCTATTTGAATGTCACGTGCGTGGCAAAAATCAAAAGATTTGGAATATTATAGAAAAAGGGAATTTTAAACCCACCATTGTGAAAGATGATGTTTATATTGATAAACCTATAGATGAATGGACTACTTCTGATGAAACTCATTTTTGTTTAAACTTTGAAGCTAAGAATATATTATATGATGCTTTAACAACTGATGAAATTGAAAGAGTATATACATATAAAACTGCAAATCAAATATGGGAAAGTTTAAATAATACTCATCGTGGAAACACGGAGGTTAAATCTAGTAAAGTGAATATTTTAGTTCACGATTATGAACTATTCGAAATGAAACAAGATGAGTCAATTGACTCAATGTTTAAAAGATTTAACCTTATTGTGACTACTTTGAAAGGTTTGGATCGCACTTATCCTAACGAGGACTATATAAGGAAAATCCTACGAGCCCTTCCTTCGGAGTGGATGCAAAAGATAACATCTTTAGAAGACTCCCGTGACCTTTCCATAATGAAGATAGATGACTTGATCGGTAATCTTAAAGTGCATGAAATTGCACTTAAAAGAAACAAAGATCGAGAGCAAGTTAAAAAGAAGTCAATCGCTCTCAATGTCTCAACACCAAAAGTTGAGAAGAAAAAGGAGAAAGCTAGCTCCTCGAAAGATCCATCCGAAACTCTCGATGAAGTCGCCATGTTGGTAAGAAACTTTTCCAAATTTCTTAATAATAATAATAAATTTTCTAACAATGGCAGATTTCAAAGAAACGGTAACTACCGTCGTGGTGGTGAAAATCGAAGTCGTAAGTTCCATAAACGAGACGAAAAAGTTAAGAAAAATGGCGACTCGAGTGAAGACGATAAAGCTAAGCCAAAGAGAGGCTTTTGCTACTCATGTGGTGACAAAGACCACTACGCCAATGAATGTCCGAAAAAGAACAAGTTCCAAAAGAAGAAGGAGAAAGCCTTCATTGGAGGCGCGTGGAGCGAGAGTGAAGAAGAAGATGACTATCAAGCCATTTGTCTTATGGCCGAAAGCGACGACGAGATTGACCTCGATATGGACTGGATACTCGATAGTGGGTGCACGCGTCACATGACCGGAAACAATAATCTCTTTTCATCATATAAGTCATGTGATGGTGGACAGGTAATTTTTGGAGGAAACTCCAAAGGAAATATAATTGGTAGAGGTACAGTCTCTTGCAATAATGTTCAATTTCTTAATGTGAATCATGTTGATAATTTACATTTTAATTTGTTAAGTGTTCGCCAATTGTGTAAAAATAATACAACTGTTGTCTTCGAAGAAGATTCTTGTAAAATCATAAAAAATGGCAAAGTTCTTTTAAATGGTTTTGTAAAAGGAAATTTATATATTTGTAAAACTGTTGTATCTGAAAATGTATGCTTATCTTCTATTAATGATGTTTCTACTTTATGGCATAGGCGTTTAGGTCACGCTAATCTAAGATTAATGCAAAACTTAAAAAATAAGGAGTTTGTGAGTGACCTGCCAAAATTAAAGTTTGATAATCATTTTTGTGATGCTTGTCGTGTCGGCAAACAACATCACGTTTCTCATAAATCAAAAAATGTTATTTCTACTCAAAGAGTTTTAGAACTTTTACATATGGATCTTTTTGGCCCGATGGCTATTCAAAGTTTTGGAGGAAATTTTTATACTTTGGTTATTGTGGATGATTATTCCCGTTATACTTGGACTTTATTTTTGAGACATAAAAATGAGGCTTTCGAAAAGTTTAAAATTTTGGGAAAACGAATTCAAAACCAACAAGGTTGTACGATTGTTTCCATACGTACGGACCATGGACGAGAATTCGATAATGAAGTACAATTTGGTGCCTTTTGTGATAAACATGGTATAACTCATAACTTTTCGGCTCCTCGAACTCCTCAGTCAAACGGGGTTGTTGAAAGGAAAAATCGAACGTTGCAAGAAATGAGTAGAACTATGCTAAACGAACATCAAGTTCCCCAAAAGTTTTGGTGTGATGCCGTTGCTACCGCGACCTATGTGCTTAACCGTGTCCTAATTAGAGGTATCCTAAATAAGACACCCTATGAACTTTACCGTGGTAGAAAACCTTCCCTAGCTCACCTGAAAGTTTTTGGTTGTAAATGTTTCATTTTAAACACCAAATCCTACTTAACCAAATTTGACCCTAAAGCCTATGAAGGAGTGTTCCTAGGTTACTCTTGGAATAGCAAAGCCTATAGAATCCTAAATAAGGAGACCATGGTAGTAGAAGAATCCTTAAATGTTAGCTTTGACGAGAGTCCTCCCAAACCTAGTGCACCCTTAGCAAATGACAATATCCGTGAAGGAGACGTCTTAGCACAACAACTTAGCAACTTGGATTTAAGTACCCAACCTTCCACAAATAATATTGAATCTAGTGATGCCCCTCCGTGCTTTATTCCACAAGGTATAGATGATCCTAACCTTAGAACCGCTCGAGGCCATCCCGTAGATCAAATTATAGGTGACCTAAACCAAAGGACAACTAGATCACAAATCCATACCCATTGTGCTTTCCATGCCTTTATCTCAACCATAGAACCTAAAACCATAGATGAAGCTTTAGGTGATGAGGATTGGATATTGGCCATGCAAGAAGAGTTAAACCAATTTACTAGGAATGATGTGTGGGACTTAGTGCCTAGCCCTAGTAGTCAAACCATTATTGGCACAAGATGGGTCTTCCGTAACAAGGTAGACGAGAACGGTGGAGTCACACGGAACAAGGCACGTTTAGTTGCCAAGGGGTACAGTCAACAAGAAGGTATAGATTATGACGAAACCTTTGCACCAGTTGCAAGGTTGGAGTCTATTCGAATGCTTCTCGCTTTTGCAAATGCTAAAGATTTTAAATTATTTCAAATGGATGTTAAAAGTGCTTTCTTAAATGGTATTATAAATGAGGAGGTATACGTTTCTCAACCTCCCGGTTTTGAAAGTTTTGAAAACCCGACACATGTTTATAAATTGAAAAAGGCGCTTTATGGTTTAAAGCAGGCTCCGCGTGCGTGGTATGATAGATTAAAAACCTTTTTAATTGTTAGTGGTTATATTATGGGTAAAATTGATAATACTTTATTTGTGAAATATGTTCAAAATGATATTGTGGTTGTGCAAGTATATGTTGATGATATTATTTTTGGTTCCACTAATGAAAAACTGTGTAATGAATTTTCTGCGAAAATGACAAGCGAGTTTGAAATGAGCATGATGGGAGAGTTAAAATACTTCTTAGGATTGCAAATCAAACAATGTGAAACTGGTATTTTCATTAGTCAATCTAAATATTGTAAAGATATGTTGAAAAAGTTTAACTTTGAAAATGTCAAATCCGTTGAAACTCCAATGACCACAAACTTACAATTATCTCGTGACGAGGAGGGAAACGATTTTAATGAAAAGATTTATCGTGGTATGATTGGTAGTTTATTATATTTAACTGCTAGTAGACCTGATATTATGTTTAGTGTATGTTTATGTGCTCGCTTTCAATCTTCACCTAAACAAACTCACTATGAAGCTGTCAAGCGTATTTTTCGATATTTACGAGGTACTACTAATCTTGGCTTATGGTACGCAAAGAAACCCGAGTTAGAAGTAACGTGTTTCGCCGATTCCGATCTTGGTGGATCTATTGTTGACCGAAAGAGTACTAGTGGGGTATGTGCCTTTATAGGTCTCTCACTTGTGTCTTGGTTCTCTAAGAAACAACAATCCGTAGCTTTGTCTACAACCGAAGCGGAATATGTAGCCGCCGCAAGAGCGTGTGCTCAAGTCCTTTGGATGAAACACACACTTACCGATTTTGAGGTACACCTAACCAAAATTCCAATTATGTGTGATAACTCAAGTGCTATAAACTTAAGCAAAAATCCCGTTTTACACTCTCGTACAAAACATATTGAATTGAGACATCATTTTTTACGAGATAATGTTCAAAAAGGCAAAATCGTGCTTGAAAAGGTTGATTCGGAAGATAATTTGGCCGATATTTTCACTAAAGCTCTAAACAAGAAGGCGTTCTTTAAATTAAGACTTGGTTTAGGCATGCTTGAGTATAACCCTTGATAAATACTAACTCTCAAATATTTCATATTTTGAGGGGGAGCATCTTTTGAGGGGGAGCATAAGCGACTTTCTTAAACCCTTTTTGCTTCGACAAAAGGGGGAGAGAAACCGAGTATGCTCTCGTGTTTAGCGTTGTGTTTGTCATCATCAAAAAGGGGGAGATTGTTGGTGCAAGTGTACCCAGCTTTAATATTAAGATATATTTTTGGTACACATAAAATCACATCTCCATATTTATTTTGATGATTACAAAACACACCGCATTATTTGTTATCTAATATTTTATCTGAGTGTGCAGATATTTAAATGATCTCGATAAATTTTTTATCTGAAGAATCCAAGTCTGAAGAGTTTCGTCATTTTATTTTAAAATGATAAACACCCTAAAATATTTTATCACTTGGATATTTCGTATCTATATAAATATATTTGAATCAAATATATATATAATATATATATTATTTTTATTAAATATATATATAAATCGCATGATATATATATATATATGTTATTTTATTAAAATCAAATCTCTGCTACTGTTCATCAATAAATGCAAAGAGTGTTCAGCCGAAAGAAGTCTTCCAGCGCAACTGCCCTTTTGTACGACTGTCAGGCGGTATACCGCCAAGGTCCACGCGGTATACCGCGATACTGTTCACCCATCAGTTCTTCTGCATATGAAGCTTCTCTTGTCAGGAATCTTTTCAGGCGGTATACCGCCGTGTGCAACGCGGTATACCGCGGGTACCATATACCGTTTGTTTTTGCAGGGTTGACCTTCTCCTCTGCAGTGTACTTTTTTTCTGACGCAGGTATACCGCGATGGAAAGCCGGTATACCGCGAAAGCTTCTGCCCTGTTGCTCATCCAGTATAAATATCATGCAACCACCAGCCTTCAATGCTACACCAACTTCAGCAATAAATTCTCCCTCAGCATTTGATTATTATTCTGCTGCCTTCTTACTCACACTAAATCACTTAAACTGATAAAATTAATTTTTGAGTAAGAAATCTTGAGTTGATAGCAGATTAAAATCTCTCGATTAGTTGAATCAGCAACACAACTCAAGTGATCAAACTCTCTAAAAATATCCAAGTGATAAACCTTATTCAAGAGTGATTATTCATATTAAAATTATACCCTCTTGTAAGTGTTTGAATAAGAGTGAGTGATCCACATTAATCTCTCAAAGTAGAGTGATTCGCGTTTGTTGTATTAAGGTTTGTGTTTCTACCGTAAAGAACACGTTTCGTATTGGATCTCCGAGAAGTGTTATTTTCTCGAGGTGGACTAGCCAACTTTGTGTTTGGTGAACCACTTTAAAAATTCCGTTGTCAAGTATTCTCTTTCCCTTATCTATTTACATTTCCGCTGTGCATTCAAATTATATCTGTTTATATAATTGTTGTATACTTATTTATTTATACTCTGCTTTATTTATTCTGTATTTATTTGTAAAAAGAATTTTTGAAAGTAAAAGATTTTAAATACAACCTTACCCCCCCCCTTAGGTTGTCCAACAATATATATATATATATATATATATATATATATATATAAAATGAACCAGCTTAAAGGAAAACTGTAAAAATATAGATTAAAATGTATTTCTTTCATTTTACAGATAAACAAAACTAATTATATAAGTATATTTTGTAAGTATAACTCATCGGAGGAGAATATATAGCACCATTCCAATTACCTTGCAACTTCTTTGACGATGTAAATTTATTGACGTACATGATATAAGGACGGTTCAACCTAAAAAACAATGACATAAATATGTTACATCATCATGGTTTTTACATAAATTAAACATAATTATAAGTGCTCCAAGTACTATATTAGAGCATCTTCATTGGTTGTTTGAAGATGACTTAAAGAATGGTTGAAAAAAGCTTGACCATTGGTGAAATCACTTTAAAAAAAACTTTACTGGTCAAAGGGTTGATGATGTTCAAGTCTTTGAAAAATAGAATGTGAGAAACAAAAGAGATAAAAAGCACATTAAGATGGGCCCAACAACTTTTTTATATATTTTTATTTTGTTCAGGTCATCCACAATAGCTTCACCATTGTAGATGCCCTTAGGTCATACTTATTGATATCTTAGGTCATCGACATCAATGAAACGTCAATTTTTTTTTTCTAAAGTGACATATCAACTTTACAATAACATCTCCCGTATCAGCGAGGACCAAACTCTTTTTTAAAAATGGTCTCAACTCTCAAATCATCATCAACTACTTTATAATTTATATTTACATATTTCAATAACTTAGGGGCTGTTTGGTTCAAGGTTTTTAAATGAATTTGATGGAATTGGAATCTCAAATTCCTTTGACCAAATTCAATTCCATTGTTTGGTTCAATGTTTTTAAAGGAATGGAATCTCAAATTCCAACCAATTCCATCAAATAGCCA
This sequence comes from Saussurea involucrata, assembly GCA_033807775.1. Lineage (NCBI taxonomy): Eukaryota > Viridiplantae > Streptophyta > Magnoliopsida > Asterales > Asteraceae > Saussurea > Saussurea involucrata. The sequence continues at coordinate 3,646,161 of CM066317.1, forward strand.
TTTAAACATTCCATCACTTAAACCAGGGATTTTAAAGGAATGGAATTGATTTTTTTCATAATGCCAAAATTACCCTTGCACATACGGTTTCTTCTCCATCACGCATACCTTCTCCATCGCCATTGCAGTTTAATCGCCATCGCAACTGGACCTCTCACTTCTCATACGATTTCAAATCGCAACTGGACCTCTCCATCGCCATCTGGTAACAAATCACAATAACAGAAAAGTTGATGTTATACAGCAGAAATGTCGATGTTATACAGAAGAAAATACAGCAAAAAACTCATGAAAAACAGATGTAATACAGACTAAAATCGATGTTAATACATCGAAGAGTTTGGGTTTTTTTCTGAGCAAATACACAGACAAATCTGCTGTGATACATCGAAGAGTTTGGGGGTTTTTTTCCGAGTAAATACAACAACAAAAAGTCATGAAAAACAGAGGAGGTCGACGGCGGCGAGATGGTGATTCGTCGGCGGTGAGCAGGTCGACGACGGCGAGATGGTGGTTCGTCGGCGGTGAGCAGGTCGACGACGGTGAGATGGTGGTGAACGGCGGCTGTGAAGTGAAGAGAGTGAAGGACCGGCGTGATGTATGTGAGAATAGATGTGGCGTGTATCTGATGTTTGTGAGTAGGGTTTTGATTTTAATTAATGAGGGTGTTGGTGAGAAGGGTTTTAATTAACAAAAGGGTATTTTGGTCATTTACTCAAATTTCATTCCAATTCCAAACTACATTATGTGAACCAAACAGACAGATTCTAATTCCTTTAACAGATTCCATTCCAATTCTGTCAACCAAACAGCTGGTCAAACCTGACAACATTCCATTCCAATTCTTCCAAAGCCAAATTCCTTTGACAGTTTCCATTCCATCCAAAAACATTCTGCGAACCAAACGCCCCCTTATAATATCACAAAAATATTAATTGTGATTTGTTTATAATATAAATAATTGATTAATTATAAAATAAATCATATAGATAATTAAAATATAATGTATTTTTATTTTAGTAATTCAAATAAAAAACATTTCATAAAAAATATAATTTATTTAAAATAAATTGCGAATAAATTCTTATTTTTATTTATTTTGGGATCGTTGTGGTATTATAAAAAGAATTTAATTAAAATACCCAAAGTTTGACTTTGACTTACCAAAATATTCATTTTTTTCAACTTTTGCAAAAATACCCAAAAATCCCGCAACCTATCCCACGATCGTGGGATAAGGGTGTTTTATGAAAATTTTGATCCCGCTATCGCGGGAGGAGTCCCCGCGACACAACCCAAATAGTCAAATTTGTGATTTTTATTGAATTTTACACTTTCAACCCCTATACCAACTCAAATTTGTGATTTGTAATTGATATTTACACTTTTAACCTCTATACTTATTTACTTAGTTTACTTTATACCTTTTACTTTCCTAATTTTAATTTTACACCTTCATCATATTAACACATATAATCGTTTATTTACTAAAATACGTTTTAATTTTAACAAGTTACATCATTATAATCGTCTCTTCGATACGTTCGAAATGAGTCCAATATTGAATATTTTTTGATCTAATTATTTTAATATATATCATATATACTACATCAAAATATTTTTTATATTTAAAATTCATTTTCTTATAGTTAATTATTTAATTTATGGTACTCTTATAGTTAAAATACGTTTTAATTTTAACAAATTACACCATTATAATCATCTCTTCGTTTTACACTTTTATCGCATTAACATAATAATCATATATTAACTAAAATATGTTAAAAATTACGTTTTAACATATCATATTAACATACATAATTACGTTAAAATATGTTAATGAGTTCGATAAATATATATATATATATATATATATATATAGGTTGGGTATCTTTTGCAAACCAGTGTATTTGTACAAACTCGTACAAACCATATCTAGCTTCATGATTTTGTAAATTTGACTTCATGAATATATATATATATAATTTGGCTTCATGAATATACCATTTGGCATTTTTTAACTATTTTTTACAAAAATAAGGGTATTTTAGGGCTCCACCGAAAAAAATTAGTTAAAAATATCAAATTATATATTTATGAAGCCAATATATATATATATATATATATATATATATATATATATTCATGAAGCCAAATTTACAAAATCATGAAGCTATGTATGGTTTGTATGAGTTTGTACAAATACACTGGTTTGCAAAAAATATCACCCCTATATATATATACACTAGTTATTTACCCGTTGCAATACAGCAAGACGTATAATCCAAATAATTTGACGATTTAATCAATTATTAACTAAATTCTAACAGCTGACATCTGATGTCATCCACGACAAAGTAGGTTGTGAGTAAAGTTGTTTGTTGGCTTTACGACCCTTTCATTATGATTTATGACTAGTCCTTGATGAATATAAAATGTTTTTTTGACATATGCATGTATTCTCTTTTTGGGTTGGGTTCACGTGAGACCAACTTGTTTTCGTGAAACCATAAAATAACACTAAAACTTTACAACGATTCATTGTAAAGGTAAGCAAAACAGCGAACCTTCACAGCAAAAATACTGTGAAGGTTTACCTTCACAGTTTTTTGTTGTGAGGGTTTAGTGTTATTTTTTTGGTCTCACGAAAATGACTTTGTCTCACATGATATCAAGTCTTCTCTCTTTTAAACCATAATTTGTTATCATTGCTTATTTATTCGGTTTAAGCCGGACTTTATCTTCTTCGCTTGTTTACCCTAATTAAGCATGCGGTCATAAATAACCTTATACATACAAACTTATTTACTAAAATAGAGGTAAGTTCAAACAAGAACGCTAACTATTACAGAAAACACGAGAACGATCGTTAATTAATGTACAAAATCATACATGATTCATGTACAAAATCATATATGATTCAAGCAAATTGCTCCGCGACTTTAAGTCACGGCCAAAGTCGTCCGCGTCCAATATAAATTGTTTAGTAACTTTATACATAATTTATAATTGTCTCATATATTTGAAAACATATAAACTTTTGTTAATATTATATAATTTCAAAATTTCAAATGTAACTATTATATATGTACATGTAATAAAGTGATTCATATAAACATGCCAGGTGTACGTTTTAATCGATCCAAATTTATCAGGATTGAAACCATTAATCATATATATAAAATATTAAAATTTGAGAAAAGCAAAACAAAAAACTAAAGACAAACTTGAGAGAGATTATAAGGTTTTGATTGGTTCGCAAAATTTCATTAAAATTTGAAGGGATTAGAAAGGCCAATTCTATTGACCAAATTCCAATTAGTAGTTTCGATCGTTTCTTTGTGCAATGGAATTGAATTTCATAGATTCCATCATTTCATCGCATATGTGATGGAATTCAAAATCCATTCCTACCCTTTTAAAAAAAAAGACAAAACTACCCCCAAAACATCTTAAAACCTATTATATGCGTCTGCTCGCTGCTTTTGGACTTTCAATCTTTCACCTCTCCTCACCGTCGCCACCACCACCACCTAACACCACCGGTGCAGCCACCACTGTCATCACTGTTGCCACTGCCACCACCTACACTATGTATGAGTTCATGGTGATTTATGACCAAAAAAGAACCCCAAATTGAAACTTTAATTCTTGATTTTGGATCTCACAAAGAAACTCAAACCTTATCTTGCAAGTACGAATTGAGAGTTGGCATTGAATGAAGCATGATAAGTTATGGCTCAACCAAACTCAAAAACATTATCTCCCTACATTTACCATCACATGACGAAAAAAGACTCAATTGAACACAGAAATTTAATGAACACGTTACCATTGAATTCTTTATTTTCTATTTTTTTAAATATATTAGTTTAGAAGTCAATTTTTATTTTGATGTAAATAAAATTGAAATATGAAAATTAAGAAATATAAATGGGAGATTTTGGTTTATTTTGAAGTGAACTGATACAAATCTGCCACTGATTTTTCGATAAAAAAATCCGCCAGAAAAAATCGTCCAAGGAAACACAACTTTTTTTTGTAGTGAAATGATTTGATTATTTCCATTTTATTCGACTTTGTTGTGTAGGGTTTGAATTAATATTAAAATAAGGTTAGAATCAGTATTAAAATACACTTAGCTACAAGGGTTTTGGCGTACTGGTTAAGGCCTTGGGGATGTTGTGGAATATCTCATCTGTCCAGGGTTTTAATCCAAGCATATACAACAATTGTGGCCACTGAGGTTTAATCAGAACTGATGTCTTACGGTCATAATTTACCAAGGGATTAGTTTAGGCATAGCCTAAGACACATTTCCCAAAAAAAATATTAAAATACACTTCATATATGTTTTTCCGAAGGAATATACAATGGGTTTATTAGAGCATCCACAATGCATAAAGTCATTAATGACTTTTTACTTTTGCCACCTTAGATTTCCACTAGTTTTATATAATAAAAAATTATCTTTAAAAATCATCTTCAATGCAAATAAGCTTTTCAAAAGCTTTTTGTATTTAATTTTCAATACTAAAAAATGTTAAAATGAAAATATTATGGAGTGAAGGGGGTAAAAAGCTTTTCATCAAGGGGGCATTGGAGAATAAGGGGTTGTTCGGTTCGTTTGCTGTTAAGACCTGAATGGATATAGTTGTCTGAGTGGATTTGGTTGTCTGAGTGTTAACAGATATGTTGATGTTCGGTTGTTGTGCTGAATAAACAGTCAGAATGTCAGAAATGACCATTTTGCCCCCAATCTTTATTAACAGAAAAAGACATCACATTTTAACAGAAATTGACAACAACAACAGATTATTAACACAACAACAACTCACAATAATCACTAAAATCAGATTATTAAAACACACGGATGCAACAAATCACAATAATCAGCAACATCAAATTATTAATCGAGAAAGATCACTATGATGGCAGATGTATTATAGCATAGATTGAGAAAGAAAATCGATGTATAATCAGCAACAAATTAACACACAAGTATTATAGCAGAAAATCGAGATGGCAGATGTATTATAGCAGAAAATCGAGATGGCAGATGTATTATAGCTGAAATCGAGAAAGAAATCGATGTATAATCAGCAAAGAAAATCGATATGGCAGATGTATAATCGAGAAAGAAAGAAAATCTGATAGCTACCGGCGATGAGCAGATGGTGGCGACGGGCGGAGAGCAGATGGTGGTGGTGGCGGGTCTGGTCTGGTCTGGAGGTGGGAGGCGGAAATGGTAAAGCTTTTAGGGTTTGGTTCTAATAGTTGAGAGAGGGGTAAAATGGGGAATAAAGGAGCTGAATGGGGAGGACACTACTTCCATAGCTGATTCGGTCAGCCCATATTTTCCCAATCCAACCGCTACCGAACCGGGAGATATGGTTGTGCGAATCAGCCATATCTCCAAGACAGACCATTAAGCCGCTACCGAACAGCACCTAAGTCTTTGTGTAATAAGCTTTATAAAAAGTTGTTAGTCCAATGCTTTAACCCATTAAAAAGTTTTTTTTAAATAGTAAAAAGTCTTCTAAAAAGTTAGCATTGGAGATGCTCTTAGGAGAGTGTGAGACATGTTATAAAAAATTTATCATTATCTTGTAACATATATCTTTATATATATTATACTAGTCTTTGGCTCGCCCGTTGCGCGACGATCAAATTTGTGTTTTAAGTTAATTTATTTGATGTTTAATAGTTGTTGAATAATTTTGTGACACATACAATAATTGATAAAAAGAAAACAAAATTTCCACAAATAGGGAATATTATCTTGAAGATAAAAATATGTCTATTAAGTTTGATACCTATTATAAATGTCGTTACTAAATGAATTTATCAAACGAATACACAATAATTGCATATTTATATTTTTGAAAAATGTTCGAACTCATAATCCAAAAGTCAGTTGATAAGTATATTTTTTTTTCAAGTAATTAAATCTCTTATGATAATCCTAAGGGTGTTTCGTTGACAGAATGAAATTTGATAGAATAGTAATTCGTCGAAATAATTCGACTTTGAAATAAAAATTGATATGAAATTGCAAAAAGAAAATCACGACAATTTAATGATTATTTGATAGAAAATCTCATACTAATCACGACACATTAATTCGTATATATTTATGATATTTAATAATATAATTAAATCCAAAAATATTCAATATTGGACTCATTTCGAATGTATTGACAAAACGATTACAATGATATAATTTGTAAAAAATAGAAATGTTTTTTAATGAATTTTAGTTCATATACATTATTTATGTTTATATGATAAGAGTCTAAAATGAAAAATAAAAAAAGTAATGGATTAAAAGTAAACTACATACCTAATTATAAGGATAGTAAATGTAACGTACAAATTAAATAAAACTTGAATTAAGGAGAATTGAATGTGGGTGTGCTAATTGAACTTATAATGTAAACTGCGTCCAGATACATGTTTAGGCGGGAAAATACTGAAGTCGGCTCACCAGAAGACGACACGTGGCATGCTAGTTACTCATTTATTATATGTATAGATTTTTGGGATTACTATACACGATGGAGATTTTTTTGAATTTATTATAAGTATGGATATGTACGTATGTATTAAAAAATATTCAATATTGGGCTTATTTTGAATGTATTGACGAAACGATTACAATGGTATAATTTGTAAAAAATAGAAATGGTTTTTAATGCATTTTAGTTCATATACAGTATTTATGTTTATATGATAAAAGTCTAAAATGAAAAATAAAAAAAAGTAATGGATTAAAAGTAAACTACATATGTAATTATAAGGGTAGTAAATGTAAGGTATAAATATTAAAAATTTAATTAAGGAGAGATTTAAGGAGGAGTGAATATGGGTGTGTTAATTGAACCTATAATGTAAAGGCGTCCAGATACATGTTTAGGCGGAAAAACAATAAAGCCGACTCACCAAACGACAACACGTGTCAATGTAGTTACTTATTTATTATACGTATATAGATAGATTATAAAAAATTTATCATTATCTTAAAAATTGAATAAATCCAACTCATTAGGTTTAAAGTACAGTCTTCTCTCAGTTGTTGGGAATTAGAACATTTTTAATTTTTAAATTAAATTACAATTCATTATTTAACAGAATTTCATACCCCTTAGTTTTCATTTTTCCTTTTATATATTTATCATATTAACATACATAATCGTATATGAATTAAATGTATTAAAAATAATATATTTTTGTTTCTACAAATTATACCATTATAATCATCATGTCAATACTTTAAAAATAAGTCCAATATTAAATATTTTTTATATAATCATATTAATAATATCTATACTATTATATATATGTGTGTGTACTCACGTATTATTTTGTATTTTTCAAAAAATATGCATGTATAGATTTTTGTCGATGGAAATCATCGACGGAAATCATTGGATGTAATTTTTCGTCACTAAATAATTTGTGGATTACTGGTTGATTCGAGAAATTTGACTTTTTAGTCGGAGTTGACGATTATCGTTATAAATCCACCGGTAGTTTAGTTATTTTAGTTATTTTCCTTAATCTTAAAATTATCGAATGATAAAGACTCCGTAAAATGCAAATCTTACATTTGTTGCACACCTTACAAACCATAATGTGCATATATGAACAACTAATGTGCATATGTGAACAATGTGCATATACATACGTGCAAAAATATACATATAATAGACATACATTCATATAGAATAATGCATATATGTATCTCAGATTATGCATATATGCACATCTATACTATCTTATAAAGCATTTAGGATGAAAGTCTTAAAGTCTTAAAGTCTTAAAAACAATTTTTAATGCACAATGTACTATCTTTTAAAGCATAAAGTCTTAAAGTCTTAAAAAATTAATTTTATTTTTAAAAACTAAGCTGGCGATTTTAGTGTTAATAGTTATCTCTAATCTTATTTTACCCTGGATATATGCATACATACCCTGGATAACAGATTTTAGAATTTAAAAACTTAATAGTTATCTCTAATCTTATTTTACCTCTTATATAATTCTCTGCTCCTTTCACAGTTTTGCATCCCTGCTGCAAAAATAATTCTCTCCACTGGTAAGCTCTCTGCTGCTTCGTTTCCTGTGTGAATAATGCATTACCGGTCAGAAAGCTTTTTTCAATTGCCATTGGTTTATCATGGATTGTCGTTTGTCAAATTTGTTTTTGGAGCCAAAATTATTGATTTTTGGTTGAAATTCTTAAAGTCTTAAAAAATTAATTTTAATTTTAAAAACTAAGCTGACGATTTTAGTGTTAATAGTTATCTCTAATCTTATTTTACCCTGGATATATGCATACATACCCTGGATAACAGATTTTAGAATTTAAAAACTTAATAGTTATCTCTAATCTTATTTTACCTCTTATATAATTCTCTGCTCCTTTCACAGTTTTGCATCCCTGCTGCAAAAATAACTCTCTCCACTGGTAAGCTCTCTGCTGCTTCGTTTCCTGTGTGAATAATGCATTACCGGTCAGAAAGCTTTTTTCAATTGCCATTGGTTTATCATGCATGTACACATCAGATTCATTACTGTATCCATCCTGTTGTTTGATTAACCTAACAATAATGATATCTTAATGCTATTTTGTTACTTTTTGTGGCTTACAGTCGATAATGTTACCATAAGTTCATAACTGCTATTTGCTAAAATGCATTTGATTGCTGTTGACTACTTTCAGTTGCTGGCAAACGTTACAGCCAGAAATACCCACAAAACAAATTTGAGGCATATTTCTAACGAGCTTTCTAATGCTGTACAATTGATATTTTGCATTTAATATCATGCATCAAATTCTAAACACCAGATATGTTGTTCAAAAAGACAGTTCTTTTACTTTTCATTTTAAATGTTCTATCTATCAACAACATCTGTTTTCTAACTTTATAGTTAAATGAGGTTGCTTTGTAGTGCTCAAGAGAGAAACTATAAGGATGTCAAATGAATATTTTGTGTTCTCATAATTGTTTCATATAGCTATGGGCTATGAAATAGTCTTCAATTTCTTACTTATTGATGACACTGTTGAAGTACATTTATTTGTAAGTGTTTATAAGTAAATACTTCTTTTGATTATCCTTTTCACCTCAAGCAAGATAGTATTCTTTTGGGAAGGAGGAAGGAATATATTATTGATTTTTGGTTGAAATTCTTAAAGTCTTAAAAAATTAATTTTAATTTTAAAAACTAAGCTGACGATTTTAGTGTTAATAGTTATCTCTAATCTTATTTTACCTTGGATATATGCATACATACCATGGATAACAGATTTTAGAATTTAAAAACTTAATAGTTATCTCTAATCTTATTTTACCTCTTATATAATTCTCTGCTCCTTTCACAGTTTTGCATCCCTGCTGCAAAAATAATTCTCTCCACTGGTAAGCTCTCTGCTGCTTCGTTTCCTGTGTGAATAATGCATTACCGGTCAGAAAGCTTTTTTCAATTAAAGAATATGGATTATTCCTTGGCTATATTAGAAGATTTGGCCACTTGAATGGCAATTGGCAATTATCTAGGATGGGTTTCTTCAAGTTAGACTTTTATTTTATTAGGTTTTTTGGGAGGTTTTGTTGGGCTTTTTCTTATTAAGATTATAAGATGTGCTTTTTTTTGGTTTCTAAGCATTTCTTGTAATCATTTTATATGCATGATGGTCTGGTCTTCGTAATTTTGCAATCTTCTTTTATCTATAATGATTTTTAAAACTCTAGAGCAATGTTTGATTGTTCCCATATACTTTATATTAGTGCAAACTGCACTAATCTTCTTCTTTTTTGACAATTGGATCAAATGTTTTGATAGGATTTATAAAAACCCTAAACCGGATCTTTAAGCTCAAGAATGATTAGTTCTAGATCATGGAATAAACATATACAAATCACAACATGAACAGCGGAATTAAACGACAGATTTGTATAGCTAACAAGGTTCATTAATTTAAACATACTGATTACATACTCACGCCCCAATTTGTTGACCTAAGTTATCAACAAACGAATACTTCTTCTCAAGTATTAGGATTAAGAACCTTGGGGCTCATGCACACACATCTACACGTTTTTGTTTAAACGTGGGTTTCAAGAACGTCTAATTCTATATCTCTAGGTTTCTTTATATACTAGAAACCTAGATAAACTAGAAACTAGATAAATACCAATCCTAGATAAACTAGGAATCCTAGATAAACTAGAATTTACAAGGATAACTATAAAATAAACATATTACAATTCGAACCCTTGTAAGTTGAAGTTTTGACACATCAAATCTATATGAAATATTCCTAACATGTTTCAATTAATTGTTTATTGAATTGTCTATCACATTGTTTAATTAAAAAAAATATGTATTACAGAATAATGGATGGGAAGAATATTACTCTTATTAACCACCTTGATATACAAGAAGATGATTTTACTGTCAAGGTTAGAATCATCCGTTTGTGGAATCAACCGCTGTTCAAGAATCCTGAACAAATTTATTCCATTGAGATGATATTAATGGATGAAGAGGTAAAAAATTACTTGTATTTGAATTTTTAGCTTCCTATTCATCATATCTTCTTATTTTTCAACAATTCTGATTTTTCTATATCCATTTTTTCAGGGCACTAAAATCCATGCTAATGTTCTACAAAAATGGGTGCCAAAGTTTAAAGATTTGCTTCAAGAAGGGGCTGCCATATTCATAAAAAATCCTACAATTGCTCGACATGCCTCAAAATACAAGTTAATTGATAATACAAACAAGTTAAGTTTGTATTACAAAACTTCGGTGTCTAGCTGCTTGGATTTTAATGGTTCCCTATTTGGTTTTTCATTTGTCAAATATCAAAGCGTGATATCAAAGATGATTCCAGAAGATACAGCAGTTGGTTAGTTAATTAATTATTTTAAATTTACTAAATTTTTTAATATATGTTATTTATGCCATCATTCTTTATACTAATTTTTTTAATCATTTTATAGATGTCATTGGTGAGGTTGTAGCATGTGAGACAATGGTGAACTTTCAAGATGGCAAAGGAAAAACGAAGAGACGACTGCAAATTGAAATAAAGGACTTGGAGTCGGTATTTTTATTTTAATTGACAAACGTTAATATTGACACTTCTAACATTATTCCTTTGTTAAACTTTTTTTAGAGGGCTTAAACTGCATGTCACATTGTGGGATGATTTTGCTGAGCAATTCAATAAATATGTTTCAATTCATAAAGACGAGGGTCTTGTCGTTGTTGTAATTCAATTAGCAATGGTCAAGATTTATCGAGGTTTGTCTAACTTATAAAATATGTATTTCGTTTAAGCAACAATATATTAACTTCAAATATTAATTCTTTTTCAGAAAAACCTTCTCTTTCAAATTCATTTAATGGTACGAGGTTGTTCATCAATTCTGAAATTGATGAAATCAAGGATTTCAGAAATAGGTTAGTAAAGTTTATTTCTTAATATATATCTTATGTGTTCTTATTTTTTAATTTACATTGATCCGTAATTATATTTCCTATTAAACAGTCTGCTTGGGTTGAGTGGCGAATCTAAATCGTCACAACAACTTACAATGCTTTCTGGATTGTCTTATTCATATCGTGAAGATTTTCTAGACAACAACAGTAAAGCAAATATTGCTGAAATTAGCGAAACTGTTGAGGTACTTATTATTTAATATCATTTTCATTTATTCAATCATTCCATTATATCAATAATGCACTACTTTATACAGGCGAAGTCCTTGATTATTTTAGGCATAGTTAAGGCATTTAGCAAAGACATTCCTTGGTTCTACATGGGTTGCAAAAGGTGTAGTAGAAAGGTTCGACCTACGTACATTGTCACAAACAAAAATGATGGTTCAGGTCTGGTTGAAAAGACAGAAGAATTTCAATGTGATTCTGAAAAATGCAAAGGGCAAGACACTGATGTTTTGCCAAAGTAAGTATTATTTACCTTAAAATGTTTATCTATATCTTTTATATTATTATATTGATGTTAAAATTTAAAATTATTTAGATTCAAAATTCCTTTGAGAGTTCAAGATGATACTGGAATTGTATCGTTGACATTGTTTGATCGGGAGGCCAACAAAGTTTTTAATAAATCTGCGATAGAACTATATGAAAAGATTAAAGATGTAATTTTATTTATCTTAACTATTTACGTTAATTTTAAAATATTATGAATAATGTTTATTAATGTAAAAGTTATATTTATTTTTTTCAGCATGGTGATTTGGAGATGTTTCCAGATGATTTGAATGTTTTGCTTGATAGAAAGTTTGCCATAAAGATTGAAGTTAATAACTACAACATCAAAAACAGTTGTTTTGTTTACGGTATTTCAAAATTAACTGATGATGAGAACATCTTGAATGAGCTGGAAATGAGGTTTAGTGCTCAACGGGTAATAATTATCATTACCCGAAACTAAATTTCAATTGAGCTGCATATTTTTGGATGTCTAACATTTTTTTATAATTAATTATGTAGCCTGCTGAATTCGATTCTGTAAACATTCTTTCAACAGATTTTGGTTCTGTGGAAAAGTTAAAGGTATTATAGATAACTTTTAATGTAGCTGTTAAATTTATTCATTATTAAGGAGTTTCTAAAATAACACATGTCACTATTATCTTATTTGAAGGATGCTGTTTCATTTACGGGTGAGAATGCAACTCCAAACAATGTAGATAACAGCACGGCAGATAGTCCGGTATCACAAGAAAAAACGTATCAGAAAAGGATATGTAAAGGTGTCGATCTGAAGCGTGATTTTGATGAAGTTTATGATGCCGATGATGCAATGAAAGGGTCAACAACAAAATCTCCTAAAACATGCATTCCTTCAAATGAGAAAGAAGAAGTCATTACAGATTTGATAATCCCCAAACTTGAGAAGTAATTTATTTTTTCATGATGGAAAACTTTTCTAATTGTTTTGTTTACGATTTTTAGCGGTTTTCATTTTGTTTGAATTGTTTTTTAAGACAAATTTCTAAATTATTATGGTTATTTGGTTATTTACTTTGTTTCATCTTTTATTTGGATTATATTAATATATTATATATTATTACTTTGTTCAATCTGAGTTGGTGTTGTTAAATAGTATATTATCAATTTGAGCATTTTAAACCGGGTAAATATATAAGTTGGTTTGGTAATTAAATCATTTTAAGTTTCTTTTGGTTAAATTCTCATTTCTTAAATATAAAATAGTCCTATTATGTTTGGGACCAATGTTCCATGTATTGCTACGATTACACTAACAGAAGTGGATATTATGATATATTGGATATTATGATATATTGTTTTCTTTAATTTGAAAAGAAATTATTGGTCTTTGTACCATTTATATTTTTTTACAAGCAATGATAATCATCTTTTTTGTTTGTTTTTCGTGTTAATAATTTTGTTTGTATCAATTAACGGAAGCCAGTTGAATTGTTTTGTGTCAACTATAAATACAAATGTGGACATTTATTTTCGGACGGAGGGGGTATTTATCAGTAATGTACTTACGCAATTTCTGTGCAATTGAAGCAGCCTCAGCAACACGGCTGTCATCAGAGAATAGAGGGGAAAGTTCCATCAGGTCGCCAGGGTGTTAAAACATTGCAAAGAAAAAAATCCACGACCCCTTCCCAAACCAAACATGAATCTTTTTATTCATTTGGTTCCCATGCTCAATGTAAATTCACATATCAAAGTAACTAGAAAGATTGGCTGTTTGGCAGTTGCTGAATGGTGTGGTGCAGAATGATTAAGTGGTCAGAATGATTAAAAGGTAAACAAACGGCCAAAGAATCACCTTCTTCTAGAGGGATCATCTAGGAAGCGAGTTGTTTGGGCTGTTTGAAACAGACCATAACAATTAAACAATCAACTTCCATGAATAATCAATATTTCATAGTGTTAATTTTAGTTTTAATTTTAGTGAATAAATGATATTACAAAATTAATTTTAATTTTAAAAACTAAGCTGGCGATTTTAGTGTTATCTATAGCTGGCGATTTTAGTGTTATCTATAGCTGGCGATTTTAGTGTTATCTATAGCTGGCGATTTTAGAATTTAAAAACTTAATAGTTATCTCTAATCTTATTTTACCTCTTATATAATTCTCTGCTCCTTTCACAGTTTTGCATCCCTGCTGCAAAAATAATTCTCTCCACTGGTAAGCTCTCTGCTGCTTTGTTTCCTGTGTGAATAATGCATTACCGGTCAGAAAGCTTTTTTCAATTGCCATTGGTTTATCATGCATGTACACATCAGATTCATTACTGTATCCATCCTGTTGTTTGATTAACCTAACAATAATGATATCTTAATGCTATTTTGTTACTTTTTGTGGCTTACAGTCGATAATGTTACCATAAGTTCATAACTGCTATTTGCTAAAATGCATTTGATTGCTGTTGACTACTTTCAGTTGCTGGCAAACGTTACCGCCAGAAATACCCACAAAACAAATTTGAGGCATATTTCTAACGAGCTTTCTAATGCTGTACAATTGATATTTTGCATTTAATATCATGCATCAAATTCTAAACACCAGATATGTTGTTCAAAAAGACAGTTCTTTTACTTTTCATTTTAAATGTTCTATCTATCAACAGCATCTGTTTTCTAACTTTATAGTTAAATGAGGTTGCTTTGTAGTGCTCAAGAGAGAAACTATAAGGATGTCAAATGAATATTTTGTGTTCTCATAATTGTTTCATATAGCTATGGGCTATGAAATAGTCTTCAATTTCTTACTTATTGATGACACTGTTGAAGTACATTTATTTGTAAGTGTTTATAAGTAAATACTTCTTTTGATTATCCTTTTCACCTCAAGCAAGATAGTATTCTTTTGGGAAGGAGGAAGGAAGATATTATTGATTTTTGGTTGAAATTCTTAAAGTCTTAAAAAATTAATTTTAATTTTAAAAATTAAGCTGGCGATTTTAGTGTTAATAGTTATCTCTAATCTTATTTTACCCTGGATATATGCATACATACCCTGGATAACAGATTTTAGAATTTAAAAACTTAATAGTTATCTCTAATCTTATTTTACCTCTTATATAATTCTCTGCTCCTTTCACAGTTTTGCATCCCTGCTGCAAAAATAATTCTCTCCACTGGTAAGCTCTCTGCTGCTTCGTTTCCTGTGTGAATAATGCATTACCGGTCAGAAAGCTTTTTTCAATTAAAGAATATGGATTATTCCTTGGCTATATTAGAAGATTTGGCCACTTGAATGGCAATTGGCAATTATCTAGGATGGGTTTCTTCAAGTTAGAATTTTATTTTATTAGGTTTTTTGGGAGGTTTTGTTGTGCTTTTTCTTATTAAGATTATAAGATGTGCTTTTTTTTTGGTTTCTAAGCATTTCTTGTAATCATTTTATATGCATGATGGTCTGGTCTTCGTAATTTTGCAATCTTCTTTTATCTATAACGATTTTTAAAACTCTAGAGCAATGTTTGATTGTTCCCATATACTTTATATTAGTGCAAACTGCAAATGTATTCTTTTTTGTTGATTGTTTTTCACTCATTTTCTTATATTAGTGCAAACTGCAAACATATAGTTTCTGGCGATTTTAGTGTTATCTATAGCTGGAGATTTTAGAATTTAAAAACTTAATAGTTATCTCTAATCTTATTTTACCTCTTATATAATTCTCTGCTCCTTTCACAGTTTTGCATCCCTGCTGCAAAAATAATCCTCTAATCAACTGGTAAGCTCTCTGCTGCTTCGTTTCCTTGTGTGAAAAATGCATTACCGGTCAAAAAGCTTTTTTCAATTGCCATTGGTTTATCATGGATTGTGGTTTGTCAAATTTGTTTTTGGAGCCAAAATTAATGATTTTTGGTTGAAAGTTCATGGGACAAAGCAGAATGGATTTTGGTTGGGAATTGGAAGCTGTTGTGGTTTCTGTATTGTGCATGTCTGTATCTACTATTTTTGTAAATTGTTCTGCAATTAAAGAATATGGATTATTCCTTGGCTATATTAGAAGATTTGGCCACTTGAATGGCAATTGGCAATTATCTTATGATATAGTACAATATGAAATAGGATTGCCTGTTTGGCAGTTGCTGAATGGTGTGGTGCAGAATGATTAAGTACATGATCTTTTGATATAGTACAATATGAAATAGGATCGTTTTGTAATTTTTTAGAATGAAATTAGAGTGCTAAATGGTTAAGGGAGGCCCACGATACAAAATCATTCAGAAGGTTTTAGAACCATTAAGGGGCAGACTTTTTTTTGTCAAGCAAGATTCACCTCTTAGCGATTCAGAGGTGGCCTCTTAATGGAACTATTAAAAGGTAAACAAACGCCCAAAGAATCGCCTTCTTCTAGAGGGATCATCTAGGAAGCGAGTCGTTTGGGCTGTTTGGCTGTTGCTGAATGGTTTGGTGCAAAATGATTAAGTGGTCAGAATGATTAAGAGGCTCTTATGATAGAGTACAAAATTAAATACGGTTGTTTGCTTATTTTTCCGAATGAAATTAGGGCGCTAAATGGTTAAGGGAGGTCCAAGATACAAAATCATTCAGAGGGTTTTAGAACCATTAAGAGGCAGACTTTTTTTTGCCAAACAAGATTCACTTCTTAGCGATTCAGAGATTGCCTCTTAATGAAACTATTAAGAGGTAAATAAACAACCCCTTAAAGTACCTTTATCAGCTCCATCGTCTGGCTAGCAGTCTCTCTCTGTGAATCTGCACTCTGGCATTAAAGAACACAAAGATTGAAATTTTGAAACAGAGAAACACAACACCAGAGAGTAAACCAAACATAACCAGTATATTGACTCATATTGATACTAGAAAGTATTACTTCTAATGTATGAATTGCTAAGGACAACTAACTTATGGTAAAATAAATAATTTTGAAGAAACAAACATCAAATCGATTTCGAGAGGTGATGAAGGCTACCTCGATTTGGAGAAGGCGATGATGGCGGATGAGAGGATCTTCGACTGCAGAAGACGATGTATAATCGATTTGCTGAAAGCTACTTCGATTGTAGACCTCGATTTGGAGTTCGATTTGGAGGAGCAGATGGGAGGCTGAGGGAGTCGATGGAGGCTGAGGGATGCGATGGAGGCTGAGGGAGGTGATGAGATCAAGGCTGAGGGGTTTTAGGGCAAAATGAGATATTGTTTTCGTTAAAAAAAACAAACGGTCTTAAGACCATTGCCTTTTTTAACACTATTAGAAAAATGTTCAAGATTAAAAACGCATGATAATTAAATTCAATGTTAAAAAAATTTGGTTCTTTTGTATAAGTAGAGATTTTTATCAACCATCAGAATATAACACATTTAATTTGGAATAAATCTTTAATACTATAAATACATACAAAACCACTTAATTGTTTACTTTTTTTCTTTTAATTATAATTACGATATAAATAATTTGGAAGCTTAGAAATGTTCTTACATTTTCGTAAACTAAGGATGTTCTTTTTTGAACATGTCCCTATATATTAGAGATGGCATACCCGGCCGGATCAGGCCTCACTCCAAACCGGGCTGAAACACTATTTCATTCGTGATCCATTCTAATCCACTAATTTAATATAAATAATGTTATTAATTACTGAGATAATTAAGAAGATAATCATCAATATTTATTAAAAATATATATTTAGAAATAATAGCTCTTTAGAGATCAAAACTATTGTTGAAATCTTATACCAGTACATAAATGAAATAAGATGCGTAGTTGATTTTATTTACAAAGCATCTTATTGAACATTAGGAGTTGTAGATGCACAATGAAACAAAGTTGGAATCTTAGAAAAAAGAGGGCGATAAATATCAAAACTCTAAATATTAAAATTTTATAAAATAAAAATAGAAATACCAATTAAGTTTGTTGTAACGATTGAATTAAACTAAAAACGTGTCGAGCATAAGACATAGTATAGTGTTTTAGTCAAATGATCAAAATCAATTCAGTTTTGTTGTTATGCCTTAAAACTGCTTGTTATTTTAGAATAAAGTGTTTTATTTGTAGTTTTACATATGAAATCTTGAGTGCCATGTTGCATTTTTCATCTTGTGCTTCGTTTGTTTTTATTCGATTGATAATGGATGGATTAATTGTTAATTATATAGTGATTCTTTTATTAAGTGACAATAGAAATAAAGCAATTTTATTATGTGATTTTTTGTGATTTTCATAATTTTTTTTAATTTGTAGAAATGGATTTAGGGTGGTATGCTGAACATTTTTCAGCACTACAATGTCCTCATGTTTGGTGGAACTTTTCATGTGTCCGAGTTGAATTTGTTTATGAAGATGAAAATCAAGAAAAACTATATATCATCTTACTTGACCAAAATGTAAGTGAAATTGATCATATTTCAGTTTTGTTGAAAAATATATTTTTTAAAGATACTAATATTTATAATTACATGTTGTATATTTATATATGTTAGAGGGACAAAATGGCTGCAATTGTTCCACTTAGTTTGATGGATGTCTATAGACAAAGAAACTTGGTGGGAGGTGTTTTCCTTTTAGAGCATTTCCAAATTCAGGGAACCAATTATGACTATCCGAGGTATGAAAAATATAGTTTTCTTCGTGCCGAGTATGAAATTTTGATCGGTAGAAACACAAGGTTTACCCCATTGCCGGGGGATGTTCAAAGAGGATTTGTGTTTTATCCATCGGTGCCTTCGATAAGAACACTTGTTGAAGATAGGACGACAAGAAAGATGTTAATTGGTAAATTAATTTTTTTAGTTAAATTTAAATATATTTAAATATTTTACCATGTCAAATTGATATTCAAGTTTAAATTTATATATCTTAGATGTAGTTGGAAGAATCATAAGGGGAAGACGAGTTACGTATGAGAGAGATTATGGTGTATTTCGATTGGGTTCGTGTGATTTAGTTTTACAAGATGAAACGTAAGTTTGAAGTTGTATTAAAATTTAATCAATTACCAAATTAACAAATTGGCCAAATTGTGTTATTACTAACTTTGCTATTTCTAATAGGGGGCATGAAATAAAGTTGAGGTTGTATGATACAAGAGAAACACGTATTGGGATGATAGCTCGGGCCATACAAAATAATTCAATAATTTATGCATCTCGGGTTAAGCTTATCCATCGATATCCAAGTATAATATTTATTAATTTTACTTTTTTGTTTTTATTTCAATTTAAAAATATAATTTTACTAAAAGGGTATTTTCTAATTTTTTTCAGTGAACGTTTTGAATTCTACGGCTTTAACCCAGATTGTCTTCAGTCCAGAAATGCCGGAAGCATACAACTTAAGAATTATTCCGAGTTGAGAATATGTGATCAGTCAAGTTGATTATTATTGTGTTTTTTGTGATTGTTGTGAAGATTTTTGGAACATGTATTTGTTAACTTTTGTGGTATTTTTATTGGTTATATCGTTATTTTGAACATGTATGTGACAATTTAGTGAATGTTTTCTAATCGTTTTGAACATGCATGTGACCATTCAGTAAATGTTTTGTGAATGAATGTTTTGTAAATGTTTTGAACATGTATGTGTCGATTCAGTGAATGTTTTGTGAATGAATGTTTTCTAATCGTTTTTAACATGTATGTGACCATTCAGTAAATGTTTTGAACATGTATGTGTCCATTCAGTTAATGTTTGTGAATGTTTTAAGGTATGCAATGAGGATTGTCGATAAAGAAACTACAAATGTTGATGTCTCCCAAAAAGAAACACATAAAAGGAGAAAAATAGGGCTTGGCGAAGGAAGTGGTCAATGTATGACAAACATGATAAATACCCCTTCAATGGAGACAATGCAAGAGAATATCAATGAAGCAACCTCTGACGGTGCGTTAACTTTTGCGCAAAGGAGACAAATTATTAATCGAAACAATTATCAACGACGCAAGGAAAATAAACGTGGAGTACTGCTACCTCTTTTTGACGAAGTCGTGAATCAAGAATCGCCAAGTTAGTATTTCTTTTTCATCTCGATCTTACCATTTATTTATAATAATATTAATTTTCATATTCTAATGTCTTACATAGCGCTTGGCGAAGGAAGTAGTCAACACATGACAAATATCTCTCCCATGGAGATGACGCGAGAGAATATGAGTGAAATAACCCCCATGAGTGCGTTAACTTCTGCTCAAAGAAGAAAGATTGTTAATCGAAACTATTATCAACGAGGAAAGGAAAATAACAGAAATGTTGTTAATACGCAAGGAACAAGCCAATTACGTTCGAGGTTGACACATGATAACTTCAACGGTAAAAACTATGCATTATTATTATTTTGTACTTTTCAATTGACATAAAATAGAGACTAAATGAAATTAGGTATTTTGTCATAGGCATTCAAAATAAACGTGGAATACTGCAACCTCATTTTGACGAAGTCCTGAATCAAGAATCTCCAAGTTAGTATTTCTTTTTGATCTCTATCTTACCATTTATTTATAATAATCTTAATTTTCATATTCAAATGTCTTACATAGCGCTTGGCGAAGGAAGTAGTCAACACATGACAAATATCTTTCCATTGGAGACGACGCAAGGGAATACCAGTGAAACAACCCCTGTCAGTGAGTTAACTTTTGCTCAAAGAAGAAAGACTGTTAATAGAAACTATTATCAACGAGGCAAAGAAAATAACAGAAACGTTGTTAATACACAAGGAACAAGCGTTATCAGCGAAACAACCCCTGTCAGTGCACTAACTATTGCTCAAAGGAGACAAATTATTAATCGGAACTATCGTCAACGAATGAGGGAAAATAATAGAAACATTGAGACCCAGCACGAGGATCCATACAGTTTTGTTTATGATGGTGTCCCTACACAACATCGTGTCTTGAAGGAACAAAATGCATGTGAACATTGTGGAGCAAAACTGTTCGAATTTGAGTTCCCTTCCTTTTGTTGCATGATTGGGAAGACAATGTTGGCATACTCACCCATTCCTGGAGAACTATGCAATCTATTTACAATGGAGTCAGAGTTAGGCAAAGTGTTTATGCACAATATTCGTGCATATAACACAAACTTTTCCTTCGCGTCAATGGGAGTAACTTTGGATAATAATGTGAACAATATGTCATCTGGAGTATATACGTTTCGTGCTCAAGGAGCAATATATCATAGAATTGATCAATTAGTTCCTAGGGATGGAAAACCTAGGTACTTACAACTTTACTTTTATGATGCCGATTCTGAGTTTTCGCATAGACTACAATGGCCAAATCTTGATAGAAACGTCACTGAAATTTTGACTCGTGTGCTTTCTATAAATCCATACGTGAGAACGTTTCGAACCCTTGCGGAGCTAGGACCTCTCGACAATTATAGAGTCACGTTGAATGCTTCCGTGGAACTTGACCAGAGGGTGTACAACCGACCGACCACATCTGAGGTTGAAATACAAGTATTTATTTTATCTTATTTAAAATAAAATGCATCATATGCATGGTACTAAAGAAAATTCTACCATTGTACAGATTGCTGGTATTTGGGTTGAAGGAAATGACAACATCACTGCATATAGGAGAAGTATTGTTGTGTATGGGAGATCCGACTACAGTAAAAGAATTGAACATCACTATAGTTGTTATGATCCCTTATCATATCCTTTGTTTTTCCCCAACGGTGAGTCTGGATGGCATCCGAGGATACCCAGACATGGAGTATGCATCGATGAAATTGTTAATGAGGACGAAAACTTGGACGAAGATCTTGAAGGTACGAACATTATCACATATATTTCTTACCTTATCCACTCATTTATTAATTTATACTATTGAAAATCAATACTACGCAGACGTTAGCTCGGGAGGGGGTAGGAAAACAGTAACGATGCGAGATTATTACTGTTACAAGTTCCAAATTCGGCCGACTAAGAACGTGATTCTATCGGGGGGAAGATTGTTTCAACAGTTTGTTGTAGACATGTACATCAAGATAGAGACTTCACGTTTGTATTTTATTGAAAAAAACCAGTCGAAGATAAGATCAGATTTATACCAAGGTGTTGTGGATTAACCAAGTAAAGTTGGACAACGGGTTGTGCTTCCTGCAAGTTTTATCGGAGGCCCACGTGATATGCGGAGACGATTTATGGATGCCATGACTTTAGTTCAAGATGACGGGAAACCTGATATATTCCTTACCATGACGTGTAATCCAGGATGGCCTGAAATCCGTCAAGAGTTAAAGGACGGTCAGAGGGCACAAGATAGGCCGGACCTTGTTGCAAGGGTTTTTCGTGCCAAATTGGAGGATTTCAAAAATCAACTCTTCAAGAAGCACATCCTCGGCGAGGTTAAGGCATATGTTTATGTCATCGAGTTTCAAAAACGTGGATTACCACATGCACATTTCCTCATGATAATGAAGCCGCAACACAAGATTACAAACCCAGACCATTACGACAAGGTCGTGTGTTGCGAAATCCCGGACCCAACAAAGTATCCTGAAATGCATCAATTGGTGATAATGCACATGATGCATGGTCCTTGCGGTCATTTAAAACCATGCAGCCCTTGTATGCAAGGTGAGCCAAGAAAATGTCGTTTTAGATATCCTCAACAATTCAACGACAAGACGACGCAAGCAGATAACTCATATCCGATGTATAGGAGGAGAAACAATGGAATACAGGCGGACGTCCGAGGCGGTATCCTAGATAATAGATGGGTGGTCCCATATAACCCAAAGTTGCTAATGATGTTCAACTGTCACATCAATGTTGAGGTTTGCTCAAGTATAATATATGTGAAATATATTTTCAAGTATGTTTACAAAGGTCATGACAAACAGGTTATTCATGTCGATCCTGATAGAGAAGAGGTTGTTATTAACGAGATAAAAAGATTTCAAGATGCACGATATGTTTCTCCACCTGAGGCGATTTGGCGGATTTTTAGCTTTCCTCTATCTAAAATCCACCCTTGTGTGATGGCTTTGCAGGTCCATCTTCCGAATAAGCAGTTTGTTAGGTTCACAGAGAATGATATTATGACAGATATTGTTGACAGAGAGAAGGATAAGAGATCAATGTTGACCGCATTTTTTGAGAGGAATAAAACAGATATGAGTGCGAGACAATATTTGTACAAAGATTTTCCGAGACATTACACATGGAATGACAAAACACGTAAATGGAATACTCGGAGCCGAAGACCAACGAGAGGACGACTGGTTCATGCTAACCATGCTGAAGGAGAACGGTATTATCTACGCCTACTTCTCTCGCATGTTAGTGGACCTACATGCTTTGAAGATCTTTACACGGTTAATGGCGTATTACACCCGACATTTCGAAAAGCAGCTCTTGAGAGAGGTTTGATAGAGACCGACGGTAATTTATCGCATTGTCTTGCTGAGGCCTCCTTATTTCAGTTTCCCAATGCTCTTAGACGACTATTCGCAACGATCTTGATTTATTGTGAACCGGGAGATGTTCGCAAGTTATGGGATGAACATTATGATTCATTCTCTGAGGATTACAGACGACACTACGAAAATGCTGAGATAGTCCGAAATATGGTTCTTACAGATATCTCGGTCTTTTTACAATCTATGGGTAAGAACCTCGATGATTTCGATCTTCCAAACATAAATGCAGCCGCCAATTTAGAATCACGGGCATTTCGTGAGGTACAAGAGGAGTACTCCATAATCGTGGAAGACGAAGATTTGCGTGCCCGAGACTCTCTAAATCCCGACCAGAAACATGCATTTGATGAGATCATGAGTCATGTAGATAATGATCGTCCGGGTGTGTTTTTTGTAGATGGTCCAGGTGGAACCGGAAATACATTTATGTACAAAGCTTTGCTCGCTAATGTTCGTTCCCGTGGATATATTGCACTTGCGACCGCTTCATCGGGTGCCGCCGCTAATAACATGCCAGGGGGGAGAACGGCTCACTCTCGGTTCAAGATTCCTCTCAGTCTTAGTAATAATTCTGTGTGCAATATAAAAAAACAAAGTGGAACTGCTCAACTACTCCGAGATGCAAAAATAATCATCTGGGATGAAGCATCAATGGCAAAGAGGCAAGCAGTGGAGGCACTCGATAGAACAATGCAAGACATCACTGGGGTGCAACTCCCATTTGGTGGAAAGATAATGATTATGGGAGGTGATTTTAGACAGGTGTTGCCAGTAACGAGAAAAGGTACCCGAGCACAGATTGTAGACTCTAGCCTATGGATGTCACCTATTTGGTCTTCGATTAAAAAGTTGCGGTTAACGATCAATATGAGAGCACTTACTGATCGATGGTTTTCAGATTTTCTGTTACGAGTCGGTGATGGAGAAGAAGAAACTGTGGACGGAAACTTTATTCGCATACCTGATGACATGGCCATTCCTTACACCAAACAAGATGAATCGAAGGATGCTTTGATCGATGCAATATTTCCTTCTCTGCAAACCAACGGGACTGCTTCAGATTATATCGTTTCAAGGGCGATACTAACAACTAAAAATGAGCATGTCGACGAGATTAATGATCAGTTGATCGAAAGATTCTGCGAAGAGGAACAAGTTTACTATAGTTTTGACGAAGCAGAAGACGATAAGAATAACTTGTATCCAGTGGAATTCTTAAACTCACTGACTGTTAGCGGTTTGCCCCCTCATTACCTCCGACTTAAAATTGGATGCCCAATAATACTGTTGCGGAATATCGACCCTTCGAATGGATTATGTAACGGCACAAGGTTGATATGCAGAGGCTTTCAACCGAACGTCATTGATGCGGAAATAGATGTTGGTCAACATACTCGTAAGAGAGTATTTTTACCAAGAATTCCTCTATGTCCGTCCGAAGATGACATTTTCCCATTTAAATTGAAGAGAAAGCAATTTCCAATTCGACTTTGTTTTGCAATGACAATTAATAAAGCTCAAGGACAAACAATTCCGGTGGTAGGTGTTTATCTACCAGAACCGGTATTCTCACACGGGCAACTTTATGTGGCATTATCCAGAGGTATATCACGTGGCACTACAAAGATATTAGTGAAGCCTACCAAAAAGTTCAAACCGAAGGGAGTTTACACATCAAATGTGGTTTATCAAGAGGTTTTGAGTGATGATTGTATATGATTAAAGCATGATTGTAATTTCTATTTTGTTTAAACAAAAGTTTAGACATAAAAGACTTCAGTTATAAACCAAACCCAAACCGTATGAATATTGCATGATTGTAATTTCTATTTTTATTTTTTGCTTACATTTATTTGAATATTGCATCCCGCCGCATTGCGCGGGTACTAAACTAGTTAGTTTGTAAGGGGTGCAACAAATACATAGTTTGTATTTGATTTGTATCCTATTTCTTTAAATCTTTAAAATTACCGAATCTAAATAATTTAGAATCCACTTGTAATTTTAGATAATCTTTTTTAAACTTTTTACTAACGGATTTTAAATTACTAATTAAATAATTGTTTACGATCCATGGGTAGTATTCCGCAAGAAGTTTGTGGAACGTTTTAGTGTTTTAATCTGACATGTTTAGTTTAGAATTTTGTCAATCTTGATTCATCGATCACCTTGATATAAAATTGTGGAACGTTTTAGCATTTTAATCTAGCATGTTTAGTTTAGAAATTTGCCAATCTTGGTTCATCAATCACCTTGTACCACACATTTTGGTAACAAAAATATTTTCATTTTGTCCCACGCGGTCATTTTTATATCTGAGTCTAATTGTCCCGTCAATTAACAGAGCCAACAAGTTTTACGTTCTATAATAAGTTGTTTTGTCTCGTGTACAAACTCAACAAGATAAAAACGTTTTTTGGAAGCGACAATTCTTATAAAAAAAGATAGTCAAAAGCTATCAACAAGGAAATATTACATCAATCCGAGACAGGAAAAGGGAGATGAACACCACTCGACAAAGTTTTTTCGCCTCTCCTTACACCTGTAGATAACCCATCTAAAAGAGTTTTCAACGATAAGGTCAAACATGTCATTAATTCTAGGCACATGCCTATCAAGAGAAATTTGCTGTGAAAGTACCATAAAGAGAAATATGTAATCATGAGAATAGTCTCGACGCCCATTCGACGAATTGCCTTAGAAACACAGGATGTATCAATACCATCAAAATCCGACGAGTATGCATGAATATGAATATATGGTCAGGTTCAGGGGAAAACCGGAAATCACGAAAAAAAGGATGAAAAAGTATATCAATATGAATGTCAAATTAACGAGAAAAATATAATCGTTTATTTGGTGTAATTTATTTCGTTCGAAATTTGTTTATTTTTCGTCTTTTTCGAATAAAAATTAGAGGGGTGATGTTTTTTTAATTTAATTAATATTGTTGTAACCGTTTGTTTAATCACATCCATCAGATCATCTAATCTAACGGTCGATAAGGTGTTTTTTAGTTTTTCATTTATTTGAGGTTTTCTCCTGAACATCCCTCTATGAATATATATATATATATATATATATATATATATATATATATATATATATATATATATATGGGTGGGTTAAATGAAAACTCATTTTCAATTGTGAACATGGGGATAAGTTACAACCATTGATCAAAATTTGGAAAATTAATCAATGGTTAAAACTTAATGAAACCAATTGAGAAGTGATTAGGGACAAATCTGAAAATTTAAATTAGCGCCTACCATCTTTGACTTTTTATTTTCTTTTTTAATTAAAATTTGTTTACCTCCGTAAAGTTTAAAATAAATTATCTTAAAAAATACTAATATTTTAATCAAACAAAATACATCAAAAAACGAGAATTTCATGCTCTTCGATATGACATCCATCTCGATATAGTTTTTTCTTCATTTTAACTGTTTTTACATGAAATGCTATGTATGTGTTATATTCAGTATGAATATGTATGTACGTTTCCTGGTGTCCATATTCAGTATGAATAACAAAGGTGAACGTTCATTCACTATTCATGACGAATAACACATTATTCGAAATGAATAATACAAGATTCAAGATGAATAATACACGAATTCCTGATTCATGTATTATTAAACATGAATCATGCATTATTCACCTTGAATGTTGTATTATTCATCCTGAATGATACATTATTCATTATGAATTATATATGAATGACCCGTGAAGGTGTGAACACATAACGCACTCTCTTTTGTTTTCTGATTCACAATCGAAACTTGGTTTTGTCTTTATGAATATGTATGCACATCTCCAAGTGTCCACATTCAGTATAAATAACAAATGTGAACGTTCATTCACTATTCATGATGAATAATACAATATTCAGGATGAATTATATAACATTCATGATGAATAATAAACGAATTCATAAATCGTGTATTATTCACTTTGAATGATGTATTATTCATACTGAATGTGGACACCATATATTATTCATCATGAATAATACAACATTCAAGGTGAATAATACACTATTTATGTTTAATAATACATGAATCATGAATTCGTGTATTATTGATCCTGAATGTTGTATTATTCATTTTGAATACTGTTTATTCGTCATGAATAGAGAATGAACGTTCCCCTTTGTTATTCATACTGAATATGGACACCAGGAAACGTGCATACATATTCATACTGAATATAACACATACATATCATTTCACGTAAAAACAGTTAAAATGAAGAAAAAACTATATCGAGATGGATGTCATATCGAAGAGCACGAAATTCTCGTTTTTTTAATGTAATTTGTTTGATTAAAATATTAGTAATTTTTAAGATAATTTATTTTAAACTTTAAGTGGGGTAAAAGTTTTTAATTAAAAATAAAAATAAAAAGTCAAACATGGTAGGCGTGTGTTTAAATTATCTTCCCATTTTACCCCTAATCACCTTAATTAACAATTTCAATTAAAAACTCTATTTAATATGGGCCATTGGATCAATAGAGATGGAAGGTCTAAGATCCGTCCTCATGTTCACAATTGAAAATGAGTTTTTATTTAACTTTTCTCTCTCTCTCTCTCTCTCTCTCTATATATATATATATATATATATATATATATATGGGAAATATCCGTTGCAAACCAGTCAGTTTGTGCAAACTCATATCCACCAATCATGAATCTGCAATTTTTTTATTTTGGCTTCATGAATATATAAATTTGGTTTCATGAATATAAAATTTGGCTTCATGAATCTATATTTTCCGGTGGAGCCCTAAAATACCCTTATGGATATAAAAAAGAAGTTATGGATATAAAAAAACAAGTTACGTGATTGGTGGAGATGAAAAAATATGCTAAACGCCCTAAAATACCCTTATGGATAAAAAATTGCAGATTCATGATTGGTGGATATGAGTTTGCACGGTTTGCACAAACTGACTGGTTTGCAACGGATACCTCTCCTATATATATATATATATATATATTAAAAAAGGGGAAAATACGAAAATCATAACTCATTGTCTCATTGTAAGTTAAAAACCCGTTGGACCCCTCAAAGTAAAAGTAGCCCAAAAACCTCGAAAGTAAGATAATACAAAGTGGACCGACCCAACATAATTCGAACCACAAACATATAAATACCAATTCGCACACACAACACCAAAATATATAGGGAAAAGTCTGAAAAAAAACCCAACGAACTATCTGATTTTAAATGGTTAAGTCCTTAAACTATTTTTTTGAATGAAAAAACCCTTAAACTTTCTAAAACCGGTTAAATACATCCTTGTGACCTATAAAAACAGATTAATGCTATACAAATTTGGGAAAAGTCTAAAAAAACCCAACAAACTATTTGATTTTGAATGATTAAGTCCCTAGATTTTTTAACAAAATAATTTCTTAACTTTTGACGTGTGTCGAGACCGTCAAATAATAAGTATAAGTTCTAACTGTCCCAAATCACAATTCAAATTGTAATAGTGGTAAGTCAGGTCGAATCCACAGAGATTGATCGTGACAATTATTTTACTTCAACACGTTAAGTACAAAGGGGGGGGGGGTTGGATTTGATTAACTAAACTAAAAATGCGACTAAAATTAATTATAAACTGTGAAATAAAACCCAACATTAGTTTAACTTCGATTAAGATGATGACACCTATCATTGATTCCAAGAACGTAAACATAAAGAACGAACCTAAGTTGATTATAGTCGTTAACAAGCTCTAACGACCTCTATTTTTCCTTAATTTACACCGGTTAAAATAAGCTCTTCAACCGGATCTTAATCACAAATGAGAAATTAAATAAGCTCTTAATTTTTTTAGAAGTGATTAGCTTTATCGAACTAGAAAAATACCAACTCAAAGCAATAAGCTCATAAGCTCGGCTTATTATAACCTTGATTGCAAGATTTCAAGAACTCAAATTGAAAACCTTATTGAATTCAAAGAGTTCCATTGTTACTCCATCAAAACCAAAAGACAATTACGTATCTAATATTTTGACTAACAAATTTTCATAAGAGATTCAACTAATTGATCAAGTTAATTGAAAACCCAAACGAAATTGACATTGAAATTAGAAATCAAGCAAATAGATTTGTCCCAAATGATTACAATGGAATCTCAAACTGCAACCATCAAAATCTAATCAAACTATTGTTGTAATTAAAACTAGAGTTACAACTACAAAAGGAATTTACCAAAGGTTAAGTGAAATTGATGGAGAAATTGCTCCAAATCGGTATCCTCTTTGCTCTTGTCTTCCCCCCAAAAACTGATTTCTGGAATTATTTTCTCCAAAATCGTTGGTTTCCCCTCATATTAAACCCCTCAAGTGAAGAAACCGCCAAAAGAGACTCACACACTCTGATCTGGAGACGCGCGGCTTGGGACGCGGCTTGAGGCCGCATGAGAAGCCGCGTATGTCTCTGTTGGCGGAAAGAGCAGAGCAAGAAAGATATGATGTATGCGAAAGAAAAGATAATTCTCATTAACCAGGAAGGGGCCTTAAATAGGCAACAGAAAGATAACTCCTATTCTAAACAGAACTCCTATAATTTCAAAATAAAGATAAACACTAGATAAGATAAGGACTAATAATAGGATAAAGACTTCATCTTAACAATAGAGACCTATTTTGAATCAATCTTCAACAGTCTCTGTTGTCGCTGCTGTGTTCGTCTTCTTCTTTTCTTTTTTCTGGATCAGGGCTGCCTTGGGCCTGATTGTGTGCTGCTGGGCTGCCAAACAAAACAAAGAACCAAAATATGTATCATTCTTTTACATTCTTTTTGTTGGGCTACGTACAACCACAAGAACCAAAATTATGCAACTCTTTTTTTTATATTTATAACACACACACACAACATAATTAATTATTAAAACTATATTTTTTTTCTTTTCTTTAATCTACCTAGTAATATAATTAAGAGGTTTTACTTTTTTTCTCTTTTTCACTTAAATAAATTTACAAACAATGAAACATTAAAACTCAAAAACTATACTTTAGACATCTAATTGAGACTAACTGTAGGAAAGTTTGACGTAAAAATATATATAAAATGACACTTATCAACTTTTTTCTAATGTTTTTATCAAATATATTCTTGAACTACTTTTAACAAATAAATTCCAAACTTTTTTGAAAAAACAAAAAATAAGTTAATCCTTTACTGACAACAAATAAAATGAACAAATTAAATAGAGAAAAATTATACGATTTTCATTACTAATTCTAAATCATTCAAGAAAATAGTATAATTTTTTTCTGTTTAATTTGTTCATTTTATTTGTTGTCAGTACAAGATTAGTTTATTTTTTGTTCCAAAAAAGGTTTCAGATTTATTTGTTCAAAATTAAGTTCATGAATTTGTTTTTTCTAAAAAGTTAGGAATTTATTTGTTAAAAAAAGTTCAAGAATATATTTGGTAAAAAAATTAGAAAAAGTTTAAAATTTATTTTGTTAAAAAAATCCAGAGACTTTATCATTCACAATCAAAGACTTTGTTGGGTTTTTTTAGAATTTTTCTAAATTTGTATAGCATTAACCTGTTTTTATAGGTCACAGTGATGTATTTAACCGGTTTTAAAAAGTTTAAGGGTTTTTTCATTAGAAAAAATAGTTTAAGGACTTAACCATTTAAAATCAGATAGTTCCTTGGGTTTTTTCGGACTTTTCCCAAATATATAACCCCAAACATTAGAGTCACGTTAGTCGCTATCTATCCCTGCTTTCCTGTTACAAACAACCATAATCTGAAGACCAACCATTTCTTTTCCGACCACCGCCACCGTTGCTGTCCAAAAAACACCCAAACCTCTTGGCCAAGTTCACAATCCTTAGTTGCCATGTGTTGGGTTGTTGCGCACCATTCGTGTTCGATTGGGGTGCATTCTGGGTGGCTGTAGTCTTGGGTTTTTTCACCGGATTCGGTGTAACCCTAGGTTAATTATCATAGACTACTTACTAATCGGAGTTTCAAGATCCCCAAATGGCTAGAGAATTGAGTGAAGATAGATGAGAAGTGTTTGGTTATATATATATATCATGCTCGATCCATGGGTGGATCTATTATTTGGGCTATGTTATGTAAAGCATACAAATTATAGCATTAAGCGTCTCTAAATGTGAAACCATAAGTTTTTCTGGGTAAACTGTAAGGTGGCATGTGTTTTTTAAGTAATGTTTAAGTCTGAAGTATCACTTCTGATTTTTAATTGATGGCGTCTGAAATTTGAATAAAAAAGACTATTTGTTTTTGTAAACTGAAAACGTCTGAATATGTACTATTGTCTAGTTTTTTTGGATGAAAAAAAAAATACAAACGAACAACGCCATCTATAGGTTGAAAAAAGAACAAACAGACAACAATACACTATATTGATCGATGTTCTCCCACGAAAGTATCGACCAAGTTCTATTATGATGGTGAACATGATGTATGATGTAAATTAAAAGTTTTTCGATCACGTACAAAAGAGGGATTTTGGTAAATTAAGGTCTTTCTCTCCTTAATCGATACTTATATTAATTATTAAACAACATTCATATCAAACGTAACACTTTATTTTTAAACATGTAATTTATATATCAAAACGAAGCTCTTACATAAGAATACAGAACACACAGTGTTTAAACTTAACTTTATTTTTGGGTCCGAAGTGGCCGTGCCCATTAATTTATTTCCAACAGCTAATACCTTGATCTTGACATCTCATCGAACATGAATCAACGTACTCTAATTAACTCGAGGTCTTATTCTTTTCGTGCCACTTTACTAAAGGTTTATTCGTCGTTCGAGCTGGCCCAACGCAATGCAATTCTCCTTTTATCGGCCTCATTTGGTATGTTGATATCTGTTGCCAATCCAACCAACTCAAGAAGCTTGATCAATTCCCAGGTGAAGTCAAATTGCCATTCTTCCATTCCATGTCTTGCAGATCTTGGGAAAGCATGGTGATTGTTATGCCAACCCTCTCCTAGAGTTAATATCGCCACCCACCTATATTATATACAAATATCGATCAGATGATTTATGTTATCTTTTATCTTAATTAATTATACTGTAAATTGATTACCACATAATATATATACGGGTAGTTTCATTTGCAAACCACTTTTATTTTGCAAACCATTGATTTCATTGGATAAGTTGATGAAATTATTTCATATAGTTGTCTTTTCATGTAAAAATGAGAAAGTTTCATCAGACTGAGAAAAATACATGAAACAGTTTCATCAGAATGAGGAAAATACATGAAAAACACAAATATATGAAACAATTTCATCAAAAAAAGAATTATATGAAACAATTTCATCAAATTAAACAACTTCATGAACCAATTTCATTAACTTAACCAATGAAATCGACGGTTTGCAAAATAAAAGTGGTTTGCATTTGATCTCTCACTCAGCATGTTAAAGTCACGTACTACAATAAAATTGAGTTTATAGGACGCCTAAAATAAATAAGCGTCGTAATAGGTGTTTTATAGGACAAAGTTTATAAGACCAAACAAAAAAACGTCCTACCTAAAAGTGTTACAAAAAGTATATAGGACGTCTTTGGGTGTCGTAACAAGATTTTTAGAACATTGTTCAAATAAAGCGTCCTAATAAACACAAGTTTCCTCTAAAAAAATGGGTTTATAGGACACTTTTCAAAAGCGTCCTATAAAATTAGCTAATACTAACACTTTATTTTGAAAGTGTCCTAAAAACCTTGTTACGACGCTCAAAAACGTCCTATATAAACTTATTGTAACACTTTTAGATATGATGCTTTAATGTTTGGTCATATAAACTAATGTCCTATAAAAGTATAAAACACCCTATTAGGACGCTTATTTACTTTACGCGTCCTATAAACTCAAATTTCTTGTAGCGAGTGTTGAAGCAAACTGCAAACATATATACCAGTTATTGGTGGAAGTATCGGGGCTGTTCCATGGCCTCTCGCCCGATATATGGCTGACATAGGTTGCCAGGGAGGCGAATTGATGAACCACGACTCCACGCATGCCCTGAATGAATTGCACATATGATTCTCATATTAAAACTTAAGAGATCGACCAAATGAACTATATATCTGTAGATATATGTAAATATTGAGATTCAAACGAGAACAATAACAAAATAAGAGAATAATAAAGCGGCCAAATCACGTGCAAAATCACATGTGATCGTACACTAATAGTCAACTGTGTCGGGCGCCCACAACCTCAAAGTGGCGTGAATTAATTAATATTACACCTGATTTTAGTGTAAAATCACATATGATTCAACTGTTTTCTTATTCTCTTATTTGGTTATTGTTCTTGTATGAACCTGACACTCTTTGTATGTACGTATATGTATATGTATATGTATACCATTCCCCAAGCCAAGTAGTGAAAGCCTCCATGGAGATACAGTAGGGCTGCAAGTGCAGTTGGATGCCAAAAGTATGTATAACGAAGAAACCTATAGAACCATTGCGCCTTTAGCTCCGGTACTTTCGAGTATTCTCCACCTCTTGATTCTCCACACTAATATATGTCATTAGGTTAATTAATATCAAAGATGATTGATGATGAGAAAATTAACAACTGATCGAAGATACAAAAATCATGTCAATTGTGTGTGTGTGTGTGTGTGTGTGTGTAGAGTACATAATGCAACTGGTATTAATCACCTTTGCAGCAATGTGATCGTTGTTAAAGAACCAGCCCATATTACAGTACCAAAAGCCATGGGTTGGGGCAACAGGATCCCTATCTGTATCAGTATACTTATGGTGGTTCTTGTGTGTGTTCACATAAAACATTGGATCCCTCTGCAGTTTCATTTCAGAAAAACAACAAGTTAAATGCAACTATTAAGAAGTTATGAGTAAATAGAAGTGCATATATGTGTGTATATATATATATACAGTAGTGGTGGATCCAAAAAAAAATCTATTGGGGGCACCTTTAAGGGACACTAAAGGCTTGCAAAGTCGTCGACGTGTTTTTAGGCTAATTTCCATTGTCTCGAGGGATTTTAAAAGTTTTTTGGTTGAATTTTTTGAGGTTTTTTTTATTTTTTAATTTCGAGGGATTTTTTCGGTTTTTTTGGTTGATTTCAAAAGACTTATTTGGTTGATTTCAAGGTATTTTTTGGTTGGTGGTAAGAAGGCTTAGAGGATTAATGGAAAAGCTTATATTAGACTGAGGAGATTTACAAATATATATAGTACAGACCTAGCTAAATCAAAGTAGACTAACAAGGAAAGGAGAAGGGAATATGCACTGTCCTAATATACAAGATATTGACAGGAAAGGCAACTAGACTAATTGATGCTAATTGATGCTAACTGATAAAGGTTTACATAAATAACAGATGACAACTATGGATGGGATATTGGTTTATCTTCATCTCTTACATGCCCCCGCAAGATGGACGGTCGTTGAGTGAGTCCCATCTTGGACACAAGGAATTCAAGGCGAGGACGGGATAATGGTTTCGTCAAAAAATCGGCAACTTGATCATCAGTGGAGACATGAGTAACTCGTAATGTACCATTCTGAACTTGTTCCCGAATGAAATAATATGCTAATGCCAAGTGCTTCATTTTGGAATGGAAGACCGGATTTGCGCTTAGACATGTGGCTCCAAGGTTATCACAATAAATAACTGGGGTTTGTTGTACCGAAAGCCCTAACTCGTTGAGAAGATTTTGAACCCACATGATTTCAGCAGTGGTTGACGCAACTGCCTTGTATTCAGCTTCAGTAGAAGAGAGAGTTATAGATTTTTGCTTCTTGGAGCTCCAAGTCAGTGGATTTTTACCAAGGAATACAACATGACCCATAGTAGAAGTGTAGTCATCTGTGTTCCTTGCCCAGTTGGCATCGGTAAAGGCATGAAGAATGGGTGGAGAATCACGAACAATGTTGATCCCTTTATCGATGGTGCCACAAAGATAGCGTAGAAGTCGTTTAAGAGCTGCCAAATGAGGATGACGTGGTTGGTGCATGTATTGTGACAACTTGTTAACTGTATATGCAACATCGGGCCTTGTAAGGGTGAGATACTGAAGACTCCCAACCGCTGCCCTGTATTTAGTCGGATTATCCAAGAGTTCACCATCCATTAATGTAAGAGATTGATTGAGAACCATGGGTGTTGGGGCAGGTTTTGCTTGTTGCATGTGGAAGCGTTCAAGGATGTCCATGATATACTTCCTTTGACTGAGAAATAGGCCTTGTAAAGTAGGTGTAACTTCTACGCCGAGGAAGTAAGACAAAGTGCCGAGGTCTTTCAAGGAGAACCTGGTAGCCAAACTTTTAACAAAGGCATCAAGATTATTAGCATTGGGACCGGTGACGATAATGTCATCTACGTACACGATAAGGTAAATAGGAGTAGTAGAGTGAGGATAAATAAATAGCGATGCATCGGCAATGGATCGTTTAAAGCCCGAAGCAAGAAGAAAGTTGGCTAATTCATTGTACCATGCCCGTGGGGCTTGTTTAAGCCCATAGATGGCTTTGTTGAGCTTGCAGACATGAGCGGGAAAGTGTGGGTCAACAAACCCGGGCGGTTGAGACATGAATACTTTCTCATGAAGTGTTCCATTAAGGAAAGAATTATTGATATCGAGTTGGCGTAGATGCCATTTTTTGGTCACCGAAAGGCTGAGTAGAGTGCGGATGGTAGCGGGTTTGACAACAGGACTAAAAGTGTCCGTGTAGTCAATCCCGGGACGTTGTTGAAAACCTTTAGCTACAAGACGGGCACGATATCTTTGAATACTGCCATCCGGATTGTACTTAATTCGGAAGACCCATTTTCATTTAACAATGTTTTGGCTATTCTCAGATGATACTAAGTCCCAAGTGCCAAGCTTGTGTAGAGCAGAAATTTCATCAAGCATAGCTTGTTTCCATAATGGGTCTTGGAGAGCTTGCGAGACACTGGTGGGTTCAGAGGGTTTTAGTTGAACGCTGGTATGGAAGTTATATTTGGGGTTGGGTTTGTGAATATTATTTTTGGAACGAGTGACGATACCAATAGGGTGAGGAGAAGGCAAAGGTTCAACTTGGGATGATGGCGGGTTGTGGGGCGATGTGCTACTGCTGGTGGGTTGTTGGCTCGTGGTTGGGCTGTTGTTGGTGGAGGCGGTAGGTGTAGTGGAGGTTTGACCGGTGGTGGTGGGCGTTGTAGGTTCGGTAGTTGTGGGTGATGATTGAGATGTCGGAGTGGAGAAATCTGGTGTGAGATTATGGGTAAGAGGTGAGGTAGGAAGTATGGGTAGTGACATGGAACTCCATTGATCAGGAGAATAGGCAGGTGTAATGCCCTTTGTGGAAGTGAGAGTAGCATACGGAAACTCTGTTTCGACAAAGCGAACATGGCGGGAAGTATAAACTTTGGTGGTGAGAGGGTCTAAGCAATGGTATGCACTCTGAGTTTTGGAGTACCCAATAAAGATGCAAGGAGTGGACTTAGGATCCATTTTGTGTCGTGCATAAGGTCGCAACCAGGGATAACAGAGACACCCAAAACCATGTAGTTTGAGATAATTGGGAGGTGACCTAAAGAGACAATGAAAAGGGGATTTATTGGAGAGAGTAGGAGTAGGCAGCCTATTTATAAGGTACGTAGCTGTGGTGAAAGCATAAGACCAAAACTCAAGAGGAAGTTTAGCATGAGCAAGAAGTGTTAGACCTGTCTCGGCTATGTGACGATGTCGTCGTTCAGCATAGCCATTGTGCTCAGGAGTATGTGGTGGAGAGGTGAGATGAGAGACACCATCAATGGTAAGATAGGCTTCTAAGGCTTGGTATTCCCCCCATTGTCGGAATAAAGTATTTTGATCTTTTTCTCAAAAAACTTTTCTACTAAGGCTTTAAACCTGATGAACACCCATTTTGTGTCTGATTTGTTTTTGAGTGGATAAAACCAAATGTACTTGGTATGGTGATCAACAAAAATGACGTAATATTTGTATCCGTCAAGAGAGTGGACGGGAGATGTCCATAAGTCGGTGTAAATAAGATCAAGAGGCCCATTAGAATGCAAAGTATTTTGAGCAAAAGGTAGTTTATGACTTTTATTGCATTGACATGCGTTACAATTAAAGGAAAAACCGCTAGAAACATCAAGGTGAAATGTAGAAATTAAGGACTTAAAGATAGAGTGAGATGGATGGCCGAGGCGGTGGTGCCAGTTTATTGGTGATGCTTTGACACTGGAAAAGGCTAGGATACGAGAAGAGGACGGCCATTCATAAATGCCATGCTTAGTTGGACCCTTGAGGAGATGTGCCCCCGTGAGACGGTCCTTTACAACAAAAGAGTCACAAGAAAATTCTATTAGAAGATTATTATCATAACATAATTTAGAGATGGAAATAATATTGTGTGCCATAGAAGGAGCACAAAGAACATTAGACATAGATAAAGAGTTAGAAGAAGTGTGAAGAGAAAGAGAACCAGTGTGTGTGATTGGGACCCCTTCACCATTGCCAATGATTATTTCTTCCGAGCCATCGTAAGGGTGATGAAGGGCGAGATTGGCTAAGTCATGAGTGACGTGGTGCGAAGCACCTGTATCAAGGAGCCAGGGAGAGGATGGGTTAGATGGTCCAGTAGTAGCAACAAAGGCTTGTGGGATGGGCTGATTAGTGGGCGGGGGAGTGGTCTGGTTGGTGGTGGGCCGAGGTGGTGGACGAACAGTAGGGAAACGTTGCTGGAACACTGGACAACGTTGAAGAGAGTGACCATAGGTATGGCACCATTGGCATTTTCCTTGGTACCCGGTCATATTGGTGTTGTTAGAGCGTTTCTGGTGGTTTTTGGAGAATTGTTGTGGGCGATGGGTGGCTAGTGAGGGGTTATGGTAGGTAGTATTTGGTGGTGGGTAAGAGTGACGAGTGGTGGTTGTGTGGACAGTAGCAGGCAGGTGCACAGGCGTGGGCTGTGATTTTAGTGCAAGCTCTCGGTTCAAGAGTTTCTCATGGAGTTCATCAAAACTAATGGGTGTATCCCGAGCATGGACAGCATCGATAACTCCTTGATAGTTGGAGTCGAGATTTTCAAGAACTTTGTCGGTGATATCTTCGGGATTCATGGGTTCACCAAGGATGGCTAGTTGATCTGTGCACATTTTGACTGCATTCATGTATTCTGTAATTGTTTGAGACCCTTTGGTAATGGCCTTCAAATGCGCTCGCACCGATTTAAGATGGCCTCGTGATTGTTTGACGAAAGTGTTGGCAAGAGTGTCCCAAGCGGCTTTGCAAGTTTCAGATCGGGATATTAGAGGAACAAGAGTGGGATCCAAGGTGCCAATGAGAGCGCCAAAAAGGAGTTTGTCTTGTCGAACCCAAGTGGCATGAGCGGGATTTGTGACGGTTTTTGAATCAGAGGTGATGATGGTGGATGGCTCAGAGTAAGAACCATCAAGGAATTTGAAGAGGCCATATCCGATGAGGGTGGCTTCGATCTGGAGCTTCCACGATAAATAATTTGTAGTGGTTAGTTTGAGGATATTGTTAAGGTTGACAACAACCAGCGGGTTTTTCGGGTCGTCGTCATTGGGAATGGTGGAGGACGCCATTGTTGGGTGTTGAATGTTAAGCTTTTCCTTGTTTGATTGTTGAGGAGGATTAACCCGCTCTGATACCATAAGAAGGCTTAGAGGATTAATGGAAAAGCTTATATTAGACTGAGGAGATTTACAAATATATATATAGTACAGACCTAGCTAAATCAAGGTAGACTAACAAGGAAAGGAGAAGGGAATATGCACTGTCCTAATATACAAGATATTGACAGGAAAGGCAACTAGACTAATTGATGCTAATTGATGCTAACTGATAAAGGTTTACATAAATAACAGATGACAACTATGGATGGGATATTGGTTTATCTTCATCTCTTACAGGTGGGGCATAAGAGGATATTATTGGGGGAAACTATGGCATAAAGTTAATTTTGTTTTTGTTTTTTAATCTAGTAAAAGAGAGGAAAAAAATTAGTAGGGGTCATCCCCCACTTTTTATAAACTAAATCCGCCCCTATATATAGGGTTTGTTTCAGGAGAAACCGAGAAAAAATGAAAAACTGAGGAACATTCTGATAACCATTCATGATTCACCTATGCATACAGTAATTTGTAACATGAACACGTGCATAAAAAAATACCAAAAAACGGCTTCAATTAATTAATGCACATGTGCACACATCCAGATCCGTTTTTCATTTTTTTTAGGTTTTCCCTAAACCTCCCCCTCTGGTACCTGGAAGGCATGAGCACCACAATAAACGATAAAATACTCGAGCCATTTGGGGATCTTGAAACTACGGTGGCAAAGAAGTCTATGATAACCTAGGGTCACACCGATTCCAGTCAACAAAGCCAAGACTGCAGCCACCCAGACTGCGCCCCAATCGAACACAAATGGTGTGCAAGCAGCCAACACATGAATGATGGTGAACCAACAAATGCTAGCAACGTCTTCGGAATCCCATTTCCGGAACCAAAACCATCCCTTCTTCAACCCCAACGGCGTTTCGCCTGTAGGCATGGTCGTTGTGGTTGTGATCTCGGAAGGGATAGTTGCATGGCGGAACTTCCATTTGTGGTCATTTATAAAAGGGAAGTTGGAATACATAGCAAGTGACATGATTCTATTGTTGAGGAGTGTTAAGTTATGTTGGAATTGATTATTGGAGTTGGTATAAATAGAACCCTTAACAAGTTTTGTTCCCACCATCGTTTTATGCATGCATGATCAATATATGTATGAGTGCATTAATGAATA
The DNA here is from genome assembly GCA_033807775.1 of Saussurea involucrata. Taxonomy (NCBI): domain Eukaryota; kingdom Viridiplantae; phylum Streptophyta; class Magnoliopsida; order Asterales; family Asteraceae; genus Saussurea; species Saussurea involucrata. Next base: position 3,686,418 of record CM066317.1, read on the forward strand.
CTTTGACTATGGATAAATCTATCTTTTCAAGGGTTCTTGAATATATTATAATGACTTATAATTAATTGGTAAATAAATAGTTTTATAAAAAATAAAGTAATGTAGTTCTTTAAAAAGTACAGAAATTAAATATAATTTTTACATTGTTGTGTGTGTGAGAGAGAGAGTATTGTTGATTCTTTGTAGCTCCATTTCATTGTTTCTTCTTTTTCTTTAAATGTGTTATTTAGACCATCCATATTAGTGTAAGATCAAAGTTTTTTTTTAAAGTGTTAAATCAGTTTTGCAATAACATCTTTTATATCAATGCAAGACCAAACTTCTTTCTAAAATGTTCCCACAACCAATATTATAATATAATGTAATAAACTAATGAAACAAAATATATAATAAACCAATATTATAAAAATAATAGCATTAATTTATTAAATTTGGTGGGTTTCATATTTTGCAAGACCTTGCTATCCATATGGCAAGTCGTGTCATCTTACAAGATCTCTAACAAGATGGATGTGGATGCTCTATAATACGTATTAAAAAACACATGATACGTATTAAATGCAAAGAATCAAAAAACACATGATACGTATTAAATGCGATCGCAATGTTTGATCAAAAAACACTTAATCAATCGTGTAAAGACTCATTCTCTGAATTGATCAAAGTGGCCTGTTTAAGTTGAATTTGAACATGAGAATAATGTTTTTGAAGTGATATTACATAAATATATAGTTCGTAAACATTTTCCTTAATTTCACACTTTATTGCTAAATAAGTTTATGGCCTTAACATGTCTATTTTATCACAATGATTTTCTTAACTTTAGTTGATGTTAAAAGGCTACATTTAGAAACATAATTTAAGTTCTCTCTTATATAAGCATAGTATATAACCTCTAAAGTTTCAACATAATCTTGTGGTTATACATTTTTTTGTAAATCTGTAATTAACACAGTAATCTTTTTCTTTTGATTTATCGTGCTTTTTCTGTTGTTTTGTATATGTTAATCTCTTATTACCTGTACTTATATTTTTTTTGGGAAACGGCGATGCATTAGAAGCTAGCCAGAAGCTAACGGAAACAAACGAAAGGGGTTACAATAAGAAGCAGCGTAAAGGAGAGGTTCTCCAAGTAAAAACGCCACTCGCCTAATGCCTATACACCATCCATCTAAAAGAAATATCGATAATCGAATAAAAAAGGTCTTGCTTTTTAGGCGCTGGATTGTCGAAGACGGCTCTATTTCTAAAGATCCAGATAGAGTAGCAAGTGACAAACGTAATAGCCTCCAGGCACTTGCGATTCAGCAGAGAGACTTGGGCCGAATAAATAAATAAAAACCATAAGAAGAAAGTGTGTGTGCTTGAATGCTATCAAATAAGAAGAAAGCTTGGACGATTTTAAGCCTCAAGTCTTCTACTTTGATTTTAAGGTATTTGTCATATTTTTTTTTATTTTTTTTTAAGCTTTTATTAGTTAAAGTTTAGGTATAAGTGGTTTGAGGTATTTCTTATAAGGTTCTCTTGTGAGTTAGGTTAAATTGGGTTAAATCTTTAAATTTGAGTTTTTATCATTTTGAGTTACGTTTGACTATATATTATCATGATTTTGATGGTTAAAATTAATTCATGGAATAATATTTATTTTAGAGGAGTGGTTTAATGATTATAAAAGATGTATTTTGAGATATTTATAGTAGTTTAACATGTAACGCGATTATTGACTCGTGGGAAAATGACTAACACAACAGAAGCCCTGTGTGCATGTGAGACTGTAATGGTCCGTTAATTATTTATATATATGTCCCTCGAATATGTTTCGTGTGGTGAGTCATTGCCGATATTGATCGCGGTCTTATCGCAGTGTGCGTCTTTATGATCATGAATATGTTCCGTATAGTGATCTACAACTAATATTGACTTCCGTCTTATCGGGGTGTGCATTATTTTGAAAAACGACTATTGTGATTTGTCACCTTGGGCGGGATGTAGTGTTCGTGGGCCTACTTGATGATTTACTCATTTAAAGATTTTATGTGAAATGATTTTTACTAAACTATTTATCTGGCAAGGGTTACTCCCTAGATCGTATAGTCTAACTCTCATTTTGTTTTAAAAAATATGCATTTCAGATAAATTTTATATAGGGATTGTTAGCCTGGGAAAAATGGTAAGCGGTAATTATTATGGTGAAGGTCGTCTCCAATACCGGTTCGTTAGCGTTGTCGGGTTATTTTTTATTCCGTTAAACATCCGGTGATTACACATGTGATATATTAAAACAAAGCTCTTACATAAGACTACATGAACACACAAACATCGATCGATATCTTAACTTATAAACACGCAAACATCGATCGATATCTCAACTTATACATGCACACACAAACATCGATCGATATCTCAACTTATAAACACACAAACATCGATCGATATCTCAACTTATACACACACAAACATCCATATAATTACAACAGTACAGATAATAAAAACTTGACATCATCAAATTAAACATGAAATCAACTCTAATTCGCAATATATATAGTATGCATATTCAAAGTTCTTGAAAGCTTCATTCTTTTCGTGCGACTTTACCATCAGTTTCTTGGTTCGAGCTGGCCCAACGCAATTCAATTCTTCTTTTATCAGCCTCAGTTAGTAATTTAACATCTGTTGCCAATCCAACCAACTCAAGAAACTTGATCAATTCCCAGGTGAGGTCAAATTGCCATTCTTCAAATCCATGTCGAGCGGATCTTGGGAAAGCATGGTGATTGTTATGCCAACCCTCTCCGAGAGTTAACATCGCTACCCACCTATATATATATATATATATCAGATGATGTTATGTTATCTTTTATCTTAAATTATATATACTGTAGATTAGCATAACCTATACATGATCAATATGTTAAAAGTATTAATTGGGGCAAACATATACCAGTTATTGGTGGAAGTATCCGGGTTATTCCATGGCCTCTCTCCCGACTTATGGCTGACATAGGATGCAAGAGAAGCAAATTGATGAACCACCACTCCACGCATTCCCTGAATTGAATGAATAACACATGTGATTCAAAACTTGAGAGATCGACTGATCAAGAACAATATATATATATATATATATATAGAGAGAGAGAGAGAGAGAGGGAGAGGAAGGTTCAAAAACGAGAACGCTAACTATTTAAGAAAAAACACGAGAACGACCGCTCATGTATAAAATCATATGTGATTTTACACTAACAGTAAAAAACTGGAGCGACTTTGGTCGCGACTTAAAGGTCGCGGGGCAAGTCGCATGAATCATATATGATTTTGTACGTGAATCATGTATGATTTTGTACATTAGCGGTCTTTCTCGTATTTTCTTAAATAGTTAGCGTTCTTGTTTGAACTCATCTTTCTCTCTCTCTCTCTCTCTCTATATATATATATATAGAGAGAGAGAGAGAGGGAGAGGAAGGTTCAAAAACGAGAACGCTAACTATTTAAGAAAAAACACGAGAACGACCGCTCATGTATAAAATCATATGTGATTTTACACTAACAGTAAAAAAACTGAAGCGACTTTGGTCGCGACTTAAAGGTCGTGGGGCAAGTCGCATGAATCATATATGATTTTGTACGTGAATCATGTGATTTTGTACATTAGCGGTCTTTCTCGTATTTTTTTAAATAGTTAGCGTTCTTGTTTGAACTCATCTTTCTTGCTCTCTATACATATATATATAGAGAGAGAGGAGGGGGGTCAGTGAAAATCACAAAAAAAAAATCGAAAAACTGAGGAAAACATTGCTAACCATTCATCCGGATGGTATCACATGTGCATACAAGTATTGAAGTTGTTTTCTGGTTTTTATGCACGTATGCATGTTACAAATTACTTGTATGCACATGTGCATATACCGTCCAGATAAACAGTTACCAGCTCCTCAGTTTTCATTTCTTTATGGTTTCTCCTGAACTTGACACTATATATAAGGGGTGGGGGTTGTATGTACGTATATGTATATGTATATGTATATCTATATGTATATGTATATGTATATGTATATGTATATGTATATGTATACCATTCCCCAAGCCAAGTAGGGAAAGCCTCCATGGAGATACAGTAGGGTTGCAAGTGCAGTTGGATGCCAAAAGTATGTATAACGAAGAAACCTATAGAACCATTGCGCCTTTAGCTCCGGTACTTTCGAGTATTCTCCACCTCTTGATTCTCCACACTAATTAACATATTTCATCAATTCAATATCAAAGATGATGATGATGAGATATTTAATTAATAACTGAAGATACAAATATATACATAATGCAGCTGGTAATTAATCACCTTTGCAGCAACGTGATCGTTGTTACAAAACCAGCCCATATTACAGTACCAAAAACCGTGGGTTGGCCCGCCAACAGGATCCCTCTCTGTATCAGTATACTTGTGGTGGGATATGTGTGTGTTCACATAAAACATTGGATCTCTCTGCAGTTTTAATTTCAGAAAAGCAACAAATTAAAATGCAACTACGAAGAAGATATATATATCTATATATATATATATATAAACATGTAGATGCATGTAGGCACTTTATGGTACCTGGAAGGCATGAGCACCACAATAAATGATGAAATATTCGAGCCATTTGGGGAGCTTGAAACTGCGGTGGCAAAGAAGTCTATGATAACCTAGGGTCACACCGATTCCGGTCAACAAACCGAAGACTACAGCCACCCAGACTGCACCCCAATCGATCACAAATGGTGCGCAAGCAGCCAACACATGAATGATGGTGAACCAACAAATGCTAGCAACATCTTCGGAATCCCATTTCCGGAACCAAAACCATCCCTTCTCCAACCCCAACGGCGTTTTGCCAGCGGGCACTGTCGTTGTGGTTGTGATCTCGGAAGGGATGGTTGCATGGCGGAACCTCCATTTGTGGTTGTTTAATAAAGGAAAGTTGGGATACATAGCAAGTGACAAGACTGTAATGTCGAGGGGTAAACTTATGTGGAATTGATTATAATTTGAATCGATATAAATAGAAACCTTAAAAAGTTTTGTTCCCCACCGTCATATCTATCATGCATGTATGTATGGGTGCATTAATGAATACTTTCGCTAGAGATGCATGAATGATTAGTTGACCTATTTTGACATTTTGGACAGGTAAGGATCGAGGATGGGTACAAAAAAGGAACGTTTAAAAGAGGTCCGACCCAAAGATCGGTTATAGGTGAAAACTCATTTGCTCCTAATTAGTGACAGATTATCCAGGGATTCTCTGGATGATCCATGGATATTTTCTCGAAAAACATCAGATTTTACCGAATCATTGGTATTTTTCTGGGTGATCCCTGGGTAATCACCGACGAAAATTTCCCTGGGGAACTTTTTTGTGAGTGAAAATCATTTGTTTCGTAGTGAGTAGTTTGTGGTCATCAATAGTGAAATTAATGCAAGAAAAATTTATAGAACATTTTTATATATGTCTCCGTCGCTGATGTCCGTCACTAATCCGTCGCTGATAGCATCAGCCACGCCCTTTTGACTCGCGAACCATCAGCGACGGATTAGCGACGGATTCGAGCTTTAGCGAGGGATTTGTCCCTCGCTGATACTCGTTATTTTTATAGTGAACACAGATGGAGTCAAGAGTTTATTAGAAGAACTACAGAATGCTTAAAATTTTAATGCAGTTTAATTTGATCACTTAAATAAGGTCAAAATCGATGAAAATTATTCAATACTATGAAGATAAAAAAAATGAAATTGAGCATACGATGAATCTATACTATATTATAAATTATTGAGTAAATTACATAAATCGTCCCTGATGTTTGGTCCCTTTTTGGATATGGTCCCTATTTCGAAAAAATTACACGGATCGTCCCTGTGGTTCGACAAACCGCACGGAATTGGTCCCTCCCTCTAACGGAATCTGTTAATCCAGTTAAGTCTAGGGGTATTTTAGTCTTTTTACATTTATTTTTGTCTTTATTCTAAAAGAAAAGTAAAAACAAATAATTAAATTAAATTAACCCCCTGCACCCACTACCCCCCCCCCCCCCCCCTCCTTCTTCTTCCTCACGACCCCCCACCTCCACCCACCACCTCTGGCCACCACATACAACCGCCCCTTCCTCACTCTATACATGTAAACCCCATGTATATATACCTGTATATATACATGTATATATACCTTTCTTCTTCCTCACCGCTCTTCATCTCCTTCATGAAAAAACCGCATGCCTAGCTGCCACTCCTAGTCGTCGTCATTTTTCAATGTTATGGTTTTTTCATGAAGGAGATGAAGAGCGGGCGGCCACCGGTCATAACTCCGGCGGTTGAAGTGGTGAAAAGGAAGAGAGGGCAGCCGTTTAAAGACCGTGGTCGTGTGGATACCGAAACCGAAGATGATTGTGTTGAGGTGGTGCAGAAAATACCATCAAATTCGCCTCGTCAGAAATCTCTTCCGGCGACTGTCGAGAGGAAGAGAGGGCAGCCAGTGGAAGAGATTCCGGTGACTGTCGAGAGGAAGAGAGAGCTGCCATCATGGTCTCTGTTACCCGTCTGCTCTTGTATGGCTTCGCTTCCGCCATCGAACGTATCGTTTCTGCTGCACATCTTGATTCCATTTATGCAATGATTGCCCACTTGGCAAGGATCGTTTCTTTGTGCATTTTGGTGGGATCTTTGGCATCCTTGTTTTATTTTGACACTTGATGTACCTTCTTTTGAAACTTGATACAATAAAAACTCTGTTTATAGTTGCATATAATTGCATAATTAAGTTCTACCTTTAGGTGCTAATGCTAGAACGACGTTAAAACTCTAATGTCTTCTTAAAAACATTCTGTTTTTTTTGCACTTGGGTATTTTATTGATGATCTTAATTTAGTTGTTTTGGAGCTTAATTGGACTTATTTTGGTCCAGGGAGTTATGGAAACATTTATTGCCATGTGTATCGCCGGAAAAAAATGGTGTTGCCGGAAAATGGGGAAGAAAGGGAGGAAGGTCGGAGGATGTCGTGAGGAAGAAGAAGGAGGATGGGGGTGGGGGGAAGGGGGTAGGGGGTCCACTTTTTTATTAACTTTTCTATTTTTATTATTTTCTTATTAGGAAAAGGACAAAATAGGAGGTAAAAAGACCAAAATACCCCTAGACTTAACTGGGTTAACAGATTCCGTTAGAGGGAGGGACCAATTCCGTGCGGTTTGTCGAACCACAGGAACGCTTAGTGTAATTTTTTTCGAAATAGGGACCATATCCAAAAAAGAACCAAACATCAGGGACGATTTATGTAATTTACTCTAAATTATTTGGTTCAAAGTTTTAAATGTGAAATTTGTTATTATAAAGCTTACTCCATCAAGTTGCCATAATTGCTTTTGTTCATTTACTCAACTAACATCTTCCAACCACCAACTTTATCTTGAGTATGGATACAAGCATGGCTTTCGGATTCTACAACTTTAGCCCATGCAGTGCGGTCCCCGGAGACGGCGGGCTGGTCGTACGTCCATGGCCCAAAATAAATAGGCGCCTAATTTTTTTAAGTATATATATTTTATAGTAGTAGTTAAAAAAAATTGTAAACGAAAAACCATAAAAATTAGTATATAATAGGACCCAAAAAGAATTTAGCATCATATTAAGGGCTCAAATATATATTAATTAATTACATTGGACATTAAAATTTATGAAACGTTAATTGGTCTTTTATTTTATAGTATTACTTATTATTTCTTTAAGGTTTTTTTATCTATGACTAATATCTAAAAACAATGTTTGCCTAGAAACCTGATATATGCTCAATTACTCATCTTCCACATACTCTTTTGATTATTCCATCGACATGAATTTTATTTTTGTGTTAAAATATATTAGATTTCTTGTTATTAACTAATAAAACTCCTACCTTTTAAAAACAATTACCAACTATATGAGATGACCCAACTTATATATATTATTCTATATTTATGATTTTAAAACTATCTTCTTCTTTTCATACATTATTGACTTCTTATTACCTAATATTGAGTGCATGAATCTTAAGTACTCTCTTATCTCTAAAACAAGAATAAGATATCAAGCTATAACCAACATGGACTTTTGATTCTAGGATTGATGGTTCTTAAAATTTTTGTTTCAACTCTAAAAGTTTAAAATGGTGATGAAAATCATTAACATCAGGTAACATGTAGAAACTCAACTGATTTATGTTGATTTACTTAAAGTGTTACTCCGAATAGTCTACATAGTGACCTCAAATGATTTCAATCAATATATTAAAGGTATATCATAATATGCATTTGATGGTGGAACGGATTGACGGTGTTATGTAAAAAGGATATGGATAATATTAATTTAGAAATAATTGTTGATTGATCTGTTGATTGATCCTGCGCTAGGAATAGCAGGAAAAACGATTTTATATAAATTAGTATTTCTTGAATTCAATGTTATTTTTGATGATATAAGCAATATAATGAAAAAGTTTGTACTTATTGAGGGCCCATTTTTACATCTCGCCCAAGGCCTAAAAAATGTCAGGAACGGGTCTGAGTCCATGTGCACATTAAAAAATATATTGGTGATTTCAATTTGTGATCTGTAATTATAATCTACAAGAGATTAACTAGTTAAAAACGCTTACATAAAATGAGTTAGGAGGTGTGGAGTGTATACTCACAATTGTGGCTCTAACAACTTAATTACATCGTCATAAAGCGGGGGTTAAAGGAATAGTTGGTGAACCAAACTTGGTGGTCAAGTTTGCACTTCAAATAACTGATTGTATCTTGTATTGATCTTCTTTTGGCTATATGACAAACCAATCCGTTTTGGTGACAATCTAACCATTCTTCAACTAATCTTTGATTTTGGTGAAGGCTCTTTACTCTTTGAACAATATAGATAGTAACAAGATTTTCACATGTAAAAATCTTATTTGTCTATTTTGAAGTATAAGTTATACAACAGTTACCGGTTATAGACATTTATGTAGGATAGTTTTGTCAGATATTAAATGCATTGAATAATACAAAAGAGTATGAGAATCCGATAAGAGTAATAATCCAATGGTTGCTTAAGAGCTTTCATCGGATTGTGACTTCTATTCAAATACATTGAATCTGATGGTTATAAATCTGATAGTTCATAAGTTTGTTTCCTTTTTGAGAGAACATTGGATTTAAATCTTATTGAGTGTCTAATCCGATGTGAGAAGTATACATCGGATTGAACCTATTTTTATTGGCAAAGAAGATACTTTATTTCTAAGTGTTAGATCTTATGATGTGTATGTATTGTGTAAAAAGCTGATGATTGAGACTATCGCATAGGCATAGAAGTCGGTTTGAGTGGGAAATGATTCCCGTATTGTAACAAGAAATAGGCATGGGGTCAAAAAGGGTACTAGTTGTGGGCTCTTTGAGTTGGTCAACGACCATGACCAATAATTGTAATTTCTTGTGAACGAGTGAAATCTAGGATAATTGGGGGTCTTATGCCATGAACCTTAAGGGGTTGAATTGGATGATCATTGATCCGTAGTGAGGATCTTCAATATGGATATGTAGCTTACTTTTGTGTTCCGTCACTAACATGGTAAATCGGGTCTCCCCCGTCATCGCAAGATGTATTTGTTGTAACAGATCCTCGAAAGTGGAAAAATGTATTTATTGTTTTAAAAGCAAGTTTATAATTTCGGATTTATGTTTCACTATTGTTGATTATAAACTGTTTACTATCACTAGATGTTAGCCTAACATTTTTTTCTTAAACTGACATGTATATTAGGTTCTTTTAGCGATGGGGCTCCAAAGTTTGCTCGTAGAGGCACTTTTTTGAAGAAAAACTCTTGAGAGATATTTGGTGTACACCCTTTTACAAGAATCTTTTGGAAGAAGATAACAACACTTGTTCTTAATCTAAACTTGTCTTAGTTTAAATTACTAGGTTGTTAATTATTTTGTTCATTTATTTGGGTTGTAAACACTATATCATTTCCCCATTATTGGGTGATTTATTTATTTATTTAGAAATCGTATTTTCATGTCAATAATTAGGTTTAAATTTACTCATATTTTTAGGGGTGTTACAACCGGCTACGATATTTCACCAAAAACAAAGTCCGGCCCGGCCCGGGACCGGTTATAGGAGCAGCCCAATTTTTTATTTACAATTTATTTTTTAATGTAATTTTAAGTATATTTTAAATTGTATTTGATTGAATACCAACATGTATTTTATTAAGTGTCTTATAATAAAGACGTAATTTTTAGTGTTTTCGATTGACCCAATTGAATATTTTATATAAGTGTATTTAATTGACCAAAGTTTTTATAACAAAAACGTATTTTTTTGTGTATTTGATTGTCCCAATTATAATAAAAATGTATTTGTTAGTGTATTTGATTAACGAGATTCTTCAAATTTTACTTTTCATAAGTTAAAAATCAATTTAAAAGAAGTAACTAGGACCGATTTGGGCCTTGCCCGGTACCGATTTTCATAATTGGGCCTTATAAAACATAACCAGACCAAAGTATTTTGATCGAGACCAGGACAAATTACGGCAACATTATTTGAGATAAGGACCAATATTTGGCATTTCTAGGTGTGGGTGGGGATGTGGGCGTGGATTAATAGTTTGAAGTGGATTCCTATAAATAGAGAAGAAGAGAAAAAAAAATGTTTTATAAAAAATGGAAAAAAGAATCAAATACCCTTAACAAGGATTTTTGACAAAGTAGTCTCGTGACCAAAACAGAGAAACAAGTTAAAACTATAGGAATGAAAATTATAATTTTGAAATCATGGGATGAAACTTGCAATCAATATCAAATCATAGGGACGAAAATAATAATTTAGTCTAAATTTTATATTAAGATTATACATTATAAACCCTCTTGAATATGTAACTATATAGAATTAACCTGTGTTTTAAAAGGCTCATCGCGATAACTGTCGTGGTGTTTCACGACTCAAGGTTTGTGTTTGACGTCATGTTAAGTTTGTGGCACGCTATGACTTAATGCACAGTTTTTGTATCATGATTTTTTTTTGTTACCTTTTTAATGTTTTTCTTGTTTGTTTTAATATATAACCTAAGTTAAATTGTCTTCAAAAAAAACTTAATTTAAGTTGTTTAGCATCATTAACTTGTTGAGTAATAGTAGAAACAGATGTTTTTATATATATAATAGAATAAACTACAAATTTGGTTCTTGTGGTTTGGTGTTTATAACACTTTTGGTCCTACAGTTTCACCATTGGGGTATGCAAAAACGACCACATTTGGTCCATGCCTCTAACGATCGTAAAAACACCCGTTAAAAAGGGGCATTTTAATCTTTTTATAATTTTATTATCTTTTCTTTAATGATTAATAAATATGCAAAATTACAAGAACCAAAAATGTAATTTGCTCATATATATATATATATATATATATATATATATATATATATATATATGTGTGTGTGTGTGTGTGTGTGTGTGTGTGTGTGCGCGCGCGCGTGTGTAAAGTAACTACACTACAGGGACGAAAACCTCCAACCTTCTTTCCCGATCGTCTTTTCCGACCAAACTCTTTATTTCCCACCCTCTGGCCACATATTTCCACACCCACAGGTTTCTTTTCAGTACAACGCCATCCCAACCAACCCTTTCCTTCGATCTATCCCCCATAATCGACCTCCTAACCTGGCTTCTTTTAGTGTGTGTGAGATTTAAGGGCTTACAAGAGAAGACAATCGGATGGAAGGTTTAAAGGAGTGGTTCACCATCTAGAAACTTTGGGGGAAGCTTGGGTGGACACATGGCAACATATAAATGGGTAGATTAAAAGGAGTGTTAGTTTTTAATGAAAATAAGACAAAAACTTAAAAGGATGAAAATGCCCCTCACTTAACGGTTAATAGCTAACGATCGTTAGAGGCAGGGACCAAACCCAGTCATTTTTGCATACTCCAATGACAAAACTATAGGGACCAAAAGTGCTATAAACACCAAACCACAGGGATCAAATTTGTAGTTTACTCTATATAATTGTAACGACCCATAACCAATAATACAAGGTACAAGCTACTTTTTTAATTCATAACGCCATAAACGGCTCAACTCAAACATACTATCCAGAATTTCAACAAAAGGGTTCGCGGAAATAACCCTAAATACAGCTGAGATTTCTAACAGGTCATAAAAAGGAAGTTCTTCTACTTCTTCTAACCGCAAGCTCTGACTCACGTCTTGCCAAACTGCTAAACTTGCTCTCGGCTACCTGCTTACCTGAAAAGGTTTTAGTTTTGAAAAACGAGGGTTAGACCATGAGGTCTAGTGAGTTCCCTCCACACCAGGTCACACCAAAATATTTCAGTTTATAAAATCAGTTATGAAACGTTTGCATAAATCATAACGAGCACACAAAATTGATAAGCACACATTGACGCATGCTACTAGCACGCGCTAAAGTCACACACACCGTGACAGCGCAATCGGGCACACACCGTGACAGTGTAATCGGGCACACACCGCCCATACATGAAACGAATTCATATATATATATATATATATATATATATATTAATCATGGGACACACCCCCATTTCACACCAAGGCCAGAGCATGGTCACACACAATGTTATCACACGTAGTATCACACCATTTAATCATCGCTTGAGATAGAAATAGTTGAAAAGCACACCGTTAGACATTAACCACACCACACACTTGGTCGTCATTTTTGCAATAAAAGTAATCGAAAAGCACACAGTTTAAATAGTAACCATGCCACACACTTTAATCTTTACTTGTAATAAAAGCAGTTGAAAGCTCCCAATTATATAATAATCATCAACTACACACTTTGTATAACATTTGGGTTCAAAGAGACTCACCTGGGGTCCTGCTTAGAAGTTCTTACTCGCACCGGTCATCTCGACAAGAACCTACAAATTTAACCCATCATCCAAACCGGCTTAATTAATAAACCACTACTAGATTTAATTAATAAACCACTTCTAAAAGTAACGGCCCAAAATCCACTAACCCAAAGTAATTAAATATTGTTCCAAAACATTTAATTACTTACTCTATATTCTTAAGTCCAACTAAATAATATATGCCAAGGCCTAATTATGAATAATATATCTGAACTTTCATCCCAACACATTCAATCCAAGATTTTCACCAAAACAACCACCGACCCAACATCAAACTTTAATTAACTAAATTAGGTCCACTAAGTAAATTGATTTAATATGGATCTACTAAAAATCCTATGATTACGGTCCAATAAAAGAAATCTAGATCCACTAAGCATTTCTCAAAAAGAATTCGGTCCATTGATTAATTACTCCACCGGCCCAAAATGAAATAAACATTCTCAGCCCACGTGTCTGGTCCTTGGTTAATTTCAGTCCACATGTCCCTTTCTCTATTTGGTTTGGTTTGCGCCAAGCTCGGTTTGCGCCAAACCTGGTTTTTCTAAGTCTCGCACTTGCAGATATCGATTTCAAAAATGTTTCTAGTACCCAATCCTCCCTAAACATTCCAGTTAATGAGTCTTTATCACATATTCTTACATAATCAAGCTTCAAACTACCCCTTAATCCAACAAAATTCCAATATCGATTTGATTCCATTAGATTAACAAACCCATTCGTACACCAAAACCCTCCACAGTGTTCTTATACGAAAACACAGCTAAAACATGAAATACCAATTGGAATTTAACTAACCTAGCTATTTGTGTGCATGAAATAACATTAATGGATGAATTACTTACCAAAAATCACAAAAGCTTCTCTTCACGATTTGCCAATTGATTTCTTCCTCTTTTGCTCTTTCCTCCTCAGCCGCCAAACACCCAAAAATAAAATGAACAATGAGTGAAAACCTAGGGTCAGCACCCCTTTTATACTCCTTTAAATTTGCAAATAGGTCCCTTAGTTACAACTTCTTTTATTTCCACAATGACCACTAAGCTTTCAGGACTTACTAGGAAATCGGGTTGTTACAATAATATTATGTATTGTAGAGTAAACTACAAATTTTGTCCTTGTGGTTTGTAGGAAAAACATTTTCGTCCTTACAGTTTACAAGATGGCCGTCGTGGTTTGTGAAGAAAAAACAGTTCAGATTTGATCTCTACTTAACAGTTGTTAAATGAGAGTCATTTTTGTTCTTTTATTGAATTTTTGTCTATTACCATATCAAAAACAATTTTATGATTTTGGTCCCTGAAGTTTTTAATTTGGTAAAAGATAAAAAAATCGATAAAAGAACAAAAAATTTCTTCTTTTAATGGAGTTTTTTAACAATCCTTAGACCATCCACACACCTGCAAGACCATACTCCTTTCACAAGTGTCACATCAGCTTTTCAATAACACCTTCCACACACATGCAAGACCAAACTCATTTCTAAACTAATATATAATATAAATAATTATAATATAAATAATATAGATAATTATAATATAACTAATAAATTAATTATAAAATATAGATAACTAAAATTTTACTTTTGTTTTCTTTTACTATATTTTGTGTAAATATAATTTTTATATTAATGTACTTTTAATTTAGCAGTTTAAATAAAAAACATTGCATAAAAGTATCATTTTTTTAAAATAAAGCGTGGATAAGAAATTTTTATAAAAATATTAAAAAAAATAATGTTCAAATAAACTAATAAATGAATTAAATTTAATAAACATATTAATAATAACTAATATTTAAACAAACATATTAATAATAACTAATTAAATTAATAAATGTTTTGTTTAATATATAATAATGGTTGAAATGTCTTTCACAATTAGCAAGATCATGTAAGTCTTGCAAGGTCTTGCAAGACACATAACATTTCATGTCATCTTGCAAGACCACTTGCAAGACACATGTGGATGCTCTTAGATGCCCGAACATAATTTATACATTATTGCAGATCATAATGATGGTCTTAATTTATTAAAACTGTAGGAACTAAAAGTGTTATTTTTAACACACCACAGGGACCAAATTTGTATTTTACTTCTCATATTTTTTTAAAAACCTTGGAATTAAAAGTCGGGATCGTCACGATTAGCCAAAAAAAATCTGCTTTTAGAGCTTAGACATCTTGTAGGTGTTGGCATTTTGTGTGTGTTGAAAATTCATCATTATGATCTTGAGATATCAAATTACATCCACAAAAAAATTGGAAATTTTGGTACGCCATTTTTCACACTGAAATCTGAAGATATTTGTTCAAGATTTTGTTTTTTAGTTCGATTGCCATTGTTATCCTTTAAAACGCTAATGCTGCACACCACCTGTTTGTGAAAATGGCTACAACAAGTGCTCCAATCTTTCAGTCGTGGACACAGATCGTATCGACTTCTCGTACTGCATCTAGTAGTAGCAATTTCAGTCCTTTCATTGCCAATACTCATGGTATGCTGTTAATTTCTCCCTTGTTCACTTACCTATTCGATTTTGAAGTTTGTAGTGTGTATTTGGCACTCAAATTTCCATGATTTGATATTGGAATCAAGAGCATAATCATATGAACAAAAGGGTTTAATTTTAATTTCAAATCTTGAATTCTTGTTCCCAGAAATCTTATCTGAAAGAAAAGTGCATAAAAAACCAAAAAACTGAGCTAATGGTAATACCTACAGGAAGTAAAAGTTTCATGGGTTCTCCCTTACAAGAACATCAAAAATGGAGGAATCCAATTAAAATGAGTGGGAAGATAAGGGCTGCTGCTGTCATAGAAACCCCTCCTGCTGAAGAAGTTAAAGAGTATGTTTCCACTCTCTTCACATGTTTTAAGTTTGCAATCTTGTGGATATTCGTTGAACTCCCGCATCAGCTAGACATAGACCATCAATATATATATATATATATATATATATATATATATATATATATATATATATATATATTTATATATGTGTATGTATATGAATACAAACCCTCTAATTAATACAAACCATACACACCAATCTCAACCATCCATTTAGTCTAATAAATATCTAGTTCCATAATTGTTTCCTGATCTAAAGCGTTCATCATAATGAATGAACTCTGATCATCTTCCATAAATATTCATATCATAATAAATGAACCCTCATCATTTCCATAAATATATCAAGGGATTGATTTGTAACTTTGTACTAGTTACAGGGTTTGCAAAACAGGAAAAGAAACTGCATATATATAGGGACATGTGGTACGTTGTGGGTGGTTCCCGGGTTCCTAATAAATTTTGGGTTCATAACCGAACTTCCCTAAATATATAAATATATATACACACGCAGGCGAAGGATCGTGTGAGAAGTTGAGGTTAACGTGAGAAGCGTGAGAAGTGGATCTGAACCGTTGATCACTTTTAATCAAATGTCATCCCATGAATTGCGCCTTAGGAGGAAATTGATCCGGTGCATCTCGGTGCATCTCATCCTAATGTGCATCCATTTCTCATCCAACGGCTGATAACCACTTCTCACGTTAACCTCAACTTCTCCCCGGACCCCCCCCCCCCCCTCAAAACACACACACACACACATATATATATATATAATGAGGGGTCTTTTAGAGATCTGTGAGTTTATGGATGCAAGGGTTGGGTTCCGGTGAGAAGTGTCAAATTTGGTGAGAAACATGAGAAGTGGTTATCAACCGTTGGATGAGAAATGGACGAACATTAGGATGAGATGCACCGAGATGCAATGGGATCAATTCCCTTTTAAGCCACAATTCATGGGAGGGTACTTGATTAAAAGTGATCAAACGGTTTAAAAATACTTCTCACACTTCTCACCAAAAATGGAACTTCTCACATGATTCCATGCCATGGATGCAAAGGGGATCTTTTAGAGAAGGATTAACTTAAAACTATGGTAAAAGCTTACAAGGAGTTTACAGATTTAATTTTCTATCCATGTGGGACGGGTTGTTACAAATACGTATCTCTTTATTTTTCCAGCTTTGTGCTTCCCTCATGGGCTGAATTCGACATTGGGCGAGCCCCAGTTTACTGGAAAACAATGAATGGCCTTCCACCTAGTTCCGTAAGTTTATGGTTTCATGTCTACTTTCTACTTTTGCCTTGTGTTTTAATGCTAAATCATCAAATCTTTTTGTGAAATTTGTAGGGAGAGAAGCTGAAGCTATTTTACAATCCGACCGCTAGCAAACTTGTTCCAAATGAAGAATTTGGGATTGCTTTTAATGGTACTTTGTCATCCTAAACGTTTTGAGTATTTAAACTTCTTGATAATAATTGGTGTAACACCCCAAAGCCCAAATCAACAGGCTGGCTCAATAACTTCGAATCCAACTTAAAACCATGGTGGAAGTTATTGGTAGCTCATATAAGGAGCTCACAAATCTCATTTTATATCCATGTGGGAAAGTTGTTATAGTTGGAAACAGCCGCTCTACTCTTTGGGGTAGAGGTCAGATTTGCCTACATCTTACCCTCTTATACCCCACCTCCGAGTGGGATATACCGTGCTTGTTTGGTTTAGTCGATTAAAAAGACCCTTAACTTACTAATTAGAGATGGCCAAATGGGTCCGGCCCGGCCCTAGACCGGCGGAGGACCGGTTACGATATTTTCATCCAAAAACAAGGCCCGACCCGGTTTTTTATTTAAAATTTATTTTTAAATGTATTTTCAGTATATTTTTTAATAAAATTGTATTTGTTAGTGTATTTGATCGACCGAATTATAATAAAACTTATTTTTTAAAACGTAAGTATTTTTTTAATGTATTTGATTACCCATTTATAATAAAAACGTATTTGTTACTGTATATCATTGACCAAATTCTTCAAAAAATATTTTCTACAAGTTAAAAATCGATTTTAAAAAAATTAAGTGGGACCGATTTTCATAACCAGGCCTTATAAAGCTTAACATGGCCTTCGTATTTGGGTTGGAACCGGGACCAGTTATGCCAGGACCGGTTACGAGATTACTATTTGGGACCGGGACCGATTTTTGGCCATCTCTACTACTAATTATCCCACAATCGCTAAGATTAATGTGTTTATGGGAAGTCAAATGAAGACTAATGTCCATATTACTCGGTAGTTACTTCAAGGTATCCGTTGATTATGAAAGTATATATAACGTTGAATTACAATTCTGCAGGCGGGTTTAATCAACCCATCATGTGTGGTGGTGAGCCAAGAGCGATGCTACGTAAAGATCGCGGCAAAGCCGACCTTCCAATTTATACCATCCAAATATGTGTTCCTAAACATGGTACGAATTTTTCTTTTTCAAATATATAATATTTATATAGGGAAAATCTTTATGCAATACTCCTGACCTTTGGTGACGATTGAACCCTTGACCTTTCTGTGAGGCTGGGCTGGGCTTTACTGGTAACTTGGGTACTGCTAGGCTAATGACCCTGCGTTACAGTGTTTGACTTTCGTTGTTTTGACCTTAATTGCTACTGCAGCTGTGAACTTGATATTTTCGTTCACAAACGGGGCTCAATGGGATGGTCCTTATAGACTACAGTTTCAAGTGCCGAAGGGGTGGCGAAATAGAGAAATGGACTTCTTCAATCAGGTAAAGAATTCTCGAGTTTCTTACGTTAATTGACCCCCTCCTTAGCTATGCTGTTAATTGCGGTGAAATAGCGGTTATCGGTCCTTTACAAAATAGCGGTGGTAAATTGCGGTTTCGAGAATAGCGGCGCAATTTACCGCTATTTCACCGATATTCTAGTTGGGCCTCTTTTGAATTTGATTCTTACATTTTTGTCTTTTTTGGGCTTTTATTTTGACTTGGGCCCTTATTTTATTTTAATCCTTTAGTTAACACTCAACGGTCAACGAATTAATGAACCGCTATTTTTGGATACATATATATTTTTAATCCATTAAGTTATGTATGCATACATATATATTATATATATATAATTCTAATAATTATTATATGGACCGCTATCCCACCGCAATAACCACTATTTTGTATTTTGACCGCTATAACAGCATAGCTCCGTAAGCCCCTATGAGATAAATAGAGAACGCTTCGTGGAAAGTATTGAAGTACTTCATCGGTTACACATGGACCATCAAACTGTGACAATATGTGAAACCCCATCAGATTACTTTCCAAAAAATCCATTTAGGAGAGAAGGGAGGTTCCAATATATATTTGAGCAGAAATGGTCCAAGTCTAGCCGATCGAGTCCCTAGAATGGTGGACCTTGGCTCGGATATCACATTATCATGTGAGAATATGTGGAACTCCATTAAATTACTCAGCAAATATATTGAGAAGAAATGGTCCAAGTCTGTAAGCGCCAACCTCATTTAGGACCAATTATTGGTTGCTTATGTAATGTTTTTGTAATGGTTATGTAACGATATCCGACTCCCACCCCTCCTAGACCTTGCTTTCAAACGAGATATACTGGGTTTGTTTGGTTTTGATTTAACGGACTAGGAATCAATGATCCAGGGTCTTGCGGAGGAGTTGAGTAGAGAAGGTGCGTGTGAACAAGCAATCTTTCCCGACACAAGTATTGTTGTCGACCGATGCCAATTGATGGGTAACTTAACCAACGAAGGGGTACGTAAACGAAATATTAAATTCTATCATATCTATCTATATAGACATTTGTTTTTTGATATTATCGAGCACCCATTGTAGTTAACCAACCATAATGTGATATCTGGTTCAGGCCGATCGTTGTGAACTTGATCTGGTAACGGGTTGCACGGATCCAGGCTCTCCCGATTATAACCCGCTTGCCAACGTCGATGACGGATCCTGCCCGCCTTACTCGGATTAAAACTTCGACTTCCCTTCTTCCATCAAGAAGATCGTTATTCTATGTGTAAAAATTGGTCCATAGAAGTTATACTCGAGAGGTACTTCTTGTTCGTGGTTGTACCTCTTATTGTTAATACAATACGCTTACAGGAATTCCTACGGAACCTAGATTCGGAACTATAGTTTTATATCTCATTTTGGGTCATGTTTGTTTGGCATCCATAAGGTAGCTTATTTTTTAAACTTTCTAAAAAAATTATGAATAAAAAAACTTGGATTGGTTAGATTTATGAAAATCTACTTCAAATAGTGAGTGTTTCAAGGGCTTTTTATCCAATTATTTTAGGTAATTTTACATTGTTATCTAAATTATTAGTAATAAGTTGGTTTTCCAGCTAGTTTGTCAAACATGTCGTTACATGTTCATTAAGCTTCGTTTTAACTCGTATGTAAATGCTTAACATTTAGCAATCTTTTATATCGTAACCAACAATGATCCCCGAAGGTCCCAAATAAAAACCAGAATCCAAATGCGAATAAACCAATACCAACAACGCGGTTTAGCGATGCGAAATCGATGATTCGTTGCTACCAAATAAATCGACAAGCAATGTAAACTGTTGAGAGTGGAGAGAGAGAGAGAGAGAGAGAGAGGGAGGTAGGGAGTGAGGGAGAGAGAGAGAGGGAGAAAGAGAGAGAGATTTAAAAAATGGCTTAGATTCGAATGTGGATCCTCTATCAACTGTTGGAGCTTAAAAGTAGATGGTTTGGGGGCCGTTTACAAAACGCTTACCCGGGTAAGAGTTTACCAAGTCACATTTGCTTATAGGATGAATATGACAAGGACTAAGAATCTTACCCGGTAGGACAGGAAGCAAGGACCGAGAGTCAAAAGCAAGGACCAAGAGTTTTACCCTGTAAGTGAGTGCGACGGCTCTTACCACGGTTAGCGCTTACCGGCTAAATTGTTGAAACATATGAATAACTAAACCAAATGTTTATGGTTTAAAAAAACTCAACCCAATCGAACCCAACATGTAATTCTGATTGTTTGGGTTGAAACTTTGTTACAATCACTTTACAATCTAGCAAAAACTATTATGTTTAAACGAAGTAAAATCAAAATGACAAGATACAAATAACACTAACAATTACATAAGAGATATTAAAATATATTTGCATGAGACTTTCTGTTAAGACAAAAGGGTGATTCAATTACCCATCTATTAATTAAAAACAAATACACTATTACTTCAATTACCAAAATTGAAAACAAATTCATGAAATGAGTAATTTACTTTTTCTCATAATTAAGTTAATTTTATTATTATTTATACATAAAAAACTAAGAAATTATAGATCAAACAAAGGGTAAATTACATATTTTATTCTCATTAAATGTTAACTTTGTAATTGTCTATAAGAAAAAAATTTAAAGAAAGGGTATTTTTGTCATTTTTTACAATTCCATTCCGATTCCTTTACAAACCAAACATGCAGCTTTCAAGATTACATTTCATTTTCTGTCAACCAAACAGTTGGTCAAACCTGATAACATTTCATTCCAATTCCTTCCAGATTCCAATTCTTTTGACAGATTTCATTCATGCAGAAAACATTATGCGAAGGGTAAAAAAAAATGGTTTCATGAAAGGTGCAACCGTATCGTTTTAAAAGGTGCTACCGTATTCTTTTGAAAGTGCAATCGTACCTCATAATCAACCAAAATACCAAAAAAAACTCGTGCAATCAACCAAAAAAACCGGGAAAAACTCTTAAAATCAACTAAAAATACCAAAAAAAATCTTCTGAAATCAACCAAAAATACCAAAAAAGTCTCGAAATCGATAAAAAAAAAACTTCACAGTTTATGAAATCAAGCAAAAAACTTTAAATATCCCTCAAAAAACCAGAATTTGACTAAAAACACATCGAGCGATAGTTAACGTTGGTATAAAGATGAACACATGTCGATAAAAACGTATAAAAAATATGATGTCACCATAAAAAAGCTTTTGGGTCCGTCCCGAACGGGTTAGGCCATCCGTACCGCCATCGGGTACGGGCTCGGGCTCGGTCCATCGTGGCATCGGGTTCGTTGGGTAGCAATCGGGCAGCCATACCCGGGGGGGGGGGGGGATTGGGTAGGTAGCGGGAAGGCTACCGGGTTCACCAACCCGATCAACCCGTTGTGGTTTAATTTTTTTTTATATATTTTTTAAAGGGAAATTAATTAAAATACCCTAAGTTTGACCATGTTTTACTGAAATACCCAAAATCTCTCCCACTTTGCAAAAATACCCTAAAAATCCGCGATGGGAGCCCGCGATCGCGGGCCAGGGACCTTTCTGACACTTTTTTAAACTTGTAGGGACTATTTTTGAAAAATGGAATCCCGCGATCGCGGGCTCATCCCGCGATGGGGTTATTTTTGTGACTTTTCAATTGCAAGGGACCATTTTTGAAAAAATTCCAGGAACCATTTATGAAAAGTTTGATATTTTTGGCTCACCCCATTTCGTCCATTTTTACGAATTTAAAATGAAATGTTACACTTTCAACCCCTATACTTATTTACTAAATTTACTTTATACCTTTTACTTTCATTATTTTAATTTTACATTTAACACATATAATCGTTTATTAACTAAAATACGTTAAAAATACGTTTTAATTTTAACAAATTACACCATTATAATCGTCTCTTCGATACGTTCGAAATGAGCCCAATCTTGAATTTTTTTGGATTTATATATTTTAATATATATCATATACAGTTATACACTACATAAAAAAAATATTTTTTATATTTAAAATTCATACCCTTATAGTTAATTATTTAATTTATGGTACATCTCTTATTTTTTTTCAATTTTTTTTACACTCCTATCGCATTAACATAATAATCATATATTAACTAATTCATTAAATCGTTTTAAGTAGTTAATTATTTAAGTTGTCTGCATGATTCCACTGAAAAAAGTAACTGCAATATTCGTCTGCTCTTGAATAAAGGTCTTTCATTAGGCAGAAAATGAGTCTTTAAGTAGTCAAACATAGCTAATTAATGAGAATTTAGATCAGATTTATATGGTACTATCAAATGCAAGTTTCTATAATATAGATATTGTTCTACATTACATGATATCAATTTTTGCATCATATGAATCACTTCCAGACAACAAGAACCAATACCCCAATAATCAAGAAATAAATGCTTGTTCATCCAATAATCTCTGTATTAGGATTATCGCAAGTTTCATAAACCTACTTACTAGGTGTTGGAAATATGGGTTTTACTAAACTTTGGACGCATTTAAATTTATATATATGTGTTATATATAACTAACTTTTAGTAGGTTTATGTTCTTCTATATGAGATCTTCGAAATGATATATAATGCGTCCAAAATAGAGTATGTGTGAAAGAGATATCGATACTCAAAGTTGAGTAAATGGATGAAATTAGCAAAAACCAAATGAAGTAAACAGTAAGTCAATCACAATACTTTAACAAAATAAGTTAATACTAAAAATAACAATTATTTAATGTTACATAAACAACCTAACGTGGCCCTATTAGACAATGCGCATAAATTGACTCCGCCATATGTCGGCGGAAATTCATTGCCTCATCGTCGGTTTCGTTAGGGGGTACCCATATCTCCTCATTATTTATCAACTTTTGGACATTACGGCATACCCATACACCGCAATCCGCATATAACCCGGTCTGCTGGGGTACTTGGCCGGCCATCTTTGTGCGAAAGATACTTGACACTTCGCGACGTCTATGATCCCCGATCAATGAAAAAAACGTATATAGTTTTGTTTTAAACGATTGCATCTGCTCTGTCAATTGTTGTTTGCAGAGACCGTCCTTTTCGCTGTCATATAGGGTCATGACCATAGTGTCTAGTTCAAACACTCCAAGCAGCCAAGGTCTGGGATGCAAGCATATGGGGATGTACACCTGAAATATTACAATATATGTCATATATGTTATTAAATAAAATAACAGTAAAACGATTTGCATACCCTATCGAGGAGAGTCCAAGAGGTCCCTTCCGAGCCATTGCATATTTCGATCACGGAGGCGGGACCTTGATGGTCCATCAGTATACACTGAAAGAACATAGTGTGCATGATGGTCCACCTCGTGTCTACGCCATGATGTTTTTGCAACAGGCTAACCCAAGAATCGACGTGATATGCATAAAAAATAGATGGTTAGACATGTAATATAAACATATTTGATTATATATGACTATAATTTAACTTCATACTAACCGTATCGTCTAAGTCAGAGTTCACAGGGTCATCCGCAAGCAATGTTTCAAAAAACGAGGGGTTGATTTCTAAGCCCCCGTAAGGGGTGAATGTCAAGTTGGGGAGGCGACCAGTCCGGCACATCCTCAATATTTCTGATGCCGGTTGAGGCTCCGGTGAAGGCACCTTTCCCTTTTTCTTTCCTCCCTTCTTTCCCCCCGCTTTCTTTGCTTGTTTTTTAGCGGGCGGTGGTGTCGTAGATCCTTGTTGGCCAAACGGGTGACGAAACCATTGTGAAATTTTATGCGACCGCTTTTTAGGGAGCGGGGTCACCTGTGGTGGTGGATCTACAACATCCATCGAGTCATCGTCAGGCTCCGAGAAGTGATCCTGGATAATAGGAGACCCCGTCTGAAAATTACGTTACTCAATGTTTTAAGTACAATTTAGGAAATGTTCACAATTAAACCAAAACTACCAAAATAACTTACAGTATGCATTTCCGGCCTGTAATAGTCATCGGCCGAACCGCCAAAGATGTTTGTGATTGATGTGGTGGCGAACGGCGGCGGCATCTGCGAGGTGTATGCCCCCGACATCCCGGCCTGCGTGACATTGATCATTAAAATAGTTACAAAATTAGGATTATCGATATATAACTATAATGGTTACTCAGTGTCACTAACACTCTCCGGGATAGTAGAATATGATGTGGTGGCGAACGGCGGCGGCATCTGCGAGGTGTATGCCCCCGACATCCCGACCTGCGTGACATTGATCATTAAAATAGTTACAAAATTAGGAACAAACATATAACTATAATGGTTACTCAGTGTCACTTACACTCTCCGGGATAGTAGAATAGGATGTGGTGGCGAACGGCGTTTCCGACATCCCGGCCCCCGACATCCCGGCCTGCGTGACATTGATCATTATAAGAGTTACAAACTTAGGAACAAACATATAACTATAATGGTTACTCAATGTCACTTACATTTTCAGGGAATGACGGATAGGATGTGGTGGCAAACGTCGCATGTGCCCCCTGTCCGAACGGAGCGGGGATCGGTGTCGTACTCGACAGCTAAAACAAATTTAGAACGTAATATTAATATACAAACTAAATAAACGTGGCCAACAAATTAAGTTAAACACTAACATTGACAGCGCTAAACTGTCTGTAGAATCCCTCCAGAAGCTGTACACGTGACTCTAGCGGCCCATGGACGTAGTCCCACAGGTGCTCATGAGAGCCACGCTGTGGCTCGTAGGAAGGGCCCGCCTCATATGGATTGTAAGAGGAGGAATGGGGCGGCTGGTAGGAGGAGGAACGGGCCGGCTGGTAGGAGGAGGAACGGACCGGCTGGTAGGAGGAGGAAGGGGGCGGCTGGTATCCACCGGAAGGGGGCATGTCGTCGTCTTCCTCATCTTCGGAAGTAGGGGGACGTCGAGCCCTTTCCGCCTCTGCGTCAATAAAGGCCACGCTGTCTCTGTACCAATCTGTGCCCATCTCGTCGACAGTAGGCACAAGGCGATCGAAAGGCAAGAGTGGCTGCTAAATATATGATAAAACATAAAAGAAATTAATAAGCGGGACTAACGTATGCAAATTGTAAACATAGTAAAAGAACTTACATTTCTAGACGCATTGAAGAACTGAAACCAAAGCGAACACGCTTGTCCCAACGGGTTCCCCTAAGTACTCGATCGTCGCGCTTGACGAAATATCGGATTGATGCGGGAAACATCTCCAAGATCCATATCTGGAATTAGACAAGAAGAGCAAGTACGTAAAAAGAAAAGCCAAACAGTTTGTATGTATTATTAACAATTGTTATACTACGTATCTAACCTTGAAGGCGTATGTAAAACCACAAAGATTCATCTTTGCATGTCGATCAACGCGTCTGGCTATGGCTCGGTGCAGAATAGAGTAGCAATGTGTCCAGATATGGCTACCCCACGGGTAGCTGTTAAACAGCTCAAGGTCCTCGACGGCCCTAAGGACCGTCTCGGAAGCATACTGGCTATACTCACGGCCCAGGAAGCCCATATCCACGATCACCACCAAGCATACACGGACAGCATCGTCGTCGGTTAGGGCACTAAGGCCCTCTTTCATCATGTCCCGGGCTGCCTTCAGCTTCAAACGAGATGCTGAAATGCCCCAAACCCTAGGAACGAAGGAGCAGTCTTCTAAGGGAGGAAGGGGGAGCCTCTCCAAAACGTAGTCCTGTAATTAGACAGAACTCACGACGCCCAAAATGCAATTGAGAGCCGAAGAAATCAAAATGCATCTCCTCCGGCTCAGCGTTGGCGCCCTCGATCTCCAACTGTAGAAACATGTGTACTAGCGTAGGGTCGCCACCAGAGTAAGACACATCCATCCATGGCCCGAACGGTGTCTCTCTATAGATGGTCTCAAGGGTATCCGCGCGATCACCTAATCCCCTAAAGAGCGCTCCTAATTCCTCGATGTAGGAAACTTTGCACCTTACCATCAAGTCGATGTTAAAGAAATCCTTCTACATAGTCATTCACAGATGTTATAGTTAGTGTTATATATAGATGTTGCAGTTTATTTTATTTTATATAGATGTTGCGGTTTATTTTATTTCAACGTATCATATTGTTATATATAGATAAAGTGCGGTGGTATTTTATTTCAACGTATAATAGTGTTATATATAGATAAAGTGCGGTGGTATTTTATTTCAACGTATAATAGTGTTATATATAGATAAAGTGCGGTTTATTTTATTTCAACGTATAATAGTGTTATATATAGATAAAGTGCGGTTTATTTTATTTCAACGTATAATATTGTTATATATAGATAAAGTGATGTGGTATTTTATTTCAACGTATAATAGTGTTATATATAGATAAAGTGCGGTTTATTTTATTTCAACGTATAATAGTGTTATATATAGATAAAAAAATTGTTAAGAGTGTGTTTTTATAAAAAATTGTTAAGGGTGTGTTTTTATAAAAAAAATTGTTAAGGGTGTGTTTTTATAAAAAAAAACACATTTTTAACAAATTTTTTAATAAAAACACACTTTTAACAATTTTTTTATAAAAAAACACTCTTAACAATTTTTATATGAAAAAACACACTATAACAACATACACATTATAACATACAAATATCACATTCAAACATAAAACCATAAAACTATAACAATTTTTTTATAAAAACACACTCTTAACAATTTTTTTATAAAAACACACTCTTAACAATTTTTTTATAAAAACACACTCTTAACAATTTTTTATAAAAAAACACATTTTTAACAATTTTTTATAAAAACTGTTTTTGTAAAAAAAATTAACAATTTTTTATAAAAAAACACATTATAAAAACCATAAAACTATAACATTTTTTTATAAAAACACACTCTTAACAATTTTTTATAAAAACACATTGTTTTTATAAAAAATTGTTAAGGGTGTGTTTTTATAAAAAAATTGTTAAGAGTGTGTTTTTATAAAAAAAAAACATTGTTAACAATTTTTTTATAAAAACTCACTCTTAACATTTTTTTTATAAAAGAACACTCTTAACAATTTTTTTATGAAAAAACACACTATAACAACATACACATTATAACATACAAATATCACATTCAAACATAAAACCATACATATCATGTTAAACATACAACATATTCAAACATAAGTTATAAACACTATAACAACCTACAAATCATATATCTTAACTTAAAATAACATACAAAAAATAACAAATAACATAAGGAAAACATACCACAGAGGTAATACGAGACATCTTCACAAAACCCGAACGCGTATTCCACACGACAAAATTGAGAGAGTGGGAGAAAATTGAGAGAGTTTGATTAAAAATTGAGAGAGTTATTAAAAAAATGAGAGTGGCCGGTTTTTGGTCCCCCCCCCCCCCCTTATATAGTGCGGCCGAAGTAACATTTAGGGTTTAGGGTTCGTCAAAGTGATTTTAGGGTTAACCCTGTGCCGACACGTGGCACAGGAGCCCGCGATCGCGGGGGTCAAAGAAAGTCAAACGCGGGCAGGGACCAAAAATGCACACGCGGGCATTCTTGAGGGGGGAAAGCTGGACCGCCGGTATTCTTGAGGGACCAACGCGGGCAAAGTGGGCAAACTTTGGTGACACGTGTAGCCCGCGATCGCGGGGGTCAATGAGTCAAACGCGGGCAGGGACCAAAACTGCACACGCGGGCATTCTTGAGGGGGGAAAGATGGACCGCGGGCATTCTTGAGGGACCAACGCGGGCAAAGTGGGCAAACTTTGGCTCCATCGCGGATTTTTGGGGTATTTTTGTAACATGGGAGAGATTTTGGGTATTTCAGTAAAACGTGGTTTGACTTAGGGTATTTTAATTAATTTCCCTTTTTTAAATAATACCGTTTACCAACGGCTATATTATTAATTTATTTATTTTATTTTTCAAATTATACACACTATATATATTAACCTCTATCATCTTCATTTTTTCACACCAAACAACTCTATACTTTCTTCCATTTATTTCTTCAATTTTAGACAATATGGATTCGCCACAACCCGCTTCATCGACCGCATCATCATCATCCATAGACACCGACGAGTACTTGCATCATCAAAGGGAAATTTTTGTAGGGTTGGTTCGAGAAGCTGCAAAATTAATTTATGGTAGCACCGTCTCATCGTCAAGAAGAGAACCGAGGGCCGGGAACATAGAAAGAGGTCGGGTAGCTGCAAACGAGCGGCTTTTGCGGGACTACTTTGGCAACAACCCGGTTTATACAATGACGACGAGTAGATTTTTAATATTTTGTAATTTTTAAATTTATTTTGTAATTTTTAATTTTTTAATGAATGATATGAATTTTTATTTTTATCTTATTTTTATTTATTAAAAAATATATAAATATTTTTATTTTGTTAAATAATTAAATGTATAAATAAAAGAATTAAAAAAATGAGGTGGCAAGTAGGTTCTTTGGGTAATGGTACTCTACTTTTGGGTAAGAAGGGTAGTAAAGAGAAAAGCTGAGGTGTCAAGTGGATTCATTGGGTAGTGGTACTCATGGACTTAGTCAATTTTTTGAGAACCCCTTACCATAACCATTACAATTAACCTTTCCATCACTTCCTTCACGATTTCAATTTGCATTTGCCTAGTTTTTCTTTTAGATACTTATATAAAATAAAATAAAATAATTACATCCAGCAAACTAAAACAATTATTTACTAATTTACATTTTGTCGGTAAAAATATTACCAACGTCCAACGTATGGGTGTTTGGGATTGCTTTTTTTTTATATTTCCAAACCCGCAAATAATTCATTTCTAGTGTTTGAATTAAAAAAACAAAAAGTGTTTATGATTTTTCCACATCACAAATAAGTTGTTTTTGATAAGTTACTTCATTTTAACTTATTTAAAACTGCTTATTTACTTTATTATCTTTTTTTATATTAATTCACTTTTTATCAACACTCAAACATTGAAAACCAGGTGCATTTCTCGTGAAGGACATTTACTGATGTACCCCTCCCTACCCCATATATTTATTTCATATCCTCTTTTCCTCGTGATACCCTTTATTATTCTCTGACTACAAATTCTATAAAACCCAAAATTGTCACAACAAATTCTTTTACATATCCAAAAATGACACTTTTTCTATCGTTCCTAATTCTAACCTTCCTTTTACCCCTCCCTAAATGTCTCTCGTTTACCGTTATTATGTCCGAATCGGGGGTCCCATCCGCCCTCGTGGACGCCCCTCAAACCGGGTTTTCCGGAAACCAAAACGGGGCCCGAACCGACCGTCACGAGCAACAAGCGGTTTACGACATCATGAAAGCCACCGGAAACGAATGGGCCACCGAGATTCCGGACGTGTGTCGGGGTCGGTGGCACGGAATCGAGTGTATGCCAGACAAAAATAACGTGTTCCATGTGGTTTCGTTATCATTCGGGGCGTTATCGGACGACACGGCTTTTCCGACTTGCGACCCGACCCATTCGTCGATTTCGCCTTCCATCACGAAATTGCCACATCTTCGGACTTTGTTTTTTTACAGGTGTTTTACTGACATGCCCATTCCCTCGTTTTTGGGACGAATGGGCCCGAATTTACAGACACTTGTTCTGAGGGAAAATGGGCATGTGGGCCCGATTCCTATTGGGCTCGGTAATCTAACGGGCTTAAGAGTACTTGATCTTCACAAAAATAATCTCAACGGTTCGATCCCAGCTTCTTTTAGCCGGTTCACCGATCTAAGGTTGTTAGATTTGAGTAGCAACAGATTAACGGGTTCGATTCCGAGTCTCGCATTTCCCCAACTCACTCTACTCGACCTCAACCAAAACCACCTCACCGGTTCCATTCCGACCTCCATCGGAAACTGCGATTCCCTCATGAAAATCGATTTAAGCCGTAACCGCCTTTCCGGCCAAATCCCCGATTCCATCAACCAATTATCGCATCTAATTTTGATGGATTTAAGCTACAACAGTCTCTCCGGCCCAATTCCGACCACCTTAACGAGCCTTGATTCCCTCCAAGCTCTCATTCTCAACGGCAATCCGATCAGTTCAACGATTCCGTCCACCACGTTCGACGAGTTGAAAAACTTAACGATCTTAATCCTATCCGACACAGATTTATACGGGCCAATACCCGAATCAATAACCCGATTACCGCATTTACGCGTCCTCCATCTTGACCGAAACCGTTTAAACGGGTCGATTCCGACAACTTTTCGGAATTTAAACGGGTTGAGCGAGCTACGGCTGAACGATAACCAATTGATCGGGCCAATTCCTTTCGGCAAAGAAATGGTTTGGAGAATGAGAAGAAAATTGAAGCTTGAAAACAACTTCGGGCTATGTTACGATGGTCGAAACGGGTTTGGTGATGATTTGGGTCCGTTGTCGGATTCGGGTATCGATCATTGCGATACGCCGAAACCGGGTCCGGCTCAACCGGTTCAACACGTTTCCACAGCAAGTGAAGGTGAACCGGTTTGGCCTTCTAGGTCTGTAGCAAACAGTGGAATTAGTTTTAATAGAGGTTTAATCATGTTATTAACTAGTTGTGTTTTTATTATGATTAATATTATATATTAAATGAGTTTATTAAGGGTGGTTGTTATTTTAATTAGTAATTTTATGATTTTGACCTTGAATTTTTGTTGGAATTCAATTCTTTTTTTTTAATTTCTGTTTGGTTCACTAAACATTACTTTGTATTTGAAATGTAAATATGATAAATAATATATACATATTTTAAAGTTTTATAAATAATGGTAAAATTATTCAAATCACCATTCAGTATACAAAAATTTATATAAATTAAAACTACTTAGGCTATGTTTGGCAAACTAGCTGATAAGCTAGCTGATAGTTGACAAGTTAGTTGATAAAGAAGTCACGTTTGGCAAAACTGGCTTATAAACATGTAAAATGACCAAAAAAGACATTTTTAAAAAATTATCAATTATAATATTAATTATATAATTAAAACAAATTTATAGCAATATAATATGTTAATTAATATAACCAATGTAGTAAAGAAAAATTAATTAATATAACATGTTAATTAAAAGAATTTAAAATTTATTATTAAATATATACTATAAATTTGAATTTGTTAAAATATCTTTAAGAAAAAATATATATTAATTTATGATTTTAAATAACCGTCATATGATATGAAAAAATAATCAAATAATAATTAAAAAAAATAATAGTAATTGATAATTAAAATATATTGATTAATAATAATTAAATTTAAAAAATTAATATTTATTTATAATAATAGTTAGATAATAATAATGAGAGCAATATTGGAATATTCACAAAAATTTACTCAAAAGCTACTCCAAGTAACGTTTCAAAAAGTTAGTTTATGATCATCCAAACATGTACCTAGGAAAAAAGGTAGCTTATAAGCTAGCTTTTTTTTTGCCAAACGATGCCTTATTATTTTAAACTTATTACAGTATTTAATATTTGGATTCGCTATCCGGAACATTTTGGAACGGAGTGAAATTGAATACTATGATTCTACCCAATGAACAAATATTCTTGCATTCACAGATTTTAAAGAGTTTTTATTCCAACATTTTCAAATGAAAATGAACAAATATTCGGGTTCAAATAATGTTAAAATACGTCAAGGGTGGACTAAAAACAATATATATATATATATATATATATATTTCCAGGATCACATAATGTTAAATCCTAAATGAAATTTTAATTAAATACATAATCTTCTGACCTATTAAAAGAATAATTTACTACTCATCAATAGACCATGAATCTGTATTGCTATATACCTATAATCTTGATAACAACAGTTGCAGGCTTGCAGCTAAAACAACCCGACATTTCTAACCGAAAGAAAAGAAATAAGATAAGGGTCGACTTTTAAAACTTTGGAATCAATTAATTACTAATTGCTCTTGGATCCGTAAAGGGTATTGTGTAACATCTTCACTCAACTTTTTTTACCAATTCCTATTTGAATGATTAGCGTCCAAAAACCCCACATTTTCTTTCTACTATTTTATTTTCTTAGAAATGTAACACAAAGGGAATTTTCTTTTAAAAGCTTGGAAAATTGAATTGAATTTTCTTTCATAAGTATAATTTTTCATTAAACTTTGCCAACATTCTCTAGGATATTAAAAAATACAAAAGACATCAACCAAAAGGCCAAAAAAGTCCCTTCAAGTCGATCAAAAAAATCCCACGAAATCAACCAAAACCTCGTAAAAGTATTTCGAAATCAACCAAAAAACTTAAAACCGAAAATTGCCTAGAAACACATTGGCCCTATGATCTAGCACACCCGCTTGGCAGAAATTATGGTCCATCGTCGGTCAACGAACACTAAAAAAATAAAGGCTGTATGTATCCTTTGTAGTCTAATTCAAGTAAATAACTAAATATAATAAGATGGTATTTCTGATAATAAAACATGCAATTAGAACACAAGGTGCAATACAACCGAGCAACTCCGTTTACGGACTCATTTTACATTATCAAATAAACATGACAAAGATTGAGAATCCTACTCAATAAGAACAACACATGGTAAGTAAAAGTGACAGCTTTTACCCTGTAAGTTAAGAGCTATCAACAAGGATTGATTCAATACCCAATAAGTAAAAGTGACAACTCTTACCCGGTAAATACTTACCGGATTAAAATGTTACATACAATTCGCTTTAATGAATCAAAATCCTACCCAATAAGTTAAATGAATGTGTTGACTATTAGCAACAATAACTTACTAGGTAAACATTTGGTAAACAGCTACTAAATGAGGCAAGTTAATGAACAAAATTTAACGCCATTGGCAAGCATTCAAGATGGCTTTCTTAAGCTAAGTTCTAGCTCCAAGCCTCCAACGAGTAGTAGTGGTATTTTGAAGTCTAAATTTACCTCCTACAAATATATTTTAACCTCACAAAATCAAAGTCAAAGGTATAAAGCATTTCAAGGCCTAAAAAAGTTTGCTCATTTGCTGCTTCGTTCAAGCACACATGTAATCGACCAACAAAACACAGACACAACTGTCAAAAAACCCTATAAATCCTTGAGATAAGCCTGGTCGCCACATAAACAAAATACATATATGTACACTACTACAATTTTAGTTGTTAAAACACTTATAGCTTACAACATGTATATTACCAGGCAACAGCTTCTTCAAGAGAATGTATCCTCTCTATCTCCCTCCGCCACATCACCCTCCTCCAAATTGCTGAACTCCAAGAAATGGGTCGGCCGATGATCTTCATGGTAATATTCGTGCGGAGTCCCCAGCTTTATTCCGTACTTCATGCTAACCGTATGCTTCACTCCCATGAAATTGTAATTCCAAGGACCATTATCCGGAACCTAAAACCACAAAACCCACAAATAAGTTACCAATCTAGATAGCTAAGCAATACAAGAGCCCGTTCATTAACAGCTTAATAAGCTTAATGGGACTCGCAACTTATTCGGTCAGCTATACACGACTATTTGGTAGTGGCTTAATGATATAGAAAGTCTATGCATAAAGCCAAATTTTTTCCAAACCTATCCCTCCCAATTGAAACACAGATTAATCCACACAGACGACTTTATCCATACAGCACTTATTGGAAAACCAACCAAACTACCCCCAAGTTAAGTTGCACTAAAATTATAGGAAAAGCTCCTTACCATATAGAAACCAAGGAAACGGTCACTTAGAAGCATCTGAACTTTCTCGTAGTGTGTTGGTAGATAACCATGAGGATTGCTTCCTGTATCCTTGTTTGCACGCCCCCATTCATAACCTGTTGGTGTAAGCTTGTATGCAGTCAACGAACACGAACCTGGAGTAAAACTGCATGTAAGTATAATAGACTTCTCCCCGTCCCATTGCTTGTTGTTCTCCAAAATTCGAGCATGAAACGTAAGGTCCTGCCAAAATCAAGTCATACGGACGTTAGTCAAAAACAAACATCCTTCTGGATCAAAGGCAACAATACACTACAACAAAATCCGCTTTTACAGGACAACAAAAATGAATCTCATGCCTGAGCCATAAAGTTAAAGTACAAACCTGTGGTGATAGCTGAGGAAGCTCATTTGGTTGTGTGTGCATCCATCCCAAGGGTTCAAGATCGCTAAGGAAGTCATGTTCAGGGAGAGCTGATGGGAGATGGACTTGTTGATGAGTTCCCCATTGTGGCGGCATGGCAATGCAGCGAATTTCTTTCACTTGAGGATTATCGGGAGGACTTACACCATACAAGTACCCAGAAATCTGAGTTCTCAAGTCCGCAATGCATATGAATTTCTTCAAAATATTCTTTGGCATTATATAAGTATACCCAGTTTCCTGCATAGAATTTCAAACCAATGGAAGCAGATATAAGGCATTTGTAATTTAAGTTAACACTACTTAACAGATAAGAGATAGAAGTAGAATTACCTTTATGTCCTCTGAGTTTACATATATATGATTCACACGGAGATAAAGGTTTGTAGCTGATATTGCTCTCACACGCCAATCTGTCTTGGAACCGAATGCAGCTTGTTCGTAAGGACTTGTGGTGGTAACAATAAGTTCATCACCATGAACGTTTGTTGTTCTGGTAGTCACTGCCGTCAATTGGCTAGCTTCTTTTGCCTATACAGGATACAGACCAAATGAGAACCAATTGAAAAATAACAACTGAAAATCAAGATACATTTTCCTTTTCTACCCTGGAGGATCAATACATCCATTAGCAAGTGTGACATTAATCAAGTTAAATATGAAAAGATTAGTCCATGACAGCTTATAAATCAAAAACTGAAGAGATTCTGGAATTGACAAAAAGGGTAGTATTATAGACGGTGGAAAATATAGTCAAGGCAAGAAAACTCATCAAAGAAAAGATAGATATCGCAAATGAACAGAAAAGGAAAAAATTAGAGAACCAGGTTTAAAAAATTTAGATTCAAAATAGTAACAATTTTAGCAAGTACCTGTTTCTCTATCTCAGCAATTTGTTGCCGCTGCTGAGAAGGTGGAGTAATTTCAGCACCGAGTATAATATCACGTATCTCAGATTGTGTCAGTGCTGAAGTATTAACATTATTCTTCTTTGCATAATCAGACAATATGAGATCTCTTAGAGCAACTTCAACCTGCGCCAAACGAGATAATATTAGTTCTAGTCCAAATATTCAGCTACCATGACTCGTATTTCTATATAATGATAATGTGTAGATTGAAGACTGTTTACCTTCACCCATTGATCATCAGAAAGTGAAGGCCAGATGTGATGGGGCTCCGTGACGATTGTCTTATCCGGCTTGAGCAACATCTTCGCCTTCTCATTGTTCACATGTAAAGCACGCAGTATCAAAATGAGCCTGGAGAACGCTGTGTACGACGATATGCTCTTCAACCAATCATCGTATATATTGAACAAAACCATTTGTGGTTCTGATGCCTTCAGAATCAAATCACCAAATTTCTCGATTTTCAGACACGCCTGGAATGGAAGCTGCAGCTCACTTCCTTTTATGACGATATTGGGAAAATCAAGCAAGTGGACTTCAAGAGGATCCAACATGCCTTTACGAGTGACGATGATCTGTTTTGGCTGTTCTTCAACGGGTAATGAACGAACAAGAGCAGCCACTTCTTCTGCTGTTTTCCACTTAGCCAATTGACCAAGACGCTTTTGCCCTGCCCACACACTTGTGTGAATTACCTGCAAATCACGTATGAAACAAATGAATAAACAGACTAGCAACTAGAAAGCGTGCCCAAAACTAAATGCGATGGAAAGAACAAACCTTCAGAAACAGTTGCCCTGTGCGGGGATTAAATATGAAAATAGCACCATTAATTGGTTTTGTTGTGAGATTTCCTTCAAAAGTCTTGTGAATGGTCACACGGTACACATTCGTATCATCAACAAACCAAATAATCTGATTGCTGAAGATTTCTCCATAGTTCTGAGATGACAAGTATGGCTCAGTTGGCTCCGAAGAATACAACTGCAGTCCTTTCCTTATGCGCTCTCTTAGAACATATAAAGCTGGATTCGACTGCACAGTAAAAATTCAAGTTATCTGGCTTTAAATATAAATCACATATACACCTCAACCAGGCAAAAATCAATATTCCAATGCCATAGCCATATAATAAAATACCTTCATAATCTTATTCATAGCCTGAGCAAGCAGTGGCTTTGACCCAGGGAACCAATTCCCGAAAGCAGAGTGCAAGTTGTAAGCAAGATCTAATCCAATCATCACCCCTGCAATTATACATTGAAACAACCTTAGTCTATGCATAAAAAAACTACTCCCTCCTCAAAATAAGTGTCCACATTTTCTATTTTAGTTTTGTCCCAAAACAAGTACCTTCTAATTGTACCCTTAATTATGAGTAGGGAAATTCATTACTCCCTCTATTATTAAGGGTACATTTGTCATTTAGTTAAATAATAGGCAATCAATGATGTACCTGTTGGTGATGGATAGATAGACATGTTATCGGTGGTGTAGTCCATGAACTTGGCTCTAGTATAACGCTCGATATCATGAGAATCATAATCACCCCAACGAAGCTGAACGTCAATCCAGTATTTGTTACTTGCTTTCTGGTCAAAGACGTCCTTTGACTCGGCCACCAGGCTGGGCTTTGACATGGGCCATCTATGTGCAGCAAATAAGAGAATGTCAGCACAAGAGCTGTTCATTTTGTAACTCTTTCTTGGATGGATCGTTTCCTTCTGCACAGTCTCGATCTCCAATGCATCCAACTCCTGATCCAATACCTGGCAGAGATCCATCACGACACTCTCGTGGACCTTCTGCCACAAGTGGGCACGAAAGATCTGAATAAGAGAGATCTTCAGGGTGGGAATCTTCCCGTGCATGAATATTCCAGTCAAATCCAGTTGCACTTGGAAACCAACATAAACGTTTGCTCGGTTAATGGTAGGCGACCACCAAAGTGTGAACCTACGATTTGGAATTTGATTCAGCCCTGATCTCTGAGCATTTGTCAGCTTCTTGTACTTCATGGACTCCTCAAAACCTGAAGCTTTCTCCCAAAAGAGACCCTCCCAAGTTGGAAAACTGTAACACAACATTTTGGTAACGCAAAGTCAAAACAATGAAATTTTATCAAAAAAAAGCAAGAATAAATAAGAGTGAGCCATACTATGTTCCCTTGAATAATGTATGCTCCAAAATTCCTTCAACACCACCAAGTGCTTGGATAACGTCAGTTCGGTAATTATTCAAATTCCACAATTTACCATCGTGTCTCTGGTGAGTCCACCAAAATGGATTTTGTTTCAGAACCTGATACTGTTTGAAATCTGTTCTGACCCTCCATCCTTTGTCATATGCTAGTGTGTGTCGATCCTTCTGAAACAAGGTATTGATTCTTGGAATTCCACGATCCCATGAGTCCTAACATAAAGTTCAAACAACATTTAATATGCCTTCAATATATAATGGTGAACATATATTAATATATGTGAATAATACTCACTTCCAAGTCTTCAAGTGTTAAACGCCTGTTTTGTGACTGAGCTTCCTGCCTCTTCAGAGCATATTCTGCCCAAACACGTTGCGAATCAATGAACTCGCTCTCCCATGGCTGTAGAAAATAGAAAAGCAATCATGAGATGAACTGCCACATAAGATTGATGACATCTAACGATTTGGAGAATATGATACCTGTATATAACGATAAAGATTTGGAATCAATTGGTCTTCTTCATGACTCATACCACTCCTAAAGTGAGTTACCCCAACATCTGTCTGCTGACTGTAACGGAGATCACTCTGTGGAATCAATATGTGACCCATCGACAACATGCCAAGCCCTCCAATCTCCTTGGGTGTGTAGAAAATCACAGGAGGGAATCTATAAGCAGAATTTTATCAGATGTCACACACCAAAAAGGTCACCATAGAGTGTAGTAACAAATAAATTACCGACCACTTACCTGCTAGGCATTTTTGAATTTAACCCAATTTTGATACGTGTCTGGATTTTGTTTTCACATTTGACCAACAGATCTAAAAGCTCCTGTGTATGCACGGTTGCTTCACGAAAGTATGTCATTAGACCTGCAAGATAACAAAATAGTGTGGCTGAGAATAGGTGTCTGGTGTAGTTCTTCCTACTTACACGAGGAAAAGCATTGAAGAAAGCAAATAGAAGCATAAAAAATCTGCACCTATAAGAGCTGTATTCCATTTGTTAACGATTTTTGTGAACGTTGTAGATCCTGAACTCATAAGAATCTGCCTCACACGATTCTCAAACACTTTCATGTGTTCATCATCAACTCGTAAGAAAGCAACTGCTGTACGCTCTTTTGTTTGTTCATTCTGCAAGTTCCAAACTCCATCTCTCGTATTACTGAACGCCTCCTGAGTCATTCTTATTTTTGGCAATATACGAACCTCAAAACCACACCTGCATGTCATTTGCAAATACGTAATTATAATATAAAAGACACAATCCTCATTTGGATTATTGGATAAAACAAGAGGGGAAGAGTGGCGAAGAATCAAGAAACATACATGCTAAATAGCAGATTTGGATTGTCTTTGCTATAAACAGAAACAAAGCTGTTCTCCCACTCCAAAGTTGTGATACTCCGAGGAAGACGATTCTTCATATCCCAGAAAACACTTCTTCCAAGATTCACTGATATAGAAATACAAGATAAACAATGGGTCTCAGATGAAAATATTAGATATAACGAACCTACAATTTTGGTCCCCGTCTAGCGGCTAACTTAACGGGTTCTTCTAACGGCTGTTAGAGTGAGGGACCAAATCCGGTCGTTTTTGCATACCTCAATGGCGGAACTGTAATTTTTAAATTGTAGGGACCAAATGTATTATAAACAAGAAACCACAGGGACCAAAAGTGTAGTTTACTCTAAAATCCTTAGTGCATCTCAATTCTCAAATATAACATCAAGAAGTTTACCATCATGTTTCATGAGCCTCATTCTTGCATCTCTTGGCCAGCACTTCTTATTATTGTAACCAACCATATTCTCGTTGTTGGGATCAGGATGTTCAGTGAGATAACGCTGTATAAGATCTCGAGCCTCTTCATGGGTAAAACGGAATAGAATATGCACCTTGTCAATGTACCGAGAGTACAGACGTATCGGATGCCGTGTTTCAACTTTAGTGTCCCAGAAAGTAATGAACTCGTTGGGCATTTGTGGTGGGCCAGCAATTTCACTTGCACGTGTCAAACCAAGAAGTAAAAGATCCAACACCAATCCATAGTACTGTACCACAAAAGACGCAAACTGAAGGCCACGTATCAGCCCATATGAGTTCGTGTGACTCATATCTTTATAAGACAACACAACATTGTTCTTTGCCGTAACATAATCAGCAATATTGTGGTCAAGGACTAATCGTAAAAGCCTGCATAAGATTAAAAGAAAGTTTGTTTAGTTATCAGATAATTTAGCAGAAAGAACAAGTACCAAAGAGATCTTGGGCACCGACCTGTTAAGCATTGTCAAATCAATCTTCTCAAAGAACTTTTCAAACTTTGTCTGAAGCATCACCACACACTGGCCATCACCAGTGTCCCATATGCCTTGCAAATTGTTTATTCCCTGGCACCATTTATAAACCAAGAGTGGTGGGGGCTCTGAATCAGCAGGCTTGATCCAATTAGGAAAGAGATGACGCTTGTCACCTTCATACCATAAATATTGATCAAGATATGCATCTGTAATCTTCTCAAGAGGCTCAATCTCATAAACTGGAATCAAATAGCTGTATAAATCCATGAACTCGATGCCAACCTAAAAAAACAAAATCCCGCTTAGTTTGAACAAAGTTGGACAAGCCTGACCGAATATTAAGACAAAAGCATTCACACAAACGAAATTTAAAAACTTACTTCCTTAAAAGCACGTTGGGTGAGGAGATGACGTTTTATTCTTGATAATGCCTCATGTGGATTGTCATAAGCTTGTTCGATCAAGCCCAATTCTTCTCTTTGGAGCTGATTTAACCTCACGGCCACACTATAAGATTCCTTAAGCCTCTCAAGAGCAAGAATAAGAAGCTTGGTGTCGTGCTTGTAAGACAATGGAGGAAATGGTATGGGTGAAAACTTTCTAGACTCCAACCAATGCACTGTGGTGGTGTAGATGGCAACAGCTTCTTCTGGGGTGACATATGGACCATCTTTCAAGTAGTTATGCTGACGTTCCTGTAAGAAAACAAGAAAAAAAAGATGTGAAATTAGAGATTGCTCAAAAGCTTCTCATTAACAAATGTGCATACAGAAATTATACACACATATATATACCTGTTCTGCCTTCAGCCAAAGACGAGTCAATCTCCCCAAGTTCTTCCTACAGACAGTCTTATCAACTGTGGCACCTCTCCTTATACGTTCACGATTGTAGTGAGCAACATTTGTCCACCAATCAGCTTTTGACTTCACGTACCGGAGAATCATGTTTTCTATTGGAACCGGTAAACCAGGAACCTATGAAATACAAATGTTAAATGAAAATAATGGGCACTGAATACATTGCAAGTGCAAATGGTTTCACATGAAATTACCTTCCAGGGGATATTTGCCTTCCAACAACGCCATGCTTCACTTAAATGCTGCAAAATGGTTCTTGCCTTATTTTGCTTTATTCCCTCTGAAAGGTCATGACCAGGGGTTATTAGAAAAGCATGAAGTGATCAACGTTATGGATAACAAAACCATAATTACAATTAAACCTAGCAAGACAGTTAGACAGAAGATGCAAAAGAAAATTAAGCCGACAAAGTGGCTTATTATCAACCATAACACCGACAAATAATCCAATGTAAAATTTATACCAATGGACAAGTATCAGTCCAAATAAACTAATTCAATTATTTGCTAATGGAGACAAGTATTGATAATGATAGTTTTAGATGACGATAGGTATTGACAAGGCGGCAACTGATGTGACCATTACACTTGAAAGAAAAAGACAACTAAATGAGCAATTTGATGAGATGCAACTAAATTTAACAATTTTTCCAAATATATATACAAAAAATAGAACATGTAAAGCATGGGATGATTCAGAGATGACAAATTAGGGTTATCACCTGGCATGGCATCAAGAACGTCATGCATCACGGCAGCACGAAGCTCCAGATCGAAATGGCTTTCAACACGTTGTTTTGTAACAGTCTTAGCCACACCTTTCGAGTGTCGTCCCTCAAATTGGCGAGCAAGTAAATTTCCCAGCCACCTCTCTAGTAAGGGCACTATTCCACGAAGAAAAAACAACCACACTCTCCACATAGGTGCCCAGAAGCCACATCCAGGTCCTTTCCCAACTGGCCCAGTATTGAACCGGTAATAAATCAGATGCTTCAAATCCTTGCACATTCGAATTTGCCGCATGAGTCGGTACTTGTAACGGTACATACCAGTTAACTGCCCAACATGTGAAAAGGTATATTGCAGACCATCAGCCAACTGAAATGCATCTACATTCCCCAATCGGAACTGGATATTTGCATCAACGACAAGCTTTGTCAGACGCAAAATTTCACGGCAAAGATGGAAAGCATTTCCAAATCGTGACTTCTTACGCTCCTTGGTAGTAAGAGTCTTCACAGGCTTAAGATTGAAGTTATAGTCAAGGTGAAGGTAATTAAGATTTTTCCGATGAATCAACAGATTGAGCATGTTATACCCCTGCTTACAAACTTGTAGACCCGCTTCAGCCCAGTCAAGTTCTGTGGTCTGAAAAAACTTGGTAGCCTGGAGAGAACGGAACAAGTGCTTCTTCTTTTGAGCTTTAGGTGGTCTATGATGCAGCTCGTTCAAAACAAAACACTTCAGTAACTTCTGATAGCTAACCCGAACTTTCACTGGATATGAAGGAGGGCTGCAGAAAGAAAATCCACGGACTATAAGTAAGCAATAAAAAGCAACTGAAAATGAGAGTTCCAAAAATTAACCCATATCCCATACTGCAGTAGAGTTGGGTTCCGCCGTTCCGGTGAGAAGTTGAGGTTAACGTGAGAAGTGGTTATCAACCGTTGGATGAGAAATGGATGCACATTAGGATGAGATGCATCGAGATAAGATGCACCGGATCAATTCCCTCCTAAGCCGCAATTCATGGGAAGGCATTTGATTAAAAGTGATCAACGATTCAGATCCACTTCTCACGCTTCTCACATTAACCTCAACTTCTCACACGATCCTTCGCCTACTGCAGTAATAGGTTCGACAGTCGGGTCAAAAATATATAACAATATTAAAAGAAAGTAAACCATACCAGTGTTCCTTATACCACTCCGACACAAGAGGGATATCTTCAGCACGCCGCATCCGGCCAGATCTCATGTTAAAGGGACGAGGTGCAAATAACAGAGAAATACCAGCAGCTGTAGTGTCAGTGTACAATGGAGTACCACTAAGCAACGGCTCCACACCCTCTGGCAAACAGAAATCATCATCATCTTCATCATCCTCGTGAAGTTTCTTGTCACGTCGGTCTTTATTAACGGAAGTGATTGGGTGTATCAGGGGATCATAATAAAATGCAGGCAAATCAGGATCCTCTGTTTTTATATACATAACCATTGGTGTATGATATATACATAGCCTTACTTTCCTTGGCCTGTTGTTATATAGATGAGGGAAAGCAATCCTGTACTCAGTCCTCAAAGGAGAACGAATAATGAGTTTGTTGATATCATTGAACTCGTTCCAATCCTCATCACCTTTCTCCATGTCACGATACAAAGGTTCAAATTTGGGACCACCTACGAACAACAGAAGTTGCTTAAAATAAATTCACCGATAATAATCATAAAAAATAATGAACATAAGGTCAGATAGACACCTGGTATACACATATTAAGAGCTTTGGCCGTGAAAAATGACTCCATATCAAACAAGTAGAAATAATTGCGATCAATTAGATCAGAAAGCAGCTGTCCTGCTAATCGATGGAGTGTTGCCATGATAGGGAGTGAGAGATGCCATTTTCGATAACTTGGTCCATTAATAAGTTTGGTCTTCACAAGAGGTTTATGGTCATAGAACCAAGTATACACGGCAGAATCCTCTTCCTCATCCAACTCCAGTTGAATTGGTTCCAAAGGATCCACATCCAGAAGATTGTCAGCATAGTCCAATGGAGGCTCTTCATCATCAAAAGGAGGAAATCGCATTCTCTTGAAATGCCTTCGGTCTCTCTTCTCCCTTCGCATCATTATCCACATGGTACCCCACTGTATAAGTTCATTAAGATCAATTCCCTTCATCATATAAAAAAATATGTATTCTCTTTTCATTTCAATACAATGATATTACACTTATAATCAATGCCATACCTGTGCGAGATATATTGGTTCGACAACCCATGGAATCTCATTCACGAATGTAATGGCACCAGTAATGTGATATAGCACCTTCACATCTCGGACCTACGATGACAAAAATAGAATCATTCAGAAAAAAACAGTAGATAACGAGGCAATGAACAATATCAGGAAAAAGAGAGGTCAAGGTAACATGTAAAATATGAAAGAATCACAGTACCTGTTCCCAGGGCATAGGCATGTTCTCAAGAAGCTTGTAGACCGCATGAGGAACAAACTTAAGAGCGCCCAGATATACACGTTTATCATGCCGATACTTTTTAGATGACATATCACCATGATCCCTGTGAAAAACAGCAATTTACAAAATTAGATTACCCCAAAAGGATAAATTAGTAAATTGCAAGCAACAATTCACAAATAAGATGGTAACATGAAAGGGAAAATATGTAGATCTTGAGTGAACTAATAACAGAACAGGAACGTTAGAACATTTGATTTCTTCAGATGGTTATAAACCAAATAGTGAACAATGGGC
Organism: Saussurea involucrata; assembly: GCA_033807775.1. Taxonomy (NCBI): domain Eukaryota; kingdom Viridiplantae; phylum Streptophyta; class Magnoliopsida; order Asterales; family Asteraceae; genus Saussurea; species Saussurea involucrata. Next base: position 3,730,903 of record CM066317.1, read on the forward strand.
ATGTAATCCAACAGATCACCATACCGTCCTAAACTACTGCTCCAGAAATATAAGCGTAAAATAGTTAACAAATATAAGCATATAACTTAAACTTATCACCCACCAGGTTCTTCACATCTAAGAACAGGCCACTACAGGCTTCAGAATGTCATACAAAGGGAAGTATGCACCAAATAAATAGACGCATAGACAGCAAGCCTATATAGGAATCATTGTTCCGGTATTTCATTGAAAATAGTTGGAAATAGTACTGACAAAAGGATCAGATTCAAACGTAGAAATGAATTAGCAATTGTTGGACTTGCTATTTTATGTATCACCAACTTTCAAATTAACAAGTCAACCAGGCATGCATTTAACAAATAACTCCTAGGCATGTAGAGCTTTTGTTAAGCAAAACCTAAGGAAGGTCTATATCTAGTTGTAGGTGTGAGCAAACATAGAAACTGATCTAAGGTATCAGATTATCATGTATCAAAAAGAGCTTGATGAAATTTCAAATTGATCTACGCAACCAGCGGAAGCCTGTGTGCGCACTACAAGCATGAAAAGGATGATATTCTATCCCTAAACCAGAGGCGACTCCCTAAACATGGCTACTTCATTTACTTGACATAAAAAGCTTATACAAACATGACATGAAAAACTTCATAAAACTCAAAGGATGAAAAAAAACAAGACGAGCCTTTTCAGGAAAAAGAGGATGAAGTTGAATTTCGATATAATAAATAAAACTAATTATATCAGTAGAAGCAAAACTTCATAAAACTCAAAGAATCTCGTCTGATAGGAACTTGCAACCGCAGCAAAACTCCTTGTACTTTATTGCCCATGGTCAGCACACGTATCCATGTGAAGATTGTTTCGGTAGAACATGATAACAACACAAGGAATCGTAATCTTGATGATAAAAACAAACAAGATTGGAGCCAGTTCAGGTATCTGAAGTCCACAAACTACACTCAAAGCTAAAATTACTAGCAACTGATGTACCACTTTAAAATGTTCAAACAGACGCACGCACATCTTACTGAAACGTTAGGTCAAATAAAAAATCTAACCGCACAGCAGACAAACTCACCTGATAATCTTCCTAACATGTTCCGGCGGCATGTCTTCCTTCTGAGTCTCAACGAAGCCAAATTTCCGTTTATCTCCATACCGCTTCGAGTTCAACTGCATCCACTTTCTCGCCTTCTCTTCCAGCCTCGCCTCGGCTTCAGCCGGAGACGGCAAGACAGTGTAAGACGGTTGCGCAGCAGGTGGTGGCGGTATTGAGCCACCAGCACCTCCAGTCCCCGGAGGCGCTATCGGCGGTCCTCCTCCAGTTCCAGGAGGAGCAATCATACCATTGTTATTCCACATCTCTTGTCCGTTGCTGTTATTCCACATGATTCCTAAAACCTAACCATAAAACCCTAGAAATGGCAACGAAACCAGCCGACCTAATCTCTCGTGGAATTGTACGTGAGTGATGAACCAGTATTGAAAGATTGGATGAATGAAAATCAAGGAGGTGCTTCGAGAGGTTCAATGGCGGTTGCTAGGGTTTTGGATCTAACCCGAAACGGAGTGACACTCCCAGTCGAAATGAGAGAGCGAGGAGAAACGAGGGGTGTAGATAAAGAGGGTTAAGGCGGTCGCACCTGTCTACGTGACTGGCCCTAGTTGGGTATTTGGGTGGACTTATGGGGGGTGCGGCTAACCCAATCAGTGGGGCGGTAAACGAACCGAACGTTCAACGAATCGTTCGTGAACTGTTTGGCGGGAAGTTCGTTTATGTTCGTTTATTTATTAAATAAACGAATATGAACACGGTTTTTTGTTCGTTTAGTTAAATAAACGAACATGAACAATGGTCTCGTTCGTTCATTTATGTTCGTGAACGTTCGTTCGTTTACGTTCATTTATGTTCGTTCGTTTACGTTCATTTATGTTCGTTCGTTCATTTATGTTCATTCGTTTATGTTCATTTATGTTCGTTTGCGCCTATTTATATATATGAAATTAATATGTAAATGTAATTGTCAGGATCGAATCTTAACAAGATTAACAATACTTAGAATTCAGAATTAAAGAATCTGCGGAATAGAACTTTAATTCTCACAATCAATGAACAGAATATCAGAAAATACACAGTTGTTTGTATTCACTGTTTCGACTCACAAGATTAACAACCAAACCTCAATCTTGATGAACAGGCTCAATCAAGACGACTTCTACTTCTCTAGAAATAGGGTTCTTAAACCTTGAGGTTAATTCTCTCTAAAACACAATCGAATTTAGAATTTTCTCTTGTATCGTATTATTTTCCTCTTGTTTCCCTCTCCTTAATGGCTATCTATCAACAAATATATATACTGAATAATTACAAGATAACTATCAAAATAAGATTGATCTTCAGAATATTCTTTTAAGTATATCTTCAATCGTTCCATCTTTATCTCCTTCAATCTCGCATTCCATGTTCTGATCCCAAGCAGTATTAACTTCATTCTTCTCAAGCAGTACTAATAATCTTTCAGCAGTAGTAATGTTCGATATGCCCTAAGCAGTACTAACAGTTTTCGTAAGACATCAGCAGTACTAACTTTTGATCAGCAGCATTAATGATATTCCAGCAGTAGTAATATACCAGCAGTATTAACTTTGTTCAGCAGTATTAACCATGTACCAGCAGTAGTAACTTGTCTAGCAGTACTAATCATGTTCTTGCAGCATTAATGACTCAGCAGTACTAACCTTGAACTAGCAGTAGTATCTTTGTTCTGGCAGCACTAACATTGAACTAGCAGTACTAACTTGATCTGGCAGTAGTAATGTTGTTCTGGCAGTACTAACCATACTTAGCATATCTTCAGTTCCCAACAGTAATAACCCAATTTCTAAAAGGTTTAAAAGTTTTGTGGCTGGAATGAAAGAATTGAAAGTATTGTTGAGGGACTTGGTTGCAAAGTCTGAAAGTTATAAGTAGGGACCAAAACCCTAGGTATTGAATACTGATCATTCAATTTCAATCATGGTGTCGGCTGAGAAGAAATCGTGATAGAGGGCAGGTAGAGCGAACTCGGCAGCTAAATCGTGTGGAGCTCCGTTTTGGTAAGTAAATCCTTCTGTTATGCTGTCATTCTACCTCATAGCTCGTCGATAAATCAATTAGTGTTCAAATCTCTTGTTGTAAGCTGTGAACTGATGTTAAGAGAGTAATTGGGTCTAAACCCTAAAATTTAATGGGTAACGGATTAGGGTTGGCTCTGTTTGCAACCAAATTAGTATGGGAAAGTCACCTAATAATCTTGATTGAGAAAAGACCAGTAGAGAAATCCATAGATGTTAGTTTGTGGTATTCGAGTTTTGCCTGTAATCGTAGAAGTACCGGGACCCAAGGGTACCGGGAGTCGGGGACTCCCGGGACTAGGCAAGTACCGGGACTAGGCATGTACCGGGACTAGGAAGTACCGGGATTAGGCACATACCGAGACCAGAAGTCGTACCGGGACTTGGGGTCGAGTCCCGCAAGTGTTGCAGTTGGGCTGAGATGCCTACGGGCCGAGATCAAATGCTGGACCGCAGGTTGTTCGGGCCGAGAGTTTACTTAGGTCCTGTTGGGCTTAGAGTTAAGTTTTTGGGGCTTAATTCATTTAAAGGCCTAAACTAGATAGTAAGGCCCAGTTCGTAAGTGCTAGTTATAATTAATTATTTAAGGTTGGAACAAAGGAAAAGCCTAAGAAGCTTAAGTCAGTAGACACTGATTTAATTTGTTACGTTATGCTTTAGGTTTAAGAGCAAGTCGGAACGAAGCACGCGAGTAGGAAAGTAACTGCAATCAGGTGAGTTCCCTAACCCTTTTATGACGCGAAGTGATAAATGTTTCTTTTACTGAGCATGGTTTATTGACATGAAAAGTATGAAATGATATGCATGATTTTCCACGAATGATCTTATCTTAAATGAAAGGGATGTTTTAGCATGACACTATGAAGGATACGAGTTATGAAAAGCATATTTTACATGTTGCATGAACATATGTGTACACTATGTGGAGTCGGTCTGCACTGTGGGATCAAAGAGATGTTCTCGGGGTCTTAGGACTCTTGGTTATGTATGATAGACCGGTAGGGTGGAATTTGTTTTCATCCTATTCGGTAGAGGGGAATCTGCGGGGATTCCAAATGGCGTGAAGGGAGTCTGCTGGGCCCTGATCGCAATATGTTATGTGATCCACAACACAGTGCAGTACCATGTTTGATGATGTGTTATAGTTTACTTATAAATCTTTCAAATGTTTTCCAACTGTTTAAATATGTTGTTTTTGGAGGGAATTCACTAGACCTTTTGGTCTAACCCTCGCTTTCAAAACTAAACCATTTTCAGGTAAGCGCGTAACAGGTTCTTCCAGTAAGAACTAGGAAAGGAGATAAGAGAGGCTTGGAGCTTAGAGATGACTCCAGTTTCGGATTTGGTAGTTTCAGTTAGTGCTCGGCTGTGGAATGTAGAGACTTCCGCTGTCAATTTTGCCTAGTTTAGTTCACTTATGTTTAAAAAGACTAGTCTATTTATGTAATCTGAATGCTTATGTTATGTTATCGTATGTTTATGAAAATGGGACGTTATAAATGGTATCAGAGCCTTAGTTTAAGGGATTTAGGTGACCAATCGGGCCTAAACTTAAACTGTAAGATGAGGAACACAGCCGAGACATATGATTGCCTCTAGGAATGGTCACTATAAATGTGCTTAGGAATAAGGTGCCAAGGACAAGCGTGTAAGGTAAGTTTGGGATTACACCTGGCCAGTGTAATTACGAACTTACAGGTACATGTTCGTGCTTACAATACCTTACATATAGCTAATCTGTGGTGTCATGTCTAGCAAGAATTAATTTTCGGTTTCTTTCAGTCTAGTACAGTGACTAGGAGAACTTTGAGGGGCAAGACAGTAACGGGTGTTTCAAGAAATCTGAATGAGGAGGTCCTGAATGATGGGCCGATACAACCGTGCCAGACTGATCTTTACACTAGTACATGCTTAACCTACCTTACATGTTTATGTCGAGTTCCAGTACTTCAGGATGTCAGTATGATCCCTGAGGGGTAGACTGGGGCCCCTTGTTGGGGAGGTTTCATGAGAAGTCACTTATGTTGTGAGGTGTGTACACATCGTAGAAAAGAAACGTTGGATAGAGGGTTATGAGTCGTCTAGAGGTAGCTCTTCGTAGATTATGAGATAATGAATGTTGAGTTTGAGTAAGACTCCAGTCGGGAGAGTTCCAGTTCTAGGAATCATGGAATAGATCAGTCGGGGTGGTACGGAGGGACTGTGTCGAAATCTTGAAAGTATCAATGGAGCTTTAGATTCTTAATCGAGCTTTTCATTGGCTGGGAAAATGGAATAAGATGCCCATAGTGAAATGAAAACAGGTAGAAGTAGAAAGTGAGTTAGCTGATCAAAGCGTAATAGTAGGAAGTGGGGGAGTAGGTGAGATGTGGGAAGCGTGTTCAGCAAGTATTGCTTGACCGAAGGGACGACCCTTGGTCGTAAGTGGAGTATCAAGGATAAGTTGCGCGAGTAAAGCGGTTGGCCTTGTTAGTGTGAGTAGCCTTCTATTGCAAGTAGAGTCTCATGCATGGCGTTCTTCTACGTAACATGAAAATTGTCACGATTTAAATCAAATGTTTAAATATAAATTTCGATCGAAAATGAGTCCGAACGTGCATGCGTATGTTCAAAGAAAAAGTGATTTCATTCACATTGCATATTGAAATTTTGGGCTTGACTATTTGCAAAATATTCCACACTTTTAATGACAAGTTAAATTGTTACAAAATGGTCAAGAAAATGGTTACCTGCAATTCACTTGTACCAAAATGCCTATCGACCTTTTGATATCGTACAATTGAGTGGGAGAACCGACTGGTTTACTTTGTGTCAGTAATTCTTTCAGAATAGCCTCATACGAAAAGATTTTCATTCAACGTATTAATGTCGGATTAACATTGTACAGAAATGAGTAAGACTAAGGTTCACGGAAAGATGCATGCAAATGATTCTCGAATCGTTGTGCAAGGCGTTGAAGTTATAAAAGTGATGGGGTCATGCGTACCCAAATGCTTCCCAAACGTTGTTTATTTAAAATGATGAAATGTGTGAAAAGACCTATTTACTGTATTGTCATGCATGAAGGCTATGAACCCACCAGGTCGTAGAGTATTACGTCGTAAGCTAAGGAAGAACTCGGAGAGCGGGGAGGCGATTGGTCAAGTCAGGGGAAAACGTATGTAGTTTTGGTATATGTGTTTAAGAGGAGAGTTGGACCTTGGAAGAGTCGGGAATGGGTTTTAGTGTCAAGTGTATGAGGGTCTGTACTTTTGCTCAGTGACTGAGAACATAGTTGCCGAGGAGCGATGGTGTCCGGAGGAAGGACTAGGAGTCATCAAGGTATTGGCTTTGGCAACTCTTTATGGGTAGTGTTGTGGAGTAAGAATGAAAGGTCCACGGTGTGGGTCATGGGTAAGTTTCGAAATGGGGGCGACGGATTATGAAGTTAACTATGATGTGGAGGGAGGAATAGGTTCCGTAAGGAACTCATGTTAAAAGGATAGGTTAAGGAGGTAGCTAAGAGTTATCCTTTGTTGTGGAAGTCGGCAACGGTGTATGTTGACCGAGGCCGAAGACTCAAACCAATGAGTGTAAGTTTATAGAGTATCTTATAGAGGTGTTAAATTAGTAAGAGACTGTTGTTGTTGAATAGGCGATCTATTTACGAGGTGAAGAGGGTCCGTAGAAGGACAAGATGTGTAACACAAGCGGAGTGAGTGTAGACTATACAGTCAGTAAGAAAATGTGTCGTGTCCGAGAAAGGACTCGGGTCATAAAGAGCTAGCTAGGATGTTGTGTCTGAGCTAGGTGTGACTTGTGAGTCATAGTTCAACAAGTTGGGAGAGAACTAAGTAGCGAGACAGACTCGATTGTAGTATACGGGAGAATATGAAGGAAAGGGTGAATTGTGTACGAATGACCATGTGAGACTTGGTCGGTAGTGTGATGATAGGAGTGGTGAATGTACGAACGAATGGTAGCTTTAATTGCCAAGTTATATGTGTCAGACGGTGATATAGTAAGACGATGTTAGAAAGATGAAGGATTATAAGGAAGTCCTTTTTGGGATTTCGGGTAGAGTGTACGTTTTTAAATTCCAGTTCTTGAAGTACGTGGTTTGTAAGTCGGTGTTATTTTGACTGTTATCGGAATGGAATGTCAGGGCAGAATTGGGTGATTGCCCAGTTGTGAGACCAAGCTTCGTGGTTATGTATGTTGCTAATTATATCCTTGAAGGCAGAGTAAGTTTAAAGAAGATGATGAATAGATTAGTCAAACTGTAGTATAGTAGATGAGAAATCGTTAAAGAATGAAAATTGTTCCTTATGCGTGAGGGAATGATCCTAGAAGGAAATAGTTGAAAATTTTGATTATGTTTAAGGAATGACATGATGATGATTGTGGGTCGGAGTGGTAGTATGATCATTGGTTGATTTGAAGGGTCATGATAGAGGTATAAGCCCTTGGTTGGTTGATTAAAATTTTATAGATTTGTTAAGTAATGACGTTCATTTGTTATTGCAGGATGTGTTACAATTCTTGGGAAGGGGTTATTGAGATTAACACACTGATTATTAAAGAATTACTTAAGGTAAATCTAAGTGAGGAAGCCGGGTTGACGGTAGAGATATATATCTCGGTCTGATGGATGATCATAGTGGTTATGACTGAATGAGTTAAGTTAGTGACTTTGGGCGAAATGTTTAAACGAATTGGTCGTGCAGTGATTAAGATAGTGAGAATAGTATGGTGTGCCCATGGTTACTCCTTCCAGTGGAGTGAGGATAACCGGTGTTATGTTTTATATGAATGGACGAATGTGGCATCCCGAGAGGGACTGATGTGTTTCAGGATAGGTTAAATGTGAGTAGGTGAACACTTCGACGGTGGGCTTGGAGGTTCCTACTCTTAGTTATATATATATAAGTGTGGGTTGGTGACGTAGTGAGGATGTGAGGAATGTTTAACGAACGGTGGTCTAGGTGGTCAGAGGAATGGGACGTTACAAAGGGACGTGTTATTTACCTAGACGATGGTTGGGTGGTGCAAGGTTGTGTGTTGTGATTAGATGAAGGAACTCAGGAGTGGGAGTTATTGGGATGTACAGGGTTGGCCTTTTGCCAAACTGTCAAGTGAGTGTCTGTTTCCTAGAAATTGAATCTCGTTGTAGTGGGGGTTTTCCGTCGGGTTCCTCCTTAAGGGAAGTAAAGATGCTTGAGAAACCTTATTTAATCTCCTACCGTTAAGACTGCTCGAATAGGAACAGCAGGCAGCGAGTTAGAGCACCGTAAGAACTGAAGGGAATGCATCCAATGTTCCATGTTTCGAATGTAATGAAGTGTTGGCTGAGTCAGAAGTGGCAGTGCTTTGGGGAGGTGTCAGTTTTAGTGTGGGCTAGATAACCACATCTGTTCCAATGAGGAATTCCGGGGACGGAATTCTTTTAAGGGGGGAGTGTTGTAATAACCCAAATTCTAAAAGGTTTAAAAGTTTTGTGGCTGGAATGAAAGAATTGAAAGTATTGTTGAGGGACTTGGTTGCAAAGTCTGAAAGTTATAAGTAGGGACCAAAACCCTAGGTATTGAATACTGATCATTCAATTTCAATCATGGTGTCGGCTGAGAAGAAATCGCGATAGAGGGCGGGTAGAGCGAACTCGGCAGCTAAATCGTGTGGAGCTCCGTTTTGGTAAGTAAATCCTTCTGTTATGCTATCATTCTACCTCATAGCTCGTCGATAAATCAATTAGTGTTCAAATCTCTTGTTGTAAGCTGTGAACCGATGTTAAGAGAGTAATTGGGTCTAAACCCTAAAATTTAATGGGTAACGGATTAGGGTTGGCTCTGTTTGCAACCAAATTAGTATGGTAAAGTCACCTAATAATCTTGATTGAGAAAAGATCAGTAGAGAAATCCATAGATGTTAGTTTGTGGTATTCGAGTTTTGCCTGTAATCGTAGAAGTACCGGGACCCAAGGGCACCGGGAGTCTTAGTACCGGGACCCAAGGGCACCGGGAGTCTTAGTACCGGGACTCCCGGGACTAGGCAAGTATCGGGACTAGGCAAGTACCGGGACTAGGAAGTACCGGGATTAGGCACATACCGAGACCAGAAGTCGTACCGGGACTTGGGGTCGAGTCCCGCAAGTGTTGCAGTTGCGCTGAGATGCCTACGGGCCGAGATCAAATGCTGGACCGCAGGTTGTTTGGGCCGAGAGTTTACTTAGGTCCTGTTGGGCTTAGAGTTAAGTTTTTGGGGCTTAATTCATTTAAAGGCCTAAACTAGATAGTAAGGCCCAGTTCGTAAGTGCTAGTTATAATTAATTATTTAAGGTTGGAACAAAGGAAAAGCCTAAGAAGCTTAAGTCAGTAGACACTGATTTAATTTGTTACGTTATGCTTTAGGTTTAAGAGCAAGTCGGAACGAAGCACGCGAGTAGGAAAGTAACTGCAATCAGGTGAGTTCCCTAACCCTTTTATGACGCGAAGTGATAAATGTTTCTTTTACTGAGCATGGTTTATTGACATGAAAAGTATGAAATGATATGCATGATTTTCCACGAATGATCTTATCTTAAATGAAAGGGATGTTTTAGCATGACACTATGAAGGATACGAGTTATGAAAAGCATATTTTACATGTTGCATGAACATATGTGTACACTATGTGGAGTCGGTCTGCACTGTGGGATCAAAGAGAGGTTCTCGGGGTCTTAGGACTCTTGGTTATGTATGATAGACCGGTAGGGTGGAATTTGTTTTCATCCTATTCGGTAGAGGGGAATCCGCGGGGATTCCAAATGGCGTGAAGGGAGTCTGCTGGGGCCCTGATCGCAATATGTTATGTGATCCACAACACAGTGCAGTACCATGTTTGATGATGTGTTATAGTTTACTTATAAATCTTTCAAATGTTTTCCAACTGTTTAAATATGTTGTTTTTGGAGGGAATTCACTAGACCTTTTGGTCTAACCCTCGCTTTCAAAACTAAACCATTTTCAGGTAAGCGCGTAACACGTTCTTCCAGTAAGAACTAGGAAAGGAGATAAGAGAGGCTTGGAGCTTAGAGATGACTCCAGTTTCGGATTTGGTAGTTTCAGTTAGTGCTCGGTTGTGGAATGTAGAGACTTCCGCTGTCAATTTTGCCTAGTTTAGTTCACTGATGTTTAAAAAGACTAGTCTATTTATGTAATCTGAATGCTTATGTTATGTTATCGTATGTTTATGAAAATGGGACGTTACAGTAAAATCATCAAATAAATTGATCTTTTAAAATTTTGATTTTTTATACCACCTAAGTTAACCCAGTTTTTTCATTTTGTTAAAGTATTTTTTACGAACAAAATGATGAGTATGATGGTTGTAATTTTTGTTCATTTGGGTTCGTTCGTTTATGTTCATTTAAGTCCATTCGTTTACGTTCGTTTAACATCATATTGGTTTGTTCGTTTACATTCGTTTATGTTCATTTAGGTTCGTTCGTTTACGTTCGTTTACGTTCGTTTAACTCTTAATGAACGAACATAAACGAACACGAACAAACAAATTTTCTTAACGAACGAACATGAACACAAAAAAATTCGTTCGTTTACCGTTCATGTTCGTTTGTTTGTTCGGTTAAGTTAAACGAACGAACATGAACAAGCTTCCGTTCGTGTTCGTTCGGTTTGTTTACAGCCCTACCAATCAGGACTTCGAAAAAAATAGTTTTAGTTTTCTTAAACCACACTAGATACGTACCCGCGCGCGATGCGGCGCGAAGTACCTCAAATCTAAAGCCCAGAATTCGGAAAAAAATAATTTTGTTTCATGTTCATATTTATTCGCTTTTAAATCGCATATCAGTGTAACGTCCCAAAAATTACAAAAATTTTGAACTTTTAAAAATAATCATTTAATTGCATAAGACACCATTAATAATCCAAATAACCGTTTCGTTTGCAAATTTAAATAATAAACGTTCTCATTAAAACTAATCAGCGGAATTAAATTGTTTTTAAGTATAAATTAAATCTCATGACTGCAAAGAGCCCTTCGTACGCGCCAGTGTGTACCGTCACGCCTTGGAGCCACTAGTACCTGAAACCACAGTTTATAGGGAAAGGGTAAGCACGAAACTTAGTGAATTCAACACCACATACAACACAATTATATAACACTAACCCTAAAACAGGTAGATACACATAACCAAGCATGCAAATCTAAGAACGCATCCTAAACAAGCATACTCACACCAACCCACCTAAACAAGCATTCATCGGTCTCCCCGATGACACACGATAACCGTGCACGTATCCCTCGGTCCCACCGAGTTCCTACGCTACTCGTGTACACAATCCTCGGTCCCACCGAGTTTACACGACACCCAAGGTCCATACTAGACACAACACTATCTAGTACCACACAACAAGTAATACCACTTAGCACACGCGAGCTACAATAATGTAAATATAACCATAGTTCTACGTAGTGAGTGAACTCACCTCAAAAGCGATGTAGAAATCTCGAATAATCACACGAGCTAGCCAAATCCAAAATCACTTCTCGACACCTAAATAAGTACTATAAAGTGTCAACTCGAAGCCCGGGATCCTTAATTATAAACATAAGATTAAACGGGTGATATTTCGCCTTTTCGGCCTAAACAGCAGGTCTGTTCGGGACCTGCTTAGCCCCTTCTAGACCCACAATTCTAGAGATCACTTTTTACAAACCGATAGGTCTAGGTCTTAGCTTTCCAGGGACGTATTATAGAGATCACAATTCTAGAGATCACTTTGTGGTGTTTCGATGGCGACGAAAGAAAGAACAAGAGAAGGAAATGGAGACTTACCGATCAACGACGACCCAACAGCACTCCGACGGGATCCCGATCTCCGGCTCGTTCTCTCTCTCCCCCTCTCTCTCCCTCTCCGACAGCAAACGGTGGCGACGACGGTTTTGGGGTGGCACGACGGTGATCGCTAGAAGGAAGGGAGGGGCAGGGAACGAGATTAGGTTTTCCTTGCTGTTTGTTTCTTGCGAGAGTCGAAGCCAAACGAAAAGAGAAGGGGAGGGGGTCGGTTCCCTTATGGGCCGATCCCCATGCAACTTATGCAAAAAATACTCTTTTAGTCCCTCTCTTTCCAACTCTTGCGAAAGAAAATAAGTTAAACCAATTTAGCCCCTCATCCACAATTTCTTAACATTTTGGTCTATTCCGTCAATTCCCATTAATGCAAATTCGATAAGAGAAAGATAAATATTAAACAAATAGTTAAATAAGCACAATAAATCCATACCGGGACACGGGCTTTACAACTCTCCCCCGCTTGAATTAGACTTCGCCCTCGAAGTCTACGTCCGCAAATAGTTCCGGATAGTTCTCCCGCATCTCAGCCTCGGGTTCCCAAGTCCACTCGGAACCCTTTCGGTGCTTCCACTGGACCTTCACCAAGCCAATTACCTTGTTAAGCGAGGTCCTCGTCCTCCTGTCAATAATGGCAATCGGCTTTTCCACGTAGTTAAGCCGCTCGTCAATCTGAATATCCTCAAGAGGAATCACCGCAGACTCATCCACCACACACTTCCGCAACTGAGACACATGGAATGTGTTGTGGATCAAGCTTAGCTCGTCCGGTAACTCTAAGCGATAAGCTATCTTTCCCACTCGCGCCTAAAACCCTGGTTGCAAACTCTAATTCGTAATCTTATCGCGTAAACCGTTTTTATAAAGTTATCATTTTATGTGGTGATATCGGTTCTGCCCCTGTTTTGTTTCGTTCATAACTTTTCCGTCGTAACTCGGTTTGAGACGAATCTGGTGCCCACGGTTCACATTCTGTGTCGGGTATATTTTTCGTGTTTCGGCGAAAGCCTGGTTCGGTCTCTAGCTAAGTGCAAAATAGCCATTTTTACAGCAGGTCCGAATCTGCCGGAATGACGTTTCAGTTTTAGAAAAATCATATAAAATCGTAGGAAAATCGTTAGAACGCGTATAATACGTCCCTGGAAAGCTAAGACCTAGACCTATCGGTTTGTAAAAAGTGATCTCTAGAATTGTGGGTCTAGAAGGGGCTAAGCAGGTCCCGAACAGACCTGCAGTTTAGGCCGAAAAGGCGAAATATCACCCGTTTAATCTTATGTTTATAATTAAGGATCCCGGGCTTCGAGTTGACACTTTATAGTACTTATTTATGTGTCGAGAAGTGATTTTGGAGTTGGTTAGCTCGTGTGATCGTTCGAGATTTCTACATCGCTTTTGAGGTGAGTTCACTCACTACGTAGAACTATGGTTATATTTACATTACTGTAGCTCGCGTGTGCTAAGTGGTATTACTTGTTGTGTGGTACTAGATAGTGTTGTGTCTAGTATGGACCTTGGGTGTCGTGTAAACTCGGTGGGACCGAGGATTGTGTACACGAGTGGCGTAGGAACTCGGTGGGACCGAGGGATACGTGCACGGTTATCGTGTGTCATCGGGGAGACCGATGAATGCTTGTTTAGGCGGGTTGGTGTGAGTATGCTTGCTTAGGATGCGTTCTTAGATTTTCATGCTTGGTTATGTGTATCTACCTATTTTAGGGGTAGTGTTATATAATTGTGTTGTATGTGGTGTTGAATTCACTAAGTTTCGTGCTTACCCTTTCCCTATAAACTGTGGTTTCAGGTACTAGTGGCTCCAAGGCGTGACGATACACACTGCGTGTACGAAGGGCTCTTTGCAGTCATGAGATTTAATTTATACTTAAAAACAATTTAATTTCGCAATTTAGTTTTAATGAGAACGTTTATTATTTAAATTTGCAAACGAAACGGTTATTTGGATTATTAATGGTGTCTTATGCAATTAAATGAGGTGAAACGGCAGGAGGTGGACCAGATGGAGGGGTGGGTATGGGATCTAATTGGAGTGAGTCCAATGAGATGGAGATATCAGTGAAGAAGGAAGTAGAGGGGATGAATGTGTCTTGAAATTTGGACACTGTTGAGAAGGGAAGATGTTCCCAGAATGTGACATGATGGGATATACGAAGTCTCATAGAGACTGGATCCCAACAACGATAACCTTTGTGTTCAATTCCATAGCCAAGAAAGCAACATAATCGAGAACGAGGTTCGAGTTTGGTGTGTTCATGAGATTGCAACTAAACAAAACATGCACAACCCCATACTTTCAGGAGTGCATATGCAGGGGAGACCCCATGGAGTACTTCATAAGGATACTTTTGATTGAGGATGGGGGTCGGGTGTCGGTTGATGGTGTAAACATCCGTGAAGGCAGCTTCACCCCAAAAACGTTCTGGATATTTCGTTGAGATTAATAGAGTACGAACAGTGTCGAGGATATGGCGATGGTTACGTTCTGCACGACCATTTTGCGGAGAGGTGTAACATCCTAAGTTTTGATATTATTATTTTAATAAGATTTAGAATGTATTTGTATTTAGAGTAACCTTGAATTATATGGAGTATTATAATTCAATTTAAGGTTAAAAATACATATGTTGAAAGTTTAAAGATTTCTTTTGAGAATATTAAACTTAAGGGTATTGTTATGAGTTTTATTTATGTATGAGGTGTGTTATGTTATTCCTTTAAAGTTTGAGGATTGAAGTGTCATTCTCCTAAAGTTGGGGGTTTGTTTGGTAAATAGTTTAGTGACTCATGCAATTAAATGAGAGGTGTCAACTAACTAAGCCATTACAAACTAAGAATGAGTGTATGAGTTGTGTTGGTGTGTGTATTCGGTTGAAGAGAAAGAGAACTGAGAGATCAAGATAGAGAAGTCGAGAAAGAGAAGGAGAACAGCCAGAAATCAGCTAATCTTGTGTATTATTGAAGACATCAAAAGGTAAACTATTCTAATTTTCATGTTCATAATTGTTAAGATAAGTTTAGAGATGGGTTGTTATGATTTATAGATGTTTTGGGGAGTTTGAATACATGAGTAGGTTTGGTTTATAACCTTAAGTATATCTGCATAGTATCAGAAACAAACATAGAGTAAAACTGCAAATTCTGGGTTTAAAATTGAACAGAGTGGACTGAGACTTGGATGAACATCATCGAAGTCGCAACCTTGAGTTACGACATTCATAGTTGTCGCAGTGGGCAGTTGCGACTTGATAGTGGAGTCGCAATAGACCGTTGCGACTTGGAGTTGGAGTCGCAACCGTTGATTGCGACTTGGTACTGTAGTCGCAACCGTGGACTGCGACTTGAGGTGGAATCGCAATGGTGAGTTGCGACTTGAGATGGAATCGCAACAGTGGACTGCGACTTCAGTCCATTGCGACTTGAGATGTAATTTTTAGAAAGTAAGGATTTTCAGTTGTAGAGGGTTCTGTTTTGGAAAATTAATATCAGTATATGTAAACTGAATAATACAGTAAGCTGTGGTAGTGAAGAAAGGAGCCTTACGAGTTAAAAAGGGACTAAAAGGAGTGATAACGCATCAGGTGAGTTTATTCAACTCTCTTTAAAAATTCAGTAATTAATCTTGAATTATATGCTTTATATATATGCATGAATATGTTTTATGTGGATTGGATTAAATTAGAGATAAGCCAAGAAGGCGATTAAAGGTTGTGTTATGTGGATTCCCATGCTAAAACTTCTAAGATGAGTTATCTATGAAGTTGATGAACTAGTATTTATTATTAATCTTGCATGCTAAGTTTGATTATCTACTACATGAAATTACTATGTGGTTATGAACTCTAAATATGATTTGAAGCTTTATTGAGATAAACTATAAAAGTCCATCCATGAGTTCAAAGATATAGATTAACAACTGATATATATTAACTCTCGTGTTAAATTACTATGAGGGGATAGTTAAGAAGTTGATGAACAGGAATTATTCATATTCCTTATAATGAGCAGGATTATCTGTTATATGCAACATGTTAGATGATTATGAACTCTAAATGTGATTGAAAAGCCAAATTGAGATATATTATAAAGGCCTATCTATGAGTTCGAAAATATAAATAACTATTGAGATGGTGATCATCATATCAGGTTTCAGAGAAGGGGTAATAAAGAGATTGAGATGTGGAGTAATAATATTCTTTATTTTATATATAGAATATGTTTAGAGAAATGATACATTCTATGCTGGACGCATATAGTAGTATCGATTGTATTATATTATATGATTATGTGCTTTTACTAAAATAGGCATCCGGTCACCGAGGGCACTTGGGTACGGTATAATGGGAACCGATTACTCGCCATAGACCAAAGGGGTGTAATTTTAGTAATTGGGTGAACCTCGAACCATCGTGAGTCCCGATTGAGTATCGCGATATTATAATCCCATTGGGACCATTGATGCAGAGGTGGAATGTGGAATAGGCAGATTTTGATTTGTAATTCCCATTTCGATTTATGGAAGATCAGAGATTTCCATTGTTTCGGGAAGATCGGAGATTTCCCTGTGATGAGAGGAAGATTAGAGATAGGCATAGTGTAATTTGTAATCTCTACTTCCTGATTAAGAAATAGGCAAGTTTTGACTTGTAATTTCTTGTGTGTGAATATTGGTTGTGAATCTGGAATGATTCAGAGTTAACTCTTATTTTGTTGTTACAATTAAATGAGTTAGTCGTAGGAATGGGACTGGGGTAGATTCCCCGATTTGGAAAGGAGTTGTCGTACGGTAAGATGGGTGAGAACAGGTTTGAGTTATCTGTTCATGTTTTAATTATTAAATTTTATTTTGATTTGAGTATTCTCACTAGGCGAAAGCCTAATGTTTCAAGTTGAATCTTCTTACCAGGTACAAGCTCCGGGAAGTAGCGGGAATGAGAGAAGAGAACTTTTGGAGAGATTCAGACTTAGAGATAACAACAGATCTAGATATACTTTGAAGTATTTGGGACAGTTGTTTAGATAACTCGATTAATCTGATTGTTATGAGGTGATTAGATTAATAAGTTATTTGAGTAATGTCAGTTGTATATAAAAACCTTACATTTGATCCTCAGGTTATATAAGTTTGAAAATTTTGATCATAACTGGTGGAAATTTCAAGGTTTAAATTGACTCCGTTTTTAGGGTGTTTCAGTATGGTATCAGAGCACTAGTTTAAGCGAACTAAGTATGCTGATGAGATACTTAGACTTAAGCTGAGACGTAGTAGGTTATGATATGTGAGATATGGGTAGAAGTGTTAAGACGGGATAGTCTTAGAGTTAACGGAAATACGTGAAATTAGTGCTATGACAATGATAATGGGGATTCTCCTGTATGATATGTTCACAATTACAATTAGCTACTGTTATTATGAATACATTGTTACACGAGCATGTCTATTTCTGAATTGTTACAATGACTAACGATCGGTAAAGTACGTTGTTGTATGTATGTAAGTGCATAATCATTTCGCATGGTTATCTCTATAAGTTATAGTAAAGTGATGGTGAATTTGTCACCAAGGTCCTTTAAGGGACATATCAGTATATGATTGGAGTTTTGAAGGACAACCTAGAAATTGGTGGGACTCATGAAAGTCTGCCAAAGCAATCTTTAATAGGTGATTTGATAGGTGCAGAGATAGAGTATGAGATGATTGGTTAATACAGAATTACTATCACATGGTTGAGTATGGGAGCCATGGAATGCAGATGTAGCAATTATTATAAGGCCGAGAGGGCGATTTCGGGTCGAAAGTAAAGTGTCAACGATAAATTATGAAAGTAAAACGATTGACCTTGTTTGAGTAAATAGCCTTCATTGCGAGTGAATTTTGTGCATGATGTTTTAGTGTGTGTTACATGAGTTATCTTGATTTCAAATCAAATGCATAAATAACAGTTTTATTCAAGGATGAGTTAGTATGTGCAAGTATGTATTTGAAGAAAAGGGGCAATTTCAATTACGCTGCCTAACGAAATTTTGGGGCTTAGCAACTTGCAAAATACTTCATACTTTACATAAAAAGTTGTATGATAGCAAATAGGTCAAGAAAGTGTTGATCAGTAAACTTTTTATAAACAACAAAGGTATTGATTTGATGATATCATATAAAAGAGTGTGAGAAACGACTAGTTTACTCTATGTCAGTAAATTTTAAACTTTTGTCGTGTGAAAAGATTTTCATTTAAGGTATTACTGTTGTAACAACATTTTTGATTGAGTTTTACGTAAATTTATAGACAAACGGTTTTGAGACTGTTGTGTAGTACATGGGAGTTATGAAAATGATTTGGGGCGTGTGTGCTCATGTTGTTTTGAATGTTATTTATTTAAATGAGAAAAGTGTGGATTGAGTTAATTATTATATTTGTCATGCATGAAGGCTATGAACTCGCTAGATCGTAGGGTATTACGCTATAAACTAAGAAAGAACTCCAAGAGAGGAGAGGTGTTGGATAAACCTTGGGAGAAAGTTTGTGGTTTTGGTAATCGTATTCAAATGAGAGATGAACAGTGAGAAAGTCGAAAGTAAACTTTAGTAACATCAATACGAGGGTCTGTATCTTTGTTCGGTGATTAGTAATACAATTGCCGAGTGTCGGGCATGTCTGGAGGAAGAATTAGGTTCAGGGTTAAGGAAGTATTGAGATGTCAAGTTTTGACCTTGAAGGCGAGAGTTGTAAGGTGTACGAGGCCTTTTGTGTGTCACTGGGTGCGGTCTGGATGCGTTCCGCGTATGCCCGTGCAGGTAGTAGCAAAACCGTGAACGATACCGGTATGTTGTTATGCAGAAGGTATGCGCAAAGTGGGTATTAGTGTGTGTGACACAATTGGGGGAATTTTGAGTTTGATTAATTATAACCTAAGTGAAAGTTATGTGGTCGAAGCATGTTTTTGGTATTTTGTGGTTGTATAATAATTTTTGTCGTATTACATTTTGAAAATGTGAAGGTTTTGAGAGTGATAAACTTTTCTTTTGAAGTCAATGGCCAATTAAAGGATTAATAAGGTTAAGATCTTGAGTAAAGAGGAAATTTTGATTTACGTAATCGTGTGAGTGACACGTGTTTGACCAAACGTTTGTTTTGACCTTAAAGGCCTGATTAATATACAAATGAGTCTTTTGAATATTTGTCAGTTTAATGATTCGAGATGGAGTATTGAATGGGTTGTATGCTTAACTGCATTGTATTTGAACCGGTGACAGTTTAAGTGTTGGCCTTAGGTGTAAAGACTGTTTGATATTTTACTTAGTATCTTTGGAACTAATGAACCTGGGCAGATTATATACATTGTGGAGTATGAAAAGAGTTGCGTGTACTTGCAAATGATTTGACTTCATTGGGAAAGTAGCAATGAAGGGGTCGTAAGATTATCACATCTCGGAGCGTATGTTGCATAATGTGAGTTAGATGTATTTGTTTGCGTGAGTGATATTGATAAATAATCGTTAGATCCTTTGAGTAGATGACTCGGTTTTGGATTCAGTTAAGTCTTGAGGACTTTGACCCGATTTGATAAGCTTGGCGTAGGCTTGGGGTTGAACTTGCATAATCGGTATTAAAAATTTAAGTTTATATAACGTGAATGCATTGTTTATCCTTTT
The DNA here is from genome assembly GCA_033807775.1 of Saussurea involucrata. Lineage (NCBI taxonomy): Eukaryota > Viridiplantae > Streptophyta > Magnoliopsida > Asterales > Asteraceae > Saussurea > Saussurea involucrata. The sequence goes on from CM066317.1 coordinate 3,750,513, forward strand.
GGAATTTTGTATGAATGTTAAGTTTAAATCAGAAACTTAAAAGTTGAAGGATCACCTTGTGGGATTGTTAGAACAGTGAAGGACTGTTGCTTTTAGATAAGTGTTTACTTACGATGTGGAAGATTTATAAAAGATGAAATACTGGAGATAAACAAAAGGGAATGTATAGATTGTGTTGATCTGTGAGGAATTGTACCCTGTCTATGCAACATATTGGAATCACAAAGAGCTAGTAAGAACGAATAAGTTCAAGGTTAATTAGAAAGTCGTGAGTAGTAGTTCAACTAAAGTTGGGGAGAATATATTTAGTAATATAGACCTGTGTATTTAGACGAGAAAATGGGATTGTAAAATTAAATATGTACGAATGACTATGAGAGACATGGTCTGTGGTAAATGTTATGGGTGGAGAATGTATGAACGAGTAGTGGCATTAATTGCCAAGATACATGTGTCATCTAGTATGAGACGTGATATTAGAAAGAGGAAGTATCCGAGTGGAAGTTTTGGGAAATTCCGGTTGGAAAGTATTATTCGTTAATAAAGATTGATAGAACATGTGGTTTGTAAGATAACTTGGTGATATGGCTTATATCGAAGTAGAAGGTCGGAGCAGTGGTGAGTGTATCCAAATAAATTTTGATGGTATGAGTTGCCAGTTAAGTTGTAATTTGAATCACTGGAAGTTTAATAAAGATGATGAGTATGTAGGTCAATGTGGTGTAGCGAAGGCAAGATTGTTAAGGAATATAAATTGCTCCTTATGGGTGAAAGAATTGTACGAGAAATTATTAGTTAAAGATCTAAGAATGGTAATAACTTCGATCGGTAATGTCATTTCAAAATAACTTGGTTGAATATTTGAAGTTAGAGATCTTAGTGAAACTGTTTAATTATGTTTTGTAAGGAAGTAATAGCATTCTATATTGAAGAAATGTGTAAGTCATGGAAATAATAATGGAATGCCGTGGTTGTTGAAATATTTAATAGTAACATGTATGCTTAATTTACAGTGTACGTAAACTTTCAGGTAGAACATGTTAATGTTATTTTGAGACCTGGAGAGTGAGTTGTGATAATGATGCGGTGTGGAAGAACCAGAGGTAATTTTTGGAAGGATCGATTAGAAAGCTACGTAATGGTAATGAGATAGCTATGTTGAAAGTACAGTGGAAACACCATAGAGGTACTAATGTAACTTTAGAGTCGGAAGAGAGTATGAGGGATAGGTATCCTCATTTGTTTACCTGACTTTGATTTCGGGGACGAAATCATTTTCAAGTTGGGGAATATTGTAACATCCTAAGTTTTGATATTATTATTTTAATAAGATTTATAATGTATTTGTATTTAGAGTAACCTTGAATTATATGGAGTATTATAATTCAATTTAAGGTTAAAAATACATATGTTGAAAGTTTAAAGATTTCTTTTGAGAATATTAAACTTAAGGGTATTGTTATGAGTTTTATTTATGTATGAGGTGTGTTATGTTATTCCTTTAAAGTTTTAGGATTGAAGTGTCATTCTCCTAAAGTTGGGGGTTTGTTTGGTAAATAGTTTAGTGACTCATGCAATTAAATGAGAGGTGTCAACTAACTAAGCCATTACAAACTAAGAATGAGTGTATGAGTTGTGTTGGTGTGTGTATTCGGTTGAAGAGAAAGAGAACTGAGAGATCAAGATAGAGAAGTCGAGAAAGAGAAGGAGAATAGCCAGAAATCAGCTAATCTTGTGTATTATTGAAGACATCAAAAGGTAAACTATTCTAATTTTCATGTTCATAATTGTTAAGATAAGTTTAGAGATGGGTTGTTATGATTTATAGATGTTTTGGGGAGTTTGAATACATGAGTAGGTTTGGTTTATAACCTTAAGTATATCTGCATAGTATCAGAAACAAACATAGAGTAAAACTGCAAATTCTGGGTTTAAAATTGAACAGAGTGGACTGAGACTTGGATGAACATCATCGAAGTCGCAACCTTGAGTTACGACATTCATAGTTGTCGCAGTGGGCAGTTGCGACTTGATAGTGGAGTCGCAATAGACCGTTGCGACTTGGAGTTGGAGTCGCAACCGTTGATTGCGACTTGGTACTGTAGTCGCAACCGTGGACTGCGACTTGAGGTGGAATCGCAATGGTGAGTTGCGACTTGAGATGGAATCGCAACAGTGGACTGCGACTTCAGTCCATTGCGACTTGAGATGTAATTTTTAGAAAGTAAGGATTTTCAGTTGTAGAGGGTTCTGTTTTGGAAAATTAATATCAGTATATGTAAACTGAATAATACAGTAAGCTGTGGTAGTGAAGAAAGGAGCCTTACGAGTTAAAAAGGGACTAAAAGGAGTGATAACGCATCAGGTGAGTTTATTCAACTCTCTTTAAAAATTCAGTAATTAATCTTGAATTATATGCTTTATATATATGCATGAATATGTTTTATGTGGATTGGATTAAATTAGAGATAAGCCAAGAAGGCAATTAAAGGTTGTGTTATGTGGATTCCCATGCTAAAACTTCTAAGATGAGTTATCTATGAAGTTGATGAACTAGTATTTATTATTAATCTTGCATGCTAAGTTTGATTATCTACTACATGAAATTACTATGTGGTTATGAACTCTAAATATGATTTGAAGCTTTATTGAGATAAACTATAAAAGTCCATCCATGAGTTCAAAGATATAGATTAACAACTGATATATATTAACTCTCGTGTTAAATTACTATGAGGGGATAGTTAAGAAGTTGATGAACAGGAATTATTCATATTCCTTATAATGAGCAGGATTATCTGTTATATGCAACATGTTAGATGATTATGAACTCTAAATGTGATTGAAAAGCCAAATTGAGATATATTATAAAGGCCTATCTATGAGTTCGAAAATATAAATAACTATTGAGATGGTGATCATCATATCAGGTTTCAGAGAAGGGGTAATAAAGAGATTGAGATGTGGAGTAATAATATTCTTTATTTTATATATAGAATATGTTTAGAGAAATGATACATTCTATGCTGGACGCATATAGTAGTATCGATTGTATTATATTATATGATTATGTGCTTTTACTAAAATAGGCATCCGGTCACCGAGGGCACTTGGGTACGGTATAATGGGAACCGATTACTCGCCATAGACCAAAGGGGTGTAATTTTAGTAATTGGGTGAACCTCGAACCATCGTGAGTCCCGATTGAGTATCGCGATATTATAATCCCATTGGGACCATTGATGCAGAGGTGGAATGTGGAATAGGCAGATTTTGATTTGTAATTCCCATTTCGATTTGTGGAAGATCAGAGATTTCCATTGTTTCGGGAAGATCGGAGATTTCCCTGTGATGAGAGGAAGATTAGAGATAGGCATAGTGTAATTTGTAATCTCTACTTCCTGATTAAGAAATAGGCAAGTTTTGACTTGTAATTTCTTGTGTGTGAATATTGGTTGTGAATCTGGAATGATTCAGAGTTAACTCTTATTTTGTTGTTACAATTAAATGAGTTAGTCGTAGGAATGGGACTGGGGTAGATTCCCCGATTTGGAAAGGAGTTGTCGTACGGTAAGATGGGTGAGAACAGGTTTGAGTTATCTGTTCATGTTTTAATTATTAAATTTTATTTTGATTTGAGTATTCTCACTAGGCGAAATCTTAAAATGTTTCAAGTTGAATCTTCTTACCAGGTACAAGCTCCGGGAAGTAGCGGGAATGAGAGAAGAGAACTTTTGGAGAGATTCAGACTTAGAGATAACAACAGATCTAGATATACTTTGAAGTATTTGGGACAGTTGTTTAGATAACTCGATTAATCTGATTGTTATGAGGTGATTAGATTAATAAGTTATTTGAGTAATGTCAGTTGTATATAAAAACCTTACATTTGATCCTCAGGTTATATAAGTTTGAAAATTTTGATCATAACTGGTGGAAATTTCAAGGTTTAAATTGACTCCGTTTTTAGGGTGTTTCAAGAGGTGTCTGGACAGGAGTATTGAGAAAGAGTACCCTGAGATTGAAGAAAAGATAGGAGAGAAGATTCTTTGTATTCCATATCATTATCTGCTCGAAAAATCTTTATAGGCTTGGAAAACTGGGTTAGAATCATACGGGCAAAGGTAATATATATTTGAGGTAGCTCTGAGCGGTGTTTCATGAGATATATCCATGTAAAACGTGTGTAATCATCGATAAAGATAACAAAATATCGAGTACCTCCCATGGATGGGTGCGGTGCGGGTCCCCACACATCAGAGTGAATAAGATCAAAAGAAGAAGCAGATTTAAATTCGTTTATTTGAAAAGGTAAAACATGATGTTTGCCAAGTTGACAATATAAACAAGAAACGTTTTCAAAAGAAGCGTTTCCTAACAATCCTGAACTAGCTAACAATTTTAATCTAGCTAATGATAAATGTCCTAGGCACGCATGCCATAATTCAAATGAAGGAGTACTGGAAACAGAAGCAACAAAATTGATGAACGTAAGGGAAAACGAAGGTAGACCACTTCAATCATCCGACCAACTTTACGGCCTACTCCAAGGATCTGCTTGGTCTTTGGATCCTGCACAACACAACCAGAGGGATGGAAAAGAACAATTAGACCGGATTCCATAAGCTGAGTGATTGAAATCAGGCTCGGAGATAGGTTAGGAATATGAAGCACATCAGGTAATTGTATATTAGGAGTAGATACAGTCCCACTGAAGGATACAGGCAAGCGTGTATCATCAGCAGTACGGACTGATGAGAAGATTCTGGAAGTTTGCTTAGAGACAAATCCGTCAGCCTTAGGTGTCATATGATTACAACATCCAGAGTCGAATTGCCAAGGGTTACCGATGCAGATGTGTTGCACTGAGAATTCATACCCATTGAACCTGTCATGAGTTGCTCCATAAGCTATTGGTTTCGGCGCATGAGTTCCATAAGATCAGGCGATGAGTTGTTGTGTAGTGCTTGAACTGCAGACGTAGGGGTATCCTGAGTGATTGATCCAGCAACAGATTGAGTTCGGAGCTGTTGTCTCTGATTACCTGAGTTCCTAGGATGCTTTGGACAATTAGACCCATAGGATGTGTGTTCCCACACCAACGACATTTTTGAAATGGGCAGTTGAGGAGAAGATGAGATGTAGAGTGACAGAACGTGCACTCACTATTGTTCCCCTTTCGTGCCGATTTTGACTGTTCATTGTTGTTCCACTTACCTTTAGGCTTGCCTGAGTTCGATGTATAGAGCACAGTATCCGAGGGCAAGGGAAAACGCTGTTGGAGACGAGTTTCTTCACTCAGTAGTTCCGTGATAGCCTCTTCAAGAGTAGGTAGTGGATGCATGTGTAGTAGCGAGGCACGAACATTCTCAAAGTGATCAGTGAGTCCCATCAGTATAGTGATCAAATGCAGTTGGCTAAAATAGGTTGTAAACTGTCGAGCTGTGTCATCAAAGATTTGAGGTGCCCCCAATCTCAAGTGATCCCTAAGAGCTTGCATCTCAGAGATATATGAGTTAATGGACTGATCAGGCAGTTGCCTTTTGGTCTGAAAAGTAGTCCACAACTGATACTGATGTGAGAGACCTGTAGATGTGTACCTTTTTGCAAGGAAATCCCACGGACCTTTTGCTGTGGTATATCCAAGGAATTGCTGATTGATCTCAGCAGTTGTGGATGCGTTGACGAATCCCAGGATGCGAGCATTCATGATATCCCAATCATTCATGCGTTTTGCAAAGTCAATCACACTTTCATTTTCGTCTTGAACATGAATTTTAGAAGCACCAGTGACATAGGTATATAGCCCATGAGACTTGAGGAGAATGGTCATATAATGATGCCACAGAATGTAGTTATTCCCATTGAGAACAACTGAGATAGGATTGGAGTGACTAGGATTGAGAGCCATCTGACAGATGAGGAGTTTCCTGTATTAGTGATCCAGAACAAAAAAATGGAACAGGAACCGAAAAAGAGAGTTCCGGAGTTGAGATTTCCGAAAATGAGAACCGGAATTGAGAGAGCCGAATCAAGGAGTCCGGAATTGATACCGGAAGTGGGGAGATCCGGAATCAAGCACCGAAAGGTGGTGAACCAAAATTAAGTTCCGGAAGGTGAGATTTCCGGAATTAATATCGGAAGTGTGCAGGATCCGGAAGTGAGTTCCGGAATTATGAGGAACCGGAATTAAGTTCCGGAAATTCGAGAGACCCGGAATTAGAAACGAAATAGGCAGGATCCGGAATTCGTGAGGATCCAGAACTTCGAGAGAACCGGAATTTCGCAAGATCCGGAATTGAGAGATCCGGAGTTTGGGCGATTCTGAATTAGGGTATCCGGCGTTTTCGAACAACGACGAACAGGGAGTCTAAAATCGAACAAAAAGAAAACAAAGAACAGGAATCGAACAATTAGACGTGTAGGTGAGACGTACCTAAAGCTCTGATACCATGTTAGAAACGATGTAGGAATCGATCGATGAACAGATGAAAGTATTGATAGCAATAGGGCTGGAATAGCATCAGCTTTTCATATATTGAGAGAAAACGATTACAAGACTGATTAACCTAATTATGAAATATAATAGACCTATATATACTAGATAAGTCACATATAATTACAGAACAACCCTTGTACTTTACATATGTACGATAATAACTCTAACAGTTCAAATTAAAGTCATCCTCGTACGTAATAACGTAAGAAATGTATTGAACAAAATCGACACATTCACATCCACGTTATTTTTAGAATGCCATTTTCCATTCGTCCAATCTACTCATTATTCCTCCGAAAATATAATTAAGAATTTTGACCATCCAAGCATTCCTATTACTAAAATCCCAATCTCCAAAATGAATTGAATAAGAAAAGGTAAGAAAGTCACAACCCCCATTCCATTGATGACACTTCAAACTCTCATTTCCATTTGAGTCAATCCGAGAAAAAAAAGTGCCGAAGGAAGCTTGTTGGCAAGAGCCTTCATTCATGTCTTCCCATCAGCCTAAGAAGAATGTGTATTAACCAACCAACAGTTATAAACAGCTGTTATGGCCTTTTCAAGTTTCGACATGCAGAGCTCTCAATGCATCTCTAATTCTTGCCCCGATCCATGGACCGATTAAATTTACCCGCTACAGATGCTCCATTTCCTCCTGCCAAGTTCCCCACCTGTCTTGCTTTTCGTTCTTGCGTGGCTTTCTGTCTCTCTTCATAATAAACATATATATTAAACTAATAAGTAAAACAACAATCACCAAACGGAGACTTGCTCGACCAAAGGTAAAGTGCTTACCGGGTAAGAATCTTGAGCATTTTCTTCGCCTTTATCATAAAAGATTCTCAATCATTTCATATTTATCCGGTAAGCATGGTAAGAGTCATTACTCTCACTTACCAAGCAAGACGCTTGGGACTTGTCATCGCTCTTATCTATCGGGTAGGAGACTCAATATTTTCATGTTTATTCGAAAATGTAAAGTGACCCATAGACACTTATTGTAGCCAACATGTTATATATGCTCCTGCCATCAGTACCCTGCAAAATATTAATGAAAAGAATAATAATTAATTGATATGTATTAACAAAAAGATGGTTACAATTGTAGCGAGCAGGTCAACCCTCTCTTTGAAGTATAATTGATATGCCTTAACAAAAAAGATGGTTAATTGATGTCTTACCAAAAAGATGGTTACCACTTTTTCCCACCACAATTCTTAGACCTCTACAAATCTGCAAAAATAACTAACTTTGTAAATGCGATGCTCTCATATGAAGTAGAATAGCAAATCCTAAAGCTTTACCCATAAAGCGAGATATAAAAACACCATAATTTAACTAATACCATAGTTTTGCATCTGTTCTTTAACCACAAGATAAATACCAACCAAATGTGTTGAGAGATGTATTCCAAAGCATGTAAAGCCAATGAATAAAGATACTCAACCTTAAGGCTATACACCCGAATTGAACCTTATAGTTTGACACACATACAAGTGTCAATGAAATTGGTCAAAAAAATGATCTTATCGCAAAGTAACAATACATGACACTTGTTTTTTGAAGTAACAATATAAACCACTTATAGTTCATTATAATAAATAACAAATTACAACATACAAGAAACCTAAAGGTAACCGGTAAAACAATGATATTATCGCAAAGTAACAAAACCAGAATCCTATGTTAAAAGGATAGAACGTAAAAATTGCAAAGCAACTAAAGAAAACACATTTTAGAAGAAGTAGACATTGTAAATTACTTGTACAACCCGAAGGAATCGAAAAAAACAAGAGCGTAAAGCAGCAACTCCACTCCAGGAGAACATAAACAACGCCAAGTAGAAGGTAATTTCATCAATGGTAGATAAAACATTTAGCCCATTACATTGTTTTTTCCTTCTCTTAATCAAACATTGCTACCTTCTCTTAAAAACATTTAGCCCATTACATTGTTTTTTCCTTCTCTTAATCAAACATTGCTACCTTCTCTTAAAAACATCTAGCCCGTTACATTGTTTTTTCCTTTAAGACACTTATGGACAAAGATGATGCCCATGACATTCAGCCAATTCAGCTCTGAACAAACACCATCTACAAGTTTGAACGTTAAGATGCCCACGATTAAATCAAAAGAATACCAACGTTTGTGTTGGGTCATCAAGATTTGAAGATGACCTCATGATCTCCTTTTATACTTTGAAAAACATTTTATACTTAGAGAATTTTTGGATGGTTCTTTGTAATGGCTTGTACAAGATAGCAAATGTTTGGTGAAGTCAAAGATCAACCAAAGTCGAGATTGAAGATCCTATCATTGTGTAAGTGAGAGATCCCACATCAACAACTACAAGTCATTGTCCACCGATTGTGTTCCCACACATCGGTGGACACCTCTCCACCGAGCTCTCTCTGTGTCGGCCAACAATATCCCACTTATGAAAGCTCTCAAATAGGTGGGATCTCAAGAAGTCTTGATGGATGCTTTTCTTCAAGTGGAGTCACAAGTGTCATAATATACATCGGTGGGATCCTCAAAGTTGGAGGATCATCTCATAACTTCACTCCTAAGAAGACTCTCACCTACCATGTTCATGACATGTCGATGGGATCTTCAAATAGGAGGATCCTACCTTTTGTCCATGCTAAAAGGTTTTCTCTTCAAAGATAGAATGTCTGGGTATGGAAGAAAAATGTTCATTTGTCCTTTTTCCCATTCTTAGATACTGTCTCCATCAAACATTTCTAGTATTGTAGGAAATGACACATCAACTTTTGATAGCCAAACATATCCTTCAAATGACAAAGTGACAAGTGTCCTATGCTACACATACTCTTGGCACTATATAAAGATGAAGACCTCTCTATGCAGAACATCTCTTGAATCTCTTAAAAGACTTGAAGATTACTCTGTGCTCAAGATATTCTACTCCTTTCTCTCTTTAAACTTTATAGCTTTCAATCTTTGTGTTTTAGAAGTTGTTTAGTTTTCAGTATTACTTTGTGAAGATTGTTAGAATAGATTTTATCTGTTCTTTCCGCAACAATCTAATTGTTCTATGTGTTCTATGTGTAATTCTTGTTGAAAGATTTTCAATAATAGAATTAAATTAAAGTTGAAAATTGTGTATTGTATTCAACCCCCCCTTCTACAATACATGTTCTTGTTCTTATTAGCCATCTGGGACTAACAAGTGGTATCAGAGCAGAAAGTTTAATTTCAATAAACTTGATCTGCAATGGCTGCTTCGTCTTCCAAAAAATGAAGCTTTCTCTCAAAACATTTTTTCTGAAAACGGCTCTATAGCCAAACCTCCCAAGTTTAACCCTAACAACTTTTCTTTGTGGAAAAGCCGGATGATGCTTTTCATGGAAGGAATGGATGGTAGATATCCAACCATTCTCAGTGAGGGACCCATAGTCCCTAGAGTCTGGTCTCGCTATGAAACCAAGAAATCCGGTAAGAAAGTTGTTGACAAAGATAATTCTGATGATTCCTCTGATGAAGAAAAATATGTTGCTACTGGTCGTTACATTCTTAAAAATCATAAGAAATATACTGATGAGGAAAAACGTCTTATGTCTCTTGATTCTAAAGTCAGAACCATCATTGCTCTCTCTCTCTCTTCCTGAGAAGTGTACCACTCTCTGGTAAATCTCTCCACTGCCAAAGAAATGTGGTCCACTCTGTGTGTTTTGTACGAAGGTACAAATGAAGTTAAAAAAAGCAGAAAGATTGCTCTTGTTAGAAAATATGAACTATTTTATTATAAGAAAGAAGAATCTCTCTCCAACTACTATAACCGCTTTAACAATCTTCTTAATGACTTAAAGCTGTTAGGTAGAGTGTATGACAATGAGGAAATCTTGTGCAAGTTTATGGGTTGTCTTCCTGATTTTTGGGAAAACATCTGTACTTGTATAAAGACAACCAAGGATCTTGATCATATGCCTCTCACTGTCCTTTATGGAACTCTCTTCAACTATGAGCAGACTAAACTGCAAAGGAAGTCTGTCATCACAGATATAAAGAGCTCTCCTCTAGCTCTCCTAAGTGACTCTTCCAAAAAGACTAAGTGTATTCCAAGAATCACCTACCCATCCGACTTTGACCATGATAGTCAAGAAGATCCCAATGACCATTCGGAGGCATATCTTAGTGATGATGAGGATGAATGTGAGGAAACTTCAGTTGACAAATTATCTGATGAAATGGCCATGTTGGAAGGGCATTCTAAATCCAAATCTCACCCCTCATCTGGAAAATCTAAGTTTGGTAGAAAATCATCATTTTCTCTCTCCAAACACTCTTCTTTGGACAAATCTAATGAGGAATGTTTTAACTGTGGTAAAAAGGGTCATTTTGCTTCTGAGTGCAGAAGTAAACACCTTGAAAGACCCAGAACTGCTTCCTCAGGTCGATTTTCCTCAAACTCGGGAAGATCCAAATATGAATCCTCCAATCTCTTCTGCAAATTCTGACCGGGCTGAAAGATACAAGAAAAAATACAAGAGAGAAAAGGAAAGAAATGAAAGACTTGTCAGAAGAGGAAAGGGTCTTCCTGCTAAAACTCATGATTTGGCAGATGAAACCACATCTGAAAGCGAGAATGACATCTCAAATGTCTGTTTCATGGCCAAGATAAATGACATGGATGATTCAGAAGATCACACTCCTTCAACTACTCTTGTATCAGCTAAGTGTCTCTCCTCCTCATCACAGGTACATCCTTTTCTATCTCTTTCTGATGCTGAAAAGATTGAAGCTTTTGATTCTTTAACCATTGATCTTTTTGATGCTAAAACTGCTAAGAAAAGGCAAATGCTCATATAAAATCTCTTTCCTCTCAACTTCAAACATGTCTCTCCCAACTTGACCAGTTTGACAAAGTTAAGGTTGAGCTTGAAGATCTAAAATCCATAAATTTCATTCTTACCAAGGAGAAAAACAAAATACTCAAACGTTTTTAAAATGAGCAAGAAATTGTGAAAAATGGATCAGTTCTTCCAAAAATCTGGAAAAGATTTTTCAAGATCATATTTTTTGTGATGACAAAACTGGTTTAGGCTTTGAAAAAATGGAAACTGGTCAATCTTCAAAATCTCATGCTCCCACCTCATGTGCTTCAGCTACATTTTGTGAAACCTCCAATTCTAATTCTATTGGGTCTTTGTCCATGAATTCTGCCGATTCATCTGAAAATTTAAAATTTAGAATGTTTTTAAAGGCAAAAGATCCCATTTCCTTTCCAAAGGAAAAGGCTCAAGATTCCAATGATTATTCCACGCCTATCCATGACTTTCAAATTTTTTTGACTTTAGATGATGCATCCTCCTCTTCCAACTCAAACAAAAAAATTTCTATCTCTGAAAAGGCAAGTCTCTGGGTGCCGATTCTTTCTTAAAAAGAAATCCTCCAAATTTTTCTAAAATTACCTATGTGACTTCTCCTACCAATTTTCTTCCCCGATCTGTGAGCCTCAAAATGTCCAATTCAAAGGAAAAGATTTATGTCCTCCCAAATTTTGAAAAAGGAATTTTAGGTGCTGCACCCCAATTCTTTGTTACCTCATCAAAGTCTTTGAAGATAACCAAAATGAGCAAAAGTAAGGAAAAATGTCAAGTTTCTAAAAAGATTTTTCCTCATAGAAAATGCTATATCTGTGGTGATACTTCTCATTTTGCCAAATATTGTCAGAAAGAAAGAACTGATCTAAGTGACACCAATTCTTTTTCTTCTAACCCAAAAGGACCTACCACCAAATGGGTACCTAGGAAATAAATTCTTTGTGATTGCAGTTTTTGAGCTAAACAGATGGATCTATGTGGACCAGTATAAAAGTGACAAAACTGAAGAAATCATCAAGTTCATCAAGAAAACTAAGTGTCAAATGGTGAACTTTTGGATCTCCTCTTGTATTGAAAATCCTTCCCATTGGCACAATCACTAGTGTCAACCTCTTCTCTCACCGACTTGCTTTCATCGGTAGACCTCTCATCTCACCTTTTCTCATCCATCCCACCACATATATTACCCCAACCTCATTTCTTTATCATCTTACCATCCATCTTACCATCCAACTCTTCATCCCCTCTCTTACAACAAAAATCCTATTTTTAATCTCATCGGTGAGTTTCAACAACAACAAAAAAAGTCAAAAGTCAAATATGGTGGCTTTCATCGGTGGTTTTAAAACAATTTTTTTATTAAATTAATATATATATATATATATATAATAATAACAATAACAATAATAATAATAATAATCATACTATATATATATATATACTCTTTTTTTTCTTTTCCGGCCGCCAAAAACCACCCATCCACCACCTTTTCTTTCATTTAAAGCCACCAACCCCTTTTTCTTTTACGACAACCCTTTTCCTATTACCTCCTCTTCTATACACAATTACACATCTCACAAACTCCCTTCATCTACATCTCCCTTTTCTTTTCCTCTGTTGATCGCAGCTCCACAACTCAGCCGACTACCGACCCTTCTCAAAACCATCCTCATGCAAACCACGATGACCTCTATCCTAGGCATGCAACATGTCGTATTTTATCCCATGCTAACCTATTTGTCGCAAATAATCCCCAACGAAACCACCCCATTTTTCACCAAACCATGCAAATTGTCGCATGTAATCCCATGCAAACCGGCTCTATCCCTACCGACAGCTTCCATGCTGCCGATCTCTCTCACGAAGCCAACCATCCAGTCGACAAATCCCTGCCCTTTGTGATTTTAATTTGGCTGAGACCCACGGTTGCCAACTAAAATCGGCAACTCTCTTTTTCTGCCGAAAGTCACGCCAAGCAGACCCCCGCCGACCGCTTGCCGTTCCTAACCATCGCCGATAAATCGTCGGTTGCTTCCTTTTGTTTGCCGACACCATCGGCTACACTCACTTGGTATCTCTTACCGACACACAAAACAACATCAGCTTATCTTCTTTCTTTCTTCTTGCAAACACCTCCACACACCCACCGATTTTCTATGACTCCCCCCACTTCCTTGCTGCCGCCTCCCATCTTCTCTTATTTCCTTGTGCTACCTACCGTTTCCCTTGCCCCCTAGTCATTTTTTAGCCGTAAAAAACAGCCACGTCGGCTGTGTTTTGGCTGCCGAAAGAACCACCTTCCAACCGAAACCCAACGGCTCATTTGCTGCCGATTTGGTTCTTGAGACTCCAAGCCACCCCCGATCGCTGCTCCGAGCCGATCTCCACCTTGCGCTCCATCACCAATTGCCAAAGACGATCACCAAACAGCCCTCCCATCGGCTGCCGAAACAATAAACACACACCCCACCGCCGACCTGCTGCCGCCAACAGCATCTCCAAACTGCCGACACCCCTCATTTGGTTTAGGCCGAAACTCCCTATCTCGTTATCCCACCGACGATACCTGCTGCAACCCCCCCACCCACCATCATAATTTTTTTTCACCCACACCCCCATTTATTTTTATTTTTCACCCACTATCCAAATTTTTTATCATCAATATTTTTGGTTTGTTACCTATACCCCCTTTTAACTTTCTGCCGGCTCCCTTTAATCCTTCTATGTAAATCCTGTTATCACCCATCCCTTTAATCCTTTTTTTTATTTTAGCTGCCGAACCCCCCCCCCCACAATTTCTTTCTTTCTTCCCGCATTTCCTTAAAAAAAGTGTAATAGTCTTGGTTATGGCCGATTTTTCAACTTCTCTTGGTCTTTCCTACGTCGAACGCTGAGGGGGAGAATTCATCTGAGGGGGAGCAACATCAACCCTCAGTACTCATATCCAGCGTCCAACTCGAAAAATTAAAGAAATCGGCAGACCGGTCATGGGGGAGCACATCAGTCCGGTCGGATCTAACTGAGGGGGAGAAACACAAAGACCGACTGATCTACTGAGGGGGAGCAAAACAAAGACAAAGGATGATGATGCTAAACAAGAAGAGCTGAAGATGCCAGAAGAAAGAAATAAGATGCAAGAGATGGGCAGAAGCATCCTGAGCCTGATTCACCTAATCTCAAACCTCCCTCAAAGATTGTCATCATTATGGGTTTGTCTCATTCCTAAACACAGACTCATTTGGCTGAAATCTTTTGGAGTAAGTGAATGACTTGAAGATTTAGAACATCTGAAGAAAAGCAAAAGTGCCTGAAAGATAAAGTTCTCCAACACATCAATAGGTTGCTGATCAAAATGAAGAATCCTCAAGCCAGACACAAGTTTCAACTCGCCCCTCCAAAGATGCAAGTAATATTTGTTTTGTTCATATTGTTTATACTTCTTTCCATTTTCTTTCATTTGTTTGTACAACTATACTTTATTATTTCATCTTACTTGTAAATATCATATACAAAATAAACCGTGTGAAAAAGAACCCAAAAGAGTAAATAAGGGTCAACATGTATTATTCATTGTCTTACTCATGTTTTTCTAAGTATGGATGTCATCATCACATAGGGGGAGATTGTTGGGTCATCAAGATTTGAAGATAACCTCATGATCTCCTTTTATACTTTGAAAAACATTTTATATTTAGAGAAATTTTGGATGGTTCTTTGTAATGGCTTGTACAAGATTGCAAATGTTTGGTGAAGTCAAAGATCAACCAAAGTCAAGATTGAAGATCCTCTCATTGTGTAAGTGAGAGATCCCACATCAACAACTACAAGTCATTGTCCACCGATGGTGTTCCCACACATCGGTGGACACCTCTCCACCGAGCTCTCTCTGTGTCGGCCAACAATATCCCACCTATGAAGGCTCTCAAATAGGTGGGATCTCAAGAAGTCTTGATGGATGCTTTTCTTCAAGTGGAGTCACAAGTGTCATAATATACATCGGTGGGATCCTCAAAGCTCTCATAACTTCACTCCTAAGAAGACTCTCACCTACCATGTTCATGACATGTCGGTGGGATCTTCAAATAGGAGGATCCTACCTTTTGTCCATGCTAAAAGGTTTTCTTTTCAAAGATAGAATGTCTGGGTATGGAAGAAAAAGGTTCATTTGTCTTTTTTCCCATTCTTAGATATTGTCTCCATCAAACATTTCTAGTATTGTAGGAAATGACACATCAACTTTTGAGATCCAAACCTATCCTTTAAATGACAAAGTGACAAGTGTCCTATGCTACACATACTCTTGGCACTATATAAAGATGAAGACCTCTCCATGCAGAACATCTCTTGAATCTCTTAAAAGACTTGAAGATTACTCTGTGCTCAAGATATTCTACTCCTTTCTCTCTTTGAACTTTATAGCTTTCAATCTTTGTGTTTTAGAAGTTATTTAGTTTTCAGTATTACTTTGTGAAGATTGTTATAATATATTTTATTTGTTCTTTCCGCAACAATCTAATTGTTCTATGTGTCATTCTTGTTGAAAGATTTTCAATAATAGAATTAAATTAAAGTGAAAAAATTGTGTATTGTATTCAACCCCCTTCTACAATACATGTTCTTGTTCTTATTAGCCATCTAGGACTAACAGTTTGCTAATCCAGAAACTGAAAAATCGAACAAGTAAAGAAAGTTGCTAAACCTGTTATATGAATTGTATTCATAGCCATGGCAAAAAAAAAACCCCAAAAAAGTATAAGCAGGAGAAAATTTGATAGTCATATAAAAAACAGAGGTAAATAAATAGCCATGGCCAAAGCCAAAATCAATAGCCAATGAGCATGCTTCCAAAAATCAAAACAAAACAAGAACATCAAGGACACGACGAGATTTTTTCCCAAAAAAAAAGATCGAGATTTTTAATACTTACAGGGTTCATCGAGGCATGGTAGGTACATGATGCTGGTTGCAATTTGTCTCATAATTGCTTGAATCTTCCTCATGATTTCTTTATCGCTCTTCTCCCTTGAAGCTCTGGAGATCAACATACATTAAGTTTTAATGAAAACAAGGTATTACCATTAAAATGACCAAGTTTTTCACCACATCGAACCGAAACACATGGAAGTATAATCGAATCCTAACACACAATAAAACTCAAGAACAATGGATAAAAAATACCACCGATAAAGAAATCCAACAGGTAGAGAAATACAACCAGTAAACCCTAAACAAAAGAAAAAATTACGTCGATTTGAATAGTAGAGAAACAATGGATCGACAGTGGAATGAGCATAAAGGCGGGGAGAAAGAAGTAGGTCGTGGAAACCAGAAAATGGGGGAGAAGAAGTAGGTCGTGGTGTTGAAAAAAACTGAATTTTAGAAAAGTAACGGTTATATTATTTTTATAAAGTAGTATAGATAATATACAAGTACAAATATTACTTTAAAATCTAAAATCGTTTGTAATATTTAGGGCTTAAACTAATGTATATTGTTGATACCAAAAAGATGGCAATCATAGGCATTGTTTGGCAAAAAAAAATAGTTTATTTTTTGTATACATGTTTGGATGATCATAAACTAACTTTTTGAAACTTTACTTGAAATGACTTTTCAGTAGTTTTTTTGTGAATATTCCAATATTACCTTATTAATATTAATTATTATTTATTAATTATTATTATAAATAAATATTAATTTTTTAAATTTAAATATTATTAATTAATTAATATTAACTGAAAATTATTAAATTAAATTTTAATTATATATTGATATTAATTTATCTATTTAGAGTTATTGTTAATCATATAAATTATTTTATTTATTTTTTAATATTAATCAATATATTTTAATTATCAATTACTATTTTCTTTTTAATTATTATTTGATTATTTTTCATATTGTGTGTAACAATTATTTAAAATCATAAGTTAATATATATTTTTTCTAAAACTTGTTTTAATAAATTCAAAATTTATAGTATATATATGATAATAATAATAAAACTTAAATTCTTTTAATTAACATGTTAGATTATTTAATTTTTCTTTATTACATTGGTTGTATTAATTAACATATTATGCTGCTATAAATTTGTTTTATTTATATAATTAAATATTGTGATTGATAATTCTTTAAAAAAGTTCTTTTTGGTTATTTTATATGTTTATAAGCTAGTTTTTGTCAAACGTGATTTCTTCATCAGCTAGCTTATCAGTTACCAGCTATTTTGCCAAACATAGTCTGTATGGCATAACATGTCATATTTTCGATTAAAGGTACTATATAAAATATAGTAGTTTAACGGTTAAATTATCCCTTGCGTAGAGATGCACAAAGTTTAGACGTCCCAAACCAATTTTTAGTGAGAAAAATAAATATCCTGGTTTTTCTAGTCTCGGACAGGGCTTTGGGGTTGAAAAAGGTTCGATTGTGCTTTTTTGGGCTTTTTTAGGTAGATTTTTTTTTTGGTCGGGCATAGTCCCAGGCTTGCCTCGAAATTTCAGCCTAATCAGACCTCGAGACCTGGCCTGAACCGGTTTTCGAGCTCACTAGGCTTGTGCTTTTTTAGGTCGGGATTGGGCTATACCTAGTTTGGGCTTCGGGTTTGGTTTTTTTGAGCATCTATACCCCTACGTGAGGGGCACACTATTAACTTAATGACCACTTGACTAGGGGCTTGTTTATCGAACTTTTACCGAGGGTCATTTACCTTATCTTTAAGCATGGCAAGAACTGAGAACCTTACCCGATAATAGGCATAACAATGATCAATAATCTTACTCGGTAATTAAATGAGGAATAATACTCTTACCAGATAAGCGTTTAACGGGAAAAACGTTTACACAATTTATTTTTGATGGTCGGTAATGTTACTCGACAGGGTAAGTAAAGGCGATAACTCTAGACGACAAGCAGTTACCCGATATGTGTTGGTAAACGACCACTAATCTTTATATCTTTATATATATATATTAAAAGATAAACCAAATGGTATGAGTTGGCAGCTTCTAAAGGCTAGAATCAGTGTTTTTTTTTCTCAATTTTTATCAATATATGCAGGCTAAACAGTTGCCTGTTCACATCCATAACTGATACCAACGACCTTTTACATGCAGTTTATTCTACGGATAAAGCCTTATTCTCATGGATTAATGATAGTTTTCATCTATGAATTACTGGAAAATGTCAACGAAAAAGCATTGAAGTCAGATAAGAAGGTTGCAGACTGTCTAATGTGCTACATAAGAATTCTTGCACATGAACTCTATATAGAGGCTACTTTGAGGTAATGTTGAGCTTAGTTATGCTTCTTGAGGTCAAACTTATTATCCTTAAAAAGGGAATTTAGTAACTAGAATGGTCATTTTATTTTTCTTTAATTTGTGCAGGAGGTTGAAAACTTGGTGAAAAGTTTGCTACGAGAGAAACTGTTTGTGAAAAAAGTGGATTTAGAAAAATAGAGCATTTATCGATAGCGATGGGTGTTAGAGGAAATGTGAGGTGCAAATGCAATTGAATCCTTTCATGCATTACTCATGAGGTGAAAGATCTTGAAATTCAAGTAATGAATCTTGATGATATCTACTATATGAATTCATGAAAGTTGGTTTATTTTTTTATCTTTTTAACAGGTAATGAAAAAGGAATAGAGCATTTATCGGTTGCAAAATGAGCTACAAGGTTACAAAAAAGAACTAAGCATTGTTAATGGGATATACTCCTATAGTTTTGTGTGGATTATTTTTTTTTCTTCCAAGGGATTGAGATGGTTTATTCTTTATTTTCTGCAAGTAAAAATGGTAAAATGGTGATAGTTTGTGAGCTAGTTTTTACACATATTTGGAAGCTTGAAACTTGCGGTTCATTATTTGTTGAATTTTTTTTGGGTTGTTATATTTTTTAAATTTTAGGTTGGTTGTTTTTCACCGTTCCTTATATCAAAAAGTTATTCATATAAATTATATATATTAAAGTAAAACCCACAAAAAATGAGATATCATCTCAAGAAATGAGTATCTTCATTTTCTGAGTTGTAGTTGATTTTATATATCTCATATTAATGGAAAGATGAAAATTTGACAATGAATGATTGGTATATGAAAGAAGATTGAGATGCCTTTGTAGCAACTCATGGAGTAGACTCAAACTTAATGGTTTTTCTTAGAGTTCGTTTTAAATGTGTTGATTGTAACCAATTTATTACAAAATAAAAGACAAACACCTTCAATACATGCATTGTATTACATTGGATAACATTAGTTGTCAAGATTTTATTTTAACATAGTTACTTATTTTCTAACAAAAAAATTGTCACCGCACAACGTGCGGTGCCACACACTAGTATAACTAGTTTGGATTTTAAAACATGAATTAAAGACAAACTATACAAAAGAAGTGTGAAGTAGTGTGAAACATCAAACTTTATTTGTAATTAAATTTATAAACAATAAAAACCAACATTAAAAATATCTTCAAATAATATTTTGCAACGAATAAAAATATAATTATTTATCGACTACTCCATTTTATAAAATTATAAAAGTTAGTCAAAATAAATACTTTCTAATTAACTTACTGCATGTTCAGTAATTATTTTATGTTTTTTGCTATTGTTGATGTTAGTTACTAAATTAATACTTTGATAGTTATGGTAACAAATAGTTAATTAAAGTTGAACTTTTATATTTGGTTATATGTATATTTAAGAAAATGTGTTGAATAACTATAATGTAGGATAATTTGAATGTAATCACCAAAAAAATGCCATGACCTATAAAAACTTGTTTTTCTTATATAATCAACGATTTTGTTGTGCATTAGCATCGAGTTATATATTTTATCCAGGGTTTTATTTATGTTATATCAATTATGTTGAGCCATGTTCCTGATTAAAAAAATTGTGATTTAAAGGACAAATTACATAAAAATGTCATTTCATTGGATATTTATTTCGTATTAACATATTTTTCGTCACATTTAAGGGTTTATAGTTTTTAAAACGTAACTTCAAATGCAAGTCAAGTTTTACCGTGCTACGTTAGCACCATATCAACGTTGTGTACTAACAGGACCTTTTTAAGATGGTTTCCCAAAACATGAAACAACCCGACATATGCCTTATTTATATACATTTTGCCATAAAAGCACAATCAATATCAAGTTGTTTCCCATAAAACATCTTCGCAGTGAATAGAGTAAAAACTTGTGGTTATTAACAGTAACATGTTACTTTACATGATAATATCATTTTGAGTCATCATGATTCGATTTATACATGATGCACGAGTACACTTGATTTTTTTGTAAGTCACATGATATCTCACAAGTTATAGTTTGTCCAAGTAACTTGTGCTTTGTTGTAGCATTGTACAATGTTAAAGGGTAGTTTTCGTTTGGTTAATCATAGGTGTGCAAATCTATTTACGTGCAACTTGACATAAGACCCTGTGTGTAAAAGAGGCATATGTCTAGCCCTTATGGCGTAATACAATTAGTTACAGGATGGACGGTGGTAATTACACAAACATGTAAGGGTCCGAGTCTCGTAATCGCATGGAAGTTACAAGTTTTTTGGGGATCAATCTCCTCGTAGGGCAATGATAAGGTTGTCTATCAAATCCAATGGATTTGGATGAAATCGCTACCATTGGACGTTGAATATTAACAATCAATCTGCTCCAATTTAATTGAGATGATCATTTTGTCCTTATCAATTTTCTTTATCCAATGATAAGGTTGTCTATCAAATTCAATGAATTTTGGCGGAACCAATCAAATCCATCATATCAATTGCATGTTGATATTTGACAACAAATCCACCCCAAATAACTTTGATAATCTATTTAATATAACCCAAAAGATTACTTGATTGGCTATGCCCATTTGATGTTACTATTAACCATCTATTGTGTTGGATTGGATCAACGTGACATTTTTGACCAATTATCCAACAATTTAATCAATTATCGATACATTTAACTTAAACCATTATTCATAAATTGAATAACCAACACAATTCATGAACATATATTCATCAGAAAAAATCATGTACACTAAAATACTACTAAACATTTGGATGATATTTAGACTGGATTTGGTCCGTTTTTTAGTGGATCTTGAATTGTATTCCAAATTTCCAATAATCGATTGACCGAATTTGGATATTGGAATATTGGATCAGATCCATCCAATTATAATTGCATATAAAATGTTAGTCGATCAACTGTTATTGAATCAAATTATTTGTTGCACATTCTTAAGCACCAACTCTGAAGACAACCAACAAACGAGCCAATGTTTATCTGGTTTTGTCTCTTACATAATGATCTTGCAAGCAAGTAACAAGGTAACCCGATTGAGGAGTTGTCAGTTATAAACCCGTCTAAAAATATATGAACTTATCCATTTTTCACTTGGAAAACATTATTTCAAAATAACTTTTAAAAACATACATTTGAAACAATTTAATTATCCTAAGGACATCTCTAACTCAACCTCTAAAAAAATAACACTAAAAGTACTAAAAATTGTGCGTTTATTGAACAAACTCCAACCAGACACGAATAAAAACACTAAAAACCATAGTTAAACGTGAAAAACGTGAGAAGTGATTATCAACCGAGATAAGATGCACTAGATCAATTTCATTCTAAGCCCAATTCATGGGAGAGCATTTAATTAAAAGTGATAAACACTTTAAAACCCTTTCTCACGATTTTTAAATAAACCCCAATTTCTCACACGATCTTTTGCCTTATACTAAATAGGCATGAGACCATGTGAGAAGTGTTATTCTGGTGAGAAGCGTGAGAAGTACTTTTAAACCGTTGATTACTTTTAATTAAATATCCTCCCATGAATTGCAGCTAAAAAAGGAATTGATTCAGTGCATATTGGTGATCTCATCATAATGTTCGTTCATTTCTCATTCAATAGTTGATAACCACTTATCACGTTTCTCACCAAACTTGACACTTCTCACCGGAACCCAACCCATACTATATATACACATATATAAATATAAAGGCGAAGGATTGTGTGAGAAATTGATATTAACGTGAAAAACGTGAGAAGTGTGAGAAATTGAGATTAACGTGAAAAACGTGAGAAGTGGATCTGAACAGTTGACCACTTTTAATTAAATGTTATCCCATAAATTGCGTCTTAGAAGAAAATTAATCCGGTGCATCTTATCTCGACGCATCTCATCGTAACATGCGCCAATTTCTCATCCAACGATTGATAATCACTTCTTTCGCTTCTCACCTGTTCAACTGCTCACCGAAACCTAACCCAAAATATCAAAATATAATTATTTAAGGGAAATTAATTAAAATGCCACAAGTTTGAAGTTGACTTACCAAAATACCCCAAATTTTGAAAAGTTTACCAAAATGCCATAAATTCCCGCGGTGGAGTCCCGCGATCGCGGGCAGGGACCATTTTTGAAATTTTATGTGCAGATTATTTACACTTTCAGTCCCTGCCCGCGGCGGAGTCCCGCGATCGCGGCCCGCAGTGGGGACTGAAAGTGTAAATAATCTTGCAAAAAATGTCACATTTGGTCCCTGCCCGCTATAGAGGGCTCCCACGGTGGGAATTTATGACATTTTGATAAACTTTTTAAAATTTGAGGTATTTTGGTAAGTCACTTTCAAACTTGTGGCATTTTAATTAATTTCCCATTATTTAAACCATAAAATGAACAAAAATAAAAATCCCATTTGATGCAAAACCTTTGTACCACATCCGAGCACCCAGCAAATATCGTTGAAAAGTGCGACCAACAACCAACCATTCCGTACGTTTTGATACCCGAAATTGACCCGCCGGCGAGAGCCGTTGTTTACCCCCTTCTCGTCAAACCCTAAATCTGAGACCGGAAACCCTAACCCCTATCCTACTGTTGCTCAGTTGAGAAATTAGTGAGAATTTAGGTTCCGATTTCTCTCTGAACAGATCGTTGTTCATCGTCACGCAAATAATCGAAGATGGTGTTGGCGGAGTTAGGGGGGAGCATTTCACGTGCTCTCCAACAGATGAGCAATGCCACGATCATCGACGAGAAGGTCCTTAATGAATGCCTAAACGAGATCACTCGCGCTCTACTTCAATCCGATGTTCAGTTCAAGCTCGTTCGTGACATGCAGACCAATATTAAGAAGATCGTCAATCTCGATGATCTCGCTGCAGGTCATAACAAGCGGAAAATCATCCAGCAGGTAAATATCGATTTTTGGTTTTTGTTGATCCGGTGTTATTTTAGTGTATGTAAAATCAGTGAATTTGAGAACGATAAATGAACTTGATGTTGTGTGTTGTCTATGTATTCGGGAAGTAAGGGAACAACGAAACTTGAATATAGTTGAAGAAATAATAAATCGGTGTGTGTTTAGGAACTCCAGTTCCAGTGATTTCAATTATAATTCTGCAACTGTTTTAACTTCGATTTGGTTCAGATTAAATTGCAGTTCCAAACTTCAAACTTATATAGTTATATGGTATAAAACACTAATATGGAGACTGGAGTTTCTAGCCGATAACAAATTGTTTATGTGATTGGAGGAGACGTCTATTTCCTATCTTTTTAGTGAGAGTGTCTGCTTATGTTGGCACTATGTTGTTAGGTTCACTCCGGTAAAGAATGGACTCAAGTAGAACTTCATAAACTTTATCACTCATGACATAATGATCTTAATTATATTCGTTGCTGCTTATGTTATATACTCTGCTATTGAGCTAGATGCTAATTGAGTATCATCATTGGCGACTATACGAAAGAATATCTTCTTCTATATCACCCTTTGAAAGGCTATCCTAACAAAACCACATCCATACAATGGAATGAATAAGTAAGTAAAGAATAATTAGAAGTATGTTGCTTGAAACACATTCCCGTTTTAACAGTTCAATCTTTTTTCTTTGCTCGTGTGCATTTTGTTATCATCCACTGACATGCTATAGTTTAAAAACCATTTGGTTTCTTCTTTTGGCTATGATTGCCTTAATTTCTTTATTACCTTCATTGCCATCGTAAAGCAAAATAATCTGAGTCCTTTATCATTTAAAACTCTGTTCTGTTTGACGATGATTTATCCATTTCTTCTAGGCCATATTTAATGAGCTCTGCAAGATGTTAGATCCTGGGAAGCCGTCTTTCACACCCAAGAAAGCGAAACCAAGTGTTGTCATGTTTGTGGGCCTTCAAGGTATTCTGTTTATATATCGTATGTTTATAAATTGTAATAGCACAGCCACTTTGCTTGTTGCCAGGTTAGATCTCTATATTTGCACATCATGCCGACGTGCATGCCATAGTATTTACCACTTCGTGATATGTTAATTTGCAGTATATGTATTTGGATCCTTGACAATATGTGCTTACTCAATTTGAATGATTCAGGGTCTGGCAAAACTACAACTTGTACAAAATATGCATATTACTACCAGAAGAAGGGCTGGAAACCAGCTTTGGTATGTGCAGATACATTCAGGGCCGGTGCTTTTGATCAGTTGAAGCAGAACGCCACAAAAGCTAAGATTCCGTTCTATGGAAGGTTGTTTGTTTATCTGTTGAATGTACATCCATGCATTTTTTTTCTTTTCTGAAAGTCTATTGAAAGTTTTGATATCAAGGACAGTGGCGGACCCAGGATTTTTCCTGAGCGGGTGCACCTTTAAATTGGACCAAATGCCCGTAAATTCGCTCGATGTGCTTTTAGCCGAATTCCTCTTTCAACAGATTTTTTGAAGGTTTTTTGGTTGATTTTCGAGGGATTGTTTTTGGGATTTTTTTTTATTTCGAGGGATTTTTTGGTTGATTTCAAGATTTTTTTAAGTTCTTTTGTTGATATCAAGAGATATTTTTTTAGTTTTTTTGCTTGATTTAGGAAAAACAAATAAAAGATACAACCAAATCAATAAAATTAATAACATCATATACAGAGGAATAACAATTAAATTTTAAATTTTATAAAACAATGAAAATAAAAACTCAATGCAAAGTAATAATTGTTCAATTTGATTTTTTTTAGGTTATTTTTAATAAAAATATGGGTCATTAGAATGAGACAAAAAAGCAAATTTAAGATTAATGACTAAATTGGAAAAAAAAACAAATTTTGATAAGTTTTATGAAATTTCAGTTTAGTCCTTTTATTGAAAATTAAGTTTTAGTCCCTTCAGTTTCAAAGTATATCAAAATATTCTTCAATTTCTAAAAATTTCATAACACCACCATAAAAAATATATAAAAGAAAAATGATGCATATGGGTCTCGAACCAGGGACCTGGTAGAGAGGAGACGACCTTCATAAGGCTACAACAACCATTTCGGCCAGAGCACCTTCTTGTGATAATTTTCATATGAACTTATTTAAGAGCACACTTATAAATAAGCGGGTGCACCACTTTAACGCCTCATTTTTTTCCTCTTGTTATAATCGATTGAGAGGGTGCACGGGACCCCTCCCAAGTGTGAGTAGGTCCGCCCCTGATCAAGGATGAATGTAAGCCAATCTTTAATCAGTTAAGACTTGAGAAAACTGTATAGTATGAGTGTTGGGAGAAATAATCAAATAAAGACCTTTGAACTGGATATGCTGAATGGTACAAAGTTAAAGTTTACAGTTCAAGACATCTTTATGCATAACGGAGTGGTCTCTAATAATGAAAACAAAGGGCGTCTCATTATGGGATGCCTTTCATTGTTGCATCTTATTGGATCTGAGTCACTCATGATCCTTTGGTTAGTATATGCAAATGCAACAAAAGAAAACCAGTTTTGTTGTTGTTGTTGGAAAAGGAAAGAATACAGGCTTCATAAATCCCTTTATTAGTCTTGTAAGGAGCTGTTTGTCAGTTGCTGAATGGTTTGGTGCAGAATGATTAAGTGGTCAGAATGATTACGGGGCTGTTTGTTTACCTCTTAATAGTTCCATTAAGAGGCAACCTCTGAATCGCTAAGAGGTAAATCCTGTTTGGCAAAAAAAATGTCTGCCTCTTAATGGTTCTAAAACCCTCTGAATGATTTTGTATCTTGGGCCTCCCTTAACCATTCCCGCCCTAATTTCATTCTGAACAATTACCAAACAACCATATTTCATTTTGCACTATATCATAAGAGCCTCTTAATCATTCTGCACCAAACCATTCAGCAACTGCCAAACAACCTACATGGTCAAAATGATTAAGAGGCTCTTATGATATAGTGCAAATGAAATATGGTTGTTTGGTAATTGTTCAGAATGAAATTAGGGCGCTGAATGGTTAAGGGAGGCCCAAGATACAAAATCATTCAGAGGGTTTTAGAACCATTAAGAGGCAGACTTTTTTTTGCCAAACAAGATTCACCTCTTAGCAATTCAGAGGTTGCCTCTTAACGGAACTATTAAGAGGTAAACAAACAGCCCCTAAGAGAAACAGATCTGTTGTCTATCACCTGAGATGCAAACTTTTTGGTTATGTAAATGTAGCAACCCTTATCTTCAGAGACAAGTGCTAGTACTTTCTATCGGACTGTCTCAAGCTAAAAATATTCGAGAACTTACTATAATAGTACCTTTATGCAACTTAACCTTCATATCCTGCCTACAGCTATATGGAGTCCGACCCTGTGAAAATAGCCGTGGAAGGTGTTGAGAGGTTCAAGAAGGAAAATTGCGATCTTATTATTGTTGATACAAGTGGTCGGCACAAACAGGAAGTAGCCCTCTTTGAAGAGATGCGGCAAGTTTCTGAAGCAACGGTATACTTGAGTTATCTCCTTCATTAGATTATATTTGTTTTTAAATTTGTATTCTGACAGAAGTTGCTAAAGGCTGGCACATGTAATCTTGCAGAACCCAGATCTTGTTATCTTTGTCATGGATAGCAGTATTGGTCAAGCTGCATTTGATCAAGCTCAAGCATTTAAGCAGAGTGTTGCTGTTGGAGCTGTAATTGTTACTAAAATGGACGGTCATGCAAAGGGAGGTGGAGCCCTTAGTGCGTAAGTGTCATTGTCTTAATGTTGTGCTATTTGTACTTTGTGATAAATTAGGTCCTTTGGAGAAAATTATCAACCTAACCAGTGCATGTATGATATACTAAGTATAAGTAGTAAGTACCATTTTTCCTACCCTAATGTGCTATGACAATGTAAGCAAATCAAGGACTTTGAAACTGTCTGAATATTGATTATTGGTGTGTAATACCTATATATTTCTATATGTTCAGATCATATGAATGTTTGGCTCCATACTTTTTTGCTTTGAGATTAGTTTTATGTAGAAATTACTTGCTATTTCTGATTATTTTCAACTAGGCTTTTATATTTCTTTCAAAGATGTCAGAAGCTACATCATTTTTCTTTCAATAAAAAGAAAGAAAGAGAAACTACATTTTATTTAGTGCCTGACTGCCTGTAACACTTACATGAGCAATTCCTTTTTTTCTCTTCTTCTCTTCTTAGTTTATATTTCCCAATGTGCCAAGCGAGTTATTTAAAAATGGAACTTGATGCCATTCTTTTGGATTGATGGAATATACATATCTTGCAGTTTTCATCTTATCTACCAGTTTTAGTTCCATCTCAATCATATAATGTATTTAGCATCTAAAGTTCTAGTTTGACAAAATTCAACCTTTTTTTCTTCCTCTACTGATCATCTCTTCTTATCCTATATGCAGAGTTGCAGCAACAAAAAGCCCGGTCATATTTATTGGGACTGGTGAACATATGGATGAATTTGAAGTTTTTGATGTTAAACCTTTCGTCAGCCGTCTTTTAGGTTTGCATCATTTCTCTTAAGCATCAATAGTTTTCTTGATGTTGTATTGATATGCACTTGATGTCTTATTTGAAATAATACAAAATTTTGGCGGCTTCAACTAGGCATGGGCGACTTATCTGGATTCATGGACAAAATTCAAGAAGTTGTTCCTATGGACCAGCAGCCTGAGCTTCTGCAAAAGCTCTCAGAAGGAAATTTCACAATGAGGATTATGTATGAGCAGTTTCAGAACATACTCAAAATGGGCCCTATCAATCAGGTTTTCCCATGCTTTTACTTTAGTTGTTTTAAGTTTAATTTTTCTGATAAAATTTTCACACTATTAAGGAGGGGGGGGTGTTAACCATGGTTCCTTGGTTGTGCGTTTGGTAGATGGGACATAACAGTAGAGATGGCCAAATGGGCCCCGGCCCAGGACCGGCGGAGGACCGGGTTACGATTTTCATCCAAAAACAAGGCCTGGCCCGCCCGGGACTGGTTACTAGATTACTGTTTGGGACCGGGACGTATTTTTGCCCGGCTCGGGACCGATTTATGGCCATCTCTACATGACGGTACAAAAACTTCTTGTCCCACATTTGACGCGACATTAGATTGGTACAAGACATGAGCTCAGTGGGACAAATATGAATTTTTTCTGTCCCACCAAAATAGGTGGAACAAAAATAAGGGAGATGAGATAAAATTGGTAAATTACTAAACTAGCCATGTCACATTAAAACCCTAAAACCTTCCAGAATTCTTTCATCCGCTTACCTCACTCCCTCCCGTTTGCTTACCGTACGCACCCTGGGGTTTGAGGGAAACAATATTTTCTTTGATTTAGCAAACGGGTTGGTCTAATCCACGATGTTCTTGTCATAAGTGAGTAATAATTGCTGTCCTGCTTCAATTTTCGTTCTTGGTTAAGAAATTTAAAAGAAACTGAGAATTGTCGAGAGTCGTGGGAATATTCACATGTGAGCATTGTTCTGCAGCTACATATTTTAATTTGCTTGCTTGTATCACGCAGGTTTTCTCGATGCTTCCAGGATTTAGTTCAGAGTTGATGCCTAAAGGCCGCGAAAAGGAAAGCCAGGCAAAGATCAAACGTTACATGACCATGATGGATTCAATGACTAATGAAGGTTGGTTGAACTGTTGAAACCTTCTTCCCAGGGGATAATCACCCACAATCGAATCTAACGCCATCCAATTGCCATCCATTAATAAATGTATACACTAATTACTCCCTCCGTCCCAAAGTAAATGTCCACAATGAAAATGACACGCAGTTTTAGAAATGTGTAATTACTACACTCTTCAAAAACTAAATGACACTTTTACCCTTAATAACATAGAGAGAAACTTTTTCCATCTCAAAATTAAGGGTAAAATGAGAAAGTGGAAACTTACTTTCGAAAGTGGACACTTATTTTGGGACAAACTAAAATAGAAAAGTGGACACTTAATTTGTGATGGAGGAGTAATATTCTACAATATTGTTTTTAATATCATAAATTTTTAAAATTTTATGTAGCATTTTTAAGGAAATTTATAAAATATGCATAATTGGTTGAAATGGTGGATTAATTGGATGGAAATTGAATTAAAATATTGGACGGATCCAATCCAATCCATTGGATAACCAATATTATTATTCAGTGGATGGAATTGATCTGATCCAATCGAATCACCCATTGAATTGGAGCGGTGGAAAAATCCAACATCCAATGAACGATTGGATCGGATCGATTCCACCTATATCCATTAGATTGCAACCAGCGAACACCCATCATCCTAATTGAAGTACATTTTTTGCAGAGTTGGATAGCACCAATCCTAAGCTCATGAACGATTCCAGGATCATGCGAATAGCAAGAGGTGCTGGTCGTCAAGTGAGGGAAGTTGTCGAAATGTTTGAAGAATACAAACGTCTCGCCAAAATCTGGAGCAAAATGAAGGGTCTTAAAATCCCCAAAAAGGGCGATATGAGCGCTCTTTCTAGAAACATGAACGCACAACACATGAGTAAGGTCCTTCCGCCACAGATGCTGAAGCAGATCGGTGGCATGGGCGGCCTACAAAATCTGATGAAGCAAATGGGTTCTAGCAAAGACATGATGGGTATGTTTGGCGGTGGCGATAAGTAGACCACCACCATTCTCTTCCACATCACATCAGCTACACTATTGGCGGACTTATGGCGGGCTTTGGCGGCAGATTGAAACTGATCCAGTTTCTTAGGCTATGGTTGAGTCACCCCCAAGAGAATTAATCTTATTATACATTTGGGTAGAAATGTTTGAAACTAGATTTGGTTATAGATTGTTCTAGATCACCCTTTGTAAAGACCATGAATGTGTTTATGAAGATGTACATGATCATAAGCCCTTAATTTCATGAATGCTCTTTGTGACATTTAATTAATGCTGGTCTAAAATAGTAAATTTCACCTCTAGATGGGATATACTCGGTTGGTTTGGGTTTGTATTGTTTATGGTATATACTGGGTTGGTTTGATTTGATGATGTGATAACGCATGCTTGTAAAGTTGTTTGGTTGTCTTTTTCTTTATTACTGTTTATGAGATAGCGAGCACCAAGCTAGTTTGGTTTGATAGTGGGATATATTGGGTTTGTTCAGTTCTTTCGTTTAATATTGTATTGTTATGGGTTATATTGAGTTGGTTTGCTTTGTTGATGGGATATATCGGGGTTCTTTAGCTGTTTGGTTTAGTATTGTACTGATATGAGATATAATGAGCTAGTTTGAATTAATTGTGGAATATACCTAGTTTATTCAGCTCTTTGGTTTCGTATTGTAGGGATATAGTGAGTTGGTTTGGTTTGATGGTGGGATATATTAGGCTTGTTTAGTTGTTTGCTTTAGTTTGATGGTAGGTTGGATTTATGAGGCTTGTTTAGTTGTTTGGCTTGGTATTATAATGTTACGAGATTTATTGAGTTTGTTTGGTTTGATTTAATGGTGGGATATATAGGATTTGTTTAGTTGTTTGGTTTGGTATTGTACTATTATAAGATATACTATGATGGTGAGCCATATTAGGGTTGTTTAGATCTTTGGTTTGGTATTGTACTGTTATGGGATATAGTGAGTTGGTTTGGTTTGATGGTGGGATAGACACGACTTGTTCAGTTGTTTGGTTTGGTTTAATGGTGGGGTATATGGGACTTGTTTAGTTGTTTGGTTTGGTTTTGTACTGAGATATACCGAGTTCATTTGGTCTTACGGTAAGATATATTGTAACACCTCATGTCCTCAAAATCTGAAGTAATTGGAAGTTTGGGGGCCAAAGTGAGAAAAGATGGAACTTAAGGATTAAGTGGCAAAATCTGAGTAATAAATGGGGTAAAACCCTTAAAACCCTCTCATTCTTCATTTGGACGACTACATATTTGGGAAAGAGGAGATTAAGAGAAAACAACTCTTGTGGAGGTTGAAGAAGGAGGATAGCATCAAGGGGCTTGAAGACTTCATCTTTAAGGTATGGTTCATCCTCTAATTTTCATCTTCTTGCTTGATTTGGGGAGAGTTATGTATGGTAAACCTTAATTCATCTTATTTCTAAGTTTTAAGTTATCTTCATTGGAAATGGAAGGTTTAATGAATTTCCTAGTGGTTTGTAAGTTTCTCTTTAAGAAGCTTGCACCATTTCAATGGTGGAATTTGAGTTTTGTCAAGAATATGATTTTGGGGTTAAAAGAGATGAATCATTGGATGGATTTAATTGGGATTTATGTGTTTTAGATTTGGGTTTTTGATTCCTAAAGGTTTGACTAGTTAAAACTATCAATTTTGAGAGTTTCCAAGTGCTAGGAGTGATTTTGGGAGTTTTGGGCTAGAAATTCGGACTAAGTTTTCAAGTGCAGGGATGGGAGTCTCAAACAGAGACTTGCGCGGCCTGAAGCCACGTGGTAAAGGGCGCAAGTCCCTGTTTGGTGCACTTCTTCGTTTTGCTTCGTTTTTCATTCGGGTTTGGATCGAGGCATCGTTGGGGTTTATCTTAGGGGTTTAGGGAAGATCTTTTGGAGTATATTTAGAGGGCTTAATATCACTTTTATAACCTCCAGTTCAGGTGTTCGGTTGATATCAAAGTGAGTTTCGGTTGTGTGTCGGATAACCAAAACTTCAGGTGAGTTTCCTTATACCCTACTAAATTTGAAAATGATTTGTGAATGTTTTAAATGACTGAATTTGGTATCATGATGATACTATGCATGTGTCACATTTGAAATGAAATATGATCTCTATGCATTATGAAAGTATTTTCCTACGTACGCGTTGATTGCATGTTCTCATGAGTTACTGTTATATGTGAAGTCGGGTGGCACAGTGGGGAGGTGGACCTTGGATTGTTGAGTGTAATATCTCGTACTTTTTTTAGAATTTAATAAGCAATTGTATTGGTTCAAGTTTGGAACCTTGTGAAACTAAAGGGACTAGTTTTGCCAATGTAAAAAAAATGTAAGATTTGACTACCTTATTTGTGAATGGCGTTGTAGTTCTTTAATCACGATTTAGGATTATAGTTTATATTATTTTATTTGTTTGAGTTTAAGAACTTTATACAACTACAGGGGGTAATTATGCCATTTGGCAAAACTTTGAAATTAAATGGATAACCACATTCGTGAATAGGGGCGATAGTCTCTAACCAAATTATGATTATCAATAGTGTTATTTTATGGATTGAGTCTACAATTAGTTGAGGAAATCAAAGGGAAAAAAAATCGAAAGGTAGGTTAAACTTTTTGAAGTTCCACGAAACAATCTTTAGGATTGAATTTGGATTCGTGTTTGAAGTCGAATCGTAATTTTAAAGGGTTTGTATTCGTTGAAATCATCTAAGGGATCTATCGTTAGCAAAATTCTGAATGTCGGTTAAAGGTACGGATTCCTTACTCTCCCTCCCGTTAATCTGTGTTTCTTTGTGTAGTTTTACATGTGTATGGATTCTTTATATTCCCCTCGTTCATGTTTATTTGATCACATATATATGGGTATGAATTCCCTTCAAAATGTGTTTGTTTGATTCGTTGAATACGTGTATGGTTTCTTTGTTTTCCCTTCGAGTCATTCTATTCGATTTGGTATCAATAATGTGTTTTTACTTCCACCAAAATATTTTGCATTCTCGTGCGATCAGTTGATCGTTTGATCATGTGTTAGTCAATCGTTTGATCATGTAAATTCTTGGGTGAGTCTTCTTTTGGTTTTACGTATGATCAATCGATATTTGAATACGATAAAAACAGCAAATTCTATTTATAGAGCTGCTGAATTTTATTCTGAAAAATTCGTATTATTTGTAAAAATCATAACAAATCACTCGTTTATCGGATTAATTCATATAATATGTTTTTGAAAAGCTGGAGATGTCTACAACGATTTATTGTCACACGAGCAAACTGTGATTTTTATTCTAAGACGTCTAAAATCTGTGTTTTCCAAAACTAGTCTCGGTTTAGAACAAAACAGCGTTGTTGTTTTCAAAATTTCGTATATAATTCATTTTAAACCCGATCCAGTTCATTCTTGATTCTATGGAATCACAAGACTTTTATGTAAAACTTCGGTTTAGATATAGTTTTCTAAAACCTTCTTGAAGTATGAGAAAATATTGGAGTTTTAAACGTGTAAAGTGCTGAAATAAATGTCTTGATTTCGAAAAGTCGGTAGTGCGAAATTCTTAGTCTAAGTACGGATTCTTAAACCTTTTCGTTCGTTCGATTCGTTTAAGTAAGTTTACGAATCCTTAAGCTTTCGTTTAATTCGCAATACGTGCTTCATGATTATTTGATTTGTCCGTTACCGTTTTGTTCTCTCGCTCGTAATTCTTCAAGGTCACATATTTTTTATAAAATTGTCCAACACACGTTTTCGTAATGTCAATACTAATAAGAGGTTTTACTTGATTCTCAACTTTTGGAGATTTAATTCGATTGTTCCAAATGTATTAGTCGATGGCGTCGTTATTTAAATGTGACTTATTTACGTTTTGCAATCGATCATTTTATAAATATTGGTTTGATTTGATTTCGATCTCCCAATCATTTGAGAACATTTTTGAATAAGTGTGAATAACCTTTTATTTGACTCCGACACCTTTTGCGTAAAATCATTATTTGTTATACGTCACATGTGTGGTGACAATTATTTCAGTTAAGTCGAGCTACTAACCACCTATGGGGGTACCATAGGCATGTCATTGTGGCACCAATGACGTGACACTAACCGTGGCGGTGTGATTAGACCACGGCGTCTCCTCTTTTGTGCTCATGTGTGGAGCGATATATGATGTGATTATTTGATTTAGGAGGCGTATGGGTCGACCCTAGTTTATGTGATATGTTTGTAGGGTGGATGTCGGTGTAGTGCCCAACGCCGCATCTCACATTTAGTACGTGTGGATTTGCTACCCAACGTACGGGCCTTTGTGGCCAGATGTCTGACACTTGTCACGTCGGTTGATATGCAAGTGTATGCGATTATTTGTTGAGCTCGGTATACAATCATATGATATGATTTTGAGTTAAGTTTCTAAAATTCGTTTGGTATTTAGCTGACAATATTTGTTGTGATTTGACAGTTTTGATCTTCGACATGATTTACTGATTTTGATATTATGAATTTGTAAATATTCATTTTGCTATGGCTTGATAAGCATGTTAAAATCAATTTGCACGATCCAACGTCTTTTATTTTGTTTCCCTACTTGTGGGTATCTCGTATGTTGTCGTTGAATCTGTATGTTATGTGTCTTATACTCAATCTAGTTTTCATGGACACTTCGAGTTTCATCTTTGGAGTATGTTCGTTGCCTAAAACATGATTTTCATTATTTTGGTGTTTGGTTGGAGTATTTGTATGTTATCTATCGTATCCGTGCACTGAGCGTTTGGCTCAGCCGCATTTCTTTCTTCGCGGCAGGTATTCGAAGGAAATCTAAGGAGTAGGGGATCCGAAGTATTCTCAGATCTAAGAGGTTTGTTGGTAAGAAACTGTAGATTTAGTTGGCATTGTAAAACAAGTTTTGTAAGAAAGAAAATGTATCGTTCGAGACAATTGTTATATTTTATGATGTTTATTTTAAATATGGTTTAATAGTGCTCTGTATGTTTCTGTTAGCAGTTTGTTTTAAGTTTGAATGTGACCTCCTTTTCCTTCTCGGGAAGGGGGTGTTACATTGAGAATCCTTGGAGAGTTGATTGGACCGTGTGCCTCGAATCCGTTTCTTGTGCACACGGGTATGACATCTTATGGGGACCGTCACCTTTTTCTCTTTTGTTAATTAGACATCTCGGTTGTATTCGTATGTAAACCGTTGTACTGTGGAGAATGTTGTTAACCTTTTGAGATTGTTGGGACCCTTATGAGCTTTATGTTATGAATTTATCTTTTGGTGATTTTGGGGTGTTACAAATATACTAGTTGTTTGGTATGGTTTTGTACTCAAAAAGTAAATGTGACTTTGTCTTTATAGCTTGTACTTGTTAAGTTACTATGATTCAATTGTTTTTTCTATCCTCTTCTTGTATTTGTACTCCAATTTGGTAAAATTTACACTTTAGAGTGCTAGTACCAAAAAGGAATATGAAGGTGGAAGTTATACTTTTTGGATTCATCAATGCATTTCAATAATTTTAACTCATATTATTGTTCACTAAATATTTGAGACTATAAATCGAAAAACAAATAATAAGGATTGATTTTATTATGTTATGTTTTTACGTAACTGAATTTAAATTATAACAATTTTGCTAAAATGTTTTTACAGATGGAAAGACTTCAACCCATTTATTTTAAAACAAGTCGATTTATGTTATATTTCTATTTCTATTCGTTCAACAAATATACAAATATATTCTAAGTGTTTGCATGCAGCTGGTTATATTATAAAAAGGTTCAAAGGAAAACTGAAGAACACCCTAGGAGCCCTTCATCTGGACGGTATGTACTTGTGCATACAGGTAAATAGTTGACTTTTTGGTTTTATGCACAAGTGCATTATGCATTTGTGCATATATGCACAAATGCATGTTACAAATAACCTGTATGTACAAGTGCATACCGCCCAGATGAAAGGCTCCTAGGGTGTTCTTCAGTTTTCCGTTTTTTTGAGGTTTTCCCTTGAACCTCCCTCATACATAGTGTGTATATATATATATATATATATATATATAGACTTGAGATCATATGAGACCAAGCCATTTCCGTGAGACCAAAAAAATAACACTAAACCTTCACAGTAAAAGACTGTGAAGGTATTGTGAAGATAAACCTTCACAGTGTTTTTGCTGTGAAGGTTCGATGTCTTGCTTACCTTCACAATGAATCGTTGTATAGTTTTAGTGTTATTTTGTGGTCTCACGAAAACAGGTTGGTCTCACGTGAACC
The DNA here is from genome assembly GCA_033807775.1 of Saussurea involucrata. Lineage (NCBI taxonomy): Eukaryota > Viridiplantae > Streptophyta > Magnoliopsida > Asterales > Asteraceae > Saussurea > Saussurea involucrata. The sequence goes on from CM066317.1 coordinate 3,787,037, forward strand.
CAACCCTATATATATATATATATATATATATATATATATATATATATATATATTAACAAGAACATGAAGTCCAGTTCATTAAACCTTTATATATACGTTGGAACAATCTCTTCTTTCAAAAGGCTCTTTCCCTCCGTTCTTGGGATCCCCGTCCAGTTTCCATTGAGACAGCAAGTTGGAGTTTCATATAAACTAGATAAAGTACATAGCATATCTTTCTATTTAAAAATTAAGAAACACCCTAGCAACCATTCATCTATATGATATGCACACACACACACACGTAACTGAAGATGTTTCCTGGTTTTCATACACATGTGTATACCAGACAAATTCCCCTGTATGCACATTTGCATACTGTACAAATAAATGGTTATTAAGATCTTCTTTAATTTTTCACCTTTTTTACAGTTTTCAATAAACCTGACCATATATATATATATATAAATAAAGATCTGATGAAATGATTCACATTATAATTGAATGGCAATAATGGTGTCTTGGAGGTGGATAGTATGGTTGTATTTAGGGATAAATCTGAGAGGGCAGGCAGGCAGGCGGGCAGAGGCAGTCACTTCCGGTGCTCAAGGGCCCAAAAACCCATTTGTTTTATTACCTAATTTTTATGGGACACATGCCATGCGACGTCGCTTTACTCTTTATTCAACATTCTTTCTTTTCTTTTTCACTTTCATTTTTTAAACACAAATCTCAAACCCTATTTCAATTACTTATAAATATAGTAATTTTATACTTAAATCACATTTTATACTTATATCTAGTAGATTTGGGATTGTAACACGCCCCTTTTTACAGATGCTAGACGAGCACAGGTTGTCCCAAGGTGTCGAGAGTGGGGCAAGATGAATGGGTGGGCTAGGCGAGTACGCATTGCCTCATAACGTCAAGTTCCTAGAATAGTAAACCTCGAATCTGATACCATGTGAAAATACATGGAAACCCATTAAATTATTCTTCCAAATAAACTATGAGGAGAGAAACGAGATTCCAACATATGTGGAGAAAAAATAATCCAGATCTGGATGACACTTAGACCATCTCCAACAGAGATGCCAAATTTAGTGGAATGAACTGTATCACACAAAATTTGGTGTAACATGATTCATTTACACTGATTAAAGTAGATGAAAAAAATAAAGGTTAGAAAAGAGAATATATAAATCTAATGTAAGGAAGAAGATGGTACAAAGGGATTGGAGCAGGAGGAGAATGAAGGGAAACAGAGGAAAACGTGTGGGTGTAATGCATCATATCAAATCATCATATATCATATCAATAAATAAATACAAATATTTATATATATTCAAAATTAATATAATATATATATTTTTTTTGTATAAATGAAATTAAATGGAGTGATGCCTTATGAATAAAAGTTGTCATTTTGTTGGGACAACAGCCTGGGATTTTATGTCTTGTCTAAATTTAGGGTCCACTTTTTATTTATTACAGGTTTCCGAGGACGTTCGGTTGGATGAAATCAGTATTGATAATAGATTTAAAGAGACGTACAATAAATTTGAAGAAATAAGGTTGCGTTTGGTTCGCAGAATGTTTTTGGATGGAATGGAATCTGTTAAAGGAATTTGACTTTGAAGGAATTGGAATGGAATGTTGTCAGGTTTGACCAGCTGTTTGGTTGACAGAATTGGAATAGAATATGTTAAAGGAATTGGAATCTGTCTGTTTGGTTCACATAATGTAGCTTTAGAATTGGAATGAAATTTTGGTAAATGACCAAAATACCCTTTTGATAATTTTAATTGTGGCGGTGGCGGTGGTGGTGGCGGTGGTGGTGGTGGTGGCGGTGGTGGTGGTGGCGGTGGTGGTGGTGGTGGCGGTGGTGGTGGCGGCGGTGGTGGCGGCGGTGGTGGCAGCGGTGGTGGTGGTGGTGGTGGTGGCGATGGTGGCGGTGGTGGCGGTGGCGGTGGTGGCGGCGGTGGTGGCGGTGGCGGTGGTGGCGGTGTTGGCGGTGGTGGCGGTGGCGGTGTTGTTGGTGGTGGTGGTGGCGGTGGTGGTGGTGGCGGTGTTGGTGGTGGCGGTGTTGGTGGAATGGAGGGTATTTTGGTCATTTATGTAAATTGGGGTGGAATGGAATTCAATTCCATGGCTTTTGAGGAGAAATGATGAATTCCTTAATTGGAAGGAATTCATGGAATCCAATTCCATCTCATGAGAAACCAAACATTGGAATGGAATTTGGTCAACGGAATTGACCATTCCAATTTCATCCAATTCCGCCGGATTCCGCCCATCAAACGCACCCTAAATTTATTCATACTAGCCAATATTTTCAATAGTTTATTGGCAACTATAATAAATTAACAAAATATCGTTCCATCAACATATACAATTAAATGGTACAAAATTATCGATTTACTAAAATCAACATCATTTCTAATGTTTGGTAAAATAATTACATCAAGAACAAAAATTCAAAAAAGTATATAAAAATATACATATTATTATATTCAAGTCTCATGTATATAAATAAAAATATTCCTATTGTGATCGTATTTCATTTATGTAAATGAGTTTATAATTATTTTGGTTATATATATATAAATAAATGTATATATTATGTAAATAAAAATATGAGTCATGTTAAATAAAATAATTAAAAAATCATTGGGTGTAACCAATAAAAATGAATAGTCTAATCAATTTAAGATTTTGATAATAGTTACATCAATAAAAAAGTTAAAATTTGACAAAAAAAAATGGGATTGAGATTCTTAGAAAACGTCACCTTATTGTCGGTGTTTTTTCTTATAAATATACAAATTGATAACCTATAAGAAACATAAAAGATAAAGATGAGAATCCACATTTAGTGTACTTGAACCGGACAACTTCCCCTCGAACTCCAACATATATTTAGTCCCGCGACCTATAAAGACAACAAAAACAAAATGCAAATCAAAATTCTCACATAACTCTGAAGTCTCGATAGATCAATGCTCCAATTCCTTCTTATATATTATATTGATAAACACGTGTATAATGCCGTAATGAACAATTTGAGAGTTGTGCCGATTTACCCGATTGAACTCATGTGTATGTATAATTCTCTTTGTCAGTGGGGGTAATTGGTAAGGAAATAGAGAGACATAGATTAAGGGTTGGAGAGATCGATAAGAATAAAAACAAACCAGAAATAAAATGAAAAAACTAAAGAGATAGAGAAGAAAAAAACCTGAATCAAAATGAAGAAATTAAGGGATGAAGATGGTAAAATGATGAGAGGTTATGGATGGATTAAGAGATTGAGAAGGTAAAAAAAAGTGTTTAACTTATCTCTAGAAAGAATCATTTTATAGCAAATGTGTCACATCATTTATTGTAGGTTTTTATGTAATTAGTACATGGAAAGATGAAAGGGTATATAATGAATATCTCTAGGAAGTTATGCAAGTCAAAAGTTAAAGCTAATTATGTAGTGAGAAGTTTTTTATTACAAAAATTCAAAACTATGAGAAAAAAGATAAATGAGAATGAAGTCTTCTCATTATGCCACCTAAGCAACTCTAGGTTTTACTTTTAAATATATATAGATATAGATTGTTTGGTTATTGAATGAATAGGAAGTCGACATGAGAAATTTAGGGTGTTTGGTGGAATACGGTAACTGCGAATAAAGATAAAAATTAATACAAACGGAAGAAAATAACTTCATTATACTGTTTTATATACAATTATTCTGTTTTTGTCCTTATCAAAGACGATTAAAAAATGAATGATTTTTGTAATGTCGTAAAAAACATCAAATAAAACTAGGAAGTTTTTTATTTTATTTTATTATTCAAGAAATGTATGCAATTGAATAAAATAAAATAAAAGTACATGTCTTCAAATGAAAAAACTCATTCTCAATGTTAGATGTTGTCGTGGTAAAAGTAAAATGAGTCATACTTAATAAAACTATAGTCTCTAATTAAGATTTACCTTCTTTTTGTTATAAAATGCCATATTTTAAAAATATGTAGTAAAAACTAGTTACATTTAAAAATCAATGTTAAAAACTAGTCATGTAGAGTTTTTTGTTTTCAATTTTATGAGAATGTTTTTGTAACACCTCGAATTTCCATTATATTAAAGTTTAATATGAATGGGGTCGAATTGTAATTTAGTCTAAGTTGTGGACTAAATTGTAAATGTAAACTTCAGGGTTGAATTTGTATTTTGACCAAAGTTTAATGTTATTGTTGAAAATTAAACTTGAAGGTTTAATTGGTCATTTCTTGAAAGTTGTTATTACTTAAGAGTTGGGTAAGCTTAATTGAGATTTTATCTCAAATCATCTTTTGAAGTCGGTCCAGAGTAGAAGCAGGAGAGAAAGAAGAAAAGAGAAGGAGAAGAGAAAATTTAATTGTGGTTCTTGTGGTTGTGAAGCAGAGAAAGAAAAGATTTGGATTGCTGGGTTAAACTTCAATCACGTGAGTTCATCTTCTTTCAAAATGCTTTTAAATTGAAATTGAATCAGATTTGGTGTATAAAATGTCTGAATAAATTGGTATAATGGTTTAGAAATGGAATCGATCAATAAGCTATATTTTAGATGAACTTTTAGAGAACTTTGACGTGAATTGGATACCCAGTATCGAAGTCCCGGTATAGGATCCATAATTAAGAGGTTTCAGAATTGGGTTAGAATCCAGAAACAATGGGTTCCGGAACTGGGCTTGGGATCCGGAAAATTGTGGGTTCCGGAAATTGAATTCGGTTCCGGTATTTGATGACTTCCGGAATAGAAATTGGATCGGATCCGTTGAAATGGGTTCCGGAACTTGGGTCGATTCTGGTATAAATTAAATTCTGGAAATGGGTTTTGATATCCGGAATTAAAGATTTTCGGAAGTGGGCTATGGATCCGGTAATTAAGGATTTCAGGAATGGGCTTTGGGCCTGGTATTAAGTGGACCCAGATTAAGATTAGAATCCAGTTAAGAATTTGGGTTTAAATTAGAATCAGTATTCGAATAATTCCGTAACTTGAGTTCGGAATACCTTCTGATTATAGTATTTTGAAGGGAAACAATTGAGAATAAAGAAGTGATAAATTGTTTATTATTCTTAGAGTTAAGAATATGTATTGTAATTCCCATTTCGAGAGGCGATGAGAAACGTGGAATAAATTGTAATTCCCGTTGACCTATAATGTGGAATATGCATAAAGTAAATTGTAATTCCCATTTCGAGAGGTGATTAGTAACGTGGAATATACATAAAGTAATTTATATACCCCGTTGACCTAAAATGTGGAATAGGCACAAAGTAAATTGTAATTCCTATCTCGAGAGGTGAATAATGTGGAATGGGCAATGGATAATTTCTATTCCCATTAAATTTGAGAAACGTGGAATGGGCAAGGGATGATTGCTATTCCCGTTTGAACTGTGACATGAGAATGCGAAATAGGCAAGATATAATTGCTATTTCCACTTTCTATTAGGAAATGAGAAATAGGCCAGATATAATGGCTATTTCTACTTCCACTCCAAGAAATATGCATAAAGTAACTTGTAATTTCTTGGATACGAGCGATGATCTAGAATCTGTAATGATTCGTAGTAGGTTCACGAATATGATGACATGACTTTCTAAATGTTAGTCATATTCATGGGATCGGGTATGTTCCCGTCATTATGATACGAGTACGAGTACAGTAAGAATGATGGTAAACTAGGTTTGTTTATATGCTTGAATATCTGAGTCTTCAAGCTGTTAATGTTTTAATTTGAATTTGGATGTTCTCATTAGGCGTAAGCCTAATCGTTCAAATTAAATTTTCTTACCAGGTACGAGCTCAGGAAAGCAATGGAAAGTGGGACGAGTGCTTTTAGTATTCAACTTTTGATGATAAGCTAGAACTTGGACGATGCGAGGAGGCTTTTGATGAATTGCTTAGATAACCAAGTTAATCTAATTATAGTTGATATGATTAGATTAATAAGTTATTTAGAGAGTTCGATTGGTGTATAAATGAACCCTCATAGTTAACTCTCTGCTTATATAAATAAAGGTTTGGATGATTTTCTGATTTACCTTGTTAAATTTTAAGGTTCAAGTTGACCCTGATTTTAAGGTGTTACAGTTTTCAAGAAGATTTTTAATAGCATTACTTTTAAGAGAATAAAAAACTAGATCAAACATATCTAGAAAAAATTATATAAAAGTATGATTTAAAAAGAGTAACATGTACGTAGATTATACTTCTATTTGTTTTCGAGAACACTTTCAACTTGCATAATTGCTAGTGACCCTTGAGAGGTTTAGAAATTTTTTAGGAGAACTCATGAGACGGAACATACAAGAAACGTGTAAGGCTATATTTGGCAAACTAGCTGATAAGCTAGCTGGTGAATAAGTCACGTTTAACAAAAAAACTAGCTTATAAATATGTTAAATGATCAAAAAAGACATTCTAAAAAAATTATCAGTTACAATATTTAATTATATAATTAAAATAAATTTATGGCAATATAATATGTTAATTAATACAACCAATGTAGTAAAAAAAATTAAATAACATAACATGTTAATTAAAAGAATTTAAAATTTATCATTACATATATACTATAAATTTTTAATTTGTTAAAACAAGTTTATAAAAAATATATATTAACTTATGATTCTAAATAACCGTTTACATATAATATGAAAAAGATAATCAAATAATCATTAAAAATATAATAGTAAATGATAATTAAAATATATTGATTAATATTAAAACACATATAAAAATAATTGGGAAATTAATTAAAATGCCACAAGTTTGACCCAAACTTACCAAAATGCCACAAAAAACCGCGGTGGGCCCCGCGATCGCGGGCCCCAGGCCCACGTGTCACCAAAGTTTGCCCACTTTGCCCGCGTTGGACCCTCAAGAATGCCCGCGGCCCACCTTTCCCCCCTCAAGAATGCCCGTGTTGGCAGTTTTAGTCCCTGCCCGCGTTGAGAGCCCGCGATCGCAGGCTAACCCGCCACGCGTCGGCACAGGGTTAACCCTAAAAAATTTTTGAAGACAAAAACCCGAATTTTATACTCATAGCCGCACTATATAAGGGGGGGGGGACCAACTTCGGCCACCTCTCATTATTTTAAACCATCTCAAATATTTTAATAACTCTCTCTCAATTTTCTCCACTCTCTCAATTTTGTCGTGTGGAACACGTGTTCGAGTTTTGTGAAGATGTCTCGTATTACCTCTGTGGTATGTTTTCTTTATGTTTTTTGTTATTTTTTGTATGTTATTTTAAGTTAAGATATATGATTTGTATGCTGTTAGAGTGCTTATAAGTTTTGTTATGTTTTAATATGTTCTATGTTTAACATTTTTAAGATATATGATATGTATGGTTTTATGTTTGAATGTGATATTTGTATGTTATAATGTGTATGTTGTTATAGGAGTATTTTTATAAAAAAATTGTTAAGAGTGTGTTTTTATAAAAAAATTGTTAAGAATGTGTTTTTATAAAAAATTGTTAAAAATGTGTTTTTTTATAAAAATAATTCTTAAAAGTGTGCTTTTATAAAAAAATGTTAACAATGTGTTTTTTTATAAAAAACAATTGTTAAGAGTGTGTTTTTATAAAAAAATTGTTAAGAGTGTGTTTTTATAAAAAAATTGTTAAGAATGTGTTTTTATAAAAAAATGTTAAAAATGTGTTTTTTATAAAAATAATTCTTAAAAGTGTGCTTTTATAAAAAAATGTTAACAATGTGTTTTTTAATTTTTTTTTTGTTAAGAGTGTTTTTATAAAAAAATTGTTAAGAATGTGTTTTTATAAAAAAATGTTAAAAATGTGTTTTTTTATAAAAATAATTCTTAAAAGTGTGCTTTTATAAAAAATGTTAACAATGTGTTTTTTTATAAAAAAAATTGTTAAGAGTGTGTTTTTATAAAAAAATTGTTAACAATTTGTTTTTATAAAAAAATTGTTAAGAATGACAACTTAGGTCCCTACGGTTTTAAGAATGACAACTTAGGTCCCTACGGTTTTAAGAATGACAACTTAGGTCCCTAAACTTTTAAGAATGCCAATTAGGTCCCTACGGGTTTAAGAATAACAACTTAGGTCCCTAAACTTTTAAGAATGACAATTTAGGTCCCTAAACTTTTAAGAATGCCAATTAGGTCCTTAAACTTTTAAGAATGACAACTAGGGTCCCTAAACTTTTAAGAATGCCAATCAGGTCCTTAAACTTTTAAGAATGACAACTAGGGTCCCTAAACTTTTAAGAATGCCAATTAGGTCCCTAAACTTCACATGCCACACTTAAATTCATTTTAAGAATCGCAACATCTATATATAACAATATTATACGTTGAAATAAAATAAACCGCAACATCTATGTTGGTGCAAGTGTACCACATCTCTATATATTTATATATATTTATTTTGATGATTACAAACACACCGCATTATTGTTTATCTAACAATTTAATCCAAGTGTGCAGTTGTTGAAAAACACGAAGATTTAATCTGAAGGGTTCAAGACGGAAGTGTTTACGTCGTCATTATTGTTTATAACTAATAATGATAAACACCCTAAAATAATATACCACTTGGATATTTCTAAAAACCCAACAATTAATTTTAATAAGGTTTTGAGAAGATTCAGCAAGATTTGGTTGCAGTCCTGGAAGCTGACTTTTCCTGACGGCGGTATACCGCGGCGGTACAGCCGGTATACCGCGGGTACACTTTTGCCGGTATACCGCAGGTGTTCAGCCGGTATACCGCGGCAGGTCGTGTGCATTTCTGATTGGTTGAAAGAACCTTTTCCTGACGGCGGTATACCGCGAGAACAAGCCGGTATACCGCGGGTACGTAATTCTTGCCAACTTTGCATGTAGCCGTTGGTGTGTCAGTCACCTTTTCTGACGGCGGTATACCGCATGCATTTGGCGGTATACCGCGGATGCACAATGCCGTTGGAGATGCTGATATATAAAGAAGCTGTTTGTGATAAAGAAAAGTAGACCTCAGACAACACAACAGTAACAAGCAACAACAAACAGCACCTCTCAGCTCTCTCATCTATTTATATATATATATTTTATAAAACATTTTTTTATAAAATATCCAAGTGTGAGATATTATACAAGAGTGATTACCCATTGTGAGTTATACTCCTCTTGTAAGCATTTGAATAACGGGTGTGTGATCCTGTACATCTCATAGCAGAAGCTTGAGAATCAATTACGTTACCTTTGTACTTGGTTTGTATTCTACCGTAAAGAATACATTTATTGGATCGTGTCGAGAAGTGTCTCGGCTGCTGGTTTATCACAGTTGGTGGTAAATCAGTAATTCTCTGTGTCAAGTATCTCTATCCCTTATCTCTTTATTTATTCCGCTGTGCTTTATTATATTTATTTATATAAACTGCTTTGCATTTATATTTATTTATATAATCTCTGTGTATTTGTTTATATTTACACTCTTCTTTATTATTTGTATACTCTGATTTATTTATACTGTTTCAGTACTGTATTTATTTGTAAAAGATTTTTTTGAAAGTAAAAGATTTAAAATACAACCTTACCCCCCCCTAGGTTGTCTAACATTTGGTATCAGAGCGGGACTTTCAAAATTTTTTTTCTGTTTAAATTTTTAAAGTTATATCTTTTATATAATGGCTCAACAAACTGTTTTGTTTTCAAAACCTCCTATTATAGATACTGAAAAGTTTGGCATTTGGGCCGAGCTATTTGAATGTCACGTTCGTGGCAAAAGTCAAAAAATTTGGGATATTATAGAAAATGGGAATTTTAATCCTACCATCATAAAAGATGATCTTATTATTGATAAACCTTTAAAAGAATGGACTCCCGCTGAAGAATCTCATTTTTGTTTAAATTTTGAGGCTAAAAATATATTATATGCTGCTTTAACTTCCGATGAAATAGAAAGAGTTTATACTTATAAAACTGCTAATCAAATCTGGCAAAGCTTGAGCGACACTCATCGTGGAAATACTCAAGTTAAAAGCTCTAAAATAAATATTCTTGTTCATGATTATGAATTATTTGAAATGTCAAAAGATGAGTCAATTGACTCAATGTTTAAACGTTTTAACCTCATTATGACTACTTTGAAGGGATTAGGTCGTACTTATCCTAATGAGGATTATGTAAGGAAAATTCTTCGAGCACTTCCTTCGGAGTGGATGGCAAAAATCACATCCTTGGAAGACTCCCGAGATCTCGCAACTATGAAGCTCGATGATCTCATCGGCAATCTTAAAGTGCACGAAATTGCACTAAGAAGAAATCAAGTCCGGGAGCAAGTTAAAAAGAAATCCATAGCTTTAAAAGCCGTTGCCCCTAAAGATGAGGAAGAAGAAGAGGAGGAAGAAGCAAGTTCCTCAAATGACGAATCCGAAAGTCTTGACGATTTAATCGAGATGGTAAGAAAACTTTCTAAACTTTTATCTAACAGAAAGTTTGCCAATATTGATAGGTTTCAAGGAAATGGAGACTACCATCGTGGTGGTAAAAACCAAAGTCGCAACGTCCATAAAAGTGAAGACAAATATGACGAATCTAGCGACGATGAAAAAGCCAATAAAAAGAAAGGCTTTTGCTATGTGTGTGGTGACAAGGATCACTATGCAAGTGTGTGTCCGAATCGAGCAAAACAAATCAACACACCAAAAGCTTTAGTTGGAGGCGCGATGAGCGCAAGCATAAATGAGGCCAAAAATTTTTGTTTCATGGCCGACCATGATAATGAGGTATCTTCATCATATTCTTCTAAAAATAATTGTGATAATTATTATAGTGACGATGAAAATAATCTTGACGAATTATTTAAATCATTTCATGATATGGCCGCTCTTGCAAATAGGTATAAAGATGAAATTTCTAATTTAAAAGAAACCGTATCTGTATATAAAAAGGAAATAGATGACGGTAAACAAAAATCTGCTCATGATTTAGATGTTATCACTAAATTAGAAAATAAATTAAGTAAAAAAGATATTTGTAAATCTTGTGTTATTTTAAATGATAAAATTGCATGCTTAAGTGAAAATAAAAATGAAAGTGTTGCTTGTGCAAAATGCGAGATTCTTGAAATTGAAATTGCATGTTTAAATGCTAAATGTAAATCGCATGAGAAAAATGACTTATTAGCAAATGCTTTTAATAGTAGCAATGATAAAGTGCTTAAAATGCTTAATATATCAAATCGTATAAATTGCCGAAAAGGCATTGGTTCAAATACGTGTATTGAAAAATGTGATTGTATGCCAATTAAAAAGGTTTTTGAAAAACCTAAATTTGTTGTTAAAAATAAAACGCAAAAACCTCCATATATGTCAAAAATAAAAAATGTGAATTATGGGAGGAAACCGCATGCTTGCATGTATAATAGCAAATTTTCTAGACCAAAGAATAATGTAAATTTGCATGCTTCATTTTACGTCTATGATAAATACGATCGTAAAATAAAAATGGTTAGAAAATGGATTCCGAAAGGAATGTTTAATGTTGACAATCCCGGTGGGATGCGTTTGTGGTTTTAAACCATTTTTATGGTTTTATATGTTGTCGTATTTTGTTTTATGTCGACAACATATTTTTTGCAGTTTATGTTTTATACTAACTGTTAAAAGGACCCATAAGAAAAGGGTACCACGAAATATTTTCTTTGCCTTTTGTACGTGTTTCCTGACGAGGATATAATACGTGGTTTCCTGGCGAGGATACAATACGTGCTTCCTGGCGAGGATATAATACGTGGTTTCCTGACGAGGTTATAATACGTGATTACCTGCCGAGGTTATAATACGTGGTTACCTGCCGAGGTTATAATACGTGGTTACCTGCCGAGGTTATAATACGTGGTTACCTGCCGAGGTTATAATACGTGGTTACCTGACGAGGTCATAATACGTGGTGTTTTTTTTATCACATAAAATTTAACCGAATATTGAAGCCTTAAGATCCGTTTTGGTGCAAGTGTTTCGTATTGGTTTGTATTTCTTTGTCTCTATTGCTTTTTGCATTTTATTTTATCCCTCAAATTTTATAAAATCAAATTGATATCGTTATTAATTTGAGGGGGAGCGTTTTAGCTCTTTTACCCATGAGTTTATGCTCTCTCAATTATATGCATATTTTGAGGGGGAGCATCTCTCGAGGGGAAGCATACCGTCTTTCTTGACCCTTTTTGTTTCGACAAACGGGGGAGAGAAACCGCACATGCTCTTGCTTAGCGGTTGTGTTTGTCATCATCAAAAAGGGGGAGATTGTTGGTGCAAGTGTACCACATCTCTATATATTTATATATATTTATTTTGATGATTACAAACACACCGCATTATTGTTTATCTAACAATTTAATCCAAGTGTGCAGTTGTTGAAAAACACGAAGATTTAATCTGAAGGGTTCAAGACGGAAGTGTTTACGTCGTCATTATTGTTTATAACTAATAATGATAAACACCCTAAAATAATATACCACTTGGATATTTCTAAAAACCCAACAATTAATTTTAATAAGGTTTTGAGAAGATTCAGCAAGATTTGGTTGCAGTCCTGGAAGCTGACTTTTCCTGACGGCGGTATACCGCGGCGGTACAGCCGGTATACCGCGGGTACACTTTTGCCGGTATACCGCAGGTGTTCAGCCGGTATACCGCGGCAGGTCGTGTGCATTTCTGATTGGTTGAAAGAACCTTTTCCTGACGGCGGTATACCGCGAGAACAAGCCGGTATACCGCGGGTACGTAATTCTTGCCAACTTTGCATGTAGCCGTTGGTGTGTCAGTCACCTTTTCTGACGGCGGTATACCGCATGCATTTGGCGGTATACCGCGGATGCACAATGCCGTTGGAGATGCTGATATATAAAGAAGCTGTTTGTGATAAAGAAAAGTAGACCTCAGACAACACAACAGTAACAAGCAACAACAAACAGCACCTCTCAGCTCTCTCATCTATTTATATATATATATTTTATAAAACATTTTTTTATAAAATATCCAAGTGTGAGATATTATACAAGAGTGATTACCCATTGTGAGTTATACTCCTCTTGTAAGCATTTGAATAACGGGTGTGTGATCCTGTACATCTCATAGCAGAAGCTTGAGAATCAATTACGTTACCTTTGTACTTGGTTTGTATTCTACCGTAAAGAATACATTTATTGGATCGTGTCGAGAAGTGTCTCGGCTGCTGGTTTATCACAGTTGGTGGTAAATCAGTAATTCTCTGTGTCAAGTATCTCTATCCCTTATCTCTTTATTTATTCCGCTGTGCTTTATTATATTTATTTATATAAACTGCTTTGCATTTATATTTATTTATATAATCTCTGTGTATTTGTTTATATTTACACTCTTCTTTATTATTTGTATACTCTGATTTATTTATACTGTTTCAGTACTGTATTTATTTGTAAAAGATTTTTTTGAAAGTAAAAGATTTAAAATACAACCTTACCCCCCCTAGGTTGTCTAACAATCTATATATAACAATATTATACGTTGAAATAAAATAAACCGCACTTTACCTATTTATAACAATATGTTGAAATAAAATAAACCGCAACATATCTATTTGGATTTTGTCAAACGGGTGTAAATAGCCCTAAGGTATGTCGGGATTTAAGCAATCCTTGTGATTCCCCTGCTACCTGGAAGTCCAATAGATTGAGTGGTTTCTTTTCTAAAACTAAAACAAACGAATAATTATCAACACAATAAACCAAACAAGCAAAAGCATCTATATAAAACACTAACTATAACATCTGTGAATGACTATGTAGAGGGATTTCTTTTACATCGACTTGACGCTAAAGTGCAAAGTTTCCTACATCGAGGGGTTAGGAGCGTGCTTTAGGGGATTAGGTGGTCGCGCGGATACCCTTGAGGCCATCTTTAGAGGGACACCGTTCGGGCCATGGATGGATGTGTCTTACTCTGCTGGTGACCCTACGCTAGTACACATGTTTCTACAATTGGAGGTCGAGGACGCCAACGCTAAGCCGGATGAGATGCATTTTGATTTCTTCGGCGAGCGATTGCATTTTGGGCGTCGTGAGTTCTGTCTAATTACAGGACTACGTTTTGGAGAGGCTCCCCCCTTCCTCCCTTAGCAGTCTGCGGCTTCGTTCGTAGGGTTTTCGGCATTCCAACATCTGATTTGAAGCTAAAGAAAGCCCGGGACATGATGAAAGAGGGCCTTACTGACCTAAGTGACGCTGATGCTGTCCGTGTATGCTTGGTGGTGATCGTGGATATGGGCTTAATGGGCCGTGAGTATAGCCAGTATGCTTCCGAGACGGTCCTTAGGGCCGTCGAGGACCTTGAGCTGTTTAACAGCTACCCGTGGGGTAGCCATATCTGGACACATTGCTACTCAATCTTGCACCGAGCCATAGCCAGACGCGACTCCAATCGACATGGAAAGATGAACCTTTGTGGTTTTACATACGCCTTCAAGGTTAGATACGTAGTATAACAATTGTTAATAATACATACAAACTGTTTGGCTTTTCTTTTTACGTACTTGCTCTTCTTGGCTAATTCCAGATATGGATCTTGGAGATGTTTCCCTCAGCAGTCCAATATTTCGTCAAGCGCGACGACCGAGTACTTAGGGGAACCCGTTGGGACAAGCGTGTTACCTTAAGTAGGTCGCTTTGGGTTCAGTTCTTCAATGAATCTAGAAATGTAAGTTCTTTTACTATGTTTACAATTTGCATATGTTAGTCCCGCTTATTAATTTTTTTTTATGTTTTATCATATATTTAGCGGCCGCTCTTGCCTTTCGCTCGCCTTCAGCCTACTGCCGACGAGATGGACACGGATTGGTACAGAGACAGCGTGGCCTTTATTGACGCAGAGGCGGCAAGGGCTCGACGTCCCTCTCCTTCCACATATGACGAAGATGAGGAAGACGACGACAGGCCCCCTTCAGGTGGATATCAGCAGCAGCCCCCTTCCTCCTCCTATCCGCGGCCCCCTACCTCCTCCTATCCGCGATCCCCTTCCTCCTCCTATCGGCCGCCCCCTTACGATCCATATCAGGCGGCCCCTTCCTATGGGTCACATCGTGGCAGTCATGACAACCTGTGGGACTACGTCCACGGGCCGCTAGAGTCACATGTAGAGTTTCTGGAGGGAGTCTGGAGACAATTTGGCGCTGTCCATGTTAGTGTTTAACTTAATTTGTTGGCCACGTTTATTTAGTTTGTATATCAATATTACGTTATAAATTTGTTTTAGCTGTCGAGTACGACACCGATCCCCGCTCCGTTCGGACATGGGGCACATACGACGTTTGGCACCACATCATTTCCGTCATTCCCGGAGAGTGTAAGGCACACTTATTTATGGCATTATAGTTATATGTTAGTTATAGTTATATGTTAGTTCCTAAGTTTCTAACTATTTTAATGATCAATGTCACGCAGGCCGGGATGTCGGGGGCCTGGATGTCGGGGGCATACACCTCCCAGATGCCGCCGTTTGGCACGTCATCCTATTCTACTATCCCGGAGAGTGTAAGTCACACTGAGTAACCATTATAGTTATATGTTAGTTCCTAATTTTGTAACTCTTATAATGATCAATGTCACACAGGCCGGGATGTAGGGGGCATACACCTCCCAAATATCGGGGGCCGGGATGTCGGGGACATTCACGGACATCTTTGGCGCTCCGGCCGGAGAGTATTACAGGCCGGAAATGTCGGGTCGTCGTCGTACGTCACACCGCCAGTGCACAAGCATACTGTAAATTATTTTGGTTTAATTGTGAACATTTCCTAAATTGTACTTAAAACATCTAATAACTTAATTTTCAGATGATGGAGTCTTCTATTGTCGAGGAGCACTTCTCGGAGCCGGATCCGGAAGATGACCCGATGGATGTTGTAGATCCACCACCACAAGTGACCCCGCTCCCTCAAAAGCGGCCGCACTTCATTTCCCAATTTCTTCGTTTCCCGTTTGGGCAACAAGGATCTACGACACCACCGGCCGCTAAAAAACAAGCAAAGAAAGCGGGGGAAAGAAGGGACGAAAGAACAAAAAGGGAAAGGAGCCTTCACCGGATCCTCTTGCGGGACCAGAAATATTGAGGATGTGCAAGACTGGTCGCCTCCCCAACTTGACATTCACCCCTTACGGGGGCTTAGAAATCAACCCCTCGTTTTTCAAAACATTGCTTGCGGATGACCCTGTGAACTCTGACTTAGACGATACGGTTAGTATGAAGTTAAGTTATAGTCATATATAATCAAATATATTTATATTACATGTCTAACCATCTATTTTTTATGCATAGCACGTCGATTCTTGGGTTAGCCTGTTGCAAAAACACCGTGGCGTAGACACGAGGTGGACCATCATGCACACTATGTTCTTTCAGTGCATACTGATGGACCATCAAGGTCCCGCCTCCGTGATCAAAATATGCAATGGCTCGGAAGGGACCTCTTGGACTCTCCTCGATAGGGTATGTAAATCGTTTTACTGTTATTTTATTTAATAACATATATGACATATATTGTAATATTTCAGGTGTACATCCCCATATGCTTGCATCCCAGACATTGGCTGCTTGGAGTGTTTGAACTAGACACTATGGTCATGAACCTATATGACAACGACAAGGACGGTCTATGCAAACAACAATTGACAGAGCAGATGCAATTGTTTAAAACAAAACTATATACGTTCTTTTCATTGATAGGGGATCATAGACGTCACGAAGTGTCAAGTATCTTTCGCACAAAGATCGCCGGCCAAGTACCCCAGCAGACCGGGTTATATGCGGATTGCGGTGTATGGGTATGCCGTAATGTCCAAAAGTTGATAAATAACGAGGACATATGGGTACACTATTGGGTCATCACAGATTTGAAGTTGACTCAATTAAACCCACTTAGATACTTAGAATATTTTTGGATCCTTTTGTGTAACTTGTACTCTTATATCAATTGTTCGGTGAAGTCGAAGATCAACCGAAACCAAGTGCGAAGACTATCTCATTGCGGAAGTGAGAAAATCGGCTGCAACTTTCTACAAGTTACATCACCACCGATATGCTTGTGCTATCGGTGGACACGCATCACCGAATTGAAGAAATTCGGTGAGAAGCTCAAGAAGACTTCCACCGATATGTGTTCAGAAATCGGTGGGAGTTCAAGAAGACTTCCACCGATATGTGTTCAGAAATCGGTGGGAGTTCAAGAAGACTGCACCGAAATATTATACACTTCGGTGAAACTCTCTCTTTTCTAAAGAAGTGAGATTTCGAATTGGTGCAGTTTCCAATACAGGAGGTCGGTAGCCTTATTCTCTAAAGACAAAAGAGAAGATCATTTATTATGAGACAATATCCTATTGTCAGATGAAAGTGGCATTTTGTCATTTTATCTATTCTCAGATAAGGTCTTTTTCTGGTACGACTGTCCTCCTGGTTCCTTGGATAAGTTAAAAAGGAGATATCAGCTTTTCAGAAGTCAACCTCTACAATGAATGGAAGAGTGACAAGTGTCCCAAGCATTAAATGATGCATGGACTATAAATAGAGTTGAAGACTCTCCATGCAAACCACGACTTCTGAAGATAACTAAGTGCAAGCTCCTTTCTTACTGAAATTGCATCTTGTGTCTAAGTGTCCAATTTGTTCTAAGTGTTTTTCAGTTTACTTTGTGTTAGATTGTTAGAATAGTTTAACTGTTCTTTTCCGCAACAATCTTTTGTTTTATATGTGTAATTCTTATTGAAAGATTTTCAATATATTGAATTAAAACTTGTGAAAAATCTGAGTATTGTATTCAACCCCCCCCCTTCTACAATACTTGTGAGCCATTTTGGGACCAACATACACCCTAACGAAACCGAATATGAGGCCATGAATTTCCGCCGACATATGGCGGAGTCAATTTATGCGCATTGTCTAATTAGTTAGGTTGTTTATGTAACATTAAATAATTGTTATTTTTACTATTAACTTATTTTGTTAAAGTATTGTGATTGACTTACTGTTTACTTCATTTGGTTTATGCTAATTTCATCCAACTAATCAACTTTGAGTATCGATATCTCTTTCACACATACTCCAATTTGGACGCATTATGTATCGTTTCGAAGCTCTCATATAGGAGAACATAAACCTACTAAAAGTCAGTTATATATAACACGTATATATATATATTTAAAAGCGTCCAAAGTTTAGTAAAACCCATATTTTTACCAAAATTTTCCAACACCTAGTAAGTAGGTTTATGAAACTTGCGATAATCCTAATACATACATTATTGGGACCAACAAGTGGTATCAGAGTATTATATTCAACCCCCCCTTCTACAATACTTGTTGAGCCATTTTGGGACCAACAAGTGGTATCAGAGCGGTAAGTTTAATTCATAAACTTGATCCGCAATGGCTGCCTCATCTTCATCCCCAACTGTTGAAAACACTGGTCAAAACATTTTTGCTGAAAATGGTTCCATTTCAAAACCTCCCAAGTTTAATCCTAACAACTTTTCTCTATGGAAAAGCCGTATGATGCTATTCATGGAAGGAGTGGATACTAGATATCCAACCATTCTCAAGAAGGGACCTATCATCCCGAGAGTTTGGGCTCGCTATGAAAAGCAGAGACATGGTAAGGAACCAGTTGATAAGTCAAGTGACTCTGATGATTCTGAACCTTCCGACATAGAGAAAGCAAAGACTACTGGTCGTTACATTCTCAAAAACCCAAAGGAATATACTGATGAGGAAAAACGATTGGTGTCTCTGGATTCTCGGCTTAGAGCAATCATTGCTCTCTCACTTCCTGATGAAGTCTATCACTCTCTTGTTAATTTCGGTACTGCTAAAGAGATGTGGACTACATTGTGTGTACTTTATGAGGGTACAGAGGAAGTGAAGAAAAGCAAAAAGATTGGCCTCATTCGAAAATATGAGCTCTTTGCCTATGAAAAGGGAGAATCTCTTCCAAGCTTTTATAACCGGTTCAACTCTCTTTTAAATGATTTAAAGTTACTAGGTAGAGTTTATGATAATGAGGAAGTTCTATGTAAGTTTATGGATTGTCTTCCTGACTTTTGGGAAAACATTTGCACTTGCATTAAAACTACCAAGGATTTGGAATACATGCCTTTAACTGTTTTGTATGGAACTTTGTTCAACTTTGAACAAACCAAGCTTCATAGAAAAACCGTCTTCAAAGAGATAAAAAGCTCTTCAATAGCTCTTATCTGTGAAAGTTCCAAGAAAAGTCAAAATGTTCCTTGTATCACATATCCCTCATCAGACTCTGACACCGAAAATCAGAATAACCCTTCTCACCAAACGGAGGCATATCTGAGTGATGCCGATGATGAAGGTGATGAAATTTCGGTAGACCGAATGTCTGATGAAATGGCTATGATGGCTGGTTTTAAAAATAAATCTCGAAATTTCAACAAACCCAGAAGTTTCAGAAAACCATCCTTTACAAAAATGTCTTCTTCTGACAAGACAAATGAAGAATGTTTCAACTGTGGTAAGAAAGGACACTTTGCAGCTGAGTGCAGAAGCAAGCGTGTGTCAAAAGTCAATTTTACGTCCTCTGACAAATATCCTCCCAAATTTGAGAAATCCAAAGATAAATCCTATTTCAAGAAAGATTCTCAATCCTCCTCACTCTCACATCAGGAACGTGCTGAAAAGTACAAAGCTAAGTACAAGAAGGAAAAAGAAAGAAATGAAGGATCTCAAAGAAAAGGAAAAGGATTGATGGCAGAGGCTCATGATTGGGAAGAAGAAGAAATCTCTGACAGTGATTCTCCAAATATGTGCTTTATGGCCATATCAGAAGAGGTGGAAGAAGAAAAGGCCAAGTCTCCAATGGTATTAGTTTCAACTGAATGCTCATCATCATACTCTCAGGTACATCCTTTTAATGACATGACTGATATTGAAAAGATAAATGCTTATGAATCTTTAACTCAAGACTTTTACACTGTCAAAGATAGCAAGAAAAGAAAATGTGCTCAAGTTAAAATTCTCACATCTCAACTTGAATCTTGCATGTCTAAACTTGAAAAGTTTGAGGAAATCAAAGCTGAGCTTGAAAATCTAAAAGTCATAAATCATGTAATTGAAAAGGATAAAAATAAACTGTTCAAGAAATTAAAGAAAGAACAGGAAGTTGTCAGAAAATGGGCAAACTCTTCAAGGAATCTTGAACAAATATTTCAAGATCAAATCGGTGGTGATAACAAGTTTGGGTTAGGATATGAAAAATCCATGCTTGAAAAATCTTCCCATGCACTTGTTCCCATCACCGATACATGGGATGATGACTCTGAGTCAAACTCTTGTGATTCCATTTCTTTAAATTCTGTTGATCTTGGTGAAGCCTTAAGATATGGAATGTTTATAAAAGCCAAAGAATCATCATCAGATCAAACCCATAAAGTGCAAGAATTGAAGGATGTTGTTAAACCCATTCATGATGTGTTCAAAGATTTAACCATTGATAACAACTCTTCAAATCTTTCAAAATCACAAGTTTTCAAAGAAAAACACACCACCGAAAAATCCATCACCGATTTTGTCCAAAAGGGAAAGACCAAAGTTTCTCAAGAAAGACCCCTGACCATGCTTCAACCTCAAGAACCGAACTTTTTAGAGGTCCTCGCAATCCCCTTTTCGGTCCAAAGATTAAGATTGATATAATTGGAAAGGGAAAAGGAAAGGAACAAAAACCCAAAAGAACTTTCATCTACCGAAAATGTTATAATTGTGGTGATACCTTTCATCTTGCTAAGGACTGTCCAAAGGAAAGAATTGACAGATCTAAACCCAAGGTCTCTCACATTTCTAACCCAAAAGGACCCATTACCAAATGGGTACCTAAGAACTGACTTGATGTTGTCTGCAGGTTTTTGAGCACCAACAAGTTTGGTATTTAGATAGTGGGTGCTCACGTCACATGACTGGAAACAAACATCTTCTTGTAAACTATGTGTCAGAAAAGGGTCCTTCTGTAACCTTTAGGGACAACTCCAAAGGTCACACTAAAGGGTATGGAACTCTCACAAATGGAACCCTTACCTTCAATAAAGTGGCATTTGTTGAAGGTCTCATGCATAATCCCCTAAGTATTAGCCAACTGTGTGATCTTGGATACAAAGTTATCTTTGAACTGCGTATATGTACTGTTGTTGACAAGAATATGAAGGCTGTTCTCTCTGGAAGAAGGTTAGATAATGTGTATATCATTGATATGAGTCAAAACAACTCTTCAAATGTCTGCTTTGTGTCTGACGATACAGTCAAAAGAAACTGGCTGTGGCATAAACGTTTGTCTCATCTTAACTTCAAAACCCTTCATAAAATATCAAACAAAGAGCTGGTGACTGGCATGCCTAAGTTGAACTTTGTCAAAGAAAAGCTGTGTGATGCATGTGAAAAAGGGAAGCTCACCAAATCTTCTTTCAAAACCAAGCAATGCTCTTCCATCAATCTTCCACTTCAGATGCTGCATATGGATCTATGTGGACCAGTCAACACTCCCAGTCTAGGAGGAAGAAGGTACATTCTTGTTATTGTTGATGAATTCTCTAGATATACTTGGGTGTCTTTTCTCAGGTACAAAAGTGATGCAACTGAAGAAATCATCAACTTTATCAAAAAGAATGAAATTCTGAATGGTCAGCTTGTCAGATCAGTAAGAAGTGACAATGGCACTGAATTCAGAAACAGTGGTTTAGAAGACTTCTTCAATGAGAAAGGAATCTCTCAAAACTTCTCTGCTGTCAGAACTCCACAACAAAATGGTGTTGTGGAAAGAAGAAACATGACTCTATGTGAAGCAGCAAGGTCTATGCTGAGTGAAGCAAAACTGCCAACCTATTTTTGGGCCGAAGCTGTCAACACTGCCTGTTTCACTCAAAACAGGTCGGTGATAACAAAAAGACATGAGAAAACCCCGTATGAAGTCTTTCATGGAAGAAAGCCAAACATTGGTTTCCTTCATGTCTTTGGCTGTGTGTGCTTTATCCTAAATGACAGGGAAAATCTTGGGAAATTTGATCCTAAGGCAGATGAAGGAATCTTTATGGGATATTCCTTGACCTCCAAAGCCTACCGAGTTTACAATCTTCGGAGAGAATGCATTGATGAATCTATCCATGTAAAGTGTGATGATTCAAGATCATCTTCTATGACAAATGATGATGAAGAACTACATAGATGGATATCATCATGCATTGGGGAATCTCCCATTTCAACCTCCACCGATCCACCTTGTATTCCAAATATTCCCTCTGTTCCAAACAATCAAGTTGGGTCATCATCTTTATCACCTGAAACCCCCTCTGCCGAAATTGCCTCCACCGAAATTGCCTCCACCGAACCCTATCTATCATCCACCGAAATTAACCCCATCACCGAACCTATTCATGCCGATAATCCCTCTGACGACCCACCTTCATCACATCCTGCCAACACTCCAGCCTCGAACTTTCCTTCCACTTCAATTATTCCTCCACTGATGCCCCCTGCTCTTAAATGGACCAAAGATCATCCCATTGATCAAATCATCGGTGATCAGCAAGCTGGTGTTCAAACAAGGAGAGGCACCAGTAACATCTGTCTCTATGTGAATTTCCTATCTCTTGTTGAACCTAAAAAGATTGAAGAAGCCCTAAGTGACCCATGTTGGGTTTCTGCCATGCAAGAAGAACTCTCCCAATTTCAAAGAAACAAAGTCTGGAGACTTGTGCCTAGACCTTCAAGGAAAACAATCATCGACACAAAATGGGTCTTCAGAAACAAAATGGATGAAGATGGTACTGTCATCAGAAACAAAGCCAGACTCGTAGCTCAAGGCTACCGACAGGAAGAGGGTATTGACTATGATGAAACATTTGCTCCAGTTGCCAGACTTGAAGCAATCAGGATCTTTCTTGCTCATGCTGCTCACAAGAACTTCAGGGTATTTCAAATGGATGTGAAAAGTGCTTTTCTGAATGGAGAACTAGCTGAGAAAGTCTATGTGAAGCAACCTCCAGGCTTTGAAGATTCCACACATCCAGACTATGTGTACCGACTTGACAAAGCTCTGTATGGGCTCAAGCAGGCTCCTCGAGCCTGGTATGACACTTTTGCCATCTTTCTACTCAAGCATGGCTATACTAGAGGTACAATTGATAACACTCTCTTCCACAAGCAAACTTCAGGTAATCTCATTCTTGTTCAAATCTATGTGGATGACATTATTTTCGGTGCCACCGATGAGTCTCTGTGTGATGACTTTGCCTCTCTCATGAAAAGTGAATATGAGATGAGCATGATGGGGGAGCTAACATTTTTCTTAGGTCTTCAAGTGAAACAAATTTCAGAAGGAATTTTCATAAACCAAAGCAAGTACATTAAAGACCTTCTGAAGAAATTTGGCTTTGAAAACTCCTCCCCCATGAAAACTCCCATGGCACCACCTTTGAAACTTGATGCCGATTTAAATGGTGAATCTGTGGATGTTACCCATTATAGGGGCATGATTGGTTCTTTGCTTTATTTAACTGCTAGCAGACCAGATATCATGTTTGCTACTTGTCTTTGTGCCCGTTATCAAGCAAATCCAAAGAAATCTCATTTGGATGCTGTGAAACGGATTTCCAGGTATCTAAAGGGTACCATGCATCTGGGTCTTTGGTATCCCAAAGACTTAGGTTTTGAACTCATGGGGTATTCAGATTCTGACTTTGCAGGTTCTAAAATTGATAGAAAAAGCACAACAGGCAGTTGTCAACTTCTTGGTGGGAAATTGGTGAGCTGGTCCAGCAAAAAGCAAAATTCAGTCTCAACATCCACTGCCGAGGCTGAATATGTTGTTGCTGGAAGTTGCTGCGCACAGATTCTATGGATGAAAAACCACTTGAGAGACTACAATCAGTTCTACTCCAAGATACCCATCCTATGTGATAATTCAAGTGCAATTGCAATTGCAAACAATCCTGTTCTTCACTCAAGGTCCAAACACATCGATATCTGATATCATTTCATCAGGGACCATATCTCCAAAGGTGACATTGAGCTGCATTTTATTCCAACTGATCTTCAGCTTGCAGATTTGTTTACTAAACCTATGGATGAGGCCAAATTCACCTTTCTCATCGGTGAACTTGGCATGTTGTATTTAGAATAGGTTAAAAAAAAACGGTCTGATAATTCTCGGTGGCAACAAGATCCTCTTTCGGCATGAATATCCTAAGTGATCTTTTCGGTGATCCATCTCTCGATGGATCTCCTCGGTGCGCATATCTGCCGTCTTCGGTGTCTCAACGCCTCGGTGGATCTCTTCGGTAAGCAAATCCTCACCGATTCCATCTCAGCATACCTTTCACCACCGATGTCCACCGATAATCTCTTCATATTCCTCACCGATGTCCACCGAATTTCAATCCTATCCACACGTCACCCCCATAACCCTAGCCTGTCAGATCCGTTCACCTCCCCGTTTCGTGAAACGAATTCCTGACCACGATTCCCAACGTGGTCATGATTGCCTTTTTATTTTATTTTATTTTATTTTCCTTTATCTTATTTTATTTTATTTAAACCGTTCCCCCCATTTTTTCGAAAACCCTATATATACTCGACCCTTCACCTTCATTTTTCCTTTACGATTCCTTCTTCTTCTTCTTCTCCGATTCTCTCTCTACAACCTGCAACCTAATCCTCTTCTTCGAGCTCTCTCTCGATCATCAATGGCGTCCTCAAAGAACATCCCCCTACGTGTTTTGCTGATCTCAAGTTCAACCCATGCAATCACGTTGCTAGATTTGAACCCGACCCCTCCCATCCTGAATTCAATCACGTAATCAAGTTCTTCACTCGCTCTCCCCTTCTTCATGCCTTCACCTGTAATCCCAAAATGAGCAAAATGCTCATTGGGAAATTCTGGCTTACCTGTGTGTATGACACCTCCAATGATGCGATCCATGCATCCATCCTTTCTGAAGACGAGGGTGATCACGACCTCACTTTTGGGGTCGATGACGTTCGCACTGCCCTTAAAATCGATGCTTTCGATTCCTATGACGAATGGCATTCAGATACCGTTCTCGAAGATGTCCTTAGTGCATTAGGTTACGTGGTCGATGACAACTCCAAAAGCTCCAAAGGTCTTGGAACTCTTCTTCGGAGTCACATGGGTGGTGTATGGAACTTCTTCTTTGCCCATGTGATCCACTGCCTCTCCCGAAAGACGAGCGACCATGATCAATCCCCTTCATACATCACCAAACTTGCCCATGCCCTAATCTTTCAACGCCGAGTTGATTTCGCCCAATACTTCTTCACCGAATTGGTGGAAGTAATCACACATCCAAAGAAGTGCCACGTTGCCTACCCCCGATTCATCTCTATGATCATCCATCACAAACTTGGAAAAGCTTTGGACGAAGACCGCAAGTCCCAAACTCCCCGATTCACTTATGACTGGTCTCCACCGATCGTCGGCAGCAAAACTCTCAACGTCGGTGTTCTCGACACCGATCGTCCTTTACGCCGAAGTATGATCACTTTAGCCCTCTCTCCAGATCTTCAATGGGGTGATTCTGAAATTCCAGGGTTTCCACACCCCGATATCCCCGAGGTTCTTCCTGCTGTTGTGACCTCTTCCCCCCGTCCTAGAGTGAAATCGATCGGCGCAAAGAGGAAATCGGCCGCCGACACCTCTGCCGCTGATTCCAGAACCATGACACCGATTAACACATCGGTGGCTTCCCCGGTCCAAAAACCTTCTAAGCGGAGGCACTCTTCGCCCCCCCCCCCCCCCCGAAAAATCGTCTAAAAAGACCTCGGGGAACTGTCCGTGAGCCATCCCCTTCCAAATCATTTTTGTTCACCACCGACCATTTGGTTATCCCTAAGGCATCCCTAAATTTACCTCCTCCAACTCGTTCTTTGAGTGAACACGCAGACTCTCCCACCGAAAGTCTAGCCTCTCCCTCCGAAAGTCTGGACCTTGCACTGCACGGCCTTTCACCCGGTCATTTCTTGATCGATGATGATGCACAACCCGATCAGGGTTCCCCCCCATTAGACCCCCCCCCCCATGACTTCTTTGCAGGTCTCTTTGACGACACTGGTTCTCCCCGAACCTCCCCGTCGGTCGGAGCGATCCTCATTGAGTCCTCATCCCCCTCACCAAAAAAGTCACCTTTGAACCAAACTTCTCCCCGAAGTTCTCCCCGGGTTCGAACTCCCCAAAGATCGCCTACGCCACATCGATCACCCTCCCCGGGTCAGGAATCACCCCGACGATCTCCCACTCCGCCACCGAGACCACTATTCCCCGATGAAATGTTATATCCCATCAACATTCCCATTTCGGCGGAGGATCCCCATCGCATCCACTACATAGTTCCTGGGGATGTCGGGGGTGAAACCACTGTTCAAGCGCCCTCTTTGATTGAAGACTTACAAGAAAGTGCTCGACAATGTCGGCTTGTCGGCACCCAATTTGAAACTTTCAAACAAGCCACTCTTGCAATGATCGTCATGACGGGTTCCCGAATGTCCACTATCGAGTCTCGCCTGCCGCAGATTCTTTCAGATGCTATTGCCGATGCTCTACGGCCCTTTACCACCGACATCTCCTCTTTGGTTTCCAAGGTGGAATCTTTGTCACAATCTCATGGGGATCTTGCCTTCTCCTTTGGTGCTTTCAAGGCAACCTCCACCGTCAAAGATTCTGAACTTCAGAGGAAGCTTCAAGAAGCTAAGTCTCATCAAGACTTCAGCCAGGCCACTGCCAACTCTATTCGTGACATTCATGCCAAACTTCAAGAATTCGGCCAACTGGAGATGGATCTCGGTGACTTCACCATGGTTTCTTAAGAGGTACCGAAACAACTTTCATTTCTTCATGAGAAATTTGACTACATTTTCAGACAGATGGGTATGAAGATTCTGGCTGGTGCTGAGGGGGAGAAAAAGACAACCCAACCCAAGTTGCCATCTCTTAAATAGTCGGTCATCCCCAAGCCTCCATCTTCCACCGATGACATTCCTGAAACCACCGAAACTCACGCTGAAACCGCCGACGCTGAGGGGGAGCAACTCTCTAAAGAAAAAGAGTTGGAGTTGGAAGACAAAGCAACAACTGAGGGGGAGCAACCTACTGCGGCCGAAACAGACAAGGGAAAGAAAATTCTTACTGCCGAACAATTGGCCGAACAAGAAAGAATAGAGAAAGAAAAGATGAAGTATGGGACTCGTCCCACCGATGCAGACAAACTCAAACTTAAACCTCCTTCATCACATCTACAGGAACCCAATCTTGGTCTGACTCCTCAAGAAATTGAGGAAGCCAGATTAGCCCAAAAAGCCCTTGATGATACCAAGGCCCTCTCTTTAAAAGTTGCAGAGGAAGAAGCCAAGAAAGCCAAGTCCACCGATGCCGTGTCGGCACAGAAATCGGTGCTGAGTGAATTTGAACAAGAGAGAAATGAAGAAGTTAGCTGGTACAAGAAGAAGATGCACCACCGATCCGACAGAACCCCGATCTCAGGTGTCAAGATCGCAATCTCCAGAGCCAACCCAAAAGACATCAGGCTTATCATTGATCGGGAAGATGGCTCCTTGGAAAGTGTGAAAGACTACCAACTCAAAACCTACGGTCTCCCCGAATGGTACGAGATCTCTCGACACTTGGCCAAAAATCCAAACCCAAAGAAGGACATCTTTGTCAAATACATTGATGGTCTAATGGCAAAGATGAAGGAGATAAAAAAGAAGTATAGCATCGTGCTGACCACCGATGAAAGATCGAAACTGCAATCCTTGAAGGAAGAAGTGCGCCTTCCCAAAGTTCAGAATCCCCCTGACACTGTCTTCAAGGATATGGCAAAGGAAGGAAAGATACCGAATGTAAGTAACTTAAGTCTTTCCCTTCCCACTTCGGCATCATATCCCACGACAACTCTGGGCCTATCACCGATTCCAGGACTGTATTTCAACGATGGTTTCGGCAAACGAGCCTTCTTCAGATTCTCTCAAATCCCCGTTGCCGACACCATGTTTCTTGAAGGCCTCCACAACTTGTTCCCTCACATCCCCGACGCTCAACCCTACTACCGAATCCTTATGGATGAGATCAAGCGCCGACAATCGTCAAAGAAGTAGGATTTCATTTTACCTTTCGGTAGTTTTGATAATCTTTTGCTTCCTTTCCTTACCGATGTATGAGAATGACTTATGCAATTCAAGTGCTTCTCTTGTTTATATTTTGTTGTACATACCTTTTATTTCCTTGCTTTATATATACTGTATAGATATACTAAAAGAAACATAGATCAAAAAAAAAAAAACAAAAAGAAAGGTCTATGTGAAAAGAACCCAAAAGAGTAAAAAGGGTCAAAATGCACTTATTTTCATTTGCTCTTTAATATTCTAAGGATAGAGATCAAATTCAAATAGGGGGAGATTGTTGGGTCATCACAGATTTGAAGTTGACTCAATTAAACCCACTTAGATACTTAGAATATTTTTGGATCCTTTTGTGTAACTTGTACTCTTATATCAATTGTTCGGTGAAGTCGAAGATCAACCGAAACCAAGTGCGAAGACTATCTCATTGCGGAAGTGAGAAAATCGGCTGCAACTTTCTACAAGTTACATCACCACCGATATGCTTGTGCTATCGGTGGACACGCATCACCGAATTGAAGAAATTCGGTGAGAAGCTCAAGAAGACTTCCACCGATATGTGTTCAGAAATCGGTGGGAGTTCAAGAAGACTTCCACCGATATGTGTTCAGAAATCGGTGGGAGTTCAAGAAGACTGCACCGAAATATTATACACTTCGGTGAAACTCTCTCTTTTCTAAAGAAGTGAGATTTCGAATTGGTGCAGTTTCCAATACAGGAGGTCGGTAGCCTTATTCTCTAAAGACAAAAGAGAAGATCATTTATTATGAGACAATATCCTATTGTCAGATGAAAGTGGCATTTTGTCATTTTATCTATTCTCAGATAAGGTCTTTTTCTGGTACGACTGTCCTCCTGGTTCCTTGGATAAGTTAAAAAGGAGATATCAGCTTTTCAGAAGTCAACCTCTACAATGAATGGAAGAGTGACAAGTGTCCCAAGCATTAAATGATGCATGGACTATAAATAGAGTTGAAGACTCTCCATGCAAACCACGGCTTCTGAAGATAACTAAGTGCAAGCTCCTTTCTTACTGAAATTGCATCTTGTGTCTAAGTGTCCAATTTGTTCTAAGTGTTTTTCAGTTTACTTTGTGTTAGATTGTTAGAATAGTTTAACTGTTCTTTTCCGCAACAATCTTTTGTTTTATATGTGTAATTCTTATTGAAAGATTTTCAATATATTGAATTAAAACTTGTGAAAAATCTGAGTATTGTATTCAACCCCCCCCCCCCCCCCCTTCTACAATACTTGTGAGCCATTTTGGGACCAACATACACCCTAACGAAACCGAATATGAGGCCATGAATTTCCGCCGACATATGGCGGAGTCAATTTATGCGCATTGTCTAATTAGTTAGGTTGTTTATGTAACATTAAATAATTGTTATTTTTACTATTAACTTATTTTGTTAAAGTATTGTGATTGACTTACTGTTTACTTCATTTGGTTTATGCTAATTTCATCCAATTAATCAACTTTGAGTATCGATATCTCTTTCACACATACTCCAATTTGGACGCATTATGTATCGTTTCGAAGCTCTCATATAGGAGAACATAAACCTACTAAAAGTCAGTTATATATAACACACACACACACACACACACACACACACATATATATATATATATATATATATATATATATAAAAGCGTCCAAAGTTTAGTAAAACCCATATTTTTACCAAAATTTTCCAACACCTAGTAAGTAGGTTTATGAAACTTGCGATAATCCTAATACAAAGATTATTGGGATTTCAGTAAGATGGGCGAGATTTGTGGCATTTTGGTAAATATGGGTCAAACTTGTGGCATTTTAATTAATTTCCCAAAATAATTTATATGATTAACAATAACTTCAAATAATTAAAAATTAATATCAATGTATAATTAAAATTTAGTTTAATAATTTTTCAGTTAATATAATTAATATTTTTTAATTAATAATAATTAAATTTAAAATTTTAATATTTATTTATGATAATAGTTAATAAATAATAATTAATATTAATGAGAGAAATATTGGAATATTCACAAAAAGCTACTCAAAAGCTACTCCAAGTAGCGTTTCAAAAAGTTAGCTTATAAGCTAGCTTATGGTCATCCAAACATATACCCAAAAAATAAGTTAGCTTATAAGCTATAAGCTATTTTTTTGTGCCAAACGATGCCTAAGAAGACAACAAAGTTAGAAAGTTTCAAAAAAAGATTGAACAATGAAAACCTTTTAAAAAGCATAAAGATTAAAAAAAACATTAAAAACAACCCACAAGACGTATATCTACCTCTCCAATCCCTTTCCGCCAACTATAAAACTAAGGGCGCGTTTGGTTCGCAGAATGTTTTTTGATGGAATAAAAC
Organism: Saussurea involucrata; assembly: GCA_033807775.1. Taxonomy (NCBI): domain Eukaryota; kingdom Viridiplantae; phylum Streptophyta; class Magnoliopsida; order Asterales; family Asteraceae; genus Saussurea; species Saussurea involucrata. The sequence continues at coordinate 3,817,612 of CM066317.1, forward strand.
ATGTTAAAGGAATTTGACTTTGAAAGAATTGGAATGGAATGTTATCAGGTTTGACCACCTGCTTGGTTGACATACATTGGAATGGAATATGCTAAAGGAATTGAATTTTGTCTGTTTGGTTCACATAATGTGTAACAACCCAAAAGTACAATAGAACAAACATAGCATTTAAGCATAAATTTACAAGACTGGGTCCCAAAAGTTTCGTTACATCATACATAAATTAAGGTTGGCGGAAACAACCTATACACAACTGAGAATAATCTAACTTCTACTAGAGGCACCTGCACTATCACTAGCTGCTTCCATACTCTATCTTGCTACTTACTCATTCATCTGAGCCTCCAATAGCGCTTACCTGAAAAGGGTTTTAGTTTTGAAAAGCGAGGGTTAGACCATGAGGTCTAGTGAGTTCCCCCTAAAACATGCTCACAAATCATTTAAAGAAAAACGTTCATTTCAAATCAGTAACGTATCAAATCATGTACTCAACAATGGTATGCACATCGGAGAAGACCAAGGTAAACACCCTACAAAGCCGGGTACGACAACTCAACACCCTACAAAGCCGGGTACGGCAACACCCTACAAAGCCGGGTACGGCAACTCAACACCCTACAAAGCCGGGTACGGCAACTCAAGAAGTCTTCCACTGTGCAACCCGACTCTGCCATGGCAATTTCACAAAACATGCAGTTTCACACACTTGAGGGCAATCCTCCTTTAATAGCAAAATAATACTTTTCATGGAAAACATTCGTAAAAGCTTGTAGACAAATCATGCTCATAAACATACCCTGATCAGTAGAACATAAAGCTTTCATTCACGTAAAATTCATGTAAATTAACGGGGCGCTTTCACATAATCATTTTCTTTTGGAAACACGTAAAACCGAGTATTTTAGTTAGAAAAACTCACCTGGCTAGCTTGCTCCAAAGCTCCTCACTTACACTTCCGATCTCTAGGCGGAACACCTATTATATATTAATAGCGTTCATCATAATCCGTTCAATTATTACTCGAGTTAAATCCCGAACTCAACCCTAACTTATCTAAATTGGTAGATTACATTCTAGTCCAAAAATCATAATTAATGGTCTTCGCTTACCCAACCAATTGACACACTATACCGGATCCATTAATTTACCCGACTCTAGGTTCTCAACATAAAATTATAACACTTGATTCTAAATAACAAAACCGGATCATAATAATAATATGACCAAATTTAATAATTAGACTATCGATTATGTACTAGGCCCCTTTAAATAATTATAGACTTTAATAATAAACTAAGTCCAATCTTAATAATTAAGCCCACAAGGACTTAATAATTCTCTCGGCCCAACAACCAATTCGGCCTAATAAACCAATTCGGCCCAATAAACCAACCCCGGCCCAAACTTGAGTTACGGGCCAACTCCCGGAACATACCGACTTCCGATACACACGGTTCAAAACAAAACCCACATATTTCGCCATTATTCAAACTCTACCCCATATTGACCACAATTCTTCTTTTTAATTGACACAAGCCATTCTCTAACCAAGAATCCACATAAGCACTTGATTTTACTATGACAACACGAATTATAATCAAAACTCGACATTAATACCCTTATTTGATTTCTCATATCACATAGCCAACTGCAACTAGAGACCTAACAAGTCTAACATTACTTGAAAAAGAGAGCAATGAAATGGAAGGGTTTCTTACCGGAATAAAACCACACGAAAAGGAAAAACTGCTGTCTAAAACTCCGGCGACCACCACCGCCGGCCGCCTTCTCCGGCGCCGGCGAAATCCCGCCAACTTTTCTCTCTCATCGTCTATCTCTCTCTCTCTCTCTCTCGCAGCCTCCATCTTCCTCCTCGATGCTCTCTCTCTCACACGACCCTCTCTCTCCGGCTGTATCTCTCTCTCTCCGGCTGTATCTCTCTCTTCCTCTCCGGTTGTCTCTCTCTTCCTCTCGACTGCTCTCTCTCTCTCTCTCTCCGGCTGTATCTCTCTCTTCTCGACGACTCTCTCTCTTCTTCTCGTCGTCTCTCTCTCGCCTCTCACTCTCCTCCGTCGGCCATCTCCTCCTCTCTCGCCGGCGTTCTCCCTGCCGGCTGCACACACTAAAACACACACATAAGACCCATTCTCTTTCTCTCTTCTTTCTCCCTCACGAAGACACACAACTCTCAACTCTCACATGGAAATTTCTTCCTTCCTACTCCTTTCCATCTCCCTCTCGATGTGCAGCCGCCACCCACACCAACATGAAAGAAAACCCTATGCTAACCTACTATTAAAATAATGTACACTCCAAAAAGAAAAGAAATTGATTTCCTATCTTTTCCCATATTGCCCTCAAACTTTCTCACAAATAACCAATCAACCCCTATCTTTTATTTTTAAATTAAAACACTTAATTTGGGTTATTACAATCTCCCCTCCTTAACAGAATTCCGTCCCGGAATTCACTCCAAAACAACCGACGAACTTGATTATCAGGACTTAAATCTCACTAGCACTTCCTCACGAACTCTCGTAATCCAACTTAGAAATTATAACATGCGGTCAGAAATTGTAAGCATCTCAAGGCTTACTACTCCCTAATTATCCTTATCTGGTCCACGACCACATTACAGTTTCCGAACTCAACAGCCCTTTTCCGGCTAGCACAATATAACCACTGATCCTTATCGCACAACACGATACAATTCTTCTCTTTATCACCGACAATTTTAACCCGACCAACTCATTTCAATTATAACTATCAACTTATTTCAAAAGATAAACCCCAAATCGAGACTCGGCTCATTTCTTTTCTACTAACCAAAAATTATCATATTTGACAACTTAGCATCAACATCTCGTTAGGCTGGCATTCACAAAATCCATCAATTAAAACTAATTTCTTAGCTAACAACTCCCAAATTTTCAAAATAATTTGAGTATTACTTATTCCTTCATATTATCATCAACTTCTCACTTTAACATATCGGTTCTCCCTTATCAATTCTTAGTGAGAATCTTGGTCGGATGAAACACATCCTGCAGTAACAACTAAATGTCATTACTTAACAAATCCATAACATTTTAATCAACCAATCACAGGCTTATACATCTATCATGGCATTTCCAATCTATTAATGCTTACATTACCATTTTGATCCACAAACATCATCATGCCATACGATAAACTTTAACCAACTTTCCAACTGATTCCTTCTAGGATCATTCCTCCACACATAAGAAACAACTCCCGCTCTTTAGAGATTTAGCATTTACTATAACACAGTTTGACTAACACACTTTTCATCCTCATTAAACTTCCAATGGTCCCAACATATACCTACTTAGCGACTCTTACCACCAAAACATTTGGTTTCTCCTTTGGGTAATCTCCCACCACTACTCCATCCTTCTATCCTGATCAACATCGTACCATAAAGTCAACTTACTCTCTATGTGCTCAAAAATCTGGTTAAAAGATAGAACATCTCATCTGAAACCCCCAAAAGCTTCTATTTGCTGCTTTCTTTCCCTCTAACATCGCCTCACTACGATACTAGCTAGTACATTTAACTTGGCAATTAATGCCATTACATAACTGTACGTTCCTCACTCAATACATCGCACTGCAGACCAAATCTCTCATAGTCATTCATCCATAATCCACACTTTCCTTCATGTTCTCCCGTATACTACAATCGAGTCTATCTCACTACGTAGTCCTTTCCCAACTTATTGAACTGTAATCCACGAGTTCTCAAATAGCTCACACGCAACCATTCTAGTTAGCTCTTCGCGATCCGAGCCCTTATGAAGACACACCACTTTTCTTACTGACTGCTAAAATCTACACACTCGCTTCGCCCAAGTTACTTACCTCATCATCCTACGAACCCCCTTCCCTTCGGGAATAAAATGCTTAATCACACAATAACTTCTCTTCCCCTTAGAACCCCTACAAGGTGTTCTATCAACTCCCAACTTTCTAATTCAAGTCTTCGGTCTCGGCCAATGTACACATCCGTCGACTTCTACATCGACTGACAATCCTGTAACTACTTTCTTAACTTATTCTTAAACATGGTTCCCTTACGGAATTCACTGCTATCAACAAATTGAATCGTTTTCATGATCCGACTCCCTCCTTTCGTAACCTACTCAGGTAACATCAACATTACCAGCTCACCTCGAAACTCATATTTCCACGTCACGGACATGTCATTCTTCCTTACCACACTATTCTTAACGAGTCGCTACAATCATCACCTTGAAGACTTCAAGCCCTCCCTCCGAACACAACCGTACTTCCAGTTACCGAACAAGGGTGCAAACCTTCCTACGTCCGAGACTATAATCCACTACTGACGGAACACCTATCCCGATACTACAATGTTCTCTCCTGATTTGACCAATATCTCTTCACTCTCGGAGTTCTCCCTTAGCTTTAAAAGCAACATCCTACGACCTAGTGAGTTCATAGCCTTCATGCATGACATACGTAATAAATAAATCATTTCGTGCCTTTTATCATTTTAATTAAACAACACCTGGAAACATATTGGGTACGCATTCCCCCATCACTCTTTAATCTTCAATGCCCCACTCCACGATCTCGAGGATCGTTCGCATGCAACTTTTCATAAACTTAATCTCACTCCACCAAATTATGTCGTTACGACGGAAATATATATTAAGTGAAAATCTTTTCATACGACCATTTCCTGAAAGAAATTCCCGACACAAAGTAAACCAGTCGGTTTCGTACCCATAAATAACTCCAATATGTCATTGCTCACTTTGGTTATAAAAGTTTTCATTTAATCGTTTTCTTGACTTTTGCAATAATTTAACTCGTCATGAAAAAATGAAATACTATACAAATCATAAAACTCGAAACTTCATGGTGCCATGTGAATGAAATCACCTTTTTCTTTAAACATACGCGTGCATATTCTGACTCGTTTTCGATCAAAATTTATCTTTACATATTTAGCTTAAATCGTGAAAATTTCATGTTACATAAAAAGGACACCATGCATGAGACTCTACTTGCATTTGAAGGCTACTCACTCTAACAAGGTCAACTGCTTTACTCGCTTAGCTTATCCTTGACATTCTACCTACGACCAACGGTCGCCCCTTTTGGTCACGCAACAACTTGCTGAACACACTTTCCACATCTCACTTACTCTACCCCCTTCATGCTATTTCGTTTTAAATCACTATCTTATTTTCTACTTCTACATGCTTTCATTTCACAATAGGTGTCTTATTTCATTTACACTGTCTTTGAAAAGCTCGACTAAGAAGTCGGGGTTCTATTGATACGTTCAAAATTTCAACACTGTTATTCCTTATCATTCTAACTGATCTCATCCCACTATTTCTAGAACCAGGACTTTCTAGAAACACGAGTCTTACTCAAAATCAATCATTTTATCTCTTCGAACCCACGAAGATCTATTTCTATATGATTCATAACATTCTAAACAACATTTCGCCTCTACGATGCATACATTATTCATTTCATAAATAATTTCCCCTGAACTTTCCCAACAAGGGGTCTTAGTCTACACTTCAGAGATCTCGTTGACATCCTAACGTACTGAAACACGGCATAAATACTGGGTAGGTTAATAAGGTAGGTTAAGCACATACATGTACCTGTAAGTTCGCAATTACACTGGCCAGGTGAAATCTCAAACTTACCTTACATGACAGTCCTCAGTACCCTATTAGTCCTATTTCTACAATAGTGTCATCCTAACGCATTTCCTGTATCTACAATAGTGTCCTCCTAACACATTTCCTGATTCTCAGTTGTGATTTCTACTCCCAAGTTTAAGTTTAGGCCCGTCCGGTCACCTAAGTCTCTTAAACTATGGCTCTGATACCATTTGTAACAACCCAAAAGTACAATAGAACAAACATAGCATTTAAGCATAAATTTACAAGACTGGGTCCCAAAAGTTTCGTTACATCATACATAAATTAAGGTTGGCGGAAACAACCTATACACAACTGAGAATAATCTAACTTCTACTAGAGGCACCTGCACTATCACTAGCTGCTTCCATACTCTATCTTGATACTTACTCATTCATCCGAGCCTCCAATAGCGCTTACCTGAAAAGGGTTTTAGTTTTGAAAAGCGAGGGTTAGACCATGAGGTCTAGTGAGTTCCCCCTAAAACATGTTCACAAATCATTTAAAGAAAAACGTTCATTTCAAATCAGTAACGTATCAAATCATGTACTCAACAATGGTATGCACAGCGGAGAAGACCAAGGTAAACACCCTACAAAGCCGGGTACGGCAACTCAACACCCTACAAAGCCGGGTACGGCAACTCAAGAAGTCTTCCACTGTGCAACCCGACTCTGCCATGGCAATTTCACAAAACATGCAGTTTCACACACTTGAGGGCAATCCTCCTTTAATAGCAAAATAATACTTTTCATGGAAAACATTCGTAAAAGCTTGTAGACAAATCATGCTCATAAACATACCCTGATCAGTAGAACATAAAGCTTTCATTCACGTAAAATTCATGTAAATTAACGGGGCGCTTTCACATAATCATTTTCTTTTGGAAACACGTAAAACCGAGTATTTTAGTTAGAAAAACTCACCTGGCTAGCTTGCTCCAAAGCTCCTCACTTACACTTCCGATCTCTAGGCGGAACACCTATTATATATTAATAGCGTTCATCATAATCCGTTCAATTATTACTCGAGTTAAATCCCGAACTCAACCCTAACTTATCTAAATTGGTAGATTACATTCTAGTCCAAAAATCATAATTAATGGTCTTCGCTTACCCAACCAATTGACACACTATACCGGATCCATTAATTTACCCGACTCTAGGTTCTCAACATAAAATTATAACACTTGATTCTAAATAACAAAACCGGATCATAATAATAATATGACCAAATTTAATAATTAGACTATCGATTATGTACTAGGCCCCTTTAAATAATTATAGACTTTAATAATAAACTAAGTCCAATCTTAATAATTAAGCCCACAAGGACTTAATAATTCTCTCGGCCCAACAACCAATTCGGCCTAATAAACCAATTCGGCCCAATAAACCAACCCCGGCCCAAACTTGAGTTACGGGCCAACTCCCGGAACATACCGACTTCCGATACACACGGTTCAAAACAAAACCCACATATTTCGCCATTATTCAAACTCTACCCCATATTGACCACAATTCTTCTTTTTAATTGACACAAGCCATTCTCTAACCAAGAATCCACATAAGCACTTGATTTTACTATGACAACACGAATTATAATCAAAACTCGACATTAATACCCTTATTTGATTTCTCATATCACATAGCCAACTGCAACTAGAGACCTAACAAGTCTAACATTACTTGAAAAAGAGAGCAATGAAATGGAAGGGTTTCTTACCGGAATAAAACCACACGAAAAGGAAAAACTGCTGTCTAAAACTCCGGCGACCACCACCGCCGGCCGCCTTCTCCGGCGCCGGCGAAATCCCGCCAACTTTTCTCTCTCATCGTCTATCTCTCTCTCTCTCTCTCGCAGCCTCCATCTTCCTCCTCGATGCTCTCTCTCTCACACGACCCTCTCTCTCCGGCTGTATCTCTCTCTCTCCGGCTGTATCTCTCTCTTCCTCTCCGATTGTCTCTCTCTTCCTCTCGACTGCTCTCTCTCTCTCTCTCCGGCTGTATCTCTCTCTTCTCGACGACTCTCTCTCTTCTTCTCGTCGTCTCTCTCTCGCCTCTCACTCTCCTCCGTCGGCCATCTCCTCCTCTCTCGCCGGCGTTCTCCCTGCCGGCTGCACACACTAAAACACACACATAAGACCCATTCTCTTTCTCTCTTCTTTCTCCCTCACGAAGACACACAACTCTCAACTCTCACATGGAAATTTCTTCCTTCCTACTCCTTTCCATCTCCCTCTCGATGTGCAGCCGCCACCCACACCAACATGAAAGAAAACCCTATGCTAACCTACTATTAAAATACTGTACACTCCAAAAAGAAAAGAAATTGATTTCCTATCTTTTCCCATATTGCCCTCAAACTTTCTCACAAATAACCAATCAACCCCTATCTTTTATTTTTAAATTAAAACACTTAATTTGGGTTATTACATAATGTAGCTTTGGAATTGGAAAATATTAGTAAATGACCAGAATACACTTTTTGAAAATTTGAACCATCGGTGATGGTCGACGGTGGTGGATCAGTACAACAATGATCACCGGTGGCTTAGATCGGTGGTGGTTGACGGTGGCTCAGAACGGTGGTGATCGACAGTGGTTTAGAATGGTGGTGGCCGACGATGGTTCAGGTCGGTGGTGGTCGGCAGTAGTTTAGGTCGGCGGTGGTTAGCGGTGGTTCAGGTCGACGGTGGCTCAAAACGGTGGTGGTCGACGGTTGGTCAGAACGGTGGTGGTCGGCGGTGGTTCAGAACGATGGTGGTTGGTGATGGTTCAGGTCGGTGGTGGTCGACGGTGGTTCAGGTCGGTGGTGGTCAACTGTGGTGGTCGGCGATGGTCGGCGGCCCCGATCGATGATGGTTCATATGGGTCTTTAAATCAAGTAGGGAAGACGGGATAGTTTGTCTTTTTGAGAAAAATGGGTGGAATGGAATTGAATTCCTTCTTATTTGTGATGGAATGACCAAATCCATGAATGGTGGAATGTGTGGAATTCAATTCCATTCCATAGGTAACCAAACGCCTGGACGAAATTTGGTCAATGGAATTGATCATTCCAATTTCTTTCAATTCCGTCGGAATCCTGCGAACCAAACACCCCCTAAAAATCCCCTGATTGATAATCTACAATCCTAACATGGTGTCTTCAAAAACTCATACGTGAGTTCATACACCGAAAAAAACCTAGTTCCATGTGAAAAGTCTTAGGAATTTCCAACATCGGGAATTAAACCTAGACTATAGTATTTTTTGTTAATAGAGCATCCCCAATGATTATGCTATCAAATTTTCAGAATAGAGTATTAAATCTCTAAGGGTGCGTTTGGTTGCTGGACAGGACAGAGCAGAACAGAACAGAACAGGACAGAACAGAACAGTTGTTCAGCATTTGGTAAAACATAATTAAACTGGACAGAACAGAACAGGACTGATTAAATGACCAATTTACCCCCAGTGAGTTGTTTAGTGTTTTTTTTATGAAATAATAAGTATTCAACAAATAAGTACCCAAATAAGCATGCAAATAAGCATCCAAACAGCAGAAAATCAAACAAATCAAATTTCAGAAACAAATAACCATCCAAACAGCATAAATGTTTTTTATTTTAAAAAACAAACAGTAGGAAGAATCGATCCAAAATTGATTTCTGATTTAAGATAAACAAAATCGAAGCATCCAATGGATTTCTGCAGTTTTTGATTTTCAAGAATCGATTTCTGCAGTTTGTTCCAAGAATCGATTTCAAGCATCCTACTGTTTGTTCCAAGAATCGATTTCTGCAGTTTTTGATTTTCAAGAATCGATTTCCAAAATCAATCTTCCTACTGTTTTTGATTTTCAAGAATCGATTTCCAAAATCGATTTTTAGATTTAAGATAAACAAATCGAAGCATAAAGATAAACAAAATTGAAGCATCCAAAATCGATTTTCAGATTTAAGATAAACAAAATCGAAGCATGTTACCTCTGGAAGAATCGACCTCGAAGAATCGATTGGAAGCATCGGTCGTGGAAGAATCGATTGGAAGAATCGTGGAAGAATCGGTGGAAGAATCGATTGGAAGAATCGTGGAAGAATCGATTAGAAGAATCGTGGAAGAATCGATTGGAATGTATCAGTTGATTTATGTTTCAGAAAAGGGTATTTTGGTAAACAATAACTCAGTTCCATCTTGTTCCAGTGGTCTTGGTGGAACAAGCGTGTTCCACATTTGTTCCATCTAGTCCCTGTCTGTCCCACCTTTAAGCCAGGCCAAACATGGGACAAGAGTCTTTGTTCCTGTCTGTTCTGTTCTGTTCCGCCTACCAAACGCACCCTAAAAGAATTGCATCAAAATGAAATAACTATCCTAATTTAGCAATTTCATCTTTAATTATAGGGCAAAATGCGCGAAATAGCAATCTACTTTCATTTATTTCTTTATTATAGCATTGTACTTTCACTTTTTCTTATTATAGAAATGTAGTTTCAATTTATTTTTTATTAGGACAATGTACTTTAAAGTATTTACCCATTAGGCCATGAGTACCTGAAACACCCTAAAAACAGGGTCAATTTAAACCTTGAAATTTACCACAAGTTATGATCAAAGACTTTCAAACTTATATAACCTGAGGATCAAATGTAAGGTTTCTATATACAAACGTCATTACTTAAATAACTTATTAATCTAATCATGACATAACAATCAGATTAATCCAGTTATCTAAACAACTGTCCCAAAAGCATCAAAATCTCTAGATCCTCCGGTATCTCTAAGTCTGAATCTTTCCAAAAGTTCTCGTCTCTCATTCCCGCTATTTCCCGGAGCTTGTACCTGGTAAGAAGATTCAACTTGAAACATTAGGCTTTCGCCTAGTGAGGAAACTCAAATCAAAATAAAATTTAATAATTAAAACATGAACAGATAACTCAAACCTGTTCTCACCCATCTTACCGTACGACAACTCCTTTTCAAATCGGGGAATCTACCCCACTCCCAATTTCCTACGACTAACTCATTTAATCGCAACAACAATATAAGAGTTAACTCTGATTCGTTCCAGATTCATAGTCAATAATCACACACAAGAAATTACAAGTCAAAACCTGCCTATTTCTTAATCAGGAAGTAGATATTACAAATTGCTTTATGCCTATCTCTAGTCTTCCTCTCATCACAGGGAAATCTCCGATCTTCCCAAATCGAAATGGGAATTATTAAGCAAACTCTGCTTATTCCACATTCCACCTCAGAATCAATGGTCCCCATGGGATTATAATATCGCGATACTCAAATCGAGACTCATGATTCAAGGTTCACCCAATTACTAAAATTACATCCCTTTGGTCTATGGCGAGTAATCGGTTCCCATCATACCGTACCCAAGTGCCCTCGGTGACCGGAGGCCTATTTTAGTAAAAGCACATAATCACATAATATAATATATGTAATAATCGATACTACTATATGCGTCCAGCATACAGTATATCATTTCTCCGAACATATTCCATATATATAAAATATCAAGAATATTAATATTTCCTCATCTCAATCTCTTAATTATCTCCTCTTTAACTTAGCATGAAAGTTAATAACTCAATCAAGCTTCAAATCATAATTAGAGTTCATAACCACATAGTAATTTCATGTAGTAGATAATCAAACTTAGCATGCAAGTTTAATAATAAATACTAGTTCATCAATTTTATATATAACTCATCTTGGAACTTTAACATGGTAACCAACGTAACACAACTTTTAATCGCCCTCTTGGCTTATCTCTAATTTAATCAAATCCACATAAGACATATTCGTGCATACATATAAAGCATCTAATTCAAGATTAATTACTGAATTTTAAAGAGAGTTGAATAAACTCACCTGATGCGTTATTACTCCTTTTACTCCTTTTTAACACGTAAGGGCTCCTTTCTTCACTACCACAGCTTACTGTAGTATTCAATTACATATATTGATATTAATTATCAAAACAGAACCCTCTACAACTGAAAATCCTTAATTTCTAAAAATTACATCTCAAGTCGCAACCAACTGAAGTCGCAATCACCTATTGCGATTCCACTTCCAAGTCGAAGTCCTCTATTGCGATTTTCGACCCCAAATCGCAATCAACTGTTGCGACTATAGTACCAAGTCGCAACCCACCATTGCGATTTCACTCCAAATCGCAACCAACTGTTGCGACTCAAAAGCCAAGTCGCAATGGTCTACTGCGACTCCACTACCAAGTCGCAACTGTTCATTGCGACAATCATGAATGTCGCAATTCAAGGTTGCGACTTCGATGATATTCATCCAAGTCTCAGTCCACTAAGTTCGTCCAAAAACCCAGAATTTTGCATTTTTAATCTATGTTTGTTTATGCCAATTTGCAGATATGTTTAGTACACTTATCTTAACATATCCTAAAACTCAGATTCTCATAACATCATGATTTACCCAAAACCCAACTAAAATTCCATAGAAACTTTTAAACTAAAAAGATGAAGAATTCTATGAGATAATTACCTTTTTGATGTCTTCAATTACTTCTAAGATTCAACTGAAATCTTTGTTTTCCTTTTTGCTTCTTCTTCTCCTCAATGCCTCTCTCTCTCGGCTTCTCTTTCTTTCCTTTCTCAATACCGAAAAATACAACACACTCACACACTCACTTAGTCTATATCATTAGCTTAATGACACCTCATGCTTAACTTGTATGAGTCATAATGAATAACACCAAAAGAACCCCCAATTTTAATAGAATGACACTTCAAACCCTCAATCTTTAAAGAAATAACATAACATATCAAATAAATAAAATCATCATTAATAACCCTTAAGTTAATAATCTCAAAATCTTTAAACTTTCAACATTTGTATTGTAACCTTAATCGAATTATAATACTCTATATATATCAAGGTCACTCCAAATACAAATACATTCCAAATCTTATTAAAATAATACCAACCAAAATTTAGGATGTTACAATACTCCCCAACTTGAAAATGATTTCGTCCCCGAAATCAAAGTCAGGTAAACAAATGAGGATACGTACTCCTCATACTCTCTTCTGACTCTAAAGTTACATTAGTACCTCTATGGTGTTTCCACTGTACTTTCAACATAGCTACCTCTTTACCACTACGTAGCTTTCTAACTGATCTTTCTAAAATTGCCTCTGGTTCCTCTACACAGCGACTCTTTTCATCTATTCTCACATCTGTGAGTGGAATCACATCTTCCTCTTCGGCCAAACACTTTCGAAGATAACATACATGGAAAGTATTATGAACCCCTTCCAACTCTGGTGGAAGATCTAACTTGTAAGCTTGTAACCCAATTCTCTCAACAATGGTGAAAGGTCCTAGAAAACGAGGACTCAACTTCCCACGTTTTCCAAACCTTATCACACCTTTCCATGGGGAAACCTTGAGCATCACACGCTCCCCAACTTGGAATTCCTTTGGTCTCCGCTTCGGGTCAGCATAACTTTTCTGTCTATCTTGGGCTGCTTTCATATGCTGCCGAATCTCTTTTACTTTATCCGCTGTTTGCTGTACTAACTCTGGACCAGCAAACTGTTTCTCCCCGGCTTCTAACCAACACACCGGAGTTCTACACTTACGACCATACAACGCTTCGAAAGGTGCTCTCCCGATACTCGAATGATAACTATTGTTATACGCAAATTCTACTAACGGTAGATGCGTATCCCAGTTACCACCAAAATCTAAAACACAACACCTGAGCATATCTTCCAAAGTTTGAATAGTCCGCTCACTCTGCCCATCGGTCTGTGGATGAAAAGCAGTACTCAAATTAACTTTATTACCCAATTCTTCTTGCAGTGTTCGCCAAAACCTCGAGGTAAACCGAGTATCACGATCTGACACTATCGACACCGGTATACCATGCCTCGACACCACTTCATCAATATACAACTTTGCTAACTTCTCAATTGGTGACGCCTCTTTTATTGCTAGAAAATGAGCACTCTTAGTTAATCTATCCACGATTACCCATACTGTGTCGTTACCTTTTTGCGTCTTGGGTAACTTCGTCACAAAGTCCATGGTAATCTTCTCCCACTTCCACTCCGGAATTTCCAAGGATTGGAAACTTCCGTAAGGTTTCTGATGTTCAGCTTTCACCAACGAACATGTTGTACACATTTCTACCTTTCGAGCCACATCTACTTTCATCGCTGGCCACCAATAATGCAATTTCAAATCTCGATACATCTTCGTACTCCCAGGATGTATGGAATACTTAGATCTATGAGCGTCTTCGAGAATCAACTCTCGATTTCCTCCCATTTTAGGTACCCAAACTCTTCCTTGAAATAATTTAATCCCCCGACCATCTTCAGTCAACTGAAGATGTTGCTTACCCATTACTTCTTCTTTCAGATTTTCCTCTCGCAAAGCAACCACTTGTGCTTCTTTGATCTTTTCCATCAAACTTGACGTTACATCAATTCTAGCGTTTACTGATTTCAAACACCCACCATATTCTTTTCTACTTAAGGCATCAGCCACGACATTTGCTTTACCAGGATGGTAATGCAATTCACAATCATAATCCTTAAGCAATTCTAACCATCTTCGCTGCCTCATATTTAACTCCTTCTGGTCAAAAACGTGTTGCAAACTCTTGTTATCAGTATAAAGAGTACACTTCGTACCATACAAATAGTGTCGCCACAACTTCAAAGCGAACACCACTGCTGCTAACTCTAAATCATGGGTAGGATAATTCTTTTCATGCTCTTTAAGCTGTCTTGAGGCATAGGCAATCACTTTGCCCCCTTTGCATTAGCACACATCCTAAACCCATCTTTGAAGCATCACTATATACAACAAAATCTTCTGTCCCTTATGGCAGGGCAAGAATAGGTGCTTCACACAGTTTTTGACGTAAAATTCTGAAAGCTGTTTCCTGTTTCTCCGTCCAAACAAACTTCTCATTCTTTCTGGTTAACAACGTCAAAGCAGATGCAATCTTAGAAAAATCTTTTATGAATCTTCTATAATAACCTGCTAATCCCAGAAAGCTTCTTATCTCAGATGCACTTCTAGGTGTCTCCCAATTCGTCATCGCTTCAATTTTTGAAGGATCTACTTTAACTCCTTCAGAAGTAATCACATGACCTAGGAACTGCACCTCCTTCAACCAAAATTCACACTTTGAAAACTTGGCGTATAACTTCTCTCTTCTTAAAACTTCTAAGACTTCACGAAGATGTTGCTCATGATCTTCCTCAGTCTTTGAATAAATAAGTATGTCATCAATAAACACAATGACAAACTTATCTAAAAATGGTCGACACACTCTGTTCATCAAATCCATAAATACTGCAGGAGCATTTGTCAACCCAAATGGCATCACAAGGAACTCATAATGCCCATATCTTGTTCTAAACGCTGTTTTTGAAACGTCTTCATCTCTTACTCGCACTTGATGGTATCCAGATCTTAAGTCTATCTTTGAAAAGCATCCCGCACCTTGGAGTTGATCGAATAGATCATCAATCCTCGGAAGCGGATACTTGTTCTTAATAGTTACCTTATTCAACTCTCGGTAATCAATACACATTCTCATGGTACCATCTTTCTTCTTAACAAATAAAACTGGAGCTCCCCAAGGTGAAGAACTTGGTCTTACGAAACCCTTATCCAATAACTCCTGAAGCTGAGTCATCATCTCTTTCATCTCAGCAGGTGCTAAACGATAAGGTGCTCGTGCAATTGGTGCCGATCCAGGAATAATATCGATACGAAATTCCACCTGTCTTTCAACTGGCAAACCTGGAAAGTCATCCGGGAACACATCCGGAAACTCACGCACCACGTTGATATCTTGAATATTTTTCTTTTCTAACTTTGTATCAATAACATAGGCTAGATAAGACCAACACCCTTTCGATAGACATTTCCGTGCCTTCATCACTGAAATCAACGGAATTTCTCCTTCCTGTTTTTCTCCGAATACAAATACACTATCTTTCTCGCCCATTGGAATTCGAATCAACTTCTTTGCGCACATAATTTCTGCCTGGTTGTTGCTCAACCAGTCCATCCCTACTACAATATCAAAGCTCCCAATTTCCATTAACAACAAGTTAATCGGAAATTCTGTTCCCTCTATCATAATCTTACAATCGGCCAGACTCTCCTTAACCAAAGTCTGAACTCCATTAGCTATTTCGACTACTAAGGCATCTCCTAGAGTAGTAACAGGCATAGCTAGTTTATGTTGAAACATCTTGGATACAAAAGAGAAATTTGCGCCACTATCAAACAACACACGTGCAGGAATAGAGTTTATAAGAAATGTACCCGAGACCACGTCCTTTGACCCCTTCGCTTCATCAGCAGTCATTTGGAATGCACGACCGGTTGGTTTGGGAATATCCAGCTTTCTCCCCTGATCTCCTCCCCTTTTCAACTTCGGACAATCTTTTCGAAAATAACCCGGTTGCTGACATTCAAAACAGACCGACCCAGGCACTGTACAACTCGACGCCATATGTCCCATCTTCCCACACTTGAAACATTGATTTCCGACCACACGGCATTGGCCAAAATGTTTACTTTTGCATTTTGAACACCAACCCGGTTCTCTACGAGAATCATTGCGAATGTTCTTTCCGAATAATCTTAATTTTGGAGAAGGTTCGGACCGACCCTCCCATTTTCTCTTTTCTCCGACTTGCGCTTTCTCCTCCTTGTCTTTCACATACATTTCCTCAATCACCTTTGCTTCCTCAATCGTCTCCCTCAAGGTAGCAGATTTTGAACTGCGAACTCTTGTCATCATATCGGCTGGTAGACCTTTCAAATAATACTTAATCTTTTCTTTCTCTGTTGAAGCCACGTGCCCCACAAGATTTAGTTTCTCCATAAAGACCTCGGTATATTTTCTCACCGACATATTACCCTTCTTAATATTCCGAAACTCTTCTTCGATTCGGTCCATCTCATGCTCGTTACAATATTCTTCTAAAATCTTTGCTTTAAACTGACTCCAAGTTACGGAATTCAAAGCTGCTTCGGTTACAGTTGATGACAACACATTCCACCACTGCAACGCTTTGCCACGCAACATTTGTGATCCAAATCTCACCTTAGATCTCTCATCTGTACATTCACAGGCACGAAAAGCCTGCTCGATTTCTCTTATCCAGTTCATACAAACCACTGGATTATCATCTCCCTTGAATTCTGGTGGTTTACAACTTAGGAACGTTTTGTAAGAACAGTTTCTGTCAACCCTTCTAACTGTCTCCACTCCTGGATTTACAGTCGGATTTATCACATTAGTATCGGTCACTGTTCTCCTTGGCTCCACATTTCGATCATTAATCAGTTTCGTAAACATCTCTGCCTGTCTCCCCATTACAGTATTCATCATCTCTGCTTGCCTCTCCATTGAAGCATTCATCAGCCGAGTCACATTATCCATTATTCGCCCCTCCATATCTGAATCTGACGACGTTTGATCAACATTACTAGTACCTCCTGGATGTACTCGACTTCGCATTCCTCCCAAGGAAAGAAAATCTGATGGCGTATCAGGAACTCCGCCCAATCCAGTTTGTCTCTCTCCAGCATCGTCTAACCAATTCCTATTTATCGAAGAATTTGGAGACCTCTGGGGCGTATTCACCATCGTTCTGATGGAGCATAAAAGAATACTCATCAGTTAATGGTTTATACAACTAAACATACAATACATACTTTACCGCTAACCAGTCACTGTAACAATTTAGAAACAAGTATGCTTGTGTAATAATATATTCATAATAACAGTAGCTAATTGAAATTGCGAACATATCATACATGAGAATTCTCATTACCATTGTTACAGTACCAACTTCGCGTATTTCTGTCGACTCTAAGACTACCCATTCTTAGTATTTCTACCCAAAACTCACGGATCATAACTTAACTCATCTCAGCTTAAGTCTAGGTATCTCAAATTCATACCTAGTTCACTTAAACTAAAGCTCTGATACCATACTGAAACACCCTAAAAACAGGGTCAATTTAAACCTTGAAATTTACCACAAGTTATGATCAAAGACTTTCAAACTTATATAACCTGAGGATCAAATGTAAGGTTTCTATATACAAACGTCATTACTTAAATAACTTATTAATCTAATCATGACATAACAATCAGATTAATCCAGTTATCTAAACAACTGTCCCAAAAGCATCAAAATCTCTAGATCCTCCGGTATCTCTAAGTCTGAATCTTTCCAAAAGTTCTCGTCTCTCATTCCCGCTATTTCCCGGAGCTTGTACCTGGTAAGAAGATTCAACTTGAAACATTAGGCTTTCGCCTAGTGAGGATACTCAAATCAAAATAAAATTTAATAATTAAAACATGAACATATAACTCAAACCTGTTCTCACCCATCTTACCGTACGACAACTCCTTTTCAAATCGGGGAATCTACCCCACTCCCAATTTCCTACGACTAACTCATTTAATCGCAACAACAATATAAGAGTTAACTCTGATTCGTTCCAGATTCATAGTCAATAATCACACACAAGAAATTACAAGTCAAAACCTGTCTATTTCTTAATCAGGAAGTAGATATTACAAATTGCTTTATGCCTATCTCTAGTCTTCCTCTCATCACAGGGAAATCTCCGATCTTCCCAAATCGAAATGGGAATTATTAAGCAAACTCTGCTTATTCCACATTCCACCTCAGAATCAATGGTCCCCATGGGATTATAATATCGCGATACTCAAATCGAGACTCATGATTCAAGGTTCACCCAATTACTAAAATTACATCCCTTTGGTCTATGGCGAGTAATCGGTTCCCATCATACCGTACCCAAGTGCCCTCGGTGACCGGAGGCCTATTTTAGTAAAAGCACATAATCACATAATATAATATATGTAATAATCGATACTACTATATGCGTCCAGCATACAGTATATCATTTCTCCGAACATATTCCATATATATAAAATATCAAGAATATTAATATTTCCTCATCTCAATCTCTTAATTATCTCCTCTTTAACTTAGCATGAAAGTTAATAACTCAATCAAGCTTCAAATCATAATTAGAGTTCATAACCACATAGTAATTTCATGTAGTAGATAATCAAACTTAGCATGCAAGTTTAATAATAAATACTAGTTCATCAATTTTATATATAACTCATCTTGGAACTTTAACATGGTAACCAACGTAACACAACTTTTAATCGCCCTCTTGGCTTATCTCTAATTTAATCAAATCCACATAAGACATATTCGTGCATACATATAAAGCATCTAATTCAAGATTAATTACTGAATTTTAAAGAGAGTTGAATAAACTCACCTGATGCGTTATTACTCCTTTTACTCCTTTTTAACACGTAAGGGCTCCTTTCTTCACTACCACAGCTTACTGTAGTATTCAATTACATATATTGATATTAATTATCAAAACAGAACCCTCTACAACTGAAAATCCTTAATTTCTAAAAATTACATCTCAAGTCGCAACCAACTGAAGTCGCAATCACCTATTGCGATTCCACTTCCAAGTCGCAGTCCTCTATTGCGATTTTCGACCCCAAATCGCAATCAACTGTTGCGACTACAGTACCAAGTCGCAACCCACCATTGCGATTTCACTCCAAATCGCAACCAACTGTTGCGACTCAAAAGCCAAGTCGCAATGGTCTACTGCGACTCCACTACCAAGTCGCAACTGTTCATTGCGACAATCATGAATGTCGCAATTCAAGGTTGCGACTTCGATGATATTCATCCAAGTCTCAGTCCACTAAGTTCGTCCAAAAACCCAGAATTTTGCATTTTTAATCTATGTTTGTTTATGCCAATTTGCAGATATGTTTAGTACACTTATCTTAACATATCCTAAAACTCAGATTCTCATAACATCATGATTTACCCAAAACCCAACTAAAATTCCATAGAAACTTTTAAACTAAAAAGATGAAGAATTCTATGAGATAATTACCTTTTTGATGTCTTCAATTACTTCTAAGATTCAACTGAAATCTTTGTTTTCCTTTTTGCTTCTTCTTCTCCTCAATGCCTCTCTCTCTCGGCTTCTCTTTCTTTCCTTTCTCAATACCGAAAAATACAACACACTCACACACTCACTTAGTCTATATCATTAGCTTAATGACACCTCATGCTTAACTTGTATGAGTCATAATGCATAACACCAAAAGAACCCCCAATTTTAATAGAATGACACTTCAAACCCTCAATCTTTAAAGAAATAACATAACATATCAAATAAATAAAATCATCATTAATAACCCTTAAGTTAATAATCTCAAAATCTTTAAACTTTCAACATTTGTATTGTAACCTTAATCGAATTATAATACTCTATATATATCAAGGTCACTCCAAATACAAATACATTCCAAATCTTATTAAAATAATACCAACCAAAATTTAGGATGTTACAGTACCGGTACTGTAACATTAAAAATTACAAAATACAAAACACTAAAAAATTAAAAATTACAAAATACAAAACACTAAAAATTATGATATTTTCTAGTTTTCTCTTTTCTCGCTAAAGTAGCCCTCAAAACGTCTCCCGAAAGGTGATCATGCGGGGATATATAGAACTCGAAGTCTTGTTGATATTGGTTTTCTCGTTCGAGTTCCAACTGTTCTCGTTGAACCTGCAACTGTTGTTGTTCGAGTTCAAGTTTTTTCATTTTGTACTCCATTGTACCGTCAATATGCTCGTTGAACGAGTTTATGATCGTCAACAACTGAGTAACATTTTCGTCCGGATTCGACCCGGTCGTATTACTCGTTGATGTTTTTTTTGCCTTATTTCTCCCGATGGGTCGTTGAAGTTGCTCGACCTCGTTGACCCAAACATCTTCATCGCATCACGGAAGGTTTGGTACGTTTTGAACCCCGGGATGAATTTGTCGACATCGTTGGAACCGTTGACCATTTTGGACATTTTTAGGACATCCCAAGCTTGTTCATGGGTGAAAGCAGCCCCAATATCCTCTCGGTACCGGTGGTGTGCCATCGTAAAATGTCGGCGTCACTCATTCCGCTTGATCTATTATTGACCAAGTTGTTGTAGATGCCGGCAAAACACGTTATTTTCTTGTTGAGGTCTTTGAACTTGGTGTTCAGTTGATGAAATGATCTATAATCTTGGCGACCCATAGAATTATAGAACACCTTCGAGATTCGGTTCCAAAAACTGTCTACATTTATGTAAATTCAAGTATAAGAATAATAACAAGAATATTAATAATAATAATAACAATATTAATAATAATAACAACAATAATAATAATAATAAAAATATTACCACCGGTTTGTGCGTTACCGACAACGGGGTCCTCCGAAACGTCAACCCACGCCGACACTAACGCGACTTCCTCCTCTTTAGTCCACATCTGTCGGGTGACTCTATTTTCATATTTTTTATTTTTTCCTTTTTGCTTTGGTGTCGGGTTTGATTGTTCCGGGATTGATTGTTGTGTGGAGATCGATTGTGGTGTGTGCGGTTGTTGGGTTTCAGGAACAAAGTCGTCGTCGAGATCGATTGCGGGTTGAGGAAGTTGGTAATTGGCGGGAGTGAAACCTTGTTGAATCAAACCATGATATGTAAATTGGTGAGGAATAAACGGGTGTTGCGGCAATTGTTGAGAAAACGCTTGTTGCGGAACATAACCTTGTTGAGAAAACGCTTGGAAGCCAAACTCCGGGTCTTGTTGCGGTGTATCCGATTGGTTACGACGGGATGTAGGTGTGGTGTTTGGATTCATGATGAAATTTGAGAGAAATGGAAGAAGGTATTGAATTTGAGAGAAATAGAAGAAAGTATGTTTTGGTGTGAAAAAATAAGATGGTATAGGTTAATATATATAGTGTGATTAATTTGAAAAAAAAAATAAAAAAAATATTTTCTAATATAGTCGTTTAGCAACGGTATTTTTTCAAAAACATTATAAAAAAAAGTTGCAACGGGTTGATCGGGTTGGGGAACCCGGTAGCCGAACCCGGTTGCTACCCGGGGCCCCCCCGTACCCCTACCCGATTCGTGCCTCTCGAACCCGATGCCACATGGGCCGAACCCGCACCCCCTACCCGAGGGCGGTACGGGTGGTCTTATAGCATTGGGTAACCTATTATCTTTAGAACCGGTTTCTTTTGCTGACGTGTCATATGAAAATGATGTGACTGACACATGGATCTGCCTACATGGCATTAAAAAGAAAAAAAAATCAAAAAGGATTTTAAAAAACATAAACCTTATGACGGTTCTAATTCTAATTTGTAAACCCTCATCGTCTCCCACATTCGTCTCCCTCATCCTCTCCCTCAAGCGTGCTCGACTCTAACCTGTTAAATTTCGACTCTAACCACGTTCGATGAACTAATGATCTTTCGTAAACATTTTTATTCGTGTAATAGCGATCTTTGTAAACATGTTAAATTTTTGAAATTATTATTTTTGGTAAAAATGTTTCATTATGTTAAAGAAAATTAATTTTGAAAGCACACTGTTGTAATAAGAAATGCGACGTCAGCACTATTGTTTACGTGGACAGCCTATGTGGACAATGAGGTGGCGTGAAAACATAATATAGTGGGTAAATTTAAAGCATAATGCTATGATAGGTAAATACTTTAAAGTACAATACCCTAATAAAAAATAAATTGAAACTACATTGTTGTAATAAGAAAAAGTGAAAGTACAATGCTATAATAAAGAAATAAATGAAAGTAGGTTGCTATTTCACGCATTTTGCCCTTAATTATATTATTATAATATTATATAAATTCTTAATTCCAATACCTTTAGAAAAATTTCATAACATTGTTAAAACAATTATAAAACTCTCTCTCGTTATTTTAGCATAAACTTTCGCATACATGTTAGAGCAAAAAAAATCACAAAAATTTCCAAAATCTCAACTTTAGCACACGTCAAAAATCCAACGTTCTATCCTACCAATCACTTTATAACCTATAAGATTTATTTACTTTAAATTTATTTAATTAATGTTCACATTCTATCTGATTATATGTATTAGGCCATCCGTACCCCAGCGGGCTCGGGCTCGGGTTCACGCCAGGTGGCCAGCGGGTTGGGCGGCAACCGGGTACAGGGGCGGCGGGTTCCTGCGGGCTCGGCATGCGGGTTCCCCACCCCGCTCCTACCCGAACACTTTCTCAATTTTTATTTTATTTTTAATTCCAACGGCTATATATCAAACGGCTATTTTCAATTTTTTTTTATTTATTTTTCAATTTAAACACTATAAATCAACCTCAAATCGACGAGGAATTCGGTCAACTATTTGATCGTTATGCAGATTTGTTGCAAGAAGCTGTAGATAGACGGTATGGTAGCACCGCCTCATCGTCAAGAAGATCGAGGTCCGGGAACATAGAAAGAGGTCGGGTAGATGCTAACGACCGGCTTTTGCGGGACTACTTTGGCGAAAACCCGGTGTATAATCCGGATTTGTTTAGACGGCGGTTTAGGATGAGCAGACAACTATTCGAACGGATAGTTCAAGATTTATCGGGAGTGTATCCGTATTTTACACAACGGATTGACGGACTACGCAAACAAGGTTTGTCTCCGATACAAAAGTGTGTATCCGCTGTTCGACAATTAATATTTTGTAATTTTTAATTTTAATTTTATTTTGTAATTTTTAATTTTATTTTGAAATTTTATTTTTATTTTGTAATTTTATTTTTATTTTTATGAATGTTATGATTTTTTATTAAAAAATTAGATGAGGTGGCATGTGGGTTCAAGAGGTTCAAAAGGTTGGGGTACGGGATTTGTGGGTTCAAAAAGGTTCAAGAGGGTTCAAAGTGGAAAATTGATGTGGCGCTGATGTGGCGCAGAGGGTTCAAAATGTTTGAACCTGGGGTACGGATGGCCTTAATGTGATTGGTGGACTATGGAGATGAATGCATGGGCAGACCCAGAAGGGTGGTTACGGTGGCACGTGCCACCGTATTTTTTCTCCGTCGTAAGGTAAAAAAGTTGAGGTTCGTGAAAGGTGCAACCGTATTTATTTGTTTTGTGTCATCGTATATATTTTGAAACTGCAATAAGGACACAAGTTTCTTTTGGCAAAGTTGGTTTGGAAGGTTTTTATTCTACTTGAGACCCGGGTTCGAGTCTTGTTAGAGCCATTTTCTTTGATTTTAGCTTTCAATTTCATATTTATTATGTTTCTAAAAAAACTGTAATAGTAGGACTCGAACTTGAAACCTCTAGTTTGAAAAGCAAGAAACTAACCACCAAACCAATATTGATTTTATGAATATCTCTATATTTGTTTCTTATAGTCAAATGGTGTTACCGTTTAAAAAAAATTCTAGGTCCACCCCTAGATGAATGGGACATAGATTTTTATATGTTGGAGATGGCCTTACTCTTCACGACTTCACGTTAGTCATGCCATTTTTTTAAAAGTTTTATGTAATTTAAATGTATGTAACAGTAGACTTGAATCTAGTCGACCAAATAATACAAAAATCTTTATATATATAAAAAAAAAAGTGGAGTTAAGGTCTGCAGGTGCACGCTTGGTTGGCTCCATCACACACGCATCCAACTGTCTCTTTGGTCCTTTTTCTTCCCCTAGTGCTGTCCTTTTCTAAATCGAACTGGAAGGTATGGTATTCACCACCATACCATATCTTCTCACCTCTACCCCCATTTTGCACGGTGGTTTCTGACTGCACGGTGGTTTCTGACTGATTTTATTGGCAGCAGCAGCGGCAGCGGCGGTGATTGTCGTAACTCGACATCACGCCCATGAAGAAGGCCGTCTTCGTGTTTTTAACCTTCTCCGTTTCGAATCTTGAACGGGATATCATATATTCATATGTTCGTCGCCTCCTCGGCCAAAACACTTTGATTTCTTTTTGAAATATGATAAATGCTAAGGGGTTTATTTAGACTCACAAATACTTAAAATATCAGTGTATATTTAGAGGTTGTTTACTAACCGCTGACCATCTCTTACCAGGTAAGCCTAGTAAGAGGTGAATTTGTTTACTCCAGAATTTTGTCGAGGGGGTGCATCTTTAAGGTTGATGATCAAAAACTGCAAAGTCGTATGATGTGCTTTTAGCCGAATTCCACATTTCCAAGAGATTTTTTAGTTTTCTGGTTGATTTCGAAGAACCTTTTCGGGTTTTTAGTTGATTTCATGACATTTTTTTCAGTTTTTTATAGTTCATTTCGAGGGAATTTTTCGGGGTTTTTTTTATATCTCTTGGTTTTTCTCTAATACTACGAAACACCCTCAAAATTTAACCCGTGCACCTTTCAATCCCTAAAATTCTATTTACAAAAATCAGTTGTACAAAGACACGGTACCCCGCCGACGCTTTCATAGGTCCACCCTGATATACACTCTTACCTACAAATGATGTTGACTCGATAAGGAAGAAAAGACATTTTTACTCCATCAACGCTTACAACACCCGGACCAAATCTATTACCGGGACTGTAATTTCTTTTACCTGGTTAACTCTTACTTAATTGGGATGAAAATTTTACATATATAAATAGCCATATTGGGTTAACCTTTTTTAAATTATTATTTTAAAAAAAAATGAGTATATTAAAGGATGTATTAGAAGTGAAAATAGTTAATTAAAAAGCAATGAGTATATATATATATATATATATATAAATCAAATAGAAACCATGTATTTGTTGCACTCTTTACAAATCAATATGCATTATCCCATATGAATGTATATTCATTATATGTATATTATTGCACGTATGCATATGTATATGCGCATTGTTCACATATGTAGACTGGTTGTGCACGTATACAGACGGGTTGTGCACATATGCAGACTATGGTTTGTAAGGTGTGCAACAAATGGAAGGTTTGTATTTTATGGAGTCTCTATATATATATATATATATATATATATATATATATATTAATGTGATTGGTGGATGTATGGTATGGTATGGTAGGTTTGATGTTTATATATAATCTATATATATTTCTGTGCAAGGTTAAGGCTGCATCCTTCTCCCATGTTACTTACCTTCACGTACCCTGCTGTCTTTCCTTAGTGTGGTCCTCCTTCCATCACACCGTATCAATGTCCTCCTTCCTATTCCCATTCCTATGCCTACCTACCTATAACCTACCTTTATTTCTTAAATATAATTATTGCATCATATTATCTATAGTAAATTATTTTAAAATGACATAATACGTTTAATTACCAATAAGTTAATTGAACATATTAACTATTATCGGTAAGAGGATCTCTAAATTAGAAAACCAAAAGTTAAAATCTCTAAAAAAATTACATTCATTTTCAACAGATTTTTCATTTTGGAGAAAAAAATATTGATTATAATATTAAAGTAATGCATTCATCTATAAAAATACTATTTCTCTCTCTAAATAATTTTTTTCAAAGATTTCTATTGGTCCGCCTATGTAGTAATCATTTTTGGGGTTATCTACAGATTTGAAGAAAAACTCATTCTCTCTCATACTTTCTTCATTTCTGAGATAGTTTTGAGGAAGCTGATGGAGCACAAATCCACCCAAAAATCATCATATTCTCCATTTTCTCAAAAATGGGAAAGCTATTGGAGATGCTCTAAGCATACAATTACGAGATAAATATTGGATAAACAGTCCCTAAATCTAACGTTTGTGGAATTTTATTAAAAATCCCATATTCCAATTCGATGTTTTTTATAAATCAAATACCATATTAAAATGAAATTCAATTTCAAATTCCACCAAATACCTCAAAATGACAAGATCCATCAAACCACTAAAATTTATGTCTTAATTTCATTGATGGGACATGGATGAGACATATGCTCTTGGGATATCAAGCTTTTATCCATTTGGGACAAGTAATTTTTACCCAATATATATCCCATCTAAGTGCGGGATCTCATATCTAAAGATGTACACAAACATAACCTCTATAGTAAAATAAATTGTTTTTGTTACAACTCGACAACCTCCTAATCAACAATGGTGAATTTAAAATAGCTTTTGAAGGTAGTGATTTTTTTTCTTTTTAACAAACGGACAAGATTACATGACCCATCCACAAGACTAATCGAGTTATTTGTAGCATCACCTTAAATATCAAAGGAGAACATGATATCACTACACTCTATATACCCTACATTCCTGTTATAAGTAGTTCTCTTTCTAACTCACAACTTCATCTTCTTCTTTCATTTACTCTCTCTCTCTCTCTCTCTATATATATATATATATATATATATATATTCTTAATTTTGTTGAAGAAGAAGGTAGAAGATGCATATGAGTATACAAGTCCTAGTCATGTTTTTCCACAGCTTTCTTGAACTTTTCAACATACATAAGGTAACCGATCCATGTCGATGGATAGGTTACTTTCTACGTTTTGTTTGAAAAGCTCAAGAAAGCTGTGGGAGGACATGGTGATGATCCTGGACTTAATTCTTCAAATTTCATGCTGCTATATTTGTAGATTCGCAGATGTCATGTTTGATTTTCACTTTCACAAATGCAGAATGTATAATTTTGTTATTTTTTACTAGATCCAGCACACGCATTATTGCAGATTGTCGGTTAGTTTTTTGAATCTATAGTTTTAGACTTTTAGCAGTATCATCGGAAGTTTGAAGACTGTGAAGGACGACAGGTGGAGCACGGAGGAGGAACTAGTGGAAGACGGTTGTGGAACCACCGGGAAAGTCGGAGCTGGTATTAGAACGGTGTCGTTTATAAGTGTTCAATTAGGTTTCCGTTTGCTTAGTTTTTTGGATTTGATTTTACTTTTTAATTATCGATCGATATGTCGCCCAATTTTTCTGATACATCTGCATTCGATTCATATGAGTAGCGGCGGAGAAGGCGGTTGTGGAACCACCGGGAGAGGCGGAGCTGGAATTAGAACGGTGTCGTTTATTAGTGTTCAATTAGGTTTCCGTTTGCTTAATTTTTGGATTTGATTTTACTTTTTAATTATCGATCGATATGTCGCCCAATTTTTCTGATACATCTGAATTTGATTCATATGAGTAGTGGCGGAGCGACGGTGGCTCCGGCAATGTCATTAATCACTGACTACAGTTACTGAATGTAATCATGTGAGGTAGGTGTTGAAGACCGTGGACCACCAATGGTGTGCCGGAGGACGAACCAACAGAAGGCGGTGGAGACCACATATCGATCTGCTGTATATCAAATTTGTTTCTGGTGAAAGTGTCAAATTTGGTGAGAGGCAATGAGATCTACCGAGATGCACCAGATCAATTATCTTTTAAGTCGCAATAGATTAGTTGATTAAAAGTTATCAACAAGCATTTTTCACCAAAAATGACAATTATTCTCACATGATCTCATGCCTTAAACAATAACACGACATATATAGTGTTTCTTTCCCACGTGAAGTATCATCGTGCGAGAAGTTGAGTTATTGTGAGAAGCGTGGAAACTGGATCTGAATTCTTAATTTATCACTTTTAATCTCAAGTCCACTCATGAATCATATTGTGATTGATACGGATATTGATCTGGTGAATCTTATCTCGGTGCATCTCCTTCTAATGTGCATCCAACGGTTTATAATTAATCATTTTCTACGTTTTTCACGTTAACTCAATTTCTTACCGGAACTCAATATTCTCTCCAATCTCCAGCTAACTGGCGTTCTTTTTTAATTTACCTGCAGGTTGGAATATCTAAACCAGCAAAATGACATTTTTACGGTAAGTTTAGAGATGTCGTCACAAGACCGTTTTTTTTAATCTTTGTTTTGAATAAAGAAAAACCCTAATTTGGACTAAAGTCGCAAACATGATGTAAATGTAAAGACTAACGTACATTTAGAGGTCAAATCTGTTTAGTAAAATGCATGTTTTTATCAAATTAAGGGGTCGTTTACCTAATCACTTATCCTGGTAAGTGTTTAACGGTTAATATCAACACTATCACTTACTTTCCGGGCAAGATTTTAGTCCACCAAAATGGCATCTTATGCAACAATTTAGCCGGTAAGCGCTAACCATGGTAAGAGTCGTTGCACTCACTTACAGAGTAAGATTCTTGGTCCTTGCCATATTTATCCGGTAAGTTAATGTGACATGATAATTGATAAACACTTACCCAGGTAAGCATTTTGTAAACGGTCCCTAAATATTTTGAAACGAAATTTCAGTAAAAAAAATAAATATAAAATTGGTAGGTGAGAGAGATATAATAGGAGGGTGAATGTGAATAAAGATGGGAAGTTAGTAAGTTAAGGGAGAGACAAAATTGTAACGTGTTATGGAGGGTACAAAGGTACAACCTAAGAATGCTGCACCCAAGCTGTTACCACCATATACGTCTGCATGCATGTACTTGTATATATTTTCACCCTTATTTATTTAATTTTTTAACCATTAATTGTTATGTTTAAGGGTTGTTTGGTTGATTTTTTTAATTATGTACTGTAAGTATAAAACTGTCTTTATGAATTAATTTACGTGTATTAATTGAAAAGAATTTTTGTTTGGAATTTTTTTTTCATATATGAAAAGAATATGTTTTTTTAACTGGAAGAGACATGTTTGGTAGTGATTTAGCTTTCTGCATAAAACTTATCCTAAGACCATGAGTACCGCCTACCCACGAACCCACTGAACCCGAATGCCAGCTCAGCGCCATATCAGCTTTTCTCTTTCCTACCATCCTTACCCTAAAGTGGAGTACCGTTTACCCACCGAACCCACTCCTTAAAATTCCCGATGTGAACCCGCTACCCACTCCTTAAAACCCCCTACCCGAGAGAGATATGTCCGGGTTCGTGAACCCACTCGTACCCGCACCACCGAACCCGATGTGAAGTCGTGCCCCTCGTACCGCCCTACCCGCTAGATGAACCCGCCGTGGTACCCGATGGCGGTACGCACGGCCTAAAGTTTACTGAATAAGTCAACTTTTATATCATTAAGTCACTATCAAATAGTTGACTGAATAAGCTGTAACCAGTGAGCCCTATTATATACCTCGTTAAGTTGCTAACAAATAATACATTAATTAATAGTTTATGTATAAATCTATATTATCACATATACATGAATATTGTTGATATTTTATTTAAGGAAAATTAATTAAAATGCCACAAGTCAAACTTCGTGTTACTGAAATGCCACAAATCTCTCTCATCTTACCGAAATGCCACAAAAAACCGCGGTGGGCCCCGCGATCGCGGGCCCCAGGCCCACGTGTCATACGAGTTTGGCCAAACAGCCCGCGTTGGCCCCTCAAGAATGCCCGCGGTACAGGTTTGGCCCCTCAAGAATGCCCGCGTTTACATTTTTGGTCCCTGCCCGCGTTGGAATCCCGCGATCGCGGGCTACCCCGCTACGTGTCAGCATGGGGTTAACCCTAAAAAATTTTGTGAGACAAAACCCTATCTCTTTCTCTATCGCCGCACTATATAAGAGGGGTGGGGGGACCAAACTGGCCACACCCCATTTTTTTAATAACTCTCTCAATTTTTAATTAAACTCTCTCAATTTTCTCCCACTCTTTCAATTTTGTCGTGTGGAATACGCGCTCGAGTTTTGTGAAGATGTCTCGTATTACTCATATGGTATGTTTTTCTTAAGTTTTTTGTTTTTTTTATATGTTGTTATTTTAAGTTAAGATATATGATATGTATGGTGTTAGAGTGTTTATAACTTGTGTTATGTTTGAATTTGTTTTATGTTTAAATTTTAAAATATATGATATGTATGGTTTTATCTTTAAATGTGATATTTGTATGTTATAATGTGTATGTTGTTATAGGTGTTAGAGTATTTTTATAAAAAAATGTTAAAGAGTGTTTTTATAAAAAAAAATGTTAAGAGAGTGTTTTTATAAAAATAATTCTTAAGAGTGTGTTTTTATAAAAAAATGTTAAGAATGTGTTTTTTTATAAAAAATTGTTAAGAGTGTTTTTATAAAAATAATTCTTAAGAGTGTGTTTTTATAAAAAAATGTTAAGAATGTGTTTTTATTAAAAAAATTGTTAAGAGTGTGTTTTTATAAAAATAATTCTTAAAGAGTGTGTTTTTATAAAAAATTGTTAAGAGTGTGTTTTTATAAAAAAATTGTTAAGAGTGTGTTTTTTATAAAAAAAATTGTTAAGAATGCGTTTTTTATAAAAAAAAATGTTATGAATGACAACATAGGTCCCTAGGGTTTTAAGAATGACAACTTAGGTCCCTAAACTTTTAAGAATGACAATTTAGGTCCGTAAACTTTTAAGAATGACAACTAGGGTCCCTAAACTTTTAAGAATGACAACTTAGGTCCCTAAACTTCACATGCACACTCAAATTCATTTTGGCCTCTTGTCAAAAACATCTATATATAACACTATGATACGTTGAAATAAAATAAACCGCAACATCTATATATAACACTATTATATGTTGAAATAAAATAAATCGCAACATCCATATATAACACTATGATACGTTGAAATAAAATAAACCGCAACATCTATATATAACACTATCATACGTTGAAATAAAATAAACCGCAACATATCTATTTATAACACTATTATATGTTGAAATAAAATAAACCGCAACATATCTATTTGGATTTTGTCAAACGGGTGTAAATAGCCCTAAGGTATGTCGGTATTTAAACAATCCTTGTGATTCCCCTGCTACCTGGAAGTCCAATAGATTGAGTGATTTTTTTTCTAAAACTAAAACAAACGAATAATTATCAACACAATAAACCAAACAAGCAAAAACATCTATCTATAACACTAACTATAACATCTGTGAATGACTATGTAGAGGGATTTCTTTAACATTGACTTGACGCTAAAGTGCAAAGTTGGCTACATCGAGGAGTTAAGAGAGCGCTTTAGGGGATTAGGTGATCGTGCAGATACCGTTGAGGCCATCTTTAGAGGGACACCTTTCGGGCCATGGATGGATGTGTCTTACTCTGGTGGCGACCCTACGCTAGTGCACATGTTTCTACAGTTGGAGGTCGAGAACTCCAAAGCTGAGCCGGAGGAGATGCATTTTGATTTCTTCGGCCATCGATTGTATTTTGGGCGTCGTGAGTTCTGTCTAATTACAGGACTACGTTTTGGAGAGGCTCCCCCTTCCTCCCTTAGCAGACTGCTCCTTCGTTCCTAGGGTTTGGGGCATTTCAGCATCTCGTTCGAAACTGAAGGCAACCCGGGACATGATGAAAGAGGGCCTTAGTGCCCTAAGCGACGCCGATGCTGTCCGTGTATGCTTGGTGGTGATCGTGGATATGGGCTTCATGGGCCGTGAGTGTAGCCAGACTGCTTCCGAGACGGTCATTAGGGCCGTCGAGGACTTTGATGTGTTTAACAGGTACCCGTGGGGTGGCCATATCTGGACACATTGCTACTCTATTCTGCACCGAGCCATAGCCAGACGCGCCGATCGACATGCAAAGATGAATCTTTGTGGTTTTACATACGCCTTCAAGGTTAGATACGTAGTATAACATAAATAATAATACATACAAACTGTTTGGCTTTCCTTTTTACGTACTTGCTCTTCTTGTGTAATTCCAGATATGGATCTTGGAGATGTTTCCCGCAGCTGTCCAATATTTCGTCAAGCGCGACGACATATTACTTAGGGGAACCCGTTGGGGCAAGGGCCCTATTTCCCTAAATGGGGCGCTTTGGCTTCAGTTCTTCAGTCAATCTAGACATGTAAGTTCTTTTACTATGTTTACAATGTTGCATACGTTAGTCCCGCTTATTAAATTTTTTATGTTTTATCATATATTTAGTCGCCGCTTGCGCCTTTCGATCACCTTGAGCCTACTGCCGCCGAGAGGGAAACGCATTGGTACAGAAACAGCGTGACCTTTATTGACGAAGACGCGGCCCGTTCCTCCTCCTATCAGTCGGCCCGTTCCTCCTCCTATCAGCCGCCCCCTTCCTCCTCCCATCGAGATCCGACTTCCACCGAGCCATCTTATGGCACCTTACACGAGTTGTGGGACTACGTTCGGGGGCCAATACACACGCGTATTGATAATCTGGAGGGCCTCTACAGACAGTTTCGCGCTGTAAATGTTAGTGTGTAACTTAATTTGTCGGCCACGATCTTTTAGTTTGTATACTAATATTACGTTCTAACTTTGTTTTAGCTCTCGAGTACGACGCCGATCCCCGCGCCGTTCGGACATGGGGCACATGAGACGTTTGTCACCACATCCGATCCATCATTCCCTGAGAGTGTAAGTCACACTGAGTAACCATTATACTTATATGTTAGTTCCTAATTTTGTAACTCTTGTAATGATCAATGTCACGCAGGCCGGGATGTCGGGGGCATACACATCCCAAATGTCGCCGTTTAGCACCACATCCTATTCTACTATCCCGGAGAGTGTAAGTGACACTGAGTAACCATTATAGTTATATGTTAGTTCATAAGTTTGTAACTCTTGTAATGATCAATGTCACGCAGGCCGGGATGTCGGGGGCATACACATCCCAAATGCCGCCGTTTAGCACCACATCCTATTCTACTATCCCGGAGGGTGTAAGTGACACTGAGTAACCATTATAGTTATATGTTAGTTCATAAGTTTGTAACTCTTGTAATGATCAATGTCACGCAGGCCGGGATGTCGGGGGCATACACATCCCAAATGCCGTCGTTTAGCACCACATCCTATTCTACTATCCCGAAGAGTGTAAGTGACACTGAGTAACCATTATACTTATATGTTAGTTCCTAATTTTGTAACTCTTATAATGATCAATGTCACACAGGCCGGGATGTCGAGTGCAGGGGGTTACACATCCCAAATGGTGCCGTTCGGCACCAATCTCTTCACGGACATCTTTGGCGGTTCAGCCGCAGAGTATTACAGGTCGGGAGTGTCGGCGTCATCGTACGTCACACCGCCACCTTCCATGCATATTGTAAGTTATTTTGGTAGTTTTGGTTTAATTGTGAACATTTCCTAAATTCTACTTAAAACATCTAATAACTTAATTTTCAGACGATGGGGTCTCCTATTATCGAGGAGCACTTCTCGGAGCCGGAAGATGACCTGATGGATGTTGTAGATCCACAGGGGACACCGCTCCTTGAAAAGCGGGAGCCGAAACGTTCAAAAAAATTTCGGAACCCGTGGACACGACAAAAATCTACGACAGGACCGCCCCCTGAAAAGCAAGCAAAGCAAG
Organism: Saussurea involucrata; assembly: GCA_033807775.1. Classification (NCBI taxonomy): domain Eukaryota; kingdom Viridiplantae; phylum Streptophyta; class Magnoliopsida; order Asterales; family Asteraceae; genus Saussurea; species Saussurea involucrata. Next base: position 3,851,569 of record CM066317.1, read on the forward strand.
CGGGAAAGCAAGCAGAGGGGGAGCAAGGGAGGAAAGAAGGCGAGAAAGAGAAAGAGAAAGGTGGCTTCACCGGAGCGTCTACCGGCATCCGATATATTGAGGATGTGCAAGACTGGTCACCTCCCCCCCATGATATTCGTCCCTTACTTGAGCCTGGAAATCACCCCCCGCTTTTTCCAAGTATTGTTGGCGGATGACCCTTTGGAGTCTGAGTTACAGGATATGGTTAGTATGAAGTTTAACTATAGTCATATAATCAAATATATTTATATTACATGTCTAACCATCTATTTTTTATGTATAGCACATGGATTGTTGGGTCTCGCTGCTCCAAAAATCGCGTGGAACAGACACGAGGTGGACCATGATGTACACTATTTTCTTTCCCTACATGTTGCTCCCCCATCAAGGTCCCGCCTCTGTGGCCAACTCATGCAATGGCGTGGAAGGGGTTTCTTGGGCTCTCCTCGATGTGGTATGTAAATCGTTTTACTCTTATTTTATTTAAGTTGTTTTGTTGCTAACTAAGTTGTCTAATATTGTAATATTTCAGGTGTACATCCCTATATGCATTCATCCCAAACATTGGCTGCTCGGAGTGTTTGAGCTTGACGCTATGACCATGACCATATATGACAGCGACAGTGCCAATCTCTTCAGAGACCAATTGAATGACCAGATGGCAAGGTTTAAAGATGTGTTATTTGAATTCTTTGTTCGGGTCAAGGACATGAGGCGTCGCGACGTTTCAGAGAACTTTCGCCATAAGTTCGCCAAGAATACACCCCAGCAGGCCAGGATGAATGCGGATTGCGGTGTCTGGGTATGCCGTAATGTCAGCATGTTGATAAATAACGATGTGGTATTTGTACACCCTGACCACACCGAGGCCGAGGCCAAGGCATTTCGCATACATATGGCGGAGTCCATTTATGCGCATTGTCAAATAAAGCAACGTTAGGTTGTTTATGTAACATTAAATAATTGTTATTTTTAGTATTAACTTATTTTGTTAAAGTATTGTGATTGACTTAGTGTTTACTTCATTTGGTTTTTGCTAATTTCATCCAATTACTCAACTTTGAGTATCGATATCTCTTTCACACATACTTCATTTTGGACGCATTATATATCGTTTCGAAGCTCTCATATAGGAGAACATAAACCTACTAAGAGTTAGTTATATAACACACACACACACACACATATATATATATATATATAAGTGTGTCCAAAGTTTAGTAAAACCCATATTCTTACAAAAATTTTCCAACACCTAGTAAGTAGGTTTATGAAACTTGCGATAATCCTAATATAGAGATTATTGGATGAACAAACATTTATTTCTTGATTCACATGTGCATTAATCCTTAGACTACTTAAAGACTAATTTTCATGCTACTGAGTGAACTCAATGAACCGACGAAGGGGTTTTTGTTAAATGGAAGTCTTATTCTCGAAGTCGAGTTTTCTTTGGTTGGAATGCTTAAAAATTTCATCTGAAATTTGGTGTCTTCCTTCTGATGTAAAAATTTGTATTATGTAATGTAGAACAATATCTATATTATAGAAACTTGCATTTGAAAGTACCATATAAATCTGATCTACCATCTCATTAATTAGCTATGTTTGACTACTTAAAGACTAATTTTCAGCCTAATGAAAGACCTTTATTCAAGAGCAGACGAATATTGCATTTACTTTTTCAGTCGAATCTTACAGGCAACTTTTCAGACGAAATCTTTGACCATACCCACATCCCTGATGAAGAACATACATTTTCACGGTTATAAGTAGATGGCATGATGAAGTAGTATTCACAACTTGCTATCTATCTTTTATACATTCTCTCATCACCGTTTACAAACATTCTCTCGCTTTTCTTAACACTATAGTTGGACGTTCAAGATCAAGGGGGAACAGGTCGGCGAATGTGGCTGGAACTTCACGTTCGGCAGCCTACCAACCACTGAACGATGGAGCTCGTCAGAGTACCTGGAAGGTACTGGAAACAGACGAGGAGTGGAGAAACTGTGGGCGAACTGCGACCGATTATCCATTCACGGCTGAGGAGGAAGCAGACTGGGAGATGGCATACGACAATTACCACTTCAATAATCGCATGAGAACCCCGCCAATGTATCATTGTACCCAGCCGACGGGTATTCCACAAAGTCAACGAATTACTCCGTTAGTGCAAAAAGCCATTGATAAGGCGAACGCCGATATCGAAAAGGTAAAGGGTATGTGGAACCATAACAGGGGGATTCAGCAGGGGAAAATGGAGTATCTAGCGGAGAAGAAACGAGAACTGGTCATGACTAGGGCTCACGTTCGGCAGCTGCAACGAGAGATTAAAGAAGCTGAAGAGGAACTAGAAGAACTCGAATCGGACTACATAGGAACGGAGGACGTGATCAAGGAAAAGGTTAACTTGATCACAGGACTCCAGGACGCCTTCCAGTAATAGATTTCTTTGTTTACATGCACTGTATCCGTTTCGGTTGGGAAGATGATTTGCAATAATTTTTATATGATGTTGTTAATTAATTTCCTTGTTAAATAACTTAAGTGAATTTCTATATTAAAAACATTAAAATGGAAAGGAAACAATACATTAAAAACCACATAAAATGATAACCTAAAAACTATAGGGACCATTAATGTTTTTTTAAATTTGCAACAAACTTCAGGGACCAAACTGTAAATTCGAAAAGTAGCGGGGTAGCCCGCGATCGCGGGATTCCAACGCGGGCAGGGACCAAAAATGTAAACGTGGGCATTCTTGAGGGGCCAAACCTGTACCGCGGGCATTCTTGAGGGCCAACGCGGGCTGTTTGGCCAAACTCGTATGACACGTGGGCCTGGGGCCCGCGATCGCGGGGCCCACCGCGGTTTTTTGTGGCATTTCGGTAAGATGGGAGAGATTTGTAGCATTTCAGTAACACGAAGTTTGACTTGTGACATTTTAATTAATTTCCCTTTATTTAAATATAAATTCCTAGTTTTTTTAATTAGGAGTTATATATTAATTTTCATTTTCAAATTTACAATCTATGCATGACACAAATATGTAACTAGTTTACCTTGGCTGTTGACATAAGAAATGTATGTTGTAAAGTAAGATCTTCAACAACTTTCTTATTTTTGGAGAAAATGGAGAGTCTCCATCTTAAACTATAATTTTGCTCTAAAAGTTTCCCTAAACTAGACCTCACAAACGTGTTGTGTCGTGTCGGGTTCAAAGTTAAACGGGTTGAGAGTGCCTAACCCTAACCCGACCCGTTTAATAAACGGGTAAGAAAATCCAAACCCTAACCCGACCCGCCTAACCCGTTTAACATTTATAAAACTAAAAATCAAATATCGAAAAATCAAAAAAAGTTACAAATCCAAAATTCAAATGAAAGCATTCGAAATCTAAATTTTATAGTTCAAACTTATAAGTTCAAACTAAATCTGAAACATTAAAAACTCAAAGCATTACAAAGAAAACTTATAATATATATATGTGTATATATATAAACGAGTTATTCGGGTCATTTTCGAGTTGAAAATTTTGACCCTGACCTTACCCATTTAATTTTCGTGTCGTGTCGTGTCAACCCGTTTACTTAAACGGGTTGGAATGTATTACCCAAACCCGTTTATTTCGTGTCGGGTTAGCGTGTCGTGTCACTTTTTGTCAGGTCTACCCAAAACTATCTCCAAAATGGAGAAAGTAAGAGAGATAAATAGTTTTTCTTCAAATATGGAGTTTACTTCAAAAATGATTAATAGATGAGAGCACCAATATAAACTTTTGAAAATAAATATTTACAGAGAGAAATAATATTTTAATATATGAATTGAATATTTTAATATTATAATCAATGTTTGCTTCTTTAAAATGGGGAATCTGTTGAAGATGAATGCAATTTTTTTATTGTTGAGATTTTAAATTTTGATTCTCTGTTTTAGAATTTTTTTTAAAGAATCTACTGAAGATGCTCTAAAAGTATAAACCTCAAAATATTTGCAAAATAAAACTGTGAATATTAATATATTGATTTTATTTCCATCAAATCGTATATACTATACATATTGCTTAAGTCGTTAAGAAAAGTAATTTGTCTGAATGAAGAAATCTAATTTTTGTTTTCGACTCATAAATAAATAGTATGAATAGAGAAAAAATCATTTTAACTTGGGTTGGGCTAAATACACCCAAATTTTTGCTAAATGCACCCAAAAGTAAAGTGTTAATGATTAGATTTTTTTTGTTTTTTTTTTGTTTTTGTCTTTTTGTTGTCTTTATTTTTATTTTTATATTTTTTTTTGTTTTGATTTTAAGTTATATAGATTTATAATGTTATTTTTATTTTTTATATTATATTTATATAATATCTATTAATAAAAAATAAAACTTTTATTATATATTATATTTTTTTATTATGTCTATTATAATTTAAGGTTTACACTTTGAGTTTTTTTTTACTTTTTAATTTATATTTAAAAATAAATAAATATTTTTTGAATAATTATATAATTAGAAAAATAAAAAATAAACATTGAGATTTTACATATAAATAAAGCATAACATAATGTTTATTACATTTTTACTTATTCTAAAATAACATTATTTGTAGTACAATTAACACGTAAAAGACGATTGTACTTCTGTATTCGATCTGTATACGGGGTAGCCCATGCAACAGCACACTGATAACTGTAACGGAAGAAATATGATGTAATGGTAGGAAACGGGTATCCTTCTGCTAAAACTAGTTTCACATAATGGTTACCATTGACATACCCAATTGTATAAACAACATGTTGATACCACGCCGGCGGAGTAGATCTAAGCGGTAAGTACGTCGAACAGTCTGCCATTGACATAACGTGTAATATCACATTATATTTGCAAGCAATCAAGACACCTATTTCAGGCATTGTCATCCAGTGGTCATATGGTGCACCTTGATCTGATCGAAAGAAGTTTAAAGTGTTATAAGTTGTATTCCAATGTTCACTTCCAAACATGTCGAGGTATTATGCCTTGTATGCGTCTAACTCTTCCATCAATTGAAACCGAATTGTGGACCATGCATCTTCATGAAGACCGAGCCAGACAGCTATTGCTCAGAATCCACAATTTCCATCCCCTATCACATCATGTACATGTGTGATGTAACGGTGAAACATTTCTGGAAATTGATTAACGTATGGATGTACATTATAATTATTTCCCACAAAAGAACTATGTCTTGCTGGATCCTGGCAGCTCATTTTATCCAAGTCAACAAATGTTGATGCGTTCGAATAACTACGTCTAAGGGGTCCTTGAGTCGTAAAAGACGGTTCACCATGAGCTGTAAAAGACGGTTCAACATGAGCTGTAAAAGACGGGCCAACATGAGGTTTTCTGGAAAGTTTATCCTTTAACGAGGGACGTCCACGAGTAGTCTTGTTAACAGCAGGTTCTCGAACCCATGTTTTTGATGCATTCATTATCTCTTTTATCTTCCTCAGAAAACTAAACTTACCAGATCTCGGTTGTTTTTTAAATTCCTCGGTAAAGTTTTTGACTTCATCTTCACAACCAATATCATCATCTTGTAAGGATTGGCACGATGATAAATCAAGCTTCCTCCAAAATACATCAATCGAATCAATTGGGATAGAATGACCTTTGTTCAAATATGACATTTGTTCATGCGCACACGGTAACCCATAACTGTTGGAAGTGTAGTATACGATGAAGACGTTTTGTGACACTTTTGCTCTCATGAATACTAGCTTTAATTTATGTATCTTGGGACTGAACGAGTTTATGTATCTTACTCATAAATGTCGTTAGACTTGATTGTGTAGAATCCAAGTAAGTTTTCAACTTGGAATGTTGACTCTCCACTCTGTTACTTGTTTGATTTCCAAAGTGGAAAAATTTGTCAGTCCAAGCAGACACAAACATTTCCTTGTATGATGTCAACCATGTGTCATTCAGATAACCAAGAACAGCTGAAAAAAGTTAAAAAAATTACTTCAATCCTATGAATAGTAATTGTTAAACCTATCAACATTTTTAATTATAATGTATTTGAGTGTACCTGGATAGCTGAGCAATGTTGCTTCTAATTGTGCGAAATTAGATACGTAAGTTTCATCTGATTCCGAAGCAACAAATGTAACCCATGCATCGTAAAAAGAACCCCAAGCACGGTTGGACAAAAATGCTGGTCTACAATTTCTCATGATACTTTGGTAGATGTGTCATCTACAAAGTAATCTTTTAGCACCAGGAAAAACATTATTGCATGTTTTCATCAGTGCCAACTCTCTATCTGTGACAATGACACGTGGATAAATATATCCCTCCATTAATGACAGTAGACAATTTAATGCCCAAGTATAATTAGATATCTTTTCCTTATGCATTAAGACAAATGCTATGCAAAATGTCTTATTATGTGCTTCACATTTCACAATTAAATTCTAACAGTCATTACCCAAATTCATTCCTACCAAGCCAAATGGACAATTTGTTTTTTTTGTGCCGGTATGTTTACCGGAGGTTTTGTTACTTCTGTACATACCACCACAATCACAATGAAATACAACTTCATATGGGTCCCCATCTGAGTCACGCCTGCTTCTTTTAATAACAATAACGAAACCAAGTGAAGATGCCATGTTGCGTACCCAATTAATTAGCTCTTGACGAGAATTAAACACATGAAATTGATTGTTTTTCTTTTAGTTACAACTGCTTGTTTTATCATATAATTTCACAAGAACAAATGAAACATAAAAATACCATATCGGTAGAAAATGCTCCTGGATGAGGGTTTCTATAAGCTCCAGATGAATTGTTTGGATGAACATTGTTATCCTACACAAAACATAAACCCTAAGAAATAATATCATATATATACACACACGTACACAAAGAGAAATATATATATATATATATAGGGAAAGGTTCAATAGAGAAGTGCAAATATTTAGAGAAATAGAGAAGTAAAAAAACACGGGACCGTTCATATATGAACGTTCATATATAAACAGTCATATATGAACGTTCATATATGAACGTTCATATAACAGTCATATCTGAACGTTCATATATGACTGTTTATATATGAACGTTCATATATGAACGGTCTCGTGTTTTTTTACTTCTCTATTTATCTAAATATTTGCACTTCTCTATTGAACCTAAGGCTATATATATATATATATATATATATTCGACGAAATACCTCATTGTTTGAATTGTGATACCTGAAAAATCTTCTCCCCAATTAGTCATTTTATAAATCTTATACCAGTAAATTCGAATGTCGATCTGAATAATAAAACATGAATAGTGACATGAATAGTGACATGAATAGTGATATGAATAGTGATATGCATAGTTTGATCGATAGTTTATCATAACATTATCATTTAAACGTACTCCGATAATCTTAATTAATGATATTATGTTTAAAAATAAAATGTACATATCTTAGAAGAATAAACTAGTAATTAACACAAAATTAGCATCACCTGGAAATTAAAGTAGAGATGAGAATCTTGGAGTTTTGAGGCCAACTCAAGAAGTAAATAAATCAAGAAGTAATATGAATTTAGTCGATGTTGGAAGAAATCACTCATAGATGTTGGAAGAAATCACTCACAGATGTTGGAAAAATCACTCGAGGTTTTTAGGGAGAGAAAAGAAGAAGAGGACGCAGGAGAGAAAAGAAGAAGAAGAGAAACCAGGTTTTTATAAAGACATAGCCCGTGACTCTTTTTCCATAATAATTTGATAGACCTTAGCCCTTTTCAGACCTTAGCCCTTTTTCATACCCTAGCCTTTTTCAGACAAAATTGTGATAATAATTTGATATTTACACTTTCAACCCTTATACTTATTTATTTACTTTACTTTATATCTTTTACTTTCATAATTTAAATTTTACATTTAACACATATAATCGTTTATTAACTAAAATACGTTAAAAAATACGTTTTAATTTTAACAAGTTATATCATTATAATCGTCTTTTCGATACGTTCGAAATAAACCAAATATTGATTTTTTTTATATATTTTAATATGGGGGGTGATATTTGCACCCAAAAAGGAGGGTGTTGAATGCAAATGTTTTTGTGCCAATCATTTTTTAAGGAATCATCCATCTCCGTCATCTCTCATTTCATTTTTTTTGTTTATATATATTTATATTTTGTTTTTATATATATAATATATATATAAACAAAAAAATGAAATGAAAGATGATGGAGATGGATGATTCCTTAAAAAATGATTGGCACAAAAACATTTGCATTCAACACCCTCCTTCTTGGGTGCAAATAGCACCCCCCTTTAACTTTTGTCTGAATAATTACATATTCAAAAATAATTATTTGAATTTTTTACTGAATAACAATTATGAGTGACAAAAGGATACAAATTTAATAATTATTTAAATACTTCAGTTGGGACATCCTCCGTACCACACTACTAAAAGCCAAAAAAGGAAATACATACACATGGGTTTCTCATGAGTTTCCATAAATGAAAATGTCGTATTTTATCATTAATTTCAATTTAACTGAATTTTAATAATTACTAGTTTATGTTTGATTACTAACACAAGATGAGAAAATAATGGAATATTTTGGGGTCGTTTACCAAATGTTATCCCGTTAAATACTTACTAGTAAAATTCAAGATTATCATTTAATTATTTACTAGGTAAGATTTTAGTCCACAAAAACGCTATTGTATGCAACAACTTTTCTGGTAACCGCTAACCGTGGGAAGAATTTTCGCTCTTATTTACTGGGTAAGACTCTCGTTCTTTGCATTGGCTCTTACCGGGTAGGTAATATGACTTGATAAACGCTTACCCAAATAAATATTTGGTAAACAACCACTTAATATTAGTTTAGACTTTTACACATATATTAATTATATAAGTGTGTATATATAGGCCGGCGAAGAAACGTGTGAGAAGTTGAGGTTAACGTAGGAAATGTGATAAATAGATCTGAACCGTTGATCATTTTTAATCTAATGCCCTCCCGTGGATTGCGCTTTAGAAGGAAATTGGTTCGGTGCATTTCAGTGCATCTCATCCTCATATGCATCAATTTCTCATTCTACGGTTGATAACCACTTCTCATGTTAATCTCACCGGTATCCAACTCTATATGTATATATATTATGAGAAAAGAAATAGAAAAGATAGGGAAAATACTCAACTTGGATTTCTTAATAAACCTTCTTATACATATAGTTGTTGATTCAAACTCGAAGTAAGTATTGGTTTCGTAATGTTATTAAAGTTCAAATTTTATTATGATGTTGCATTTAGTTTTAAATTGATTATATATAAAATTTGATTGATATGTTACTACCAATAAATTTAGTTTGTATTTTTGATTGGGTTTCAAGAAGATTGCGAAAGTATCCAAACTTGCTGTCTTTCTTCTTGTAACATCTTCGCACTACAAAAATAAACTGTATCAGTGAGGGACAAATCCCTCGCTAAAGCTCGAATCCGTCGCTAATCCGTCGCTGATGGTTCGCGAGTCAAACGGACGTAGCTAATGCTATCAGCGACGGATTAGCGACGGACTTGTATCAGCGACGGATTAGCGAGAGATTATAATCAGCGACGGATTAGCGAGAGATTATAATCAGCGACGGATTAGCGAGGGATTAATATCAGCGACGGATTAGCGAGGGCTTATATTAGTGGGGGATTAGCTAGGGCACTTATTTGCGACGGATTAGCGAGGATTCTGCTCACGTTTTAGCGATGGAAATCCGTCGCTAATCCGTCGCTGATTTTTAGTTATTTAAAAAAAATTAAATGAAATTCTACATTTTCTGTATTTTATAATACAAAACTTGCCCATAAATTGAAAATAACAAACCGAAATTCTCCAACAAACTAAAAGTATCCAAATTCATAAAATTTAAAATGCCAAATTCATAAAGACGTTGATTCCAAATTCATACAATTCATCAAAAGGCCTTAAAATGAAGCAACAATCTAACTAGTGGGATGTATCCTTGTTGTCGCATGAAAGAAGCAAAATGCTCCGATAACGCAACCTGCGCGGCTAACTGGGCAGCTTGATTGGCTTGTTCGGTCTCTAGGTCTTCCCTTCTCTTTTGTTCAGTCTCTAGCTGGACCACATAGCGATCCTCCTCCATCTTTGCAATTTTCTCTTTTAACTCAGTTACTTGTAATAGTCAATATTTGACAAGAATCAGTTAATTTGTTGGCAATCAAAAGTAATGACATGATACATAACAACATAACTGATATACCTCTGCTGGCGGTCCAAATGATTAAGGAAATGCAGCAGGGAAAGAAAACCACTTCCTATTTGCTAAGGCAAGACCCAATATCTTTCACCCATGATTTGTAAAAACCAGGGTTCCAAAGGCATTAAGATGAGCTAGACAGGACAGTCAGAGTGATCAACAAAATTTACAAAATTTCTAGTTCAATTTTGAGTTTTGATGATTGACATCTTTTTGTATCAAATAACCAAATGAGGGTCTCAATCTATCATACAAAGTGTAAAATCCTAATTGTACAACAACGATCATAGAGGGAGAGGTGAAATTTTTTTTACATGGTTTTTACTAAGTGTTGTATGTTTTTACTTCTCCATGAACAGATGAATTGAATTATTCTTTCCATTTTATTATCTTTTTTTTATAACTCTTTTAAATCCAAAAAAAAACTCAATAAATAAATAAACCTGTGATTAATTTTAATTACGGTATGTGATTAATAAATTAGTTAAAAATTACTATTTTAATAATTATTTCAACTTTTTTGAACTGTGAATAAATTAATAAACTTTTATTTGCCATAATTATTAAAATAGTCTTTTTTACATGGTTTAAAAAAACGAGTAAAATGACTCTCAGGTTTTTTTACACGATTCCTCTTTTCAAAACTGTGTAAAAATGTATATGTTTTTTACACGGTTATTGTAAGTTTTTGTTGAAAAATATTTCGTGACCTTTTCAAACGGATTTTCTGACGTTAATCTCAACTTTTCACGATTTTTCGCCTAGACATATATATAACACATATACACATCATATGTGGTTACCAAACAACACATCCACATTGTCTATGATGGCTGCGTTGCTTTGTCTGTGATTTAGCACCTGAAGAAGGTATTCGTTAGTTCTTGCCTTCTTGAATCCATTCGAGTGGGATGGTGAATCTATTAATTTTTTCGCCTCTTTGCCAATAAATCAGAATTTGATTCCTCGTGGACTTGCAAGTGACTTACTTCTTATGGCCGTTCTTGTTGTATTAAGTCGTCCTCTTTTCTTTAGAAGCTCTTAATTGATTCCGTGCCTTAGCCTCATTCACATATAAACATGCATATAAATCTATATATAACACATAGACACAACAATATACCTTTAGATTCTATTGTCGTTATCAACTAACACACACACATCATGTATACCAATATATAATACGGATCGTCGGATACATAAAACACATACATAAAACATATACACATATATATGTCTACATATAACCCATATATATATAAATGAGAAAACAAGAAAAAAACCCTCTTTCCGTCGCTAATCCCTCACTAATTAGCGACGGATTACATGAGTCCCTTGCTAATCCCTCGCTGATTAGTGAGGGATTAGCGATAGATCGGGTTTGTGGTTAATCCCTTGCAAATCCCTCACTAATTAGCGACGGATTAGCAATGGATTAATCACAAACCCAATCCCTCACTAATTAGCGACGGATTAGCGATGGATTAATGAGAGATTAATCACAAACCTAATCCGTCGCTAATTAGTGAGAGATTGGGGTTGTGATTAATATCTCATTAATCCCTCGCTAATTAGTGAGGGATTTTTTCCCTCGCTAATTAGTGAGGGATTTTTTCCCTCGCTAATTTTCGTCACTGATGCCCAGTTTTCTTGTAGTGTCGGTGGTTTATTCGTTTGACTTCGTTTTGGGTCTGCATCATGATTCTTGGCCACTCGATTGTGGGATTTTACACTTTTTCGATCCCATTTTAACGGCATCTTGTAGTTGTTTTGTTGCGTGTTTCTATTTATGCTATTGTTGTGTTTTTAATAATATGATGTCTTTCAAAAGTAGAGATTTTGAAGATTATTTTATGTCAATAACTATTTTTAAAATGTCTAAATCTCAATATTAAAGAGAAAAAATTTTATTTTAATTATTTTCATAAATGTACTTAAATGCATTATTATTTTCATTTTAAAATAAAGTCTATTTGAAGATTAACTTATAAAATACACCAATATAAGAGCATTTCAACCGCTTCTCCAAAACAGAGAAAAATGAGAATTTTTGGGATTTTTTTAAATCTAACTGATATTTCAAAACCATCTCTAAAATGGGAAAAGTAGGAGAGAGAACAAATTTCTCCAAATTTGGAGAACTCTCCAAAAGTGATTACCATGAGAAAGAAATGATTTTTTTTATTATATTTCACCAATAATTTTTTTTTAGGTGAAATGTTTAGAAGAAATAAATAATATTTTAATAATATAAGTAATAATGTTATCTCCAAAATGGAAAATCTGTTAAGAGTTTAATGTATTTTTTTATAGAGATTTTGGACTTCGATTCTGTATCTTGTAAAACTTCTAGAAAATGTGTTAAAAATGCTCTAACCAATCTTAATATCTTCAAAAAATAACATCTATTAGAGTCAGTACTTTATTTTTAATTTTTGAACATTTTAACCATTTATTAATTAGTTTATTGGTGACATAATGAACGGGTAACTGGTGAAACAAGTTGAATTTGAGTACCGTAAGGTAACTGAGAATTTTTCTAAATATTCTACGGGTGTCTTGGGATTAGTCGAGACATGTATGGGGTGTTAACGAGTCGAACTTTTAAAGAGCTACTCGAGTTCGATCTTAATAATTTTCGAGTTCGAGTCAATCTCGAATACACACAAAACTCATTTAACTTAACGAGTCAAGCTCCATAAAACCAATGTTTGACTCGACTCGTTTAAGAAGTCGATTAAAATTTTCGAGTCGAGTCAAGTACAATGTTTTCGAGTCAAACATGTTCATAAGATCATAAATCATATAATTAAACTTTAAAAACTATTGCAATCAACCCAGTAAGCGAGCTAGTCAATTTCAAGTTTGAACCCGTAAACGAGTATCGAGGTCGAACTCAAACATTGAAAAAATATTTGAGCTTGAGCCCTACTGTTAGAAAGTTATTCATGCTCGAGTCGAGCTAGAGTACAATACTATTTTTTCAAGCCGAACTCGAATAACCTAACTCGACTCTGCTCATTAATACCCCTTCACATAGACGAGAAAGAAGAAAGAGGAAAATGAGACATTCAATCATGATTTAACAGGGGCAGTCCTTCGACATGGTTCTCTCAAGCGCCCTAATATACTTTACTTGTTCACCTGTGTCGGTTTGGGGTACGGTCAGTTCACCGGGAGGATCGCCCTCCCGTCTATAGGTAGCACTACCTCTATTAGAGAAGGGTGAGGGCCCACTTTTTTACTTCTGATCTGCTAGCACTGTGAATTAAGGCGGTGGTAAGAAACCTTCCGCTCAACAGGTATTCTGATTTTCGAAAATACTATCTTGTGAAAGAAAGAACTTCGAAACGATCATGCCAAAGGCACTTCAGGATCAAATAAAGGCATCACATAAGGAATCGGGCAACCCCCCGTCCGTCGTCGTAAAGTAGTCCCCGCGAAGCTTTCGGGAAGAGGGGTAGTCTTGTGTGTAAGCATGGCATTTCTGGTCGAACCCGCCCAACCCAATGTAGAAATCTATATTTTTTATATAAAGTAAAAAAGGCGCTCTCATGCAATCTAAACAAGACAAACTTATAGAATCAAAGAACCTAACAAATGTAGGCGGTTTCCTCTCCTCCCTAAAAATATAAAATTTAGAGACATTAATTTTAGAGTAAACTGCAATTTTGGTCCCTGTGGTATGTTGTTTTTCTCACCTTTGGTCCCCTGAAAGTTTTTATTGCAAGAAAGATCATGTAGTATGCAAAAATGCTCGGTTTTTGTCCCTAAGACTAACACCTGTTAATTGCAGCTGTTAAATGCCTCCCATGTGCCTTGCACATGAGGGCATATATGTCATTTTACAAAGACCAGACCACAGAACCAAATATGCAATTTACTTTTTTGTTATTATACTATTTATTTAAAATATAATAATTATATTATATAATTAATAAATAAATATCACATGATTTAAAAATAACATATTTAATAAAATGACAAAATTTTAATTAAGTAATAATTTGTCTACGTTTTGTCAACTAAAACATTACTCTTAAATAATTAATTAATAATTTGTTTACTCTAAAATAATCCAAAATTTAATTTCAACAAATTTCCTATTTTTCATATTACAACATTAATTTTATAATAAAAATATTATATAGAGGATCTCCAACCCATTTTTGTGTTTTTATTATCGATCATCTTTCTCAAATATTTATAATAGAATTTTTATCAAAAACTCCATGTTCTTATAATATTTTTATTGAATACTTTATTTTATATTAAAAGTGAAATTTAATAAAAACAAAAATGTAAATTACTTTAGAATAAATTTGCAATTAATTAATTAATATTACTTGAGAGTAAACAAATTATTAATCAATTAATAGTTATTTTAGAGTAAACAAATTATTAATTAATTAACTCAGCGTAACAAATTTATTAGTTTTGGTTGGCGACACCTAAATAATTTATTACTTAATTAAAATTTTATCATTTTACTAAGTGTGTTATTTTTAAATAATGTGATATTTATTTATTAATTTTATAATATAATTATTATATTTTAAATAAATAGTATAATAACAAAAAGGTAAATTGCAAGTTTGGTCCTTGTGGTCTTTATTTGTCAAAGGGCATATATACCCTCATGTGCAAGGCACATGAGGGGCATTTAACAGCTGCAATTAACGAGTGTTAGTCTTAGGGATCAAAATCGAGCACTTCTGCATACCACTGAGTCTTTCTTGCAATAAAATTTTTTTGAGGACCAAAGATGAGAAAAAACAACATACCACGGGGCCCAAAATTGAAGTTTACTCTTAATTTTATTTTGGTAAAGATTGATTGAATTGACCCGCATTAAAGATATAAATTATTAATTAAAGCTTTTAATAGTATTTATTATACTTTAAATATAGTTTTGATATCATACTGATAATGAATAATTTTATTATGGTAAACATTTTTAACAATTTAGCTATTAAAATTTGGAGAATCAATTAACCTAAAGCAAAAAGGTCGCGATTTTGACGGTCAAGATTTGAAGAAATCAAACGGCGGTGGGCTAAGATCTATCGTCCATATAATATAAATGGACCATAAACCCAAAGTCCAAATTAGGGTTTTCATTAGCCCTTTAGAGTTTGGACTATTAGGGTTAAATCAAGCCCCCAAAATTCCAAGCCCATCATCTTCTTCCTCGTCAATTCTTCATCTTCAATTCTTCGTTAACCTCCAAAAACCCCTCTTAAACTCTTGTTCAAACAATTTTCTACTGTTATTTAAGCAGGATTCCTTAGACCCTAGCTTCGGATTGCTTGAAGATTTCTCCAGGGAACTTGTTTTCTGTTTTCGAGTTATCTCCCGATTGAACGGTATGATTTTTCATCGAATTCATGCATGTTTTATGTAAAATTCGATTCCTGTATGGATTATATTTTATGAATACGTGTATTGTTCATTATTCGTGTTCGTGTTACTAATCATAATTTACGAGTTTTATTGAATTTGATTTGTTTTCAATGTGAAGATGATAAGATCCGGTGTGGTATTTCAGTGAAATTTAGTTTATTGTTTGTTGATTTATGATTCCTAATGCAGAATATAATGCATTATGTTTGTTGTTGTTATGTTTGTATATATAATATATGATTAGGAATGTCCATGTGTTTCTATCTATGAAATTTGAATGGAAGTTGAAAACAATCTGTTTGGCTTATCTTACAATTCTGGGTTGAATTGCACTACCTTATTGTTGTAAGTTGTTTTCAAACAATTATTGTGCTCTATAATGGAGGTAATTTGGATAAATGTAAAGATCAATGTGTAATTTTATAAAACAGATATACAATGCCAATGAAAAGCCAGTAGTGATAAATTTATAGATCAATGTATAATTATCTCAACTGCATATATTCACCTCAATGATACCATAACTTTGTTATCGATAAGCATATCCTATAACTTGTCTCTTTTTGTTCCCTTCATGCTTTATAACTATTATTTCACCGGGGGACAAGGGGTAAACTGGATTTATAACTTACTATTGCTTAATAATCCCTTATTTTTAGTTATGATGATGTTGTTTTTAACTTTATCCCTATTACATAGATATAAAATCCATAATTTGAAAGTTGCCGTGAATTTTGTTTTTATGCATATTAGTAAAGATTCAACCTTGGGGTTTGCACATTTTGACGATGTTTTCCTGAATTTCAGATTTTTTTAGATGGCTAACCCTACAAATGATAATGAACTCTGTAACGCTGATGAACAAGTGAAAAGCAAGCGCAGGAGAAATAAGTCCATAGTCTGGGAACACTTTACAACCGAAATCATCGATGCTGAATGTACCAGAGCCTGTTGTAACCAATGCAAGAAATCATTTGCTTACAGTTCAGGCAAAAAACTCTGTGGTACTAGCCACCTTAAACGACACATGATGAAGGAGATTTACCCGGTAAGCCGTCTTAATCAGGAAAACAATCAAGCTCCTTCATGTACCATTATTTCCAACGTTAATGGTACCCAAAATGTTGATGATCTCCCAAAAAAACGCCGTAAACGTACATCTTGCTCACCAAGTTTCTCTTTTGATCAAGATTATTGCAGACATGAAATTGCAAAGATGATAATTATGCATGAATACCCACTTGAAATGGTGGAACATCTTGGCTTTGTGGATTCAGTAAGAGCTCTTCAACCTCAGTTCAAGAATGTGGATCTTGATTCTATCCAAAGGGATTGTGTCGGGTTATACCAGAAGGAAAAACAATCCCTTTTGAATCTTATTTCCAGCGTACCAGGAAAAGTTAGCCTTTCTTTAGATATGTGGTCCACGGATCAAACCGTTGGTTACGCCTGCGTAACCGGGCAATTTATCGATAACGAATGGAAATTGCATCGAAAGATCCTTGCAGTTGTGTTATTACCGTTTCCAGATTCCGAATCCGCTTTCAATCATGCCGTTGTTTCATGCATTTCTGCTTGGAATTTGGAGTCCAAGATATTTATGGTAACTTTTGACGAATCATTTTCTGATGAAACCGTGAAAAGAAACCTAAGAAGTCAACTTTTTGTAAATAACCCGTTAGTTCTCAATGGTCAACTCTTGATTGGGAGTTGCTATGCTCGTGTTTTGGGTCGTCTTGCTCAAGATGCTTTAACGTCTATGAAGGAAACCGTCAAGAAAGTTCGCGATAGTGTGAAGTATGTGGTGACGGTTGATAGTCGTCAAGAAAGATTCAATGATTTGAAACAACAGCTTCGGGTTCCGAGTACGAAAAGCCTTAATCTCGACAACCAAACTCAATGGAACACAACTTATCACATGTTGGTAGCGGCATCGGAGTTAAAAGAGGTGTTTTCTTGCTTAGATGCTTTTGATCCAAATTATAGAGAAACCCTGTCAATGGACGAATGGAAAGAAGTCGAAATTCTCTGTATATTCTTGAAACTCTTATTCGATGCCGCTAATCTTTTGGTGGGCCCCGCGTATCCTACCACCAATGTGTTTTTCGACGAAGTGTGGAACATCCAGCTCGAGCTCACACACGCAGCAATGAGCGAAGATGTGTTCGTTAGCAATTTGACAAAACCGATGTATGAAAGGTTTGATAAGTACTGGAACAATTGCTCGCTGGTTTTCGCGATTGCAGTTGTTATGGATCCACGGTTCAAAATGAGGCTCGTGGAGTTTGGTTTTTCGAGAATCTACGGTGATGATGGGGAAAATCGGGTGAAAGTTGTGCAAGATGGTGTTCATGAACTTTTTCTTGATTATGTGGTACAAATGCTTCCTCCTCCAACCTTTGTTGTTAATGGGAACGGAGTGAAATCAGATGATGATATTCTTCTATCAACGAGTGATGATCTTTCTGATTTTGATGTTTATATTTCTGAGACCACAAATGATCAGAATATAAAATCAGAATTAGATCAGTATTTGGAAGAAAGTGTATTGCCACGGACACAAGATTTTGACGTTTTGGGGTGGTGGAAACTGAACAGACAAAGGTACCCGACTCTTGCGAAAATGGCGATTGATATTTTGTGTATTCCAGTTTCTACGGTTTCTCGAGAATCGGTGTTTGATATTACTAGTAAGAAAGTAGATAGATATCGATGTTCTCTAAAACCGTCGATTCTTGAGGCACTTGTTTGTGGGAAGGATTGGTTGCAGCAGCATGGGTGTTCTGAATAATTCACCTCCAATTTCTTCAAATTCATTAGTGAATATGGAGTCATAGCTCTTGTTGCAGTTGCCTCTATTATTGACATTTAGCACAAGTTGGGTTATTCACGGAAACAACTGCTCTATCCATTGGGGTAGAGGTCAAGTTTGCATAGATCCTACTTATAGATACTATTTTTAGTGGAATATATCGGGTTGGTTTGGTTTTTAGTTAATTTTGGATCTTGGAAATTAGGCAATAATTCTTCAATCTTTAGGGTAAATGTAAATCATTTGGTATATTAGTGGTTCAAGTAGTCTTCTTTTCCAATCTTGTAATTGCTTGCAAGAGTTGTACTCGGATAACATTCTTGTCATAAAATGTAGATTTGGTGAGCGTCTGTTTACCAAACTCTTACGGGGTAAGTGCTTTTCCGGGTGTCACTTACCTTACTGGATGAGTTGGCAAGGACTAAGAAACTGTTTGTTTACCTCTTAATAGTTCCATTAAGAGGCAACATCTGAATCGTTCAGAGGTGAATCTTGTTTGGCAAAAAAAAGTCTGCCTCTTAATGGTTCCAAAACCCTCTTAATGATTTAGCATCTTGAACCACCTTTAACCATTTAGCACCCTTATTTCATTCTAAACAAATACCAAACAACCATATTTCATTTTGCACTATATCATAAAAGCCTCAATCATTTTGACCTCTTAATCATTCTGCACCATTCAGCAATTGCCAAACAGCCCCTTACTCGGTAATAATGACCGAAAAGCTTAACCTAGGCGAGGGAAAAGACTTACCGCGTACACACTTATCGGATACAATATGCTTATCAACAATCCATTTTGTGGCCGAAAACGTTATACGATAAGGTAAATGTGGACAGTGACTCGCGTTACCCAATAAACACTTATCTAGTAAGCGTTTGGTAAACAATCATGAATCACCTAAGATTTTCAGTTTTTAACTTGCTCACCTGGTAAGATAAATGACATCGGATAAAACGGTAAGTGATCCAGTCCAGCCTGCTTGGCCTTGGAATGACAACCATTAGGACGGGTCAGACTGGCTCATTAAGATAAAAGGGTGGATATAGACGAACCAAAAAGAGATTCGTACAAGTTTATTTGTGGTCCGTTTATATTTTTATAATTCAATATTTTTAATTAAAATTTTCAAAGGCCATCAAGCTTTTAATTTCCCATGTTAATTGACTTGTAATTTGGTCTCAAATTCTATTTTTTTTTAAAGCTATTTGAACTCAAGTCTAATATTGTTTTCTCGAGACAAGTTTAAACAGCATGCTACTCGACTCGGCTCGTTAACGAGCGACCGTTTCCGTAAAAATACCGTGCTAAAGAAACGGTATCAATCCAACTTACTTTTCCATTGTAGATGGGATCATGGCCAAGCCCCAATATAATACCATCTCTCTACAATACTACACCAAAGTTATACTGGTTACTAACATCGCAAAAACTGTAAAAAATCACATGAAATACTATAACCATTAAAGAAACTAAGAGAATCATGAGTACATAACTACATATTCACATATGAATAGAATCATATACTTGTACATCATTAACTTTGGGCCGGCTTATCTGCAACTAACCGGACCTTGTTCAACGACTCTTTGAACGCTTGCCAAGCAACCATGTAATGTTCTTGAGACGTCATCCCTTCCTCAACGACTTGTAAAGCTCGTTTATGCAAATGCACGAACCACTGAACCGGGTTGCTGACATCCACGTTATCCGAGCCAATATCGGGTACGTACAATCGCTTAAAATCTTTCCTCCATCTCGACAGAATATATTGGCTCGGGATTTCATCTATGCCATTATGGTTAAGTACATATAGCGCGTGTCTACATAGGTAACCTTTGAAGTTAAAACAGCTACAGATGCATCTGATCTCTAATCCTATTTTATCAAACATTACTTCAAGATTTCTTATGGAATTTCCCTCGGTTTCTTGCTCGGTGATCATGTATGTGACGATCACGCCGCTAGTATTATTCACTTGTGATACGTTAAAGCAATTAGACATCATCTCTACTTCATATTGGAAAAGTGAGAATATCTGTTTTGTGAATACTTTGGAAAGCTGTGATTCATATGTGCATATTGTTCTTAATTTAGGGGTTGAGTCTCTTGATTCACAATCATCGAATGCTTCCTTTTGAATCTTGTTTTGGAGAACTAAATCATGCATCTCGAAAAATTCTTTTAAAGAAGTTTGTTGGTGAACGTACCCGTGAAAAAAGGGAACCGTGGATTCACCCGGCTGAAAAGTGAACATCCCCGCGAAGAACGTGTCTTTCGAGTAAACCGGGGCCCACCGCTCACGATCTTCGAACAATTTCCGTAGATATTCGTTGTCCTTGATTGCAAAACGTTGGATCATATCGTCCCAAGCTACTTCAAACTCGTCTACTTTTATCGAGTTGTAGATTATGCTATTCAGAACCGTTGGAAATACTTCCGACTCTAAATCCGCCAAGTTTTCAAGAATTCTTTCGACTACGAGTGGCAAACAAAGACGATGGTGGGCCCGAGGGAAAATCTCGGCAATTGCAGTCTGCAAGGTCGTACTCTGGTCTGTGATTATGGTTTGTGGCGGGCGGCCCCACATACAAGTCAACCATGCTCTCAATAACCAAGAATACGTTTCCTGACTTTCGTCAGCAAGTAAACCACACCCAAGTGAAATAGTATTCCCATGGTGATTCACTCCGACAAAAACCACCAATGGAACGATATATTTGTTAGTCAAACATGTTGTATCGAGAGAAATCACATCCCCAAAATACCCATATGAAGCCCGTGCCCTGGAATCGATCCAAAAGACGTTCCGCACATAACCATCATCGGTGAAATCCATGATATAAAAAAAGTTCGGGTTTATAAGCTGGACCCGACAAAAATAATCATGGATAACTTTTGCATCCCCCTTGTTCAGGTTTAAACGCTTGCTTTTCGCGAAATCGTTATCAAAGTCTAGTTCATTTGAGCTTTTGTAACATATTGCATCTAGAATGGGGGTTCGATACAGCTTAATAGTTTGCACTTCCACATCAACGGTTGGCTCCAATTTCCGTTTTACTCCAGAATCTGTTCTTTTGTGTGATTTGGAGTTTTGGGCTCTTTCGGGATCAAACAAATGGTTGTGTTCGAGCTTAACTTCATCAACCCGCCATCTATTTGATTCCACCAATCTCAATCTTATCATTGCCAAACAACCCGTTCTCGTTTCCTTTCTTCTACTACTTGCTTCTTTCAAAGTCTTGAATCCCTCACAATTGCAACAGAGAACCGCACCTCGTTTCTCTTTGCTGTTACGTTTCGTCCATGACGATTTGACCCGGATGGCGAATCCGAGTTCTTTAGCGTAGCAATTATAGTACTTATAAGCATCTTCGTACGACTCAAATTCCATTCCCACAATTGGAGGATTGTGCTTGCTATCCGATGGATCTTGTTGATCATCGGATATTGATGCATCATCGTGGTTGTTATTTTCGATTTCAAGCATTTGGGCACCATTGGTATTGTGGTCGTTGGTTTCATACTCGAGCATTTGCTCCTTATCTTCAAGATCGTTACTTTCAAACTCGAGGATTTGCTCAGTGTCGTTTTCATGTTCGTTGGTTTCGATGTCGAGAACTAGCTCAGTGTCGTTCTCCAAGTCATCACCTTCGATCCCGAACAATGATTCGGTCTCCACATCGTTGTTTCCAATCGCAAACACTTGTTCATTGTCATTGTCGTGATCACCACCATCATCCTCAAGCAGCTCTTCACTTTTATCAGAACCATCTTCCATCTCGAATGACAATTAACCTACACAAGCAAAAGTTGGTGATGTTGATACGAAAGACCAAAGTTGGTCATTCTGTTACAAAACACAATTACTTTTCTGAATTCTAGTTCCATCTTACCCTTGATACAAATTACTCTGAAAAGTTAAAAAAAAAATCCACCAAGTTGAGTGAAGAGGTTGAAAAGATTTGATTTGTTCCCACTTATCCAACAATTATGGCTAATCAAATTGATAACTGATAAGGGATTCTTATCTACTAGGTGGCCAATCAAGTGGCCCTAACTAATTGAACCCGTGGGGGACACTTAGTTTAAAGCACCGATCTTTCCCAAAGATGCATCACAAAAGTGTTAATTGAAGAAAAACTGTCGACTTTTGAAGTTTCTAATCTAACTTCATTACTATTTATGCCCTCGGAGAGTTACATTTTGTTCCATTAACCATGTTTAGAGTTACATCTTTGATGTTAGGTTCCTCCAAGAAGTGCCTCAAAAAGCTATAACTAATTAGTATCAACGGGCAACGAGAGCATAAACAATGGAACCACTACCTAGATGTATCTGATAACTATTTGAGAAATGTTCTTAACTCGGAGCCTGCTCTAACTGATAAATAGCTTCATGTCATTTGCAGAAGCTGAAGTTAGACAGCTTTCAAACCCTAAAGATTGACACTCATTATTTACTTACATAATTCAATTCACATTCTTGTGGCAATCGGCCAAATTAACTAGCAATATTTGCATTGAATTCAGCCTATATTTGACCAAAAAGATTGATTACAGGCAACCCCGACCGGCCCCACACGGAACACGCCCCCCAAGAACCACATGTGAGGAGGCATTTCAGAGCTGACTCAACGGTCGAGGCTAGCAGAGGGGGGGGGGGGGGAGGTTAAGCCCGCCAAGTCGCTCTGCCCCCTTTGCCAACTGAGCTACACGCCCGAGGGCTCAATTCAGCCTACATATTTTTCGCTTTGTAAATACACAACACAAAAGAACAAACCAATACATGAAGACATATAATCTCAATACCAACAGCTTTCCAATTTTCACTATTAAATACTCAATTGTACTTTTCAAATTTTATCCACAACATTTCCATCTGTTCTAAAACCTTCCTCCATTGAATATCTAGCTAGCAAACCATACCCAAAGTTGGATTTTTGGGCGTGTTCGATTGATCGGTAGCCATCAAATTTTGATCTCCATAAATTAGCAATTAGCAATTAGCAACTAGATAATCAGGAAAATTAAGCTCAAACATCAGAAAAACCTCGAAACAACAGCAAGATTGCGAAATTACCAAAGCTGATTGTAATACGAACTGACGAACTCAAAAAAAAAAAAACAAAGCGGAATTAACAATTAACATAGCAGCGAAGAGAATAGAAGATGTGAATCGAAGAAACATACTTGAATATGGAGATGCAGGGTCGGCGGTGGTAGGAATTGGGCGAAAGGGGATGGTGACGGTGAGAGTGGTTGTTGTGTCAAAGTCGGGTTCGTTAATTTTACCCTAACAAACAATCTTCTGCCTTTTTGGAAAGTAATTTAATAAAAATATTTCTCCTATTATTCATTTTAAATTGATTCTAAAAGATACAATATCTTTATGAAGAATTAATAATTGAAATAGCTAGTGGTTTAACATCTTAGCCAAATTTTCTCTAAATTTATTAAAGTGCACGACGATCAAATTTATGTTTTAAGTTATTTATTTGATATTTAATAGTTGTTGAATAATTTTGTGACACATACAATAATTGATAAAAAACAAAAATTCCACAAATAGAGAATATTATCTTGAAGATAAAAATATGTCTATTAAGTTTGATGTCTATTATAAATGTCGTTACTAAATGAATTTATCAAATGAATACACAATAATTGCGTATTTATATTTTTGAAAAATGTTCGAACTCATAATCCAAAAGTCAGTTGATAAGTGATATCTTTTTTCTAAGTAATTAAATCTATTATGATAATTCTAAGAGTGTTTCGTTGACAGAATGAAATTTGATAGAATTGTAATTCGTCGAAATAATTCGACTTTAAAGTAAAAATTGATATGAAATTGCAAAAAACAAAATCACGACAATTTAGTGATTATTTGTATCAAATCTCACACTAATTTCAACAAATCTCATATTAATCACGACACATTAATTCGTATATATTTATGATATTTAATAATATAATTAAATCCAAAAATATTCAATATTGAGCTCATTTCGAAGGTATTAACAAAACGATTACAATGGTATAATTTGTAAAAAATAAAAATGTTTTTTAATACATTTTAGTTCATATACATTATTTATGTTTATATGATAAGAGTCTAAAATGAAAAATAAAACAATAAGGGATTAAAAGTAAACTACATATCTAATTATAAGAGTAGTAAATGTAACGTACAAATTTAAAAAAATGAATTAAGGAGAAGTGAATGTGGGTGTGCTAATTGAACATATAATGTAAACTGCGTCCAGATACATGTTTAGGCTGAAAAATATTGAAGTTGGCTCACCAGAAGACGACACCTGACATGCTAGTTACACATTTATTATATGTATAGATTTTTTGGATTACTATATGTTGGACAACCTAGGGGGGGGTAAGGTTGTATTTAAAATCTTTTACTTTCAAAAAATCTTTTACAAATAAATACAGTACTGAAACAGTATAAATAAATCAGAGTATAAACAAATAAATATACAACAATTATATAAACAAATATAATTTAAATGCACAGAGATTATATAAATAAATATAAATGCAAAGCAGTTTATATAAATAAATATAATAAAGCACAGCGGAATAAATAAAGAGATAAGGGATAGAGATACTTGACACAGAGATTTACTGATTTACCACCAACTGTGATAAACCAGCAGCCGAGACACTTCCCGACACGATCCAATAAATGTATTCTTTACGGTAGAATACAAACCAAATACAAAGGTAACGTAATTGATTCTCAAGCTTCTGCTATGAGATGTACAGGATCACACACCCGTTATTCAAATACTTACAAGAGGAGTATAACTCACAATGGGTAATCACTCTTGTATAATATCTCACACTTGGATATTTTAAAAAAAAATGTTTTATAAAATATATATATATAAATAGAGGAGAGAGCTGAGAGGTGCTGTTTGCTTGTTACTGTTGTTGTTGTTGTGTATGGTCTTCATTACCAGCAAGCATCATTTATACATAGCATCTCCAACGGTATTGTGAGGCGCGGTATACCGCCAAATGCATGCGGTATACCGCCGTCAGAAAAGTGTGCTGACACACCAACGGCTACATGCAAAGTTGACAGGGAAACGTACCCGCGGTATACCGGATGGGACTCGCGGTATACCGCCGTCAGGAAAAGCCACTTCAACCAATCAGAGATGCACACGGACTGCCGCGGTATACCGGCTGAACACCCGCGGTATACCGGCAAAAGTGTACCCGCGGTATACCGGGTATTCCCCACGGTATACCGGCGTCAGAAAAGAACCTTCCAGGACAGCAACCAAATCTTGCTAGATCTTCTTAAAACCTTATTAAAATTAATTGTTGGGTTTTTAGAAATATCCAAGTGGTATATTATTTTAGGGTGTTTATCATTATTAGTTATAAACAATAATGACGACGTAAACACTTCCGTCTTGAACCCTTCAGATTAAATCTTCGTGTTTTTCAACAACTGCACACTTGGATTAAATTGTTAGATAAACAATAATACGGTGTGTTTGTAATCATCAAAATAAATATATATAAATATATAGAGATGTGGTACACTTGCACCAACAATCTCCCCCTTTTTGATGATGACAAACACAACCGCTAAGCAAGAGCATATGCGGTTTCTCTCCCCCGTTTGTCGAAACAAAAAGGGTCAAGAGAGACGGTATGCTTCCCCTCGAGAGATGCTCCCCCTCAAAATATGCATATAATTGAGGTAGCATACACTCATGGGTAAAAGAGCTAAAACGCTCCCCCTCAAATTAATAACGATATCAAATTGATTTTATAAAATTTGAGGGATAAAATAAAATGCAAAAAGCAATAGAGACAAAGATATACAAACCAATACGAAACACTTGCACCAAAACGGATCTTAAGGCTTCAATATTCGGTTAATTTTATGTGATTAAAAAAAAATCACCACGTATTATGACCTCGTCAGGTAACCACGTATTATAACCTCGGCAGGTAACCACGTATTATAACCTCGGCAGGTAACCACGTATTATAACCTCGGCAGGTAACACCTACAAAAGGCAAAGAAAATATTTCGTGGTACCCTTTTCTTATGGGTCCTTTTAACAGTTAGTATACAACATAAACTGCAAAAAAATATGTTGTCGACATAAAACAAAATACGACAACATATAAAACCATAAAAATGGTTTAAAACCACAAACGCATCCCACCGGGATTGTCAACATTAAACATTCCTTTCGGAATCCATTTTCTAACCATTTTAATTTTACGATTGTATTTATCATACACATAAAATGAAGCATTTATGTTCGCATTAGGTCTAGAAAAATTGCTATTATACATGCGAGCATACGGTTTCCTCCCATAATTCACATTTTTCATTTTTGACATATATGGGGGTTTTTGCGTTTTATTTTTAACAACAAATTTAGGTTTTTCAAAAACCTTTTTAATTGGCATACAATCACATTTTTCAATACACGTATTTGAACCAATGCCTTTTCGGCAATTTATACGATTTGATATATTTAGCATTTTAAGCACTTTATCATTGCTACTATTAAAAGCATTTGCTAATAAGTCATTTTTCTCATGCGATTTGCATTTAGCATTTAAACATGCAATTTCATTTTCAAGAGACTCGCATTTTGTACATGCAACACTTTCCTTTTTATTTTCACTTAAGCATGCAATTTTATCATTTAAAATAACACAAGATTTACAAACATCTTTTTCACTTAATTTATTTTCTAATTTAGTGATAACATCTAAATCATAAGCAGATTTTTGTTTACCGTCATCTATTTCCTTTTTATATACAGATACGGTTTCTTTTAAATTAGAAATTTCATCTTTATATTTATTTGCGAGAGCGGCCATAGCATGAAATGATTTATATAATTCGTCAAGATTATTTTCATCGTCACTATAGTAATTATCACTATAATTATTATCATAATTATTTTTAGAAGAATATGATGAAGATACCTCATTATCATGGTCGGCCATGAAACAAAAATTTTGGGCCTCATTTATGCTTGCGCTCAACGCGCCTCCAACTAAAGCTTTTGGTGTGTTGATTTGTTTTGCTCGATTCGGACACATACTTGCATAGTGATCCTTGTCACCACACACATAGCAAAAGCCTTTCTTTTTATTGGCTTTTTCATCGTCGCTAGATTCGTCATAATTGTCTTCACTTTTGTGGACGTTGCGACTTTGGTTTTTACCACCACGACGGTAGTCTTCATTTTCTTGAAACCTATCAATATTGGCAAACTTTTTGTTAGATAGAAGTTTAGAAAGTTTTCTTACCAACTTGACTAAATCGTCAAGATTTTCGGGTTCATCATCGGATGAACTTGCATCTTCCTCCTCTTCCTTTTCTTTTGAGGCAACGACCTTGAGAGCGATGGATTTCTTTTTGACTTGCTCCCGGACTTGATTTCTTTTTAGTGCGATTTCGTGCACTTTAAGATTGCCGATGAGATCATCGAGCTTCATAGTTGCGAGATCTCGGGAGTCTTCCAAGGATGTGATTTTTGCCATCCACTCCGAAGGAAGTGCTCGAAGAATTTTCCTTACATAGTCTTCGTTAGGATAAGTGCGACCTAATCCCTTCAAAGTAGTCATGATGAGGTTAAAACGTTTAAACATTGAGTCGATTGACTCATCTTTTGACATTTCAAATAATTCATAATCATGAACTAAAATGTTTATTTTAGAACTTTTAACTTGAGTATTTCCACGATGAGTGTCACTCAAGCTTTGCCAGATTTGATTAGCAGTTTTACAGGTATATACTCTTTCTATTTCATCGGAAGTTAAAGCAGCATATAATATATTTTTAGCCTCAAAATTTAAACAAAAAAGAGATTCTTCAGCGGGAGTCCAGTCCTTAACAGGTTTATCAACAATAACATTATTTTTTATAATAGTAGGGTTAAAATTCCCATTTTCTATAATATCCCAAATTTTTTGACTTTTGCCACGAACGTGACATTCAAATAGCTCGGCCCAAATGCCAAACTTTTCAGTATCTATCAAAGGAGTTTTAGAGAACACAAAATTAGTTTGTTGAGCCATTTAAAAAAAATTAAAGAAATGACTTTAAAAATTTAAACAGAAAATTTTTGAAAGCCCCGCTCTGATACCAAATGTTGGACAACCTAGGGGGGGGGTAAGGTTGTATTTAAAATCTTTTACTTTCAAAAAATCTTTTACAAATAAATACAGTACTGAAACAGTATAAATAAATCAGAGTATAAACAAATAAATATACAACAATTATATAAACAAATATAATTTAAATGCACAGAGATTATATAAATAAATATAAATGCAAAGCAGTTTATATAAATAAATATAATAAAGCACAGCGGAATAAATAAAGAGATAAGGGATAGAGATACTTGACACAGAGATTTACTGATTTACCACCAACTGTGATAAACCAGCAGCCGAGACACTTCCCGACACGATCCAATAAATGTATTCTTTACGGTAGAATACAAACCAAATACAAAGGTAACGTAATTGATTCTCAAGCTTCTGCTATGAGATGTACAGGATCACACACCCGTTATTCAAATACTTACAAGAGGAGTATAACTCACAATGGGTAATCACTCTTGTATAATATCTCACACTTGGATATTTTAAAAAAAAATGTTTTATAAAATATATATATATAAATAGAGGAGAGAGCTGAGAGGTGCTGTTTGCTTGTTACTGTTGTTGTTGTTGTGTATGGTCTTCATTACCAGCAAGCATCATTTATACATAGCATCTCCAACGGTATTGTGAGGCGCGGTATACCGCCAAATGCATGCGGTATACCGCCGTCAGAAAAGTGTGCTGACACACCAACGGCTACATGCAAAGTTGACAGGGAAACGTACCCGCGGTATACCGGATGGGACTCGCGGTATACCGCCGTCAGGAAAAGCCACTTCAACCAATCAGAGATGCACACGGACTGCCGCGGTATACCGGCTGAAC
Organism: Saussurea involucrata; assembly: GCA_033807775.1. Classification (NCBI taxonomy): domain Eukaryota; kingdom Viridiplantae; phylum Streptophyta; class Magnoliopsida; order Asterales; family Asteraceae; genus Saussurea; species Saussurea involucrata. The sequence goes on from CM066317.1 coordinate 3,881,093, forward strand.
ACCCGCGGTATACCGGCAAAAGTGTACCCGCGGTATACCGGGTATTCCCCACGGTATACCGGCGTCAGAAAAGAACCTTCCAGGACAGCAACCAAATCTTGCTAGATCTTCTTAAAACCTTATTAAAATTAATTGTTGGGTTTTTAGAAATATCCAAGTGGTATATTATTTTAGGGTGTTTATCATTATTAGTTATAAACAATAATGACGACGTAAACACTTCCGTCTTGAACCCTTCAGATTAAATCTTCGTGTTTTTCAACAACTGCACACTTGGATTAAATTGTTAGATAAACAATAATACGGTGTGTTTGTAATCATCAAAATAAATATATATAAATATATAGAGATGTGGTACACTTGCACCAACACTATACACGATGGAGATTTTTTTGAATTTATTATAAGTATTGATATGTACGTATGTATCAAAAAATATTCAATATTGGGCTTATTTCGAAGGTATTGACGAAACGATTACAATGGTATAATTTGAAAAAAATAGAAATATTTTTTAATGCATTTTAGTTCATATACATTATTTATGTTTATATGATAAGAGTCTAAAATGAAGAAAAAAAAGTAATGGATTAAAAGTAAACTACATAGGTAATTATAAGGGTAGTAAATGTAATGTATAAATATAAAAAATTTAATTAAAGAGGAGTGAATGTGGGTGTGTTAATTGAACCTATAATGTAAAGGCGTCCAGAAGCATGTTTAGGCGGGAAAACAATAAAGCCGGCTCACCATACGACGACACGTGTCAACGTAGTTACTTATTTATTATATGTATAGATACTAGTTCCATAAAAATTGTGGACCTATCTATAAAAAACAAGAAAAAAAACAATTAGATCGATATTTTTAAAGAAAATCTTATCTCACGGGTTTAAGTCAAAAACAATTTCAAGAAAAATCGAAAAATATGCACTTTTTGATGTTTTTGAGTTAGATTTGTAATTACAGATCTGATAGTATTTTAATAAATTTAGGGAAAATGTGGTTAAGAAGATTAACCACATGAAAAAATGGCGATTTCAATTAATTTTCTTATTTTTAAACATGTATACTATTTTTTATACAAATCCAATAGTTTTTTTTAAAGTATATAATATTTATATATGACAAATGCAATAAATAAACTCACATATCCTTCTCATTTTGATGAGATTTGAACCTCTGACCTCCTAGAGGAAAGAGGCTCAAATATCGCTAATCCAATAGTTTATAGAAACTAGCAAGTGAGCTTCCATGTCTATATCGAAAAACAAATAATAACATATATATTATTGACTAAATTTGAGATATTTCAAAAAATCCCAATAATTATTAATAACATCAAAAATAAAAAAAGTATCATGTCTACTTGTAAAGCCCGTGTTCCGGTGTGTCCTATTTTTATAAAAATTAATCTGTGTTTCCGCTTAACGTTGTTGGTTAACGGGATTAACGAGAAAGATCAAACCTGTTATCGGTGGGGAAAACCGTAATCAAAGTGCAAGGGTCGAAAAGGGCAGGGACCAAATGTGTCTTTTAGGGATTTTGGTAACATGGGGGTCGGCCCATGCAAATGCTAAACCGAGACCCACTTTTGTTTTGGTTTTGAGTTTCGTGGTGTGTAAGACAACCCTAGAGTCTCATTCTCGTTTTTTTCCTGCTGCGCCGTGAAGACCCCCCCCCCCCCCCCACCGTATGATTATTTTTCTATCTTTGCTGCCGCTGCTAACCACCGAAGCAACTACCAACACCACCACTATCCTTGCCGGCGAGAGAGAGAGGTGCAGCGGGAGAGAGAGGTTCCACGAGAGAGTGAGCGAGACAAAGGGAAGAACCGGCAATCGAGAGGGTGTCGGATTCGTGTGTCGCTGTTTGTCGTCAAGAGGTAAGTCTGTTCCGCTCGTTCTTTTGTTTCGGTTCGTCGTAGTCTCGTCGTTGCGAAACTGCCGCCGGCGCAGCCATGGCTGCCGCCGTGCACCGCCAGCGTGGTGGTCGTGATGGCGGTTGTGCGGCTGTGGGTTATTCGTGTGTGTGGGCGGCCCGAACTTGGAAGGTTGGAGCTTTCGTTTTGTTTCGTCGGTTTCTCTTACCAAACCATCCTTATCGGGGGTGGTGGCTGCCGCCGCCGCCGCCGACCACCACTGCCGGGATGGCAATGGGTGGTGCGCGGTTGACTCCAGCCCCTAGTAATCTAAACCCCAACCTAAGTGCCTCCATAGTTAAACCGTAACCCGAATCGCCAAAACCTTAAACCGTTTTATGATTTCATGTGAAAAATCCCATTTTGTCCCTGTTTTGCGACGGCCATAACTTTTCCGTCGTAGCTCGGATTGAGACGAATCCGGTGCCCACGGTTCACATTCTGTGTCGGGCACACTTTTCGCGTTTTATCGGAAGCCTGGTTCGGCCTCTAACTAGGCGTAAAATGGCTGTTTTCACAGCAGGTTTGCACATGACAGCTTCGTGTCCTGTTTTTAGAAAATTCATATAAAATTGTAGAAAAATCGTTAGAGCGCGTGCGATATGTACCTGGAACCCTAAGACATAAAAATAACTGATTATGGAATAATAATTCTGGTTTGATGAGTTTAAGAGGGGCTAAACAGGTCCCGAACAGACCTGTAAATCTTAGAGTAAAAGCTGGAAAATTGCATATATGGGCTCATAGTTGTGACTTTGGGTTAGGACTTCGCTTTGACGTTTGATATCACTTATTTAGGTGGAAAGAGGTGAGTTGGTGTTGGCCGGTTCGTGTTGCTGTTGAGGACATAAGCTTTGCGTTTGAGGTGAGTTCTCTCACTATATAGGATGGAAATTATATTTGTATTACTATAGCTCGGGTGTGATAGTTATGATTGTTTGTTGATATTATTGTGTTATGGGGTATATATAATTGTGTATATATATTGAACTGTGATTGATGTACTTCTTGATGGGTGTTCCAAGAAGTATATGGCTTATAATGAGTTGCGATTATATTTTCTTGATGGTCGTTCCAAGAAGTATAAGGCTTATTATTAATTGTGATATATCTTCTTGATGGATGTTCCAATAAGTATATGTGTTTGTATAATGAGTTGCGATTATATTTTCTTGATGGTCGTTCCAAGAAGTATAAGGCTTATTATTGATTGTGATATATTTTCTTGATGGATGTTCCAAGAAATATATGTGCTGGTATATTTGGTATATATAAATTTGGGTACAAGACGTGATTGCATGGTATGAGTTGGTTGTGATAACTAGTTGTTTAAGGGTGATGCTGATATAATTGTGATCCTATATATGGTTTGAATTCACTAAGCCTTGTGCTTACCCTTTCCTATTTTAATGTGGTTTCAGGTGCTAGTGGCTCCAAGGCGTGACGGGTACACACTGGCGCGCGTGAAGAGTTTTTATAATCATGAGATTAGAGTTATTATTAAACAATTTAATTTCCGCTGTTTATTATTACTGAGATTATTTATTATTGAATTTGCAAACGAAACGGTGTTGGATATTTAATAAGGTTTTATTTATTAAAATGCCTATTTTTAAAGTTAAATTCCTTGTAATTTTTGGGACGTTACAACTTGGTATCAGAGCACAGCTTGGGTGAATCAAACGCATCTCGGTGTGTTTGATATCAAGTTGCGGCTATGAAATTCTTCTCTTAGAATTTTTGGAAAAATAAAAGAAAGGAAAACCCGTTTGGGAAACGGTGATCGAGGGCGCAGTGTGTACAGTCAGCCGGAGCCAAAGGGAAAGGTACAGTACTTAGTGTATTTATCGCTTTCTAGATTATAGGGTATGCATGCTAGATTGCCTATGTGGTTTACATTGTACTGTATGATGATTGCTTGCTTGTGGGAATTAATGCTAGCTATAATAGGTTGTTAAGCGAAGGCCATATGGGTTGTATGCAGTAAGAATCGCATGGCCTTAGAATATTTGATTTAGTTCTATTGCGCAGCTCTTGTTTGAGTCCAACCGTTCTAGGATAGAATCTTGTATTCGAATGTCTATTTGATTCACGCTGCATGCGACTGGGTATTCGCGAGGCAACTCGTTATGGCTAATAGGGATTCCGTTGTAGCAAGGGTAGTGGGATGAGATGAAATTCCTAGTGAGCTGGGAAGAGTGTTTACATATGAGTATGTATGCTAGATTGCTTTCTAGAACATAGGAGTATGTGTACTAGATTGCTTGGTGCTTATTACACTGTACTGCATGTTTGTTGTTTGCTAATAGGAGTTTATGCTAGCCTTGATAGGTTGTTAAGTGAATGCACTATAGGTTGTATGCGGTAGGAACCGAATAGCCCTAGAATGTCGGATTTAGTTCTATTGTGCAGCTCTTGTTTGAGTCCAACCGTTGTATGATAGAATCTTATATTCGAACGTCTATCTGGTTTTACACTGTGTGCGACTGTGCATTCGCGAGGCGACTCGTCATGACTAGTGGGGATTTCGTCATAGCAAGGGTAGTGGAGTTGGGTGGAATTCCTAGGGAGCTAGGAAGAGTGTGTACCTATGCCGGTGCGGGCATATGTGTATAGTTTTCGGCAAGGAACTACTTGGGCACTTCGGGACGGGACTCGAAACGAGTGAGGATAGGTGTGGAAGGTAGTAGTAGAGCTCCTACTATATGAAGCACATGATCCGTGCTCGAGTCGGGGAAAGTCACGAGGAATCCAAGGAGTTGAGCGTGAGCGTTGTTAGTGTGAGTTATTATGCTAATAACTCGTTGTAATATCTACCCAGGATAGCCATCACAAGGAGGAACGATTATAGTAAACCTACTAGTACAGGTGTGTACTTGATTTGCTTGATGGGATGATCGTTGGGGTAGTGACGAAGGTTATAAATTAGTAGTCGTTGGAATAAAATGACGATTCGAGTATTAATCACTTAGAGTGACGATAAGGATGATGTTTGTTTCGGGCCAAGATGGATGATTGTGCTAGAATCATAGGCTTATAGAGCCGACTTTGATTTAAGGAAAAGAAAAAAAAATCGTAGGGATTATTTGACGTAATTTCCCAACTTGCCTAAGAGGTTTAAATGTCCGGATGACGTTAGTGGACCGGAGAGGGTTGGAGGAGTAGGAGTCGAGGCGTAGAATGCCGACTAAGTCATGCACAAAGTTTGATTTTGAAATAGATTGCATTAACAAATTCTTGTGTTTCAAATCCTTTTATGGTTGGTGTTTTGGAATTTTGGGAAATGTTCAGCACACACACAAGATTTTGAATTATGGTTTTGAAAGTGCATGAAATCGTTTTATCACGGGAGTTGCAAACTTTGTTAGAATTTGTCTCATTTCGTTATTTTCCAACGGTTCTTTCGGGTAAGACGATATCCGTGTTTTGTGGTGTTTAAAATGTTGGGAAAGTGACTACGGCTTGTGACTTTAACATTGGAACTCCTCCACATATGTTAGAGTTGAGACGGAAAGTTACATTCCACGATGTCTGTATAAAACTATTTGAGTGATTTGGTTAAAATAAGTTTTGTTTTATGGCATGTTGAGTCGTGTGGGTTTAATTTCACGAGGTGCATATCTCATTTGTTTATGTGACCATTTGGGGAAATCTTGGAAATCAATTTAAAGAACCCCACCTTTTGAGATTTTATGAGATTTTAGTCGATATTTTCAAATGATGGAAACGGATTGGTTTTTATCTTTAAGTTTGAAACTTACACGAGACAGTAGTGTTTTGGCAAAAATATATTTGTAAACCGTTTCATCGTTTTGTATGACTAGCCGACGAGCGTAAAAATTTGTTGGTGAACCCTGTGCCACGACATTTTATGTTTAAAAAGAGAACTTTTGGGGTCAAATGTCGTGGGACTGATTTTGAAATTGTGTGCATACTTTTGTCGCACCCGGTGTAAGTTCGAGCGGTTACTTTAAGTACATGTCATGAGTCAATCCAAACTAGAACCGTGACGGTTCATTTTTAAAGAAATTATTCATTACGCTTTGTGTTTTGTAAGTAAACTGAACGGCAATAGAATGATTTTCAACATGATTTTACTATGTGAGACGAGTGTGTCCATTTTTGCGTAACTACCGACCTGGTAATAGTAGTTTTATTACATACGGTCGTTTTGAAATGAAAAATCTTGACGTTGAAAATATTTTGTAAATGATTTTGTAAACCATTTGGGAAAGGCGCTTTTAAGTGTTATGTGTCATTTTGAGAATTTTTAAGGGTGTGAGTCCTTTTGGAAAACTTTATTTAAACGCGTTTTGACCGATTTATGGGTCTAGCAAGCGTGGAGCATTTTGCTCGGTTTTGACTTTGAGATAGTCATGGGTCAATTGCACGTTGAGCATTTACGTGTTTGGGTGAGTGAGTCATTCCGGGATAGGCATGTTGTTGGTAGACTGTTTGCATTGGATCCTTGGTCACGTTAGTCAGTCGTTGGTAATGGTCGGTTGGGTATCTCGGGGTGGGACCCCGGTATTCTTGTGTTATGACCTTGACTTTCCAGTAGGCATTGGGAGGATATAGTCTTGGGCACTTACCTGGGAGGTAGTTTCGATGTGTCGGGCCTTGAGACGTACCTGGGAGGTAGACGTTAAGGTGTATCTTGATACGGTGTAACTAGGCTTCGTAGAGCGAGTGTGGAGGATAAGTAGACGGTGGAAGGTTGGGTATTCCACGCGTGTTGGTACTGTAGGCCGAATAGTATCGGTTAAGGGAATGATACCCTTTGTAATTAAGAGCATAAATGCGCAGTAACCTTTTTGAGGTAAGTGGTATATTTAGGTGTCGACTTTTGGGCTTGAGGCCAAACACCTTAGTGTAATTGGAGAATTGTAGCCGATTTTAAGGGAATTATGTTGATGGTAGTAGTAACCCTGAGATGTTTGCTTGTGGTGAATGGTTATGGTGGAATGACCTTCGTGAGTGATTTTAAATTTACTGGTTTGATGATTTGTGTAAGGTAAATTTTGGGAGTCTATTAGAACTCGTGGAAGTTAATCGACAGTTAATGGTAAGAATGATCGGTTTCGAGTATCCTGTAGGGTATATTGGTGAGCACCTTTAGAATAGTTAGAGCTCGAAATTTGAGTCGGGATGTATGGATTATCTATGGTTGGGAGACAACCGAAGTCGTTTGACTAGGAATGAATCCAGTTGTTGGAGTGTTCTTCCGATCATAATTTCAGTGTCCTAGAAGGAGTACGTTAGTAAGAAAAGTATTCGAGAAGTTTTAGAAGGGGTTTCAAGTGGACTTGGGAACCCGAGGTTGAGATGCGGTAAAACTATCCGGAGCTGTTTGCGGACGTAGACTTCGGGGACGAAGTCTAATTCAAGCGGGGGAGAGTTGTAAAGCCCGTGTTCCGGTGTGTCCTATTTTTATAAAAATTAATCTGTGTTTCCGCTTAACGTTGTTGGTTAACGGGATTAACGAGAAAGATCAAACATGTTATCGGTGGGGAAAACCGTAATCAAAGTGCAAGGGTCGAAAAGGGCAGGGACCAAATGTGTCTTTTAGGGATTTTGGTAACATGGGGGTCGGCCCATGCAAATGCTAAACCGAGACCCACTTTTGTTTTGGTTTTGAGTTTCGTGGTGTGCAAGTGAAAGGAAGGAAAGGACAACCCTAGAGTCTCATTCTCGTTTTTTTTTTCTTGTTGCGCCGTGAAGACCCCCCCCCCTACTGTGTGATTATTTATCTATCTTTGTTGCCGCTGCTAACCACCGAAGCAACCACCAGCACCGCCACTATCCTTGCCGGCGAGAGAGAGAGGTGCAGCGGGAGAGAGAGAGAGGCGCAGCGGGAGAGAGAGAGAGATGCAGCGAGAGAGAGAGGTTCCACGAGAGAGTGAGCGAGACAAAGGGAAGAACCGGCAATCGAGAGGGTGTCGGGTTCGTGTGTCGCTATTTGTCGTCAAGAGGTAAGTCCGTTCCGTTCGTTCTTTTGTTTCGGTTCGTCGTAGTCTCGTCGTTGCGAAACCGCCGCCGGCGCAGCCATGGCTGCCGCCATGCACCGCCAGCGTGGTGGTTGTGATGGCGGTTGTGCGGCTGTGGGTTATTCGTGTGTGCGGGCGGCCCGAACTTGGAAGGTTGGAGCTTTCGTTTTGTTTCGTCGGTTTCTCTTACCAAACCATCCTTATCGGGGTGGTGGCTGCCGCCGCCGACCACCACTGCCGGGATGGCAGTGGGTGGTACGCGGTTGACTCCAGCCCCTAGTAATCTAAACCCCAACCTAAGTGCCTCCATAGTTAAACCGTAACCCGAATCGCCAAAACCTTAGACCGTTTTATGATTTCATGTGAAAAATCCCATTTTGTCCCTGTTTTGCGACGGCCATAACTTTTCCTTCGTAGCTCGGATTGAGACGAATCCGGTGCCCACGGTTCACATTCTGAGTCGGGCACACTTTTCGCGTTTTAGCGGAAGTCTGGTTCGGCCTCTAACTAGGCGTAAAATGGCTGTTTTCACAGCAGGTTTGCACATGACAGCTTCGTGTCCTGTTTTTAGAAAATTCATATAAAATTGTAGAAAAATCGTTAGAGAGCGTGCGATATGTACCTGGAACCCTAAGACATAAAAATAACTGATTATGGAATAATAATTCTGGGTTGATGAGTTTAAGAGGGGCTAAACAGGTCCCGAACAGACCTGTAAATCTTAGAGTAAAAGCTGGAAAATTGCATATATGGGCTCATAGTTGTGACTTTGGGTTAGGACTTCGCTTTGACGTTTGATATCACTTATTTAGGTGGAAAGAGGTGAGTTGGTGTTGGCCGGTTCGTGTTGCTGTTGAGGACATAAGATTTGCGTTTGAGGTGAGTTCTCTCACTATATAGGATGGAAATTATATTTGTGTTACTATAGCTCGGGTGTGATAGTTATGATTGTTTGTTGATATTATTGTGTTATGGGGTATATATAATTGTGTATATATATTGAACTGTGATTGATGTACTTCTTGATGGGTGTTCCAAGAAGTATATGGCTTATAATGAGTTGCGATTATATTTTCTTGATGGTCGTTCCAAGAAGTATAAGGCTTATTATTAATTGTGATATATCTTCTTGATGGATGTTCCAAGAAGTATATGTGTTTGTATAATGAGTTGCGATTATATTTTCTTGATGGTCGTTCCAAGAAGTATAAGGCTTATTATTAATTGTGATATATTTTCTTGATGGATGTTCCAAGAAATATATGTGCTGGTATATTTGGTATATATAAATTTGGGTACAAGACGTGATTGCATGGTATGAGTTGGTTGTGATAACTAGCTGTTTAAGGGTGATGCTGATATAATTGCGATCCTATATATGGTTTGAATTCACTAAGCCTTGTGCTTACCCTTTCCTATTTTAATGTGGTTTCAGGTGCTAGTGGCTCCAAGGCGTGACGGGTACACACTGGCGCGCGTGAAGAGTTTTTATAATCATGAGATTAGAGTTATTATTAAACAATTTAATTTCCGTTGTTTATTATTACTGAGATTATTTATTATTGAATTTGCAAACGAAACGGTGTTGGATATTTAATAAGGTTTTATTTATTAAAATGCCTATTTTTAAAGTTAAATTCCTTGTAATTTTTGGGACGTTACACTACTCTTGTTATAATTTTATTTTCTTTGCATTTATTTTGAAGCAAATGAAATAAATCATTCCATCTATATAAAACTAGATATGTACATGTGCGCGATACGACGCGAAGTATCTTGAATCTAAAACCGAGAATTCGCATATTAAATGTATAAAATTAAAGATCAATATGGTTAATTGGTCAAAAAAATGAAAAATATTCGTTCGATAGTGGGTCTTAAAACCCATAACATTTGTGCTCATTTTGAAGGTTTTGATGAACGGTTATAATGGTATAATTTATAAAAAAAAAAAAAACATATTTGTTTAATGTATTTTAATTATTGTATGTTGATATGATAAAAATGAAAAATGAAAAATGAAAGAAAAATGGATATAAAATAAATTAAATAACCATTTATAATGGTATAAAGTGTAATTTAAAATTAAAAAATAATTTTATTTTTAATTATCATGTTGAACGTTGGAGGTTTTAAAGCTTTTAAACCCGTACATGATGTATTGAAATTTGTACTTCTTAAAAATTCAAGAATAACTGTAACTGGAATTATTTTTAAAGAAGTATAATAGATAAATATAGATAAGAGCGTAAAATGTACAAATTTAAAAAAATATCGGTACGTCATTCTTGAAAAATCTTGATACGTATTTATGATATATCACAATATTATTAAGTTAAAAAAATATTCAATAATAAACTTATTTAGAAATTATTGACGAGAATATTGTAATAATATAATTTGTAAAAAATGCATTTATTAATATGTTTTAGATAAACTATGATTATGTATTTTTAATATTATAAGGGCGTAAAATGAAAATGAATAATGTAAGAGATATAAAACAAATTAATTCGTACATGTTCATGATATTTAATAATACGATTAAATCCAAAAATATTCAATATTAAGCTCATTTCGAAGGTATTGACGAGACGATTACAATTGTGTAATTTGTAAAAAAAGAAATGTATTTTTAATGCATGTTAGTTCATATACATTATTTATATTTATATGATAAGAGCCTAAAATAAAAAATAAAAAATAAAAAAGTAAGGGATTAATTAAAAGTAAACTACATACCTAATTATAAGGATAGTAAATGTAACATATACATTTGTAACGTCCCAAAAATTACAATGAATTTAAAATTTTAAAAATAATGCATTTCGTTACAATCAAACCATAAGTTAACAAATCCCATTACAATAAAAATAAACGTCGTTAATTAAAACCGTCAAATGAAATTTAAGCAGCGGAAAAGTTATATAATTAAATCCCCATTTAAAAAGTTAAACTTAAACAGCCTTCGCCTTGCGCCCGTGTGTACCGTCATGCCCGACTGCTACTCGCACCTGAAATCATAAGATATTGGGAAGGGGTAAGCACGAAGCTTAGTGAATTCCATCACATGCGCAGATAGGAATTATATACACATCACCCCTATCCGCACATAAGCAACAACATCACAGTTACATAAAACGAGTAAACATCTACAAGTAATTATGTATCCAACACCTCGGTCCCACCGAGCCCTCGGTCCCACCGAGTTGTAATGTAACACACTCGTCACACCGAGTTCCCACAACGTTTCCTTCCACTTCCTCGGTCCCACCGAGCCCTCGGTCCCACCGAGTTGTAATGTAACACACTCGTCACACCGAGTTCCCACAACGTTTCTTTCCACTTCCTCGGTCCCACCGAGCCCTCGGTCCCACCGAGTTGTAATGTAACACACTCGTCACGCCGAGTTCCCACAACGTTTCTTTCCACTTCCTCTGTCCCACCGAGGTGTAATGTAAAACATTTATACTAAGCATTTAAACCAATCAAATATTACACACCACAAACAACTAGTTCACACCACAAAGACAGTAGTACATACAAACTACTATGACATGCATACAACCTCTAACTACACAGTGAGAGAACTCACCTTAAAGCAACGCGAGTATCCGCAACCGCAATCACAAGCCGGCCAACTTCACTCACCTTCTCCCACCTAATTACGTGTTAACAAATGTCAAAGTGACGCCCCAACCCAAAACCACGACTACTAAATTATAACATACACATTCCAGCTTTTACTCTAAAAACACAGGTCTGTTCGGGACTTGTTTAACCCCTTGTAAACTGATAAATCCATAAATATTAATCCATAATCACAAAGTCCCATGTCTTAGGGTTCCAGGGACATATCGCACGCGCTCTAACGATTTTTCTACAATTTATTATGGATTTTACAAAACCGGTTAACTGCACAGCGAAAAACAGCACCTTTCATTACAAAACAGCGGTTTGACACTAGCTACGATTCGAACTGGTTTTTCCGCAAAACATAAGAAACTTACTAGACTCATAAAGGGAACTTTTGGCACTGGTTTCATCCCAATCCGACATTCCTAGAAGAAGTTATACTCGATACAAAAACAGGGACAGAAACTGCAGTTTCACATAAAATGACAAATAATGCTTAGTAACCCATTAAGCCATAGCTTAACCCAAACAGACCCGAATGAACCTTTGAGGATGCAAACAAATAGGGTATTCTAAGTGCAAGTAAAAACAAACCCCAAACATACAATCAACAACCACAATGAGACCCCAAAATTTTAGCGTGGAAAACCCCTCAAAATCGAGAGTAAAAACCACGGGACTACTAGAGCCGCTTCAAATCCACTACCACCAATATTAGAGAAATACAAAGTCTTCTCTAGATTATACTAGAGGCATACAAAACCATCATACACTTGGAAATAAGCACATCAAGATGTATGGAACCAAAATAGAGCAAGAATGGAGAAAAATCACCACAAAGTTACTGCTGTGCAGAACCCCACGAAACCATGACCTCCGGACCTCAAAACCACGATCCCACCGTCCAGAATGTTAATGAAGATGTCGTGAAGCTGCTCACCAAAAATCACGACGATCCGACCATTCAATCTCCGGAAAACAGAAGTTTTCTGCAGCTAGGTTTTCAAAATACGAAAATATTGAGCTCCATCCCTTTTTTCTTGTTACTCACGAACACCACACCAAAAAAAAGATACAAGGGTTTGGTTTGGGTTGCATGGGCCGAAACTCTCACTTTTTGGCCCCTTAACAATTTTGGTCCCTCACTACATCCTTCTCGCAAACTAACCACGTCTTGACATATTTAACTATTAGGTCCAATTCGTCTAACCCCGCTAACGGAAACCATGATAAATAAAACTTTTAAAAAAGAATTAAAACAAAGAAATTACATACCGGGATACGGGCTTTACAACTCTCCCCCACTTGGATTAGACTTCGTCCTCGAAGTCTACGTCCGCAAACAGCTCTGGATAGCTTTACCACATCTCAACCTCGGGTTCCCAAGTCCACTCGGAGCCCTTTCTGTGTTGCCACTGGACTTTCCTCAACTAGAATCTAAATTTCTCACCCCGTCTAGAATTTCTCGAATACTTTTCTTACTAACAAAACTCCTTCACGGACATTGGAAATATGATCGGAAGAACACTCCAACAACTGAATTCATTCCTAGTCAAACGACTTCGGTTGCCTCCCAACCTTAGATGTTCCATACATCCCGATTCAACTTGCAAGCTCTAACCATCCTAAAGGTGCTCACCAACATACCCTACAGGATACTCGAATCCGATAATTCCTACCATTACTGCCGATTAACTTCCACGAGTTCTAATAGACTCCCAAAATTATTTCACACAGATCATCAAACCAGTAAACTTATAATCACCCACGCAGGTCATTCCACCATAACCATTCATCACAAATAAGCATCTCAGGGTTACTACTACCATCATCATAATTATTTTCAAATCGGCTACAAATCTCCGATTACACTAAAGGTGTTTGGCCTCAAGCCCAAAAGTCGACACCTAAATATACTACTTACTTCAAAACGGTTATTGCGCATTTATTCTCTTAATTACAAAGGGCATCCTTCTCTTAACCGACACTATTCGGCCTACCATATTAACACGTGTGGAATACCCAATCCTCCACCGTCTACTTATCCCACACGCTCGCTCTAGGAAGCCTAGTTACACTGTATCAAAATACTCCTTGTTGGTGCAAGTGTACCCAGCTTTAAATATTGTGATATATTTTTGGTACACATAAAATCACATCTCCATATTTATTTTGATGATTACAAAACACACCGCATTATTTTGTTATCTAATATTTTATCCGAGTGTGCAGATATTTAAATGATCTCGATAAATTTTTTATCTGAAGTATCCAAGTCTGAAGAGTTTCGTCATTTTATTTTAAAATGATAAACACCCTAAAATATTTTATCACTTGGATATTTCGTATCTATATAAATATATTTGAATCAAATATATATATACAATATTTTTTTTATATATATATTAAATCACTTGATATATATATATATATATGCTGTTTGCTACTGTTCATCATCTGTTGCAAGAAGTGTGATCAGCCGAACCACCCTGCGTTGCCTTGCTCTCATTGGACAAAACTTCAGGCGGTATACCGCCAAGGTCTTCGCGGTATACCGCGGGTACTGTTCACCATCAGCATCATCTGCATATGAAGCTTCTTTTGTCAGACAACTTTTTCAGGCGGTATACCGCCATGTGCAACGCGGTATACCGCGGGTACTTGTAGCCGTTGATCTTTTGCAGGTTGACCTTCTCCTTGCAGTACACTTTTTCTGACGCAGGTATACCGCGATGGTCTGGCGGTATACCGCGAAATCCCCAAGACTGATGATCATCCAGTATAAATACAAGCATCCAGCAGCCTTCAATGCTACACCAACTTCAGCAATAAATTCTCCCTCAGCATTTGATTATTATTCTGCTGCTTTCTTACTCACACTAAATCACTTAAACTGATAAAATTAATTTTTGAGCAAGAAATCTTGAGTTGATAGCAGATTAAAATCTCTCGATTAGTTGAATCAGCAACACAACTCAAGTGATCAAACTCTCTAAAAATATCCAAGTGATAAACCTTATTCAAGAGTGATTATTCATATTAAAATCTCTACCCTCTTGTAAGTGTTTGAATTAGAGTGAGTGATCCACATTAATCTCTCAAAGAAGAGTGTTTCGCGTTTGTTGTATTAAGGTTTGTGTTTCTACCGTAAAGAACACGTTTCGTATTGGATCTCCGAGAAGTGTTATTTTCTCGAGGTGGACTAGCCAACTTTGTGTTTGGTGAACCACTTTAAAAATATCGTTGTCAAGTATTCTCTTTCCCTTATCTCTTTACATTTCCGCTGTGCATTTAAATTATATCTGTTTATATAATTGTTGTATATTTACTTGTTTATACTCTGCTTTATTTTTACTGTATTGTTTGTACTGTATTTATTTGTTCAAAGAATTTTTGAAAGAAAAAGATTTTAAATACAACCTTACCCCCCCCCCTTAGGTTGTCCAACATTTGGTATCAGAGCAGGTCTTTCAAAATTTTCTGCATATTTTTCTCTTATTCTTCTAAATGGCTCAACAAACTAATATCGTGTTTTCAAAACCTCCTTTGATAGATACTGAAAAGTTTGGCATTTGGGCCGAGCTATTTGAATGTCACGTGCGTGGCAAAAATCAAAAGATTTGGAACATCATAGAAAAAGGGAATTTTAAACCCACCATTGTGAAAGATGATGTTTATATTGATAAACCTATAGATGACTGGACTACTTCTGATGAAGCTCATTTTTGTTTAAACTTTGAAGCTAAGAATATATTATATGCTGCTTTAACATCTGACGAAATTGAAAGAGTATATACTTATAAAACTGCAAATCAAATATGGGAAAGTTTAAATAATACTCATCGTGGAAACACGGAGGTTAAATCTAGTAAAGTAAATATTTTAGTTCACGATTATGAACTATTCGAAATGAAACAAGATGAGTCAATTGACTCAATGTTTAAAAGATTTAACCTTATTGTAACTACTTTGAAAGGTTTGGATCGCACTTATCCTAACGAGGACTATATAAGGAAAATCCTACGAGCTCTTCCTTCGGAGTGGATGCAAAAGATAACATCCTTAGAAGACTCCCGTGACCTTTCCATAATGAAGATAGATGACTTGATCGGTAATCTTAAAGTGCATGAAATTGCACTTAAAAGAAACAAAGACCGGGAGCAAGTTAAAAAGAAATCAATCGCTCTCAATGTCTCAACACCAAAAGATGAGAAGAAAAAGGAGAAAGCTAGCTCCTCGAAAGATCCATCCGAAACTCTCGATGAAGTCGCCATGTTGGTAAGAAACTTTTCCAAATTTCTTAATAATAATAATAAATTTTCTAACAATGGCAGATTTCAAAGAAACGGTAACTACCGTCGTGGTGGTGAAAATCGAAGTCGTAAGTTCCATAAACGAGACGAAAAAGTTAAGAAAAATGGCGACTCGAGTGAAGACGATAAAGCTAAGCCAAAGAGAGGCTTTTGCTACTCATGTGGTGACAAAGACCACTACGCCAATGAATGTCCGAAAAAGAACAAATTCCAAAAGAAGAAGGAGAAAGCCTTCATTGGAGGCGCGTGGAGCGAGAGTGAAGAAGAAGATGACTATCAAGCCATTTGTCTTATGGCCGATAGCGACGACGAGGTAAAATCTTTTTACTCGGATTACGATAGTGATTATGAAAGTGATAGTGAAAATAATCTTGAAGAATTATATGAATCTTTTCATAAAATGGCCGCTCTTGCAAATCGTTACCAAGATGAGAATGCTATGTTAAAAGAAACTGTAAATGCATGTAAAAAGGAAATAAAAAATGTTAAACAAAAATCTGAAAATGATATAGATATAATTGCTAAATTAGAAACTAAATTAGGAGAAAAAGATTTTTGTAAATCTTGTGATGTTTTAAATAAAGAAATTGCATGCTTGAATAAAAAATCACATGAAAATATTATTTGTACAAAATGTGATATTCTTGATAATGAGATTACATGTTTAAAGGCTAAATGTGCTTCATATGAAAAAGATAACATGCTAGCTAAAGCCTTTGAAAGTAGCAATGAGAAAGTTCTTAACATGCTTAATATGCCTAACCGTATAAAATGTAGAAAAGGCATTGGTTCCAATACTTGTGTTGATAAATGTTCATGTATACCCATCAAAAGATTCTATGAATCACCTAAAGTAAATACAAGAAATCAATATGTGCAAAAACCTCCGTATGTGCGTAAAATAAATAATGTAAATTATAATACGAGAAAACCGTATGCTCGCATGTACCATGATAAATATTCTAAACCTAATAATAATGCGAATGTAAATACTTGTTTTTATGTGTATGATAAATATAATCGCAAAATTAAAATGGTAAATAAATGGATTCCAAAAGGAATGTTTAGTAATGATAATCCCGGTGGTATGCGTTTATGGTTTTAAATGTGTTATGTATATATATATAGTTTAAATATATTTTGTTGTATACATTATATATATAAGTAATATATATTCTATGTACTGTTTGTTTACATATATATACGTATTACATATATATATATATAATATGGTGTTTGTTATATATATATATTAATATGATTTGATGTATTATATATATATATATTAATATTGTGTAATATATTATATATATATATATTCTGTTTTACTTTATATATATGTATGTTGGTTGACTTTTGAAACTAATTGTCAAGGACCCACGAGAAATGGGGACCATAAAAGTTACATCTTCATTATTGTAGATTGACCTTGATATGGACTGGATACTCGATAGTGGTTGCACACGTCACATGACCGGAAACAATAATCTCTTTTCATCATATAAGTCATGTGATGGTGGACAGGTAATTTTTGGAGGAAACTCCAAAGGAAATATAATTGGTAGAGGTACAGTCTCTTGCAATAATGTTCAATTTCTTAATGTTAATCATGTTGATAATTTACATTTTAATTTATTGAGTGTTCGCCAATTGTGTAAAAATAATACAACTGTTGTCTTCGAAGAAGATTCTTGTAAAATCATAAAAAATGGCAAAGTTCTTTTAAATGGCTTTGTAAAAGGAAATTTATATATTTGTAAAACTGTTGTATCTGATAATGTATGCTTATCTTCTCTTAATGATGTTTCTACTTTATGGCATAGGCGTTTAGGTCACGCTAATCTAAGATTAATGCAAAACTTAAAAAATAAGGAGCTTGTGAGTGACCTGCCAAAATTAAAGTTTGATAATCATTTTTGTGATGCTTGTCGTGTCGGCAAACAACATCACGTTTCTCATAAATCAAAAAATGTTATTTCTACTCAAAGAGTTTTAGAACTTTTACATATGGATCTTTTTGGCCCGATGGCTATTCAAAGTTTTGGAGGAAATTTTTATACTTTGGTTATTGTGGATGATTATTCCCGTTATACTTGGACTTTATTTTTGAGACATAAAAATGAGGCTTTTGAAAAGTTTAAAATTTTGGGAAAACGAATTCAAAACCAACAAGGTTGTACGATTGTTTCCATACGTACGGACCATGGACGAGAATTCGATAATGATGTACAATTTGGTGCCTTTTGTGATAAACATGGTATAACTCATAACTTTTCGGCTCCTCGAACTCCTCAATCTAACGGGGTTGTTGAAAGGAAAAATCGAACGTTGCAAGAAATGAGTAGAACTATGCTAAACGAACATCAAGTTCCCCAAAAGTTTTGGTGTGATGCCGTTGCTACCGCGACCTATGTGCTTAACCGTGTCCTAATTAGAGGTATCCTAAATAAGACACCCTATGAACTTTACCGAGGTAGAAAACCTTCCCTAGCTCACCTAAAAGTTTTTGGTTGTAAATGTTTCATTTTAAACACCAAATCCTACCTAACCAAATTTGACCCCAAAGCCTATGAGGGAGTGTTCCTAGGTTATTCTTGGAATAGCAAAGCCTATAGAATCCTAAATAAGGAGACCATGGTAGTGGAAGAATCCCTTAATGTTAGTTTTGACGAGAGTCCTCCCAAACCGAGTGCATCCTTAGCAAATGATAATATCCGTGAAGGAGATGTCTTAGCCCAACAACTTAGTACCTTGGATTTAGGTACCCAACCTTCCACAAATAATATTGAATCTAGTGATGCCCCTCCATGCTTTATTCCACAAGGTATAGATGATCCTAACCTTAGAACCGCTCGAGGCCATCCCGTAGATCAAATTATAGGTGACCTAAACCAAAGGACAACTAGATCACAAATCCTTACCCATTGTGCTTTCCATGCCTTTATCTCAACCATAGAACCTAAAACCATAGATGAAGCTTTAGGTGATGAGGATTGGATATTGGCCATGCAAGATGAGTTAAACCAATTTACTAGGAATGATGTGTGGGACTTAGTGCCTAGCCCTAGTAGTCAAACCATTATTGGCACAAGATGGGTCTTCCGAAACAAGGTAGACGAAAACGGTGGAGTCACACGAAACAAGGCACGTTTAGTTGCCAAGGGGTACAGTCAACAAGAAGGTATAGATTATGACGAAACCTTTGCACCGGTTGCAAGGTTGGAGTCTATTCGAATGCTTCTCGCTTTTGCAAATGCTAAAGATTTTAAGTTATTTCAAATGGATGTTAAAAGTGCTTTCTTAAATGGTATTATAAATGAGGAGGTATACGTTTCTCAACCTCCCGGTTTTGAAAGTTTTGAAAACCCGACACATGTTTATAAATTAAAAAAGGCGCTTTATGGTTTAAAGCAGGCTCCGCGTGCGTGGTATGATAGATTAAAAACCTTTTTAATTGTTAGTGGTTATATTATGGGTAAAATTGATAATACTTTATTTGTGAAATATGTTCAAAATGATATTGTGGTTGTGCAAGTATATGTTGATGATATTATTTTTGGTTCCACTAATGAAAAACTGTGTAATGAATTTTCTGCGAAAATGACAAGCGAGTTTGAAATGAGCATGATGGGAGAGTTAAAATACTTCTTAGGATTGCAAATAAAACAATGTGAAACTGGTATTTTCATTAGTCAATCTAAATATTGTAAAGATATGTTGAAAAAGTTTAACTTTGAAAATGTCAAACCCGTTGAAACTCCAATGACCACAAATTTGCAATTATCTCGTGACGAGGAGGGAAACGATTTTAATGAAAAGATTTATCGTGGTATGATTGGTAGTTTATTATATTTAACTGCTAGTAGACCTGACATTATGTTTAGTGTATGTTTATGTGCTCGTTTTCAATCTTCACCTAAACAATCTCACTATGAAGCTGTCAAGCGTATTTTTCGATATTTACGAGGTACTACTAATCTTGGCTTATGGTACGCAAAGCAACCCGAGTTAGAAGTAACGTGTTTTGCCGATTCCGATCTTGGTGGATCTATTGTTGACCGAAAAAGTACTAGTGGGGTATGCGCCTTTATAGGTCTCTCACTTGTATCTTGGTTCTCTAAGAAACAACAATCCGTAGCTTTGTCTACCACCGAAGCGGAATATGTAGCCGCCGCAAGAGCATGTGCTCAAGTCCTATGGATGAAACACACACTTACCGATTTTGAGGTACACCTAACCAAAATTCCAATTATGTGTGATAACTCAAGTGCCATAAACTTAAGTAAAAATCCCGTTTTGCATTCTCGTACCAAACATATTGAATTGAGACATCACTTTTTACGAGATAATGTTCAAAAAGGCAAAATCGTGCTTGAAAAGGTTGATTCGGAAGATAATTTGGCCGATATTTTCACTAAAGCTCTAAACAAGAAGGCGTTCTTTAAATTAAGACTTGGTTTAGGCATGCTTGAGTATAACCCTTGATAAATACTAACTCTCAAATATTTCATATTTTGAGGGGGAGCATCTTTCGAGGGGGAGCATAAGCGACTTTCTTGAACCCTTTTTGCTTCGACAAAAGGGGGAGAGAAACCGAGTATGCTCTCGTGTTTAGCGTTGTGTTTGTCATCATCAAAAAGGGGGAGATTGTTGGTGCAAGTGTACCCAGCTTTAAATATTGTGATATATTTTTGGTACACATAAAATCACATCTCCATATTTATTTTGATGATTACAAAACACACCGCATTATTTTGTTATCTAATATTTTATCCGAGTGTGCAGATATTTAAATGATCTCGATAAATTTTTTATCTGAAGTATCCAAGTCTGAAGAGTTTCGTCATTTTATTTTAAAATGATAAACACCCTAAAATATTTTATCACTTGGATATTTCGTATCTATATAAATATATTTGAATCAAATATATATATACAATATTTTTTTTATATATATATTAAATCACTTGATATATATATATATATATGCTGTTTGCTACTGTTCATCATCTGTTGCAAGAAGTGTGATCAGCCGAACCACCCTGCGTTGCCTTGCTCTCATTGGACAAAACTTCAGGCGGTATACCGCCAAGGTCTTCGCGGTATACCGCGGGTACTGTTCACCATCAGCATCATCTGCATATGAAGCTTCTTTTGTCAGACAACTTTTTCAGGCGGTATACCGCCATGTGCAACGCGGTATACCGCGGGTACTTGTAGCCGTTGATCTTTTGCAGGTTGACCTTCTCCTTGCAGTACACTTTTTCTGACGCAGGTATACCGCGATGGTCTGGCGGTATACCGCGAAATCCCCAAGACTGATGATCATCCAGTATAAATACAAGCATCCAGCAGCCTTCAATGCTACACCAACTTCAGCAATAAATTCTCCCTCAGCATTTGATTATTATTCTGCTGCTTTCTTACTCACACTAAATCACTTAAACTGATAAAATTAATTTTTGAGCAAGAAATCTTGAGTTGATAGCAGATTAAAATCTCTCGATTAGTTGAATCAGAAACACAACTCAAGTGATCAAACTCTCTAAAAATATCCAAGTGATAAACCTTATTCAAGAGTGATTATTCATATTAAAATCTCTACCCTCTTGTAAGTGTTTGAATTAGAGTGAGTGATCCACATTAATCTCTCAAAGAAGAGTGTTTCGCGTTTGTTGTATTAAGGTTTGTGTTTCTACCGTAAAGAACACGTTTCGTATTGGATCTCCGAGAAGTGTTATTTTCTCGAGGTGGACTAGCCAACTTTGTGTTTGGTGAACCACTTTAAAAATATCGTTGTCAAGTATTCTCTTTCCCTTATCTCTTTACATTTCCGCTGTGCATTTAAATTATATCTGTTTATATAATTGTTGTATATTTACTTGTTTATACTCTGCTTTATTTTTACTGTATTGTTTGTACTGTATTTATTTGTTCAAAGAATTTTTGAAAGAAAAAGATTTTAAATACAACCTTACCCCCCCCCCCCCCTTAGGTTGTCCAACACTCCTTAATGCCTACCTCCCAGGTACGTCTCAAGGCCCGGCGCATCGGAACTACCTCCCAGGTAAGTGCTCAAGACTATATCTTCCTAGTGCCTACTAGAAAGTCAAGGTCATAACACAAGAATACCGGGGTCCCACCCCGAGATACCCAACCGACCATTACCAACGACTGACTGTCATGACCAAGGATCCAAAGCAAACAGTCTACCAACAACATGCCTATCCCGGAATGACTCACTCACCCAAACATGTAAATACTCAACGTGCAATAAAGGCAAAACTGTGCAACAAAAACAATCCAACAACAAGACTCCCCATCGAGCCATTAGAACCGTGCAATTGACCCCTGACTATCTCAAAGTCAAAACCGAGCAAAATGCTCCACGCTTGCTAGACCCATAGTCGGTCAAAACGCGTTTAAATAAAGTTTAAGCAAGCAATACTCTAAAATCAACATTAGTCCCAAACTCAACACGGGTTAAACAAAAGAGTTTTCCAAAAGGACTCACACCCTAAAATTCTCAAAATGACACATAACACTTAAAAGCGCATTGCCCAAATGGTTTACAATATATTTTCAACGTCAAGATTTTTTTTTTTTTTTTTTCATTTTAAAAAGACCGTAAGCAATAAAACTACTATTACCAGGTCGGTAGTTACGCAAAAATGGACACGCTTGTCCCACATATGAAAATCATGTTGAAAACTATTTCATTGCAACTTAGTTTACTCACAGAACGTAAAGCGAAATAAATAATTTCTTTGAAAATGAACCGTCACGGTTCTAGCATGAATTGACTCATGACATGTATTTAAAGTAACCGCTCGACCTTACACCGGGTGCGACAAAAGTGTGCACATAATTTCAAAATCAGTTCCACGACATTTGACCCCAAAATTTCTCTTTTTCAACATTCAATGTCGTGGCACAGGGTTCACCAACAAATCTTGCGCGCGCCGGCTAGTCATACAAAACGATGAAACGGTTTACAAATATATTTCTGTTAAAACACAACTGTCTCGTGTAAGTTTCAAACTTAAAGATAAAAACCAATCCGTTTCCATCATTTGAAAATATCGACTAAAACCTCATTAAATCTCAAAAGGTGGGGTTCTTTAAATTGATTTCCAAGATTTCTCCAAATGGTCACATAAACAAATAAGATATGCACCTCGTGAAATTAAACCCACACGACTCAACATGCCGTAAAACAAAACTTATTTAACGAAATCACTCAAATAGCTTTATACAGACATCGTGGAATGTAACTTTCCGTCTCAACTCTAACATATGTGGAGGAGTTCCAATGTTAAAGTCACAAGCCGTAGTCACTTGCCCAACATTTTAAACACCACAAAACACGGATATCATCTTACCCGAAAGAACCGTTGGAAAAATAACGAAATGAGACAAATTCTAACAAAGTTTGCACTCCCGTGATAAAACGATTTCATACACTTTCCAAAACCATATTTCAAAATCTTGTGTGTGTGCTGAACATTTCCCAAAATTCCAAAACACCATCCATAAAATGATTTGAAACACGAGAATTTGTTAATGCAATCTATTTCAAAGTCAAACTTTGTGAATGACTTAGTCGGCATTCTACGCCTCGACTCCTACTCCTCCGAATCTCTCCGGTCCACTAACGTCATCCGGACATTTAAACCTCTTAGGCAAGTTAAGAAATTACGTCAAATAATCCCTACGATTTTTCCTCAAACCAAAGTCGGCTCTATAAGCCTATGATTCTAGCACAATCGTCCATTTTGGCCCGAAACAAACATCATCCTTATCGTCACTTCAAGTGATCAATACTAGAATCGTCCTTTTATTCCAACAACTACTAATTTTATAACCTTCGACACTACCCCAGCGATCATCCCATCAAAGCAAAACAAGTACACACCTGTACTAGTAGGTTTACTATAGTCGTTCCTCCTTGCGATGGCTATTCCGGGTAGATATTACAACGAGTTATTAGCGCATAATAACTCACACTAACAACGCTCACGCTCAACTCCTTGGATTCCTCGTGACTTTCCCCGACTCGAGCATTGATCCTGTGTTTCCAATAGTAGGAGCTCTACTACTACCTTCCACACCTATCATCACTCGTTCCGAGTTCCATCCGATGGGTCCAACTAGTTTCTCGCCGATAACTACACACATATGCCCGCACCGGCATATGTACACACTCTTCCTAGCTCCCTAGGAATTCCACCCAACTCCACTACCCTTGCTATGACGAAATCCCCACTAGTCATGACAAGTCGCCTCGCGAATGCACAGTCGCACACAGTGTAAAACCAGATAGACATTCGAATATAAGATTCTATCCTACAACGGTTGGACTCAAACAAGAGCTGCGCAATAGAACTAAATCCGACATTCTAAGGCTATTTGGTTCCTACCGCATACAACCTATAGTGCATTCACTTAACAACTTATCAAGGCTAGCATGAACTCCTATTAGCAAACAACAAACATGCAGTACAGTGTAATAAGCACCAAACAATCTAGCACACATACTCCTATGTTCTAGAAAGCAATCTAGCATACATACTCATATGTAAACACTCTTCCCAGCTCACTAGGAATTTCATCTCATCCCACTACCCTTGCTACAACGGAATCCCTGTTAGCCATAACGAGTTGCCTCGCGAATTCCCAGTCGCATGCAGCGTGAATCAAATAGACATTCGAATACAAAATTCTATCCTAGAACGGTTGGACTCAAACAAGAGCTGCGCAATAGAACTAAATCAAATATTCTAAGGCTATATGATTCTTACTGCATACAACCTATAGGGACTTCACTTAACAACCTACTATAACTAGCATTGATTCCTACCAGCAAGCAGTCATCATACAGTACAGTGTAAACAACATAGGCAATCTAGCATGCATACCCTATGCCTAGAAAACAATAAATACACTAAGTACCGTACCTTCCCAAATAGCGTCGGCTGACTGTACACACTGTGCCCTCGATCACCGTTTCCCAAACGGGTTTTCCTTTTCCCTTTATTCTAAAAGATTTTAGTAAAAGAAATTGAAATTTCATAGCCGCAACTTGAGACCAAACACACCGAGATGTGTCTGATTCACTCAAGCTGTGCTCTGATACCAAGTTGTAACGTCCCAAAAATTACAATGAATTTAAAATTTTAAAAATAATGCATTTCGTTACAATCAAACCATAAGTTAACAAATCCCATTACAATAAAAATAAACGTCGTTAATTAAAACCGTCAAATGAAATTTAAGCAGCGGAAAAGTTATATAATTAAATCCCCATTTAAAAAGTTAAACTTAAACAGCCTTCGCCTTGCGCCCGTGTGTACCGTCATGCCCGACTGCTACTCGCACCTGAAATCATAAGATATTGGGAAGGGGTAAGCACGAAGCTTAGTGAATTCCATCACATGCGCAGATAGGAATTATATACACATCACCCCTATCCGCACATAAGCAACAACATCACAGTTACATAAAACGAGTAAACATCTACAAGTAATTATGTATCCAACACCTCGGTCCCACCGAGCCCTCGGTCCCACCGAGCCCTCGGTCCCACCGAGCCCTCGGTCCCACCGAGTTGTAATGTAACACACTCGTCACACCGAGTTCCCACAACGTTTCCTTCCACTTCCTCGGTCCCACCGAGCCCTCGGTCCCACCGAGTTGTAATGTAACACACTCGTCACACCGAGTTCCCACAACGTTTCTTTCCACTTCCTCGGTCCCACCGAGCCCTCGGTCCCACCGAGTTGTAATGTAACACACTCGTCACGCCGAGTTCCCACAACGTTTCTTTCCACTTCCTCTGTCCCACCGAGGTGTAATGTAAAACATTTATACTAAGCATTTAAACCAATCAAATATTACACACCACAAACAACTAGTTCACACCACAAAGACAGTAGTACATACAAACTACTATGACATGCATACAACCTCTAACTACACAGTGAGAGAACTCACCTTAAAGCAACGCGAGTATCCGCAACCGCAATCACAAGCCGGCCAACTTCACTCACCTTCTCCCACCTAATTACGTGTTAACAAATGTCAAATTGACGCCCCAACCCAAAACCACGACTACTAAATTATAACATACACATTCCAGCTTTTACTCTAAAAACACAGGTCTGTTCGGGACCTGTTTAACCCCTTGTAAACTGATAAATCCAGAAATATTAATCCATAATCACAAAGTCCCATGTCTTAGGGTTCCAGGGACATATCGCACGCGCTCTAACGATTTTTCTACAATTTATTATGGATTTTACAAAACCGGTTAACTGCACAGCGAAAAACAGCACCTTTCATTACAAAACAGCGGTTTGACACTAGCTACGGTCCGAACTGGTTTTTCCGCAAAACATAAGAAACTTACTAGACTCATAAAGGGAACTTTTGGCACTGGTTTCATCCCAATCCGACATTCCTAGAAGAAGTTATACTCGATACAAAAACAGGGACAGAAACTGCAGTTTCACATAAAATGACAAATAATGCTTAGTAACCCATTAAGCCATAGCTTAACCCAAACAGACCCGAATGAACCTTTGAGGATGCAAACAAATAGGGTATTCTAAGTGCAAGTAAAAACAAACCCCAAACATACAATCAACAACCACAATGAGACCCCAAAATTTTAGCGTGGAAAACCCCTCAAAATCGAGAGTAAAAACAACGGGACTACTAGAGCCGCTTCAAATCCACTACCACCAATATTAGAGAAATACAAAGTCTTCTCTAGATTATACTAGAGGCATACAAAACCATCATACACTTGGAAATAAGCACATCAAGATGTATGGAACCAAAATAGAGCAAGAATGGAGAAAAATCACCACAAAGTTACTGCTGTGCAGAACCCCACGAAACCATGACCTCCGGACCTCAAAACCACGATCCCACCGTCCAGAATGTTGATGAAGATGTCGTGAAGCTGCTCACCAAAAATCACGACGATCCGACCGTTCAATCTCCGGGAAACAGAAGTTTTCTGCAGCTAGGTTTTCAAAATACGAAAATATTGAGCTCCATCCCTTTTTTCTTGTTACTCACGAACACCACACCAAAAAAAAGATACAAGGGTTTGGTTTGGGTTGCATGGGCCGAAACTCTCACTTTTTGGCCCCTTAACAATTTTGGTCCCTCACTACATCCTTCTCGCAAACTAACCACGTCTTGACATATTTAACTATTAGGTCCAATTCGTCTAACCCCGCTAACGGAAACCATGATAAATAAAACTTTTAAAAAAGAATTAAAACAAAGAAATTACATACCGGGATACGGGCTTTACAACATTAAAAAAATTGAATTAAGGAGAGATTTAAGAAGCAGTGAATGTGGGTGTGTTAATTGAACTTATAATGTAAACTGCGTCCAAATACATGTTTAGGCGGGAAAATATTGAAGTCGGCTCACCAAAAGTCGACACGTGGCATGCTAGTTACTTATTTATTAGGAAAATTAATTAAAATACCCCAAGTTTGACCCACTCTTACCAAAATACCCAAAATCTCAATCACTTTACAAAAATACCCCAAAATTTCGCGATGGGCCCTGCGATCGCGGGCTAGGGTATATGTGTCACCCATGTTTGGCCAAAGTGTCCCGCGGAGCCCCTCAACTATGGCCGCGGTGACACTTTTTGGTAAAGTGATCGAGACACGTGAAAAAAGACCAAAAATGTAATTTTTTGGCCTATCGCGAGCTCATCGCGGGCAACCACCGCCGCGGACCACAGGGACCAAACTTGTCATTGCGCCCATAGTTGGGGGGCTCCGCGGGACATTTTGCCCAAACATGGGTGCCACGTGGGCACAAGCCCGCGATCGCGGGACCCATTGCGGAAAAAAATGGGTATTTTGGTAAAATCAGCGAGAAAAATGGTATTTTGATAAGTTAAAGTCAAATTTTGGGTATTTTAATTAAATTTCCTTTTTTAAATCATAGTATTTAATATTTTATTAAATAAATTGTCGTTTATTTATTAATAAACAATGAATATTTAGAAGACGAAATAAAGAGAAGGGGCGCGTGATCAGTTACCTTCACAGAAACAGAAGCCGCTAAAAGCATAAGCTGATATTGGGTGGTTGATGGCTTTCTCTCTGCCTTCTCCTCCCCTTAATCTTCCGACCTCATATTCTTCATCCACCGTCAACGGCCACACCATCGCCGCCGTCGCAGGCACAAGAGACACTAGGAGGAGACTATTACTCACACGAACATTTGTTGCAAAAGCTTCAGAAAAGGACGATGAATCCCCATCGTTTAATCCTTTTGGTTTCGTCACAGATAATCCGTCAAGCCGGAGCGCCATTCAACTTCCTGAAGCTCCTGCCGAGGACGGAAACGACGGCCAGATGCTCTATGTTAGTATTAAAAATAACTTAATTTTACTATCATTTATGTTCTTCACATATTCGGAAATCAGAGTTTAGTTCCTACCATTTTGTGGTTAATAGAAGTACTTTTTTTTCAATTTGTTGAGTAAATGATCTATACATTGTGATATTAAGTCAATTTTACGCACGCAAATGACAGGATTGAGATATCGTCGTTAAAAATATGTGCATCTATCAAATAAGGACCTGTCGTCATCTACTCATCTTATACACGTACGTTGCATAAAAAAAGAAATTAGGTAAATTCATTTTGTATTGAGGACTTAAGGAATCCTTGGATTCATTACTTACAAGTGGATTGCACCTGCAAAATCTTAGATGGTTTAACAAACGTTGGTGGTTAACTCATTCAGCACTGAGACCGAATCAAAACAAGTATAAGAATGTATACATGATCAATTAAGTTGCTACAGAAATAATTACACTGATGTAATTTAGTTAGCATTGGATTGCTTCTGGCCACAATCTGATTTCTTACAAATGATCTATTTCTGCAAAGATGTTGCAAGTTTTAAACAAAATCGGTGATTTTAATTGTATAGAGAATCGAAGATAAGGGGAAGGAATATGGCTCTTACATAAAATCTGGAGGCTTTAGATGGTTTGTCAGAGAAACAGGTACAAAAAAGTTGAATAAAACACACACAGACACAAAAAGTAGCATGCGTTTACTCTTGGCATCTCTGGCATTTCATTTTGGAACCTTGTAGGGTCTTCTGATGCCCGGCTTGGTCCTCGTGGAACTGTTGTTTTCCTCCATGGTGCTCCTACACAGTCCTACAGTTATCGAGTTGTGATGTCTCAGGTTATGATTCTAATTCTTCCATGTAAATTTTTGATTTTCGACTGCTCTTTAAGTAAATAAGGACAGGTGCGAGTTGGATCTATGAGTAAAGAATGGTGTTTTGACATAATTGCTGATAAATGAGTAACATGAATTGAATAACTCTGTTCTCTAGTAATTGTTGATCTTCTTCATATTTGTGTTTAGATGGCAGATGCTGGCTTCCACTGCTTCGCACCTGATTGGATAGGATTTGGTTTCAGTGACAAACCACAGCCAGGATATGGCTTTGACTACACTGGTGTGTGATATCATTGGAGGAATATGAATATATGAACATAAATTAATACTATTTGCTCTTTTAGACTATATGAAGTTCAGTTCTCTAGAGCAATCTAACCAAGCTATTATTGACAGAGAAAGAGTACCATGACCAACTGGATAAATTGCTCGACGTCCTGGAGGTCAAATCTCCTTTCTCGCTAGTGATTCAGGTTGGGACTAATTTGACATGATTTTTTTGATGATTCTGTGAATGTTTTCTCTAGCTCATGCTTATTGACTTCAAATATTATACCCCTTATGACATCAACTAATTGCAAGTTTATCTCCTGGGAGTCTATCCCATAGACCACCAACACATGGGAAAATATCAGGCTAATGCTAACATAGCTAGATCCCAAATATTAAATGTTGATTGCTTTTTAACGTGGGAGTCTACAACTACTTCATTCCCAAATTGTTTGTATTTGATATTATAGTCACTGTAACATGGAACTACATAAGTCTATACTAAGATATCAACTTTTTATTTATGACAAAGTCAAGATATATTCATTCATGTTTTAAAAATGTGACAATTTTCAAAACTTTAATCAAATAAGATCTTAATCCTTTTACTGTTTTACACATTATGCACCAAAAATTGTATCTTCTTATATGCCATAGGTTTTCAATTCTTGAATTAAAATGACCTCCTTCTAACAACCGAAAAATGGATGCATATGTATATGCTTGCTTACTTCCCCGGTAACATTAGGTGTAAAAGCAAGGGGACAATGGCCTTTCATATTTATAAACCATTCATATCATCATCAACCAACCAACCATTGTTGTATATGAGGGTCTCTCTGACTGTAGTCATAATGTTTGGGTCAAGTGATCTATTTTCTGATGTTACTTAGATGAATAACAGTTTCCCTATTTCGTTGGTTGAAACGTGCGTGTTTATACAATGAAGTAATTAGACTCCTCCTCAGTCTATTAGTATATATGAAATCCATAAATCTAAGGTTTCTTGTCTTGTATTGTAGGGATTTATTGTAGGTTCTTATGGATTAACTTGGGCCTTAAAAAATCCCAGCAGGATATCCAAACTTGTAATAATGAACACTCCTCTGACAGCTTCATCTCCTATCCCAGGATTGTTTCAACAGCTCAGGTTCAAATTCTGCAACAAATTTCTTATCTTTGTTGAATATGCTGCAACATATTAATAAGACTTCTTATCGAAGTATGCATCACGTTTCAAACGTATCTTACCTTTCATCAAGTTTACTCTTCTGCCATGACCATACATGCACGTGGGCATCAATTGGTTTTGTGGATATCATGGAGCTCCTGCATATATATCCATTTCCTTCATTCTTAAAGAATGTTTTCACAAGCATAACTTTTCGGCTATTGGTTTTTTGAAATTGTTGTAGGTTCATTCCTTCATCTTTTAGACATAGAAATAATGAGCATAAGTGTCACATTTTTAATGTCATTTTCTCTGTAAATAATATGTTTATCTCTTCCGCCATCCCCATACATGCATGATGTATCATTGTGCTCCTGCATATAGTCATTGTTCTTTTCTTTCTAAATCTGATTTCATTTGCATGGCTTTTCTGCTATAGGTTATTTGAAATTGTTGAGAGTTCCTTCCCTCGGCCAAGGAAATAATGAGCATGAACTTCAAAATTTTCATGTCATTATTTCCCTGTCAATAATATATTTATTGAATATAAGCAGACAATCTGATATAACTGTATCGAATCAGGACTTCGTTATGTTATCTGTGTGCATTTGCTTATGATTTCTCCTCCTTTATATGCAGAATTCCACTGCTTGGTGAATTCACTTGCCAGAATGCTATAATGGCTGAGCGCTTTATTGAAGCAGGTAGCGCGTACGTATCCAATAGTGCACTTATTTACTACGAACATAACTTGAGTGTTTAGAAGAGGCAGCAAAAATATACAAAAGTTGGTGAGGGGAATAATCATATTGAAGTTTTAGCATATTGACTGACCATCTGCAATTTGAATGTTGATTAACAACATGAAACTACATCAGCACTTAACATTTTTGCTGGGAATTTTCAAAATAGTGTTAAAACTAGTCTTTTGGGTTGAGTCTTAGGAAGAAAAAATAAATGGTTTTGATGGGTTTCACCTTGTCCCACATAGGTGTAAGAGTAAAACAAAAATGGCCAAATGGGTATATAAATGGAACCATTTTCTAAATGTAAATTTAATAAATATGAAAATGGTGGGGGCTCCACAGGGGTCAACCTTAAACGTGTGCCGCCACGAGCGTGGGCTCAATGTGGCACTTTGGTCCAATAGTGACAGAACTGGATTGTGGAAGTGTCCTCAAAAAGTGACTAGTGTGAGAAACTGTCAATGGTGATGGTTCAAGGGGATATGTCACTAAAGCCTATATACACCCCCACACAAGAACACCAAAATCAATTAATCTTACACACCAGATTAGTAAGACTTGTGTTGCTATAGAAACAGTCTCTTAGTTTCTTGAAATTCTTGTGAACTCAATAGTTCACTGGAGGCGTTGCTTCGTATCTTGGGGAGCTATTCACCATAACCCGAAGTACATTGTTCCAACGAATGGTGGGGTGGGGGTAATTGCTTTTTAAGGATGGAGATTACTCAACTTGAAGCAATAAGTAGTAGTTCGATATTATCCTTTGCTAGCTATTAGTTTTAGAATCCCAAAGACAACAATTATTAATTGGATGGGTTTCATGCTACCATGTGACATCATCCATTGATCATCATATTCCTATGAATTCTTATGTGCTGGGTTTTTTTGACGAACTATTTGATTTCCAAAGTACTATCTTCTTACGAATGCCATTCTTGTGACAGCTATGTCCTGAAGGTGGAAAAGGCTGATGTTTATCGACTACCATATCTAAGAAGCAGCGGTCCTGGATTTGGTTAATGTCTTCTCTTTATTCTTCCCTTGATATAAGTAAACAACATCAATGACTAAAGAATACCCTAGTTTAATCATCCAAGTCTAATAATCTTACCTCAATGATTTAGCTTTGCTTGAAGCTGCCAAAAGAGCCAACTTCAGAGCAACTTCAGGCCAGATAGCCGATGGCTTCAAATCCGAGAGGTACAAATATATCGCAAAAATGCATATCTTGTAGGAATATTTTTATCTTGAACACGATCTTACAGTCATTCACCTGTCGTTTTCGAATTTAAATTTTAGCTTAATGTTGTCAGGTGGGATACACCAATATTAGTTGCATGGGGTATGTCCGACAAGTATCTCCCTCAGTCGATTGCGGAGGAGTTTCAAAAAGCAAACCCAACTGCGGTAACTCTCAAGTTAATCGAAGGGGCTGGTCATATGCCTCAAGAAGACTGGTAACTTGTTTGAACATTTCCACTCTTTTTTAATTTTTTGCTAACAGTAGCATAAAAGAAAAAGAAAAAAAAAACAGTTCCATATCATTTTTAATTAAGCCGTACTTTTTATAATTAATATTTTGTTTTATTTTATAACATGTTAATTATTTTGTGCCTATGATGTACGACGATCTATTAACTTTCTTTCAGGCCTGAGAAAGTTATTGATGCTCTGAGATATTTCCTCTGATTATGATTTATGATACATTGTAAGTATACCTTTTGTCTTGTGCATGCAGTATCCTTCTCCTGATAGTTACTGAATATGATTGTAAACCTTCTTTCTCTGCTCTAAAAACACAGATTAGTGCACTGTATAGTATTTACATAACTTCAGCCGCTTTAACATACATAATCTTTGGTGCAATCAAGCTTGGATTGTACGTCAAGTGTGCGTTTAGTATGTGGGACAGGACGAAACAGAGTTTTTGTCCCACATTTGGTGGCATTAAACTGGTACATGATAGGACTGAGTAGAGATATGCACCTTTTTGTCACACCCAAATAGGTGGAACAAAAAATTGAGAGACCGGACAAGATTTGTTAATTACTAAACTACCCATATTAAATCAAAAGTTTTCCACTATTTTCACTCGCCTACCTCGCTGTTTGTACAGGAATTGCAATCCTACAATCATCAACATCAGCAGTAATTCACTAAGCTTGATCACTTTTAACAGATTAAACTCAGTTGCACCATAGCCAGATATACCAAAATAAGGTTACAAGTCATTAGTTGGCCACACAAAATGGTTACCAAAACAGAGCTTAGGATTTGCCGTTCAAGTTAAAAAACTGGACCAGTCAAAAGACTATTTTGCCCTCTTCTTGATCTGCTTACCAGTATGAACTTTCTTAGCAACCTCCTTTTTACCCTTCACCTGAACCCTCTCCTCTTCTTCTCCTTCCTCTTCAACCTCATCATCACTGTCTTCCTCACTTTCCTGTGCATTCTTTGCAGGAGGCTTCTTGTTTCCTTTACTGCCCTTTGACTTCTTTCTTGTTGCAGGTTTTTTATCATCATCGGCATCAGAGCTTCCCTCATCACTTCCGATTGACTTCCTTTTTGTGTTGGGATTCTTAGCTCTACTTTGAGTTGTTTTCTTCCCTCTCGGTTTTGCATTCTTGGCAATTTCTTCATCCTCGCTGCTTTCTGGTTCATCTTCTTCGTCTTTGTTCTTCTTACTAGACCTCTTTTGTGGTTTCACCGCTGCTTTAGCTGCTTGTTCTCCACTTAGCTTTTGCAGCTCGGGTACGAATGCAGATGTCTGACAGACAAAAAGACAGACAGATTCTTATATATTCAATCAAAAATATAAATTAAAAAACATTAAGGGGAGACATACCCTGCCTCCAGCATTGATAAACTCGATTTTCTTTCCTGCCATGAAATGTAGCAAAAAATAGGTTACAACTTACAAACAAACTTGACTTAAAACATACATAATTTTTCTGCATAGATGACATGATCTTTTATGATAAAAAGTTGTGCAGCTGAGGCTAAAAACCAGATGAAGGTATGCAACAAAAAAGGTGTAAGAGATTACGTTTTTAAACTTTGCTTGCTTAGCAAGATCAGCATGTTTAAAGGACTCGGGGCCTGCTTGTTAGCAGTTTAATGAGCTTAATCGGACTCGCAGCTTATTTGGTCAGCTATACATGACTGTTTCACAGTGGCTTAATGATATAGAAAGTGGCTTATTTAGTAAAAGCTTCTAGGGAGAGCTTTATGCAGAAAGCCAAATAAAAACTCTCCTTCGATCTATGAAAAAGCCCTCCCAAACAAAAACCTTCCCAATCTATACAGACATATTAAACTACAAAGTCAACTATATCCATACAGGACTTTATGGACAACCAACCAAACGGCCCCTCGGTAAGATCTATCAGACAAATAATATCCCACCCGGTGGTGGGATGTAAGCAAACATGCCCTCTGCCCCAAGGAGTAGAGCGGCTCTTTCCGTGAGAACTGCAAGAGACGTGCACGATAATTTCTCAAAAAGACCAAGAAGGGTAACTGCGGAATAAATATTGCACAGGTCAGGAGCCAAACCATCGACAAAAGCCTTCCCAGGCTTCTTTTCTCGGGAATGGAAAATCCAGTTACTAGGAAACTGGCTACTATCAGCCCCAACTTCAACAGCTTGTTCAATAACCTGTAAGTATGAGGAGCCTTGGTCAAAATAGTTGCAATACATTAAAGAATAGTCTTACCATTTATTTTTCCAAGTTTTTTGCCCCATCTAAAATGAAACAACCAATCAACAGGAAAGCGGCTGCAGTCGGCATCAACTTCAACCGAATGCCGAATAACCTACAAATTTTATCCTCCATACTGACCGTAAACGAGACAATTAACACGTTCAAAATATAGGTGAGAAGCCGTGATTACACACCTCTTTCAGGGACTTGTGCAGTGCTGCACAACTTTCTTTGGAAATGCTGGCAGCACTCTGTAGGGGATGAATTCTTGCCTGGAAAATAAATTAATTACCACATGAAAATAGTGCTGAAAATAGCATGAAAACAAAAACAAAGTATATTTTTATCAAATAAATAGGCTTTAAGGAGCAGATAAGTAACCTGATACAGCACTTCATCTGCAATCCAATTGCCAACACCAGATATAAAGCTCTGCCAAGATGCATATCTCCAATAAATACATACATACATAGACATGGGATCATGTGAGAAGTGCCATTTTTGGTGAGAAGTGTTTTTAAACCATCGATCACTTTTAATCAAATGCCCTCCCATGAATTGCGTCTTAAAAGGGAATTGATCCGGTGCATCTCATCCTAATGCTCGTCCATTTCTCATCCAACAGTTGATAACCACTTCTTACCAAATTTGGCACTTCTCACCAGAACCCAACCCTACATACAGAACTCTAACATAGTTCCCAACCTGATCAAGTATGAGAGCCTTAATTCCGATCTTCTTCTTGCTCAATGATTTAAAGAGTTCGTCTTCTGTCAACGGCTCCAATAACGCATCTGGACCAAGCTCAGATATTGGGGCCACGGAAGCTGGCTGCCATATAATATCATCACAACCATGACAACTCTTCTACGAAAGTATAGTGAAAAATGTGAAAACTAGTATCATACATTTTTAAGCAAGCGGACTTTCGCAAATCGCCTCTTGTCAGTAAAAGATAGCTCCAAACCATCATCTAGCTGATATAAAAAAGTTAAAAGATCAACATCTTCCAAGAGCACAATAAGCAACATCATAAAATTACTCTCCAAAAGATCCATTAAGGTACCCGGGCTTACTTCTATAAATAACTTGGAATATTTGGAAGGCCACTCATCTGTATCGTTAACAGCAGACCTGTGAGTAACAAGCCAGTCTACGTATCAACGATAGCGCCCAAATCTTTTGCAATTAGGGAAACTAACTAACCAAGCATCATATTTGGAACAAAAGCTCAATCATCCAACAAATTTTCTCATTCATAATCAATCTCTTTATATTGATTACTTGGAAGTACTTGTTTTGAAATATAGTTGTTCAAAAACATGTTCGTTAAACTATGAATCGAACATGTTTTTGGTCAGATGTAGGGTCGGAGGGACTATCGTTCAAGAACCAGATGTTTAAAGATAACACCGTACCTTTTATATTTTGTAACCGCAACACCTTTGATATATATGGCACCCGCCATTCCTGAAACATAACAACCAATGAGTACATAAATTCTATAGTGATAACCAACTATTCATACATTATTCACGATGAATATACCAAGATTTTCTTGAATATTATATCGTGCATTATAAAAATTCATGATATTCATCAAATATTCATCATTAATAGTTGATTATTTATAATTCTCAAATGCCCAAGCTACATAATACCAAATATGTAAGCATTAAACATTCAAATGGCCACCAACGGACGACGCTAAACCTAACCACATAGGGAGGGTTTATTAGGAACCTCTTTTCCATTAGCAATCAGGAGACCATCTGACACATGGCATATTCATGAAGAATATGGACATGTTATTATCATGAATGTTGTTCTATATTCATCATAAATGTGTCATTCATAATGAATAGAGTAGTGGTTTCTAGGCTCCTAATCAATTTTGGGTTCCTAACGGAACTTCCCTCTAATCGCATTGCAGTTTATTTTCTATCTGCGAACTACAGCCACCAATTTACACCGGTGAATAACCAGATGCATACACTTCGCTTATCCAAACCTTCGGGGATGT
This sequence comes from Saussurea involucrata, assembly GCA_033807775.1. Taxonomy (NCBI): domain Eukaryota; kingdom Viridiplantae; phylum Streptophyta; class Magnoliopsida; order Asterales; family Asteraceae; genus Saussurea; species Saussurea involucrata. The sequence continues at coordinate 3,918,106 of CM066317.1, forward strand.
TTGGTTGGTTTTCCATTAAGTCCTGTACGGATAAAAGATGTTTGAATCGTTTTTTCATAGATGGAAGGAGCGTGTTTTTTTTTAACTGGGAGGGGCAGGTTTGGAAAAAACTTGTGTAAAGCTCCCCATAAAAGCTTAGTGAATAAGCCACGTTTCTATATCAGTCCCTACTAAACATAGCTGACTGAATAAGCTGTGATCAGTAAGCTGCTCGTTTCAGAAATACCAATGCGCTTGTGAGTTGTGACATTATAAGTTAAATGTTAAGAAATGAGACAACATATAGCTATAATTTCTAGGGTTTATAAATAAGCCGGACGAAATATACTGACCGAATTGGAAAGATGGAAAAGGAGGAGAATCGAGCTGGATCCACATATTCTTCCCCTTCCGGTGAGCGGCTACGATTGTTTTTCCGGTGAGAGATGCTTCAAAGTCCGAAGGTGAAACGCCGTCGATGACCTTAGCATCATCGGCGACGACCGATCGTTTAATCTTCTTTCCGATACAGTTTTCTTCAATGGCTCTTCGAGCAGCTTCCACCTCTGGGAGTTCCGGCATCGTTAATGGAGTTTCGCGCGCTTTTTGCCACAGGGGTTTCAGGTTTGCTTAAGTCTTAGGTTTTTTTTTAGTAGAAACAGGATGCGGAGACGTAATCAGATGCATCCGGTACGCTCATGCTCTCCATTTTTCGACCAATCAATTAGGAACACGTCAGCAGGGATTACAATTTACAAGTGAGATATTCTGCTATAGCAAATTAGCAATTAAAAACAGGCCCATAACTACCACAGCCCAGCCCAATGTCAAGTTATCAAAAATAGGCTCTTTTAATCCAATTTAGTAAGGGAATTGGAAAACTATGCTTAGGTGTTGTTTATCAAACGGGTGTCACTTATTTTACCGGTTAGGATGATAAGTACCGAGAATTTAATCCCATAAGAGTTATAGTAAGAATCGAGTAAAATAAGTAAGAATGATGATTTTTATTGGTAAACGTTTTCCGCAGTGTTAATTCCTAACTTTCTTATTTAAGTATTTGAAATATTTTATATGCATGAAGGAATACAATTAATTTAGATAATAGTCGATAATAAATAATTTTAATTTAAAAAATATTTCCATAACAATTTTTGTAATCTTTAGAGCATCTCTAACAAGTTCTCTATCATATTTCTTAAAATAGAGAAAAAAAACTAATAATCTTTTAAAAAAAATATAGTCAACTCCAATAAATTTTCTGTTAATTTTTTTTAACAAAAATCATATTAATATAATATTCTCTAATTCATCATCCCAATACAATAATTGTATATGATTGAATAAAATAATAATTTCTCTCTCCCACCATCAAGTTTTAGTCTAAACTTGAAGGAAAAAAAACAAATTTTATCTATCATAATTTATAGAAAAGAAAATAGCAAACCTGTTGTATAAATTTAGAAAAGGAAAACTCATTTATTTTATTTTAAAAAAAGTTGTTGGAGATGCTCGTATAGCATATTCATAACTTTGTTGCAACTTATTGATCGCTCGTTATAGACCCCTTGGTAGTCTGCAAATTTGCTGGTACTTGGACTATTTGGTTGTAATCGACCTCAACACTTATCCGGTATGGATTCACCTGGTAAATGTTTATCGAATAAACGACATCGTATACAAGAATTTATATGACAAACGTTTACCGGATAAAAGTCGTCACTTTCATTTACTATGTAATTATAAGCATGGAAAATGACCAAAAATGACATCTTCAAAAAATTATCAATTACAATATTTAATTATACAATTAAAACAAATTTATAGCAATATAATATATTAATTAATACAACCGATATAGTAAAAAAAATTAAATATAACATGTTAATTAAAAGAATTTAAATTTTATTATCAAATATATACTATAAATTTTGAATTTGTTAAAACAAGTTTTATAAAAAAATATATATATTAACTAACTTGTGATTTTAAATAACCGTTACATAAAAAGTAATTAAATAATAATTAAAAAGATAATAGTAATTGATAATTAAAAAATATTGATTAATATTAAAAATATATAAAAATAATCTATAGGATTAACAATAACTTTAAATAATTAGAAATTAATATCAATGTATAAATTAAAATTTAATTAATAATTTCAGTTAATATTAATTAATAATAATTAAATTTAAAAATTAATATTTATTCATAATAATAGTTAATAAATAATAATTAATATTAATGAGAGTAATATTGAAATAATCACAAAAAACTACTCAAATGTTACTTCAAGTGGCGTTTCAAAAAATTAGCTTATAAGCTACCTTATGATCATTCAAACATATACCCGAAAATTAAGCTAACTTATAAGCCAACTTTTTTTTTACAAACAATGCCATAGATGATGGAGCTTTATAGCACTCTCCAATAATATTATAATAGAAAATTTTGAAGATTTAGAAATTTCTTTTTTTACTTTAATAGATATACTGAATGGTATGCTAAATAGAGAAAATAAGATAAAAAAATATAGAAATCTTCAAATTTAAAAAAAATCTCTAAAACTTTATAGAATAGGTATAATAGTATTTAATTCTCTTCCACTAAGAGGTACTAAAATTAAATGTTCATAAAACCAAAATAATATTTTATTAAATGTATTAAATATTTTTTAATATAATTAATGTTATAATTGCTAAAATATAATAGTCGTTGAAATTGAATGTAAAACTTTTTAGAGATTTTGAACTTCCATAGTCTATTATAAAAAAAATATAGCATAGTTATTGAAAATATTCTTATAAAACGATTCAAATATACAAAATTAAATGTTAAATATTAATTTATTTATTTTTTAAAAAAACTTATGGTTTAGAATTTTGAAAATAATTTTTTATTAATGTAAAGACTGGAATCAAAAAATAGACTAAATGCAGTTTTATACATTAATTTTATTCTTGCATAAATCAACATTAAAACTTATTGTTTATATTTTTATAATGTAAGTTTTAATCTGATTATACCAATAAATAGAAGTATATATAAAAGGGAAATTAATTAAAATACTCTAAGTCAAACCATCTTTTACTGAAATACCCATAATCTCTCTCATTTTGCAAAAATGCCCTAAAAATCCGCGATGGAGCCCGCGATCGCAGGCTCCAGGCCACGTGTCACCAATGTTTACCCACTTTGCCCGCGTTGGTCCCTCAAGAATGTCCGCGGTCCAGCTTTCCCCCCTCAAGAATGCCCGCGTGTGCAGTTTTGGTCCCTGCCCGAGTTTGACTCATTGACCCCCGCGATCGCGGGCTACACGTGTCACCAAAGTTTGCCCATTTTGCCCGCGTTGGTCCCTCAAGAATACCCGCGGTACAGCTTTCCCCCCTCAAGAATGCCCGCGTGTGCATTTTTGGTCCCTGTCCGCGATTGACTTTCTTTGACCTCCCGCGATCGCGGGCTCCTGTGCCACGTGTCGGCACAGGGTTAACCCTAAAATCCCTTTGACGAACCCTAAACCCTAATTGTTTCTTCGGCCGCACTATATAAGGGGGGGGGGGGGCAAGACACGGCCACTCTCAATTTTTTTAATCACTCTCTCAATTTTTAATCAAACTCTCTCAATTTTCTCCCACTCTCTCAATTTTGTCGTGTGGAATACGCGTCCGGGTTTTGTGAAGATGTCTCGTATTACCTCTTTGGTATGTTTTCCTTATGTTATTTGTTATTTTTGTATGTTATTTTAAGTTAAGATATATGATTTGTAGGTTGTTATAGTGTTTATAACTTATGTTTGAATATGTTCTATGTTTAACATGATATGTATGGTTTTATGTTTGAATGTGATATTTGTATGTTATAATGTGTATGTTGTTATAGTGTGTTTTTTCATATAAAAATTGTTAAGAGTGTTTTTTTTATAAAAAAATTGTTAAGAGTGTGTTTTTATAAAAAAATTGTTAACAATGTGTTTTTTTTTATAAAAACACACTCTTAACAATTTTTTTATAAAAACACATCCTTAACAATTTTTTATAAAAACAGTTTTTTTATAAAAAATGTTTAATAGTGTGTTTTTATAAAAAATTGTTATAGTTTTATGGTTTTTATAATGTGTTTTTTTATAAAAAAATTGTTAATTTTTTTTATAAAAACAGTTTTTATAAAAAATGTTAAAAATGTGTTTTTTTTATAAAAAATTGTTAAAAGTGTGTTTTTATAAAAAAAATTGTTATAGTTTTATGGTTTTATGTTTGAATGTGATATTTGTATGTTATAATGTGTATGTTGTTATAATGTGTTTTTTCATATAAAAATTGTTAAGAGTGTTTTTTATAAAAAAATTGTTAACAATGTGTTTTTATAAAAAAATTGGTAACAATGTGTTTTTTTTTATAAAAACACACTCTTAACAATTTTTTTATAAAAACACACCATTAACAATTTTTTATAAAAACAACCTGTTTTTATAAAAAATTGTTAAGGGTGTGTTTTTATAAAAAATTGTTAAGGGTGTGTTTTTATAAAAAAAAACACATTTTTAACAATTTTTATATGAAAAAACACACTAACACAACATACACATTATAACATACAAATATCACATTCAAACATAAAACCATAAAACTATAACATTTTTTTTATAAAAACACACTCTTAACAATTTTTTATAAAAAAAACACATTTTTAACAATTTTTTTATAAAAACACACTCTTAACAATTTTTTATAAAAAAACACATTTTATAAAAAAATTGTTAAATATGTGTTTTTTATAAAAAAATGTTAAGAATGACAACTTAGGTCCCTACGGTTTTAAGAATGACAACTTAGGTCCCTAAACTTTTAAGAATGCCAATTAGGTCCTAAACTTTTAAGAATGACAACTTGGGTCCCTAAACCGCACTTTATCTCTATATAACAATATGATACGTTGAAATAAAATAAACCGCACTTTATCTATATATAACACTATTATACGTTGAAATAAAATAAACCGCACTTTATCTATGTATAACACTATTATACGTTGAAATAAAATAAACCGCACTTTATCTATGTATAACACTGTTATACGTTGAAATAAAATACAACCGCACTTTATCTTTATATAACATTATTATACGTTGAAATAAAATACAACCGCACTTTATCTATATATAACAATATGATACGTTGAAATAAAATAAACCGCACTTTATCTATATATAACACTATTATACGTTGAAATAAAATAAACCGCATTTTATCTATATATAACACTATTATACGTTGAAATAAAATAAACCGCACTTTATCTATGTATAACACTATTATACGTTGAAATAAAATACAACCGCACTTTATCTTTATATAACACTATTATACGTTGAAATAAAATACAACCGCACTTTATCTATATATAACACTATTATACGTTGAAATAAAATAAACCGTACTTTATCTATATATAACACTATTATACGTTGAAATAAAATACAACCGCACTTTATCTATGTATAACACTATTATACGTTGAAATAAAATACAACCGCACTTTATCTTTATATAACACTATTATACGTTGAAATAAAATACAACCGCACTTTATCTATATATAACACTATTATACGTTGAAATAAAATACAACCGCACTTTATCTATGTATAACACTATTATACGTTGAAATAAAATACAATCGCACTTTATCTATATATAACACTATTATACGTTGAAATAAAATACCACCGCACTTTATCTATATATAACAATATGATACGTTGAAATAAAATAAACCGCAACATCTATATAAAATAAAATAAACTGCAGCATCTATATATAACACTAACTATAACATCTGTGAATGACTATGTAGAATGATTTCTTTAACATCGACTTGACGGTAAGGTGCAAAGTTTCATACATCGAGGAATTAGGAGCGCTGTTTAGGGGATTAGGTGATCGCGCGGATACCCTTGAGACCATCTATAGAGGGACACCGTTCGGGCCATGGATGGATGTGTCTTACTCTGGTGGCGACCCTACGCTAGTACACATGTTTCTACAGTTGGAGGTCGAGGACGCCAACGCTGAGCCGGAGGAGATGCATTTTGATTTCTTCGGCTCTCAATTGCATTTTGGGCGTCGGGAGTTCTGTCTAATTACAGGACTACGTTTTGGAGAGGCTCCCCCCCTTCCTCCCTTAGAAGACTGCTCCTTCGTTCCTACGGTTTTCGGCATTTCAGCATCTCGTTTGAAGCTGAAGGCAGCCCGGGAAAAGATGAAAGAGGGCCTTAGTGCCCTAACCGACGACGATGTTGTCCGTGTATGCTTGGTGGTGATCGTGGATATGGGCTTCCTGGGCCGTGAGTATAGCCAGCATGCTTCATCGACGGTCCTTAGGGCCGTCGAGGACCTTGAGTTGTTTAACAGCTACCCGTGGGGTAGCCATATCTGGACACATTGCTACTCTAATCTGCACCGAGCCATAGGCAGACGCGCCGATCGACATGCAAAGATGAATCTTTGTGGTTTTACATACGCCTTCAAGGTTAGATACGTAGTATAACAATTGTTAATAATACATACAAACTGTTTGGCTTTTCTTTTTACGTACTTGCTCTTCTTGTCTAATTCCAGATATGGATCTTGGAGGTGTTTCCCGCATCAATCCGATATTTCGTCAAGCGCGACGATCGAGTACTTAGGGGAACCCGTTGGGACAAGCGTGTTACCCTAAGTAGGTCGCTTTGGATTGAGTTCTTCAAAGCGTCTAGAAATGTAAGTTCTTTTACTATGTTTACAATTTGCATACGTTAGTCCCGCTTATTAATTTCTTTTATGTTTTATCATATATTTAGCAGCCACTCTTGCCTTTCGATCGCCTTGTGCCTACTGTCGACGAGATGGGCACAGATTGGTACAGAGACAGCGTGGCCTTTATTGACGCAGAGGCGGAAAGGGCTCGACGTCCCCCTACTTCCGAAGATGAGGAAGACGACGACAGGCCCCCTTCCGGTGGATACCAGCCGCCCCCTTCCTCCTCCTACCAGCCGGCCCGTTCCTCCTCCTACCAGTCGGCCCGTTCCTCCTCCTACCAGCCGCCCCATTCCTCCTCTTACAATCCATATGAGGCGGCCCCTTCCTACGAGCCACAGCGTGGCTCACATGAAGTCCTGCGGGACTACGTCCACGGGCCGCTAGAGACACGTGTACACTATCTGGAGGAAGTCTACAGACAGTTTAGCGCTGTCAATGTTAGTGTTTAACTTAATTTGTTGGCCATGTTTATTTAGTTTGTATATTAATATTACGTTCTAAATTTGTTTTAGCTGTCGAGTACGACACCGATCCCCGCTCCGTTCGGACAGGGGGCACAGGCGACGTTTGCCACCACATCCCATCCGTCATTCCCTGAAAATGTAAGTGACATTGAGTAACCATTATAGTTATATGTTTGTTCCTAAGTTTGTAACTCTTATAATGATCAATGTCACGCAGGCCGGGATGTCAGGGGCCGGGATGTCGAAAACGTCGTTCGCCACCACATCCTATTCTACTATCCCGGAGAGTGTAAGTGACACTGAGTAACCATTATAGTTATATGTTTGTTCCTAATTTTGTAACTATTTTAATGATCAATGTCACGCAGACCGGGATGTCGGGGACATACACCTCGCAGATGTCGCCGCCGTTCGCCACCACATCATATTCTACTATCCCGGAGAGTGTTAGTGACACTGAGTAACCATTATAGTTATATATCGATAATCCTAATCTTGTAACTATTTTAATGATCAATGTCACGCAGGCCGGGATGTCGGGGGCACAGCACATGCCGTCGTTCGCCACCACAGCAATCACAAACATCTTTGGCGGTTCGGCCGATGACTATTACAGGCCGGAAATGCATACTGTAAGTTATTTTGGTAGTTTTGGTTTAATTGTGAACATTTCCTAAATTGTACTTAAAACATTGAGTAACGTAATTTTCAGACGGGGTCTCCTATTATCCAGGATCACTTCTCGGAGCACTTCTCGGAGCCTGACGATGACTCGATGGATGTTGTAGATCCACCACCACAGGTGACCCCGCTCCCTCAAAAGCGGCCGCGATCAATTTCACAATGGTTTCGTCACCCGTTTGGCCAACAAGGATCTACGACACCACCGGCCGCTAAAAAACAAGCAAAGAAAGCGGGGTAAAGAAGGGAGGAAAGAAAAAGGGAAAGGTCCCTTCACCGGAGCCTCAACCGGCATCGGAAATATTGAGGATGTGTCGGACTGGTCACCTCTCCCCCATGATATTCGTCCTTTACTTGAGCCTGGAAATCACCCCCCGCTTTTTCCAAGTATTGCTGGCGGATGACCCTTTGGAGTCTGAGTTACAGGATGTGGTTAGTATGAAGTTTAACTATAGTCATATAATCAAATATGTTTATATTACATGTCTAATCATCTATTTTTTATGTATAGCACATCGATTGTTGGGTCTCGCTGTTGCAAAGACATCGTGGAACAGACACCAGGTGGACCATAATGTATAGTATTTTCTTTGCCTACCTGGTGCTCCCCCATCAAGGTCCCGCCTCCGTGGCCAACTCATGCAACGACGTGGAAGGGGTTTCTTGGGCTCTCCTCGATGTGGTATGTAAATCGTTTTACTCTTATTTTATTTAAGTTGTTTTGTTGCTAACTAAGTTGTCTAATATTGTAATATTTCAGGTGTACATCCCAATATGCATTCATCCCAAACATTGGCTGCTTGGAATGTTTGAGCTTGACGCTATGACCATGACCATATATGACAGCGATAGTGCCAATCTCTTCAGAGACCAATTGGAAGACCAGATGAGAAGGTTTAAAGATGTGCTATTTGACTTCTTTTGTCGGGTCAAGGACACGAGGCGTCGCGATAGGTCAGAGCTCTTTCGCCATAAGTTCGCCAAGAATACACCCCAGCAGGCCGGGATGAATGCGGATTGCGGTGTCTGGGTATGTCGTAATGCCAGCATCTTGATAAATAACGATGTGGTATTTGTACACCCTGACCAGACCGAGACCGAGGCCAAGGCATTTCGCATACATATGGCGGAGTCCATTTATGCCCATTGTCAAATAAATCAAAGTTAGGTTGTTTATGTAACATTAAATAATTGTTATTTTTAGTATTAACTTATTTTGTTAAAGTATTGTGATTGACTTACTGTTTACTTCATTTGTTTTTGCTAATTTCATCCATTTACTCAACTTTGAGTATCGATATCTCTTTCACACATACTCTATTTTAGACGCATTATATATCATTTCGAAGATCTCATATAGAAGAACATAAACCTACTAAAAGTTAGTTATATATAACACATATATATAAATTTAAATGCGTCCAAAGTTTAGTAAAACCCATATTTCCAACACCTAGTAAGTAGGTTTATGAAACTTGCGATAATCATAATACAGAGATTATTGGATGAACAAACATTTATTTCTTGATTATTGGGGTATTGGTTCTTGTTGTCTGGAAGTGATTCATATGATGCAAAAATTGGTATCATGTAATGTAGAACAATATCTATATTATAGAAACTTGCATTTGATAGTACCATATAAATCTGATCTAAATTCTCATTAATTAGCTATGTTTGACTACTTAAAGACTAATTTTCTGCCTAATGAAAGACCTTTATTCAAGAGCAGACGAATATTGCAGTTACTTTTTCAGTGGAATCATGCAGGCAACTTTTTCAGACGAAATCTATAAACACATTCAAATAATAATAATTTAAAACGATTTAATGAATTAGTTAATATATAAGTTAATGCGATAGGAGTGTAAAACAAAATTGAAAAAAAATAAGAGATGTACCATAAATTAAATAATTAACTATAAGAGTATGAATTTTAAATATATAAAATATTTTTTTTATGTAGTGTATAACTGTATATGATATATATTAAAATATATAAATCCAAAAAAATTCAAGATTGGGCTCATTTCGAACATATCGAAGAGACGATTATAATGGTGTAATTTGTTAAAATTAAAACGTATTTTTTTAACGTATTTTAGTTAATAAACGATTATATGTGTTAAATGTAAAATTAAAATAATGAAAGTAAAAGGTATAAAGTAAATTTAGTAAATAAGTATAGGGGTTGAAAGTGTAACATTTCATTTTAAATTCGTAACAATGGACGAAATGGGGTGAACAGTGCCAAAATATCAAAATTTTCATAAATGGTCCCTGGAATTTTTCAAAAATGGTCCCTTGCAATTGAAAAGTCACAAAAATAACCCCATCGCGGGATGAGCCCGCGATCGCGGGATACCATTTTTCAAAAATGGTCCCTGCAAGTTTAAAAAAGTGTTAGAAAAGGTCCCTGGCCTGCGATCGCGGGCTCTCATCGCGGATTTTTGGGGTATTTTTGCAAAGTGGGAGAGATTTTGGATATTTCAGTAAAAGATGGTTTGACTTAGTGTATTTTAATTAATTTTCCTATATAAAAATGCTAAAAACAATAGTAATTTAACATGTGGTTGACAATTGTGAATGCATCAAGAATAATAAGGTTTCCTAAATATTTTGGGACAAAACATTAGGAATATATATAGTTGTACAAAGGACAAATGTACTTATGATGGGTCTAATCAACTGTTATAGGACTTCTGAAAATTTGTAATACTTTCTATTCTATTTGGCATGGCCACAAAACCAGTATATTATTATTTGCATGTGTATCATTATTTATATCATCATCATGTTAAAATTTGTATTGAAATTTTAAAAAGTATATTCAGACTCCAAAGTGATCCAATCAACTGTCTGGCAAGTTAAGTCATACAGAAACCCACTTCAGACACTGTTTCACAGCATCCAAAGTGCGAGTGCTATCTTTTGACTGTTAAATATATGTGTAAAATACACACAAACAAAGCTAATTTCTCCTTAGTTCATTTGATCTCTTAAACAACTCTAGGAGTTGTTTAAATATTATAAACCAAGAAAAAGTTTATCACTTTTCCAATGTGGGACAACTGATAAGCCTTAGATGCATATGAAGGCTATATATAACATTTATCTACATCAATAATAAAAAAATAAAAAAATTGATTTTAATAACATCAAATAATAACAGTTAAGGTGACCATTTGTATGTAGGGTAAACGAACCGAACGAACACGAACGGATGTTTGTTCATGTTCGTTCGTTTAACTTAACCGAACAAACGAACGAACACGAACGGTAAACGAACGAGATTTCTTGTGTTCATGTTCGTTCGTTAAGAATTTTGTTTGTTCGTGTTCGTTCATTAAGAGATAAACGAACGTAAACGAACGACTTTAAATGAACATAAACGAACGAACCCAAATGAACAAAATGAAAAATCGGGTTAACTTAGGAGGTATGAAAAATAAATTTTAAAATATCAATTTACTTGATGATTTTACACATTAATTTCATATTATATAAACAAGCATAAACGAACATAAATGAACATGAACGTAAACTAACGAAAATAAATGAACGAACGTTCACGAACATAAATGAATGAACGAGACCATTGTTCATGTTCGTTCATTTAACTAAACAAACAAAAAAAACGTGTTCATGTTCGTTCATTTATTAAATAAACGAACTTCTCGCCGAACGGTTCGTTTACAACCCTATTTGAATGTATGTTGGAATCTGAAGCTATGAAAGTGTTTGTACGTTTATTATAATGAAAAGACATGGCATCTATTGAAAACAAATATCTTGATGTGGTTGTTTGTTTTATTATTTTATCATGCTTAATAAAACATATGACTTATTAGCTTACTCATGTCGGGGTGTTTGTTTGTGGCTTATGCATCAAGTTGATAGCTTAGTTTTTCGACCATATGTAACTTGTTTCTGATACTGTTGACTATTGTGCAAAATTTCATAACATTGTGAGACGTTGATAGTTGGTTTATACTGAAGTTATCTGTTTTAAATATTATTTTTATTTATGGTCATTTAAAAAAATCAAGGTTCTAAATGACGTGAGACATAGTATGTTTGTCATCATGAATTCATGATGTCGGTTAGTAGCTCATAAAATTCATAAAATAACAATGTTATTTTATATCCATCAATCAAGTAAAAAAAATCAAAAAACGAGCCTAACCACACAAGTCAAGCCTAAAAGTATTTTGTTTCACAAGCCAGTGTCGATTTAACTAGTCTCAGATTTGGTTGGTGTTTTTAGTCATTTTGTTCAACGTAAAAATTATTTTTTGTAGTCTCATCATCATAAGCACCACAACTCGTGAAGCTGCTCATCTTCTCCACTAGAGATGGCTAAATGGGTCCAGTATGGGACCAACGGAGGACCAGGACCAGACCGACTTGGGAACGGCTCGGCCCGAAAGCATTTGAGACTGGTTTGGACCTGACGGTCCTTAACCGGTTACGATTTTCATCCAAAAAAGATCTAGCCCGACCCTGGTTTTTTTATATAAACTTTATTTTTAGATGTAATTTTAAGTATAATTTTAAATAAAAACGTATTTGTTAGTGCATTTGATTGACTCAATTATAATAATAAGTATTTTTGTAGCGCATTTAATAACACAATTATAATAAAAACGTATTTGTTAGTGTATTTGAAGACCAAATTTTTTCAAAAAAATATTTTTTATAAGTTAAAAACCAATTAAAAAAATTAAGAGGGGCCGGTTTGGACCCGGTCTGAGATCGGGAGCAGGACCGATTCTCATAACTGGGCCTTATAAAGCTTAATCGAGCATTTGTATTTGTGTCGGACCGGGACTGATTACGAGACCACTGTTTGGAACCGAGACCGATTTAGGTCTGATCCAGGGCCGATTTTTGACCATCTCCATTATCCACTATATTGCATCGATGATTTGCATACAATTGTTATGCATAGATGACACGAATAGGATTAGTTTTTTATGGCATCAACGAGAGTGTACAATAACTAGACTGTGACTTGCCTCTTATCCAATTTAACATCATTTCATGTTTCAGTTCAGAGTTGTTCAAATTGGATATTATTTGTTCAACCACCAAATAAAACGTCGAAGGTAGGAGAAAATCAACATATACGTTGATGTAACATTTATCATGAATGTTGTAAAATATTCCTGTTTATTATTATAATGAACAGAAACACATATCGTTCTTAACTGTCCTTCGATCATAACAGAAATCAGGTTTACAAATTACAATTACACTTTCCTCTATATCGTGTTTATTTTTAAACAACATTTATATCATAATTATTTTTATTTGACAATAATAACCCCACAAATATGGTATTCTTTTTAATGTTGTGATGGTTTGAACTTTGAAGGAGGGACTTGGAGTATCCGATGATATGGGTAAAATCTGACAAATTTAAGGTAGTGAAAGACCATTATTATATGGTAGACCTGACAGTAGGCTAGTAAATGCTCCCAAAGGAGAACAAATCCAAGCCCTTGATTAACAAGGCGCCACAAAGTTTTGTTAATAGATCGTACGGCTCACAGTCTCTCTTCCATTTATAACGTAACAGACAATTAATAATCATTTACCTTCTCTGTACTCCCTCCCGCCAAAATCCAGCCCACAACTCCTTGCCTTTTTTTAAAAAAATATCCAAAAACTATTTAAATCATCATAAATATAAAATCAAGAGTAAATTACATGTTTAGTCCCTGTGGTTGGGTGTTTTTAACGATTCTTGTCCTTCTATTTGAAAAATCAACGGAACATGTATTCGTGTTTGCGTTTTTAATTAGTTACATCCTTGTGATTGTATTCTTTTAACGAGTCATGTCATGTGGGTGTAGGTTTTTAATAAGTTTGGTCCTTAAATTAATCAACGACTTGGGTTCTTATGATTGACCTAAGACCATCTTCAATGAACTCTCTATTTTACTCTCTAAATCATCTTCAATGAACTCTTTATTTTACTCTTTAAAATAGAAAAATGAATAGTAACTCTCTATATATACTATTCACTACTCTCTATTTGTTTCTAACTTTTTAATAATTACAAAATGATCCTTCTATTTTTTAGATTCTTGTATTTTTATTTTATTTGTGGTCTAATGCCAATTTTAATAAACTAGAATTATATTTATCTTTAAGTTTTAAATTAATTTAAATTTATCCAACTATTTTTAAAAACTAATAAACTTTAACAATTTACAACATAACATATTTAATTAAAATACGCCATCAACACATATTTTAACATAAAATCATTACAAATGATAAAGATAAAAATACATAACGACGACCGTAATAAAAACATACGTAAGCGGAAAACGGTTTTTGAATAACATTGATAATAATTTAATAGTCGGCTAAAACGGATCCAGATCCTCCAAGATCATTAAAATATTCTCCAAACGACGTAGATGCATGAGGAGCTTGTTGGTATTGTTGTTGTTCAGTCCTCTTCAGTAGAATACGCGCTTGTTCGACCTGAACATATGCTCGTATATTGGGATCTTGTATTGCATTCAAGTCCCGAAACAATATTTTGTTTTCCTCCTTGCGTGTTATTGCATCCACGTAACTTTCTCTCTGTTCATATGTCTTTTTAATTGCTCTAAAAGTTGTCTATTTTCTTCTTTAATCGTGTTGACAATAGTTGAGGTCTGCTCATCCATTTTTTTTAAAGCTTGGATTTCTTCACCCCAACTGGCCGTGGGGATGGAGAACCACCACTCATGACATCAGCATCGTCTAAACTTACAGAAAATGAAGACAATCCTGGAGAGGTTTGGCCTTGATTTATGAAATTTTTCGAGTCCGAGGTGACATATCCAGGACCATGTGGCCTTGATGTTTGTTTTGTGCGGTTAACACCATCTTTGAACTTCTCGAAATCTTTCATAATATTTCAAACGTGGTCAAATTTCCACCCATTTTTGAAATTTGGATCTTCCTTCAGCATTACTTTGGCTTGCATAAACTTGATATGATAATAAATAAATAACCAATCATCCAACTAAAGATAATAAAAATTATATAATTTACAATAAATAAAAAAATTATGCTCAAATATAAGATCATAAATATGGTATATAGTTATACTTGCAATGTCATCATTTGAAGCACCACTAGGACGTCTGTTTTCACAATGTCTAAGGCCATCCGTATGGCACGCGGGCTCGGCTCGGGCTCCTGCGGGTTGTGGTACGGGGGGAGCGGGTTCGGGCTCGGGTTCCAAAACCCGTTGAACCCGAGTGATTTTTTTTATTAATAATTTGAAAATAAATCCGTTGCCAACGGCTATTTTTTTTTTTAAAAAAATTCAATTTAATCACACTATATATATTAATCCAAACCCATATTATTTTTCACACAAAAATCTCTCAAACTCTCTTAAACCCTCTCAAATTCTCTCAAATTTCATCATGAATCCAAACAAAACACCTACATCCCGTCGTAACCGACCGGATACACCGCAACCGCAAGAAGACCCGGAGCTTGGTTTTCAAGCGTTTGCACAACAAGGTTATCATCCGCACTTTTCGCAACCAATTCCGCCACAAAATCCGCCACAATTTTCGCAACAATATCCGCAACAATTTCGCCAAAAATATCCGCAACAAATTCCTTACCAACTTACACGTCCCGGTATGCTTGAACAAGGTTTTACTCCGGCCAACTACAATATTCCTTCACCCGTAATCAATCTCGCCGACGACATTGTTCCGGAAACCCAACATTCTAGCCCGCACACACCACAATCCATCTACACACAACCATCAAACCCGGAACCATCAAACCCGAGACCAACGAGAAAAGGAAAAAACAAACAATATGAAAATAGAGCCCCCAAACAGATGTGGAGTAAAGAGGAGGAACTCGCGTTAGTGTCAGCGTGGGTTGACGTTTCGGAGGACCCCGTTATCGGTAACGCACAAACCGGTGGTAATATTTTTATTGTTATTATTATTATTATTGTTATTATTATTATTATTATTATTATTATTATTATTATTATTCTTGTTAATATTCTTATACTTGAATTTACATAAATATAGAAAGTTTTTGGACCCGTGTCAGGCAAGTGTTCTTTAGTTTAATGGGTCGCGGAAATTATAGAACAACTCATCAACTCAACACCAAGTTCAACGACCTCAATAAAAGAATAAATTCTTTTGGCGGCATCTACAACAACTTGCTCACTAATAGAGGGAGCGGAATTAGTGAGGCCGACATTTCACGAACGACACACGAACGGTACCGAGCACAACTTGGGTTTGCTTTCACTCACGAACAAGCTTGGGAAGTCCTCAAAAAATGTCCAAAATGGGGAGCCGTTCCAACGATGACGACAACTTCATCGCGGGGTTCAAAACGTACCAACCCTTCCAATGATGACGATGACGACAACTTCATCGAGCAACTTCAACGACCCATCGGGAGAAACAAGGCAAAAAAAACATCAACGAGTAATACGAGCGGGTCGAATACGAACGAAAGTGTTACTCAGTTGTTGACGACGTTCAACGAGAAGATTGATGATACAATGCAGTACAAAATGAAAAAACTCGAACTCGAACAACAACAGTTGGAGTTTAAACGAGAACAGTTGGAACTCGAACGAGAAAAGCGATATGAACAAGACTTCGAGTTTTTCATATCCCCGCATGATCACCTTTCGGGAGACGTTTTGAGGGCTACTTTAGCGAGAAAAGAGAAAATTAGAAAATATCATAATTTTTAGTGTTTTGTATTTTGTAATTTTTAATTTTTTAATGAATGATATGAATTTTTATTTTTATTATTTATCTTATTTTTATTTATTAAAAAATATATAAATATTTTTATGTTGTTAAATAATTAAATGTATAAATAAAAGAATTAAAAAAAATGAGGTGGCAAGAGGGCTTGAGGGTAGCGCTACGGGTCTTTAGGGCTTGAGGAGAGGGTTAGGAGAAAAGTTGATGTGGCGCTGATGTGGCATTGAGGGCTTGAGGGCTTGCGGTACTCATGGCCTAATGCATGCATGCAATTTTCTTACTGCTTTTTCAATATTTTGCATTCGACATTGGATAGACTTCTTTGAGCGTTCAATCCAAGTTGAATATTTTCCTTGGTTGTAATTTTCTTCTATACGGGACCATAATGTGTCATATGTCTGGTACATACCTTTGATGGGATCTTGAGAAATGTCCATAAAATTTTGACAAAGAAACTTATCTTCCTCTTGATTGTATCCGGCAGAACGATACATGTTGGTTTAAACTAGAAATCAGATTTGAGAAAATATCATGCACTTTGTTGTGGACGTCCTTCCCACCGATTGTGTGCTCACACGTCGGCCAGATTGTTCCCACCGATAAGGATGGTCAAATCGGTGGGATCTTCGTGTGAATGGTTTCTTTGCAGATGTTTTTAAAGACCTATGACAATTATATCAGTGGACCCCCCTTCGGTGCAATTGTCTTGGAATACACATCAAGAAGATCATTTATTTTGGAACAATATCTATTACCAGGTAAAAGTGACTTTTTGTCATCTTATCTATTTTTAGATAAGGTCCCTTTCAGCATGGGTTTTTTTCCTTGTACCAAGGAAAAGGTGATTATGACATATCAACTTTTCAGAAGTCTATTGGTACGAAGCAAGTCCCCTGAAGACAGGTGTCCCAAGCATTTAATGCTTAGTACACTTCTTCACACTATAAAAGGAAGTAGAAGGCTCCCATGCAAACCACGCTTTCTGGATATCTCTCTCAGTGCAAGAAATCTCCATATTGCTTAAAACTTCATAGCTTTGTTCTAAGTGTTCTTGGTTGTTTTGTTTTAGTATACTTTGTGAAAGATTGTTAGAATAGTTTATCTGTTCTTTTCCGCAACAGTCTTTAGTTTCTATGTGTAATTCTTGTTGAAGGTTTTCAATAATAGAATTAAAATTGTGAAAATTTGAGTATTGTATTCAACCCCCCCCCCCCCCTCTACAATACTTGGTATATCCATCTGGGACTAACAATATCGAATGTCTCGAAGATATCGAATGTATCGATCATTGTTCCTTCGCGTTGTTGATGAAGTTGCTTCTCATGATAAGTACTTTACACAACGCACAAATCATTTTGGGAGACTCGGATTATCGCCTCTTCTGAAAGTAACAGCTGTGATCCGGATGCTTGCATATGGTCAACCAACAGATGCTACTGACGAATATGTTAAAATAGGTGAATCAACTGCAATTGAAAGTCTAAAAAGATTTTGTCGAGCTATAGTGGAAATATTTTCAGAAGAATATTTGAGATCACCAACTTCAAATGATGTTGCAAGACTTCTCTATGTCAATGAAAAGAGAGGTTTTCCATAAATGTTGGGAAGTTTAGATTGTATGCACTGGAAATGGAAAAACTGTCCAACCGGGTGGGTTGGACAATTTGCGGGCCGTAATGGATCACTGTCAATTATTCTAGAAGCAATTGCAGATTATGATCTTTGGATATGACATGCTTATTTTGGTTTGCCAGACACTAACAACGATATCAATGTGTTAGAGTCTTCTCATCTTTTCTCCAATCTTGCTCAAGGTATTGCTTCTCGCGCTCATTATGTCATTCAAGGAAAAGAATATGATATGGGTTATTACTTAGCCGATGGTATATATCAAAAATGGGCCACTATAGTGCAAACAATTCACGAGCCACGTGGCAAAAAAAATATTTCGGCATGCAACAAGAAGCCGGTTGAAAAGATGTAGAACGTGCCTTTGGAGTTCTCTAGCCACGCTTTGCAATTGTGGCAGGATCGTCTCGATTTTGGAAAAAAGAAGTGTGACATGATATAATGGCTACATGTACTACTTTACATAATATGATAATCGACGACGAACGTGATCTCGATGCGCCGATTGAAGTTACGAGAGAAGTACCACCAATAGAGGTCGAAATGATGACAAATGATAATGATGCATTCCAACAATATCTTGCTCGATATAGACAAATTAAGGATAAATAAGCTCATTTTGCAATTCGGGATGCGTTAGTTGATCATTTATGGGAAAATTTTCCTAATTCCGATTAAATGCTTATGTATTTTAATTTTATATGTGTGTTGATAATTTAATGAAATTTGGTTTTTGATAATTTAGTGTGAAATTTAAATATGAATTATAACGTCGTTAAAATAATATGATAAAGTTAATAAATATAAGGATATTATGAAAATAAATAATATTAGGTTGCAATTTATAAAGTTAATAAATATAAGAGTATTGTTGTATGTAACAACCCAATTTCACTAAAATAAAACTTATAACAATACAACCAAAAATGGCCCCAAGGTACACAATTAAAATTTCTTCTACACTAAGTTCGCAGCGGATAACACACTCACAACTGAGATGCAACAGGAAAGCCAATGGTAATCTACAAGTCTTCACTGGACTCTAGCTCTTCAACAACTCCACAACCTTCCATCATCAACAGATGAAATCCCAAGCACGACAATCACCTGAAAATGGTTTTAGTTTTTGAAAAGCGAGGATTAGACCATGAGGTCTAGTGAATTCCCTCTTAAAAGTATTCACAAGCCATTTAAGAAAACGTACTATTACGAGACAGTAACACATCAAACATATACTCAACAAGGGTGTACACAGTGGCATAGACTATTTAACACCTTACAAAGCCAAGCACGGCAACTCGACACCTTACAAAGTCAGGCACGGCAACTCGACACCTTACAAAGCCAGGCACGGCAACTCGACAAGTCCCACACTGTGCAACCCGACTCCACCCATAGCAACAACCAAACAAGCATGTAATCAACATTCACGCATGACTGTACGTATAAACAACTTGTATGCAATTGTAAACATTTCCATGTCATGCACAATAAAACATTTCCAAAACGTTTAATCATGTCATCATGATTGCAAACATAATCAGTTAAGAAACCTTTACCAAAACATTTCATTTGCACCAAAATGGGTTAAGGGAACTCACCTGATACTCGGCTTAACGACACACTAACCGGAGCTCACTTAAACACCAACCGAACACCTGAATTGGGGTTAACAAAGGAGGTATTAGACTCCCTAATTATGCCCTAAAACATCCCTCAAAAACTCATAAGACAATCCCTTAAACATCGCCTCGATTCCAGCCCCAAACGACGTACGAAACAGAAATCGAAAAACTCCCAACAGAGGGATACGCGGTTTGTGCCGCGGTTTACAAACCGCGCATCAAGCCGCGTATGTCCCTGGTCGAGCATCCTCAATTCTGCACAAAATCTCAGTCCGAAAACTCACCCTTTTTCAACTCCAACTCGTCCCAAATCGATTTTAAGCTCCCAAGATAAAATAATGAATGTTCTAAACCTTTCCACATAATTACCAAACATCAAAACATCATTTAAATCTGATGAAACTCAACCAAAACCCAACCATTGATTCATGATTCAAAACTCAAAAGCTCAAACTCAAACCATAGCAAGTATGGAGATTGCTTAACAAATATGAAGAGGTTTCCCAATGTTCTGATCCAAAACTTAAGGGAATCACTCCCAAAATCAATTGTTTCTTATTCCATGGATTAGAAATCACAATCCCAAAGATTACAAAACCCCAAGCTACAAAACAACACACCCAACTATGAAGAAGGAATAAGGTTCATACCTTGAAGAAGATGAAGTCTTCACTTCCATGGTGCTATCCTTCTTCCTCACTTCCCACCATGGATGAGCTCTTCCTCTCTTCTCCCAAATTCTCAGCCGACACTAAGGTGAGAACGAGGGTTTTCCTCTTATTTAGCTTCCTTTGATTCACCCCTTGGACACTAAAGTTTCATTATTCACACTTTGGCCACCAAAAATCTTCATTTACTCCAATCTTGCAAGAAGAATAAAATATGGGGTGTTACATCGTAAATATATATAATCAAAATAAAAGGAAATATATTTGAAATATTCTCTTTTAGAGTGTAAAATAAAGTAATAAATTGAAGAAATAAATTGAAGAAATATTTAACACAATCTCTATTTTAATCTCTATATAAGAGAGTAAAATAAAGAAATACATTGAAGATGACCTAAGAACCCAACAACTTTATAAAAATACAACCATTTGAATTTTGAAAAATAAAAGATAAAAACCCTTAAAAGCATGTAACCAAATGAATGCAACATGTAATCAGTAATTTACTCAAAAATCAGACCATGTCGTCATAGAATATATTAATTTCGTAATTACTAGATTTATATAAATATATGACTTGATCATGATTTATTAAGTGTATTTAGGGGCTGTTTACCAAATGCTTACCTGACTAAACACTTACCGACAAAATTAAACACTATCACTTACTTACCGAGTAAGATTTTAGTTCACCAAAATAGTATTGTATGCAACAATTTACCCGGTAAGTGCTAATTGTGGTAAGAGTCGCGCTATCACTTACTAGGGGTAAGACTCTCGTCATTGCATTCGCTCTTGCCAGGTAAGATTATTGGTCATTGCCATATGCATCCGGTAAGATAATATGATTTTAAGCGTTTAGTAAACGACCCTTAATCTTATCGTGAAATCAAATCAGAATAAATAATTTAAATAAAATTTGTTAAGGAGTACAGTAAATTTTAAAATAAAATTTACAACTATATTAAAGGGAACTTATGAATATTTTTTTTATAAATTAAAGCATAAGAAAGAAAAAACTATTGATTTCTTTTTCATTTTTAATTATCGTTGTTTTTCATCTTTTCTAAAACTTTATTCATCTCTTCATTGACTAAGTTTTTTCCTTTTAATCATGATATTTTAAAGTTTTAGACGATTATAAGTTTATTATTATATATTTAATTAAGTCATATATTAAAAACAAAAAAAATTATATAAATATATGTGATGATAACTAGAAGTCTACTCGCACAATGCAGTGCGATATATCTCGATTTTAATATTCTAATTTATTTTAATGTGTGATTTTGAGAAAACGGTCATGTTGTTTTATAAACTTGTTTAAAGAATGACGTTTTTTAAGAAGTTTATGATTTGAGGATTTGAAAGTGGTTAAAGATAATGACTAATTAATAAGAGTTCACGATTTAAGGATTTGAAAGTTGTTAGAGATAAGTATTAATCAAGTAATTAGCATTAAAAGCGGTACATAAAGCTTCATTAGTTGTTTTTAAGAGATTTAAATAATTAGCAGTAAATAAAGTTTTAAGGATTGTTTTTAAGAGCTTTTTATAAATGCTTTATAATATAGTATAGATATGAAATAGGAAATTGGTATGCATTTTCTTATGTAAAAGAATAGTAGAGGAAAGTTCAAATAAAAACTCATTTTCGATTGTGAACATGAGGACGGATCTTGGCCCTTCCATCTATATCGATCCAATGACTCATATTAAATAGAGTTTTTAATTGAAATTATTAATTAGGGTGATTAAGGGTAAAAAGGTAAGATAATTAAAACTCACGCCTACCATGTTTGACTTTTTATTTTCTTTTTTAATTAAATTTTTTTATCCCCCTTAAAGTTTAAAATAAATTAACTTAAAAATTACTAACATTTTGATCAAACAAATTACATCAAAAAACGAGAATTTCGTGCTCTTCGATATGACATCCATCTCGATATAGTTTTTTTGTTGTTTTAACCGTTTTTACGTGGAATGTCATATACGTGTTATATTCGGTATGAACATTTATGTATGTTCAAGTGCGTACAACATCTCGACACCATAAGTCCGTAACTCGACATCACCTTCTAAAACATTTTCTTCAGCGTCCTAAGGTATCGTGTTTTTCATTACCATAACCCAACACCTATCGAGATGAATCGGGAACCTATTGAGTTTCGATTGTGAACCGATGAACAAAAGAGAGTGCGTCACGTCTCCACACCTTCACGAGTCACTCATGTATTATTCTTCATGAATAATGTATCATTCAGGGTGAATAATGTGTTATTCAGGGTCATTCATGTGTTATTCATGGTGAATAATGTGTTATTCAGGGTGAATAATGTGTTATTCAGGGTGAATAATGTGTTATTCAGGATGAATAATACACGATTCATGTTTAATAATACATGAATCAGGAATTCGTGTATTATTCATCCTGAATAACACATTATTCACCCTGAATAGTGAATGAACGTTCCTCTTTGTTATTCATACTGAATATGCACACCAGGAAACGTGCATACATATTCATACCGAATATAACACATACATAACATTTCACGTAAAAACGGTTAAAATGAAGAAAAAACTATATCGAGATGGATGTCATATCGAAGAGCACAAAATTCTCGTTTTTTTGATGTAATTTGTTTGATTAAAATATTAGTAATTTTTAAGATAAATTATTTTAAACTTTAAGGGGTAAAAGATTTTTAATTAAAAAAAGTCAAACATGGTAGACGTTGATTTAAATTTCCAGATTTGCCCCTAATCACTTCTCAATTGATTTAATTAAGTTTTAACCATTGATTAGTTTTTCAAATCTTGATCAATGATTGTAACTTTTCCTCATGTTCACAATTGAAAATGAGTTTTCATTTGAACCCATCCCAAGAATAGCATTAATGTTGATAAATGAGAGAGAAAAATTAATAAAATAAATACGGCCGAAAAGACATAGATCTCACTTCGTTGACAATTCAATACCCCAAAAAGGGAAGTAGAATTAAAGTCAAAAGGTTTAATGATTTATATTTTTAAATTTTTTTTTCGTTTTCCTTGGCAAATATTGTTTAATTGTTTTAAATTAGAAAATTAATTGTTTTAACCATTTTTTTTTCAAGTTTACTAAGATCATCTTCAACATCTTTCCCATAATTTCTCTAAAAATGGGGAACCAAAAGCCAAAATTCTCAAAAAAATATACATTCATCTCCAACAGCTTTCTCATTTTGAAGAATCCAACATTAATTAAAATATTAAAATATTTAATTTATCTATTAAAATATTATTTCTCTCTCTACATATTTATTTTCAAAGCTTCCTATTGGTCATCTCACTTGGTAATCATTTTTGAGTGATCTCCATATTTGGAGAAAAAAAGTTTCTCTCTCCAACTTTCTCCATTTTGTGATAGTTTTGGGGAAGCTGTTGGAGCACAATATTAGCCTAAAATTCTCATTTTCTTCTTCAAAAACAATAAAAAACGAATCTGATCGATTTTTCACCGAAAAACCCCAAAACCCCTTGCCCATACCTCGTCCCCTCTACGGTGACATCTAGAAAATGGGGAAGCTACCATTACTTACTCTAAACTAAAAAGAACCTAGGGTTACTAATCTGGATTCACGGTATAAAAGTTAGGATTTTTAACTCTCCTCGTAGTAATGAATAGTAAGAAATCAAGATAAAGATGACGATGGGGAAACTACCATCAATCGGCGAACTTCCACCCCAACCACATCGGCTTCACTAAATTTTTTACCAACTTAGATGATGAACCTCTTATATTCACCGTGATCCCTAGGTTGAGAACCGTGAGAACCTATGAATGAATTTTTATGTTTTTAAAACCATAGGATCAAAACCAAATGACGGCTTAGATCGATTTCCAATTCCACGGTTGTCAACCTATTTTTGGTTCTCACATGATTTAACCCATATATATATATTGTCTTATGACAAAAATACCCCTCGTTTATTGAATTTAAAGAAAAAAATTAACGTCCGTTAATGGGAGAGACCAAAACCAGGTGAAATTAAAACGCAAGGGATCAAATCTAAGTTTCGGTAGTTTAAAGACGAAAAATGTTAAAAGTTACAAACGTTAGGAACCAAAAGTAAAGTTTACTCTTATTTTTATGTTTTTAATATTTTAAATATTGGATTGAAGAGGGTGTTATAAAAATAAAATGATCATAACCTCGTAAATTAGGAGGAAATTACATTGAATGAAATTAAAACACACCAATTAATCCTAATTAATAATCATCTACTACATCACAAACCCTACTAGCATCGGGTCAAGAAGACGACGACGATGGACCCGTTTTCGGTGAATGAAGAGGAAACAAAACCAACAATTCGGGTTCGGATCCTCGAGGAGTACTAGGATGCAAATAAAACCCCTTATCCGCAATGGCCCTCTCTTCTTCTTCCACCGGCGTTCGTGGACTCCCTCTGCCATAAACATCCAACGTAGAAACCGGCGACGACATCATCATCTCGCCGCCGGCGAAGCTTCGTTGCCTTGTCGACGGAGACATGATACCAAACGGCCGGTTGAGAGTGATCTCGAGTTTCCCTGTGGTTTGTCTTCGTTCATGGAGGTTGAATCCGGATCTCCGATGAGCTATTGGTGGGTGTCTGTGGGGGGAAGAAGAGGGTTCAGGTGGGGTGGCGCCGGTGAGTCGTTGGACGACGGCACGGAAGTTGGAAGGGTCGGCTTGGACGAAAGTGGTGGCGGGGTGGTCGGAAGCCATTAGAGAGAGATGGAAGAAGGAAGAATGGCGGTGGTGAATTTATATATCAAGGTAGAGGGAAAATTCAAATACCGCCATTGTTGATTTATTGTTCACTACAACTTATAATCTTCATTAATTATTACAAACTTTAAATACTGAAATCACATTATTAATTACAACACGTGAATAGTTGAGAATGCATACAATTTTTAAAAAATAAGTACGCCAACTTTAAAAGTTACAACCTCTTTTTAAGGTTCGTTTGATACACTGGATATGACAGGACAGAACAGAAAAGGGATTACTGTCACATGTTTGACAGAACTTTTTTGTGGAACAGACAGAAACAAGGTGAAACAAAGTGGAACAAACCTGTTCCACCCCCACCACATGGAACAAGGTGGAACGGACTTATATTTTACCAATATAACCTTAAAATAAAATATAACCATCTTCTAAAACATCAAATACATGTTCTATTTTATATTCTATTCATTATTTAAGTTTTATTTACTGTATTTTATCTAATGTTATATGTTCTGTTATGTCCAGTTCTGTCTATCAAACGCTGAATAGTTGTTCTGTTCTGTCATGTCATGTTCTATCATGCCTGCATACCAAACACACCCTAAAGGTATAAAAAACATAATGGATTCATTGACAGTAATGGTTTATTTAGACACAAAGTTGATTATCCGCAATCTCAATGGGCTTCACACGAAAGTCGTTCAATGACACCACTATAAGAGCACAATTTATGGTCCATTTAACGGTTGATGCTAACAAGGGACTGGAATTGGACCCGCAACATATCTTCTATTTGAACAAAGTCGTTTCATCCATTTGTCAACTAAACTATACATCGAAGTCTAAAGGGTAAGGGTCATTTATAATTTTTTTTGTTAAAATTAAACGAAAACATAAAAGAGACTCGGCATAGATGAGGCAACTAAACATGGAATGCACTTATCTAGATTTTGTATTCCAACATAAAATTAGAACAATTAACATATTTTGTTATAGTGTTGAGTTCATGTGATAATGAAGTAATGGTGAGAAGGGTAAAAAAAATATCTCCATCTTTGAATGCCCTTCATTCTTGAGATACACTTAGATAAGATGCACCAGATCAAATTTTAAGAGAAACGCAATTTGTGAATGAGGTGTGATTAAATGTGATAAATAGTCCAGGTATTTTTTTAGACTCTCGTTTAACTCCAATTCTCACATGATTCTTCATCTTTTGTTATAATAAAATATCAGCTTTTGTTATATCATATAGATTAAAAAAACTAGTAATTATATTAGAGTGCATTTATATATTTACACATATATATACTTATTAATTCCTATGTATTGTTAAATGTATATTTATATATTAATTTATTTATCAAATGCATCAACATTAAATGAAGTCTGAATTTTATATTTATATATGAGGATTGTTAAATACACTCAATACCATTTCTACAAATACCAATAACTATTTCTTTTTATATTTTAATGCATAATTTAACTCAATTTTGATCTATACAACGGTATATATAGCATTATCCTACACCTATTTATATTAAAATTAAATAAAACAATATATAAAAAATTAGGACAAAATGCGTCTAAATATAATGAAGTTTAGTTTAGTTTCTATTTAATGTAATGAGGTTTATTTTTTCTCCATTAATATAACAAAGTTATATTTTTTCCTATTTTATACATATTTTACATACTAAACAAGTTACTAACTTACATGTCACCAATATTTATTGACATGAAATTTTAATTTTTTTTCTTTTTTAATTCCAAATCAGCATAATTTAAGTCATTTTAGTACTTTATCCTCTTTTATAAGTTTTTTAATGCACTAGTATTTGATGCATTATGTAAAAACATTTCTCCTTTGCTCTCTTCATAAATTTTTACCCTTTGTGTTTTTTTTTGAACTTTTAGTATATAACATACTTCTATATGGTCATATATCACAATAATAATAATAATAATAATAATAATAATAGAAATCATGCATCAAATGTTTGTATATAATGCATCAAATAATTGTACATTACAAAAAACTTATAAAAGAGGGCAAAATTATAAAATTACTTAAATTAGGTTGATTTGGATTTAAAAAGGAAAAAAAATTCCATGTCAATAACCATTGGTGACATGTAGGTTAGTAACTTTAGTAGGCAAAATATGTATAAAATAGGAAAATTTAGAAGTTTGATATACTAATTGAGAAAAAATAAAGTTCGTTACATTAAATAGCAACTAAAACAAACTTCATTACATTTAGACGCATTTTGCCCTAATTTTTTATATATGATTTCACTTAATTTTAATATAAATAGGTGTAGGATAATGCTATATACACCATTGTATAGATCAAAATTGAGTTAAATTATGCATTATAATATAAGAGCATCTCCAACAGCTTCCCCATTTTGAAGAAAATGGGAAATATGAGGATTTTGGTCCTAAACTCATCTCCAACAGCTTCCCCAAACCCTTCCTCATTTTGGAGAAAGTTGGAGATTCCTTAAAATTTTCTCCATATTTGAAGAATACCCCAAAAATTAAAAATCCCTAAAATGGGGAATTTGTTGGAGATGGAAGCAATTTTTTTTGGAGATTTTGACTTTTGTTTCCTTATTTTAGAAAAAATTTAAGGAAGCTGTTGAAGATGATCTAAAAAAAATAGTTATTGATATTTATAGAAATGGTATTGAGTGTATATAACATACTCATATATAAATATAAAATTCAGACTTCATTTACTTATAAAAGATATGTTCGTTAAAAAGGCACGTCGTTGTTTTTTTTGAGGGGCAGGAAAGTAAAATGTGAAGAGGATGGGAGGTCAGATAGGTGAATCTAGAGGGGTGAGTCAGGTGAGGTGAGGTGAGGTGAGGTCGGGTCAGGTCAGGTCAGATCAGATCAGACCAGATGGGTCAGGTCAAGTCACGTCAATGGTTGTGGGTGGCTGGCCCTGAACTGGACCCCGGTTCCAAGTGCACCCAGAGGGTTTTCCCCAACGATACCCGTGCGTCGGATAATATCCATTAATCAAAACAGCAATACATTCACACTTTATGTTTTTTGTCGGTCTAAAAATCGAGAATTACTTTACGGTCTTTTAACTTCAATTTAACATGTTTTTTTTGGCACTCGATTGGTCTGTTTTATAAGTTAGAATTAGGGAGGTGTCTTTGAGAACCATTTTCCCAAACTGAAGCGGGATTTAATAGGAACTGGAACCGGACTGGTACCATGTAATCGGTCCGGTTATGGTTCCAAGATTTCGATAAATTCGGTATTCAAGATTTGGTATTCGGTGTGAAACTTAGTGTAGATATGAGAAACCTTGTCCCACATAGGAGCCAAGATAAAACAAACACGACTTAATAAACTTTATCCAATGAGGATTAAATGAATCATTTAATTGCTTAGGTCTTGGAGTATGGTGTTAATGATAGACTCTTTTTGACATAAATATATATATCAAATGTCAAAGATTGGACATTGGCCATTGGGTTTTGGGACTCTTGGGGTCGAGATGCCACACCATTCCTTCATCGTTTTCAGACAAAAGTAATCATTTTTCTAGGTTTCTCTCATCACTTTTCCATCTCCAAACATCGTTTAACTAGTATTTGGTACCGCACGATGAGCGGTGACGAAGTTTATGTTATGAAATGCGTAACCAATTTAAGATGAAACGTAATTTGATAATAAAATGTAATATTAGACGATGAATGTATTAGAGTATTTTTTATGAAAATAAAGCAACATGCGCGGTGACGAAGTTATGTTAGTAAATACGTAACCAAATTAAGATGAAACGTCATTCGTTAACTGTCAAATAATAAAACGCAATCTCCTGTGACCCGGTGTGGTTCAAACGACTAACATTCTCTAGTCAAATAGCTATTGTGCTATTCCTTTTTCTCAATAAGAGATCTACTTTTGAACGCAAATTATTTCTTATTTACAATTTAATTTATATTGTTTTGATTAACAAAGAGATCTTCATATATTTTTTTGTATTGTTACAATAATAATTCCGAAAATATCTAACATAAGTAAAAAGTTCTCAAGGAAAATGTCTATGAAAACTTTAGGTACATGTTAATATGAAGATAACGGAGATAATGAAATACAACCAAAGTTCGCAGCAATTGAGTTTAACCTGGAAAAGAGGCAACATAAAATAATTACGATATACGGTTGTTTTAAATGGAATTTTCATGAAATCCACAATAGAGAAAAATAATTACGAAATATGGTTGTTTTAAAGAAAAAAATGTTATTCAAACAAATATTGTTTTACCGTTAATTAGTTGTGAATTTTTGAGCAACCAATAGACAACCCACTAAGATTCCAACAAAAAATTAAAAAAAAACATATCATGAACATAAAAAGTAAAACCCAATAGAGAAAAATAAGTTGAGAGATGGATAAAGCAAGAACTCTAGATGAAATACCAAGAGAAGATGGATATGTTGTAGATTAACCATATACATACAAAATGTACGGAAAAATACCCAAAAAACTCCACTAACTGTTACATATAGATTTGTTGTATATGACAATCACTACTAAACGAAAAACTTTTACCTACGACATTTTTCCTGGAAAATCTGTCGCTAAAAGGTTATTCGTCACAAACCGTCACAAAAGTTGGTGGGTAACTTTTTGGTGGGTAATGCAAATTAGTGACAAATTACCTAGAGAATCACTGGGTGATCCACGGGTATTTTCCTGAAAACATCGAATTTTACCGAACCATTGATATTTCCTGGGTGATCCCTGGGTAATACTGACAAAAATTTCCCTGGGTAAAATTTTTGTGGATAAAAGTTATTTGTTTTGTAGTGAATGGTCCTCATAGGCCACAGCCACATTTGCAAGAGTTTATATGTTAATCTATTTCTTTTGAAGAAAGTGGGTAACAAACAATTATTTTCTCCTCCGTCACTCATGATTTCATTGCTAGGAAAATAACACAAAGTTTACCATAGCACACATTTACCTATTAAATTTCCAATCAAATATAAATGATAAAGAAATTAAAATAGGAATTAAAATTTAAAAACAATAATAAAAAATTTAAGTTTATAAATTTTCAACGATTTCTCATTCAAATTGTTGTCATCCGACACACTTTCAAGATAATTAGAGACAGAGAGAAAACAAAGCAAGTATGATATACACCTTTAAAAAGTAAACCTGAAATGAGATGAATATAGAATATTTATAAGAGATGAGCGAAGTTGGACAGTTGGATGTTAAACACAGTCTTGCAATTAAATTACCAAGAGAACAACAAAATTATAATGAAATATAATTTTTTCATAAAGAATAAGATTTTTTTAAAATTTTTAAAAAGTAATGAAAAAATATATATCTTACAATTGTTTCATGTCCTATATCACAAAAGAAAAACTCATGTCCCAAGCAATCCTAAAATGACAACACAATTCTTGTGTCCTCTATATATTGATTGATATTGAGTGTAACCATTATTCATTTGTATATATTAATGATTAATAATTGGACAAAATGAAATATTTTTTGAATGCATAAGTGGCTTTAATTGTTGAAAATAATCAATATATAATGTGTTTTTTTTAAATAGAAGAATTGCTTATATTAACAATCGTAGCAACATTCTTGCTTTACTAAAAAAATAAAGAAATTTAATAGAAGTTTTAAAATATAAGCATTGTTAGTTAGAAAAGATTATACAATTAGGGGGTGTTTGGGAGTGCTTATATTTTTAACTTATGTTTATTTGCTTATGTGGTGAGGAAAAACAGTTTTTAAAAAGTGTTTGTTAAAAATTGAGGGTAAAAAGGTAATTTGGATAGATAAGGAAATAAGGAGAAGTAAATAAGTAGATATGGAATGACTTATCAAAAACAACTTATTTGTGGTGAGTAGAAGCAAATAAGCACTTTTGATTTTTTCTATCCAAACACTCCAAATAGCTTATTTGCGGTGGGGAGAAACTATAAGCAAATAAGTCAAAAATATAAGCACTCCCAAACACCTCCTTAATCAGTTTAATAGAAATGTTGATTTATAAGCATTGTTAGCTTATAAAAAATATAATAAATTAAATAAAAATAAATTCATTTAATAAAAGTATATTGATTTATAAGCATTGTTAGCTTACTAAAAATTGCATCTTATTAATTAAATAAAAAATAATATGTTTATAAATTTAAATAAATTTTTTTGATTGTTAGCTTATAAAGAATATAAAAAATTATATAAAATAAATTCATTTAATAAAAGTATATTAATTTATAAACATGTTAGCTTACTATAAAATTTGTATCTTATTATTTAAATAAAAATAATAATAAGTTTATAAATTTAAATAAAATATTTTGATTTATAAGTATCGTTAGCTTACAAAGATTATAAAAAGGTTAAATAAAAATAAATAAATTTAATAAAAGTATATATACCTTATTGATTAAATAAAAATAATAATAAGTTTACAAATTTAAATAAAAAATGTTGGCTTCATTGTATAATTAAAAATGAAAGGTAAATAATATTTTATATAATAATAAATATATATTGGTTAATGGTTTTTAATTTAAATTAAAAAAGAAAATGAAAAGTTTAAACATTTAATGTGTTGAAATCAATTAAAAATAAATCAAAACTATAACAAAAAAGATAAAGGGTCATGGAGGCCTCTCCTTAATTCACTCTCTCACATTCATCTTTTATATATATATATATTGATGATTCGCTAGATTCAAATTTTATACTTGAATTCGATTGTTGTATCCTTGGGACAAATGCCCGTACACCAGCGAATTTTTGCAGACCTCAATCGATTCGATTTCATCAACAATCTACCGGATACAATTAAGGATTACGTTTTTGTTGTTGAATTAGTGTTAAAACTTTGATTTGTAAAAGATTTGTTTAATACATATTTTATAAAACTTCTGCATATTTCTTTGTTTATTATACACAAAGTCAATTTATGGTTGATTACTCCTAACATTCAGTACTGGCATTTCCCCCAAAAAAAACGAACCTAAACTGGAATATTAAAGGACGTTGACTTTTTAAATTTATAAACTATGCATATCTTTCTTCTAAACTAACCTTATCTTTTTCTAATCAAAATATATCATCTTTGAAACTAACTTTTGATTGTTTGAGATTACTTTTGGTACACATTTGAAACATTATGAAGATATTTTGGTTTGCGATTGGATTTGATACACGTTTGATACATTTTCATATTTTCGGTCCTAAGTGGTTGTAACGTCCCAAAAACATGACATGCATTAATATAGGAATAGCATTCGAATTACATCAATAAACTTGTCTTTAATTCATCAATAGCCTATACTAAACATAATCTGACAGCGGAAGTCTCTATTCCACAGCCGAGAGCTCTATCTAAAATATCATAGTCAAAACTTGGAGTCACTCTAAGCTCCAAATCCTCCATGTCATCTCTTAGTTCTTATTAGAAGAACCAGCAACACACTTACCTGAAAATGGTTTAGTTTTTTGAAAAGCGAGGGTTAGACCAAAAGGTCTAGTGAATTCCCTCCATAAAACATTTACCACAGTATAAAATCATTTCATTGAAAACAATTCATATCCTTCACATAAGCATCAATCAAGGTTCAACACAGGGTTCAGGGATCGCATAAGCTACCACGATCGGGGCCTAACGGACACCCTCTCGGCTACACCGGAGTCCAAGTGGACCCCCTATTCCTTTCGAGTAGGAGGAAACGAATTCCAACCTACAAGCTGACCTCCATATGCCCAAGGAATTATCAAATCCCCTGGTACCCTGACCCCACCGTGTAAACCGACTCCACATAGCATGCACATAACATTTCGAAATCATGTTTATGAAAACGTTAAGCATTATTTCATTTGCTGAGTAAACGTATAATTCATGCAAAACATGCATAACATTTAATAAACGGTTCATGCTCGTAAAAGAAAGCATATCAGTAAAACATAGTACGTCATAAAAGTGTTGAGAGAACTCACCTTTCGCTAGCGCTGAACGCACTCCTTAAATATCTCCAAGTTAATCCAATCGAACACCTAAGGGCATTAGATTCGCATCAGTTAATGTAAAGCCCGTGTCCCGGTGCGGACGTTTTAATTTATTTAGTTATTGTTTTAATTTTTCTTAGCGAAATTTTTAACGGGGTTAGGCTCGTTGGGTCAAAAATGTTAATTTTGGAATATCCTTTTTCAATTGTAAAAGAAAATGGGAAAGTGAGGGACCATTGTTGTAATTCCACGATTTTGTTGCATGGGGCTTGGCCCATGTGAACGGCCTACACCCCCCCCCCCGTCATCTTTGTTCTCACAATCGACTCACCAAAAACCCTATTATCTTTTTGACTTCTTTTGTTTACGGCGCCGTGAACCACCAAGCAACACCTCCCTTATTTCCTTCCTAGCCGCTGCCGTGAACCACCAGCACCACCAGCGCCGTCGTGTTCTTTGCCGGCGAGAGAAAGAGTCAGCGGAGAGAGGGAGAGAGTCAGCAGCGAGAGAGAGGGTAGCGAGAGTGAAAGGGAACTGGTGATCGGGATTTTCGTTCGTTAGCCGCTAAGTTCGTCGTGAGGTAAGTCCCTTCCGTTTGTTTCTTTTCGTTGTCACCGGAACCATCGCCGCCACAGCCTTGGCTGCCGGTGGCGTGGCCGTAGTCGTGCACCACCGCGAGTGGCGGCAGGTGGTGCGTAGTGTACTGGAGTTCGGAATAGAATAAGAATTCGTTTCATATGTATCGCCGATTTCATAAACATTAGTCGTCGTCGCCGCCGCTGCCGGAAACCACCACTGCCGGAGGCGGCAGTGGGTGGTGCGCGGTCGAGACCAGACTCTAGTCACTATGAAACTATAACCCGTGACCTGGTCGCGTAAACCCGAATCGAATAAGCCTTGAACCGTTTTTATAAATCGTGATTTTATGTAAATTCTAAGTGTGCTGTCCAGTTTTCGTTTGATCATAATTTTTCCGTCGTAACTTCGTTTGAGCCGAAACTGGCGCCCATGGTTCAAGCTCGGGGTCGGGCACGTTTTTCGTGTTTTAGCGGAAAACTGGTTCGGCCTCTAGTTAGGTGGAAAAGTGGTCGTAAGTTCAGTGATTCGTCATTTCATGTGAAAAATTCTGGAATCTGCCATTGTCTTGGGAAAACCATAACTTTTTGCTAGTAACTCGTATCTGGGTGAGACCAGCGCCAAAAGTTCCCTTTTTGAGTCTATAAACGTTTCGGTGTTTTGTGCGAAGCCCAGTTCGGGACGTAGCATTGGTCAAAATGTCATTTTATACTGAAAGGTGTTGATTTTCGCTGTTCGGGGAACTGTTTTTGTAAAATCCATTTTAAATGGTAGAAAAATCGTTAGGAGGCGTATAATATGTCCTTGGAACCCTAACTCATAGTACTTCCTGACCATGTAATAATATTGAGGGTTTACTGGGTTTAAGGAGGTCGAAACAGGTCCCGAACAGACCTGTTTGGCGAGACCGGGAAGTAGTTTTAGTGACGGTTTAAGCGGGTGTCGTGTCGTAGGGTCCGGGTCTTGTATTGATACGTTTTAACGTGCGTTTAGGTGCTGGGAAGTGACCGTAATTGGGAAGCTTGAATTTGTATTGTTGAGCTAGGCGCGCATTCGAGGTGAGTTCTCTCACTATACTTAATATCGGTTGTTTTATCATTGCTGTAGCACGTGTGTGGTAGCTTTATGTGATTTTGTTGTGAACTAGATAGTGGGGTGTCTAGTTGAGATTATGATGACATGTTAACTCGGTGTGACCGAGGAATCCGGCGGGGCCGGGGATTTAATACGCGGGTGGCGTAGAGACTCGATGGGACCGGGGATCCGACGGGGCCGGAGGTTTTATCATGTGGTCGGTGGGACCGACTTGTGCCTTTTAGGTGGGTGGGTGTGGATATACATGTTTATGATTTGTTCGTAGACCTGTATGATCGTTTATGTGTCACTATCTGTTTTAGGGGTAGTGTGGAATAACTGTGTTATTTATGGTGTTTGAATTCACTAAGCTTCGTGCTTACCCCTTCCCAATAAATTGTGGTTTCAGGTACGAGTGGCTCTAAGGCGTGACGGGTACACACTGGCGCGCGGGATGAGCTGACTATTATTAGTTTTATTTATTAACATTATTCCGCTGGTTTCTGGTTACATGAACAATATTTATGATTTTGCAACTGATATGTTGGGATTATTTAATGGGTTTTATATATGAAATGTTTAATTAAAAATTTTAAATTTCTCGAAATTTTTGGGATGTTACAACTTGGTATTAGAGCACAGCTTGAGTGAATCAAACGCACCTCGGTGTGTTTGGTCTCAAGTTGCGGCTGGAAAAATTTTCAAATTCTTTATTAAACCTGTTTGGGAATAAAAGAAAAGGGTAAAAACACGTTCGAGGAACGGTGATCGAGGGCGCAGTGTGTACAGTCAGCCGGAGCCAAAGGGGAAGGTAAAATGCTTAGTGTTTTATTGCTTTCTAGATCATAGAGTATGCATGCTAGATTGCCTGTTGTTGACACTATGCGGTATGTTGGACTGCTTGCTATTAGGAATTTATGCTAATTATGATAGGTTACTAAGTGGATACCCTCGAGGTTGTATGCAGTAAGAGACTTATAGCCTTAGAATATTCGATTTAGTTCTATTGCGCAGCTCTTGTTTGAGTCCAACCGTTTTAGGACAAAATCTTGTATTCGAATGTCTATTTGTTTTGCACTGCATGTAATCGGGTATTCGCGAGACCACTCTTTATGATTAGTGGGGATTCGGTAGTAGCAAGGGTAGTGGTTGGGATGGAATTCCTAGGGAGCTAGGAAGAGCGAGTATATATGCCGGTGCGGGCATATGTGTGTAGTTGCGGCGAGAAGCTACTTGGACCCCTCGGGATGGGACTCGGAACGAGCGATGATAGGTATGGAAGGTAGTAGTAGAGCTCCTACTACCGGAAGCACAGGATCAGTGCTCGAGTCGGGAAAGTCGCGAGGAATCCAAGGAGCTGAGCGTGAGTGTTGTTGGTGTGAGTTATTAGGTACTAATAACTCGTTGTATTTTCTTCTCTCTAGAATGGCCATCACTAGGAGGAACAACACGACTGAGCCGCGAACTAAGGCGGGGATCACGGAGGAACAGATTCGAGAGATGATTGCGACTGAGGTAGCGCATGCGATCGGGGAGGCAATCCCCGAGATTATCACCGCCATCCAAGATCAGGTGACGGTTCTGTTGGAGGAACGCATTGCAGCGATTCCGCCGCCTGCTGGGGGACAGCCCCGTAATCGAGAGTTCCAGTATCGGGATCTCTCTGCCTGTTCTCCACCCGAGTTCAAGGGAGACCCGAATCCAATTGTTAGCATGCGTTGGATTTCTGATATGGAGTGCGCTTTCCTGACCAGCGGCTGCCCGGATAATCTGAAGGTCCGTTTTGCTGTTAACTTGCTTCGCGACGGGGCGAAGGATTGGTGCGCCACTGCGCTGGCACTTGCCGAGCGTACTACCCTTACTTGGGAGGAGTTCGTTACTCGGTTCCGCGCCGAGTACGTGCCTCCGGTAGAGATGGAGCGGATAGCGAAGGAGTTCTTGGAGCTAACCCAAACCACGGAGACTGTGAAGGAAATGAACAAGAAATTTACTGAGATGGCGCTGTTTTGTCCTCAGTATGCCGCCTCGGAGGAAATGAAGATGGCTCGGTATAAGGATATGTTACGTACCGAGATCAGGGAATTCGTGAGCACGGTGCCGTACGCTTCTTTGTCAGCAATGATGGATGCAGCCCGGAGAAGGGAGCTGGAGTTAGAGACCCAAGCCATGAAGAGAAAGGCGACACAGGCGGTGACGCCAATCTCTGCGGTGCAAAAGAAGTCAAAGTTTTCTGATTCGCGCGGGAGTTCGAGGAGTGGTGGGTTTAAACCCAGGGATACTAGTGGGAAGATGACTGACGGGTGTTTCAAGTATGGGCAGTCCGGTCATTTCAGCCGGGATTGCAAGTCGCCATTGATGGTCTGCTTTAACTGCAAGCAGACGGGCCACGTGAAGGCCAATTGTCCGAACGCGAGAGCAGCTGATGGGGGTGGTGCACAGAGGGCTCCTACAAATGCCCCACTGCGCATCACTGATGGTCGTACGGGTCAGCCGGGAACGGAGGCAGCGCGAGGTAGAGTCCACCAGCTGAAGGTGGAAGAGGCGCAGGCGACGCCTAAAGTGGTGACAGGTATGTTCATCACGCTCTTTCTTTTCGTCCTTCCTTTTCATGCCTTGTATTTATATGTTGTTAATTGTATGTTAGGTACGTTTCTAGTTAACTCGGTGCCTGCGGTTGTAATGTTTGATAGCGGGGCTACTCATTCATTTGTGTCTCGCACTTTTAGCGAGAGTTTGGGCCGAGTGGTGGGACGGTTAGGATGTCCTTTGGTAGTCGAGGTTGCCGATGATAGGACCTTGACCGTTACGGATGTGTATCGGGGATGCACGTTGGAAATCTCGGGTGTGAGGTTTCCCATTGACTTGATTCCGATAGTTATGCGAGAGCTTTGTGTGATTGTGGGCATGGATTGGATGGACGCGTTCGATGCGGAAATTGTTTGTCGCCACAAACAAGTGTGGGTTCGAACCCCAAGCGGGGGAGAGTTGTTGATTCAGGGAGACTCGCCCAGACGGACTACGGCAATATGTTCCGCGGCGAGGGCTCGGAGACACCTTCAGCATAGTGGTCAGGGGTACTTAGCGTATGTGATAGATACGCGTGTCGACGAGGCGAAGAAGACTGCCGAAGATGTGCCAGTCGTGAGGGAGTTTGCCGATGTGTTTCCCGACGAGTTACCGGGGATACCTCCTGAACGACGGGTAGAGTTTCGAATCGATCTGATTCCGGGTGCTGCTCCGGTGGCCAAGGCACCCTATCGCATGGCTCAACCGGAAATGAAGGAGTTGTATGATCAGTTGCAAGAACTTCTCGAGAAAGAGTTCATTAAGCCGAGTTGTTCACCGTGGGGAGCTCCGATTTTGTTCGTAAAGAAGAAGGATGGGTCTCAGCGGATGTGTATTGATTACCGGGAGCTGAATAAGCTTACGGTAAAGAATCGTTATCCTCTGCCAAGGATTGACGACTTGTTTGATCAGTTGCAGGGAGCCTCGTGGTTCTCTAAGATTGACCTGAGATCTGGGTATCATCAGATGCGGGTACGAAGTGAGGATACGGAGAAGACGGCCTTCCATACGCGATATGGCCATTACGAGTTCGTGGTGATGCCTTTCGGGCTCACCAACGCACCCGCAGCGTTCATGGACCTCATGAACAGGGTATGTAGCCCGATGTTGGATCGCTCGGTGATCGTGTTCATCGACGATATCCTCGTATATTCGAAGACGAAAGAAGAGCACGAGATGCATTTGCGGGAAGTGTTGGATGTTTTGAGACGGGAGAAGCTTTATGCTAAGTTCTCCAAGTGTGAATTCTGGTTACGAGAGGTCCAATTCCTAGGACATGTCGTGAATCAGAACGGTATCATGGTCGATCCGTCCAAGATTTCAGCGGTCATGCGGTGGGAGGTGCCGAAAACTCCTACCGAGGTGCGGAGTTTTCTTGGGTTAGCAGGATACTATCGGAGATTTATTCAAGATTTCTACAAGATTGCCTTGCCTATGACTCGACTGACGAAGAAAACTGCAGCTTTCAGTTGGGGTGAAGAGCAGCAGAAGGCATTTGAGGAGCTACGCATGCGTTTATGTGAGGCTCATGTGTTAGCTTTACCCGAGGGTATGGAGGATTTGGTGGTTTATTGTGATGCTTCATATCAGGGGTTGGGTGCCGTGCTTATGCAACGCGACAAGGTCATAGCTTACGCTTCGAGGCAGCTGAAGCCTCACGAAGCGAACTACCCGACTCATGACTTGGAGTTGGGAGCAGTGGTGTTTGCTCTAAAAATTTGGAGACACTATCTTTATGGTGTCAAGTGTACGATCTACACTGATCATAAGAGCCTTAAATATCTGATGGATCAGCAAAATCTTAATATGCGTCAGCGAAGATGGCTTGATGTGGTCAAGGATTACGACTGCGAGATACTTTACCACCCGGGTAAAGCGAATGTAGTCGCGGACGCACTTAGCCGACATCCGGTTGGGGAACCGCTGAAGGGTCTATGTCAGCGATTGACAGTAGTTGCACCTCTTCTGGAGTCGATAGGTGTCGCTCAGGAGGTGGCCGTGTTGGCGGAAAATGCAAAACGTGAGAGGGTTTCGGGAGAAATTCCGAAATTTGTACGGGATGGTCGAGGATTATTGACCCGATATGGTAGAGTTTGGGTCCCATTCACCGGTGGGAACCGACAGATACTATTGGACGAGGCGCATAAGTCCAAGTTTTCGATTCACCCGGGAGCTACCAAAATGTACAGAGACTTACGGGAAGGCTATTGGTGGCCCGGCATGAAGCGGGATGTAGCCAAATGCGTGGAGGTATGTTTGACCTGTCGGAAGGTCAAGGCGGAGCACCAACGACCGCACGGGAAATTGCAGCCTTTGGAGATTCCGGTGTGGAAGTGGGAGCAGATTACGATGGATTTCATCACTTAGCTTCCCAAAACTCAGCGAGGGAATGATACCATTTGGGTAATTGTGGATCGTCTGACTAAGAGCGCTCACTTCTTGGCGATTAAAGAGAGCTTCTCGGCGGATAAGCTCGCGGAGGTTTTCATCTGAGAGATTGTAACTAGGCACGGGGTGCCAGTCTCGATTGTCTCGGATCGAGATACTCGTTTCACCTCTCGGTTTTGGGAGAAGTTTCAAAATGAAATGGGTACGCGGTTGCATTTCAGTACAGCATTTCATCCTCAGACCGATGGGCTAAGTAAGCGTACTATTCAGACACTCGAGTACATGCTGCGAGCTTGTGTTATTGACTTTGGTGGTAGTTGGGATCAGTATCTTCCACTAGCTGAGTTCTCCTATAATAACAGCTATCACGCTAGCATCGGTAGAGCGCCGTACGAAGTGTTGTATGGCAAGAAGTGTCGGACGCCCATTTGCTGGGGCGAGGTTGGTCACAGAGTGTTGGGGAGCACCGACGTTGTGCTAAAGACGACGGAGATGATTCAGATGGTGCGGGATCGGTTAGTCACTGCTCAGAGTCGACAAAAGAGTTACGTCGATAAGAGACGATCGGACTTGGAGTTTCAAGTCGGGGATTACGTTCTTTTGAAAGTGTCACCCTGGAAGGGGGTAATCCGTTTTCGCAAGCGGGGAAAGTTGGGTCCCCGATATATCGGACCATACAAGGTCATCGCGCGTGTGGGGAAAGTAGCTTACCGATTGGAGCTACCAGAGGAACTGAGCCTGATCCACAACACTTTCCACGTCTCTCAATTGCGGAAGTGTGTGATGGATGAGTCTGCGGTAGTTCCTCTCGAAGATATTCAAATTGACGAACGACTCAATTATGTGGAGGAGCCGGTTGCCATTCTCGACAGGAGGACGAGAACTTCGCGCAACAAAGTAGTTGGGTTGGTTAAGGTCCAGTGGAAGCACCGGAAGGGTTCAGAGTGGACGTGGGAACCAGAAGCCGAGATGCGGAAGGATTACCCGGAGCTGTTTGCGGACGTAGACTTCGGGGACGAAGTCTAATTCAAGCGGGGGAGAGTTGTAAAGCCCGTGTCCCGGTGCGGACGTTTTAATTTATTTAGTTATTGTTTTAATTTTTCTTAGCGAAATTTTTAACGGGGTTAGGCTCGTTGGGTCAAAAATGTTAATTTTGGAATATCCTTTTTCAATTGTAAAAGAAAATGGGAAAGTGAGGGACCATTGTTGTAATTCCACGATTTTGTTGCATGGGGCTTGGCCCATGTGAACGGCCTACACCCCCCGGTCATCTTTGTTCTCACAATCGACTCACCAAAAACCCTATTATCTTTTTGACTTCTTTGGTTTACGGCGTCGTGAACCACCAAGCAATACCTCCCTTATTTCCTTCCTAGTCGCTGCCGTGAACCACCAGCACCACCAGCGCCGTCGTGTTCTTTGCCGGCGAGAGAAAGAGTCAGCGGAGAGAGGGAGAGAGTCAGCAGCGAGAGAGAGGGTAGCGAGAGTGAAAGGGAACTGGTGATCGGGATTTTCGTTCGTTAGCCGCTAAGTTCGTCGTGAGGTAAGTCCCTTCCGTTTGTTTCTTTTCGTTGTCACCGGAACCATCGCCGCCGCAGCCTTGGCTGCCGGTGGCGTGGCCGTAGTCGTGCACCACCGCGAGTGGCGGCAGGTGGTGCGTAGTGTACTGGAGTTCGGAATAGAATAAGAATTCGTTTCATATGTATCGCCGATTTCATAAACATTAGTCGTCGCCGCCGTCGGGCGCCGCCGCCGCTGCCGGAAACCACCACTGCCGGAGGTGGCAGTGGGTGGTGCGCGGTCGAGACCAGACTCTAGTCACTATGAAACTATAACCCGTGACCTGGTCGCGTAAACCCGAATCGAATAAGCCTTGAACCGTTTTTATAAATCGTGATTTTATGTAAATTCTAAGTGTGCTGTCCAGTTTTCGTTTGATCATAATTTTTCCGTCGTAACTTCGTTTGAGCCGAAACTGGCGCCCATGGTTCAAGCTCGGGGTCGGGCACGTTTTCCGTGTTTTAGCGGAAAACTGGTTCGGCCTCTAGCTAGGTGGAAA
This sequence comes from Saussurea involucrata, assembly GCA_033807775.1. Taxonomy (NCBI): domain Eukaryota; kingdom Viridiplantae; phylum Streptophyta; class Magnoliopsida; order Asterales; family Asteraceae; genus Saussurea; species Saussurea involucrata. Next base: position 3,960,176 of record CM066317.1, read on the forward strand.
AGTGGTCGTAAGTTCAGTGATTCGTCATTTCATGTGAAAAATTCTGGAATCTGCCATTGTCTTGGGAAAACCATAACTTTTTGCTAGTAACTCGTATCTGGGTGAGACCAGCGCCAAAAGTTTCCTTTTTGAGTCTATAAACTTTTCGGTGTTTTGTGCGAAGCCCAGTTCGGGACGTAGCATTGGTCCAAATGTCATTTTATACTGAAAGGTGCTGATTTTCGCTGTTCGGGGAACTGTTTTTGTAAAATCCATTTTAAATGGTAGAAAAATCGTTAGGAGGCGTATAATATGTCCTTGGAACCCTAACTCATAGTACTTCCTGACCATGTAATAATATTGAGGGTTTACTGGGTTTAAGGAGGTCGAAACAGGTCCCGAACAGACCTGTTTGGCGAGACCGGGAAGTAGTTTTAGTGACGGTTTAAGCGGGTGTCGTGTCGTAGGGTCCGGGTCTTGTATTGATACGTTTTAACGTGCGTTTAGGTGCTGGGAAGTGACCGTAATTGGGAAGCTTGAATTTGTATTGTTGAGCTAGGCGCGCATTCGATGTGAGTTCTCTCACTATACTTAATATCGGTTGTTTTATCATTGCTGTAGCACGTGTGTGGTAGCTTTATGTGATTTTGTTGTGAACTAGATAGTCGGGTGTCTAGTTGAGATTATGATGACATGTTAACTCGGTGTGACCGAGGAATCCGGCGGGGCCGGGGATTTAATACGCGGGTGGCGTAGAGACTCGGTGGGACCGGGGATCCGGCGGGGCCGGAGGTTTTATCATGTGGTCGGTGGGACTGACTTGTGCCTTTTAGGTGGGTGGGTGTGGATATACATGTTTATGATTTGTTCGTAGACCTGTATGATCGTTTATGTGTCACTATTTGTTTTAGGGGTAGTGTTGAATAACTGTGTTATTTATGGTGTTTGAATTCACTAAGCTTCGTGCTTACCCCTTCCCAATAAATTGTGGTTTCAGGTACGAGTGGCTCTAAGGCGTGACGGGTACACACTGGCGCGCGGGATGAGCTGACTATTATTAGTTTTATTTATTAACATTATTTCCGCTGGTTTCTGGTTACATGAACAATATTTATGATTTTGCAACTGATATGTTGGGATTATTTAATGGGTTTTATATATGAAATGTTTAATTAAAAATTTTAAATTTCTCGAAATTTTTGGGATGTTACAGTTAAACAGTTCAATCCCTACTGTCCGGATAACTCTTTCCGGACACAGCTACTTTCCGGACACAAGTACTGTCCGGATAACTCTTTCCAGGCATCTAGAACTTTCCGGGTGCTATTACCTAGACACTAGCACCTACCCGGAGACTACTACCCGGAAACCATAGGTATCATCCGGAAACCCCCCATTGTCCGGACACTTCTATCCGGACGGGGCGACGTTCGGAAACCCCTGACTGGACGAACAACTCACATCCAAAAGTGATTAAAAACCAACTTTCTGATATCAGCTCGATTAGACAAACCTAGGGGTTCATCCACTAGTCATAGACACTCAATTAATTTCATTCTTAAACCACCAATTCGACATATTAGCAAAGAAACCCATAATACTCAAAAAGGGTTGTTTAGGAGAAAAGCTTAGTAATCCCAATGGTTTTCACCCCCAAATCTGGAACAAAAGAGAGTAGGAACTTGCAAACAAACATAAGAAAAGGTTCTAGCTGATTACCTTGACAGATTCCTTCCTTAAGCAAGAATTCCCATTTTATCTTCTTCTTCCTCCTTTATTCTCTTAGCCGCCAAACTCCCAACACAAGACCCAAATACTGATTTCTCAAGTCATGCCCTAGGGATTTGTAGCTATTTATAATTCTCATAAATTGCCAAAAGGTCCCTCAAGTCTAACTTTAATTCTTCGAATTTTGACCACCTAACTTTCATATCTTGCGAGAAAACCTGATTGTTACAGTGGTCCTTGTACCGAGTTTCTCGTCCCAAAACCAAAACTGAACCGACACATACGGTTCTGTTTTCGGTCCTACTTTTTAGTCACAGAAAAATTGGTACCAACCGGTTCAACACCGACCCAGTCCCGAGCTCATCCCTAGTTAAAATAATGTATTTGATGCCCAAACCTCCATTTCTCCTACCCATTGTCCCTCTTTCTTGGCCCTTTCTTTAAGGGGTTGTTGTGTAAGACGTGAATAACGCCTGCTAGAACGTCCATGGATTTTCCTGAAAAAAACTATTCTAAAAAATTATTACAGGACTTGATCATTCAAAATCAAAAGATTCGTTGGATTTTTCCCGATAATAGAAAATAAGTTGTCTAAATTCATAAAGAGCTTGAAACATGTCATTGAGTTAAAGAAAAAAAAGGACAAGGAATTGGTTTAGGTGAGACAAAAAAGTTATTTTGTTAAAAAAAAATAGGTGGAACAAAAATTACAAGGATGTGACAAGGATTGCAAAATTATTAATCTAACTTCATTTAACAATAACCCTGATTTGTTATTTGTTTTGATGGTCATCCTTGATAGGGCGGGTATCATCCCCCTAAATCTAACCACAAGTGTATGGTGTCGAAATCAAGTAATACGTACGGAAGTACGAGTATCGAATCCACGGGAACTAGGAACTCAGTATCACAATTACTATAATTGCTATTAACTGAACTGTCGAAAATGAGAGATGGTTGGTATTAAACTAATTAATTGCAATAAGAAAATCACAAACGGAACAGTAGACAACTTGAGGAAAATTCGATAGAGAAAACAGTTGAGGGTTGGAAATCCTTAGGTTTTCACATACGAATATCTGACTTAAAACAATTACCAGTTAATCCTCTTAATGAATACCCAATCTCTAAAATCACCGTTGTTCTCTTTCGAGCAACATCAGATTTTATTTTGAAAAAGACAAGTTTTATCTTTCGATCTCAACCTATGGATTTCAAAACACATTAAGTGCACGATTCATATTTGAACGGATAGATTTAATCTCTCGATCTCAACCTAAATGGTTCAATTAGGACTAAGGCGTATTCGGTATATCTCTATCATCAAATTCTCGCCTTAGGCATGCAATTCCTAGTTCTAGCTAACAGTTAATTCTCTCGAACTCAACTGGAAACAACAAAACAATTGAAAGCTAGCTAAACTCTCAAAAGCATTAAGAATCAAATTACATGCATTCATTAAAAAGGAAAACCGATAAAAGTCATTCGTCATCCGTTCATATGTTCAAACCTAATTCAATCCAACCCCAACATCTAAAGATTAGTTCATGATGTTGGGGGACAAAAACATATGAGAAGAAAAGGAAACAATGAACGAAAACATGGTAAAAGTGATCGTGGTGAATGTGGTAGATGTACTCCCTTCTCCCGGCTCTAATCCGCGTCACGTCGTGAATTCCTCCTCGATCTGTCCTCTATCGTGGCTCCAAAAGGCGTGAAAAGTCTCAAGAAATCGCCCCCAAGTCGTCCCTGGCCGTCGTGTGTGAGTTGCGTCCCGAATAATGACCTAAAGTTGGAATAACAAAGCTGAAAATCGTCGAACAGGGGGTTATGCGACTTGTTGCGCGACTTGCAAGTCGCGTGGCAAGTCGCCCGGTTTTCTTTTGTTGTTTGGGTCAGCTTTTGGGTCATGGTTCGGGCGTGGGTCTTGGGCTTGGATCTCGGGCTTCCGTTGGGCTTCGTTTTGGCTCTTTTTGGGCTCTTTTCAGCTTCTTTTCTCGATGATTACTGCCTTTTAAATTAACCTGCACATTTCACTAAATAAAGCGTAAAATCTCGCCTTTTTGCTAGAACACAAGTCAATCTCATTGGATTGAGGATCGAAAATAACGCCCAAAAGTGGCGTTATCAATCCTCGATGCCACCATTACTACCATCAACCAACTCCACCACCATCGTTTGTTACCACTACCTTCGTCCACCATTGCCTCTACCTTCACTACTTCTAGTTCTATCATCACCGCCTCTGTCTTTGCCACAATAAAATCTCCACTCCCGCTATCATCTATCACCACCGCCTCTACCTCAACCACCACCACCACCACCACCACCACATCCTTTGAGTGTCATTGCAACCACCATTGTCATTGCAACAACTTCTATTGTGTCTATTATATAAAAATCGTGAAATTGCTTCGTAAATTAAATTAGTTAAATATTTATTTAATTGGTATCATTTGTAACTATTATATGATGGTTTGGGTTTCGGTGAGACCTTGTGTTAACGTGAGAAGCGTGAGAAATGGTAATGAACCGTTAGATGCACCAGATCAATCTCTGTATCAACCGCAATTCATGAGTGGGTTTGATATTAAAGTGATCAAGAGTTCAGATCCACTTCTCACGTTTCTAACATTAACTCAACTTCTCATGCAATCATTCACCATTGTATGATCTATTAAACCATCAAACAACCTTTAAGAGCAACTTGTTCAATCATGTGATGTTCAGTCCTACGAGATAAACAACTTATCATGTCCAATCATGCCCTAAATTTTGTCTTGTTCGGTCATTTAATATACACGTACTAGACGTACCTTAAAGGTCACTCGGTTTTCAAAATTCAAATTAACGTCTACACAAATTCAAACCACTTTCGCCAAAAAGAGAAATCATGGTTATACCTTTTGATATCAAATAATATAAAATTTAAAGGTATTTTTTAAAATTTAAAAAACTTTCATGTGTACTATAGTTAACTCTGATCGACTATCCTCACCCTCTTGTGTCAGCTCTCCTCTCTCATTCCCCTCTCCCGACTTTGATGGAAACAACACATCTTTTTAATCATCGATGCCAAACATCTTTTAACCATCAAACACTTGTAAAATTGTAATCATAAATCTTGTAATTGATTTACGGAATTTTGACCGAATCTGATTAAACTACTTGATCTCAAAGTCACATACCCTTTTCTATTTTTTTCTTTTTACCCCATTGACATATTTAATATTTTATTTGCAAACATTTATGGTCGTTATATACATCATCAAATTAAAAAAATACTTATTCGAATAAACCAAAACCACCAATATGCACTCATTAGCGATAGAAAGAAAAATAAACATGGAGAGTGGAAGGCAATATCATGGCATTGTTTAGTGGAATTAATTAGTAACCTTCAATAATTAGCTTAAAACACATAAACTATTTTTGTTAATTTTGGTATGGTAATCTTGGGGAGAATGTTGTTTGTCATCATATTTTTTTTTAAATTTATTTCACATTCAAATAAATATGGAATCAAATAGTTTAAAGAATATATAGCAAACGCGTGTAAAGTCACTCACTAAGTTGACTACTTCACGAGTCTTGCTCAAAACATGACGATAAGTTAATAAGTTATTTGTGCTTAAACAAACATATGTACCTTGACAAATACACACTCTTTATTTAGTAAGAGCTTAAAACACTTGTCATTAAATATCAAATTTAGTAGAAATGATTTATTGAGAAAGATTGCAAATTATTTGAACTTCTAATTGGATGGGTGAGTTATGTTTGAATGCTCTTGGAAAATGTTCAATACGACATAATCCGTGAGGGAAGATTTAAGATTATGGTAAAGGTCGTCAAAAGCCGGACGAAATACTATTTTTTATTGTATAAAAAGAATTATGATAGAGCACCTTATAGAAGTCCGTAAAAGGCTCAATACGAGCGTCCATATTTGATAACCTGCCAACATGGTAGTTGTATGGTTGTACCTAGATGAAACGAACTAAAAGGTGCCAAAGTGAGGAATTAATGCTTTCATTAATCGAGGGTTCAAGTCTGTCGGGGATCCACAATTTTTTTTCTAGTGGGGCACATTTTAAAGTATATTAAATGCTTGTAAAATTGGTCAATATATTTCTAGCCTAAATCCATCGTTTCATAGATTTTTAAGTTTTTTTCTGGTTGATTTCAAAGAAGTTTAAGTTTTTTTTTGTCGATTTCGAATAACTTTTTCGTTTTTTTTTTGATTTTGAGTGTTAAAAAATATGTGGTTTTAACTAAGAAAATTCACATTTTTTCTTTTTTAATGGGGGCCCATTCCCCACTACATATACACTAGATACACCCTTGGTTCAAGTCCAAGGCTAACAAGCACGAATAATGTTAAGAGATTTTATGGTTTGTTGGGTCAAGGACAAAGCAAAAGAAGAATAAAAAAGTTTTAGCTAGAAAACCTGTCAGGATCGAATCTTAACAAGACTAATAATACCTAGAATTCAGAATTAAAGAATCTGCGAAATAGAACTTTAATTCTCACAATCAATGAACAATATATCAGAAAACACACAGCTGTTTGTATTCACTTATTCGACTCACAAGCTTACAACCAAACCTCAATCTTGATGAACAGGCTCAATCAAGACGACTTCTACTTCTCTAGAAATAGGGTTCTAAACCTTGAGGTTAATTCTCTCTAAACACAATCGAATTCTGTATCTCACGTATACGTAATGTGTATTTTTCTATCTCGAATAGCTATCTATAAACATCTATTTATACACAATAAGTACAAGATAACTATCAAAAATAAATTAATCTTCTGAATCTTCTTTAAGCATATCTTCATTCATTCCACTTTTATCTCCAAAATCTTCGCATTCCAAACTTGTCACATCAGCAGTATTAATTTCATTCAGCATGAGTAGTACTAATATTCTCCAGCAGCACTAATTCATTTCAGCAGTATTAACTCATTCCAGCAGCATTAACTTGTTCCAGCAGTACTAACTTGACTAGCAGTACTAACTTGACTAGCAGTACTAACTTGACTAGCAGTACTAACCTTGTTCCAGCAGCATTAATGTATCAGCAGTACTAACCTTGTTCCAGCAGCATTAATGTATCAACAGTACTAACAATGATCTAGCAGTATTAACGTTGTCTTGCAGTAGTAACCATTGCATAAGCAGTACTAACTTTGATCTGGCAGTATTAAGGTTGTTCTGGCAGTAGTAATGTAGTTCTGGCAGTACTAATCATACTTAGCAAATCTTCAGTTCCCAACAAAACTGATGAGTGACATTATGATTTTTCAAGTTACTCTTTGTATTAATGTTGTGTTACACCTTAAGGGTGCGTTTGGTTTTGCAGAATGTTTTTTGATGGAATGAAATCTGTCAAATGAATTTGACTTTGAAGGAATTGAAATAGAATGTTATCAAGTTTGACCACCTGTTTGGTTGACATACATTGGAATGAAATCTGCTAAAGGAATTGAATTTTGTCTGTTTGGTTCACATAATGTAGCTTTGGAATTGGAATTAAATATTAGTTAATGACTAAAATATCCTTTTTAAAAATTTGAACCATTGATGGTCGGCGGTGGTGGCCGACGGTGATTCAGAACGGTGGTGGCCAACGGTGGTCCAGGTCGATGGGGGTCGGCGACGGTTCAGGTCGGTGGTGGTCGTCGGTGGTTCAGAATGGTGGTGGTCGATGGTGGTTCAGAACAGTGGTGGTCGGCAATGGTTCAGGTCGATGGTGGTCGGCGGTGGCTGAGATCAGTGGCGGTCGACAGTGGCTCACAACGGTGGTGGTCCGCGATGGTTCATAACGGTGGTGGTCGTCGGTGGTTCAGAATGGTGGTGGTCGGAGTAGGAAAGATGACGATAGTTTTGTCTTTTGGGGAAAATTAAGTGGAATGGAATTGAATTCCTTCTCATTTGTGATGGAATGACCAAATCCATGAATGGTGAAATTCAATTCCATTACATTGGTAACCAAACGCCTGGACGAAATTTGGTCAATTGAATTGATCATTCCAATTCCTTCCAATTCCGTCGGAATCATGCGAACCAAACGCACCCTAATTTTCACTAGGGACTTAAAGACACATGACAACCTAAAACATACACACTATATGTTACATTGCAGAGGAAAACTTTCAACGTCTAACCATCATACGTACATTCATACATATCCATCTTAAGGATATACAATATCGAATAACGTAGATAATAGAGTGAATTGTGGATTTGGTCCCCGTGCTTTGATACTTTCTTTGATTAGGGTTCCTATGGTATGTTTATTGTGGATTTGGTCATCGTGGTATTCAATTTGTTTTGGTCATGGTCCATCTGACTAACGCCTCTGTTAACTCCTTTAAATGAAGGGCTATTTTAGCATTTTTGCATATTCTTGTCTTTTTCTTATAAAAACAATATTTTTATCCACATATACATATACAGGGTCAGGTTCAAGGAAAAACCCTAAATAACTGGAAAACCGGAAAACCACGAAAATACGGACAAAAAAGTATATCAATATGGATGTCAAATTAACGAGAAAAATATGATCGTTTATTTGGTGTAATTTATTTCATTCGGATTTTGTTTATTTTTCGTCTTTATTCGAATAAAAAATAGAGGGGTGAGGTTTTTTAATTTAACTAATATTGTTGTAACCGCCCATCTAATCACATCCATTAGATTATCTAATCTAACAGTTGATAAAATGTTTTTTAGTTTTCCATTTATTTGAGGTTTTCCCCTGAACCTCCCCCCTCTCTCTATATATATATATGTAACGTCCCAAAAATTACAAGCAAATTTAAATTTTTAAATAAACATTTCATTTATAACAACTCATTAAATGATCCCAACGTTTCGTTTGCAAACTCATAATTAATATCTTCATAATAAAGACCAGCGGAATTAAACGTTTAATTATTAAAAACCATAAAGCAACCAGCTCTCCTCGCGCGCCAGTGTGTACTCGTCACGCCTTGGAGCCGCCCGCACCTGAAACCACAGTTTATTGGGAAAGGGTAAGCACGAAGCTTAGTGAATTCAAACACCATAAATAACACAGTTATTTCCACACCACCATAAACAGATAATTGCACATAAACAGCATACAAGTCTACGAACAAATCATAGATGTGCATACTCACACCAACCCACCTAATAGGCAAACGTCGGTCCCACCGACCACACGACAACCGTGCAAACGCAACCCGGCACCCCCGGGTTCATACGCCGCCCGCGTATACAACCTTCGCAACCCGGCACCCCCAGGTTCATACGCCACCCGCGTATACAACCTTTGGCCCCACCAAGTCACTACGCCACCCGCGTATAAAATCTCCGGCCCCGCCGGATCCTCGGTCCCACCGAGTTAACGTAACAACATAGTATCAACTAGACACCCCACTATCTGGTTCCACAGCACAATCGCATAAAGCTACCACACACGTACTATAGCAATGATAAAACAACCGTTATGAGATCCGACTAGACACCCCACGATTTAACCCCACACCACGAGCAATTAGAACTACCACACATACACACAACGTAATGTAAAAATAACCGACATTAGTTATAGTGAGAGAACTCACCTCGAATGCGCGCCTAGCTTAACAACACAATTCAAGATTCACAATTACGGTCACTTCCCAGCACCTAAACGCATGTTAAAACGTGTCAATACGAGACCCGGATCCTACGACACGACACACGCTTAAACCGTCACTAAAACTATTTTCCGTTCTCACTAAACAGGTCTGTTCGGGACCTGTTTCGACCCCTTTAAACCCAGAAAATTCCCAATATTATTTCATGATTAGAAAGTACTCTGAGATAGGGTTTCAAGGACATATTATACGCCTCCTAACGATTTTTCTACAATTAAATATGAATTAAATACGAACGATTATCAAAACTGCCAGTTTTCGGTCCAGCCTGAACAAACAGCCCCATACAGCCTAGCTACGGGCTTAATCAGACTTTCGGCAAAACACGAAAAACCTTCCCAATTAGATTTGGGAACTTTGGGCACCAATTTCACCTCAAAACGAGTTACGAGCAGAAGGTTATGGTCTACACAAAACAGTGGCAGATTCCAGAATTTTACACATAAAATGACGAATCACCGAACTTGCGACCACTTTTTCGCCTAGCTAGAGACCGAACCAGTTTTCCGCTAAAACACGGAAAACGTGCCTGACCCTGAACTTGAACCGTGGGCGCTAGTTTCGGCTCAAACGGAGTTACGACAGAAAAGTTATGATCACGCGAAAACTGGACAGTGCACTTAGAATTTTCATAAAATCACGATTTATAAAAACGGTTCAAGGCTTAAACGATTCGGGTTTTACGCTACGAGTGTCACCCACTGCCACCGCCCTCCACCCACAGCCACCTCAGCGGCGGCGTGCGGCGGTGGTGGTCTCGCCGGAAAACGAAAAGGAAAAGAAAAGAACGAGACGAACGAGAGAGCTACTTACCCCACGACGACGTCTCACCATTACAACCAATCTCCTCCCTCTCGACCTCCGACGACAGCGGGTGTGGCGACCTCCGGCGACAGCAACAGCGGCGGCGAGGGGTGGCTGCCGCTGGTTCCTTCTTCTCCTCTCTCTCTTTCTCGCGATCTCTCTCTCTCTCTCTCTCTCTCTTCGTTTCTCTCTCTCTCGGCCGCACAACACAAGGAAAACGAGAAGAGTCGATAGGGTTTAGGGGATAGTTTGGTTTGCTTGATTTACAAGGAAAAAGGAAAACGGGAATGGATTTGAAGTCATGGGCCGAGACCCATGCAACAAGTTCTAAGAATTGCACCATTAGTCCCTCAACTACACCTCATCTCACAATCTATAACAAAAGACACGAAGGCTAACATTTTTGGTCCTTTTTGACACCAAACCACTAGCCAAAAACAAATAAAGGTAAACATTTAAATAATTAAAAATTAATTAATAAACATACCGGGACACGGGCTTTACAATATATGTAACATCAAAATAAATAAAATAATATATTATTTTATGATTTGATTTGTTTAAATTAAAAAATTATACATATTGAATATGATTTAATTTTATTGTTTTAGTATTTTTGTCTATTTGGGTATGAAAACGTGGCTGAAGTTTATAGAATTATTTGTTCAATTTTAAGTTACAAAGATGATATTATATTATTATGCATGAATATTTTATTTGGCTAAAATTTAAATGGTTGATTTTGGGTTTTTGACCGAAAAACAATAAAAAAATTGAAACCCTTAATTTACGATGATAAAATTGGAGTTCATTTTTTGGTGGTTTTCAATGATTTTGATGTTAAAATATCGATAATAAGTTTGTTTGTTGCAATGACAATAAAAGAAGAATAAAATTAAATCGTCTTTAACATAATTAATTTTATAATTTAAATAAATAATTTCATAAAACAATATCTTATTTTAAATAAGATATAGATTAATAATTTGATTTGTTTAAATTAAAATTTTAATTACATTAAAACAATAAAACTATATATTTAATTTCCACCATTACAATAAAATGATAAAATTAAATCATATTTTATGTAATTAATTTTTAAAAAATTTAAACAATCAAATAATACAATAATATCCAAATTTAATTATTTTAATATCGCTATATATATATATATGTGTGTGTGTGTATTTGTGTGTATAATTATATATGTATATATATATATATATTTGTATGTATAAAAATATTGTTTTTACTTTTATATAGTAAATAGACAAAAACTAGGCAAAATGGCTAAAATGGTCCTTGATTTAACGAAGTTAACGGAGGCGTTAGTGAGAGGGACTATGTCCAAGACAAATTGAATACCATAAGGACCAAATCCACAATAAACATACCACCATAAGGACCATAGTCGAAGAAAGTATCAAAGCACGGGGACCAAATCCACAATTCACTCTAGATAATAATAACTAGATCCAAACGGCTAGTCATACATCATCACAATCATATGTTTGCTCTTACTAGTCTCACTCTTGCCACATTCCTAGATACACACAAACAAACGTCTGTTTTATGCTTAGTGAGTTTATGGTTAACAATAAACACCTTTTGAAACATTCCATCTTCGTTGCTTTCTAATTTAACATGTCTCAAGGAAAAAAATGTTGATTTTTCCCCTAAAACTTTTCTCCAAACATGAAAGTAAAAGAAAAAAAAGAAATGAAAAAAAATAGCTTATAAAAATTGAAAATATTCATAAAATTACACATATATTAGTTACTAACCACTATAAAATAAATAAGAGTATATTTATAACAGAACACTGAGTTTTTTTTTTTCCACCCTTAAAAACACAAATAAATTTTTTTCGTTTCTTTTCATTGTTTCCAACATCAACGGAAGAAACAAAACCACAATTTTGGGCGATAAATTTGAAATAAATGAAGTTTGGGGACAATTTTGGTTTAAATGGACAAAGTTTAGGGCCCAATGCTCTGATAGAAATCGGACAAATCATTCAGCCTGCGACTTTGCATCCGCCCCTGTCCCTTGCCCTGCCCCCACTGCCGCTTTTCGCTGAAGTCCGAACGCCTGATGCCGTGAACGGCCTTTCTGATAAATCGCCGTTACTCATACTTATTCAGATAATGCAAAATTGGTAAGTGCTTCTGCACTTCTTGCAAGTTGATAATCGGTTGCTATTGCTTTGCTAATCTGTCCTATGTGCATATTCGACTTGTAGTAACTAGTAAGTAATCGCTCTTTAATTCTCTTTTGGAAGTTGAAAAATCCCCCTTTTCTTGTATTATCTCTGGTTTAGGGTTTAGTGCATTAGTTAGGGCTCATTGGCAAGCCCACTTGTCCAAATTAGGGCATCTCCAATGTAATTCTCTATTTTACTTTCTATTACAGAGTAAAAAATAGAGAATGTGTTTGTTCTCCAATGTATTGCTCTATTTTTCTAAGTATATTATCTTTTCTACTCTAGAAAAATAGAGAGTATGAATAGTGTTCAATTACTTTTTATTTAGATAGTTACTATTCATTTATCTACGGATTAAAATAGAGGGTTCATTGGTTTAGGGTTCATTGGCGATGTTTTAAATAGTAAAATAGAGATAGATAGTAAAATAGAGCGTTCATTTCGTTGGAGATGGTCTTACAAAAAAGTATTGCAAGTATTATACCATGTAAACATCCTGAAATTAAAGCAGTAAAAGTTAAAAAAAGTAGTTGTTAGCAAGGGTTGGGGTTGAATGTCATCAGCCAAAAGTATAAGTGCCTGTTTTGTAAGTTCTAAATTTTATAATAGTTGCAGGCAACGTGAAGAAGCGGAGAGGGTGATTGTGTTTTTTTTATATATGGCTTGCTTTGAGGCCATGGTCTTACATTAAGGTTGGAAATGTCAAATGTGTAAAATATATGTCAGTCCAAACCTTGTATGGGACGTACGCTTCAACAGTATGAGGTGCTTTTCCTTATTTAATTATGTTGTGGATGATGACAATTATTTTTCACTCTTCTTTTTTGTTCAATTGTGCACTTGGTGACCCCAAGTGAAAGAGTGTCATTTAGATGATTTGTTTACCCTTAAAAACATGAGGTTATAGAAACAATTTATTTTGTCCGATTTCTTCACACAAGTGCCAAACGTGTAGTTCACTCTCCAACACTTTTAAGTTTTAAGTATGAGAATATAACAAAAAATACTTAATTAATGTGTCGTAGTGTTAGTTTGCTTTAGTGTTGTTTCATTTTGTTAGATTAGTATTTTCTGAAGCTAACCTTTCTTGTATGAAGTATAAGTTTATTAATCACGTTAAACTCAAAAGATGACGCAAGTCTTTATATTGCAGAAGTAACAACCAAATCAAGTCAATGATGGACGGATGCAGGGCACTTTGTTCCGATCAGTAAATTCTACTACTCCTTGTTACTTTCGATTTTGGACTTTTGGGTTATGTTTTAGGCTTTTTGCATTTTGTGTTAAATTTTCATTTAGGTCAGGAGGATGTTTTGTTAACGGTAGGCGTCGGTAGCTTGACAACTACAGTTGTTTTCAAATGTCCCCACATATAACAAAGTCTATTTACATATGAAAAATGGTTGATTTGATCTGCAAAACCAATCAAAATATCTCATTTTTACATGAAGATTGGAAAAGTATGGTTTGATTGTTGAAAAGTCAATAATATATTTGTCTTCAAGTTTTGAGAGTAATTCATACTCCTTATCTTTTATATCTTGAAGGGGAAGGAGAAATGGCTTGGGCAATTACATCATGCTTGTGATATTAAGTGCATAGATGTTGATTGTTGACTTAAGTACCTGTAGTTATGGATTCATGATACTAATTGCACAAATATATATTTGATCTTCATAAATAAGAAAATAGAATATATATTTAACTTCAGTCATTCTTTTTAACAGTAAGAATAATTGTTTAGATAGTCAAATGATTATGGCTATATATTGATCAACCTTTTAAACTATTATTAGCATTTCACATGGATTTATTAGTCATTTGCATTTCAAATGGATCTAGAAAAAAATTACATACAGGTGAGGGTTTTGATCTAATACGTATATAGTTGATTTGTATTTAATAAATAATTTTATTTACACAACAATTATCGAAAACTGATATTTTACATGGAAACTTGGAAGTTTGTTGAAAAGTCAAGAAAATAATGCAATCAATTTATCTGTAGATGGAGTGGCTGGTTATGGGGTATACTTGGATTGAATTGGCTGTTCACTTAATGAGCTACAAGTATTTTGCAATATTCCTAAAACAAGTGGAAATTTGGATGTTTATTGGAAAAAGTCAAGAATCATTTCGTTTCACACGTTTTGAATGTAGACTTATGCATGAATCAATTAAGTAGACTTATGCATGAATCAATTAAGTAGACTTATGCGTGAATAAGCCAATTGTGGCCATCAATCGATTATGTAGACTACTTATGCTCGAAAATTGAGCATTGACTTTATGACTTCTATTAAGAATATAAATTAATGATCATAGTTGTAGTATTGAAAAGTACAGATTGCACACGTTTAGGAGAATATTATCTCTACAGGGACAAGAAGAAAGCAGTGGAGTTGACTTGGGTTGAAATGATGACCATTGACTTAATGAGTCATGCAGAACTGCAAAACCTTGATCTAGAAAACCTTGATTATTATTAGTCATTAGCATTTCACATAGATCTAGAAAAAATACATACCGGTGAGGCTTTTGATCTAATACGTATATAGTATTGATTTGTATGTAATAAATCATAATATACTTACATAATAATTATCAAACACTGTTATTTAACATTGAAATCTGGAAGTTGGTTGGAAAGTCAAGAAAATAATGCAGTCAGTTTATTTGTAGATGGAGTGGATGGCAATGGAGTATACATGGATCGAAGTTGACCATTGACAAAATGCCAAGCGATTTTTCTACGAAAGCAACATGCACGCGTTCAAAATACAGTTGGCATTTTGGAATGGAGAAAATACGTTTTTTTTATTAGCAAGTTGATTATAACGTGGTCCCAAACAAGTTTCACTTGTCATTATGTTAACAATATATTATTTCTTCTATCTAAGAGCCAACCCAAAGGAGAAGTTAAACATTATTTGTGAGTGTAGCAACTAAAATGGAGTGTTGGTGTGTGAGTAAGCACCATAAATCATGGTTGTTGATGATATTGATGATGATGATACATAGTCTCATGGTTTGGCAAACACAAGGTGTTTGTATAGAAGAGGAGAAAAAGGCACTACTCGAAATCAAAGCTTCCCTTATTGATGATTCATATGATGTGGACCCTTCTCTTCTCACTTGGGTTGATTATGGTGGCGAGTGTTGTGATTGGAAGAGGGTCACGTGCAACACAACCACCGGGCGAATAACGTACTTGTCTTTGAGCAATATGACGGGGATGATAGATGACTGGTGGATAGTTCAATCTTGCGAGAGGATGTTTCCGTTAAATGTTTCTCTCTTTCTTCATTTTAAAGAGTTAACGAGTCTCAATTTGTCATGGAATTGTCTTGATAACAATATTGTGAGCACACGCATTATAACTTACTATATTAGCTTGATATGTGTCGTGGACATTGATACTCCCCCCGTCCCAAAATAAATGTCCACAATGAAAAAGTCACATAGTTTTAGGAGTTTGTAATTATTACATCTTTTATTAACCAAAGTACAATATAATTAAGGGTATAATGGGAAAGTGGAAATTTACTGTTGAATTGAAAGTGGAGGACAAACAAAGGTAGTAATGTAGGCATTTATTTTGGTACGGAGGAAGTATCATTTAATTGACCATGATTTGGCAGTAAATTGACTCCATTCATATTCATGAACATCCAAGTGATGCAATAAGTTTTTTTGACTTGATGCTTAATTAATTAAGATCATGCATATAGGAAACAAATTTATTTGGAAAATTACCTTCCTTGCTATCAAGAAATAACATTATATATAACTTTTTCTACAGGACTTGATAGATTGTCGGGTTTGAAGAAGCTGGAGATATTGGACCTCAGCGGTAATAGTATCGAAAATGGAGCATTATCTTCATTAGGTGCTCTGACATCACTCAGAGTTTTGAATCTCGGTTACAATCACTTGGAAGGATACTTCCCTGCTCTTGGCATGTTTTTTATCCTTCAACCTACCTTGTTAATTTTTGTAATAACTAACATGTTGTAAATATGCTTATATATGACATATATTAGTAACAATTTGCAGCTTTGGAAAACTTGGAGATATTGGAGCTCTATGGAAACACTTATATGAAAGGTAATGAATATCATTGGTCCTCTTTGGATTTGTATATATGCAATCTCTTTTTTTGGCATTGAAAGCTTCTATGCATGCATGACAACAGGTTTTGAAAGGGTTTCCCTTTTGAAGAAGTTGAAAATTTTGAATCCTGCTGATAATAATTTCAATGAAAGCCAGTTTATAAAATCTTTAAGTGCTCTTCCATTGCTTAAAGCCCTAGATCTCAGTAACAATGGGCTAACTGGATCATTTCCAGCTGCAGGTATGTTATTAAACCTCTCTTATTATATGTTTTTCCTTTTCAAAATGAAGTTAATAATTAATAGACTTCATTAATTAATTATCTTTAGTTTTACTTGCATGATACTTGAGAACCTATATTTTTATTATATATGTAGGACATTTGCAGGATTCTATTATGTCTATGTGTTGATTTCATTAAGATAATGCTTAATTGCATGAGGATATGTTTTAAAGGCATGGGATCATGTGGGAAGTGTCATTTTTGGTAAGAAGTACTTTTAAACCGTTGGTCTCTTTTAATCAAATACCCTCCCATAAATTGCGGCTTAAAAAGGAACTCATCCGGTGCACCTCAGTGCATCTTATCTCGGTGCATCTCATCCTATTGTTCGTCCATTTCTTATCCAATAGATGATAACCACTTCTCACCAAATTTGGCACTTCTCACCAGAACTCAACCCATTTTTTAAAAGGCTTACTTATTGATATAAATATTCTGTATGTACACAACCATGGTACCAACAAAAGTTGTTAATTGGAGCATATTTGCATGGTAAACAAGGCAAGTTATTGCACACAGTAAAATTGTGAGTCAAGTTTCAAAATGATCTTTGACTTTTATACATGGACTTCGATGAAACCAAATAATTGATTTATAGTTGAATGATTTTTCTATACATTCAGAAATATGTTGTAAAATAATTACGTTTAATTTGATCGTAAAATTGAGGTTTAGATGGTCATTAATATGTTTAGTTGTATTATGACATAATCTTTATGGCACATAATTATATCAAAGAAATCATAATTACAAAATTGTGTTCGATATAACCAATATATCATAGTGATAATGATGGAGAACCGTTTTTTTTGGGATCAAGATAGTTTAAAAATGTATATTTCAAAATAGCATGTGATTAATTTATCTTTTATTTCATGTGACAGACTTAGCCCATATGACTAACCTGGAGGAATTGGATTTAAGTTATAACAAGTTCAATGACATACCAAGTATCCAAGGTAAAAGGAGATCTAGAGGCGTTTATCAAACGTTTACTAGCTAAGCGCTTTCCGGTTGTTACTTATCTTATCGAGTGAGTATAGTATAGTAATCAAGACCGATAATCTTATCTGGTAAGTGAGGGAAAAAAACTCTTATCCTATCCTATGAGTGCTTACTAACAATTCATTTTGATGGCCAATAATGTTACCCGATACAGTAAGTGAGTGTGGTGACTCTTGTCTATAAGATCTTACCCGGTAAATGTTTGGTAAACGATCCCTTAGTCATGGTATATAAGTTGTGCGTACTTCAAAATATAAAACTATCAAATCATAATTATTCCTCAATTCTTTAATATATCTACAAACACTCATAAATAAAAGACTTTTGTTTACGGACTTTTTCCTGAGAAATATATCGCTAAAGGGTGATTCATCACAAAACCATCACAAAATTTGGTGGGTAGTTCAAATCAATGATGGATTACCCAGGATTCTCTAGGTGATCCCTTGGTATTTTCTCGAAAAACATCGAATTTTACCGAACCATTGGTATTTTCTGGATAATCCGTCGGTAATCGCAGACGGAAATTTCCCTGGGTGATTTTTGTGGGTAAAGTCATTTGTTTTGTACTGAAATTTTACCCGACTATATATACTTTCTCTTAAAGTTCCTTGTTCTTTTTACAGAATGTATGGGGTTATCGAGATTAAAAAAAATGAAGAGCATGGCTCTTAAATCTAACAATTTAAGCAAAAGCATCTTTTCATGCTTAAGTGCTCTCCCATCCCTCAAGACTCTTCATCTTCAATTCAATCCTGCGTTGGGATCAGGTTCATTTTCCATCCAAGGTATGTTCTAAGAGCATCTCCAACAACTTCTCTAAAATAGAGAAAATTCCATTTTTGTTCTCTATATTGCTCCAACAGCTTCTCTATATTGTTCTCTAAAATAGAGAAACTAGAGAAAGCTGTAAGTTTAGAGAATTTTTTAAAACTTGCTAGATGAAGAGAAAAATGACTTTTTTATTCATTCCCACCAATAGGATTGAGTTATCATTATTTTATATAATTTTTTTTTTTAAAAATGTATTGGGATGATAAATTTAAATAATATTTTAATAATATAACGATGTTGAGTTCTTTAAAATAGAGAATCTGTTGGAGCCAAATGTAATTCATTTTAGAGATTTTGACTTCTAAGTTACAAAAATTATAGAGAATCTGTTGGAGATGCTCTAAAAGACCAAATGTCATCTTCATATTATCTATTAATTGACATTCTAATTTTGTTATTGTATGCATGCAGAATTATCTGGCTTGAAAGAGTTGGAGACACTTGACCTGAGCTATTGTCAGCTTAAGTCATCACTGACATTAAATGGTTAGGCATTTCATGCCCTGTTAATTTTGTGATAAGATAAATTTGAGCTATAATCCTAAGTCAACACAATTTGCAAACATTTTAAGCATGAAATCCTCATTTGCCTGATGGTCTCTTTATCTAATTCAGAAATGTCTCATCTTCCTAATTTGAGAGTCCTCCTCTTGACCGGTAATAATTTCAATGGAACACTACCAATGGAAGGTAACTGCATTTTCTTCATTCCTTTACAACATTGATATTGCTTTTAAAAAGTTGGTTAACTTACCAACTCATCCGAAATTTGAAATATTAATAACTGCTAACGATCGAATTCTTTCGCAAAGTTTTGTTTAGTAACCTGTTACTCCCTCCGTCCCAAAATAAGTGTCTACATTACTATTTTTGTTTGTCCTAAAATAAGTGTCCACTTTCAAAATTAAATTTTTACTTTATCATTTTACCCTTAATTATGTGATGGAGAAATTTTATCTCTCTACAATTAAGGGTAAAATTGTACTTTGGTTCATTAAAAAGTGTAATAATTGCACAGTTCTAAAACTGTGTGCCTTTTTCATCATGGATATTTATTTTGGGACGGAGGAGTATAATCTTCTTTTGTACTGTCATCCAGCTTTGGCATCTTTCCACCATCTGGAGGTCTTAGATTTGAGTCAGAACTTTTTTGTTGGGAGCATTCCATCAACAATACAAGAATTATCTTCTCTTAGAGTTGTCTCGTTCGCTTACAACAAGTTCAACGGCTCGTTACCTGATCATGGTAAGTTATCTAAAGCATGCATGGTTAATTTAACTATTGGGATTGTTTAAAACAAGTGTATAAACTGAGAGTTTATGCATTTTAGCTAAATCTGTGTACACCTCTTATAACATTACATTTATGCAATAGTTATCTTTGTAATATGCTATTACCATGCAATTAAGTGCAAGTCATTATTATTCTAAAGGAATATCAACTATAGTTCCTTTATCTTTTGGTAGGTTTATGTGAGTTGAAGAACCTCCATAAGTTGGATCTTAGTCAAAATATGTTCGATGGAAGCATACCTCAATGTTTCAGCAATCTATCATCTCTTAAGGTGTTGGATATATCTTCAAACCGATTCACCGGTGAACTTCTGCCATCATTGATTGCCAATCTCACATCTCTCGAGTACATTGATTTTAGTGAAAACAAAATTGAAGTTTCAATTTCATTCAGCTCATTATCAAATCACACAAAACTTGAGGTGTTCATAAGCAAAAATAACAAACTGGAGGTGGATACAGAAGAGCCTTTAGGTTGGATACCAAAGTTTTTTTTTTTTTTTTGATAAGGTTCATCTAGGCTTTGCCTAGACTACATCCTTGGCAATTTGGAAACAAACAAACAAAGCGACCGTCTGAGACTAAGCCTGGCCACAGAATGCTGACGTCTGGACTCGAACCCGGGGTGGAACCAAAGTTCCTGTTGGAAGTTCTAGTGCTATCTAGTTGCAATATTAATAGGCCAAAAGGAAGTGTTTTACCTGGGTTTCTACTTCACCAACACAAGTTACAGGTACTAGACTTATCTCACAACTCCTTGGTGGGACTGTTTCCAATTGGTTGATTGAAAATAATACAGTGCTGAAATATCTCAATCTAAGGAACAACTCATTTAGTGGTAGTATTAGTATGCCCTTGTACAGGAATACTAACACAAGGCTGTTGGATATATCTGAAAATCACATGATAGGTACTATTCCAAGTGATATACAAAAGTTCCTTCCCTATATAAATTTTTTAAATTTGTCTAGGAATTATTTAGATGGTCCCATCCCATCTTCAATTGCTGATCTGAGTCAATTATGGGCACTGGATTTATCTGATAACAAGCTATCAGGAGAAGTACCAAAGGGATTGGTTACAAATATATCTGTAATATGTATATTGAAATTATCAAAGAACAGATTGCATGGAGCGATACTTTCAGGGAACTTAAACTTCACTAGCATATCGTGGCTTGGCTTAGATAACAACTTTTTCACCGGGAAAATTGGAAATGAGACTATATTTGGAAGTTCTCTGCAGAGTTTGGATATTAGTCGTAACTCTTTTACAGGTACGGTCCCCCATTGGATAAGCAACATCCCTTTGTCTGAACTCGTAATGAGCAATAATAGTTTGGAAGGCCGGTTTCCTTGTGGAATAGCTTCATTCACGTTTCTAGATATCTCACAAAATTCTTTCTCAGGGCCCATCCCATCCTGCTTAAATTTGGAATACATGAAGCATCTTCGTTTGGGTTCCAACAAATTCACTGGATCAATACCCAATGTCTTTCGTAATTTAACTAGTGTTTTGACTTTGGATATCAGCAACAACTTGTTGTCAGGAAGGATACCTGGATTTCTTGGTGAGTTATCCGATTTAAGTATTGTTATTTTGAGAAAAAATAACTTTAGTGGTTATATTCCGAAGCAGTTATGCCAATTAAAGAACATGAGTTTGATAGATTTATCGAGTAACTCTCTCTCTGGTTCAATACCTCGCTGCCTCCAAAATATTGTAAGCCATATCTACCCGACTTTCATTGAAAAAACATCCAGGTCACAGGGGTATACCTTGTACCACTATGATAAGCCTCGATATGAAGGAGCAAGTGTCGGTTCTACGTGGGAACCACTGAATATGCCAAATGTTGTTCAGTTTACATCAAAAGCTCTCATTCTACCCTACAAAGGTCGCCTCCTTGATTTGATGGTGGGGTTGGATCTATCGTGTAACAAACTAACCGGTGAAATCCCAAAAGAACTAGGGTTGTTGACCCAAATTCACTCTTTGAACTTGTCTCATAATGAGCTGATTGGATATATTCCATTAGAGTTCTCAAGTCTCTCAAACATAGAGAGCTTGGATCTTTCTTCAAATCGGTTGAGTGGCGAAGTTCCATCACAACTGTCTGAGTTGAATTCTCTGAATTCTCTGGCTGTTTTCAATGTTTCTTACAATAATCTATCTGGTAGACTCCCTGAAATGAAAGCACAATTTGGTACCTTTACCAAGGAGAGCTACGAAGGGAATCCACTTCTTTGTGGACCACCACTTGAGAAGAAATGCACTTCTACATCACAAGTGACCGATCAATCAACTGAAGAAGGCCTTGATAAATGGTATGATATCGATATGGCATCCTTTTATGGAAGTTCTGGTGCGACATGGGTTGTGTTCTTGTTGGGATTTGTTGGGGTTCTTTACACCAATCCTTATTGACGTAGAAGGTGGTTGGACTTTGTTGAAGAATGTATGTACACATGTTATTACTTTCTTTATGATTCACTAAGGAAGCTCAACATGCTTTTTCGTAAGTAGAACCTCTATAAGAACGCGTGATATATAGATGAAATGCAAACGGGCTTTGTGCTTCACATATATTTGTATTATTTTGGTTTGAAATATGTAAGATAATGTATATGAAGTTTCAGGTTATAACTTATAACTATTTCTAGATCTATTTATACATAAAAGTTTGTATTATCAATTATGGTAGCAAAAATGTACATGTAATTAATTGTTGGATACAATTACTATACTCATAACAAACAAACATTGTTGAAAATGAAAATATGAACCAGCCTACACAATATGAATCTTGGAATATCAGATTATTTTACTTTGTAGATCTCATTTTTGAACAATTTATAAACTTACAAATTCATCGATAACGAAAATACTAGTAGAACTAATGATCCCTAGACTCTCTTAGTCATTGAACAGAAGCTCCAACAATGGCAATTGAGCCCTTAAGAGCATATGATTTTCTCCTATGGTGAAATTTAATTCATGATGCAAGTTATTTTGAGTTTTTAACATCAATCTGCAGATTTAAGGTAAGAATTCAGTTGCAAGTCAAATTAATTCATGTTTCTGAACAGTAAGCTGTTAGAAGTAGGCTTTTGTGGATTTGCGGTCGAATTAAGACAAGAAGCTAGGCCATCACACAAGAGAGCGGATCTATTAATTAGTACCTCACGACAACAATATTAGGTTTATAGGATCGATGCCTAAAATTCTTAAGCGTCCTAATATAATGCTTTATATGACTTAAGTTTATATGATCAAACAAAAAATTGTTCTAAAGGTATTACAATAGATTTATATGACGTTTTTGGGCGTTTTAACAAAACATGTAGGAAGCTTTAAAAACTAGTTGTCGTATTAGCTATTTTCTGCAACAATGTTTGGAAAAATGTCTTATAAAGACAAGTCTCGTGTAAAAAGATGGTTTATAGGACATTTATCAAAGCTATCCTATCAAATAAGTTAATACGACACTTTAGTTTAAGAAAGTTTTTAAAAACTTTGTTAAAAGGCTCAAAAACGTTCTATAAACCTATTCTATCATATTGAATAGTATACTCTATAGTTTGACATATAAACTTAAGTCCTATAAATATCCTATTAGGATGATTAGATATTTTAGACGTTAAAATATCTAAAATATAAACTCAATTTTATTGTAGTATCTGTAACGTCATTGTATTCTGGGAAGATTTCGACTTGGAACAATATATAGTATGCGTATATCATAGGAATAAATTACAAGTTTTCTTTAAATTACCAACTAACTCTATTGTGTAGCGTTGGCCAACCTTGTCAAATCATACTCGTTATTTACATTATAAATAAAATCGGTTTTATATAAAGTACGCTAAAATTGTCTAAATTGATATAATAAACTGTTTTATAGGACTTAAGTTGATAGGACCATACAATTTTGGGTCATATGTGAATGTACTACAATAAGTTCATAAGACGATTTTTGGCACTCTGACAATGCAAGTTTTTCGAGATACTTTGGAAATTAAGTGACATATTTTTTTTATAAGATGCTTTTAAAAAGTGTCATATGAACACATTTTAATAAAACACTTACTTTTATAAACATTTTTTTCCAAATAATATCATATAAAGAATGCTAATAGAACATTTTATTTCAAATTGACCTTATGACTTGTACGTTAGAACAATAGAAAGCATCCTATACAATAAACTTATTGCAAACATTTACATAGAAGGCACAATTTTTTGGTCATATATATGAAAAAGTCTATTAACATTTATTTAAACATTGTTGACGTTCTATAAAGATGATTTTGCTATAATGATACCATTTAGCAATAATTACACTTGAAAAATACAAATCTAATCATGGCTATAACAATATAAATCACATATAGCCATGCATCATCATCATCATCCACGCGATTCTTATACTTGATCATCATATTAGTATTATCAAGTCATCGCCAAATGCATATAAACACATCATACCCATATCATGGACGATAAAATATTTTGTAATAATCATTAATATCATATAAAATTGCATAATGTACTCACCTTCAATAGTTAGCATTCGTCATACCATTTTCTAAAAAAATCGCAATCAACATGATCATTTCATAACATTCATAAGCACATTAAATAAACATAGCTAAATTGATCATTATTTTCTAATGATCTTAGGTCGGCCCGCTGTCTCAACCTATTCTTAACGGGGTCCACCCTGAGGGTGTGCAATTGGTGTTACCCATGGAGTCTTCAATTGTCAAGAGTCTTCGATCATCTTATAATGTTTTTTTTATAAATAACAAAATTAGAATATAAACAAAAAACTACATTAATTAATTTGTATATGATATAATTGTTATATTTCTTGTTTTATATACTCGGGTTTCATTCTCGTCGTGTAATTATATTTTTCTAATTCTAGTTTAATTAGTTAGGGTTTTTGTAGGCCCATTTTTAAGGTTGATTTGATTCTATATTTGTTGATTCATCCATTCCTTTTGACTCTTTCTTCGTGATGAGTTCCTCCTAACGTGGATTGGAGGGTACGTGTTTGTGTTAATATTTCTTATATTCATTTCTAATCTCCAAAATTAAAACAACTTAATTTTAAAAATCTATATATATATATTAAAGGAAAACCAAGAAGAAGTGGTGTGGCACTCTCTAAAGGCTAGAAACTCTTTTATCTTTTTTCTTCTTTTTTCAATTTTTTAAAATACTAATAAGATAAAGATTTTTATGTCTTCATATGTAAATGATATTTTCATTAAAGGTAGGGGTGTTTTTTGTATTTTTACATGCACACTGAAATTTATGTTAGTTAACTATTCATTTTCTCTTCTTTATGTTACTTAACTATTCATTTTCCCTTCCTTGTGTTAATTAATTAGTCATTTTCTCTTATTTATTCTACATTGTGGTTCTTCATTTTTTCGTTGACTACTTAATGGTTTGGTTTGTTGTCAAACAACTTTTCTCTCAAACTTTCTCTCATTATCTAAGGTATGGACTTATGTTTATTGCTAAATTATATGGTGTTATGTGTACATTATATGTTTTTTGTTGTTTTTTGGTAGAAAATGTCACAAACAAAAGAAAAAACAAATGAGATATTGTTTAAATAAGCCGTGAAGATCGTTGAATATATCAAGAACATGAAGGTTTCATGAACAATATACGCTTATATTATTAAATGTAAGTCATTCAGTCAACTACAATTTCAATCTCAATCTCAATTGATTTTTGTTTGTTTTGTAATCATCATTTATTATTACCCTAATTCTCATTTCTAAATTTTTTCCTGCAAGATTTATCACAATGCTAATAGAACATTTGGATATTGTTTATTTTGATATGACGTTGTTACTAGCAAACTACGTTTTTAGTTTCGATTTTTAAGTGTTGTTTAGTGAAAAAAATGTTGCATTTCAGAATTCAAGGTTTTAAGAAAGTATAAACAGTGGTTAATCGATTGATACTCTTCAGATTTTGTCTTTACACCTTCAACTATTTTTAATCATGATTAAAAATAGATTAATTGATTTTAAGGAATTTAGTTCCTTGTTTTATACAACTTCACAATGCCAACGATGAAGTTATGCAACACTCTAATGAAATGGATACTACTTGTGATCCCAGAAACAAGTAATCAATCCAATAACATTAAAGTGTCCACCTCTATATTCAATGAATCAATCAAGCTCACACAATACAATGAAGAACAAATCAAGTGTGTGTGGCTAGTGTGTGTAGGTGACTCTTCTAACCCTAAAGAGGAAAGAAACAAACAATATATACCTAGGGTATAGAATACCCTAATTACACAAAAGGTCCTTCTACATGGTACAATTACATTTTAAGCAATAACATTCTCCCCCTTTGTACCAATGTAGAGAAAAAGATTTAGACATCTACTGGTGTCACAATATGTTTACGGAGACCAAAGATGTGTTCGAATCTGCGATTTAATTTGTACTCCCCCTGAGACTATGAACACACCTTATGCAGGCATAGATATCATAACAAGAAATAAAAGGCAGCAGAGATAATAAACAATGAAAAACAACAAGGACATGAAAATAAAATATTTTAGATTGAGAATAGAATGAGATGAAAATTTGTATGTATCAATCTAGATAGAGAAAACTAGATTGAGTTACACATATTTCCATATTTTATATGATCAATATAGAATATTAAACTTTCATGTTCAACATGCCGAGCTTGGATACTAAGAAATTAAAGCGTTTTTCATCCAAGGCTTTCGTAAAAAGATCGGCAAGTTGAAACTCAGTTGTGACAAAGTATAGCTCAGTCGTACCTTTTTCAACGTGATCTTTGATGAAATGATACCTTATGTCTATGTGTTTGGTCTTTGTATGTTGGACCGGATTAGCTGATATTGCAATTGCACTCTTGCTATCGCAGTAAATGGGGATCTTCTCATACTTGAAGTCATAGTCAGATAGTTGAGTCTTCATCCACAGAACCTGTGAACAACAACTGGCAGCGGCCACATATTCTGCCTCCGCAGTTGATGTTGAAACACAGTTCTGTTTCCTCGAGGACCAACTTACTAGTTTATCACCCAAAAACTGGACATAACCAGATGTGCTCTTCCGGTCTAGCATACTACTTCCATGATCGGCATCAGAATATGCAGTGAGTTCAAATCCTGTTCCTTTCGGGTACCACAGACCAAGGTACGGTGTCCCCTTCAAATATCGAAAGATTCTTTTAACAGCACTCCGATGTGATACCTTTGGTTGTGCCTGAAATCTTGCACAGAGACATGTTGCAAACATTACATCTGGACGACTTGCCGTCAGGTACATTAATGATCCTATCATCCCGCGGTAATCCTTAACATCTACATCCTCACCAAGTGGATCCGGACCTATTTTAGATCCAGGAGCCATAGGTGTACCAATAGAGGTACAGTTTTCCATCTTAAATTTCTTCAAGATGTCAAACACATACTTCGACTGGTATCATACCTGAGGAGAATTGCTTGACTTGTAATCCAAGAAAGAAATTAACCTCTCCCATCATACTCATCTGGAATCTGGTCTTCATTATACCCGAGAACCAAGTACACAATCCAGGGTCAGATGAACCAAATATAATATCATCAACGTAAATTTGTACTAGAAGGATCTCACCATTTTTATGCAGAGTGAAGAGAGTTGTGTCGATTTTACCTTTTCGAAAGCCAGCACCAAGTAGGTAGGTAGATAAGATTTCATACCAGGCGCGAGGGGCTTGCTTTAGACCGTAGAGAGCTTTGTCAAGAATGTAGACGTGATCTGGTTTATCTTTGTCCACAAAACCCTCTGGTTGAGAAACATATACTTCTTCTTTCAAGATACCGTTCAAGAAAGCAGTCTTCACGTCCATTTGATAGACAGTGAAGTTTCTGAAAGCGGCAAATGCAAGAAACATCCGAATTGCCTCTAAGTGAGCCACCGGTGCATACGTCTCATCATAGTCAATTCCCTCTTGTTGCCTATACCCTTTGGCTACAAGGCGTGCTTTATTTCTCACAACAATCCCATATTTATCTTTCTTATTCTTGAGGACCCACTTGGTACCAATTACTGTTTTACCTTTGGGTCTAGGAACTAATCGCCACACATTCAATGCTTCAAACGAATTCAGTTCATCTTACATGGCAATGATCCAATCCGGATCTTCCAAGGCTTGTCGAACTGTTGTAGGTTCAACTTGACTTATAAAAAGCGCGTAAAGGACTTCGTTAGCCGTTGCAGATCTAGTCTTTACAGGTTCGGAGACATCACCAATGACTTGTTCAATGGGGTGACTCTTAGTCCATCTTGAAGCATGAGGATGAACAATTATAGCACTATAGTTGGGATCCACTAAGGTAGGATCTTTATCAAAATTCAGCTCTATTGTCAAGGTAGGTTTCGGTAGTGAGGCGGGTTCATTGACAGAAATGTCAACAGGAACTGCCTCCGGTTCTGCTTCAGAAGATGACTCACGTTGAGTTGCAGAATCCTCATCATTGTCATTAGAAGTTGTTCCTGACGAAGAAGCACCATCCATGGATACATGTTGTGTTGCTCGTGGAGATTCCATATGCATGTTACTTGAAGTTGTAGCAGGAGTTGTTGCACCAGATGAAGGAGTAGTCAGTTCCGGTGAAGGCCCTGACAAAGTAGCATTAGCTGGTGGTGTGACAACATTGCTCCTGTTAGACATAGATGAAGTAGGTTTATCACTTCTGAAAAAATCATCATAAAAGTATTCAAACAATAAATCAAGATCATCAGGTTTAGAGTTAGAAGCGGATGCTTGATCCTTGTTCGAAGATCTAGTCACCATAGGACGAATCTGTCCTGATGCTAGTACACCTGATATAGCGGGTTCTGTACTGTTTTGCACAGAAACCATCGTCTCGGTTTCGTCAAATCTGACATTTACGCTTTCCTTCACAGTTCTAGACGACTTGAAATAGACTCTATATGCTTTTGACGTGAGTGAGTATACGATGAAAACGCCCTCAATACCCTTTGGACTGAATTTGTTCAAGTTGTCCTTGTCGTTCAGCACAACACATCTGCAACCAAACACACGAAAGTAGTGTATCACATGTTTTCTATTATTAATCAGTTCATATGGAGTTTTACCAAACCGGCGATGGATAATTGAACGGTTTTGTGTATAGCATGCCGTAGCAACAACTTCAGCCCACAAGAACAGAGGTAGATCAGCATAGGACAACATTGTTCTGGCAGCTTCAACAAGTGTGCGATTTCGTCTCTCAACGACTCCGTTCTGCTGAGGAGTTCTAGCTGCAGAAAACTGATGAGAAATTCCTAATGATTTAAAGAAATCATCAAGAGTCTTGTTCTTGAATTCTGTCCCGTTATCTGACCTAACAGTCTGAACTGATTGTTGAAGGTTCACTTGAAGTTGCTTGATTAATGAGATTATCAAGTCAGGTGTTTCGTATTTTGATCGAAGAAACTTGACCCAAGTATATCTCGAATAGTCATCGACAATTACTAACACGTATCGTTTGGCACTGACGCTCTGAGTCTTCATCGGACCACAGAGATCCATATGAAGGATTTCTAACGGTTTTTGTATGCTGGGTTCGGGTTTCGGTGGATGTGGGGCTCGCTTTATCTTCCCCTTCTCACAAGCAGTACAGAAGTTGTCTTTCTCAAACTGCAGAACTGGTAGACCTATAACTAAATCACCCAACGTTAGCTTTTGAATGTAACGAAATTTGAGATGAGATAGTCGTCTATGCCATAACCAACTCTTTTCCATAGATGCCATAGTCAACAGACACACGTCATTCTTCGGCTTAACTTTTGATAGATCAATAGTGTAAAGATTTGACTTTCGCGAACCAACTAGAAGTTCATTTCCTCCACCGGTTAGAATTGCGCACCGAGTCTTCTTGAAATGGACTTCTAGGTCTTTATCACAAAAATGACCTATACTAAATAAGTTATGCCCTAAGCCTTCAACATAATTCACTTTAGTTATTCTGACGTTGTCGGTCACAATATCTCCATAACCTCTGATTGGAGCATAATGATCATTTCCAAACTTAACTTTCCCTCCATCGTGTTCCACAAAGTTTTTCAACAGCTCCTTTCTACCTGTCATGTGTTTAGAGCAACCACTATCCAAATACCACACATGACAGAGCTGCAAAATGGAGTTTAAACAGTTTTAGGTACCCATTGCCAATTGGGTCCTTTCGGGTTAGGAGAATTAACCTTTTTCTTTGAATTATAGTGATCATAATATCTATTTGAATAAAAACGATTTGAACCATAGAAATTATAACCAAACCATGAAGAATAACCAGACTTGCAGATAAAATCATCTACACCACATGAAGAGCAACAAATTTGATCATGTGCTAAATTAATCAGTTGTTGCATAGAAGAAATCTTGTACGGAATTACAAGTTTTTGTTTGTTTGAAGCAACACGATCACTAACATTAGAAACAAAAGTGTTTTTCTTGGAATTAAAAGCGACAGTAGATGATTTTCTCTGGGCCACATCATGTGTGAACTCCTTTATTCTCCACTCTACCCGCAAGTTGTTTCTTAAATTACGATCTGAAATGGAATCAAAGTAAGAATCGTAAGCGTAGGAATTTTGAACTTTAGAAGATTTAGATTTACGCTTATTTTTCTTTTTCTTTTTCTTTTTCTCAACGGTCTTAGAAGATTCCCCTTCGAAGAATTTCTCCTTGGGTTCCTCTTCCTTGACCAAAAAATCAGAATGATCCGGAAGTTTAGCACTAAAGTCAAAATTAACATCCTTTTGTTGAACTTGCTTATCCTTCCTTTCACAAGGAGTGGCAATAACATGATCAACTTTAATATCATTGGAGGAGGAGTTATGAGAGAAGTCACAAGAGTTTTCTTTAACAGATTCTTCCTCTAACTCAATGGGACCAAAATCATCCAAATCAACCGCCATCATGCTTCTATTAAGAGAATCACACATGAAGGCTTTGCATGAGGAAGCATCCGAATCAGAGGAAACTTTGCTAGCAAACTCTGTCATAGCTTCAGTGGATAAATTTGTCAATTTTCCCATCAGTCTTGAGATCTCATTTTGAAAGTATTCTTTGTTGGACTCAAGATCATTTCTCTCTTTGATTAAAATGTTTTCTAAATCAGATATTTTCTTTGAAAGAAAAACATTTTCAGTTTCAAAAGACGTTCTTTCAAATTTAAATCTCTCTCTTTCTTTCTCAATATTTTCTTTTTCAAGAAATAACTTTTTCTGAAAATCTGAAACTTGAGGTGAGAGATTCAAACATCTAAGTTCAAGAGATTTCTTTTCTTCTAAGGTTTTTAAAGACGAAACAGAAACAACCTTCTCAGATTTGTCATTCATGCTATCTATCAAAACGGTTAGCATCACTTCCTTTTCAATATCAAATGCAAGTTGATCATCATTTCTGACTTCTTCAATTTTGCTTTTAATATTCAATTCAAGATCAACAAGCTTCTGTTCGAGTACCAAGGGAGGATAATATATTTTTCCTTCAGAAACTGGTTTTGATACAGTTCCCTTTGGTAACTGAACAACATAGCTATCAAAATAGTCATTAGGCAAGGTTTTCTTATCTTGCATTGCCTTCCTATTTGCTTGATCATAAATATAAGGAAGTTGCATGGTTACAGTTGTCTTTCTTTTAACTTCTTCCTCAACTCCATGTTCCTCCTCATTAAGCCATTTAATCTTGAATTTAGGATCCTTTAGAAACTTAAGCCATTGAAACTTGTATATACAAGGTGCCTTTTTCAAAGCATTCTCCAAATAGTGAGGATTGTCATATCCCACACCCCATTTAGAGTTGTAATATCTGAAATTCTTTGGCGTGTTTAGAAAAATGGTTTGTTCGGATTGACCAAGTTTATACAGTTTCGCTTCCAGATCACTCGCTTTTTCAGACAATTCGTTGTTTATATCTTTATAAGAACGCAACATTTGTTCGAGCTCATTCTTCCTATTTTCAGCAATTCTTACATTTTCTCCCATTTCATCCATTCTTCTTCGAAATTAAGTTCGGGATTTTTCGATCTCAACCCGTTCAATTTTCAAATCATCATTTAACTGTTTATGGTCAATGATTGCTTGTTTTTGAAGTTCAATAGTTTTATGTGCCTTTTTGAGTTTCTCGCTTTGTTCATCAAGTTTAAATTGAAAAACTTTGAACTGATTACCAAAATGATTAATAGTGCAGAGATCTACCTCATCTGTCTCAGACGCCGCATCAGCCTCTGAATCCTCATCATCTCTGCTCATCAAGCACATCTTAGCAAAAGCAGCCGTGTCTTCCTCTTCTTCATCATCTGTCTGGTCCAACCAAAACTCTTCCTCCACTGGAAGCTCAATTCCCGACTCTTTCTGTTCAGCTAACAAAGCCTTCTGTTTGTAGTAGTCGGAATTATTCACTTTCGGTTTCCAGCAATCTTTGGAGAAGTGACCGGTTTTTCCACAGTTGTAACACTTTTGATCTTCATCCCTTTTCTCAACAAATTTCTTCATCTCCAGCCTTTTGCCATCTTCTTTGTGATCATCAAACTTCTTTGACTCAATCCGATTCTTATGTTCATAGTTTTTAGAACCAGATGAGTAACGTTGGTTGTTTGATCCGGGAGTTTTTACAAATCTGTGCTGAAAGGCCTTGGAAAGAAGTATCATAGCCTGCCTTAAGCTTTCTGCTTCATCCAAGTCAGCTTGGTCTAATTCAAATTCTTCTCTCTGAACACTCTTGCCCTTAGCTTTTCTTGACAACAATGCTAACGGCTCATTCTCAAGCTCATCTTCTTCTGCCTTCTTCTCAGACCCCACCATCTTCTTTTCCTTCTTACTATTCTTATCATTCTTCATCAACTTTTTACTTTTCAGCTCAGCATCATCTTCATCTTGCTTTAAGGTTTCAAACATTTGTTGTAACGGAAGAGAATCCAGTTGAGAGTTTTGTTTCATTCTATGAGCATACTTCTTCCACTCGGGCTGAAGCACGTTCAAGAACTTCACATTAGTCTCCATGATGGACTTTGATACTTTGTAACTGTTGAGATCATTTAGGATAGTTGTGAAACGATCATATGCTTTATCTAAACTCTCACCCTCCTTCTGCTTGAAATTCTCATACGTATTGAATACATTTGATATTCTCAGCTGGTTTTCCACTTCTGACCCTTTGTATAGCTTGATAAGTTCATCAAACATACCTTTACCTGTTTCACTTAAACTATCAACCTTCCGATATATGTCGTTGGTTAAGGCTTGCATAACCAATGACCTAGCCTCTTTATCGGCTTTGTATCTCAACAAATTGTCACCTGTGTAGTCCTTTGGATGAATAACTAAGATGTTACCTTCTGGATCTTCTTCACGAACCTCTCCTAGAACCCCGTTTATCAAGGATTCATGGATAAAAGTTCCATTTTCTTGTCTTTCAACGTAGTCAAGGAATCTGTCTTTCCAAATCTTGAAGTCTTTCGGGAAAAGAACGGGTGGTTTGTCCTTTGAACCAATAGTTAACATATCTCTGGCAGTCATTTTGGATTACTTGTTGTTGATCGTTAAGAATCTGATTAATCTGATTAGGAGTAACTTTTAAATTTTCAAGTTTATGTCTCAACGCACTTAAAGTCGCAATAGGTTTGAAGTCGCAATGCAATGAAGTCGCAATGCTTGAAGTCGAAACAGTTGGAATCGCAACAAATGAAGTCGCTATAATTGGAATCGCAACAAATGAAGTCGCAATAATTGGAATCGCAACACTTGGAGTCGCAATAGAGGATTGCGATTTGGTACTCTTCACGGGGTAATGGACTGCGATTCGGGATCGAAGTCGCAATAGGTCACTGCGACTTGGAACTGTTCACTCAACGTTCACTGAGATTTCGATGAATATCAGACGATTGCGATTTCGATGAATATCATGATTGCGATTTCGATGAAGATTCAAATGATCGGAAGTTGATTCTTCAATAATGATCCAAATGATCTGAAAATTGGTAGGTAAGGTCGAAATACGATTCTGAACAGATTTACTACTTCAAGTTTTGTCCAAAAACCACTAGAACAGTGATTTTCGATCCAAAACAGAGTGCAGTAAGTTAAAAGTGCGAAAAAGAAGAAAACTATCCAATCTGAGCTTCGATCCTTGCGTTTTTGCGGAATAAAACACACAGGACTATTATAGAAACAACCCTTGATCAATTCCAATCCATTAGAAGAACTCTAATGGCTAAAATCAATCAAAAATTGAAGAAAAATGAAGAACACTCAAAAATGGAAATATTTCACTCAATCCTAATCAAATCACAGATTTACAAGCTCTGATACCAATTGTGATCCCAGAAACAAGTAATCAATCCAATAACATTAAAGTGTCCACCTCTATATTCAATGAATCAATCAAGCTCACACAATACAATGAAGAACAAATCAAGTGTGTGTGACTAGTGTGTGTAGGTGACTCTTCTAACCCTAAAGAGGAAAGAAACAAACAATATATACCTAGGGTATATAATACCTTTGTTGGGTCATTGACCAGCATCTTCCTAAATCGAAACGTGGCGTTGGCTGCTACGCTATATGGAAATAAGTTGCGCCTTCTCCACCAGCAATTGCTTTTGGCGTAGTGGTAAGCGCTTGGATCCTAACATGTGGTATCAGAGCAGGTCACGGGTTCGAATCCCATGGAGTGCATTTAAAATGCCAAAGGCATGCTGTGCAGCCATTGACTTCTAGCGAAGCTCTCGTTAGTGCTGGCAGATGCTGGGGGGGGAGGATTGTTGGGTCATTGACCAGCATCTTCCTAAATCGAAACGTGGCGTTGGCTGCTACGCTATATGGAAATAAGTTGCGCCTTCTCCACCAGCAATTGCTTTTGGCGTAGTGGTAAGCGCTTGGATCCTAACAACCTTAATTACACAAAAGGTCCTTCTACATGGTACAATTACATTTTAAGCACTAACACTACTTTCATCAAGGTATAGAGAATAGGGTTGTAAATGATGTGATGGATGGAAATGTTAAGTTTTCTATGCTCAAGAAAAGTGAAAATATATAATATGTCTGATAGTTCTTTGTAACCATGTCCAAGTGACATATGTATCAATGAAAATCTTAACTATGGTTTCATACTTTATTAAATTATTGAAAAAATAAAAAGAAAACTATGGCGTCAAACTTATGTCATTTTTGTATTAATTTATTTTAATTAATTATATGTTATATAACAGATATTTACACTATAGTTGTTATCAATAATTTTCATTACACATCTGATATGCTTTATAACCCAATTAATTAAAAGACTCAGAACAATCTTTATATACTAAATTGAAAATAATAATGTTCATCTACACTCAATTTCATCGTCAAACATAGGGAAAGCTATAGCAACCCAAACATTTTAATTAAGCAATTCATAAGAAAATGGAATATCCCAAAATCGAGTCTCAAAATTTCTTACATAACATCCAAAATTTGGTTGGCGGAACAACCTACACAACTGAGAAAAACTAAACTGAATTGTAGTGTCGCTATACTAACAAGTCTCCTCGCTAACGCCCTGCTCATTTGCCAGAGCCTTTCATTACTTGTTTTCCTGAAAATGTTTTAATTTGAAAATGCGATGGTTAGACCATGAGGCCTAGTGAGTCCCTCTTAACAGTTATCAAAGCATTAAATAGTTTATCATTTTCAGAAACATATCATTCGTAAATCCATTCATATAAAATCGTTCACGGATAAAGGTCCACCCCTCGTAAATTGACACCCTGAAGTCACCCTAAGGTGACGAGTCAGTCTCATGCTGCCTTACATGGGGCCACACTACCCCTTGGCATAAACGGGTCACACCTCCCGACACGAGCTGGCGGGCCACACCCCCCGACTTGGCCAATTTACAAATCAGACAATGTATGCATACATTCCATTTGAAACTTTAAACAACTTTCATTTAATTAAAAGCACAAGAATAAAACATGGCATTCTTCATCATGTATATGCTTTAGAAAAAACATTAAAAGCCGCGCATTTTAGTTAGAAAACTCACCTGGTATGCTTACTTCCTTCCTACTCTACTCTGTACTTCCAAACGATTTACCTGAGTTAAAGGATAAACACATAAGCTGACTAACCAAACTGTCCGGATACGACTTACCGGACACCCTTACTTCCCGGACGTTTCTACTTACTGGACACCACAACTGTCCGAACACCTCTACTTTCTGGACGACACTACTTCCCGGACAACTCTACATTCCGGGTAACTTTTACTTACCGAACACTTAAACTTACCGGATACCTAAGCTTACCGGATACCTATATCATCTGAAGCTTACCGGACAAACTTTCGGACACCTGCGTCACAAGAAGCTTTCCGGATAAATCGATGTTCGAGTTTAATGCTCGAAATCTTGCTAAACGCTCTATAAACAGAAAGATAATGCGACGATTAACTACATACAGTTCCAATACCAAATCCCACAAGGTTTTACTGGCTAAACACAACCCAAAGGTGCTTAAATCTCCCTTAATGGTCTTAAACAACTTTTAGCAAGAAAACTCTCAAAACCAAAAATCATCAGACGAATCTTAAATGGAGTTATGGATTAAGGATTACCTGATAGATTACTTGCAAGAAACGAAATCCAATCTTATTCCTTCTTCTGATTCCAAGACTTGATGATTCTTCTCTTCAATTTCACAAAAACCTTCAAAACTCTAATATCCATTCTCTCAAAAACCTCAGCCGACAAACACAACAAATCTGGAAATTGGAATGTTGTCTAGGGTTTTGTGCCCTTTTATACCCCATCTCTTATTTACCAACTAGCCCCTCAACTTCTGCTTTTATTCAAAACTCAACACCAAACGCATAACATTTCGAAAAAGGTCTAGGTCGTTACAAAACCAACCTCCGGATATTGACCTACCGGCAACTTCGAACTCTCACTATGGCCTTGCAACATAGCCTAAATTTATAAAATTAATCAATTAAACTAACTTATACATTTTTTTCACCATGAATTTCGGTAATCGCGCAACGCGCGATACCAAACACTAGTGTCCTATAAAAACACTAATATGACTATTTAATTATTGTGTTTTATTAGGTTATCCAACTTCATTGATAGACTTTGTTAGGTCATATAACTTCGTTTCTAATAACTTATTAAACGCTCAAGGATGGTTGGGGGTCATCGAAGACCAACTTAGTTGTAGGGTTGGATTTTTTTTGGCTCAATTCCTATTTTGAATCGAACATATAGATTTTTTCGAAAAGAAAATTCAAGAACTGAGATCATTAACCATTTGTGATCGGTTTTTTTCTTTTCCCTTCAACAAGCTTGAAGATGTCATCAAACGCAAAAAAGAAAAGATAGATATTTTTTTGGGAAGGGTGTCCTAGGCTATGTCTAGACTAATCCAATGGCAAATTATGACCGTAAGACATCATGCTGATAAGTCCACTCGATAAGATACAACTTCCGGGGCCTTATAGGGAAGGGTCGACCTTGGTTTTAGCTACTGATGACGGGGCAACATCGGGGACTGGAACAGGGACACGAAGTTGCTCCGTGATATTCCAGATGAGTTGAAAGACTATGACCTCGCCCCCCCCCCTGACCCCACCGTGAATTTCGGTAATCGCGCAACGCGCGATACCAAACACTAGTGTCCTATAAAAACACTAATATGACTATTTAATTATTGTGTTTTATTAGGTTATCCAACTTCATTGATAGACTTTGTTAGGTCATATAACTTCGTTTCTAATAACTTATTAAACGCTCAAGGATGGTTGGGGGTCATCGAAGCCCAACTTAGTTGTAGGGTTGGATTTTTTTTGGCTCAATTCCTATTTTGAATCGAACATATAGATTTTTTCGAAAAGAAAATTCAAGAACTGAGATCATTAACCATTTGTGATCGGTTTTTTTCTTTTCCCTTCAACAAGCTTGAAGATGTCATCAAACGCAAAAAAGAAAAGATAGATATTTTTTTGGGAAGGGTGTCCTAGGCTATGTCTAGACTAATCCAATGGCAAATTATGACCGTAAGACATCATGCTGATAAGTCCACTCGATAAGATACAACTTCCGGGGCCTTATAGGGAAGGGTCGACCTTGGTTTTAGCTACTGATGACGGGGCAACATCGGGGACTGGAACAGGGACACGAAGTTGCTCCGTGATATTCCAGATGAGTTGAAAGACTATGACCCCCCCCCCCCCCCCCTTGACATCCATTAGCCCTAATTCAGTCCTGATTAAACCTCAGTGACCACAATTGTTGTGTATTCCTGAATTAGAACCCTGGGCAGATGAGATATTCCACCATATCTCCAGGACCTTAACCAGTACGCCACAACCCTTGTGGTTAAGAAAAGATAGATATTAGGATCCTGTATTTTAAAAGTTGTACCACACAAGTACTGAAGATGCATTTATACTTGTAAGTTACAACTTACAAGTATTAATGTAGTTGCCAAAATGACCTCTTATCTACAAATATCAATCAAACTATTTTTTTTTTGAGAAAATCATAAAAAGCAAATAGAGACGTGAAAGAAATTTCAAAAGTTTGGTATGATTGTTGATAAGTCACTAATGTCTTGGTCTTTCAAGCACTCTATCAATTTGAATATTTGATATTAGTTGTATAGATATCAATTATGAGCTGATTTCCAGTAAAAATAGTAGTTTATCGTGAGAATGGTAAGAAAGATCTTCACCATTGGATCAATCCTAATTGAAAATCAATTGAAAATTCACTTCTACGCTAATACATGTGTTATTTTGGGACTTAATCTGAACCATCAGATCAACACTAATTAAAAGTTTTCATGGATCCAAATCCCTTCTTACACATCTCACCTTAACTCCTATTTTCACGCGATCATTCGTCCATCAACTATTAACTTCATGATTTATAGGTTTGCATACTAAGAAGAAAGTTCAAACGAGAACGTTAACTATTTAAGAAAACATCCGCTATGTACAAAATCATATATGATTACGCGACTTTGCCCGCCACTTTAAGTCGCGGTCATAGTTGCGCGTGTCCAGTTTTTGTAGTTAATGTAAAATCACATATGATTTTACACATGATTTGCTGTTTTCTTAAATATTTAGCATTCTCGTTTGAACTCCGATAATGTAACTTTATCTATCCAAAAGGGGACAAGTAAGAATAGTTGAAGGGGGCAGACATGGATTGAAACTTGAAAGACAGAATTTGTAATGGCAATTAATGGAGAAGAATTATGCGTGGAATTGACCATTGATTTTTCGGAGTAAGGTTCACATTTTTTTAGGAGAAATAAAATATAATTTTTATAAGCAACTTGAATTATGATAACTTATTAGTTGTAATTTATTTTACAAAACCAATGATATTTTAATATTTTTGTAATAAAAAGTACATGGTTTTAATATATTTTATAAAACATTTTCGTTTGTTAATAAATTTGATGCCATTAAAACCAATTACTTTGAAAACAATTTTGTCGTAAAAACTAAATACGTTTTCTTACAAAAAAGTTGTGAAATCGTTTGTTTTAAGTTTGTTGTGAGAAGAAATGACGTTTAAATTTATCATTATAAAGGTTTTGATGCCATCGAATATCTAATCCGTGTTCTACGTGGAATAAAAAGATCGACTCGTAGGCTGAAGAACAACATAGAGATGAGACAGAAGAATTTATTGCGGGTTATAGTTTCTATCAAGACAAGATTAAACATTTCCATTAATTAAGTTATTTCGTCTCAAATTAAGTATCCACGTTATTATTTTAATTTGTTATAATATAAGTGTCCACTTTTAAGAGTAAGTTTTTTTTTTCTATTTCTTATTATATCCTTAATTATGAGAAGAAGAAGGTTTATCACTCTATCATAAAAAATAAAGAGAAATTAATTAAAATGCCACAAGTCAAACATCGTGTTACCAAAATGTCACAAATCTCTCCTATTTTGCAAAAATGCTACAAATACCCGCAATGGGAACCCGCAATCGCGAGCAGTGGCATTTTTGTAATTTTTTACCCCGATCGCGGGGGTTTGTTCCGGGGTGGACCCAAATTCTTTGTATTTGATGATTTACAATTGAAAATTTACACTTTCACCCCCTATACTTATTTATAAACTTTACTTTATACCTTTTACTTTCATAATTTAATTTTACATTTAACACATATAATCGTTTAT
The DNA here is from genome assembly GCA_033807775.1 of Saussurea involucrata. Classification (NCBI taxonomy): domain Eukaryota; kingdom Viridiplantae; phylum Streptophyta; class Magnoliopsida; order Asterales; family Asteraceae; genus Saussurea; species Saussurea involucrata. Next base: position 4,000,364 of record CM066317.1, read on the forward strand.
TAACTAAAACACGTTAAAAAACTACGTTTTAATTTTAACAAGTTACACCATTATAATCGTCTATTCGATACGTCCGAAATGAGTCCAATCTTGATTTTTTTTGGATTTATATATTTTAATATATATCATATACACTACATAAAAATATTTTTTATATTAAAAAATTCATATCCTTATAGTTAATTATTTAATTTATGGTACTCTTATAGTTAAAATACGTTTTATTTATTTTATTATCGATGATTCAAGTGTAAGTATTAAAAATTGGCGGATGTTTTGTGATGGACATACATCGATTCTTTTGTGCATACTCTGTAACTGCAAATACTTCAGCTCCAAACACACATGAATCATCATTCGTCAAATACCCATTTTCACAATTCTTAAATGAGTCCAATGATACCAACTTGTTAAAACCCCATTTCATATTCTTCTCGTGAAAGTTTGTCCTATTGTCATTCATGATATCTATAAACACATATAAATAATAATAATTTAAAACGATTTAATAAATTAGTTAATATATGATTATTATGTTAATGCGATACGAGTGTAAAACAAAATTGAAAATACGTTAAAAATGAATATTTTTTATGTAGTGTATATGATATATATTAAAATATATAAATTCAAAAAAATTCAAGATTGGGCTCATTTTGAACGGATCGAAGAGACGATTATAATGGTGTAACTTGTTAAAATTAAAACGTATTTTTAACGTATTTTAGTTAATAAACGATTATATGTGTTAAATGTAAAATTTAAATTATGAAAATAAAAGGTATAAAGTAAATTAAGTAAATAAGTATATGGGTTGAAAGTGTAAATATCAAATCAAAATCAATTTTGATTTGATATTTACACTTTCAACCCCTATACTTATTTACTTAATTTACTTTATACCTTTTATTTTCATAATTTAAATTTTACATTTAACACATATAATCGTTTATTAACTAAAATACGTTTTAATTTTAACAAGTTACACCATTATAATCGTCTCTTCGATACGTTCGAAATGAGCCCAATTTTGAATATTTTTGGATTTATATATTTTAATATATATCATATAAACTACATACAAAATATTTTTTATATTTAAAATTCATACCCTTATAGTTAATTATTTAATTTATGGTACATCTCTTATTTTTTTTTCAATTTTTTTTACACTCCTATCGCATTAACATAATAATCATATATTAACTAATTCATTTGTAACATCCCATAAATACAATAGAACAAACTTAGCATAAAAACATAACATTCTCATAACCGGGTCCCAAAATTCATTACATTACTTCCAAAACTGAGGTTGGCGGAAACAACCTATACACAACTGAGAAAACTACTACTACAAGTGGCACCGACATTGTCTTTATCTGCATCAGTACTCTATCATGCGTCTGCCCACTTACCTGAGCCTCCTACTAAAAGCTTACCTGAAAAGGTTTTAGTTTTGAAAAGCGAGGGTTAGACCATGAGGTCTAGTGAGTCCCCTCCATAAACAGTATACGTCAACATTATAAATCATTTTTAGAAAACATTTCACATTCTTCACACAAGTATCATTCATGGTACTGCACTGTGTAAGGATCACATAAACATTCTTCGATCGGGGTCCCAGCAGGTTCCCTTCTCGCCTCTTCCGGAGCCTACGCAGACTCCCCTTCCCGGAGCCTACGCAGACTCCCATCTACTCGAAATAGGAGGAAACGAATTCCAGCCTACCAGTCTGTCATACATACCCAAGGGATCATCAGAACCCGATGATCTATCTCTGATCCCACAGTGCAGACCGACTCCACATAGCATATACATAGTTCGTCATAAACATAAAACATGAACTCCGTATAACATTTTACAATCCATATCATAATGCTGGACAATCTTTTCAGTAGAACATTCTTTTCATGGAAAAACATTCATAACATCTTGCAAATAAATCATGCTCAAAAACATACTCTGATCAGTAAAACATTAACTTTCGTTTTCGTAAAAGTCAAGTAAAATAACAGAGCATATTCATAAAAATCACTTTCCTTGGAAAACACGTAAGAGCACGTAATTTAGTTAGAAAAACTCACCTGATAGCAATTTCCTTACTAACCTCGCGTCTCGTTTCGTCCGTACACCTAAAGCATAAAATTTAGGTCGATCAGAATCACCCGACTTCTAATTTAAAGCTTTCTTTAAACTGGATCCAACTAAACGATTAGGATTATTCACTACTATACGATCTTCTTGTCTTACTAACTTGATTATAAGCTAGTTCATAATGACCTCATTTAAAGACTTCCTAATTGACCACAAGCCCATCACACCAAAGCATGCGGCCCAACATTTGCTTCCGGCCCGAAAGTGCCTCGGCCCAACTGCAGCAAGTGCGGGACTTCAAGTCCCGGTACGTCGCAACTTGCGGGAAACCCCAACTCCCGGTATACCCTTTCTCCCGGTATGACTTCCGGCGAGTCCCGGTACTCTCGGCTAGTCCCGGTACTTGGTTCGGTGTTCGAGCTGCGGGACTCCAAGGTCCCGGTACCGCTTTGGTCCCGGTGTTCCTTGGTCCCGGCACAACCTACTCGGCAAAACACCTCGATAGCGATTAACATCTACACTTGGGGATTTCTATATATGTCCTCTCTTAGTTCAAGGTTAATAGATGATTTACCCATCCTTAATGATTTACAAACAGGTCTAAAACTAACCCATTACCCTTTTAAATTATTTTTGGGTTAGACCCACTTATCCTCTTAACTCACATTCACAACTTAAAACATGGAATTGGAACAGTACTTTGAATCAAAGCAGAACTCTGAAGGTAGTAGAAGGATAACATACTGAAAGAATTACACTTACTAGCAAGAATCCCTTCGTGAATTGCTTGCCCAGCTCTCTATCACTTCTTCTCTAAATTCCTTTCTCAGCTGCCACAATGATTTGCAATAAAAACGACCAGTAGTCAATACCTAGGGTTTTGGTCCCTATTTATGACTTTCAAAATTTCCATTTAGTCCTTTAACAAAACTTTCATTTCTTTTATTTTAGCCACAAAACTTCAATCTATCAGAATTTGGGTTGTTACAACACTACCCCCTTAAAAGAATTCCGTCCCGGAATTCACTCTACTAATCAGGTGCTTTGATTATCAGAACTTAAATTTCAACTCTCGGAATAGATCTTTCTAATAACAAAACCATAACAACATAACTCCATGCTTTCGCTGCGCAACTCTGATTAAACTCACAATCACTATTTAAAACAGGAAAACACAATCATCTTACTTTTCATCTTCCAATCAAATCTATTACTTCAGGAACACCACGAAACCCGGGTTCCATAATTCTTTCGACTAACCAAAATGACCGTAAAAATTTGATATCTTTATAAAAAGTCATCCCGACTTTCTTACTTAGGTTTACCTTAAAAATTCTTTAACGATCAGTGTTATTCTCGATAACACTTCCTCAAGAATTCTCGTAATCCTTCTATTAAATCATATGTAATAACTTAATATCAACATCTCGATAAATTCGAAACATGGAACATTGGATACATTCCCTTCAATTCTTACGGTGCTCTAACTCGTAGGCTACTGTTTCTATTCGATCGGTCTTAACGATAGAAGATTAAATAAGGCTTCTCATGAATCTTCACTTTCCCTTAAGGAGGAACCTGACGGAATCCCCCGCTACAACACGAGATTCAATTACTAAGAAACAGTCACTCACTGGACAGCTTGGCGCAAGGCCAACCCTGTACATCCCGCCAACTCACAACCCCGAGTTCATTCGTCGTAACACCACTCACTACATTGCACCACCCAACAGTCGTCTACGCAGATAACATTTCCCTTTTTCTCGGACCACCTAGACCACAGTTTGTCAAACATCTCTCCCATCCAGTTCACTTCACCACCCCATACTTATACGTAACTAAGAGTAGGAACCTCCAATCCCATCGTTGAAGTGTTCACCTACTCAAATTAAACTTATCCTGAAACACATCAAATCCTTACCGACTGCCACGTTCGTTCATTCATATAAAACTTAACTCCGGTTATCCGCGCTCCTCTGGGAGGAGTAACCATGGCCACACCATACTATTCTCACTAGCTCAATCACTGCACGACCAAACCCTACTTCGTTCAAACATTTCTCACCAAGTATCTAACTTAACTCGTTCAGTTGTCACAACCACTTCTTTCTTGCACCAGCTCATACACGATTCCCTTCCTCAATACTCTTTCTAGCGGTTCGCATACTTAACAATGACACTCTACACAACACTGCACCTTCCGGCGCTACTGGCAAATTGTTACTTCCAATTTACTCACTTAATCCGTCATACTATCTTCACCTCCCCACGCTAGCGGGGAGCACTGCCTACCAATCAATACTTGTCCCTCTCTCTCGACCTTTCCACATACTGATATCACTGCCTCATTACTTACGTAACCAAACCGCTGCATCAATATCCTACCTTAAGGCATTCAACCGAGTCGTCGTGAAACGACACCAGTGCTCGACGTCACTACACATTCTTAAATCTCCACTTTTACTTTCTCAGACCATTCTTCCACACAAAAGCAGAAGCTCACTCTCTTTAAGGAGTTCACAAATATTCCTCAACAATTTGACTAACACACCCACCTTCTCTCCGTCATTCTAGTCCGAACATAATCTTACCACAACGTCAACTTACACCTACGTGCTCCAACAATATGATGAACAAATCGTACGTCTCATACGAAGCCCCCCAAAAGGCTTCTACCTGTTGCTTCCTTTCTCTCTAACATCACATCACGCTGCAGACCAAATCTCTCATGGCCATTCTTACACAATTCATACCCGCCTTCACATTTTCTTGCATACACAAACGAGTCTATCTCGCTACTTTTTCCTTTCTCGCTCTAGCTGAACTATAACTCCCTAGTTCCCAATTAGCTCATATGTAATCATTCTCGCTCGCTCTTTACGACCCGAGCCCTTACATAAGCTGGGCACAGTCCCTCGCTGGACGATAAAACCTACACACTCGCTTCGCTCGTGTTACATACCTCATCATTCTACGAACCTTCCACACTTCATAAATAGAACGTTTAATCAAACAATAACTTCTTATCCTCTTAGCACCCCTACAAGGTGTTCTATCAATTTTCCACCTTCTGGTTCAAGTCTTCGGTCTCGGCCATCTTACGCAACTGTCGACTCCTTCAACACTGACAACCTGTAACTACTTCCTTAACTTATTCTTTAACAAGGGTTCCTTACGGAACCTAATCCTTCCAACATATCATAATCACTTCATGATCTGTCTCCCTCTTTTCGAACCCTACTCATGTAACATCAACATTACAAGCTCACCTCGAAACTCATATTCCTACGCCATAGACATTTCATTCTTCCTTAACGAGTTGTGAAAACCATCATCTTGAAGCTTCAAATCTTTCTTCCGGACACAACCGTCCCTTGACAACCGTACTTCCAGTTACCGAACAAGAGTGTCGATCCTCATACAACCGATACCAAGGTCCACTTCCGATTCTACCACCGTTCACCTTTCTTCTTGAACACAAATACTAAAGCTATAACATTCTTTCCTGATTGCCTAACACTTTTCCACACTTGAAGTTCTTCCTTAACTTAACATGTAATATCTTACGACCTAGTGAGTTCATAGCCTTCATGCATAACGACGCGGTAAATAAATCATTTCGTACGTTTCATCATTTTAAATAAACGACATTTGAAAACAACACGGGTACACATGACCCCGTTAATATTATAGCTTCACTGTCCTGCCCGACGATTCAAAAATCGCTTGCATGCATCTTCCTGTGAACCTCACTCTTGCTCAACCCGAACGTTGTTATTACGACGGTAATATATTGCTTGAAAATCTTTTCATATGACTCAATTCTGAAAGAATTACCGACACAGAATAAACCAGTCGGTTCTCACCCTCATTTGTATGACATCGAAAGGTCAATAAGCATTTTGGTTAAAAAAATGAATTGCATGTAATCAATTTCTTGTCCTTGTTGTAACAATTTAACTTATCATTAAAAATGTGAAAATACTTTGTAAATCGTTAAGCTCAAAATTTCGTTGTGCAATATGAAATCACCCTTTTCTTTAAACATACCCTTGCGCATTCTGACTCATTTTTGATCAAAATTGATATTTACACATTTAACTTAAATCGTGAAATTTCATGTTACAAATAAGAAAGCTATGCATGAAACTCTATTCGCAATTGAAGGCTACTCACCCTAGCAAGATCAACCGCTTTACTCACTCAACTTATCCTTGACACTCTACCTACGACCAACGGTCGCCCTCTCGGTCATGCAACAACTTGATGAACACACTTTCCACATCTCACTTACTCAACCCTTTCATACTATTTCGTTTTGAACAACTATCTCACTTTCCACTTCTATATGCTTTCACTTCACTATAGGCATCTTATTTCATTTACCCTGCCATTGAAAAGCTCGATTAAGAATTTAGAGCTCTATTGACACTATCAAGATTTCGACACAGTCTTTCCTTACCGTCCTGACTGATCTATTCCAAGATTCCTAGAACTGGGACTCTCTCGAAACAGGAGTCCTACTCAACTCAAACATTCATCCTCTCTGAATCACGAAGAGCTACCTCTAGACGACTCATAACATTCTATACAACATTCCTTCTCTATGATGTATACGTGCATCACATCATAAGTGACCTCTCAAGAAACTTCCCAAACAAGGGGTCTCAGTCTACCCCTCAGGGATCTTGTTGACATTCTAACGTACTAGAACACGACATAAACACTAGGTAGGTTAATAAGGTAGGTTAAGCACATACATGTACCTGTAAGTTCGCAATTACACTGGCCAGGTGAAATCTCAAACTTACCTTACATGACAGTCCTCAGTACCCTATTAGTCTTATCTCTATAATAGTGTCCTCCTAACGCATTTCCTGTGTCTACATTAGTGCCCTCTTAACGCATTTCCTGATTCCCGGTCGTGATTTCTACTCCAAGTTTAAGTTTAGTCCAGTACGGTCACCTAAATCCCTTAAACTATGGCTCTGATACCATTTGTAACATCCCATAAATACAATAGAACAAACTTAGCATAAAAACATAACATTCTCATAACCGGGTCCCAAAATTCATTACATTACTTCCAAAACTGAGGTTGGCGGAAATAACCTATACACAACTGAGAAAACTACTACTACAAGTGGCACCGACATTGTCTCTATCTGCATCAGTACTCTATCCTGCGCCTGCCCACTTACCTGAGCCTCCTACTAAAAGCTTATCTGAAAAGGTTTTAGTTTTGAAAAGCGAGGGTTAGACCATGAGGTCTAGTGAGTCCCCTCCATAAACAGTATACGTCAACATTATAAATCATTTTTAGAAAACAGTTCACATTCTTCACACAAGTATCATTCATGGTACTGCACTGTGTAAGGATCACATAAACATTCTTCGATCGGGGTCCCAGCAGGTTCCCTTCTCTCCTCTTCTGGAGCCTACGCAGACTCCCTTTCCCGGAGCCTATGCAGACTCCCATCTACTCGAAATAGGAGGAAACGAATTCCAGCCTACCAGTCTGTCATACATACCCAAGGGATCATCAGAACCCGATGATCTATCTCTGATCCCACAGTGCAGACCGACTCCACATAGCATATACATAGTTCGTCATAAACATAAAACATGAACTCCGTATAACATTTTACAATCCATATCATAATGCTGGACAATCTTTTCAGTAGAACATTCTTTTCATGGAAAAACATTCGTAACATCTTGCAAATAAATCATGCTCATAAACATACTCTGATCAGTAAAACATTAACTTTCGTTTTCGTAAAAGTCAGGTAAAATAACAGAGCATATTCATAAAAATCACTTTCCTTGAAAAACACGTAAGAGCACGTAATATAGTTAGAAAAACTCACCTGATAGCAATTTCCTTACTAACCTCGCGTCTCGTTTCGTCCGTACACCTAAAGCATAAAATTTAGGTCGATCAGAATCACCCGACTTCTAATTTAAAGCTTTCTTTAAACTGGATCCAACTAAACGATTAGGATCATTCACTACTATACGATCTTCTTGTCTTACTAACTTGATTATAAGCTAGCCCATAATGACCTCATTTAAAGACTTCCTAATTGACCACAAGCCCATCACACCAAAGCATGCGACCCAACATTTGCTTTCGGCCCGAAAGTGCCTCGGCCCAACTGCAGCAAGTGCGGGACTTCAAGCCCCGGTACGTCGCAACTTGCGGGAAACCCCAACTCCCGGTATACCCTTTCTCCCGGTATGACTTCCGGCGAGTCCCGGTACTCTCGGCTAGTCCCGGTACTTGGTTCGGTGTTCGAGCTGCGGGACTCCAAGGTCCCGATACCGCTTTGGTCCCGGCACAACCTACTCGGCAAAACAACTCGATAGCGATTAACATCTACACTTGGGGATTTCTATATAGGTCCTCTCTTAGTTCAAGGTTAATAGATGATTTACCCATCCTTAATGATTTACAAACAGGTCTAAAACTAACCCATTACCCTTTTAAATTATTTTTGGGTTAGACCCACTTATCCTCTTAACTCACATTCACAACTTAAAACATGGAATTGGAACAGTACTTTGAATCAAAGCAGAACTCTGAAGGTAGTAGAAGGATAACATACTGAAAGAATTACACTTACTAGCAAGAATCCCTTCGTGAATTGCTTGCCCAGCTCTCTATCACTTCTTCTCTAAATTCCTTTCTCAGCCGCCACAATGATTTGCAATAAAAACGACCAGTAGTCAATACCTAGGGTTTTGGTCCCTATTTATGACTTTCAAAATTTCCATTTAGTCCTTTAACAAAACTTTCATTTCTTTTATTTTAGCCACAAAACTTCAATCTATCAGAATTTGGGTTGTTACATCATTAAATCGTTTTAAATTATTATTATTTGAATGTGTTTATAGATATCGTGAATGGTAATAGGAGAAGGTTTCACGAGAAGAATATGAAATGGGGTTTTGACAAGTTGGTATCACTGGACTCATTTAAGAATTGTGAAAATGGGTATTTGACGAACGATGATTAAATGAGCCCAGTGATACCAACTTGTCAAAACCTCATTTCATATTCTTCTCGTGAAACATTCTCCTATTACCATTCACGATATCTATAAACACATTCAAATAATAATAATAATTTAAAACGATTTAATGAATTAGTTAATATATGATTATTATGTTAATGCGATAGGAGTGTAAAACAAAATTGAAAATACGTTAAAAAATGAATTTTAAATATAAAAAATATTTTTATGTAGTGTACATGATATATATTAAAATATATAAATCCAAAAAAATTTAAGATTGGACTCATTTCGAACGTATCGAATAGACGATTATAATGGTGTAACTTGTTAAAATTAAAACGTATTTTTTAACGTGTTTTAGTTAATAAACGATTATAGGTGTTAAATGTAAAATTAAATTATGAAAGTAAAAGGTATACAGTAAAGTTTATAAATAAGTATAGGGGTGAAAGTGTAAATTTTCAATTGTAAATCATCAAATACAAAAATGCCACTGCCCGCGATCGCGGGCTCCCATTGCGGGTATTTGTGGCATTTTTGCAAAATGGGATAGATTTGTGGCATTTTGGTAACACGATGTTTGACTTGTGGCATTTTAATTAATTTCCTAAAAATAAAAGTGTCATTTGATTATTAAAAACATAATAATAATTGCACACTTCTAAAACTGTGGGTATTTTCACTGTGCATATTTATTATGAGATAATTGTTCAATCCTAATCAGAAGTACTATTTCCGCTCAAAATAATAATGTTTAGAATGAAAAATGCATATACTTTTTAAACGTATGTAATTTTATTTTTAAATAAGATGTTTTTATGTTTTTATTAAAAACATTTTAATTAGCCTATTATATATGTCTTATTGAATAAGACATTGAAGCATTTAGATTGCTTGTATTTTTAAGTGATAAGAGGTGAAAAGCTTTGAGCGTGTGCTTATCCAACAAGATGTGAAACCATGTCTAATTGATACTCTTATTTGTGCTACCGCCACCACCACCACCACTTAGGCATTGTTTGGCAAAGAAAAGCTAGCTTATTTTTGGGTACATGTTTGGATGACCATAAGCTAGCTTTTTGTAAATATTTCAATTATGTCCTCATTAATATTAATTATTAACGATTTTTTTAATATGTCTTTTTTGATCATTTAAATGCTTATAAGCTACTTTTTAGCAAACATAAAATTTTCATCAGCTAGCTTATCAGCTACCAGCTAACTTATCCGTCATAAGCTAGCTTATTAGCTAGTTTGTCAAACATAGCCTTAATGGATGAGTATGATATATAACAATCAACTATACATTGGGACCAAAAACCTCATTTATGAATGAAATAGAAGACGAATGTTAAATGATTGCATTGACCAAGAAGTTTCATAAAGCATTGACCAATAATCTTAATTAATCATAGCATCTTTACTAGTTATATGATTTAATTTTATTTAAATTAAATATTAAAAATTAAAATCTTTAAAAATTAATTACATATAATATTAATAGCTACTAGATCTATTTTACAAATTCTAACATTTATTATAAAAAGTATTCGGTACATTTAATAAAATATTATTTTATATTTCATAAACATTTAATTTTAATATTTTTAATTGATGGAAAAGAATAATTTTTTTTCAATATTGAGCTTTAGATATATTTAGAGATCTTTATCTTCTTCCCTTTTTTTCTTTTTTTTTAACATACATTTTAAAATATCTATTAGAGCAAAAAGAAATTCCAAAATCTCTATTTAACATAATTGATAGAAAATGTTCTTTAGAACCTTCAACGATATCACGTCATGGACGGACTCGGTCAAGGGCACATGGTGGCACGTGTCACCGTATTATTTCTTCGACGAAAGGTAAAAAAAATTGGTTTCATGAAGGGTTGGAACCGTATCGCTTTAGGATGTGCTATCGTATTCTTTTAGAAGTGCAATCGTACCTCGTAATTGTTGGTGATTTTAGTGAAATCATCGGTTATTTTGTGTAATTGGATTCACAAAGGTAATAATGAGGTTGTTAGCTAAGCTATAACACGAGTTAGGAGGTGTGGAGTGCACACTTGTGTAAGCTAACTAGAACCCGAGATTGTCGGACGGTTAAAATTGGGAAGTTACAATGTGTTTTCATGAGCTGGGCGTCGGGGCCAGTGTTGGCGCCAGTTGGCTGGCGTCGAGACTGGCGCCAAGCACTGGAATGTTGTCCGCGCCGATTGTGGCGCCAGTTGGCTGGAGCCAAGAATGGCGCCAAGCTCTGGAATGTTTACCCGCGCCAGTTGTGGCGCCAGTTGACTGGCGCGGAGACTGGCGTCGAGTGTCTGATGCCTCTTCCAGTTTGTAACGGACGTCCATAAACACACAATCAATCCCATTAATGATGTAAGATCCCACATTGGTTGGGGAGGAGAACTAAGGTTGCCTTATAAGAGGGAATTGATACCTCCCCTATCAGACGCGTTTTAAAACCGTGAGTCCAGGTGTGTGGACAAAGCGGAAAATATCTGGTACGATTGGTCTGGGATGTTACAGATGGTATTAGAGCCGGGAACCGGACTCGTGTGCCAGCGAGGACGCTGGGCTCCCAAGGGGGGTGGATTGTAAGATCCCACATTGGTTGGGGAGGAGAACTAAGGTTGCCTTATAAGAGGGAATTGATACCTCCCCTATCAGACGCGTTTTAAAACCGTGAGTCCAGGTGTGTGGACAAAGCGGACAATATCTGGTACGGTTGGTCTGAGATGTTACAAATGAGATGATTATTTCCTGAATCAATACAGCGTAGGTTACATTTCTAAAGTATATATATATATATATATATATATATATATATCGATTTCTGCCATAATCGACTACACTGAAAATTAGAGATTATCCTCGAGAGAATTTCGTGATACCCGGGCAGAATAGGGTCGAAATATCTCTTACGGAAAGCGAGCTCTACGCGATCTCTGGTTATATCCAAGTTATACTAATCGTCTCACCATTTTCTCATCTCCTCCACGACACTCAAGTTCCCCAACAGTAATCAACCAAAAAACAAAAAACTCTTGAAATCAACAAAAAATACCGAAAAAATCTCCCAAAATCAACCAAAAATACCGAAAAAGTCTCTCGAAATAAATAAATAAAACTTAAAAATATCTAAAATCAAGCCAAAAACTTTAAAAATCCCTCGAAATGCAGAAATTTGGCTAAAAACACATCGGCCGATATTGAACGTTGGTAAAAAAGATATACATGTCGATAAAAAATGTATGAAAAATATGGTGCCACCGTATGAAAAAGCTTCTGGGTCCGTCCCTCACGTTGCTATGGTGTGATAAATATTTTGTTGATAAACCGTTTAGTGCGTTTTGTTTTGCACTAATTAATACGTCTAACTTCCATATATATATATATATATATATATAGATGAAGAATCGTGTGATAAGTTAAGGTTAACATGAGAAGCGTGAGAAGTGGATCTAAATCGTTGATCACTTTTAATCAAATGTCCTCACATGAATTGCGGCTTAGAATGGGTTTGATCATGTGCATCTTATCTCGATGCACTATCTTAATGTGCATCCATTTCTCATCCAACGATTGATAACCATTTCTCACACTTCTGTAACGTCCCAAAAATTACAAGGAATTTAAATTTTCAAAAATAATGCATTTCACTATAATCAAACCACAAGTTAACAAATCCCATTACAATAAAAATAAACGTCGTTGATTTAGACCGTCAGACAAAGTTAAGCAGCAGAAAAGTTATATAATTAAATCCCCATTTAATAAAATTTAACTTAAACAGTCTTCGCCTCGCGCCCGTGTGTACCGTCATGCCCGACTGCTACTCGCACCTGAAATCATAAGATATTGGGAAGGGGTAAGCACGAAGTTTAGTGAATTCAAACAATAAATAGGATCGCAATTATATCAGCATTACCCTTAAACAGCTAGTTATCGTAACCAACTCATACAATGCAATCACGTCTTGCACCCAAATTTATATATATCAAATACACCAAATATACCAGCACATATTTTTCTTGGAACATCCATCAAGAAAATATATCACGATTAATAATAAGCCTTATACTTCTTGGAACGACCATCAAGAAGATATAATCGCAACTCATTATACAAACACATATACTTCTTGGAACAACCATCAAGAAAATATATCACCATTAACAATAAGCCTTATACTCCTTGGAACGACCATCAAGAAGATATAATCCCAACTTATTATACAAACACATATACTTCTTGGAACAACCATCAAGAAAATATATCACCATTAACAATAAGCCTTATACTCCTTGGAACGACCATCAAGAAGATATAATCGCAACTTATTATACAAACACATATACTTCTTGGAACAACTATCAAGAAGTACATCAATCACAGTTCAATATATATACACAATTATATATACCCCATAACACAATAATATCAGCAAACAATCATAACTATCACACTCGAGCTATAGTAACCCAAATATAATTCCCATCCTATTTAGTGAGAGAACTCACCTCAAAAGCAAAGCTTATGTCCTTGATAGGGTTAGTTTGTTAACCCTATTTTAGCCACTTTTTAGTAGGTTTTGAGTCTGTTTTATTTGCCCAAAGTCTGTAATTAAGTCCTTTTTAGTAGCTTTTTAGCATTTTCTGTGTTTTAGGTGTCAAGCATGATTTAATGGTATAATCTCTGTTTTTTGGATCTTATTGGGCCTGTTTTGATTTCAGATTTTGGCCTGGACACTACTACGGCAATGCTATAGGAGTGGAGCGCAAAAGGAATGCTGTAGGAGTGCCGCAGGATCGAACAGCTGGGCCATTTTTGGGTATCTTATTGAAGAAGCCTCTTTTGATGACAAGGCTGGAGTTGACCTTTTGGATGGGACATAAAGCTTAATGGGACATCAGTCATAGTCTCCTTTTAGTTGCTTAGTCCCCACTCTTCTCCCCTATATATAGATGGCTTGTTAACTTGTTTTAATATATGCTTTTGAGCTAAAAACACACAATTCTCTCCAAGTATTTTAGCTTTTGTTCTCTAGATTTATTTACCTCTTAATTTCTGTCTTGTTACCTCTTAATATTCAGATCTGTAGTCACGATTTCAGTATTTTGTAGTAAATCTTTCGGTTTCAAGTATTAATCCAAGTGGTTCGAAGTAAGTTTATTGTGTTTTACTTTCCGATTCTCGCAAGTCTCCAAGTTCTCGATATTTTCTTAGTTACTTACTTAAAATCTCAAGGTTCGTGATTTTTAGTTTGGAGTCTTTCCTTCTAAAAACCATAACCTTTGGTTGTTTAAGTTAGTGTTTCAAAGTTTTAACGGTTTCAAAGCAACAAATAGTTTTGTGACGTAACTTGCACGACAAGTTTCCATAACTTGGCGAACAAATTACCACGTTAGTTGGTTATTCTCGTTTCTTGCATTCTTAGTTCTTATTATTGTGTTTATTTTCTTGTTGTTGAAATTCATGTATTTAATTTCTGTCTTTCCATTTCTGTCATTTACATTTCTTGCAATTTCCTTTCAGTACTTTCCATTCATGTCATTTACATTTCTTACACCTTTCGAAAGAAGAAATCAAGCCATGAAGGGCTAATCGCCTGAGCTTGGGGTGTAAAGCAAAGTTTAGATGTAAAACTTGTGTGAAAGTAAAGAGGTGTATTGAATATAGCATTGTATCTAACTATTTATTTCAGGTGATTGATCTTACATTGAAGATTACATTTTAATTAATTGACAACTAATTTTATGTATGAAAATGCATTAACATTCAGTGTTAAGGTTAAGGTTAATTAACTGAAATAATAAAAGAAGACTATAAAGAGTTTTAGTGTCTGACAAGTACTATACTTTTACGGTGTAGGATGGTAACACTGTGTTGTGCTAGGATTGACAAAGTCTAACATAAATGATATTGTATCGATAGAACGTTGACCAGTGTGTACTCTTGGGATGCCGTTTGAACCGATAGTTGGTGCTGTGACAGTCCTATAGCACTTGTGCTGGAGGACTGGCTGGATGTTATAATACCATTTTACTCAATCACTTGTTTTCATCTTTATAGAGCTTTGCACCCTATGCTTCTTCTCTAGAATTGATTTTTAGCTGATAACTCAAACCAACCAATCAAACAATCTGTTTTCGAAATCGCCATCTGAAATTAGTTCTTAAAGACTGGACTTTTTGAAAGGCTTTCACAAGATTTCCTTGTGGATCGATATCTGGTATTTTACCATTATTACTTGTTACGAGACGATAGTAGTTCAAGGTGTATACTTGCACTGAGATCTATTTTAAGTGAATCTCTAAGGTTGCATAAATCTTACAACAAGTTTTTGGCGCCGTTGCCGGGGAGAACTTCGCTGAAGGAATTTCGTTTTAAGGTAAAGTTTTTAATATCTGATTTTTCTACCACCTTTTTGAAAATCAGTGCATGCCCAGAATATTGCACGGAGAACTTTTTCAAATTGATCCTGAGATTGAACGCACTTTTAGACAAAGAAGGAAAGCACAAAGAGCTGCTTTAGCTCGCAACTCTTCAATGATGTCTGAAAATGAGTACACATCGGATGAAGGTGAAAACAACTTCGAATTTGGGCCGGATGGTCAGCATGATAACAGACCACCTTATAATAATGGAAACCCTGACATAAATTGGGAACATTTCGAAAATCTTGAAAATCTTGAAAATCCCGATAATTGAAATCCTGGCAATGAAAATCCTGGAAATGGAGCAAATCCTGGAAATGGACCAATTCCAAGAAATGAACCTATTCCTAGGCAAATCCCTCGCCAAATTCCTCGTCGGATTCCTGAAGATAGGCCAGTTCATAATCTTGAAGATGAGGAACAAAACATTTTCCGGCTTGCAAATTCTAAAGACGGAGGTATTATGGCCTATGATGTTCCTGTTTTAAATCAATTACATTCAGGAATACTAAAGCCTACCCTCGAAACTCATCATTTTGAACCCAAGCCGATAATGTTTCATATGCTCCAAATCAACGGCCAGTACGCTGGTTTGGCGCATGAAGATCCTCATTCTCATCTCAGGTCTTTCATGGAGATTATAGATTCTTTCAAACTGCCAGGTGTACAGGATGATGCTTTAAAGCTAAAACTTTTTCCATACTCTCTAAGAGATAAAGCAAGATCCTGGTACAACTCGCTGCGACCAGATTCTATAATCACATGGAATCAAATGGCAGAAAAGGTTATAAAAAAATATTTTCCACCCACCAGGAACGCTAAGTCCAGAAACGAAATCTGCACTTTTAAACAAATGGACAATGAAGCAGTTCCTGATGCATGGGACAGGTTTAAAGAGCTGTTGAGAAAATGCCCTCACCATGGCATTCCGTATTGCATTCAACTAGAGACATTTTACAGTGGCCTAGATATCAATGCTAAACAAATGCTTGATGCTACTGCAAACGGAGATTTCACAACTTGTACCTACAATGAAGGATATGAAATCCTTGAAAAGATTTCTGACAATAATGGACAATGGTCTGATCTACGTGCACTGCTACCTAAAAGAACAACAGGGATACCAGATTCTGATGCGTACTCAACATTAACTGCACAGTTGGCAAGTATGGCTACTCTAATTCAAAACCTAGCCACGCCTATGCAGGCTAATGCTGCTACGTCGATCCCTGGTGTTTTGCCAGTATAGTGTACCTTTTGTGGAGATGGACATTCTTTTGAAAATTGTCCAAGCAATCCAGAGCAAGTAAACTATGTGCAGAACAACCAAAAAGGAGGACCTTTCTCTCAGACTTACAATTCTGAGTGGAGGTATCATCCAAATTTTTCATGGCATAGTCCTTCTCTCAATCAACCATCACAAAGACCACAAGGACAATCCAATTTTCAAGGACATTCCAATTTTCAACAAAGAAGTCACAACAACCAACAACCCAATTTTCAAAACAGACCATCTTCTTTCCAAAACAATAAGCCTAATCAGCAGGCTGAGTCATCTACTTCCTTGGAAGCAATGATGAAAGGGTTTATGACCCAAACTCAAGCCTTAATTAAAAATCTTGAAACTCAAATGGGGCAAATGGCTTTGGAAATGAAGAAAAGATTAGTAGGAACTCTCCCTAGTGATACAGAGATTCCACAAAGAGATAGAAAAGAGCAGGTTAAGGTTACGATTTTAAGAAGTGGAAGGCCTTTAAAAGAAAATCCCAGAAAAGAACAAACAAACAAAGCAGAGCCAGAAAAGAAAAAGGCAAAACCAGATTCTGCTGCTACTCCTACAGACCACTCCTGTAGCACCAGTGGAACCAAAGTTAGTGAAAAACCTGTTAACATTCAAGTCATTCCCACTAAATCAGACTACCCCTTGCTGTTCCCTGACCAACCTAAGAAAGTCCAGAATACCAAAGAAAGTACGGTAATAGATGTGTCACATTCTGGTGGCAGTCCTGCAGTACCAACCCAGACCAGTCCTGTAGCCCCCTGTAGGACTGAAGCAATTCCAACTGTGAAACCCACACAAGCACCTCTCCTTCACAAAATTGACCCCTCTAGTTCAGTCACTCCTTACATTCCTTATCCCCAAAGGACGAGGAATAATAAGGAAGAAGTTCAATTTAAAAAATTTCTTGATGTTTTTAAACAGTTGCACATAAACATACCTTTGGTTGAAGCTATTGAGCAGATGCCAAATTATGCAAAGTTTCTAAAAGACATTTTGAGCAAAAAGAAAAAGTTGACTGAATATGAGACAGTAGCTCTGACTGAAGGATGTAGTGCCTTGTTGTCCAGTAAAATTCCCCCTAAACTGAAAGATCCTGGATGTTTCACAATCCCATGTTCTATAGGAGGAAAGAAAGTAGGAAAAGCCCTTTGTGACTTAGGTGCTAGTGTAAACCTTATGCCTTTATCCATTTTCAATACCTTAGGCATAGGTGAAGCTAGACCTACCACTGTCTCCCTACAATTGGCTGATAAGACCATAGCCTGGCCTAAAGGAAAAATTGAGGATGTCCTAGTCCAAGTTGATAAGTTTATCTTTCCAGCTGACTTTATCATCCTAGACTTTGAAGCCGACAAAGATATTCCCATCCTTTTAGGTAGACCTTTCCTCGCCACCGGAACAACCTTGATTGATGTTCAAAAGGGAGAGTTAACCATGAGAGTCCATGATCAAGAAGTAACTTTTAATGTGTTTGATTCTCTCAGGTACCCTGAAGAAAGAGAGGAATGTTCTACTTTGAGCATGATAGAGAATTGGTGTCAAGACAAAAGCTTGGGAGAAATGTTGGGAATGGAGGACTCTGACAAGGAGGAAGATTTTGAAGACCTGGAACCACCACAGGAAGTTGCTGCTTTTGAGACCCTAGATCATAAGGATAGGAAAACTCTTGTCCCATCCTTAGAAGTTGCACCAGACTTAGAACTAAAACAGCTTCCCTCTCATTTAAAATATATCTTTTTAGAGGACCCTGGGAAGTTGCCTGTCATTATTTCTTTATCACTAGATCTAGAACAAGAGGAAAGATTGGTCAAAATGCTGAAACTTCACACAAAAGCCATAGGATGGACCATTGCTGATCTCAAGGGCATAAGCCCAACCATTTGTCAACACAAAATCATTTTGGAAGATAAAGGCTACTCGTCAGTTGAGCCTCAAAGAAGACTCAATCCTGTGATGAAGGAAGTTGTCAAAAAGGAGATTTTAAAATGGCTTGATGCAGGCATAATCTATCCTATTGCTAGTAGTACTTGTGTCAGTCTTGTGCAATGTGTACCCAAGAAGGGTGGGGTAACTGTTGTACCAAATGAGAAAAATGAACTTATACCTACTAGGGTAGTGTCTGGTTGAGGATATGTATGGACTATAGGAAGCTTAACAAGGCTACCCAAAAAGACCATTTTCCATTACCTTTTGTTGACCAAATGCTAGACAGACTGGCAGGAAAAGAGTTTTATTGTTTCTTAGATGGCTACTCTGGTTACAATCAAATCACCATTGCGCCTGAAGACCAAGAAAAGACCACTTTCACTTGTCCTTTTGGAACCTTTGCATTTAAGAGAATGCCTTTTGGACTGTGTAATGCCCCAGCCACTTTCCAAAGATGTATGATGTCTATTTTTTCTGACATGTTAGAAAACTCCATGGAAATTTTCATGGATGACTTTTCTGTTTATGGGACATCATATGACCTTTGTTTACAAAACCTGGAAAAGAGTCTTAAAAGATGTGAAGAAACAGACTTGGTTTTAAACTGGGAAAAGTGTCATTTTATGGTAAAAGAAGGCATTGTGTTGGGGCATCTCATATCAACAAGACGCATAGAAGTTGATAAGGCCAAATTAGAAGTCCTTTCAAATTTGCCTGAACCAACAACAGTCAAAGGTATCAGAAGTTTTTTAGGACATGCTGGCTTTTACAGGAGGTTTATAAAAGATTTTTCAAAAATTTCAAAACCTCTTTGTTTATTGCTACAGAATGACCAAGTGTTTAATTTTAATGAAAATTGCAGAAAAGCTTTTAACACTTTGAAAGAAGCATTGGTCATTGCTCCGGTAGTAATAGCACCAGATTGGTCCCAACGATTTGAAATCATGTGTGATGTCAGTGACTGGGCAGTTGGTGCGGTGTTGGGTCAAAAGAAAAATAAAATATTCCATCCTGTTTACTATTCCAGTAAAACTCTCAATGATGCTCAAATCAATTACACAACTACTGAAAAGGAATTATTAGCTGTGGTTTTTGCTTTTGAAAAATTCAGATCATACTTGATTGGTACTAAAGTAATTGTTCACACAAATCATGCTGCAATCAAGTATTTGATTTCTAAAAAGGATGCAAAACCTATGCTAATAAGGTGGGTCTTGTTGTTACAAGAGTTTGATTTGGAAATCATTGATAGGAAGGGTGTGGATAATCAAGTGGCTGACCATTTGTCTAGATTGGAAAAACAAGACAAGCCTGTTTTTAGTGGTGAGATTTGTGAGACATTCCCTGATGAAAGAATTTTGGCTATACAGCATACCAATGCTCCTTGGTTTGCCGACATTGTAAATTATTTAGCATGTGGAGTCATTCCTAAAGAGTTTACTAAACACCACAAGAAAAAGCTCATCTATGATTCAAAGAAATATCTGTGGGATGACCCATTTTTGTTTAAAATTTGTGCAGATCAGATGATCAGAAGATGCATACCACAAGAAGAAATGACATCAGTTTTACAGCACTGCCATACAGGACCTTGTGGAGGACATTTTGGAGGAAGTAGGACAGCAACAAAGGTTTTGCAATCTGGGTTGTTCTGGCCTACTTTGTACAATGATGCTCATAACTTTGTAAAAAGTTGTGATGAGTGTCAAAGAAGTGGGAATATTTCTCAAAGAAATGAAATGCCCCTAAATGGAATTCTAGAAGTAGAATTATTTGATGTTTGGGGCATAGACTTCATGGGACCTTTTCCAATCTCCAATAATTGTGCCTACATTTTACTTGCTGTAGACTACATGTCCAAATGGGTGGAAGCTTTGGCTTGCCATTCCAATGATGCTCGGACAGTTGTCAAATTTTTGCAAAAACAGATTTTTACAAGATTTGGTACGCCCAGAGCCTTGATAAGTGATGAAGGCACCCATTTCATAAACAAGTTGTTAGAGGAAGTTCTTGAAAAGTACAACATTCAGCATAGGGTGGCAACGGCTTACCACCCTCAAACCAATGGTTTGGCTGAGCTATCAAATAGGGAGATAAAAGGAATTTTAGCAAAAGTGGTTAAACCACACCGGAAGGACTGGGCCTCCAAATTGGATGATGCCCTATGGGCCTACCGAACTGCTTTCAAAACCCCTATTGGAATGTCCCCTTACAAATTGGTTTATGGAAAGGCTTGTCATTTTCCAGTTGAGTTGGAACATAAAGCGTATTGGGCCATAAAAGAACTCAACATGAATCTGGATGAAGCTGGTAAGAAAAGAACTTTTCAGCTCTGTGAAATGGAAGAACATAGGAATTTTTCCTATGAAAATGCCAAGTTATATAAAGAAAACACCAAAAAGTGGCATGACAAAAAGATTCTTCCAAAAGAACTCTATGAGGGTCAAAAAGTCCTTCTGTTCAATTCAAGATTAAAGCTTTTTCCTGGAAAATTGAACTCAAGATGGACTGGGCCTTATCGGATTGCTAAAGTATACCCTTACGGTACAATTAAACTCATTGATCCAGAGCGGGGTACTACTTTCAAAGTCAACGGTCATAGAGTCAAACCATTTTTTGACCCAACTGAAGCACCACCACAACCCTATACGGTTGTCGAGCCTGATGATTGATAAATAGTTTTTCTTATTTGTGTCTGTATATATATTATCAAAAATACAAAAACATTCATATAAACGTAAAATGCGCAAAAATATTTTTATTGTGTAATTCTTTTTAATTCTTTCTTTTCATTTTGGGCCTTACCCTATTTTTGATGAGTTAGCTATTTTCAAATTAAAACAATTTGGGCCCGGGTGTGTTGTGACTTGCAGGTAGCAAAGAAGAGAAGTAGGCCCAAAGTTTTGAAGCCCATCTCCCAAAACCCGAGTCGTGTAGATAACTCATGCGGTCATTTCAAATAAATAACAAAGAGCAGCATTGCCAGTCATCATCATCGCCCTTTTTTTCAGAAAGCTCATCGGAAAACACCATTGCCACCGTTCGCCTTCGCCTTCGTCTCCAACAAGTACAGTCGGGTACTAATTCGCCGTTTCAAAACCTAGGAAAAGTACAATCGCACCGCTGTTCACCATCTTCCTCGTCCCAATCGTACACTGCACTGTACTACCTTCTGCAAACCCATTTCAAGTACGAGTGAGACCTCGTACTCTCCCCATTCTCGACTGAACTCCTCTTCTCCACGCATCATACCTTCTAAAATACACCATCGATAAACCCTGAACCCACCATTTCTATCTTAAAAATCCATTTCCTCTGCCACCCTCTGTTTAAGCTATCTCAATGGCGAAAACCAAGTCCAAGGCTCGAAGACGAATACTCCCATCTGAAGACTCCAACATCCACGAAGAGCATCCCCTTGATGCCACTCCCATTAGCCAGGCACCACCAGTTCGTATTTTACCCCATGTGCCCAAATTTCATGTCTCTCGAAGACTAACTAGAAGCAGTGGTTTCCTGAAAACAAAACCGATGACAGAGGAAGAGGGATCTGCTATCCCTCTTTCTGATACTTCTGATGCTGAAGAAGACACACCACCATTGCAGAAATCCAAGTTTGAGGTAGGAAGTTTGAGCCCTTTGGATGCATTGGCAGAAGCTGCTCATAACCACGGTAAGCAACCTCTGTCTCAAGCTATGCCTGTTAATATGATAACAACCTTCCCATCCAGACCACAATCCTCTGTTGGGAACTTGCTGAGGCAAGGTTCAGGAGTATCTAAGGTTGTTCCTACTCAATCCTATTATTCCCAGAGACCTCTAATGTTGATCACTCCTGAATCCAAACCAATTTCCCTATCCAATTTAAGCCACATACCCCCTGGGTTTATCTCTATGTTGCACGCTGGGAAGACCAGAAATTTTCCCCCTTTGCCCAAGCTGCCTGTTATATCGTCCATTAAGATTCCAGAATTAACAGTCCTACCAAGTGGAAAAACCTTCACACCACCTCCTGTGCAATCTGATTCCATCACCCTTACACAATTAGAAGCTTTTCTTGCCAGATTTCACCAAACTTACCCACCTCGAGTGCCATCTAGTTTCTCTTTTGCAGCTAATAGGGTTGATCATGTCCCTAGAAACACCACTGTTGCTATGAAAACCATCATACCAAGCAATCCTGATATTGATCAACCTACCTCCGTGATGATAGCGGACCATGTGAGCACTAAGAATGACCAGAGAGTCTCCGCAGACACCTTTGTTTTAGAGACGAATCCCACTGAAACCATGGTACTAGATGAGCCTTTAGCACACAATACCTCTGTTAAGACATCTGTTTCCACAACCACAACAGCCAACATCCCTTTGATTAAAGTTCCTTTTGGAGAACCAACCGCCTCAACCGCTACCCTTGATGATACGGTTATTGGGGAAACTCCGGACCCCCTTGATCAGCCCACGGAACAACCTCATTTAGAATGGTCTGATGATGATAACATGATAGGAGACACTGGTGATGATTGGTGCACGCAAGATAAGAGAGAAGATGATATAGTCATCACTCACACCAAAACTGTATCCCCTCCCCCTTCTAACCTTGACACACAGGAACAACACACCATAGTGTCGTCGACACAAAAAGAAAACAAAAAGAAGGTTGGGAAGAAGATGCAGGAAAAGGCAACCCCTACGTCCCTGAAGATAAATTTGAGATCCATCTCCAAGCATGCAAAGAACGTACAGAAAGATGGGAAGAGAGAAGCTGCTGTGAAAATCGCAACTAAACAGGTAAAGGAAGTGGCTGCAAAGAAGCAACAGAAAAGAAAGAGGGGAGAAATGGAAGAACAAAGCATGGGAGAAACCTTTAGCACTCCTCAGAGGATCACAAGACAGAAAGCTAGAGCCATTCAGTAGGATAGCCCAAGCGATGCAGACCGACAGCACTCCTCCAGTAGTGCTGCAGGATCAAAACGAGCTAAAAAGGTATCACCTTCTTCATCTCCTACTGAGTTGTTTAGCACATCCACATCACTAAGTAGATACCCAATGTTTGCACATCGAGTTGGCCAAACGCCTAAAGGATTTGCCCCTCACATAGTTTCGGCAAATCCTCACATTAGAACCATCATTGAGGAACTTGGGTGGGAAAAACTGTGTGCTGTGCCTCCACATTTTAATGAGGACTGGGTACGGGAATTTTACACTGAGATGTCAGTAACCCATGGAGAAGAGCTTGTGGTTAGACATACCTCCGTTTCCTTCTCCCCTGAGGTTTTAAATGATCTGTTAGGATTGACACCACCCGTAGAATCTGAATTTGAGAGATTAAGGGGTGGGGTTTCGGACGAGGAGTTAGAAGAAATACTGACCACCCTGGTAATTCCTGGAGCCTCATGGACCTTGAAGGGTAAGTTTAGAACACTCAGAACATGTTTTCTGAAACCCGAGGCTAACGTTTGGTTCTACTTCATTAGACACACATTGAACCCAACGAGCCACGACACCAACTTGTGCATGGATAGGGTGGTCTTGCTATATTGTATAATGGAATGTTATCCTATTAATGTGGGTAAGCTAATTTATGGGTGCATGAGAACTAGCCTGGAGAGATCCAATACTAGACTGCCATATCCTTCCATCATACACTCACTCATGGCTAATGCAAAGGCCCCTGTGCTAGACACTGACACATTTTCCAAGGAAAGAACAGTGATGGATAAGACAAATCTTCAGAGGCTAATGAGAAACAGTGAGGCTGCTGATACAGTGGTGGTTGAACCTATGGCTGCTATACTAGAGAAGCTCAAGGAAGACTTGGTGAAAGAGATGGATAAGCAAGCAAAGGCAGCGAAGAAGTTGGTGAAAAAGAAGGTAAAGGAGTTAGTTGTGCAGATTGAGAAGGTTGGTAAGGAGGTTGATGAGATTAAGAAAGATAGAATGAAATGGGCTGAATATAAGCATCACAAGGCTCAGGTGAAGGAGGCATATGCAATAGGGAGTTCACAACAACCATTGACAATACCACCACCCCCGAAATCCGTGTTGCAGATCCATTCATTTCCTACTCAGCCCGAGTAGGACAGGTTCTGCCACTTTTCCTTGTTACTTGTAAAATAAATTGTGTTTTATATTTTGAGGTTTCAGTTTAGGAGTCCCGTTTGAGTCTTGATTAAGTGTTATTGCGTCTTAATCTGTGGTCTGTGCTTAATACATTGACTTGTTTTGATGATTTGCTGCTTTATGTGTGAAACTGTCACTTGACAGCTTGTGTCAAGCCATTAAGTCATGTGCAGAAAGCAAGTTTGAGGTGGGAATTTCCCATTCTCATCTTTGCTTTTCTGCTTCAATGTGTTTCTTGGGAACTGATTTTCATGACTCTGCTTGTTTTATAATCTGTATGCATGCACCTCTGTTTCCACCACTGCCTTAACATGAGTGGTGTGTACTTATAGCCACAGTAATCTGATCTCTTGTTTGTTTGGTTGTAAACTGCCATCATAGCCCACCTAACAGCTTTCCAACCTGTTAAGACTACATCATCAAGGGTATTTTTTTCCTCATAAAGCCAGAAATAAAAAAAATAAAAAAAATCCCAAGCAGACCCCTTTTGCTCCTAATTTCCGTGACAATGGGGACATTGTCCATTTTAAGTTTGAGGTTGGGATAAGATTTGCCTCATAGATCTTTCAAGAGCAAAGTGCTCTTTTGTGCTTAAAGAGTGTCAAAGACACCAAAAATTTAAAAGAGACCAATGAGTCCACTCTATTCCTCAATATGAGATGAATGGCAGTAAAATTGTGCCATTGAGTGAACAAAGTGAGGGAGTGGAAAAAGGCAAAACATCAAAATCAAAGGAAAAGCCGAATGCATACCCAAATTTCAACCCAAATTTCAAAAAAATTGTATGCCTTGATAATTTTTGTTAACACTAGGAAGATTCTGGTTGGTTATGAGGGTGTGTTTTTGGGCTAAGATGAATAAATTCAGTTTATGAAGGGCTATTGGCTTCATGCTATGAATTAAGTCCTTTTTAGTAGGTTTTGAGTCTATTTTATTTGCCCAAAGTCTGTAATTAAGTCCTTTTTAGTAGCTTTTTAGCATTTTCTGTGTTTTAGGTGTCAAGCATGATTTAATGGTATAATCTCTGTTTTTTGGATCTTATTGGGCCTGTTTTGATTTCAGATTTTGGCCTGGACACTACTACGGCAATGCTATAGGAGTGGAGCGCAAAAGGAATGCTGTAGGAGTGCCGCAGGATCGAACAGCTGGGCCATTTTTGGGTATCTTATTGAAGAAGCCTCTTTTGATGACAAGGCTGGAGTTGACCTTTTGGATGGGACATAAAGCTTAATGGGACATCAGTCATAGTCTCCTTTTAGTTGCTTAGTCCCCACTCTTCTCCCCTATATATAGATGGCTTGTTAACTTGTTTTAATATATGCTTTTGAGCTAAAAACACACAATTCTCTCCAAGTATTTTAGCTTTTGTTCTCTAGATTTATTTACCTCTTAATTTCTGTCTTGTTACCTCTTAATATTCAGATCTGTAGTCACGATTTCAGTATTTTGTAGTAAATCTTTCGGTTTCAAGTATTAATCCAAGTGGTTCGAAGTAAGTTTATTGTGTTTTACTTTCCGATTCTCGCAAGTCTCCAAGTTCTCGATATTTTCTTAGTTACTTACTTAAAATCTCAAGGTTCGTGATTTTTAGTTTGGAGTCTTTCCTTCTAAAAACCATAACCTTTGGTTGTTTAAGTTAGTGTTTCAAAGTTTTAACGGTTTCAAAGCAACAAATAGTTTTGTGACGTAACTTGCACGACAAGTTTCCATAACTTGGCGAACAAATTACCACGTTAGTTGGTTATTCTCGTTTCTTGCATTCTTAGTTCTTATTATTGTGTTTATTTTCTTGTTGTTGAAATTCATGTATTTAATTTCTGTCTTTCCATTTCTGTCATTTACATTTCTTGCAATTTCCTTTCAGTACTTTCCATTCATGTCATTTACATTTCTTACACCTTTCGAAAGAAGAAATCAAGCCATGAAGGGCTAATCGCCTGAGCTTGGGGTGTAAAGCAAAGTTTAGATGTAAAACTTGTGTGAAAGTAAAGAGGTGTATTGAATATAGCATTGTATCTAACTATTTATTTCAGGTGATTGATCTTACATTGAAGATTACATTTTAATTAATTGACAACTAATTTTATGTATGAAAATGCATTAACATTCAGTGTTAAGGTTAAGGTTAATTAACTGAAATAATAAAAGAAGACTATAAAGAGTTTTAGTGTCTGACAAGTACTATACTTTTACGGTGTAGGATGGTAACACTGTGTTGTGCTAGGATTGACAAAGTCTAACATAAATGATATTGTATCGATAGAACGTTGACCAGTGTGTACTCTTGGGATGCCGTTTGAACCGATAGTTGGTGCTGTGACAGTCCTATAGCACTTGTGCTGGAGGACTGGCTGGATGTTATAATACCATTTTACTCAATCACTTGTTTTCATCTTTATAGAGCTTTGCACCCTATGCTTCTTCTCTAGAATTGATTTTTAGCTGATAACTCAAACCAACCAATCAAACAATCTGTTTTCGAAATCGCCATCTGAAATTAGTTCTTAAAGACTGGACTTTTTGAAAGGCTTTCACAAGATTTCCTTGTGGATCGATATCTGGTATTTTACCATTATTACTTGTTACGAGACGATAGTAGTTCAAGGTGTATACTTGCACTGAGATCTATTTTAAGTGAATCTCTAAGGTTGCATAAATCTTACAACAAGTTTTTGGCGCCGTTGCCGGGGAGAACTTCGCTGAAGGAATTTCGTTTTAAGGTAAAGTTTTTAATATCTGATTTTTCTACCACCTTTTTGAAAATCAGTGCATGCCCAGAATATTGCACGGAGAACTTTTTCAAATTGATCCTGAGATTGAACGCACTTTTAGACAAAGAAGGAAAGCACAAAGAGCTGCTTTAGCTCGCAACTCTTCAATGATGTCTGAAAATGAGTACACATCGGATGAAGGTGAAAACAACTTCGAATTTGGGCCGGATGGTCAGCATGATAACAGACCACCTTATAATAATGGAAACCCTGACATAAATTGGGAACATTTCGAAAATCTTGAAAATCTTGAAAATCCCGATAATTGAAATCCTGGCAATGAAAATCCTGGAAATGGAGCAAATCCTGGAAATGGACCAATTCCAAGAAATGAACCTATTCCTAGGCAAATCCCTCGCCAAATTCCTCGTCGGATTCCTGAAGATAGGCCAGTTCATAATCTTGAAGATGAGGAACAAAACATTTTCCGGCTTGCAAATTCTAAAGACGGAGGTATTATGGCCTATGATGTTCCTGTTTTAAATCAATTACATTCAGGAATACTAAAGCCTACCCTCGAAACTCATCATTTTGAACCCAAGCCGATAATGTTTCATATGCTCCAAATCAACGGCCAGTACGCTGGTTTGGCGCATGAAGATCCTCATTCTCATCTCAGGTCTTTCATGGAGATTATAGATTCTTTCAAACTGCCAGGTGTACAGGATGATGCTTTAAAGCTAAAACTTTTTCCATACTCTCTAAGAGATAAAGCAAGATCCTGGTACAACTCGCTGCGACCAGATTCTATAATCACATGGAATCAAATGGCAGAAAAGGTTATAAAAAAATATTTTCCACCCACCAGGAACGCTAAGTCCAGAAACGAAATCTGCACTTTTAAACAAATGGACAATGAAGCAGTTCCTGATGCATGGGACAGGTTTAAAGAGCTGTTGAGAAAATGCCCTCACCATGGCATTCCGTATTGCATTCAACTAGAGACATTTTACAGTGGCCTAGATATCAATGCTAAACAAATGCTTGATGCTACTGCAAACGGAGATTTCACAACTTGTACCTACAATGAAGGATATGAAATCCTTGAAAAGATTTCTGACAATAATGGACAATGGTCTGATCTACGTGCACTGCTACCTAAAAGAACAACAGGGATACCAGATTCTGATGCGTACTCAACATTAACTGCACAGTTGGCAAGTATGGCTACTCTAATTCAAAACCTAGCCACGCCTATGCAGGCTAATGCTGCTACGTCGATCCCTGGTGTTTTGCCAGTATAGTGTACCTTTTGTGGAGATGGACATTCTTTTGAAAATTGTCCAAGCAATCCAGAGCAAGTAAACTATGTGCAGAACAACCAAAAAGGAGGACCTTTCTCTCAGACTTACAATTCTGAGTGGAGGTATCATCCAAATTTTTCATGGCATAGTCCTTCTCTCAATCAACCATCACAAAGACCACAAGGACAATCCAATTTTCAAGGACATTCCAATTTTCAACAAAGAAGTCACAACAACCAACAACCCAATTTTCAAAACAGACCATCTTCTTTCCAAAACAATAAGCCTAATCAGCAGGCTGAGTCATCTACTTCCTTGGAAGCAATGATGAAAGGGTTTATGACCCAAACTCAAGCCTTAATTAAAAATCTTGAAACTCAAATGGGGCAAATGGCTTTGGAAATGAAGAAAAGATTAGTAGGAACTCTCCCTAGTGATACAGAGATTCCACAAAGAGATAGAAAAGAGCAGGTTAAGGTTACGATTTTAAGAAGTGGAAGGCCTTTAAAAGAAAATCCCAGAAAAGAACAAACAAACAAAGCAGAGCCAGAAAAGAAAAAGGCAAAACCAGATTCTGCTGCTACTCCTACAGACCACTCCTGTAGCACCAGTGGAACCAAAGTTAGTGAAAAACCTGTTAACATTCAAGTCATTCCCACTAAATCAGACTACCCCTTGCTGTTCCCTGACCAACCTAAGAAAGTCCAGAATACCAAAGAAAGTACGGTAATAGATGTGTCACATTCTGGTGGCAGTCCTGCAGTACCAACCCAGACCAGTCCTGTAGCCCCCTGTAGGACTGAAGCAATTCCAACTGTGAAACCCACACAAGCACCTCTCCTTCACAAAATTGACCCCTCTAGTTCAGTCACTCCTTACATTCCTTATCCCCAAAGGACGAGGAATAATAAGGAAGAAGTTCAATTTAAAAAATTTCTTGATGTTTTTAAACAGTTGCACATAAACATACCTTTGGTTGAAGCTATTGAGCAGATGCCAAATTATGCAAAGTTTCTAAAAGACATTTTGAGCAAAAAGAAAAAGTTGACTGAATATGAGACAGTAGCTCTGACTGAAGGATGTAGTGCCTTGTTGTCCAGTAAAATTCCCCCTAAACTGAAAGATCCTGGATGTTTCACAATCCCATGTTCTATAGGAGGAAAGAAAGTAGGAAAAGCCCTTTGTGACTTAGGTGCTAGTGTAAACCTTATGCCTTTATCCATTTTCAATACCTTAGGCATAGGTGAAGCTAGACCTACCACTGTCTCCCTACAATTGGCTGATAAGACCATAGCCTGGCCTAAAGGAAAAATTGAGGATGTCCTAGTCCAAGTTGATAAGTTTATCTTTCCAGCTGACTTTATCATCCTAGACTTTGAAGCCGACAAAGATATTCCCATCCTTTTAGGTAGACCTTTCCTCGCCACCGGAACAACCTTGATTGATGTTCAAAAGGGAGAGTTAACCATGAGAGTCCATGATCAAGAAGTAACTTTTAATGTGTTTGATTCTCTCAGGTACCCTGAAGAAAGAGAGGAATGTTCTACTTTGAGCATGATAGAGAATTGGTGTCAAGACAAAAGCTTGGGAGAAATGTTGGGAATGGAGGACTCTGACAAGGAGGAAGATTTTGAAGACCTGGAACCACCACAGGAAGTTGCTGCTTTTGAGACCCTAGATCATAAGGATAGGAAAACTCTTGTCCCATCCTTAGAAGTTGCACCAGACTTAGAACTAAAACAGCTTCCCTCTCATTTAAAATATATCTTTTTAGAGGACCCTGGGAAGTTGCCTGTCATTATTTCTTTATCACTAGATCTAGAACAAGAGGAAAGATTGGTCAAAATGCTGAAACTTCACACAAAAGCCATAGGATGGACCATTGCTGATCTCAAGGGCATAAGCCCAACCATTTGTCAACACAAAATCATTTTGGAAGATAAAGGCTACTCGTCAGTTGAGCCTCAAAGAAGACTCAATCCTGTGATGAAGGAAGTTGTCAAAAAGGAGATTTTAAAATGGCTTGATGCAGGCATAATCTATCCTATTGCTAGTAGTACTTGTGTCAGTCTTGTGCAATGTGTACCCAAGAAGGGTGGGGTAACTGTTGTACCAAATGAGAAAAATGAACTTATACCTACTAGGGTAGTGTCTGGTTGAGGATATGTATGGACTATAGGAAGCTTAACAAGGCTACCCAAAAAGACCATTTTCCATTACCTTTTGTTGACCAAATGCTAGACAGACTGGCAGGAAAAGAGTTTTATTGTTTCTTAGATGGCTACTCTGGTTACAATCAAATCACCATTGCGCCTGAAGACCAAGAAAAGACCACTTTCACTTGTCCTTTTGGAACCTTTGCATTTAAGAGAATGCCTTTTGGACTGTGTAATGCCCCAGCCACTTTCCAAAGATGTATGATGTCTATTTTTTCTGACATGTTAGAAAACTCCATGGAAATTTTCATGGATGACTTTTCTGTTTATGGGACATCATATGACCTTTGTTTACAAAACCTGGAAAAGAGTCTTAAAAGATGTGAAGAAACAGACTTGGTTTTAAACTGGGAAAAGTGTCATTTTATGGTAAAAGAAGGCATTGTGTTGGGGCATCTCATATCAACAAGACGCATAGAAGTTGATAAGGCCAAATTAGAAGTCCTTTCAAATTTGCCTGAACCAACAACAGTCAAAGGTATCAGAAGTTTTTTAGGACATGCTGGCTTTTACAGGAGGTTTATAAAAGATTTTTCAAAAATTTCAAAACCTCTTTGTTTATTGCTACAGAATGACCAAGTGTTTAATTTTAATGAAAATTGCAGAAAAGCTTTTAACACTTTGAAAGAAGCATTGGTCATTGCTCCGGTAGTAATAGCACCAGATTGGTCCCAACGATTTGAAATCATGTGTGATGTCAGTGACTGGGCAGTTGGTGCGGTGTTGGGTCAAAAGAAAAATAAAATATTCCATCCTGTTTACTATTCCAGTAAAACTCTCAATGATGCTCAAATCAATTACACAACTACTGAAAAGGAATTATTAGCTGTGGTTTTTGCTTTTGAAAAATTCAGATCATACTTGATTGGTACTAAAGTAATTGTTCACACAAATCATGCTGCAATCAAGTATTTGATTTCTAAAAAGGATGCAAAACCTATGCTAATAAGGTGGGTCTTGTTGTTACAAGAGTTTGATTTGGAAATCATTGATAGGAAGGGTGTGGATAATCAAGTGGCTGACCATTTGTCTAGATTGGAAAAACAAGACAAGCCTGTTTTTAGTGGTGAGATTTGTGAGACATTCCCTGATGAAAGAATTTTGGCTATACAGCATACCAATGCTCCTTGGTTTGCCGACATTGTAAATTATTTAGCATGTGGAGTCATTCCTAAAGAGTTTACTAAACACCACAAGAAAAAGCTCATCTATGATTCAAAGAAATATCTGTGGGATGACCCATTTTTGTTTAAAATTTGTGCAGATCAGATGATCAGAAGATGCATACCACAAGAAGAAATGACATCAGTTTTACAGCACTGCCATACAGGACCTTGTGGAGGACATTTTGGAGGAAGTAGGACAGCAACAAAGGTTTTGCAATCTGGGTTGTTCTGGCCTACTTTGTACAATGATGCTCATAACTTTGTAAAAAGTTGTGATGAGTGTCAAAGAAGTGGGAATATTTCTCAAAGAAATGAAATGCCCCTAAATGGAATTCTAGAAGTAGAATTATTTGATGTTTGGGGCATAGACTTCATGGGACCTTTTCCAATCTCCAATAATTGTGCCTACATTTTACTTGCTGTAGACTACATGTCCAAATGGGTGGAAGCTTTGGCTTGCCATTCCAATGATGCTCGGACAGTTGTCAAATTTTTGCAAAAACAGATTTTTACAAGATTTGGTACGCCCAGAGCCTTGATAAGTGATGAAGGCACCCATTTCATAAACAAGTTGTTAGAGGAAGTTCTTGAAAAGTACAACATTCAGCATAGGGTGGCAACGGCTTACCACCCTCAAACCAATGGTTTGGCTGAGCTATCAAATAGGGAGATAAAAGGAATTTTAGCAAAAGTGGTTAAACCACACCGGAAGGACTGGGCCTCCAAATTGGATGATGCCCTATGGGCCTACCGAACTGCTTTCAAAACCCCTATTGGAATGTCCCCTTACAAATTGGTTTATGGAAAGGCTTGTCATTTTCCAGTTGAGTTGGAACATAAAGCGTATTGGGCCATAAAAGAACTCAACATGAATCTGGATGAAGCTGGTAAGAAAAGAACTTTTCAGCTCTGTGAAATGGAAGAACATAGGAATTTTTCCTATGAAAATGCCAAGTTATATAAAGAAAACACCAAAAAGTGGCATGACAAAAAGATTCTTCCAAAAGAACTCTATGAGGGTCAAAAAGTCCTTCTGTTCAATTCAAGATTAAAGCTTTTTCCTGGAAAATTGAACTCAAGATGGACTGGGCCTTATCGGATTGCTAAAGTATACCCTTACGGTACAATTAAACTCATTGATCCAGAGCGGGGTACTACTTTCAAAGTCAACGGTCATAGAGTCAAACCATTTTTTGACCCAACTGAAGCACCACCACAACCCTATACGGTTGTCGAGCCTGATGATTGATAAATAGTTTTTCTTATTTGTGTCTGTATATATATTATCAAAAATACAAAAACATTCATATAAACGTAAAATGCGCAAAAATATTTTTATTGTGTAATTCTTTTTAATTCTTTCTTTTCATTTTGGGCCTTACCCTATTTTTGATGAGTTAGCTATTTTCAAATTAAAACAATTTGGGCCCGGGTGTGTTGTGACTTGCAGGTAGCAAAGAAGAGAAGTAGGCCCAAAGTTTTGAAGCCCATCTCCCAAAACCCGAGTCGTGTAGATAACTCATGCGGTCATTTCAAATAAATAACAAAGAGCAGCATTGCCAGTCATCATCATCGCCCTTTTTTTCAGAAAGCTCATCGGAAAACACCATTGCCACCGTTCGCCTTCGCCTTCGTCTCCAACAAGTACAGTCGGGTACTAATTCGCCGTTTCAAAACCTAGGAAAAGTACAATCGCACCGCTGTTCACCATCTTCCTCGTCCCAATCGTACACTGCACTGTACTACCTTCTGCAAACCCATTTCAAGTACGAGTGAGACCTCGTACTCTCCCCATTCTCGACTGAACTCCTCTTCTCCACGCATCATACCTTCTAAAATACACCATCGATAAACCCTGAACCCACCATTTCTATCTTAAAAATCCATTTCCTCTGCCACCCTCTGTTTAAGCTATCTCAATGGCGAAAACCAAGTCCAAGGCTCGAAGACGAATACTCCCATCTGAAGACTCCAACATCCACGAAGAGCATCCCCTTGATGCCACTCCCATTAGCCAGGCACCACCAGTTCGTATTTTACCCCATGTGCCCAAATTTCATGTCTCTCGAAGACTAACTAGAAGCAGTGGTTTCCTGAAAACAAAACCGATGACAGAGGAAGAGGGATCTGCTATCCCTCTTTCTGATACTTCTGATGCTGAAGAAGACACACCACCATTGCAGAAATCCAAGTTTGAGGTAGGAAGTTTGAGCCCTTTGGATGCATTGGCAGAAGCTGCTCATAACCACGGTAAGCAACCTCTGTCTCAAGCTATGCCTGTTAATATGATAACAACCTTCCCATCCAGACCACAATCCTCTGTTGGGAACTTGCTGAGGCAAGGTTCAGGAGTATCTAAGGTTGTTCCTACTCAATCCTATTATTCCCAGAGACCTCTAATGTTGATCACTCCTGAATCCAAACCAATTTCCCTATCCAATTTAAGCCACATACCCCCTGGGTTTATCTCTATGTTGCACGCTGGGAAGACCAGAAATTTTCCCCCTTTGCCCAAGCTGCCTGTTATATCGTCCATTAAGATTCCAGAATTAACAGTCCTACCAAGTGGAAAAACCTTCACACCACCTCCTGTGCAATCTGATTCCATCACCCTTACACAATTAGAAGCTTTTCTTGCCAGATTTCACCAAACTTACCCACCTCGAGTGCCATCTAGTTTCTCTTTTGCAGCTAATAGGGTTGATCATGTCCCTAGAAACACCACTGTTGCTATGAAAACCATCATACCAAGCAATCCTGATATTGATCAACCTACCTCCGTGATGATAGCGGACCATGTGAGCACTAAGAATGACCAGAGAGTCTCCGCAGACACCTTTGTTTTAGAGACGAATCCCACTGAAACCATGGTACTAGATGAGCC
Source organism: Saussurea involucrata (assembly GCA_033807775.1). Classification (NCBI taxonomy): domain Eukaryota; kingdom Viridiplantae; phylum Streptophyta; class Magnoliopsida; order Asterales; family Asteraceae; genus Saussurea; species Saussurea involucrata. The sequence goes on from CM066317.1 coordinate 4,035,537, forward strand.
TTTAGCACACAATACCTCTGTTAAGACATCTGTTTCCACAACCACAACAGCCAACATCCCTTTGATTAAAGTTCCTTTTGGAGAACCAACCGCCTCAACCGCTACCCTTGATGATACGGTTATTGGGGAAACTCCGGACCCCCTTGATCAGCCCACGGAACAACCTCATTTAGAATGGTCTGATGATGATAACATGATAGGAGACACTGGTGATGATTGGTGCACGCAAGATAAGAGAGAAGATGATATAGTCATCACTCACACCAAAACTGTATCCCCTCCCCCTTCTAACCTTGACACACAGGAACAACACACCATAGTGTCGTCGACACAAAAAGAAAACAAAAAGAAGGTTGGGAAGAAGATGCAGGAAAAGGCAACCCCTACGTCCCTGAAGATAAATTTGAGATCCATCTCCAAGCATGCAAAGAACGTACAGAAAGATGGGAAGAGAGAAGCTGCTGTGAAAATCGCAACTAAACAGGTAAAGGAAGTGGCTGCAAAGAAGCAACAGAAAAGAAAGAGGGGAGAAATGGAAGAACAAAGCATGGGAGAAACCTTTAGCACTCCTCAGAGGATCACAAGACAGAAAGCTAGAGCCATTCAGTAGGATAGCCCAAGCGATGCAGACCGACAGCACTCCTCCAGTAGTGCTGCAGGATCAAAACGAGCTAAAAAGGTATCACCTTCTTCATCTCCTACTGAGTTGTTTAGCACATCCACATCACTAAGTAGATACCCAATGTTTGCACATCGAGTTGGCCAAACGCCTAAAGGATTTGCCCCTCACATAGTTTCGGCAAATCCTCACATTAGAACCATCATTGAGGAACTTGGGTGGGAAAAACTGTGTGCTGTGCCTCCACATTTTAATGAGGACTGGGTACGGGAATTTTACACTGAGATGTCAGTAACCCATGGAGAAGAGCTTGTGGTTAGACATACCTCCGTTTCCTTCTCCCCTGAGGTTTTAAATGATCTGTTAGGATTGACACCACCCGTAGAATCTGAATTTGAGAGATTAAGGGGTGGGGTTTCGGACGAGGAGTTAGAAGAAATACTGACCACCCTGGTAATTCCTGGAGCCTCATGGACCTTGAAGGGTAAGTTTAGAACACTCAGAACATGTTTTCTGAAACCCGAGGCTAACGTTTGGTTCTACTTCATTAGACACACATTGAACCCAACGAGCCACGACACCAACTTGTGCATGGATAGGGTGGTCTTGCTATATTGTATAATGGAATGTTATCCTATTAATGTGGGTAAGCTAATTTATGGGTGCATGAGAACTAGCCTGGAGAGATCCAATACTAGACTGCCATATCCTTCCATCATACACTCACTCATGGCTAATGCAAAGGCCCCTGTGCTAGACACTGACACATTTTCCAAGGAAAGAACAGTGATGGATAAGACAAATCTTCAGAGGCTAATGAGAAACAGTGAGGCTGCTGATACAGTGGTGGTTGAACCTATGGCTGCTATACTAGAGAAGCTCAAGGAAGACTTGGTGAAAGAGATGGATAAGCAAGCAAAGGCAGCGAAGAAGTTGGTGAAAAAGAAGGTAAAGGAGTTAGTTGTGCAGATTGAGAAGGTTGGTAAGGAGGTTGATGAGATTAAGAAAGATAGAATGAAATGGGCTGAATATAAGCATCACAAGGCTCAGGTGAAGGAGGCATATGCAATAGGGAGTTCACAACAACCATTGACAATACCACCACCCCCGAAATCCGTGTTGCAGATCCATTCATTTCCTACTCAGCCCGAGTAGGACAGGTTCTGCCACTTTTCCTTGTTACTTGTAAAATAAATTGTGTTTTATATTTTGAGGTTTCAGTTTAGGAGTCCCGTTTGAGTCTTGATTAAGTGTTATTGCGTCTTAATCTGTGGTCTGTGCTTAATACATTGACTTGTTTTGATGATTTGCTGCTTTATGTGTGAAACTGTCACTTGACAGCTTGTGTCAAGCCATTAAGTCATGTGCAGAAAGCAAGTTTGAGGTGGGAATTTCCCATTCTCATCTTTGCTTTTCTGCTTCAATGTGTTTCTTGGGAACTGATTTTCATGACTCTGCTTGTTTTATAATCTGTATGCATGCACCTCTGTTTCCACCACTGCCTTAACATGAGTGGTGTGTACTTATAGCCACAGTAATCTGATCTCTTGTTTGTTTGGTTGTAAACTGCCATCATAGCCCACCTAACAGCTTTCCAACCTGTTAAGACTACATCATCAAGGGTATTTTTTTCCTCATAAAGCCAGAAATAAAAAAAATAAAAAAAATCCCAAGCAGACCCCTTTTGCTCCTAATTTCCGTGACAATGGGGACATTGTCCATTTTAAGTTTGAGGTTGGGATAAGATTTGCCTCATAGATCTTTCAAGAGCAAAGTGCTCTTTTGTGCTTAAAGAGTGTCAAAGACACCAAAAATTTAAAAGAGACCAATGAGTCCACTCTATTCCTCAATATGAGATGAATGGCAGTAAAATTGTGCCATTGAGTGAACAAAGTGAGGGAGTGGAAAAAGGCAAAGCATCAAAATCAAAGGAAAAGCCGAATGCATACCCAAATTTCAACCCAAATTTCAAAAAAATTGTATGCCTTGATAATTTTTGTTAACACTAGGAAGATTCTGGTTGGTTATGAGGGTGTGTTTTTGGGCTAAGATGAATAAATTCAGTTTATGAAGGGCTATTGGCTTCATGCTATGAATTAAGTCCTTTTTAGTAGGTTTTGAGTCTATTTTATTTGCCCAAAGTCTGTAATTAAGTCCTTTTTAGTAGCTTTTTAGCATTTTCTGTGTTTTAGGTGTCAAGCATGATTTAATGGTATAATCTCTGTTTTTTGGATCTTATTGGGCCTGTTTTGATTTCAGATTTTGGCCTGGACACTACTACGACAATGCTATAGGAATGGAGCGCAAAAGGAATGCTGTAGGAGTGCCGCAGGATCGAACAGCTGGGCCATTTTTGGGTATCTTATTGAAGAAGCCTCTTTTGATGACAAGGCTGGAGTTGACCTTTTGGATGGGACATAAAGCTTAATGGGACATCAGTCATAGTCTCCTTTTAGTTGCTTAGTCCCCACTCTTCTCCCCTATATATAAATGGCTTGTTAACTTGTTTTAATATATGCTTTTGAGCTAAAAACACACAAATCTCTCCAAGTATTTTAGTTTTTGTTCTCTAGATTTATTTACCTCTTAATTTCTGTCTTGTTACCTCTTAATATTCAGATCTGTAGTCACGATTTCAGTATTTTGTAGTAAATCTTTCGGTTTCAAGTATTAATCCAAGTAGTTCGAAGTAAGTTTATTGTGTTTTACTTTCCGATTCTCGCAAGTCTCCAAGTTCTCGATATTTTCTTAGTTACTTACTTAAAATCTCAAGGTTCGTGATTTTTAGTTTGGAGTCTTTCCTTCTAAAAACCGTAACCTTTGGTTGTTTAAGTTAGTGTTTCAAAGTTTTAACGGTTTCAAAGCAACAAGTAGTTTTGTGACGTAACTTGCACGACAAGTTTCCATAACTTGGCGAACAAGTTACCACGTTAGTTGGTTATTCTCGTTTCTTGCATTCTTAGTTCTTATTATTGTGTTTATTTTCTTGTTGTTGAAATTCCTGTATTTAATTTTTGTCTTTCCATTTCTGTCATTTACATTTCTTGCAATTTCCTTTCAGTACTTTCCATTCATGTCATTTACATTTCTTACACCTTTCGAAAGAAGAAATCAAGCCATGAAGGGCTAATCGCCTGAGCTTGGGGTGTAAAGCAAAGTTTAGATGTAAAACTTGTGTGAAAGTAAAGAGGTGTATTGAATATAGCATTGTATCTAACTATTTATTTCAGGTGATTGATCTTACATTGAAGATTACATTTTAATTAATTGACAACTAATTTTATGTATGAAAATGCATTAACATTCAGTGTTAAGGTTAAGGTTAATTAACTGAAATAATAAAAGAAGACTATAAAGAGTTTTAGTGCCTGACAAATACTATACTTTTACGGTGTAGGATGGTAACACTGTGTTGTGCTAGGATTCACAAAGTCTAACATAAATGATATTGTATCGATAGCACGTTGACCAGTGTGTACTCTTAGGAGGCCGTTTGAACCGATAGTTGGTGCTGTGACAGTCCTATAGCACTTGTGCTGGAGGACTGGCTGGATGTTATAATACCTTTTTACTCAATCACTTGTTTTCATCTTTATAGAGCTTTGCACCCTATGCTTCTTCTCTAGAATTGATTTTTAGCTGATAACTCAAACCAACCAATCAAACAATCTGTTTTCGAAATCGCCATCTGAAATTAGTTCTTAAAGACTGGACTTTTTGAAAGGTTTTCACAAGTTTTCCCTGTGGATCGATATCTGGTACTTTTACCATTATTACTTGTTACGAGACGATAGTAGTTCAAGGTGTATACTTGCACTGAGTTCTATTTTAAGTGAATCTCTAAGGTTGCATAAATCTTACAACAGTCCTAAACAACAACACGAACCGGCCAACACCAGCTCACCTTTTTCCACCTAAATAAGTGTTAACAAATGTCAAAGTGACGCCCCAACCCAAAGCCACGACTACTAAATTATAAAATACATTTTCCAGTTTTTACTCTCAACACACAGGTCTGTTCGGGACCTGTTTAACCCCTTATAAACTGATAAATCCAGAAATATTTTTCCATAATCACAAAGTCCCATGTCTTAGGGTTCCAGGGACATATCGCACGCGCTCTAACGATTTTTCTACAATTTACTATGGATTTTACAAAACCGACTTACAGCACAGTGAAAAACAGGACCTTTCAGTACAAAACAGCAATTTGACACTAGCTATGGTCCGAACTGGTTTTTCCGTAAAACATATGAAACTTACTAGACTCAGAATGGGAGATTTTGGCACCAATTTCACCCCAATACGATGTCCCTAGAAAACGTTATGGCTTTCCCAAAACAGTGGCAGAAACTGTGAATTTCACATGAAATGACAAATGTTGTTTATAAACCCATTAAGACATAGCTTAACCCAAACAGACCCGAACAGCCTACAAGCTTACCGGAGAAAGGTCATACTAGGCTGGACAACAACCGAGCACCACCCACTTTCGCCTCCGGCAGCGGTGGTGGTTGGCGGCGGCGACGATGGTTACGGTAACCCTTCCGGCGAGACCTCCCAACGTCACCCACTCCCGACATACTCGCAAAACGCCCCGCACACACACCCGCACCCCCTGCCGCCATCACAGCGGCGTGCAGTGGCGGCCCCACCGCCATCAGCCGTGGCTGCGTCGGTGGTGGTGGCGGTTCGCGGCGGCCTTTGCCGATAACAACAACGAAAGCGAAAAAAAACGTTATTACCTCACGCAACGCCCTACGTCCCTCTTTCCGACCGAACTCGCCGGCGATCACTACCTTCTCTTCTCTTCTCGACGCCGGCAGCCCCTGGCGGCAGCCTCCTCTCCTCTTTCTAGCGGACTCTCTCTCTTTTCGCACCTCTCTCTCTCTCGCGATCTCTCACTCTTCTCTCCGACAGAACGGCGCTGGGGCGCCGACGGTGGTTGTGGGGTTGCACGGCAGTGGCTGTGGAATGAAACCGACGAGAGGGGGGGGGGGGGAAGAAAACTCAGCCGAGAGAAACCAAAACGTGAGGGATACCTTAGGGTTTTATTATTATTTTTTCTTCACACTTCTTTCCTTGCTTGCTTCTCACGAACACAACACACCCAAAAATAAAACATGGATTTCGGTTGTGGACTTTGCATGGGCCGAACACCATATTTTTGGCCCTTTTACAATTTTGGTCCCTTAACTACATCCTTCTCGCAAACTAACTAACGTTTTGACATATTTAACAATTAGGCCCAAAACGTCTAACCCCGTTACTGGAAACCCCGTTAAATCAAACTTAAAAGAAAAGAATTAATAAAAGTAATTACATACCGGGATACGGGTTTTACAACTCCCCCCCACTTGGATTAGACTTCGTCCTCGAAGTCTAGACCGGCGAATAACTCGGAATAGTTCTCGCGCATCTCCGCTTCGGGTTCCCACGTCCACTCGAACCCCCTCGGTGCGGCCACTGGACTTTCCTCAACTAGAATCTAAATTTCTCACCCCGTCTAGAAATTCCCGAATACTTTTCTTACTAACAAAACTCCTTCAAGGACACTGAAATTATGATCGGAAGAACACTCCAACAACTGGATTCATTCCTAGTCAAACGACTTCGGTTGCCTCCCAACCTTTAGATGTTCCATACATCCCGATTCAACTCTCAAGCTCTAACCATTCTAAAGGTGCTCACCAATATACTCTACAGGATACTCGAATCCGATCATTCCTACCATTACTGCCGATTAACTTCCACGAGTTCTAATTAATAGACTCCCAAAATTTATTTCACACGGATCATCAAACTAGTAAACTTATAATCACCCACGAAGGTCATTCCACCATAACCATTCATCGCAATTAAGCATCTCAGGGTTACTACTACCATCACCATAATTATTTTAAAATCGGCTACAAATCTCCGATTACACTAAAGGTGTTTGGCTTCAAGCCCAAAAGTCGACACCTAAATATACTATTTACCTCAAAAAGGTTACTGCGCATTCATGCTCTTAATTACAAAGGGCTTCATTCCCTTAACCAATACTATTCGGCCTACATTACCAACACGCGTGGAATACCCAACCTTCCACCGTCTACTTATCCTCCACACTCGCTCTACGAAGCCTAGTTACACCGTATCAAGATACACCTTAACGTCTACCTCCCAGGTACGTCTCAAGGCCCAGCATATCGGGACTACCTCCCAGGTAAGTGCCCAAGACTATATCCTCCCAGTGCCTATTGGAAAGTCAAGGTCATAACACATGAATATCGGAGTCCCACCCCGAGATACCCAACCAACCATTACCAACGACTGACTGACGTGACCAAGGATCCAATGCAAAGCAGTCTACCAACAATATGCCTATCCCGGAATGACTCACTCACCCAACATGTAAATACTCAACGTGCAATAAGTGCAAAACTGTGCAACAAAACAACCCATCAACAAAACTCCACATCGAGCCATTAAAAACCGTGCAATTGACCCATGACTATCTCAAAGTCAAAACCGAGCAAAATGCTCCACGCTTGCTAGACCCATAAGTCGGTCAAAAACGCGTTTACATAAAGTTTAAGCAAGCAATACTCTAAAATAATATTAGTCCCAAACTCGACACGGGTTAAACAAAAGAGTTTTCCAAAAGGACTCACACCCTTAAAATTCTCAAAATGACACATAACACTTATAAGCGCACTTCCCAAATGGTTTACAAAATCATTTACAAAATATTTTCAACATCAAGATTTTTCATTTCAAAAAGACCGTAAGCAATAAAACTACTATTACCAGGTCGGTAGTTACGCAAAAATGGACACGCTCGTCCCACATATGAAAATCATGTTGAAAATCATTTCATTGCAACTTAGTTTACTCACAAAACGTAAAGTGAAATAAATAATTTCTTTGAAAATGAACCGTCACGGTTCTAGTATGAATTGACTCATGACATGTATTTAAAGTAGCCGCTCGACCTTACACCGGGTGCGACAAAAGTGTGCACATAATTTCAAAATCAGTTCCACGACATTTGACCCCAAAATTCCTCTTTTTCAACATAAAATGTCGTGGCACAGGGTTCACTAACAAATCTTACGCGCGTCGGCTAGTCATACAAAACGATGAAACGGTTTACAAATATATTTTTGTTAAAACACAACTGTCTCGTGTAAGTTTCAAACTTAAAGATAAAAACCAATCCGTTTCCATCATTTGAAAATATCGACTAAAACCTCATAAAATCTCAAAAGGTGGGGTTCTTTAAATTGATTTCCAAGATTTCCCCAAATGGTCACATAAACAAATAAGATATGCACCTCGTGAAATTAAACCCACACGACTCAACATGCCGTAAAACAAAACTTATTTTAACCAAATCACTCAAATAGCTTTATACAGACATCGTGGAATGTAACTTTCTGTCTCAACTCTAACATATGTGGAGGAGTTCCAATGTTAAAGTCACAAGACGTAGTCACTTGCCCAACATTTTAAACACCACAAAACACGGATATCATCTTACCTGAAAGAACCGTTGGAAAAATAACGAAATGAGACAAATTCTAACAAAGTTTGCACTCCCGCGATAAAACGATTTCATACACTTTCAAAACCATATTTCAAAATCTTGTGTGTGCGCTGAACATTTCCCAAAATTCCAAAACACCATCCATAAAATGATTTGAAACACAAGAATTTGTTAATGCAATCTATTTCAAAATCAAACTTTGTGCATGACTTAGTCGGCATTCTACGCCTCGGCTCCTACTCCTCCAAATGTCTCTGGTCCACTAACGTCATCCGGACATTTAAACCTCTTAGGCAAGTTGGGAAATTACATCAAATAATCCCTACGATTTTTCCTCAAATCAAAGTCGGCGCTATAAGCCTATGATTATAGCACAATCATCCATCTTGGCTCGAAACAAACATCATCCTTATCGTCACTCCAAGTGATCAATACTAGAATCGTCCTTTTATTCCAACAACTACTAATTTTATAACCTTCGTCACTACCCCAACGATCATCCCATCAAAGCAAAACAAGTACACACCTGTACTAGTAGGTTTACTATAGTCGTTCCTCCTTGTGATGGCTATTCCGGGTAGATATTACAACGAGTTATTAGCGCATAATAGCCTAGCTAACGAGAAATCAAAGCGATAACGCACCTTTCCTAAGATTAGAATCGAAATAGAAGAGAAGGCCTTTCTAACTCACACTAACAACGCTCATGCTCAACTCCTTGGATTCCTCGCGACTTTCCCCGACTCGAGCATTGATCCTGCGTTTCCGATAGTAGGAGCTCTACTACTACCTTCCACACCTATCATCACTCGTTCCGAGTTCCGTCTGATGGGTCCAAGTAGTTTCTCGCCGATAACTACACACATATGCCCGCACCGGCATATGTACGCACTCTTCCTAGCTCCCTAGGAATTCCACCCAATTCCACTACCCTTGCTATGACGAAATCCCCACTAGCCCTGACGAGTCGCCTCGTAAACGCACAGTCGTATACAATGGAAACCAGATAGACATTCGAATATAAGATTCTATCCTACAACGGTTGGACTCAAACAAGAGTTGCGCAATAGAACTAAATCCGACATTCTAGGGCTATTCGGTTCCTACCGCATACAACCTATAATGCATTCACTTAACAACCTACCAAGGCTAGCATAAACTCCTATTAGCAAGCAACAAACATGCAGTACAGTGTAATAAGCACCAAGCAATTTAGCACACATACTCCTATGTTCTAGAAAGCAATCTAGCATACATACTCATATGTAAACACTCTTCCCAGCTCTCTAGGAATTTCATCTCATCCCACTACCCTTGCTATAACGGAATCCCTATTAGCCATAACGAGTTGCCTCACGAATACCCAGTCGCATGCAGTGTGAATCAAATAGACATTCGAATACAAGATTCTATCCTAGAACGGTTGGACTCAAACAAGAGTTGCGCAATAGAACTAAATCAAATATTCTAAGGCTATACGATTCTTACTGCATACAACCTATAGGGCCTTCACTTAACAACCTATTATAACTAGCATTAATTCCCACTAGCAAGCAATCATCATACAGTACCATGCAAACCACATAGGCAATCGAGCATGCATGCCCTCTGATCTAGAAAGCGATAAATACACTAAGTACTGTACCTTCCCAAATAGCGTCGACTGACTGTACACACTGCGCCCTCGATCACCGTTTCCCAAACGGGTTTTCCTTTTTCCTTTATTCTAAAAGATTTTAGTAAAAGAATTTAAAATTTCATAGCCGCAACTTGAGACCAAACACACCGAGATGTGTTTGATTCACTCAAGCTGTGCTCTGATACCAAGTTGTAACGTCCCAAAAATTACAAGAAATTTAAAATTTCAAAAATAATGCATTTCACTATAATCAAACCACAAGTTAACAAATCCCATTACAATAAAAATAAACGTCGTTGATTTAGACCGTCAGACAAAGTTAAGCAGCGAAAAAGTTATATAATTAAATCCCCATTTAATAAAAATTTAACTTAAACAGTCTTCGCCTCGCGCCCGTGTGTACCGTCATGCCCGACTGCTACTCGCACCTGAAATCATAAGATATTGGGAAGGGGTAAGCACGAAGCTTAGTGAATTCAAACCATAAATAGGATCGCAATTATATCAGCATTACCCTTAAACAGCTAGTTATCGCAACCAACTCATACCATGCAATCACTTCTTGCACCCAAATTTATATATATCAAATACACCAAATATACCAGCACATATTTTTCTTGGAACATCCATCAAGAAAATATATCACAATTAATAATAAGCCTTATACTTCTTGGAACGACCATCAAGAAGATATAATTGCAACTCATTATACAAACACATATACTTCTTGGAACAACCATCAAGAAAATATATCACCATTAACAATAAGCCTTATACTCCTTGGAACGACCATCAAGAAGATATAATCGCAACTTATTATACAAACACATATACTTCTTGGAACAACCATCAAGAAAATATATCACCATTAACAATAAGCCTTATACTCCTTGGAACGACCATCAAGAAGATATAATCGCAACTTATTATACAAACACATATACTTCTTGGAACAACTATCAAGAAGTACATCAATCACAGTTCAATATATATACACAATTAAATATACCCCATAACACAATAATATCAGCAAACAATCATAACTATCACACTCGAGCTATACTAACCAAAATATAATTCTCATCCTATTTAGTGAGAGAACTCACCTCAAAAGCAAAGCTTATGTCCTCAACAACAACACGAACCGGCCAACACCAGCTCACCTTTTTCCACCTAAATAAGTGTTAACAAATGTCAAAGTGACGCCCCAACCCAAAGCCACGACTACTAAATTATAAAATACATTTTCCAGTTTTTACTCTCAACACACAGGTCTGTTCGGGACCTGTTTAACCCCTTATAAACTGATAAATCCAGAAATATTTTTCCATAATCACAAATTCCCATGTCTTAGGGTTCCAGGGACATATCGCACGCGCTCTAACGATTTTTCTACAATTTACTATGGATTTTACAAAACCGACTTGCAGCACAGTGAAAAACAGGACCTTTCAGTACAAAACAGCAATTTGACACTAGCTATGGTCCGAACTGGTTTTTCCGTAAAACATATGAAACTTACTAGACTCAGAATGGGAGATTTTGGCACCGATTTCACCCCAATACGATGTCCCTAGAAAAAGTTATGGCTTTCCCAAAACAGTGGCAGAAACTGTGAATTTCACATGAAATGACAAATGTTGTTTATAAACCCATTAAGACATAGCTTAACCCAAACAGACCCGAACAGCCTACAAGCTTACCGGAGAAAGGTCATACTAGGCTGGACAACAACCGAGCACCACCCACTTCCGCCTCCGGCAGCGGTGGTGGTTGGCGGCGGCGACGATGGTTACGGTAACCCTTCCGGCGAGACCTCCCAACGTCACTCACTCCCAACATACTCGCAAAACGCCCCGCACACACACCCGCACCCCCTGCCGCCATCACAGCGGCGTGCAGTGGCGGCCCCACCGCCAGCAGCCGTGGCTGCGGCGGTTCGCGGCGGCCTTTGCCGATAACAACAACGAAAGCGAAAAAAAACGTTATTACCTCACGCAACGCCCTACGTCCCTCTTTCCGACCGAACTCGCCGGCGATCACTACCTTCTCTTCTCTTCTCGACGCCGGCAGCCCCTGGCGGCAGCCTCCTCTCCTCTTTCCGATGGACTCTCTCTCTCTTTTCGCACCTCTCTCTCTCTCGCGCGATCTCTCACTCTTCTCTCCGACAGAACGGCGCTGGGGCGCCGGCGGTGGATGTGGAATGAAACCGACGAGAGGGGGGGGGGGAAGAAAACTCAGCCGAGAGAAACCAAAACGTGAGGGATACCTTAGGGTTTTTTTTTTCTTCACACTTCTTTCCTTGCTTGCTTCTCACGAACACAACACACCCCAAAAAAAAACATGGATTTCGGTTGTGGACTTTGCATGGGCCGAACACCATATTTTTGGCCCTTTTACAGTTTTGGTCCCTTAACTACATCCTTCTCGCAAACTAACTAACGTTTTGACATATTTAACAATTAGGCCCAAAACGTCTAACCCCGTTACTGGAAACCCCGTTAAATCAAACTTAAAAGAAAAGAATTAATAAAAGTAATTACATACCGGGATACGGGCTTTACAACTTCTCACGTAAACCTCAACTTCTCACCGAAACTCAACCCCAATTAATATATATATATATATATATATATATATAGAGAGAGAGAGGTGGGTTCAAACGAGAACGATAACTATTTACGAGAACTACGAGAACGGCCGCCCATATACAAAATCACTGGTGATTCACATATAAAATCAATGTTGATGCGCACGACTTGCCAAACCGCGGCCCAAACCGCGCGTGTCCCAGAATTTTAATCACCAGTGATTTTGTACATGGTCGGCCGTTCTCGTAGTTCTCGTAAATAGTTATCGTTCTCGTTTGAACCTACTTCTATATATATATATATATATATATATATATATATAAAGGAGAATGTAGGGAGAGATGATTAAGGAGATGCCTCCATGACCTTTTATCTTTTTTGTTATAATTTTGATTTATTTATAATTGATTTCAACACATTAAATGCTTAAACTTTCCATTTTCTTTTTTAATTTAAATTAAAAACCATTAACCAATATATATTTATTATTATATAAAATATTATTTACTTTTCATTTTTAATTATACAATGAAGTCAACATTTTTTATTTAAATTTATAAACTTATTAATTTTAAGATAATTTATTTTAAACTTTAAGGGGGGTAAAAGTTTTTAATTAAAAAAAAGTCAAATATGATAGGCATGAGTTTAAATTATCTTCCACTTTTACCTCTAATCACCTTAATTAATAGTTTCAATTAAAAACTCTATTTAATATGAGTCATTGGATCAATAGAGATGGAAAGGCAAAGATTTGTCCTCACGTTCACAATTGAATTTGAGTTTTCATTTGAACTTTCCTCTCTCTCTCTCTCTCTCTCTATATATATATATATATATATATATATATATATATATATATATGTTGATCCAAACCCTCAGTGATTTGATTATGACCCTCTCAATTCTATTTAGTGAAAATTGTATATATATATATATATATATATATATATATATATATATATACATATATGTTGATCCAAACCCTCAGTGATTTGATTATGACCCTCTCAATCCTACTTAGTGAAAATTGTAGGCAAACAATGTATAAGAGTTTCACTATCGCTGATAAGTACCAAGACTCTATTCAGTACCGCTGATAGGAACTCTCGTTCTTTAGAATAGACATTCAGCGAACCCTGTTCATCCACCAAGCTCTGAGTCTGTTCAGTCTTGTTAATGATCGCTGATGATCTTATATTGTTCAGCGTAACTGTTCACCATCCATATGTTCTTAGGAATATACATAGCTCTGAGTCTGTTCAGACCTTTTGGTGATCGCTGACAATCATAGTTGTTTACTTATGATATCTGAAGACAAGTTTCACGTTAACATAGGTTCTACGCTGAAGTCGAAGATCAAGCTCAAGAACCATCGACAAGTCTCCTAATGAACTGATGCAGATCAACGAAGACTCAGATTTGTCCACTCAACGTGAAGTATCAAGTACAAAACTTCAACTATCGCTGAACTTTGTCATTCGCTGATATAGAATGATAAAGCTCTGATTCAACGAAAGCTGATCATGAAGTCATCCGTACAAAGTACTTTTGTCTTAACCACCCTTGCACGACTCCGTACGATTTGTCAGAAAATAACCTCCTTATTGTCTGAAATCGTACAACCACTCTGATACTACACTGTTCATTCCATGCGGCTACTAAGGTTGTCTACTCAAGTCAGATCCTACAACCAATCAGCTGCTGCCACATGTAAAGTGTAAACTGCCATGCATTAAATGCATGCAGTATATAAGAAGACGCACCGGCTTCATTTTTGAAGCATACTTGTTAACTCTGGTCAAGTCGTCTTTCTTATCTTGAGATAGGTTATTATTAGTAATTTCCTTCTCATTCTTAGTGCAAGAAACTTAGTGTTCCAACTTGTTTAGATTTAGGATTTATCCTTAATCTTGTTCCGTAACAAGCTGTAAATTGTTACTGATTTATCAATAAACAATTTAGAAAGTAAAATCTGTGTATTTGTATTCAACCCCCCTTCTACAAATTAGTATATCCTTTTACGGGACCAACAATATATATAAAACAAAATGTAAGAGAGAGAGTTAAGGAGAAGCCTCCATTGAGGCTTTAGAATTTCTTGGAGTTTTGATTTTTTTTTAAATCAAATGTTGCATTAAATGAGTTACTTATTTCATTTTTTCTTTACTAATTGCAATTGTTTTATTTATTCAATATTAATATTTTTAACAAAGCAAAATATTATTTACATCCCATTTTTTAAAAACAATATATATAATTATACCTTGTGTTCTTATTAAATTTTTATTTTTATTTGAATGTATTTTCTTTCTCACATAGCTAAAACTTAGATGGAATACAACAATGGTTATAAATGAAAACTTATTTTAATGGAATATATTTTTTGTTATTTAATTTTATTATTTTTTGTTATTTAAATTTGTTATTTTTTGTAGTAAGCTAACAATGCTTATAAATAAAAACTTATTTTAGCGATTGAGTATTTTTTTTTCTTATTAATCTAACATATATTTTTATTTGAATTTATTTTCTTTCTCACATAACCAAAACTTAGATGGAATGCAACAATGGTTATAAATGAAAACTTATTTTAATGGACTACATTTTTTGTTATTTAATTTTATTATTTTTTTGTAGTAAGCTAACAATGCTTATAAATAAAAACTTATTTTAAAAGTGTATCTTCTTAACGCTTGAGTATTTTTTTTTCCTTTTTATTAATCTAACATATATTTTTATTTGAATTTTTTTTACATAACCAAAACTTAAATGAAATGCAACAATGGTTATAAATGAAAACTTATTTTAATGGAATATATTATTTGTTATTTAATTTTATTAGCTTTTGTAGTAAGCTAACAATGCTTATAAATAAAAACTTATTTTAAAAGTGTATATTTTTTTAGCGATTGAGTATTTTTTTCTTCTTATTAATCTAACAATCAATCGTCAATATATAAAGCAAAGCTAAAACATTAAATCAATGAGAAGTCGCCATTAGCCTTTATCTAAATATTTTATCGTACTTATATTCATATACAACATTAATATACACCGTTGATAGGGTTAATTTATTAACCCTATTTTAGCCGTTTTAGTAGATTTTTAGTCTGTTTTAATTGCCCAAAGTCAGTAATTGAGTCATTTTTATTAGCTTTTTAGCATTTTCTGTGTTTTAAGTGCCATGCATGATTTAATGGTATAATCTATGTTTTTTGATCTCATTGGGACTGTTTTGAACAAATTGCAGAATTTGGTTGGGCACTACTGCGAGAATGCTATAGGAATGGATGTTGCAGGAGTGCCGCAAGAGTAAGCAGCTGGGCCTTTTTGCGAATCTTTGGGCCGAAGCTATCTTTTGAAGCTCAAGGCTGGAGCTGACTGTTGGAAGGGACAAGAAGTACACTAGGACAGCAGTCTTAATCCCCTTTTGATTTCTTTGTCTCCACACAACTCCCCTATAGATAGATGGCTTCTATGCTTGTTTAAAATATGCTTTTGAGCTAAAAAACACTTAAACTCTCCACAAGTGCTTAACTTTTCTCTCTAATTTTATTTACCTCTTAAATTCTGTCTAGATACCTCTTAATATTCAGATTTGTGGTTACGATTCTCAGTTTATGATAAACTTTCGGTTTCAACGTTAAATCCAAGTGGTTCGAAGTTAATTTTCTTGTGTTTACTTTCCGATTCTTGCAAACTTCCAAGTTCTCGTTATTGTTTTATTTGCTTACTTAAATTCTCAAGATTCGTGAATTTAGTTTGGAGTTCCTTCCTTCTAAAAACCGTAATCTTTGGTCATTTAAGTTAGTGTGTCAATGTTCCAACGTTTTCAAGGCAAGTAGTAGTTTTGTGACGTAACTTGCATGACAAGTTTCCATAACTTGACGAACAAGTTACTTCGGTAGTTCAGTAATTCTGTTTTCTTGCATTCTTAGTTCTTATTATTGTCTTTATTTTCTTGTTGTTGAAATTCCTGCATTTTAATTTCTGTCTTTACATTTCCGTAATTTCCTTTCAGAATTTTCCATTTATGTCATTTACATTTCTTACACCTTTCGAAAGAAGAAATCAAGCCATGATAGGCTAATCGCCTGAGCTTGGGGTGTAAAGTAAAGTCTAGATGTAAAATCCGTGTTAAAGTGAAGAGGTGTATTGAATATAACATTGTATCTAACTATTTGTTTCAGGTGATTGATCTTACATTGAAGATTACATTTTAATTAATTGACAACTAATTTTATGTATGAAAATGCATTAACATTCAGTGTTAAGGTTAAGATTAATTAACTAAAATGATAAGAGAAGGCTATAAATAGTTTTAGTGCCTTACAAGTACTATACTCTTACGGTGTAGGATGGTAACACTGTGTTGTGCTAGGATTCACGAAGTCTAACATAAATGATATCGTATCGATAACACGTCGACCAGTGTGTAGTCTTGGGAGACCGTTTGAACCGATAGTTGGTGTTGTGGCAGTCCTTTAGCACTTGTGCTGGAGGACTGGCTGGATGTTATAATACCTCTTTACTCTATCACTTGTTTTCATCTTTATGGAGCTTTGTACCCTGTGCTTCTTCTTTAGAATTGATTTTTAGCTGATAACTCAAACCAACCAATCAAATAATCTGTTTTCGAAATCGCCATCTGAAATCGGTTTTTAAAGACTGGACTTTTGAAAAGCTTTCACAAGTTTTCCCTGTGGATCGATATCTGGTACTTTTACCATTATTACTTGTTACGAGACGATAGTAGTTCAAGGTGTATACTTGCACTGAGTTCTATTTTAAGTGAATCTCTAAGGTTGCATAAATCTTACAACAAGTTTTTGGCGCCGTTGCCGGGGATTAACTTCGCTGAAAGAATTTCATTTTAAAGTAAAGTTTGTAAACTCTGATTTTTCTACCACTTTTTTTTGAAAATCAGTGCATGCCTAGAATATTGCACGGAGATCTTTTTCAAATTGATCCTGAGATTGAACGCACTTTTAGACAAAGAAGGAAAGTGCAAAGAGCTGCTTTAGCTAGCAACTCTTCAATGATGTCTGAAAATGAGTACACATCGGATGAAGGTGAAAATAACTTCGAATTTGGGTCGGAGGGTCAGCCTTTTAATAGACAACCCAATAATAATGGAAACCCTGACATAAATTGGGAAAATTTCGAAAATCTTGAAAATCCTGATAATGGAAATCTTGGCAATGGGAATCCTGGAAATGGACCAATTCCTAGAAATGAACCTATTCCTAGGAAAATCCCTCGCCAAATTCCTCGTCAGAATCCTGAAAATAGGCCAATTCATAATCTTGAAGATGAGGAACAAAACATTTTCAGGCTTGCAAACTCTAAAAACGGAGGTATTATGGCTTATGTTGTTCCTGTTTTAAATCAATTACATTCAAGAATACTTAAACCTACCCTCGAAACGCATCATTTTGAACCCAAGCCGATAATGTTCCACATGCTCCAAATCAATGGCCAGTACGCTGGTTTGGCGCATGAAGATCCTCATTCTTATCTCAGATATTTCATGGAGATTACAGATTCTTTTAAACTGCCAGGTGTACAGGATGATGCTTTAAAATTAAAACTTTTTCCATACTCTCTAAGAGACAAAGCAAGATCCTGGTACAACTCGTTGCAGCCAGATTCTATAATCACATGGAACCAAATGGCAGAAAAGTTTTAAAAAAAATATTTTCCACCCACCAGGAACGCTAAGTCCAGAAATGAAATTTGCACTTTTAAACAAATGGACAATGAAGCAGTTCCTGATGCATGGGATAGGTTTAAAGAGTTATTGAGAAAATGCCCTCACCATGGCATTCCGTATTGCATTCAACTAGAGACATTTTTACAGTGGCCTAGATATCAATGCTAAACAAATGCTTGATGCTACTGCAAACGGAGCTTTCACAGCTTGTACCTACAATGAAGGATATGAAATCCTTGAAAAGATTTCTGACAATAACGGACAATGGTCTGATCCACGTGCACTACCACCTAAAAGAACAACAGGGATACCAGATTTTGATGCGTACTCAACATTAACTGCACAGTTGGAAAGTATGGTTACTCTAATTCAAAATCTAGCCACACCTATGCAGGCTAATGCTGCTACGGTTATTCCTGGTGTTTTGCCAGTACAGTGTACCTTTTGTGGAAATGGACATTCTTTTGAAAATTGTCCAAGCAATCCAGAGCAAGTAAACTATGTGCAAAACAACAATAAAGGAGGACCTTTTTCTCAGACTTACAACTCTGAGTGGAGGAATCATCCAAATTTTTCATGGCATAGTCCTTCTCTCAATCAAACATCACAAAGACCACAAGGTCAATCCAACTTTCAAGGTCAATCCAACTTTCAAGGACAATCCAATTTTCAACAAAGGAACCACAACAACCAACAGTCTAATTTCCAAAATAAACCATCTTCTTTCCAAAACAACAAGCCAACTCAACATGCTGAGTCATCTACTTCTTTCGAAGCAATGATGAAAGGGTTTATGTCCCAAACTCAAGCCTCAAATAAAAATCTCGAAACTCAGATGGGGCAAATGGCTTTGGAAATGAAGAAAAGACCTGTAGGAACTCTTCCTAGTGATACAGAGATTCCACACCGAGATGGAAAAGAGCAGGTTAAGGTTGTGACTTTAAGAAGTGGAAGGCCCTTAGAAGAAAATCCCAGAAAAGAACAAACTAACAAAGCAGAGCCAGAAATAAAAAAGGCAAAACCAGATTCTGCTGCTACTCCTATAGACCACTCCTGTAGCACCAGTGGGACCAAAGCTAGTGACAAACCTGTTAACATTCAAGTCATTCCCACTAAATCAGACTACCCCTTGCTGTTCCCTGACCAACCTAAGAAAGTCCAAAATACCAAAGAAAGTACGGTAGTAGATGTGTCACATTCTGGTGGCAGTCCTGCAGTACCAACCCAGACCAGTCTTGTAGCACCCTCTAGGACTGAAGCAATTCCAACTGTGAAACCCACACAAACATCTCTCCTTCACAAGATTGACCCCTCTAGTTCAGTCACGCCTTACATTCCTTACCCTCAAAGGATGAGGAATAATAAGGAAGAAATTCAATTTAAAAAGTTTCTTGATGTTTTTAAACAGTTGCACATAAACATACCTTTGGTTGAAGCTATTGAGCAGATGCCAAATTATGCAATGTTTTTAAAGGACATTTTGAGCAAAAATAAAAAGTTGACTGAATATGAGACAGTAGCTCTGACTGAAGGATGTAGTGCTTTGTTGTCCAGTAAGATTCCCCCTAAAATGAAAGATCCTGGATGTTTCACAATTCCATGCTCTATAGGAGGAAAGAAAGTAGGAAAAGCCCTTTGTGACTTAGGTGCTAGTGTAAACCTTATGCCTCTATCCATCTTCAATACCTTAGGCATAGGTGAAGCTAGACCTACCACTGTTTCCCTACAATTAGCTGATAAGACCATAGCTTGGCCTAAAGGGAAAATTGAGGACGTCCTAGTCCAAGTTGATAAGTTTATTTTTCCAGCTGACTTTATCATTTTAGACTTTGAAGCTGACAAAGATATTCCCATTCTTTTAGGTAGACCTTTCCTAGCCACTGGAAGAACTTTGATTGATGTCCAAAAGGGAGAATTGACCATGAGAGTGCAGGACCAAGAAGTAACTTTTAATGTGTTTGATTCTCTCAGGTACCCTGAAGAAAGAGAGGAATGCTCCACTCTAAACATGCTAGAGAATTGGTGTCAAGACCAAAGCTTGGGAGAAATGTTGGAAATAGAAGAATCTGACAGTGAGGAAACCTTTGAAGGCCTGGAACCATCACAGGAAGTTGTTGCTTTTGAGACCCTAGATCATAAGGATAGGAAGACTCTTGTCCCATCCTTAGAAGTTGCACCTGACTTAGAACTGAAACAACTTCCCTCTCATTTAAAATATGTCTTTTTAGAGGACCCTAGGAAGTTGCCTGTCATTATTTCATCATCACTAGACTTAGAACAAGAGGAAAGATTGGTCAAACTGCTAAAACTGCACACAAAAGCCATAGGATGGACCATTGCTGATCTCAAGGGCATAAGTCCAACCATTTGTCAACACAAAATCATTTTGGAAGATAAAAACTTCACATCAGTTGAGCCTCAAAGAAGACTCAATCCTGTGATGAAAGAAGTTGTCAAAAAAGAGATTTTAAAATGGCTTGATGCAGGCATAATCTATCCTATTGCTAGTAGTACATGTGTAAGTCCTGTGCAATGTGTACCTAAGAAAGGTGGAGTGACTGTTGTACCAAATGAGAAGAATGAACTCATACCTACTAGAGTTGTGTCTGGTTGGAGAATATGTATGGACTATAGGAGGCTTAACAAAGCTACTCAAAAAGACCATTTTCCATTACCCTTTGTTGACCAAATGCTAGACAGACTGGCAGGGAAAGAGTTTTATTGCTTCTTAGATGGCTACTCAGGTTACAATCAAATCACCATTGCACCTGAGGACCAGGAAAATACCACTTTCACTTGTCCGTTTGGAACCTTTGCGTTTAGAAGAATGCCTTTTGGGCTTTGTAATGCCCCAGCCACTTTTCAAAGATGTATGATGTCTATTTTCTCTTACATGTTAGAAACTTCCATGGAAATCTTCGTGGATGATTTTTCAGTTTATGGGACATCATATGACTTATGTTTACAAAACCTGGAAAAGAGTCTTAAAAGATGTGAAGAAACAGACTTGGTTTTAAACTGGGAAACGTGTCATTTTATGGTAAAAGAAGGCATTGTGTTGGGACATCTCGTTTCCAAAAGAGGCATAGAAGTTGATAGAGCCAAATTAGAAGTCATTTCAAGTTTGCCTGAACCAACAACAGTCAAAGGTATCAGAAGTTTTTTGGGACATGTTGGTTTTTACAGGAGGTTTATAAAAGATTTTTCAAAAATTTCAAAACCTCTTTGTTCATTACTGCAGATTGACCAGGTGTTTAACTTTAATGATGATTGCAGAAAAGCTTTTAACACTTTGAAAGAAGCATTGGTCACTGCACCTGTGGTAATAGCAAAGGTTTTACAATCCGGGTTTTACAATCCGGGTTATTTTGGCCTACTTTGTACAATGATGCTCATAACTTTGTAAAAAGTTGTGATGAGTGTCAAAGAAGTGGGAATATCTCCTAGAGAAATGAAATGCCCTTGAATGGAATTCTAGAAGTGGAATTATTTGATGTTTGGGGCATAGACTTTATGGGACCCTTTCCAATCTCCAATAATTGTGCCTACATTTTACTTGATGTAGACTATGTGTCCAAATGGGTGGAAGCTTTGGCTTGCCATTCCAATGATGCCCGGACAGTTGTCAAGTTTTTGCACATTCACGATATCTATAAACACATTCAAATAATAATAATTTAAAACGATTTAATGAATTAGTTAATATATGATTATTATGTTAATGCGATAGGAGTGTAAAACAAAATTGAAAATACGTTAAAAAATGAATTTTAAATATAAAAAATATTTTTATGTAGTGTATATGATATATATTAAAATATATAAATCCAAAAAAATTCAAGATCGAACTCATTTCGAACTTATCGAATAGACGATTATAATGGTGTAACTTGTTAAAATTAAAACATATTTTTTAACGTATTTTAGTTAATAAACGATTATATGTGTTAAATGTAAAATTAAATTATGAAAGTAAAAGGTATAAAGTAAAGTTTATAAATAAGTATAGGGGGTGAAAGTGTAAAATTTCAATTGAAAATCATCAAATACAAAGAATTTGGGACAAACCCCCGCGATCGCGGGTAAAAAATTACAAAAATGCCACTGTCCGCGATCGCGGGCTCCCATCACGGGTATTTGTGGCATTTTTGCAAAATAGGAGAGATTTGTGGCATTTTGGTAACACGATGTTTGACTTGTGGCATTTTAATTAATTTCCTAAAAATAAAAGTGTCATTTGATTATTAAAAACATAATAATAATTGCACACTTCTAAAACTATGGGTATTTTCACTGTGCATATTTATTATGAGACAATTGTCCAATCCTAATCAGAAGTACTATTTTCGCTCAAAATAATAATGTTTAGAATGAAAAATGCATATACTTTTTAAACGTATGTAATTTTATTTTTAAATAAGATGTTTTTATGTTTTTATTAAAAACATTTTAATTAGCCTATTATATATGTCTTATTGAATAAGACATTGAAGCATTTAGATTGCTTGTATTTTTAAGTGATAAGAGGTGAAAAGCTTTGAGCGTGTGCTTATCCAACAAGATGTGAAACCATGTCTAATTGATACTCTTATTTGTGCTACCGCCACCACCACTTAGGCATTGTTTGGCAAAGAAAAGCTAGCTTATTTTTTGATACATGTTTGGATGACCATAAGCTATCTTTTTGTAAATATTTCAATTATGCCCTCATTAATATTAATTATTATTTATTAACGATTTTTTTAATATGTCTTTTTTAGTCATTTAAATGCTTATAAGCTATTTTTTGCCAAACATAAAATTTTCATCAGCTAGCTTATCAGCCACCAGCTAACTTATCAATCATAAGCTAACTTATTAGCTAGTTTGCCAAACATGACCTTAACGGATGAATATGATATATAACAATCAACTATACATTGGGACCGAAAACCTCATTTATGAATGAAATAGAAAGACGAATGTTAAATGATTGCATTGACCAAGAAGTTTCATATAGCATTGACCAATAATCTTAATTAATCATAGCATCTTTACTAGTTATATGATTTAATTTTATTTATATTAAAATCTTTAAAAATTAATTACATATAATATTAATAGCTACTAGATCTATTTTACAAATTCTAACATTTATTATAAAAAGTATTCGGTACATTTAATAAAATATTATTTTATATTTCATAAAAAATTAATTTTAATATTTTTAATTGATGGAAAAGAATAATTTTTTTTCAATATTGAGCTTTAGATATATTTGGAGATCTTTATCTTCTTCCCTTTTTTTTCTTTATTTTAACATACATTTTAAAATATCTATCAGAGCAAAAAGAAACTCCAAAATCTCTATTTAACGTAATTGATAGAAAATGTTCTTAGAACCTTCAACGATATCACGTCATGGACGGACCCGGTCAAGGGCACATGGTGGCACGTGCCACCGTATTATTTCTTCGACGAAAGGTAAAAAAATTGGTTTCATGAAGGGTTGGAACCGTATCGCTTTAGGATGTGCTATCGTATTCTTTTAGAAGTGCAATCGTACCTCGTAATTGTTGGTGATTTTAGTGAAATCATCGGTCATTTTGTGTAATTGGATTCACAAAGGTAATAATGAGGTTGTTAGCTAAGCTATAACACGAGTTAGGAGGTGTGGAGTGCACACTTGTGTAAGCTAACTAGAACCCGAGATTGTTGGACGGTTAAAATTGGGAAGTTACAATGTGTTTTCATGAGCTGGGCGTCGGGGCCAGTGTTGGTGCCAGTTGGCTGGCGCCGAGACTGGCGCCAAGACTGGCGCCAAGCACTGGAATGTTGTTCGCGCCGATTGTGGCGCCAGTTGGCTGGAGCCAAGAATGGCGCCAAGCTCTGGAATGTTTACCCGCGCCAGTTGACTGGCGCGGAGACTGGCGTCAAGTGTCTGATGCCTCTTCCAGTTTGTAACCGACGTCCATAAACACACAATCAATCCCATTAATGATGTAAGATCCCACATTGGTTGGGGAGGAGAACTAAGGTTGCCTTATAAGAGGGAATTGATACCTCCCCTATCAGACGCGTTTTAAAACCGTGAGTCCAGGTGTGTGGACAAAGCGGACAATATCTGGTACGGTTGGTCTAGGATGTTACAGATGGTATTAGAGCCGGGAACCGGACTCGTGTGCCAGCGAGGACGCTGGGCTCCCAAGGGGGGTGGATTGTAAGATCCCACATTGGTTGGGGAGGAGAACTAAGGTTGCCTTATAAGAGGGAATTGATACCTCCCCTATCAGACGCGTTTTAAAACCGTGAGTCCAGGTGTGTGGACAAAGCGGACAATATCTGGTACGGTTGGTCTGAGATGTTACAAATGAGATGATTATTTCCTGAATCAATACAGCGTAGGTTACATTTCTAAGGGTGTGTTTACTTGTGGCTTATTGGTCTTAATGGGAAAACTGGCTTATTCGCACAGACAAAATTAGGTGTTTACTTGTGACTTAATGATACAGTAGGTGGCTTATTCGCACAGATGATTTTGTACTGTTGTCCCCATTAAGCTAAAAAAAGACATGACTACCCTTCTTTCCATAGACTCCTCATTCTTTCCTTCCAGATTCCAAACCCACCTTCACGCCTCCTTCTTTCTTTCCTTCTAGATTCAAAACCCACTTCCTTTCTTCCAGATTCAAAACAACGATTCTTCTTGTTGGTTTCATCAACACATATCGATTTCTCTAGTTATTTTCATCTCCGACGATATGATCGATTTAATCTTCTGTTGATTTCGTCTCCGGCGAACCTAGATCGATTTCCTGTTGGTTTCGTCTCCGACGACCCAGATCGGTTTCTCCCGTTGGTTTCTTCTCCGGCGACCCAGATCGGTTTCTCCTATTGGTTTTGTCTCCGGCGACCCAGATCGGTTTCTCCTATTGGTTTCTTCTCCGTCGACCTACGTCAATTTATTATATTGGTTACATCTCCCGCTTCCTTCCTTCTCCTTTTCTTTCTTTTTTCTACATCAAAGGCAATACCCAGATCAACCTTCTTTCCTTTGGTTTCATCTCCGGCAACCTACTGCGTTGGATTTTGATTTATGGTAGGGACTTGTTCTATAGATTTTGTTTAGGGACTTTTACTATCGATTTCATATGTTTTAGATAACATTCTCTTATGTTGAATATAGATTTGTGTTTTGTATATCGAGTTTTGCTCCTAGGTTTGTATCTTCAAGATGAATGATATTTATTTAATTTGATGAATGATAGTTTTTTTTTGTTTTTGATTGGACTGATGTAAACAAAAAATGCTTCAAACATGCTTAAAAAGGTTAAACAATAGTAAACAACGTATTTTTATTTAGGGGTAAATCAGTCATTTTTATCATTCAGACCGTTGATTCAGGTAAAAAAGTAAACAATACCGTGTTTTTATCCGAAAAGTCAAATTTATCTAGACAGACAAATTTATCCATACAGATCTTAATAGAAAGTTTGGTAAACAGCCCCTAAAGTGTGTGTATATATATATATATGTATCGATTTCTGCCATAATCGACTACACTGAAAATTAGAGATTATCCTCGAGAGAATTTCATGATACCCGGGCAGAATAGGGTCGAAATGTCTCTTACGGAAAGCGAGCTCTACGCGATCTCTGGTTATATCCAAGTTATACTAATCGTCTAACCATTTTCTCATCTCCTCCACGACACTCAAGTTCCCCAACAGTAATCAACCAAAAAACAAAAAACTCTTGAAATCAACAAAAAATATCGAAATAATCTCACAAAATCAACCAAAAATACCGAAAAAGTCTCTCGAAATAGATAAAAAAAACTTAAAAATATCTAAAATCAAGCCAAAAACTTTAAAAATCCCTCGAAATGCAGAAATTTGGCTAAAAACACATCGGCCGATATTGAACGTTGGTAAAAAAGATATACATGTCGATAAAAAATGTATGAAAAATATGGTGCCACCGTATGAAAAAGCTTCTGGGTCCGTCCCTTACGTTGCTATGATGTGATAAATATTTTGTTGATAAACCGTTTAGTGCGTTTTGTTTTGCACTAATTAATACGTCTAACTTCCATATATATATATATATATATATATATCAATATAGATGAAGAATCGTGTGATAAGTTAAGGTTAACATGAGAAGCGTGAGAAGTGGATCTAAATCGTTGATCACTTTTAATCAAATGTCCTCACATGAATTGCGGCTTAGAAGGGGTTTAATCATGTGCATCTTATCTCGATGCACTATCTTAATGTGCATCCATTTCTCACCCAACGATTGATAACCATTTCTCACATTTCTCACGTAAACCTCAACTTCTCATCGAAACTCAACCCCAACAAAATGTAAGAGAGAGAGAGAGTTAAGGAGAAGCCTCCGTTGAGGCTTTAGAATTTCTTGGAGTTTTGATATTTTTTAAATCAAAGGTTGCATTAAATGAGTTACTTATTTCATTTTTTCTTTACTAATTGCAATTGTTTTATTTATTCAATTTTAATATTTTTAACAAAGCAAAATATTATTTACATCCCATTTTTTAAAAACAATATATATAATTATACCTTGTGTTCTTATTAAATTTTTATTTTTATTTAACATATATTTTTATTTGAATTTATTTTCTTTCTCACATAGCCAAAACTTAGATGAAATGCAACAATGGTTATAAATGAAAACTTATTTTAATAGAATATATTTTTTGTTATTTAATTTTATTATTTTTTGTTATTTAAATTTGTTATTTTTTGTAGTAAGCTAACAATGCTTATAAATAAAAACTTATTTTAGCGATTAAGTATTTTTTTTCTTATTAATCTAACATATATTTTTATTTGAATTTATTTTCTTTCTCACATAACCAAAACTTAGATGGAATGCAACAATGGTTATAAATGAAAACTTATTTTAATGGACTACATTTTTTGTTATTTAATTTTATTATTTTTTGTAGTAAGCTAACAATGCTTATAAATAAAAACTTATTTTAAAAGTGTATCTTCTTAGCGCTTGAGTATTTTTTTTTTCCTTTTTATTAATCTAACATATATTTTTATTTGAATTTTTTTTACATAACCAAAACTTAAATGAAATGCAACAATGGTTATAAATGAAAACTTATTTTAATGGAATATATTATTTGTTATTTAATTTTATTAGCTTTTGTAGTAAGCTAACAATGCTTATAAATAAAAACTTATTTTAAAAGTGTATATTTTTTTAGCGATTGAGTATTTTTTTTTTCTTATTAATCTAACAATCAATCATCAATATATAAAGCAAAGCTAACACATTAAATCAATGAGAAGTCGCCATTAGCCTTTATCTAAATATTTTATCGTACTTATATTCATATACAACATTAATATACACCGTGGAACGCATGGTGTAGTTACCTAGTCAATATAAATGTATAAAGACTTGATCGTTTTATCAGGGATGTTCCCAGAAATTACATAATAGTGATATGTCAAGCCCTTTTTCCACGAATCAACAAATATGCACTCAAAATACCATTTTCTTATTATAGCAAGTTGAATATTGTAGTCCCACTTAAGTTGCCCTTGTCATTGTGGTGACAAGATTATTTCATCTATTTAAGAGCCAACTTCAAAAGGAGAAATTAAGCATTATTTGTGAGTCTCTATAAAGCCATCATTGTTATTGTAGCAACTAAAATGGAGTGTTGGTTTGTGAGTAAGCATATATCATGGTTGTTGATATTGATGATGATACATAGTCTCATGGTTTGGCAAACACGAGGTTTTTGTATAGAAAAGGAGAGAAAGGCACTCCTCGAAATCAAAGCTTCCCTTATTGATTCATATGATGTAGACGTTCTTCCCGCTTGGGTTGATGATGATGGTAGCACTCAGGGTAAGAGTGGTGGCGAGTGTTGTGATTGGGAGAGGGTCACGTGCAACACAACCACCGGGCATGTAACAAACTTGTCTTTAAGCAACATGATGGGGATGGCGGATAACACGGGGAGAATTGTTCAACCTTGCAAGAGGATGTGGTCGTTAAATATTTCTCTCTTTCTTCATTTCAAAGAGTTAAGAAGTCTCAATTTGTCATACAATTGTCTTGATAACAATATTGCGAGCACAGGTATTATAACTTACTATATTAGCTTGATATGGATCCTTAAATTGATACTATATGTTTGAACCATGATTAATTGAGAGTAAATCGACTTGATTCATATTCATGAACATCTTAGTGGAATCACAAGTTTTTTTTGACTAGATGGTGCCTATAAGTTGACCAATTAAGTGTTAGACAATTGGAGGCAAATAGAAAAGACAAAATACCTTAAGACACATAGGACAATATATATGTGTACATATTTTACCAATAGTGTTTGTTATTAGTAATTTTACTTAGAAAGTTACCTTTCTTGATATCAGAAAACAACATTATAACTTTTTTGAAGGGGGTGATAACTTGTCAAGTTTGAAGAAGTTGGAGATATTGGATCTCAGTGATAACAGCATTGGAAATGACATCTTTCTGATTTTGGGTGAACTGACTTCACTCAAAGTTTTGCATCTCGGTGACAATAACTTGGAAGGATACTTCCCTACTCTTGGCATGTTTTCGATCCTTCCACCTTAACTTTTGCAATAATATGTTCTAACTATATATATGCTTATACACTTTTTCATCTATTTTGAACAAATGTATAGCTTTGGAAGACTTGGAGACATTGGATCTCACCAACCATGGCTATGATGGTACTCAAACCAATCAAATACAAGGTAACTAATAACATCTTAAACCTATATATCATGACATTGGTCCTCTTTGATATGTATGCAATCTCTTTTATTTGGCACTGAAAGCTTCCATGCATGCATGTCTATAGGTTTTGAAAGGGTTTCCCTATTCAAGAAGTTGAAAACTTTGAATCTTAGGCAAAATGAATTCAATGAAAGCCTTATAACATCTTTAAGTGCTCTTCCATTGCTTCATTCCCTAGATCTTAGTTACAATATGTTGAGTGGATCATTTCCAGCTCAAGGTACGTTATTTGATCTCTCGTGTTATATGTTTTCCCCTTTCAGTATGAACTTAATTAGGTCAAGTTTCAAAATAATCGTGAGAAGGTGAGTAATCGTGAGGGCATGAATTGGATCAAGTTTCAAAATAATCATCTACTTCTATACATGAGCTAATGAAAGCAAATAATTTATAGTTGAATGAACTTTTATACACTTAAGAAATATGTTAATGTAAAATATTTACGTTTTAATCGTAAAATTTGAGGTTTAGAAGGTCATTAATATGTTTAGGTGTACTATTAACATAATCACCATGGCACCTTAATTATATCAAAGGAAGTGAACAAAATTACTAAAGTGTGTTGGATATAACCAAGATTAATTGTCCTAGTGATAATGATGTAAAAAGAGTAACAAATATTTGGATCAAACTAGTTTATGTACATGCATTTCAATAAGCATGATTAATTTGTGTTTTATTTCATGTGATAGGATTAACCCATCTGACTAATATTGTGGAGTTGGATTTAAGTTATAATCAACTCATTGGCACACCAAGTATCCAAGGTAAAGAGATTTAGTCATGGTAACTTATGCATACATTCTTTAAAATATAAGGCTCTCAAATGATAATTTATCAGTATTTCTTAAGTCTTCTATAACTACAAATTTTTATAAGACTTTGGTTTCTCTTAAAAGTTCCTTGTTTGTTTATAGATTGTTCAAGGTTATCTAGATTGAAAAAGCTGGAGGGTATAACTCTTGGATCTAACAATTTCAACAAGAGCATTATTTCTTGTTTAAGTGCTCTCCCGTCCCTCAAGACTCTTGATCTTTCATTAAGTTTTCAATCGTCGGGAGGTTCCTTTCCCATCCAAGGTATGTTTTAAAAGACTAGTTTCATAGTGTACATTTCAAAAAAGCTCATGATTTAATTTATGTTTTATTTTACATGACAGAAGTAGCCCATCTGATCAACATAGAAGAGTTGGATTTTAGTTATAACGATTTCAATGACACACCAAGTATCCAAGGTAAAAGCAAATTTAGTCATGGTAACTTTTGTATACATTATGCAGAACATATAAAGCTATCATATGATAATTTCCATAGCCACAAATTTTGTATGACCATTGTTTCTTTTAAAAGTTCATTATTTGTTTTACAGATTGTATGAGGTTATCGAGATTGTAAAAGTTAAAGAGTATAAAACTTCGAGCAAACATATTCAACAAGAGCGTCATTTCTTGCTTAAGTGCTCTTCCATCTCTGAAGACCCTTGATCTTGCAGATAATTTGTTGGGAGGTTCTTTTCCCATTCAAGGCATGTTCTAAAAAACTAAATGTCATCTTTACTATTATCTATTAGTTTTTTCATTCTAATTTACTTTTTATGTGCAGAAATATCTGGCTTGAAAGAGTTGGAGAGGCTTGACTTGAGCTTTTGTCATCTAGAGTCATTGCTAGCATTAAATGGTTAGATTTTTTTTTCTAGCTTCTTACTAGTTCTATAAAATTATGTCGTTCTAAAAACAAAATGGTTAGATTGTTAAAAATGTGTTTTAAATTATTTATTTATTTTGGTAAATTTTAAAAAAATTTATGCATTTCATGCTCATTTTAATTTTGTGACAACTTAGTTTTATTTGTTTTAAAGATTCGGCAGATCGGTCAACATATTTTGCAAAGCATTATTTTTATTAAAATTAATATTAGGTAATGTAATTTTTATTAAAATTAATATTAGGTAATGTATTTAATAAACTATCAGATTTAAATTAAAAAATAAAACTATCATCATAAAAACTTGTCATATGTTAAAATTTGTCCTACAAAATTACTCATATTCTGGAAATATGGATGATTTCTTGAATTTAATTAATTTTGTATTTATTTGACATAAAAGGTTTTCATTTAATTTTTTAATAATAGTTTATTATTATATAATATTTATATACGACAAATAGAACAAAGAAACCCACTCACCCTCCTCGTCTTTGGTGAGGTTTGAATCCATTACCTACTTCAAGGCCAAGGGCTCCGATACCGTTAGGCCAAAGGTCCTTTGGTAATTAGACGTATATTTTATAAATTGTAGATTTTTTCTAAATTTTATATTTACCTTAAATATGTTTAACTAATGTTGTTATTAATTTGTTCAATTTTTCGTATTATTTTGTTTTGATGGGTGTTCATAAGTTCATATGTATGCATCCCATTCTACAATATTTAAATCCATAGGCTTCATTTGTTTGATGTGTCTCTTAATCTAATTCAGAAATGCCTCATCTTCCTGATTTGAAGACTCTTTACTTAAGTCATAATTCTTTCACTGGAACACTACCAATGAAAGGTAAGCTTTTTTTTTCAATCCTTAATTTACAACATCCTTATTGTTTTTAAAAAATTGGTCAAAGTTAGCAACTTATTATATATATATATATATATTATATAGTTTGTACAAATGGCTTGGTTTGCAAATGAAACGCACCCGATATGTGTGTGTGTGTGTAATCCTGTTTGTTTTCATGCAGCTTTGGCATCTTTCCACCGTCTTGAGGTCTTAGATTTGAGTAACAACAAATTTGTTGGGAGCATGCCATCAACAATACGTGCATTATCTTCCCTTAGAGTTGTCTCGTTCGCTTACAACAATCTTAACGGCACGCTACCTTACCATGGTAAGTTATCTAGAGCATGTACGGTTTACTATTGCGATTACAAAAGGAAAGTTTATGCATTATTGCTAAATCTGTATACACTTTTTGTAACATTACATTTAATTTGTCCAATATAGTCATTCTTTTTTATTACATATAAAAGTGAAAGTGCACATCATTATTACTCTTAAAGGATGAACCAATGTTGTGTTTTTTCTCTTTTGACAGGGTTATGTGAGTTGAAGAACCTCTATGAGTTGGATCTTAGTCACAACATGTTCGACGGAGAGGTGCCTCAATGCTTCAATGGTCTATCATCTCTTAAGTTGTTGGATATTTCTTCAAATCAATTCACACGAATATTTATGCCAACACCGATTGCCAATCTCACATCCCTGGAGTATGTTGATTTTAGTAATAACAAATTTGAAGGTTCATTTTCATTCAACTCACTCTCCAATCATGCAAAACTTGAGGTAGTTGTATTCATGTGCAACAATGACAAATTTGAGGTGGAAACAGAAGAGCCTAGAGATTGGATACCAATGTTCCAATTGAAAGTTCTTGTGCTATCTAATTGCAATGTGAATAGGGCTAAAGGAAGTGTTGTTCCAGGGTTTCTGCTTCACCAACACAAGTTAAGGGTAATAGACTTATGTTGGGAAAAATTAAAGCAGAGCAAGAAAAATACAAGATAAGAGGTTGGAGTGCATGACTTTATTGAGAAAAGAGCTGGCTTTAAATAGCCTACAAGCAGAGATAAACAAACTAGAAAATAGACTGAAAAATAGGAACTAATTTGACCAAGAAAATAGGAGAGAAATCAGCTACTGATCTGCAGACTCATTCCTTCAAACGGCTAGTTTTGAATCAGTCTTTCAACATCCTCCCTTGATTTAAAACTAGTAACAAACATTCGGTTTCGCAGATCTTCAAACTTTGCTGGTGGAAGAGCTTTTGTTAGGATGTCAGCCACTTGATCATTAATCTTGCACACTTCCAGCTGAATTTTCCCTTCAGCGACTAACTGACGAATAAAATGATGTTTTATCTCGATGTGTTTTGTTCTCCCATGCATAACAGGATTTTTCGTCAATGCTACAGTAGATACATTGTCGCAGAAAACTTGAGTAGCTTGCACTTGTTCCTGATTCAAGTCCATTAGCACCCTTCTTAACCAAACAGCTTGGCAAGCAGCTGTTGTAGCTGCTATGTACTCCGCCTCCGTAGATGATAATGCCACTGTTGCTTGCTTCTTTGACCCCCATGCAATAGTTCCAGATCCTAACATAAAACAATTCCCACTTGTGCTCTTTCTGTCATCTTGTGAGCCTGCCCAATCACTATCAGTAAAGCCTGTCAGAACAAACTTTTCGTTTTTCACATACCATATGCCAAAGTTTCTGGTACCCGCTACATATCGAAGTACTCTCTTTGCTGCTCCAAGATGCTGCTTTGTGGGACTATGCATGAATCTTGAGAGTAAGCCAACAGCAAACGAGATGTCTGGTCTCGTATGAGTGAGGTAGATGAGTCGACCTACTAGACTTCGATAATTTCTTGCTTCTGCCATCCCAGTGTCGTCCTCGGCTGTTAACTTCTCATTAGTGTTCATTGGAGTTGATGTAGGCCTGCAACTCATCATTCCAAACTGCTTTAAAAGATCAGTTGCATATTTTTCTTGCGACAAAAATATACCGTTATTGGACTGATTAACTTCCAAACCAAGGAAATAACTTAGCTTTCCCATGTCGGTCATCTCGAACTTGCTCATCATAGCGTTTCTAAAATCTTCAATCAATTGCATGTTTGACCCTGTGTAAATCATATCGTCCACATATAGGCTCAGTATCACCACATCAGCCTTGCCTTGTTTTTTCACATATAACGTAGGCTCGTTTGGACTTCTTTGAAAACCATTTTCCTGGAAGAACGCATCAATCTTGCTGTACCAAGCTCTGGGCGCTTGCTTTAAGCCGTACAAGGCCTTCTTGAGCTTGTACACTTTGCTTTCATTTCCTTGAATAACAAACCCTGTTGGTTGTTCTGTGTAAACCTCTTCTTTCAAATCTCCATTAAGAAACGCCGACTTGACATCAAATTGGAACACAGGCCATTGTGATTGAGCTGCAAGTGCAAGAAGCATTCTTACTGTTTCAAACCTTGCTACCGGAGAGAAAGATTCTTCAAAGTCAACTCCTTGTTCTTGCACGTATCCCCGAGCCACCAGCCTTGCTTTGTGCTTCTGGATACTTCCATCAGAATGAAATTTTGTCTTGAACAACCACTTCAGGCTAATAGCTTTCTTGTGTTCGGGTAGATCTACAAGTTCCCAGGTTCCATTTCTTTCAATGGCTCTTATTTCTTCGGTCATAGCTTCCCTCCAGACATCACTTTCTATGGCCTTTTCCACATTAGATGGATCTCCTGCAAACATAGCAAAGTCACAGCTACTTCCTCCCTCAATTGGGAACCTCTTCTTAGGAATCAGTCCACGTTGACTCCTACGCAGCTGAGTAGTTTCATCGTCGCTTTGTGGTGAGGTTGGGTGTGGCGATGATGGAGAGTTTGGCTGTGACGGTTGCGACCCATTTTGCGACCCATTTTGCGACCCATTTTCACTTGTTGTCGGGTCATACATTTCTTTATCAGGCCTCTCGTCTCCATCTCCACTTGTTGTATCGATGAGTGTCACTTGTCTTGAATCTGGCTCTTCAAGCTTTAATTGTTCATCGACCTGTACATCTCTGCTCACGACAATTCTTTTGTTTTCTCGATCATACAGCCGATAGGCTTTTGAATGTGGACAATATCCTACAAATATGTATTCCTTTGCCTTTGCTTCAAATTTGTGCCTGTGAGATGTGGCTAAAGCATAGCATAGGGAACCGAATATTCGAAGATGACTAACGGTTGGTTTAAATTCATACCAGGCTTCGAATGGCGTTTTGTTCCACACAGCTTTGGTAGGTGACAGGTTGATTAAATAGACTGCTGTAGCTACTGCTTCTGCCCAAAAACTATCACCAAGATCCTTTTCCTTCATCATGCTTCTGGCCATTTCAACAATTGTCCTATTCTTACGCTCTGCTATACCGTTTTGTTCTGGGGTATAGGGAGCTGTTAGATCTCTCTTGATTCCATGCTCCTCACAGAAACTGTTGAATTCTGCAGAGCAGAACTCTCCTCCTCTATCAGTTCGTAGAGCCTTTAGTTTGCTGTCACTTTGTTTTTCGACTAGGGCCATGAATTTTTTAAAGTACTCGAATGCTTCAGATTTATTAGTAAGAAAATACACCCAACTCATTCGTGTTAAATCATCAATAAAAAGTAAGAAGTACCTACTACCAGCATGGGATTGAGTCTTCATCGGCCCACATATGTCTGCATGCACCATTTCGAGCTTCTTTCCGGCTCGTCTGGACTGCCCAACTGAAAATGATTTTCTGGTTTGCTTTCCTAATGCACACCCTTTACACACATGATCAAGGTTTTTGATTGTAGGAAGGCCTTTTACCATGTTCTTACTTGCAAGTAGGTGTAGGCCATTGATGTTGAGATGTCCATATCGCAAGTGCCAGACTTCAGAATCACTCACCTTGCTGCTCATTAAGCCATAATGTTCTTTGCAAGGAAGGTGTACTGGAAACATCTTATTGTGAGTCATTTTAGCTTCCAAGAGCAATTCACCACTTATTTTCCTTTTTACGATACATGCGTCATCGTCAAACAGGACCGAGTAGCCTGATTCAAGGAGTTGGCCTACACTTATCAGATTATGAGCCAAACCTGGTGCATAGTGAACATTCTGAATTAGCTTTTCTTTTCCATTGATTTTGACAGCGATAACCCCTTTGCCTTCAATCTGAATTTGTTTGTCATCTCCCAATTTAACTTGAGATTTGTATGCTTCATCAACCAACTTGAACTTTGTCTTATCTCCTGTCAGGTGAAGCGAACACGCACTATCGAGGTACCAAGTATCTTTGGAAGCATCTTGAGACATTGCCATCGTCATGAACAAGTAGTCTTCTTCTACAAATTGTGCTCCTTTCTGTTTACTCCAACAATCATCGGTGGTGTGTCCGTACCTGTTGCAAACTGTACACTTGGGAGCTTCTTTTTGTTTATTCCAGCAATCGTCGGTTGTGTGTCCATACTTGTCGCAGTATGTACACTTGGAAGCGCTCCCTCTGCCACGACCTCGTCCTCTAAAGGATCCTCTACTTCCGCCTCTATTGTAAGAGACCCTTGATTGATCTCCTTGAACATGGAAGGCTTGATCTTCCTCCTTTGCAACATTCCTATTGATTCTGACCTCATGTGTTTGCAAGGACCCCATCAGTTCATCAACAGTGTAGGTGGCGAGATCTTTCGATTCTTCAATCGCTGCAACCACGTGATCATACTTAGGGGGCAAACTCCTCAAAATTTTTGCGACAATAGTTTCGTCAACGATCTTTTCACCGTATGCTCTCATTTGACTGACAATTGATGAGATTCTTGCAAGGTATCCTTGTACCGTCTCCTGATTTTTCATGTTTGCAGTTTCAAAGTCTCGTCGAAGGGACTGCAGTTTTACCGTAATTACCTTGGCAGAGCCTTGGTATTCAGTCTTTAGAGTACTCCATGCTTCATGTGCGGTGTTTGCTGCTGCTATTCTTGAAAAAATGCTTTCATCTACGGCCTGCTGAATGAAGAATAACGCTTTTGCGTCCTTCTTTTGAGCCTCCTTCTTTACCGTCTCGTCTTGACCAGTTTCATTTACGCCGTTTTCCACCAGATCCCATAACTCTTGTGATCTAAAAAGTGTCTTCATTTTGATACTCCAGTACTCATAGGAGTCTCCTTTGAAGACTGGAATTTGAGGTTGTGAAATGCTTACTGCAGAGGAGCTATTAGACGCCATTTTGCTGATTTAGACACAAAGGTTGAGGCAGGAACCTGGCTCTGATACCAAAATGTTGGGAAAAATTAAAGCAGAGCAAGAAAAATACAAGATAAGAGGTTGGAGTGCATGACTTTATTGAGAAAAGAGCTGGCTTTAAATAGCCTACAAGCAGAGATAAACAAACTAGAAAATAGACTGAAAAATAGGAACTAATTTGACCAAGAAAATAGGAGAGAAATCAGCTACTGATCTGCAGACTCATTCCTTCAAACGGCTAGTTTTGAATCAGTCTTTCAACAACTTATCCCATAACTCCTTGGTGGGAGAATTTCCAAATTGGCTGATTAAGAATAATACAATGTTGGAAGGTCTTAGTCTAAGGAACAACTCATTTGGCGGTAATATTAGCATGTTGCCATATAAGAATACTAATACAAGGAGGTTAGATATGTCCGCAAACAACATGAATGGTACTATTACAGGTGATATACAAAAGTTCTTTCCCAATCTAGGCTATTTAAATTTGTCTATCAATTCTTTAGATGGTGTTATCCCGTCTTCAATTGGTGATTTGAGTGAATTATGGGCATTGGATTTATCAGACAACGAGCTCTCAGGAGAAGTACCAAAGGAATTGTTTGCAGATCTCTCTTCCTTGCAAATATTGAAGTTATCAAACAACATGTTGCGTGGTCAGGTACTTTCAGGAAACTTAAGCTTGGGTAACATCCAGAGGCTACACTTAGATAGCAACTGTTTTACTGGGAAAATTGGGAATGGGACTAGCGACAACGATATTATTCTGAACCATTTGGATATAAGCAATAACCGTTTTACAGGTGTGATCCCCGAATGGATAAGCAACATGAATGTCATTGAACTTGTGGTAAGCAATAATAAGTTGGAAGGCCAGTTTCCTTGTGGAACAGCTTCATTCTCGTTTCTCGATATTTCACAAAATTCTTTCACAGGGCCCATCCCATCTTGCGTAAATTTTCAAAACTTGAAGCATCTTCATTTGGGTTTCAACAGATTCACCGGATCAATACCCAATTCCTTTCGTAAGTTGACAGAAGTTTTGACTTTGGATATAGGCAACAACTTATTGTCAGGAAAGATACCTACGTTTCTTGGTGAACTATCCGATTTAAGGATTCTTATTTTGGGAAAAAATAACTTTAGTGGTTCTATTCCGATGCAATTGTGCCAGTTAAGTAATGTGAGTTTGATAGATTTATCAAGTAACTCTCTTTCTGGTTCAATACCTAGCTGCCTACAAAATATTACCACCCCTATTTACCCTGCTTTCGAGAAAACCACAAATGGGGCATTGGGGGCTTCCTTTTACCACTATGTGGGTTATCTACATCGTAATGATGTGTCTTCTACCATGTATGACATAGAAATGTATGAAACAGAAGACGAAGTTCAGTTTACAACAAAAGCACTTTCTCTCGCTTACAAAGGTAGCATCCTTGATTACTTGGTGGGTTTGGATCTATCTGATAACAAACTAACAGGTGAGGTCCCAAAAGAACTAGGGTTGTTGACTGAGATTCGCTCATTGAACCTGTCTCACAATAAGTTGTCTGGACCTATTCCAATGCAGTTGTCAAATCTTAAGAAGATAGAGAGCTTGGACCTTTCTTCAAATGGATTGAGTGGGAAAGTTCCATCACAACTGATTCAGCTTACCTTTTTAGCTGTTTTCAGTGTTTCTTACAACAATCTATCAGGTAGACTCCCAGAGATGAAAGCACAATTTGGTACCTTTACCAAAGAGAGCTATGAAGGCAATCCACTTCTTTGTGGACCACCATTAGAGAAGAAATGCACGCCTACATCACCGGTGACTGGTCCATCAGCAAAAGAAGACAATGATAAATGGTATGATATCGATATGGCATCCTTCTATGGAAGTTGTGGTGCGACATGGGTCGTGTTCTTGTTGGGATTTGGTGCGGTTCTTTACATCAATCCTTATTGGCGTAGAAGGTGGCTAGACTTTGTTGAAGAATGTATGTATACTTGTTATTACTTTCTTGATGGTTGTGTACATAAGCTCTTCATGCTCTTTCGTAAATAGGACCTCCTTAAGAGAATCTGAGAATGTGATATAATAAATGAAAATGGGCTTTCGTATGTATTTGTATTCTTCCAATTATGGACATGTTACATGATTCTAAACAATGGTTTTCCCGGATCAATAAAAAAATAAAATTTTAAAGGTAGACTAATGAATATACTTGGGATGAATGTGTATCAAGAATCCTAATGTTTTCAAGTTCATAATCATGGTTGCTGCTTCATTTAAGCCATGTAAGCACAGGTACGGATATAGGCGGACCACCTGAATCCAAAACATGGGTTTTCATAAATCTTTCTCTAATTACATAGAAAATAATTAATCTGAAAGGTCGTTAATGAATATACTTGTGATGAATGCATATTAAGAATCATATTGAAATGGGTGCATAGTAGCTTTCCCAGTTAAGGGGTGATCATCCCACCAGCAACAAGAAAACAATCATTAAAAAACACAAAAGGTTGCCATTTTGTATGGATCAAGATATGCCAATTGTTCCATTTAATTGTTCCTAAGTCGAGTAAAGTTTTGGGTGGTTTACTAAGCGCTTAACAGGTAAGCATTTACCGGGTCATTTACCTTACCGTATGAACATGACAAGAAACGAAAATCTTATCCGACAAGAGCGCAGATAAGGATGGAGAGTCTTACCCGGTAAGTGAGGGTTACGACTCTTACCCACTAAGTGCTTAAGGTGTAAATTGCTGCATATGATACCGTTTTGAGTTTTGATGGACTACAGTCTTATTCAATCATGTATCTTAGAGTGTGAACTCTTACTGATAAGCATCTACCGGGTAAGAGTTTTAGTACAAACCCCAATTTACATTATATTCAGACGAGCATCTCACTTGCCTGTTTTTCCAAAAGATGGTTTTCAGGTTTGTTGTTGCAATTTGCTAAGATTGCATTTGATGATGCGACTAAATTTGCAAAGTGAAACTACTTTTACCGAAAGATAATTTTGCTCTCATCAAAACTTATTTTCTTCTAATATATTCATTCTAACCCTATGGGAAAACTATCATGACTCCGTTTTCTCTCAAATCGTGAGTGTCAAGTCGCCAAGAACATTCCTTCATCTTCAATATCATCGATTGCATATCCAATCTGATTCGATCATATCGCTCCATTTTGATCTTTTTTTGCACCTCCATCTTCTCAATTACGTACGTTTAATGATGTTTGTTTAGTTTATTTTACGAAGTTTTGATTATTCTATTATTTTAGTTCTCTCTCGTTTTCGTAATTGAAGAAATAATTGGAAAATAAAACAGCAAGGTCTCAGTTCCGTAGACCAAATAAGACAATGCAAGCAACCCAACCACGATTTTTTTATTTTTTTTTCTAGGCAATTCACCTTGAAATACGAAATTGTACTATACTAGGTATTAAAAAAAAAGCAACTATGGATCGTAATCATTTAGTTGTACTCGTTAAACTATGAAGGAGTTACATTCACTTGCTCATGTGTTTTCGGAGTTATTAGCATTTGGATAAAAAGACATAAAACAATGTATTTTTTGTCTTGTTCCATGTAGCGTAAAACTATAAATCTTGTTATGTTTTACTCTCTTTAGTCCCTTATACCAAACGCAACCTCAAAGAACAATTTAGTACTTTTAAGTTTTAATATTTTTGTACCATATATCAGAAACTTGCAAAAAACTACGAATGAACAAGGGGTCGAATGTGATTAGTTGAAAGTATAAGTGCCTGTTTTGTAATTTATAGTTTTCTTTTGTCAGTGCGGAATGTGAAGAAATAAAACCTCTGAAAATCAAACAAAAACTCATCTGAATTGGTGTGAAATCGGAGGAGAAAGTCGGCGGATTCGGTTCGAGTTTTCAGCAACCATCGAGGGTAAGAATAATGCTATTCTTTAAATTAATCATATCATTTTGATCGATTTATATCGATTGGTTCAAGAATCATCGTGTAATAGGGGCTTTAGGTCCATAATTTCGAACCCATTTTCTGGAAATATGAATGCCCTAAATGAGGTTGTTAATCTAAATTCGCAACAAAATCACTACCAAATCTGAAAATAAATCTAGTTAGTGGTAAAAGAATGGAACATATGTGTGCTTTGACTCATGGCTTGTTGAACTTAGAAAATTTATTATCTCTGCATTTTAGTAGTAATTAATGAAGAATTCAATGGTTTCATTGTGATGGTGGTAATGAAAGTAATGTTTTCATCAACTTTGGAGTAACACATATTTGCAGTAGTACGTAGCACTAGCACCGAGTATTAGACGTATTTCTTCATATTTCTATTTTAGTTTATCCCAAAACAAGTGTTCACTCTCAAAAGTTGTCTACTTTTGAATTCTACCCTTAGTTATTAGATGGAAAATTTTGTTATTAAGAATTGTCAATTAGTTAATTAAAAATTGTAATAATTACACATTTCTAAAACTTTGCTCATTTTTCATAGTTGACATTTATTTTCGGACGGAGGGAGTATTAGTTTTGCCAATTTACCCAAGCTTGCAAGTGTGAATTTGGGCAATTTCCAAGTATTGTGTAAATGTGGACCTCTAGGCAATTTGTGCACACTTACATATATGTATTTTGCATATTAAAATGGCTGATTTGATCTGCAGAAGCAATCAGACTATCTCTTGTTTTTTATATGATAATATAAAAAATCAAATAAAAATATGGAGGAAATTTGAAAAGTTAGGTTTGATTTTTTTCAAAAGTCAATAGTCTTTGTCTTCTAGTTTTCAGAGTAAATTACACTCTATCTTTATCTCTCCAAAGGGAAGAAAAAGGGGGTCTAGAAATCAAGTTTAGATTTATATGTAGAGCATGGAAATTGACCATTGACTTGATGACTTATGTTAAGAATATACACATATACAATGTATTAATTAAGGATCATAGTTAAAAGTAC
This sequence comes from Saussurea involucrata, assembly GCA_033807775.1. Taxonomy (NCBI): domain Eukaryota; kingdom Viridiplantae; phylum Streptophyta; class Magnoliopsida; order Asterales; family Asteraceae; genus Saussurea; species Saussurea involucrata. The sequence goes on from CM066317.1 coordinate 4,077,175, forward strand.
AAATTCCACATGAACTTGAAGTTATATAATTAATCCATCTATAAATGTATGCACATGCCATAACCACAAATATACATGTGTAGACTAAAAGTTATGGAGGATAGCATATAGAAATACAAAGAATACACTTGTGTAAGTTATACAAAGAATACACTTGGTTTGTTCTAAGATGAACAAGGAAAATTAAAAAGTGGAAGAAATTGGAAAAGCTTGGTTTGGTTTATGAAAAGTCAAGTTTTGACCTTTTATCTCTAGAAAGGAAAGAAAAGTGGCATGGGCAATCAAGTTCAAAATTGTGATGTTAATTGCATGGATGTTGACTCTTGACTTCATGATCTATGGTTCAAAATATCTATGTTAATAATTACATAGATATTTAGTATTCATAAGTAAGGAAACCTAATATTTATTTAAATTTTGTTGTTGTTTTTAATGGTAAGGATTCTTGTTCAGATGATAAATGGTTATAGATTAATCAACAAGTTATTATTAGCATTTCACATGGATTTAGGAAAAGAAAAACATAACGCATCCTATGAGGCTTCTGTAATGGTATCTAACCAATAAGTATCTTTATATTATATAACTTTTTAAAAAATGCTATTTTACATTAAAACTTGGTAGTTTGTTGGAAATTTCTTGGAATATGTATATGTGTGTCATAAGAAATATTGGGAGTGATACATACTCCAATAATCTGATGCAAGCTTGAAATTATCGTTGTGTTAACAAGATTTTTTCTTCTATATAAGAGCCAACCCAAAAGGATATATAAAGTAAGCTTTATTTGTGAGTGTGTCTAAAAATCCACCATTCTTAATTAGTGTTTAAGGTAAAATGGAGTGTTGGTGTGCAAGTAAGATTAAATCATGGTTGCTGATATTGATGATAATACCTATTCTCATGGTCCAGCAAATACAAGGTGTTTGTATAGAAGAGGAGAGAAATGCATTGATGGAAATCAAAGCTTCCCTTATTGATTCATATATTTTTCATGGGGACTTTCCTCTCCCGAGTTGGGTTGATCTTGGCGAGTGTTGTGATTGGGAGAGGGTCACGTGCAACACAACCACCGGGCATGTGACGAACTTGTCTTTGAGCAACATCATGGGGATGGAAGATGAATACTGCAAGAGGATGTGGCCATTAAATGTTTCTCTGTTTCTTCATTTTAAAGAGTTAACAAGTCTCAGTTTGTCATCTGATTGTCTTGATAACAATATTGTGAGCACAGGTATCAGCTGCTTTGTTGTCTAAGTTACTATCATTTTATATTTAGCTTCATCTGGATCTTGGAAATTGATATTATGTGTTGGATCATGAATTACAATAAATTGTTTCCAAGTGATTCAATGAGTTTTTGGACTTGATGGTGCCTATAAGTTGACCAAGTGCTGGACATTTAGAGGCAAATAGAATAAGCAGAACACCATTTTAACTTTCTTTGTATACTTCCTATTTTATCAATCATGCCATTCAATTTCTTAGTATTAGCCATTTATTTTTCTAAAGTTATCTTCTTTGATATCAAGAAACACCATTTTAACTTTTTTGCAGGAATTGGAAGGTTGTCAAGTTTGAAGAAGTTGGAGATATTGGATCTCAGCGATAACAGAATTGGAAATGACATATTTCCTTCATTGGGTGCTCTGACTTCACTCAGAGTTTTGCGTCTCGGTTACAATGACTTGGAAGGATACTTTCCTGTGCTTGGCATGTTTTTGGTCCTTCCACTTTCTTAATTTTTGAAATACATATTCTAACTATGCTTAATCTCAAAATGTATCCACATGATTAACTTATGCTTCATTTCACGTAACAGAATTAGCCCATCTGACTAATCTCGAGGAGTTGGATTTAAGTTTTAACCGGCTCAATGGCACACCGAGTATCCAAGGTAAAAAAAAATTGTCATCATAAAAACTTGTCACATGTTAAGTTTGCTGTACAAAATTAGTCATACTTCCTATTTTAGAGATATGGTCGACGTTATAAATTTAAAATTTTTAATAATGTGATTGATTTTTATTAAATGGTGACTACTTTTTTTATTGCCTTCGACCCGAACCAAGGAATCCCTTAGATATGATGCAAAATGGACTTGTTCTATCCTTGATCAGAGATTTCTCATTCTTTATCTAATTCAGATTTGTCGCATTTGCGGAATTTAAAAGTCGTCATCTTGAATGGCAATCGTTTCAATGGAACACTACCAATTGAAGGTAAAGATTGTTTTCTTCATTTCTGTACAACATTGTTATTGCTTCAACCATCAAGAATCCATAACTATTAATGACTTCTTTTTTCAAAGTTTCCTTTAGTAACCTATATATGTAATCCTCTCTTGTTGTCATCCAGCTTTGACATCTTTCCACAATCTCGAGGTCTTAGATTTGAGTCGCAACAATTTTTTTGGGAGCATCCCGTCAAGAATACGAGAATTATCTTCTCTTAAAGTTGTCTCGTTCGCTTACAACAATCTCAACGACTTTATACCTGATCAAGGTAAGTTACCTACAGCATGCATGCTTAACTATTGAGATTGCTTAAAACCAATATATAAATGGAGAGTTCATATATTATAGCTAATTTGTGTACACCTTTTGTCACATTACATTTGTCCAATGGTTGATCTTTTTGACGTCGTATGATTATGCAATTGCATGTTAATAAAGGATGAACCATATTTTATTTTATTTTAATTCTCTCTTTAAGCAGGTTTATGTGAGTTAAAGAGCCTCCATGAGTTGGATCTTAGTCACAACATGTTCGATGGAAGCCTGCCTCAATGTTTCAGCAACCTTTCATCTCTTAAGTTGTTGGATATTTCTTCAAATCGATTCATGGGAATACTTAGGCCATCACCGATTGCTAATCTCACATCTCTCGAGTACATTGATTTTAGTGGCAACAAATTTGAAGGTTCATTCTCATTCAGCTCATTCTCCAATCATACCAAGCTTGAGGTAGTTAGATTCATATGCGGAAATCGCGAGTTTGAGGTGGAAACAGAAGAGCCTATAGGTTGGATTCCGGTGTTCCAGTTGAAAGTGCTTGTGCTATCTGGTTGCAATATAAATAGGCCTAAAGGAAGTGTAGTTCCTGGGTTTCTACTTCACCAACGCAAGTTACGGGTAATAGATCTATCTCACAATTCTTTGGTGGGACAGTTTCCAAATTGGTTGATTGAAAATAATACAATGTTGGAAGCTCTCAATCTAAGGAACAACTCATTAAGCGGTAATATTTGTATGCCACAGTATAGGAATACTAACATAAGGTGGTTGGATGTGTCTGAAAATCACATGAATGGTACTATTCCGGCTGATATACAGAAGTTCCTTCCCAATATAACTAATTTAAATTTGTCCAGCAATTCATTAGATGGCGTTATCCCGTTTTCCATTGGTGATATGAGTAGATTATGGGCACTGGATTTATCAGACAATGAGTTGTTTGGAGAAGTACCAAAGAGACTGCTTACAAATATCCCTTTACAGATATTGAAATTATCAAAGAACCTATTGCATGGCATGGTACTTTCAGGAAACTTAAGCTTTCGCATCCCATGGCTTGCCTTAGATAACAACTGTTTCACTGGGAAAATCGGTAATGGGACTAGCAAAGAACCTTACATGGAGATTTTGGATATTAGCAATAATTTTTTTACTGGTACAATCCCCTATTGGATAAGCAACATGAGTTACGTCTTTGAACTTGTTGCAAGAAATAATAGTTTGGAAGGTCGGTTTCCTTGTGGAAAAACACCATTCTCGTTTCTAGATATCTCACAAAATTCTTTCTCGGGGCCCATCCCATCCTGCTTAAATTTCCAAGAAATGAAGCATCTTCATTTGGGTTCCAACAAATTCACCGGATCAATACCCAATGTCGTTCGAAATTTGACTCAAGTTTTGACTTTGGATATTGACGACAACTCCTTGTCCGGAAGGATACCCGAATTTCTTGGTAATCTATCCGATTTAAGGATTCTTATTTTGAGGAAAAATAACTTTAGCGGTTCTATTCCGAAGCAGTTGTGCCAATTAAGTAACATAAGTTTGATAGATTTATCGAGTAACTCTCTTTCTGGTTCAATACCTTACTGCCTCCATAATATTGTCAGGCCTAGCTACCCTTCTTTCATAGATAGAAAAATTGGGGAACAAGAGTCTTCCTTCTACGACTATCGGAGTGTTTTATACGGAAGGCCTTATGTCTACTCTATGTCAGAAGTATTTGAAATAGAAGACGAAGTTCAGTTTACAACAAAAACCCTCTCTTTCGCCTTCAGAGGTAGAATCCTTGATTACATGGTCGGATTGGATCTATCTTGTAACAAACTAACAGGTGAACTCCCAAAAGAACTCAGGTTGCTGACCCAGATTCACTCTATGAACTTTTCTCATAATCAATTGTCTGGGCCTATTCCAATAGGCTTTTCAGATCTTGTGAACGTAGAGAGCTTGGATCTTTCTTCAAATCGTTTGAGCGGTACAGTTCCATCACAACTGATTAAGTTGGTTTCCTTAGCTGTTTTCAATGTTTCTTACAACAATCTATCAGGTAGACTTCCAGATATGAAAGCACAGTTTAGTACCTTTACGAACGAGAGTTATGAAGGTAATCCACTTCTTTGTGGACCACCACTCAAGAAGAATTGCATGACTACAACACAAGGTACTCATACCCCAACAAAAGAAGGAACTGATAAACGGTATGATATCGATATGACATTCTTTTATGGAAGTTTTTGTGCGACATGGGTTGTGTTCTTGTTGGGATTTGGCACGCTTCTTTACACCAATCTTTACTTGCGTAGAAGGTGGTTAGATTTGGTTGAAAAATGTATGTATGCATGCTATCACTTCGTTTATGATAAGAGCTCTACGCTCTTATGTAAATAAGACCTCCTTTAAGAATGTCCGATGTACGCATTATGTATATATTATGTAATATGCTAAAAGAAAGTTTGATTTATGGTAGCAAAAATGTAAGTATTTGTGTTACTTACAATTACTATGCATGTAAACTTAGATTTCTGTTTATGTAAATCTAAAACTATTGGGATGCACTTGGAAATATATATAAAAAAAAACTAGTTAATTAGGGGTCGTGTACCAAATGTGTACCGATCTAGAAATTTTGTTGATGGGGATTGAAATTTAGATCATGGTCATATAATTGGCAAGGTACTTTTTAGTATTTGTTAAGGGTTAAAAGGCATAACCTTTTTTTTTTCTTTCGGATGGATCCCAAGAGAGATCATTCAAATGAACTTTTGTCAAGAGTTAAGAGCCATAACCTTTTTTCTTTTTGGATGGTCCCAAGAGAGATCATTCAAATGAACTTTTTTAAGCATCAAATGAGTAGAGTCACTTGAGGGATATTAAGAGAATTATAACTACCGCTATCAACTTCATATATTGGTATTTTAAGGAAAAAATCATTTTTGTAGCGAAATAATAAAACAATTAACAAATATATGATAATTATGCATCAACTAACATATCCTAATTACCCTAAAAATTAATAACTAACAAAAATATAACATTTAAGTATCAGTTAATAATAAACTCAAACACTAACAAATATCAAAAATTAACAATTAATAACAGTTATTAAAAAATTAACAATTATACATCAAATAACAAACTATAATACTAACAATTAATACAAAAAAAATTATATAAAAAAAGTCGATGATGAAGTTGGGTTAAAATATTTGTGGGGACAAAATTTTATTTTTATTGGGGGTTGAAACAATATACATAGTTAAAAATATTGGTATCTATAATATAAAAAACCAACTTTTTAAAAGGTTTACGGGGTGACCCCCCTTAAAGATACATGTAAGTCCGTCAATGAGTGCCTCTGAATTCACAGTACACAACTAATTATTAATATATTACATTTATGGCATAATTTAACTTTATTGGGTACATAACGATCCTATCACAATTGGTTTAGCATCCTATCCGTTCGATAACTTTCCGAGTCATATAGGGATGAAATTGTCAACTAACTCATGACAACTTAACCGACAAATTAAATGTTAGGTCTTGGTGTTCCTCCTCGTAGGTCACTAATTCGAGTCTCCCAAGAACAACTAAAAATTTTCCAGGTTATTATTTCAGGTTCCTGAAACCAGTCGAAATGTGCGCAAGTTGATCCGGACATCTATCGTTACCAAAACTTAAATGTCAAGCAACCTTTTTTTTATTTAGGGGTCATTAGTGTAAAACTGAAAGTAGATGGATGAAATCTGCATCATTGACATTTAATGAGGGACCATTAAGTTATTCCCTCTTTTTCTTATAACATTCGTACTCGAAGTGAAATCGTCTACTGCTCTGCTCACCGTCTCCGTGAATCCTCCGGTCTCTGCTCCGTCGCCGTTCCTCCGCCCTTCTCCTCCAATCTCTCCGTTTCTCCGCCGTCGACTGCCTCTTTTGCTGCTCCTTCTCCACTCCAGTGTCTCCTCCATCAATAAGATCAGTAAGAAATATAATTAGGGTTTGTTTTATTATTTAATTTGCCGTTTGTGAGCTTATAGATCTAAAAATGTTAATACCTTGGGGCAAATACTTAAAGAGCAGTAGAACTTCCTGTTTTGATGTTTCTGTCTTCTTTGTAAGAAGATTCAATTTTGATATAATACAGGACGACAGAAGCCATACATGCTCCTTTTCTGTATTTCGGTATTTGTTCAATGTTGGCTTGTTTGGAAATTTAGCGTATAAATTTATAGTGGATGCAATTAGCAAACTGACAGAAGACTATGGATGCTTGTTTCTGTATGGTGAATTCTATCTACACCCCCCTTACACACACATACACACACATAAGGTGTATGTGTGCACACACACACTGTGTGTGCAGGGGGTGTAGATAGTAATACCCTTCTGTATTTGATCAATGTTATGTTTTTAAAATTATGTTAAGCATAAGGCATATTATGTTGGGGTTTTGTCAGAAATGCATTATATGTTTTTAAGATGATCACTCTAGGTCATTTTCTTAATAGTATCAAGCAAGTTTCTTCGATTTCACTTACTTATTAGGTAAAACTTTCACAGATTGGGGATTTTTGGGGAATTCGTATTTCTTTTTCCATGGTATTTTGATTTTTCTTTGGGGGTTTTATTATGGGGACCTAATTTAAGGCAGTTAGATTGTGCTCTTGAACGACTTGAAAATTGGAGATTTGGAATTCTCCAGAAGTAATTTGTAGTTAGAAATAGAATAAGGTTAGTAATATGTTGCTATCAATTTCAATCTGGAAAGTAACAGGTTTCAACTTTTAACACTAAACTCATTGCACCTCTTTCGATTCAAGGGGAAGTAATTAAGTTCATTTTGATGTTGGTGGATTGAAGCTTATTACTGTTCGATGAAATGCTTAATAGGGATTCTTTTCATTGTAATCTTGCTTCTTGATATTTACATTCCGAAATTTTGTTATATTGGTAGTCAATGTACCCATATTGTTGATTGAAAGCTTTTGAACTCTTAAGAGTTTGGATATTGAATACCATGCTTACATGTTTAGAATTCTTTAAGGATATGGAGAACGACGAAGAATATGTGGAATATGTCCCCATTGCAAAACGAAGGGCAATGGAGGCACAAAAGATTCTTCAACGTAAAGGGCAAGCTTCCACTATTGAAGACGAAACAGAAAAGGCAAAACAAGTAGAAATGAAGCCTAGCTTGCTTGTGAAAGCTTCCCAACTTAAGCGCGATCAGCCTGAAGTCACTCCCACTGAACAAGCAGTTCAACAAGAAAAAGAGATGATGGAAAATCTTTCCGATAGAAAGACTTTAATGTCAGTTCGTGAACTTGCAAAAGGAATCACATACTCTGAACCTCTGCCAACGGGATGGAAACCCCCTTTGCCCATAAGAAGAATGTCCCAAAAAGCATGTGATGCTATTAGAAAGCAATGGCATATTATCGTTGATGGTGACGAAATCCCCCCACCAATTAAAAACTTCAAAGATATGAGATTTCCCGATCCAGTTCTAAAGAAATTGAAAGAAAAAGGAATAGTACAACCAACACCTATTCAAGTTCAAGGCCTCCCTGTTATTCTATCCGGAAGAGATATGATTGGAATAGCGTTTACAGGGTCTGGGAAAACGTTGGTTTTCGTGTTACCGTTGATTATGATGGCATTGCAGGAGGAGATTATGATGCCAATTGCTCAAGGGGAAGGGCCATTTGGGTTGATTGTTTGCCCGTCTAGAGAGCTAGCTCGGCAGACGTTTGAGGTTGTGGAGGAGTTTTTAATACCTTTGAGAGAATTTGGGTTTCCAGAAATAAGGCCTTTGCTTTGCATTGGAGGTGTTGATATGCGGTCACAGTTGGATATCGTGAAGAAAGGTGTTCATATCGTAGTTGCTACACCTGGGAGGTTGAAGGACCTGCTTGCCAAAAAGAAGATGAATCTTGACAATTGCCGGTAAGCAAACATAATATGTTTTATCATATTATATTTATAAAAAATCATAGAAACTTTGGGTTATAAATACTTTCAATGCTACATCTACGTTAGATCTGGTTAATCTGTCTGTGTGGATTAATCAGTCTGTATGTATAGATTGGGAAGATTTTTGTTTGGGATGGTATTTTCATAGATAGAAGGAGCGTAGACTTTAATTGGGTGGGGCAGATTTGAAAAGAAAAAAACTTGGCTTTCTGCATAAAGCTCCTCCTAGAAGCTTACTGAATAAGCCACTTTCTATATCATTAAGCCACTACCAAACAGTTGTGCAAGTCCCACTAAGCTCATTAAGCTGCTAACAAACAAGCCTCAACTTTCGATGGGATATCAAGTTTTTTGACATTATTACTCGAGTTACTTTAGAGATATAGTTTTATAAACATCTGGTTTCTTGCAGGTATTTGACTTTAGATGAGGCAGATAGATTGGTTGATCTAGGGTTCGAAGATGACATTAGAGAAGTATTTGATCACTTCAAAGCTCAAAGGCAAACCCTTCTCTTTTCCGCAACCATGCCCGCAAAGATCCAAAATTTTGCCAGAAGCGCTCTGGTCAAACCCGTCACCGTAAACGTCGGTCGAGCCGGAGCAGCAAATCTTGATGTGATCCAAGAAGTCGAGTACGTGAAACAAGAAGTCAAACTCGTCTACCTCCTCGAATGCCTACAAAAAACCCCACCTCCCGTTTTGGTATTTTGCGAAAACAAAGCTGACGTGGACGATATCCACGAATACCTTCTTTTAAAAGGAGTCGAAGCCGTCGCGATTCATGGCGGCAAAGATCAAGAAGAGAGAGAGTACGCCATTTCCTCCTTCAAAGCAAGCAAGAAAGACGTTTTGGTTGCCACAGATGTCGCTTCAAAGGGTTTGGATTTTCCAGATATCCAACACGTCATTAATTATGATATGCCCGCAGAAATTGAAAACTATGTTCATAGGATTGGGCGAACGGGGAGGTGTGGGAAGACAGGAATCGCGACAACTTTTATTAACAAGAATCAAAGTGAAACTACGCTTCTTGATTTGAAGCATTTGTTACAAGAGGCGAAACAGAGGATACCTCCGGTTTTGGCGGAGTTGAACGACCCGATGGAAGATGTGGACGCGATTACAAATGCGAGTGGTGTGAAGGGGTGTGCGTATTGTGGTGGACTTGGTCATCGTATTCGTGATTGTCCAAAGCTCGAGCATCAGAAAAGCATGCAGATTGCGAGTTCGAGGAGGGATTACTTTGGTTCTGGAGGGTATAGAGGAGAAATATGAGGTATGTAACTTGTTTTGTATTCTTGAATATTTTTCCAATATTTTGACTAATGTGTTGTATCAAGGTTAGTTGAAATTTATCAGCAAAAGTTGGTTTTGTTAGTGTTTTTTAAGTTTTTAAAGTCATATTATGATAGAAAAGAATACCCATTAGTTTTCCAATTGTTGCGAGGTTGAGGATATGTTTGCATACATCCTACCGCTCCAATATCTTGGTTTTGAGTGGGATATATTGGTTCATTTGGTTTTAACCAAAAGAACCAATTTTTCGATGAAATTTAAGGGGTTGTTTACCACCACAAAATCCATAAACGCTAACCGGATAAGCGAGATTCTTGATCGTTACCACGATAACACCTCATCAGCGACATTGTTTATTAAAGGGCGCGGGTAATTAAGATTATTTGGTCATCACCATTCACCCGGTAAAAAGGTAAGTCTTTAATAAACATGTCCTAAAACCATCTCTAATAGAGTAATAGGTATGCTGTAATATTTTTAAATAAGAGTTTCAAAATTTTACATTTAGTAATTGTAGCATCCGGCAAAAGATTGTGTGAAGTTGAGGTTAATGTGAGAAGTGGATATGATCACTTTAAATTAAATGTCTACCCATGAATTGCGTCTTTAAAATAAATTGATCTGGTGCATCTCATCCTAATATATGTCCATTTCTCATCCAACGGTTAATAATCACTTCTCACGCTTCACATGTTAATCTCAACTTCTCATCGAAACCCAACCCCCTAGTATTAATTGTATTATTTAAATAGTTAATATATTTCATAAAATATTATTTTCTCTCATTTCAGTTTTTTCTTTTTGAAAGGATCTTTTAATTTCAATACTTCTTATTGGTTGAAAATAATTAAAATATTATTTCTCTCTCACATAACGTTCTCTATGTTTAGAGATTTTCGCCTTCTTTCTCTTCTCTCTATTTTAACATAAATTTTAACATAATAAGAGTAAAAAAATCCCTTAATCTTTGTTTTAACATAGCTGTTGAAAATGCTCAAAAAATAAAACATGCCATTAGTTGGGTTTGCAGTGAACCAGTCGTTGATCTGGAAAAGGTTATATCGATCAAAGGACAGTCATGTGTGCGTTTCTAAAACGTTAGGCGAGTGACTACAGTTTATGATTTCACATAGAAAACTCGCAACATTTTGTATTCACAAATGAGTTATCCACCATGTTTTCTAAACTCATGACAGGTAAATTATGCCATTTAACCACCATCACCATCACCATCACCATCATGATCTATTGACTAACTTGAAGAAAAAAAAAACTAACTTGGGTGCTAAATAGATGTTTGAGTTTTAGTACATTCTATCATTTTTATACCTAGAGCCTAAAGAGCAAAAACCACCATGAGTAGCAAAGAAGGGTGCAAAGACTAGCGATTCCACAGCCATGAGTTTGATAAGAATGTTGAGCGATGGACCCGAGGTGTCCTTGAGTGGGTCACCAATGGTGTCACCGATCACAGCCGCCTTGTGTGGTTCAGACCCCTTTGGTCCAAGGGTCCTTGCATGTTCCGAGGCTCCAGCCTGATATAGATAATCGCCAATGGTCAAAAAAAATAGTAGCATAAACCGGAGAAAATAACCATGGCAACATTTAAACAAATAATCACCTCGATATACTTCTTGGCATTGTCCCACGCACCACCCGTGTTTGATGCAGAAATCGCTACCTGATGCTGAAAAACAACCTCATTACCCACTGCGATAGCATGAAAGTGACCATCAATCGTTAGGGTATCAGAGCCAGGGTCCAATACCCACCTAGGTGCGCTTGGTAGGCAAACAAGACTGAAGAACAAAATAAATTTTCACGATTTTAGGGTTTTAATTTGAAAGGGGTAGTTTAGTAAATTTACTGATGTTTGTCTCGTTTCCCTCTTTTTTTTGTGGGACAAAAAAATGCATTTGTGTTTCGTAAAATCCAGTCTTGTCACTGATGGGTTTAGGGTTTATGGAATACCCACCTAGATGCACTTGGTAGGCAGACAAGCAGAAGTGCGAAAGAAATTTTTGAGGTTTTAGAGTTTTAATTTGAAAGGGGTAGTTTAGTAATTTACTGATCTTGTCTCATTTCCCTGTTTTTGGTGGGACAAAAAAAATGTATTTCTATTCCGTAAAATCCAGTCTTGTCATAGGTTTAGGGTTTAGGGAGCATGTCAGAGTCCCATATCAGTTAGACACGAACCATCAAACCTAAACCTCTCTCTCACTATAATGGCTCTTTTAGAGAAAATTCAAACGGGTCCCACATATTCTAATACCGGTGAATGTATAATTTATAGCTTAAAAACGCTCGTTACCTGGACACCAGAAACTAGGGAACCAGCAGAGACACCAGAAAGGGTTTCCACTCCGAATAAGATTCCAACGATTAGGGGAGTTAACATGACAAGGGCACCTGGGGGGATCATTTCCTTGATAGATGCATCAGTGGAGATCTTGACACACGTGGTGTAATCGGGCTTGGCTAGGCCTTCCATGAGCCCAGGGATGGTGTTGAACTGCCTACGGACTTCCTCAACCATTTTCAAAGCTGCACTGCCCACACTCTTCATGGTCATGGCCGAGAACCAGTATGGAAGCATGGCACCGACGATTAAACCTATGAAGACTTTTGGTGTTAAAACGTCAACTGTTTGAATTCCTGCACGGCTGACAAATGCACCAAATAGTGCCAACGAGACCAACGCAGCAGATCCAATAGCAAATCCCTGCAAAAATAAATGACCGTCAAAACAATAAAGACGAGCATAATCAAAGTCATTAGAGTAAAAAAAAAATAGGGGTGGGAGATTTCTTAATTTAAACATAAAGTTGTAACAGCCTCTTTTCCTGTGAACCTCCCTCTCTCTATATATGTGTGTATATATATGTATGTATGTATGTAGAGAGGGAGAGGGTGGGGGAACCTTCAAATTTGAGGAACACCCCCAAAAAAATGAAAAATTGAGCAACACCCGGTTCACCGTCTATCTGGACGGTATACACATGTGCATACAAGTAATTGGAGTTGTTTTTTTTGGTTTTTATGCACATGTGCATAACGTGTATATGCTACAACTTACTTGTATGCACATGTGCATACCGCAGAAGTTCACATGAATGGTTACCAAGATGTTCCTTGGTTTTTCATTTTTTTGCGGTTTTCTCCTAAACTTGGCCCTATATATACATGATCGTGTGAGAACTGAGAAATTGAGGTTAACGTGATAAGTGTGAGAAGTGGATCTAAACCGTTCATCACTTTTAATCAAATGCCCTCCCATGAATTGTGCCTTAGAAGGGAATTGATCCGGTGCATCTAGGTGCATCTTATCTCAATGCATCTCATCCTAATGTGCGTCTATTTCTTATCCAACGGTTGATAACCACTTCTCACGGGAACCCAGCCCTATATATATATATATATATATATATATATTTATTGGATTACCTTTCCGATGGCAGCAGTGGTGTTCCCTGCAGCATCAAGGGCATCGGTCCTCTCTCGGATTCTATAGCTCATACCAGCCATTTCCGCAATACCTCCAGCATTATCACTGATGGGACCATAAGCATCTATAGCCAATCCAGTAGCAATGGTGCTAAGCATTCCAAGAGCAGCCACTGCAATACCATACATGGCAGCAAATCTAAAACTCACATAAATGCTGACAGCTATGGCAAAAATAGGAATTATCACAGATTTGTATCCCAATGCAAGCCCAAATATAACATTCGTTGCAGCTCCAGTTCTGCAGGAATCAGCAACATCTTGCACAGGGCTGCATCAAAGAGAAAACGAATGAATTCACAATCACATAGAAAGTAACCAAGATCCTATCTTTGTGTGGGATATACTGAGTTTGTTTATATGATATACCTGTAAGCGTTGCTGGTATAGTACTCCGTCACAAATCCGATTATAAGTCCAGCCCAAAGACCAACACATACACACAAGAAAAGTTGCCTGCATAATCAAAGACTGTTATATTGGCATTTGACTATTTGTTGGCTATTACATCTTATCCTCGGACCCCACCTCCGGGCGGGATATACTGGGTTTGTTTGGTTTATTGAATATTCTTTGGGGTAGATATCAGGTCTGTCTACATTCCATTCTCAGACTCCGAGTGGGATGTACTGAGTTTGTTTGGTTTACTGTAGGGTAGAGGTCAGGTTTGTACTTTTCACCCGGGCCCCACCTCTGGATGGGATATATTGGGTATGTTTGGTTTACTATTCTACAAAAATATATATTTTTTAATAAGCGAGAACCAACTTACCAGTTATGCACAACCTTTTGTGTACCAAAATTGAAAATTGTGAAGGATTTTGGGAGACCAAGCCAACTAACAATTGCAATACCAATTGTCATAAGAAAAGTGGAGATGATAAGCTGCTTCTTCAATGCTGTTTGGATTTCATCGACAGCCTTGATTTCAAAGAAATCAGTTGCGAATAAGGTGGTTATCAAGCAAACAAGAATTCCCATGGAACTCACAAGCAACGGGAAGCACATTGCTGTGAAATCATGGTCGATTCCAAAAGAAGAGATGGAAGCAACTACAAGTGCAGCACAAGATGATTCAGCATACGACCCAAAAAGGTCCGATCCCATCCCAGCAATATCCCCAACATTATCCCCGACGTTATCAGCAATTACCTACAATAAGACATGAACCCTAAATACACAAACTTTGACGTAAAATCTACAACAAAAACGGGTTCATAGGACACAAAAAATGTCTAAATGTTCTAATAGACTGCTTTATAGGTAAATTTTTAGGATAAACAATTATACGTCAACTTATTTCCATAGGAACATCTTTCGGTCCCTATAGTTTGCCCAAAGACTGATTAGTCCCTCATAACGGTTGCTAACTGAAGGTGTTAACTTCCGGGACCTTGAGTAAGTTGAGTGTTATGAAATTGAAAAGTTAGGGACCATCAGTGTAGATAGTTTGTTTCAGGGACCAAATCCAAATTTTGAGCAAACCACAGGGACCACCAACGTAATTCACTCCAAAAAAATTAATAAACTTTTTATTTCAAAAGTGCCCTAAAACGCTCATGTCATGTAACCTTATTGTAACACTTGTACATAATGACGCATAATTGTTGTGTCATAAACTTAAGTCATATAAATCAGTTTATTATGACATTTAAACATTTTTGACTTCCTATAAACCGAACTTGAAAACTACTAAGTAACATGACTTACAGCTGGATTTCTGGGGTCATCTTCTGGAATGTTCCTCTCTACCTTCCCAACAAGATCAGCACCAACATCAGCAGCTTTAGTATATATACCTCCACCAACTCTTCCAAACAAAGCCATTGAAGAACCACCAAGTCCATAACCAGTTATAGCCTCAAAAAGTCCTTCCCAGTCATCCCCATAATATATCTTAAACAGATTAATTGCAATATATAAAACCAAAAGACCATTTGCAGCCAGAAGAAAACCCATTACAGCACCAGACCTAAATGCAGTAATGAAAGCTTTTCCGACACCTTTTCTGGCTTCTAACGTTGTTCTTGCGTTAGCGTAAGTTGCTATTTTCATCCCGAGGAAACCGGAAACTATGGAGGTTATAGCACCAAGCAAGAAAGCGATGGTACTGAAGCCAGCGGTTGCAAGTGCGGGCTTGCACATCCTGGCACCATCGTAGGTGCACCACTGGCTCTTAGTGCTGAATCCCTCGACAGAACCCAGGAAAAGAAAGATCAAAATTGCAAAAACAACCATGAAAACACCAACATATTGATACTCTGTAAACAAGAAGGAGGTTGCACCTGTTGTATTTAGAATAAACCAAAAAAAAAACTCATTAGCATACCAATATACTCCCTAATAGGACACCACTTAGGCATTGTTTGGCAAAAAAAAGCTAGCTTATTTTTGGGTACATGCTTGGATATCCATAAGCTAGCTTTTTGAAAAACTACTTGGAGTAGCTTATGAGTAGCTTTTTATAAATATTCCAATTATACCCTCATTAATATAAATTATTATTTATTAACTAATTTTTTAAGATGTCTTTTTTGTCATTTAAATACTTATAAGCTAGTTTTTGACAAACGTGATTTTTCATCAGCTACTGGCTAGCTTATCGGTCAACAGCTAGTTTATCAGCTACCGGCTAGCTTATAAGTAATCAGCTATCAGCTAGTTTACCAAACATAGCCTTAGTAATCAATCCGTCCAAAAAAAAAGTGTCTACAACAAAAAAAATACAAAGTTTAAAAATATGTAATTATTACGATTAGAAGGAAAATGACAATTTGATATCAATCAAATTTTGTTATAATCACACCTACAACTCTAATCACCGAAAATATGGTGTTCATAGAATGCTAAGATCATTTAAAACCACCAAAATATCACAAATTTCAAATTAACACCTAATCAAGTTCAACAAACGCCATTGATTGACCTCAACACTTGATTTAATTAACCTGAAGGAGCAAAAGCCCCAATTTATCGCTACGCGGATTTCAGTTTCAAACAAACCTACGAAAGGAAAATAATCGTAAGATTTAACCTTCGGAGATTGCATTCTGAATCTCTGCGCATTTAACGACGACGTTATTGTCATTCATTCCTTCCTCTTCTTCAATCAAATAGTCATCGTATCCATTTTTGTTCTTGTTAGACGGAGGTCCGTTAACGTCAGGGGTAACCTTCACTCTAGATACTAACACCCATTGGAGTAGCGAAAAAACGATACCAATGACCGCGCATACCGGAATAATTATCTCCGTCGCAAGACCTGAAAGTATCGGCGAAGTCATAGTATCGGAAACGGAGTATCTCGCCGGAAATTGGGACGAATAGCTGCCGGATGTAGGGGAAATAGAAGAGTTGCAGGTGACAGATGTTTTTGGTGAGCAGTGAAGTAGTAGGCGGTGGGAATTTAGAATTTGTAATTCTTTTCAAAAAAGGAATTTATATATTTTTATAGTTGGAGGGAAGAAAAGAAGATAAGGTGGAGAAAGGAGCGTTTTATCTGATTGGATACTGTAGGGTTCTTCGGTGCAACCGCACTTTTAATCGGACGGTTGAACATTAGCCATCTGGTTTCATGCTACCTCATTTTATTTCAAAAAAGGAAATACCTCATTTTAATGTTAAATAGATTATAATTTTTAAAAGGGAAAAATCAATTAAAAAATCAATAATCCATCTGATTTTGAATATTAATTCCTTAAACTATTTTTTTTAATGATAAAATCCTTGAACTTTTTAAAACTGGTTAAATACATTCTTGTAACCTGTAAAAACAGGTTAATATGATACAAATTTAAAAAAAGTCTAAAAACCCCAATAAATTATCTGATTTTGATTGATTAAGTCCCTGAATTTTTTAACAAATAACTTTATGAACTTTTTTCAAAAAAATTATATCATATATATTCTTGAACATTTTAACAAATTAATCCCAAACTTTTTTTGAAGAAACAAAATCATTAACTTAATTCAGAATAAATAAATCTGAAACTTTTTCTTGAACAAAAAATATAGAAAAAAGGTTTAAAGATTTATATGTTAATTTTTTTTTAGAAAAAAGTGTAAAAATTTATTTGTTAAAAAATTCATGACTTAATAATTCAAAATTAGATAGTTTATTGGTTTTTTAGACTTTTTCCAAATTTGTATCACGTTAACTTGTTTTTTATAGGTTACATCGTTGGATGTTTTTAGACTTTTTCCTTTTTAAAAATGAATTTTGTAAGTTCTCGATTAAAAAATTAATTATATATAAGATTTTGCTATAACTTTTTTTATCAAAAATATTTTATATAATTTGTTTAATCGTCTAACAAATTTAGAATGTTAGTTTGTTTGCTATATAAAAATATGATTTTTAGTTGCATATTGTAATAAACCAACAATGACATTGACATATATATTTAAATCAAACCAATTGCATTATTTTATATTTCAACCTTAATGATATAAATTTAAATGTAAATCCAAATATCGATTAATACTTGTATTTGTTTTTATAGATAAATGTCTTATCAAAGTATTATATAGGTTTGATTCAGTTTATTGTCACATCTATTTGAATATATAATCTTTTTCCCTTGCCAAGCATTTCGAGCATGGTTGGCTTATTGGCAACGGGCAAGAATTTCCTTTTACAACCGTTCAAGTAAACTGAGCGATTAAGATGCAGATGTTGAAGATATAGGAGGATGCGAGTGGTGATGGTGGGCTGGTAGCAAAGAGTTTAGATTTTGTTTTTACTTCTTTTATGAAATCCAATTGTTTGTGCTTAATTATAAGCGGAAAAAAACAAAATACCCTTAAATAAGAGACACCTAATGAACGTTATGGCTTGTAGACTATATCTGTAATGAAATAGAAATCACAAGTTTACTCGTGTAATTTTGTAAGTCTTAGGGACTTGAGTGTTTATTACTAGATGTTATTTATTTTTAGAAGTGAACATGATAATAACTAAAAATAGGAAGAAAAAAAAAACTCTTAACCAGTTAACATTTACAAGATAAGATATGCTTAGAGCATCTCCAATAGATTCTCTATAATTTCTCTAAAATAGAGAACCAAAAATCAAAATCTTTAAATCAAATTATATTTCACTCCAACAGATTCTCTATTTTAGAGATTTCTACATCAATTATATTATTAAAATATTATAAACTGTATCATCCCAATGCACTTTTTTTGAAAAATTATATAAAATGATGATAGTTTAATCTTATTGGTGAAAATCAATAAAATAATAATTTCTCCCACCTCCCATCAAGATTTAGAGAATTCTCTTAACTTGGAGTTTTTTCTTGTTTTCTCTATTTTAAATAACAAGATAGAAAAGCTGTTGGAACAATATAGAAAACAAAAATGCAATTTTCTCTATTTTAGAGAAGCTGTTGATGTAACACCCCGTATTTTTCTTCTTCTTGCAAAGGTTAGAGTAAATATAGATTTTGGGGCTAATGTGTGAAGTGTACAACTTTGGGGGCTTGGTTGCAAATCAGAAAGTGTGAATTGGTATAGAAAGGGGTAAAACCCTAAGTATCTTCATTTTTTTGGTTGTTCAAACGTATTGTGGGTGGCTAGAGGAAGACTTGGAGGTGTTTGAAGGTTCTTGAAGAGAGAGTTTGGATTTGGAGCTGAATGTGGATTATTCTTCATCTTCTTCAAGGTAATCTTTCCCTCTTGTTTTCTTCAGTTGAAAGGATGATTTGGATGAGTGTGGTGTAAGATTTTTCTAGTGTTTTAATGTTTTGAATTTGGAAATCCATGGGTCTAATGTATTGGGAGTTCTAGAGTTTGATTATGGATTTTATTACCTCCTTTGAGAATCCTTCACCGTTTCAATGGTGGAAGTTGATTCTAGCAAAGTTTTGGGTTTTAATGGAGTTTTGATTTTTGGGGTAAAAGTGATGAATCATTAGTTGGGTTTTGGTTAGATTTTATTAGATTAAATGATGTTTTGTTTTTTGATAATTGTGGGGAAAGGTCTAGAACATCCTTTATCTTGCTTTAGATGCTTAAAAATCGATTTGGGAGCATTTTGGAGGTATTGAAGTTGAGATTTCGGACTAATTTTGGTTGTGCAGACTTGGGGAAGACGAACAGGGAGTTACGCGGTTTGTCCTACGGTTTGCAAACCACAGGACAAGTGGCGTAAGTCCTTGTTTTGTGAATATCCTTCGGTCCGTTTCGTGTTTCGGGTCTAGAATCGAGGCATCGTTCGGGGGTTTGTCTTAGGGGCTTAGTAGGGATGTTTTGGGATGTTATTAGATGGTTAACACCATTCTTATGACGTCCAATTCAGGTGTTCGGTTTGAGCTAAAGTGTGTTCCGGAGCGTGTGTCGATGTGCTAAGGCTAAGGTGAGTTCCCTTATCTTCTTTGTGTGAATGAAATGTTTTGCGAAAGGTTTTCATAACTGATTATGGTTACGAGCATGATGATATGATTAAACTTTTTGAAAGGTTTTATTGTACATGACATGGAAATGTTTACAATTGCATGCAAGTTGTTTATACGTTCATTTATACGTAAATGTTGATTGCATATGCTTGTGATGATGTTGTTACGTGGAGAGTCGGGTTGCACAGTGGGAAACTATTATTGATGCCCGAATGTCGTGCCTGGCTTTGTAAGGTGAATGACGTACCTGGCTTTGTAAGGTGAATTCCGTACCTGGCTTAGTAAGGTGATGAAAGTTGCGACCACTGTGCTATCCCCTTATGTGGAGTCGAGTATTTAAACTAGGTTTCCGATCACCTTTAATGGTTAAATGTTTTATACTGCTATACGTGTGAAATTGTTTTAAAGAGGGAATTCACTAGGCCTCATGGTCTAACTCTCGCTTTTCAAAAACTAAAACCATTTTCAGGTGTTAGTCGTGTATGGAGTTTCATCCGATGATGATGGAAGGTCGTGTCAAGGTAGAAGAGCTAGAGGCTAGTGAAGACTTGTAGATTATCGTCGGGCTTCCTGTAGTATCTCGGTTGTGAAGGTATTTCTACTGCAAGTTTAGAGTAGAACTTATGTAAATTTCTTGTGTCGGGGCCGTTTTTGGTTGTAATATTGTTTAATGTTATTTTATGGAAATTGGGTTGTTACAGTTGGAGATGCTCTTAGTAACCATCAATTCAATAAATAAAAAAGTATATTTTACAAATAAGCATTGAATAAAAAAATCAACAAAAATAATACCATATCAACATTTTTTTAATTTACTCATAAAAAAATTATTGTAAAGGCATCTCCAATAGGTCACACTATATTTTACACCAAATTTTAAAAATAATGTGAAAAATAGTGTAAATTTTAGTGTTAATAGTAAATCATCTTCAATAAATAACACTATTTTTAAATGTGATGTAAAAATAGTGTAAATGAATAGTATTACACCAAATATAGTGTAATACTATTCATTACACCAAATTTAGTGTGAAAAATAAAGATTCCATTGAAGATGTGAATAATGTTTTTTACACTAAAATTAGTGTTTAGTGTAAGATTTAATGACCTCATTTGAGATGGTCTAAGGGCATCCACAATGGTTAACCCATCTCAAAGACTTGATCAAAATAAAAATATACTAAAAAATTATTGGTCCCACCTCTTAATTCCTTTCTCTCTCTTTGCCTCTCACATCCATTACTTCAAAGACTTGAGAAACCTCAAGCGTTTGACAAGTAAACTTATTTTCAAGTTGTTGCTCCAATGATAAAGTCATCATCAAGTCATGTTCAAGCCTTTCATCAAGTATTTTACAAATGCCATTGGAGATGCTCTAAAGATTCATAGGATAGAGGTGGGTGATGGTAAAAGTGATATGTTGTTGCATAGAGAAGCCTGCAAATTGGATAAATTTTAGTTTGGTTCACCTGCTTATCCACTTTCAAACAAATCACAAATCTATTCGGTCCTTATTTAATGTTAAAAAAACATATATAATAAAAATATATTCCATGCTATCCAAGATAAAATATAGGGAAATTAAATATTTTACCTTCAGTTGAAAATTCTGTTACAAAAATACCCCATTTCTCTTTCATTTAACAAAATTACCTTTTAATCAAATGCGACAATATTAGAATTAAACCCACTTGGATTGAGCAGCAAGAGTTGTTAGAAATGGCTAATATAGGACGGGTCCTGATGGGCAAAATATAAATAGAAGAAGTAGCTTCTTTCGTTGCGATAGATAGGGTTTGGAGTTTGACATTTCTTAGAGTATCTCCAATAAATTCTTTAAAATAAAGAACTAAAAGTTAAAATCTCTAAAAGAAATTACATTTATTTCCAACAGATTCTCTATTTTAAAAAAACAAACATTGATTATAATATTAAAATATTTCATTCATCTATTAAAATATTATTTTTCTCTCTAAATATTTATTTTCAAATACTTCTATTGATGCTCTCATGTAGTAATCTCTTTTGGGTTATCTTCATATTTGAAGAAAAACTTCTCTTTCATACTTTTTTCATTTTGAAGATAGCTTTGAAAAAACTATTGAAGCAAAATTATAGGTTAAAATTATTATATTCTTCATTTTCTTCAAAACGAAGAAGCTATTGGAGATGTTCTTATGTTACAATTGTTTTTCTTGTTTTTTTTTAATATTATTGTTTGTCTTAAAAAAATAGCGAGATAATAAATTGAACCTCATATCTCTCATAAGCAATGTAATCATCTAACCATTTTTTGAATATTACAAAGTATTTTTTTTCAATTTAATCATAAAGTTTTATTTTCAAACCACTTTGGCAAATAAGAACTTCAAATAATGAACTTAAAAAAAAGGGATGTAACTAAAATGGTTAGTTGTTTACGCCCAAAATGGCCAAAAAAATTGTTTTGTACGTCTTACCTACAAACTTTTTTTGTAACCAAACATGCTTGTATTTATTTAAAAAAAGAGCATTAAAACATGTTAAAATAAATAATCATGCATTTATATTAGAGGTGGTCAAGAATCGGTTTTGCGTCGGGTTCAAATTGGTCTCGATCCCTAATAGTGATCTCGTATCCGGTCCCGGTTTAGACCCAAATACGAAGGTTCGGTTAAGGTGTATGAGACACGGTTATGAGAGCGGTCCCGAACCCAAATCGATCCATTTTTTTTCCTAATATTGACTTTTAACATATAAAGTATATTTTTGAATATTTTGGTGTATCAAATACACTAACACATATATGTTTATTGTAAGGGAATTTAATTAAAATACCCTAAGTTTGACATTCACTTACCAAAATACCTCATTTCTTGAAAAGTTTACCAAAATACCCTATTTTTCCACGAAGGGAGCCCTCTATCGCGGGCAGGGACCATTTTTTAAATTTTATGTGCTTCATATTTACACTTTCAGTCCCTGACCCGCGATAGAGGACTCCCTTCGTGGAAAAATAGGGTATTTTGGTAAACTTTTCAAGAAATTGAGCATTTTGGTAAGTCAATGTCAAACTTAGGGTATTTTAATTAATTTCTCTTATTATAATACACTTAATAAAATACATTTTTGTCTACAATTAAATACAGTTGAAAATAAAGTTAAAAATAGATTTAAAAATAAAATTTTAATTGGGCCAATCCCATAACCGGTCCTATAGCCCATCTTGGGCGGGCCTTGTTTCTAGTGAAAAATCATAACTAACCTTAACCGGTGGGTCCAAACCAGCTACATGATGTTGCAAGCCTACATGTCGATTATTATTATAAACAAAGAATGAATAACTAGTACAAGTTTTCATTGAAAAAAATCCAAAATTATATCTTTTTTAAGTATAATATTTTTATACAGCAAATTCAAAATTTATGTTTGAGTAAAGCAAAATTAACCTGTAATCATATATATATATATATATATATGGAGGTTCAAACGAGAACGATAACTATTTACGATAACTACGAGTACGGTCGACCATGTACAAAATCACTGGTGATTCACATACAAAATCATATGTGATTAAAATTCTGGACACGCGCGGTTTGTCCCGCGGTTTGCAAAGCGCGCAGTTTGTTCCGCAATTTGTACTGTGAATCACCAGTGATTTTGTACATGGTCGGCCGTTCTCGTAGTTCTCGTAAATAGTTATCGTTCTTTTTTGAACCCACCTCTCTCTCTCTATATATATATATATATATAGAAGTAGGTTCAAACGAGAACGATAACTATTTACGAGAACTACGAGAACGACCGACCATGTACAAAATCACTGATGATTCACGTACAAAATCACTGGTGATTAAAATTTTGGGACACGCGCGGTTTGGGCCGCGGTTTGGCAAGTCGCGCGCATCAACATTGATTTTATACGTGAATCACCAGTGATTTTGTACATGGACGGCCGTTCTCGTAGTTCTCGTAAATAGTTATCGTTCTCGTTTGAACTCACCTCTCTCTCTATATATATATAAATCAGTAAACTGTTTTGATTTTTTTTCTCCAGAAAACATGACATATTGGGAGAAAATTCACTAGAATTTACCCCTTAGCACCACATGTGAAAGACATTTCATGGTTTGACTTAGGAGCCTAGGTAAAGGAAGGAGGTCAAGCCCTCTTCCTCTGTGATCCAAACTTGAATAGCAAAATTGTTTAGTTTCTTTACCAACTATTTTTTCGTTGACAAAGAGAAGAGACCGTTATCGGGTCTCTGTATTGTCATCACCCAGGCGGGACTCGTTCATATCATTAAAAGAAACGTTACAATTGGTGTCATTACAAGAGTTGAGAAAAGAGGGCATGCTATCGAAGTAAATTAAACTGTCAAGTGTACAAGCATGCCTAGCTAAAAAATGAGCTGACCCGTTGGCGACGCAGTTGACCCAATGAACAGATGGATACCGGTCCTATAGCCCATCCTGGGTCGGGCCTTGTTTCTAGTGAAAAATCATAACTAACCTTAATCGGTGGGTCCAAACCAGCTACATGATGTTGCAAGCCTACATGTCGATTATTATTATAAAGAAAGAATGAAAAACTAGTACAAGTTTTCATTGAAAAAAATCCAAAATTATATCTTTTTTAAGTATATAATATTTTTATACAGCAAATCCAAAATTTATGTTTGAGTAAAGCAAAATTAACCTGTAATCCCTTAGCACCTCATGTGAAAGACATTTCATGGATTGACTTAAGAGCCTAGGTAAAGGAAGGAGGTCAAGCCCTCTTTCCCTATGATCCAAACTTGAATAGCAAAATTGTTTAGTTTCTTTGCCAACTAATTTTTTTTTCTTTGACAAAGAGAGGAGACCGTTATCGGGCTTCAGTATTGCCATCACCCAGGCGGGACTCGTTCATATCATTAAAGGAAACGTTACAATTGGTGTCATTACAAGAGTTGAGAAAAGAGGGCATGCTATCGAAGTAAATTAAACGGTCAAGTGTACAAGCATGCCTAGCTAAAAAATGAGTCGACCTGTTGGCGAGGCGTTGACCCAATGAACGGATATGTGGTCTTTCGAGTTAAGAATGAGTCTTATATCCTTGATGATGTCGCCAAACTCCGAGTTGTCCACATAAGTGTCGTAAATTGCATCCACAACAATCTTGACACCAGATTCAATTATGACTTTAGCCTCGTTGCGATCAATAATACACTGAATAGTGTCACGAATAGCAAGGGCTTTGCATTCCTTAGTGGGCAGGATGAAAGAGCAAGGCGAAGCGAAGGCCGAGACGAAGGCACCCGAGTCGTCACGCAAGACAGCTCCAAAACCCGCTTTATGATTCGGGACAAAAACCGCGGCGTCCACGTTACATTTAAGAAAACCAACACGCGGCGGTTGCCCCCTAGGAACGGGAAGGGTTCGGGGTGATAAGGAGGGTGCGAAGAGGCATTAGTCGAAATCCTCCAATCCGAAAGCATAAAGTTAGCTCGAATAATTACCGAAGCAGAATCGTGAGGGTCGGCATTTCATATAACATCATTACGCCGAAACCAAATGCTCCACAAAATCATGAGAAAAAGGTCACGGGATTGACGTTGGTTGTCGCGTAAAAAATTAAAGACCAATTCGTGGAAAGAATTGGTCGAGAGGATTAAATCCTCAATGATATTCCCGAGACCCGCCTCGTGCCAAACATTTTCCAAGTCACGCCTGCAAATGGGACAACTAGCGACAGTTCTAATACCTTTCGATTGAAGAGCGTGACGAGTGGATAAAACATTTCTAATGGCTCTCCAGGCAAAGAAATTAACTTTATTTAGAATGTTGGCATTCCAAAGAGAATTCCAATCGCCGTTCAAAAAGAGGTGGGAGGACGGGGCAATTTGTTCCGTGATAGTGCGGTAGCTAGATTTGACAGAATAAATTCCGTCGTGCGACCGATGCCAAATGAGGGTGTCCGCACGGTTGGGGATTGGAGGATGAAGATTGATAATTTTAATACGATCCTCAAGGAAAAATAAATCATTTATAAGCGTGACGTTTCAACCTTGAGATACCGGGTCTACAAGGTCATGGACGGTCAAAAGAGGACGACTATTGTCTAACAAGGTACTAATTGAGAATCCCAAATCGTCTTTGAGCCAATGATCTTTCCAAACTCTATTTACCAGCTCATTGATGCACCCAAAGTGGTAGATATATATTAATTGGGGGGCAAATGAGTCCATACAAGTGGAAATAAATTGATAGGGAAGATGGCCAAAACCTTATCCCACATATCATGAAAAGTAGAGAAGGTACCAAAAAGCCACACCCATTCTTGTGAAACAAAAGTACACTTTTTTTCTTAAAATATTGTTAAATAGTTTTTGTTTTTATTTTCTTTAATAACAAGATGACACAAGATATCTTTATGACCATTATCAATGGTATTTTAGTTGTATCAGAAATAGGGGGTTAACCAACCATTTTTTTTTCCAAATAAAATAAAACCTAAGCAATATATATCAGGTTACTCTAAATATTTTTTTTAATTTAATTTTCATAATTTGTTAGTAGCCATTTAAATCCTATAATTTGATATGAAAATCTATTTACAAACACACATTTTCTTACAATTTGTTTTTGGTTTACTAAAACTCTCATTTTTTAACATTATTTGTATGATAGAGTTTTGTCATAATAACTAAAACACATTTTTTCTAAAGAAGAGAAACATATTTAAGGATACAATCAAATGATTTTTTATGGTCATATTATTTAATTAAAATTTCCTTATAAAGCATGTACTAAAATCATATTTATTTTTGTATCATTAAGTTTTTGTATTAAATTGTCCTTTTACATTTTGTAGATCAATAGATAGTTTCTTATATAGATAACTTTCTTATTCAGAAATACAATAACCGTTAAACAAAAAATCAACTATCTAATTTTTCAATATTGATTGATTTTAAACCTTCTATAATACATGTATGAGATCATGTGAGAACTGTTATTTTTTTATAAGAAGTGTGAGAAGTACTTTAAAATCGTTGATTACTTTTAATCAAACACCCTCCATGAATTACGGTTTAAAAGAGAATTGATCTGGTGCATCTTATCTCGGTGTATCTCATCCTAATGTTAGTCCATTTCTCATTCAACGGTTGATAACCACTTCTCACGATTCTCACCAAATTTGACACTTCTCACCGGAACCAAACCCCTGTAATACCATTACTTAGAGCATCTCCAACAGCTTTCCCAAAATGGAGAAAATGAGGATTTTAGGCTAATATTTTGCTCCAAGTCTCCAACAGTTTCCCCAAAATGGAGAAAGTTGAAGAAATGTTTTTTTTTCTCCAAAAATGATTACCAAGTGAGAAGACCAATAGAAAACTTTAAAAATAAATATGTAGAGAGAGAAATAATATTTTAATATTTTAATTAATGTTGGATTCTTCAAAATGAGGAATCACTTCAAAACAAATGTATTTTTCTTCGAATTTTGGCTTTTGATTCTTTAATTTGGAATTTTTTTGAAGAATTTTTTAAAGATGCTCTTAAATCAATAACTTTAATATTATCTAAATCTTTTTAGTATTTAAATAATAAGAAGATAATTTCCTAGAAAACTCACAATTTAATTTAAAATCATGTCTAAAAAGTCAACCATCAGAAAAAACAGGAAGGATAATCTACAAGAAATCCCCCAAACTCTCAACCAATAAGTTATAAATTCAGCGATAACTCTCTCCAATTTCCAACAAAATCGTCAATTTTAGTCTCTGTTTTTGCTGGATTTGAGGAATTTCGACGACAATAACAAGAAAAAAAGATGGCGAATGAAGAAGTGTTCATTGGATCGATCGATCAAGGAACAACAAGCACTAGATTCATCATCTATGATAAGCAAGCTCAACCCATTGGATCTCATCAAGTTGAGTTCACCCAATTCTGCCCACAAGCAGGGTAATCAACAATTTCAATTTCTACTGTTTTATAGATCTTTAAGGTGGCTATTGTTTTTTAAGAGGTCTGAAGTCTTAAGTTTAAGTCTTATTTCACTTCTGATTAATAAGAGGTGGTGGTTTTTGAGGTTATAGATATTAGGTTACCTCTTCAAATTTCGGACTTAGCCTCTGAAGTCTGAAAAAGCGGTCTGAACCTAAAAAACGTGACACTTTTTTAAAAAAGAAACAGCCCCTAAATGTGAAAAAGATCTGAAAAAATGTTTCTTTTTGTGTTTCTGTGTAATATTTACAGATGGGTCGAACATGATCCAATGGAGATTCTTGAAAGTGTGAAGATTTGCATAGCAAAGGCGATCGATAAAGCAACAGCTAATGGTCATAATGTTGATAATGGTCTTAAAGCAATTGGTATCACGAATCAGAGGGAAACAACTGTTGTTTGGAGTAAGTCAACTGGGGTTGCTTTTTATAATGCCATTGTTTGGATGGATGTTCGAACCAGTGCAATTTGCAGGTATATTTGCATCGATGAAATCGATCTTTTTTTTTGTTGCAATATCTTGTTCTTGATGTAAAACCACTTTGTTTTCATCGAAAAGTTAGCAACCCATTTGGGTTTTTAAATGATTTGTATTCTTGTTAGCCTTTCTTGTGGAATCTTGAATTCTTGATCAAGATTCTATTTTGCCATTTTTAATGATTTGCATCGATGAAATCGATCTTTTTTTCACAATTTCTAGTTCTTGATTTAAACCCACTTTGTTTTCATCAAAAAGTCAGCAACCCATTTGAGTTTTTTAATGATTTGTATTCTTGTTAGCCTTTCTTGTGGGATCTTGAATTCTTGATCAAGATTCTATTTTGCCATTTTTTTGGGAATATTGAGAGCTTTGAATTCTTTGTTTTTTGTAGGAAATTGGAGAAAGAATTATCAGGGGGGAAAACCCATTTTGTAGAATCATGTGGTTTGCCTATAAGCACATATTTCAGTGCATTGAAGCTCTTATGGCTGTTGGAAAATGTGGATGCTGTGAAAGAAGCTGTTAAGAAAGGGGATGCTCTTTTTGGAACCATAGATTCTTGGTTGATTTGGAATTTAACTGGAGGTGTTGATAATGGTGTACATGTGACTGATGTCTCTAATGCATCAAGAACCATGCTTATGAGCTTGAAAACACTCGATTGGGACGAATCCACCTTGGAAACACTAAAGATTCCTAAAGGGATTTTACCGAAAATTGTGAGTAATGCTGAAGTTATTGGTCATGTAGGAAAAGGATGGTTGATTCCTGGGATTCCAATTTCCGGATGTTTAGGTGATCAACACGCAGCAATGTTGGGTCAATCTTGTAGGAAAGGAGAGGCTAAAAGCACTTATGGAACAGGTGCTTTTATACTTCTTAATACCGGCGAAGAAGCGATCCAATCAAAACATGGGTTGTTGACCACTTTAGCTTTCAAGCTTGGAAAAGATGCTTCTACAAATTACGCTCTTGAGGGCTCAATCGCCATTGCTGGAGCCGCTGTTCAATGGCTCAGAGACAGTTTAGGGATCATAAGTTCCGCTAGTGAAATTGAAGATTTGGCTTCAAAGGTTGACTCGACCGGTGGCGTTTACTTTGTTCCAGCTTTCAATGGGCTTTTTGCACCATGGTGGCGTGATGATGCCCGTGGTGTTTGCATTGGAATCACAAGGTTTACAAATAAGTCTCATATAGCCAGAGCCGTGCTTGAAAGTATGTGCTTTCAAGTGAAAGATGTGTTGGATTCAATGCATAAAGATGCCGGTGAAAAGGGGGAAATCAAAAACGAAAAGGGAGAGTTCTTGCTTAGGGTGGATGGAGGGGCAACCGTTAATAACACTCTTATGCAGATTCAGGTACATTTTCTGGTGCACATATTGTTGATTTTCTGATTTTGTGATCGATATTAGTTTGTAGATTATGTACTGAAGAAGTGAAGTGATTTTGCAGGCGGACTTATTGGGTAGCCCGGTGGTGAGACCAGCAGACATAGAGACAACCGCATTGGGTGCAGCGTATGCAGCTGGTTTAGCGATTGGAGTTTGGACAGAAGAAGAGATATTTTCAAATGGGGAGAGAATGAAGAAAGACACCACTTTCAATCCTGTGCTGAATGAAGAGTTGAGGAAGAAGAAAGTAGCTTCTTGGTGCAAAGCAGTAGAAAGAACTTTTGATTTGGCTGATTTGTCCATCTAAACCACAAAATTACATTTCACATTTTTTTTTTCTTATTTATATTCCTTTTCTTGATTTCATAGTTTACTTTATTATTAGATTTACTTGGTGCAAGCAACATTATGTTCAATCTATGTTTGTTTATATTACTGAGCGTTGGTTTTCATTTCTCAAAGCAATGTTCATACATCATGTTTAGATGATTGAAATAAAACCAGGTGGAATTTACTTGTCAATCCTCAACATTCAGTTAATTTATAGATCCAGAAACAATTGTAGCCAGAGTCTTCTTATTCGTTATTTATAACATAAAGATACACATACATAAATGACTACATTCATAAGGAGGTCCTATCTACGAAAGAGCATACGGAGCTTACGTACAGAATCTTCAAAGAAGTAGTAACATGTATACATACATTCTTCAACCAAGTCTAGCCACCTTCTACGCCAATAAGGATTGATGTAAAGAACCGCACCAAATCCCAACAAGAACACGACCCATGTAGCACCAGAACTTCCATAGAAGGATGCCATATCGATATCATGCCATTTATCATTTCCTTCCTTAGTTGATGGATCGTCCACTTGTGACGTAGCTGTGCATTTCTTCTCCAGTGGAGGTCCACAAAGAAGTGGATTCCCTTCATAGCTCTCTTTGGTAAATGTACCAAACTGTGCTTTCATTTCTGGGAGTCTACCTGATAGATTGTTGTAAGAAACATTGAAAACAGCTAGAGTATTCAGCTTAATCAGTTGTGATGGAACTTCACCACTCAAATTATTTGAAGAAAGATCCAAGCTCTCTATGTTCACAAGATTTGAGAAGGTCACTGGAATAGGTCCAAACAAATGATTGTGAGACAAGTTCAAAGAGTGAATCTGGGTCAACAATCCTAGTTCTTTTGGGATTTCACCGGTTAGTTTGTTACACGAAAGATCCAATCCCACCATCAAATAAAGGAGGCGACCTTTGTATGCAAGGAAAAGAGTTTTTGTAGTAAACTGAAATTCGTCTTGTGTTCTAATCATCGACGCGGCATCAGCGGTAGCGATACTATAACCCTGTAGAATACTCTCATATTCAAAAACACTTCCCTCACTTTGGTAATCTGGTATGATAGCATGGCCAACAGGGGTGGTAATATTTTGTAGGCAGCTAGGTATTGAACCAGAAAGAGAGTTACTCGATAAATCTATCAAACGCGTATCACTTAATCGGCACAACTGCCTTGGAATAGAACCACTGAAGTTATTCTTTCTCAAAATCAGAATCCTTAAATCGGATAGATTACCAAGAAATTCGGGTATCTCTCCAGACAAGAAGTTGTTGCCTATATCCAAAGTCAAAACTTTTGTCAAATTACGAAAGGAATTGGGTATTGATCCGGTGAATCTGTTGAAACCCAAATGAAGATGCTTCAAGTTTTGAAAATTTACGCAAGATGGGATGGGCCCTGAGAAAGAATTTTGTGAAATATCGAGAAACAAGAATGAAGTTGTTCCACAAGGAAACCTGCCTTCCAAATGATTATTGCTCACCACGAGTTCAGTCAAGTAATCACTGTTGCTAATCCAATGTGGGATCGTACCTATAAAAGAATTATTGCTAATATCCAAAATCCACAGGTTGTTGGTAGAATTTCCAATGTTCCCAGTAAAGCAGTTGCTATCTAAGTGAAGCCTCGTGATGCTACCCAAACTTAAGTTTCCTGAAAGTACATCGCCATGCAATTTGTTCTTTGATAATTTCAATACTTCTAAGGAAGAGAGATTTGTAAACAATCCCTTTGGTACTTCTCCTGAGAGCTCATTGTCTGATAAATCCAATTCCCATAATTCACTCAGATCACCAATTGAAGACGAAATGACATCATCTAAAGAATTGGTGGACAAATTTAAATAGGATATGTAGGGAAAGAACTTGTGTATATCATTCGGAATAACACCATTCATGTGATTTTCAGACACATCCAACCACCTCATATTAGCATTCATATGCAATGGCATATGAATAATACCGCTAAATGAGTTTTTCCTTAAAACGAGAGCTCTCAACATTGTATTGTTGTCAATCAACCAATTTGGAAAATGTCCCACCAAGAAGTTGTCGGATAGGTCTAATATTTGTAACATGCGTTGGTGAAGTAGAAACCTAGGAACAACACTTCCGTTTGGCCTATTTATATTGCAACCAGATAGCTCAAGAACTTCCAATTGGAAGATTGGAATCCAACCTAGAGGCTCTTCTGTTTCAACCACGAATTTGTTGTTGTTGGACACGAATCGAACTACCACAAGCTTTGTATTATTGGACAACGAGCTAAGTGAAAACGAACCTTCAAATATGTTATCATGAAAATCAATTAATTGAAGGGATGTGAGATTGGCAATTGGTGATGGTGTAAGTGTTCCCGTGAAGCGATTTGAAGAAATATCCAACAACCTAAGAGATGATAGACGGTTGAAACAATGAGGCAAGGTTCCATCGAACATGTTTCCACTAAGATCCAACTCAGTGAGGTTCTTCAACTCACATAAACCTGTCAAAAGAGAATAAAACTATCGTTCATCCTATGAAAGTAGGCAAATGTGATGCTACACAAGAGTGTACACACACACACACATATATACACATACATACATACATACATACATACATATATATATATATATATATATATATAGTCCATTTCTACATTTGTTTTAACCAATCTCAATAGTTAGTGAATGTTGTAGGTATCTTACCAGGTTCAGGTAAGGAGCCGTTGAGGTTATTGTAAGCAAACGAGACAACTCTAAGAGAAGATAGATCTTGTATTGTTGGCGGGATGCTCCCAACAAAATGGTTCCAACTCAAATCTAAGACCTCCAAATGGTGGAAATGAGATGCCAAAGCTAGAAAACGACAATTAAGAAAGAGAGGATTAGATATATATAGGTTTCATTAATTAATAGTTATGTATGTACGCTTGATGGTTAAACACTTCAACCAGTTAAATCTTTCATATTTACGATGACTTGGTAACCTTGACTACTTTTTTAAAAGCAATAATAATAATAATAATGTTGTACAGTAATGAAGAAAAAACGCATACCTTCCATCGGTAGTGTTCCATTGAAACCATTACCACTTAGGAGGAGGACTTCCAAGTCACGTGATAATTGAGACAGTTCTGAATTGAATAAAGATACATATTAGACAAATGAGTCGTTGATGTTCATCGTTCTAACAAAATGGAGCTCGTCTGTTATAATGATACGTTTTTTGGAGCAGGAATGATTTTAGAAAAAAAGTCATTACAAAAGTAGTAACATTTTAATACATTTGTCATCATGGAAACAAATTATGTTTCTTAATGTCACAAAAGCAACGTTCTTTTTGGACAATTCTTATGAAAAAGAATTGTTATATCAAAAATCATTTATGTTCTACAATTAGAATATGAAACACATGATTAATTTTGACCACAACTTTTTTTCTTTCAAAAATTTGATTATTATATTTTTTAGATGATAGATTTTAAAACAGGATTAATTGTTTATTTTGACAAATATTTTAAATGAATTAAAGTGTGACGACAATAAATTTTTGAACATGAATCCATTTTTAGGACAATAGACATGACAATAGCTCATGACCACTAATATTGGTTTGCTCTTTTAAAACATGCCTTGGATGGGAAAGGAACCTCCTAATAAATAACCTCCTGAAAGATCAAGAGTCTTGAGGGAAGGGAGAGCACTTAAGCATGAAATGATGCTCTTGTTGAAATTGTTTCCTTCAAGAGTTATACTCTTCAGCTTTTTCAATCTCGATAATCTTGTACATTCTGTATAAAAACAAAAAAAACTTTTAAGAGAAACCATGATAATATAAAATTTGTAGATGTGGAAAGAATTAGGAATATTAGCATATGGGAGCTTTATAATACAAAGAATGCACAAGTTACCATGGCTAAATCTCCTTTTACCTTGGATACTTGGTGTGTCCAAGTTAATACCTTCCGTTGATAATGTTCCATTGAAATTGAATTCATTTAGACTTAAAATGAGGACTTCCAATTCTTGTGGTAAATGTGACAACTCTGAATTAGATAAAAAGACACATTAGGCAAATAAGTCGTTGATGATCATCGTTTTAATAATTATGAGTTTTTTTTAAACCAAAATGATTTAAAATAAATCACTACGAAAAGTAGGAACATTTTAAAATCAATTAAGCGTCACAAAATCAACGCTCTTTGTAGACAATTGTTATAAAATACATTTGCTATAATAAAAATCAATTATTTTGTACAATCAGTTAGTGAACAATACTAAACACATAACTAGTTGTGACCTCTTTCAAAAAAAAAAAAACTTGTGACCATACGCTATTTAGTACAACTAATCTTGTGTGACAAAATTTTAAAATGTACTCTTTTATTTATAACGATGCTTTTTTCTTTCTTTCTAAAATTTTATTATTTTTAAAACTTGATTAATTATTTGTTATGACAAATATTTTAAATGAACTCAAATGTGTCAACTACAAATTTTCAAACTTCAATCCATTTTTAAGACAACAAACATAACAATGACTCATGACCACTAATATTGGTTTACTCTTTTAGAACATGCCTTGGATGGGAAATGAACCTCCTAACGTAGGCTTGTTGATTGAAAGATCAAGAGTCTTGAGGGAAGGGAGAACACTTAAACATGAAATGATGCTCTTGTTGAAATTGTTTTCTTTAAGAGTTATACTCTTCAGCTTTTTCAATCTCGCTAATCCCATACATTCTGTACAAAAACAAGAAGAATTTTTAAGAGAAACCATGGTCATATAAAACATATAAAATTCGTAGATGTGGAAAGAATTAGGAGTATTAGCATTTGGGAGCTTTATAGTACAAAGTATACACAAGTTGCCATGGCTAAATCTCCTTTACCTTGGATACATGGTGTGTCATTGAACCCGTTACCACTTAAATCCAACTCCTCCAAGTTTGTAAGATGAGCTAATTCTGTCATGGGAAATAGAATGTCAATAATGTGAAGTGGACTATTTTCAAATGTATATTTCGAAATTAGTTTGATCGAAATGTTAGTTACTCTTTCGTCATCATTATCATTAGATGACCCTGTTTCGAAAACAATCTTGGTTATACATCATTTAGATTTATTCATATATGGCATAATAATTATGTCATAAATACGAATAAACATATTAATGACCTCAACCTAATCAATGTTGCGTATAAACAAAAATATTCCATAATAAGATGTTTCCAGAAACATATTACAAATATTTGCTTCATTAGTCATGTTATATAAATTTTACAACATACTTGGAGTTTATTTTTAACTCAATATATTTACATGTATTTGAACAAAAATTAAAGTACTTTGGTCATTTTAACAATTGATCAATGGCAACATGACAATTAATCACATGTGTGATGACCCGTCTCGCAATTCTCACAAATTGACGACTTTTTGCATGATCATCTATCTATCTACCTACCAAACCTTCCGACTGGCCGATCCGACCCGACCCCACCAGTCCAACCCATACCGGGTCGGGCCCCATCCCACCTATCTATCTATATATTGTATAAGGTTGGGTTCCGGTGAGAAGTGTCAAATTTGGTGAGAAGTGTTTTCTCACCCTTGGATAAAAAATGAACGAACATTAGGATGAGATGCACGGAGTGACCGAGATAAGATGCACCGGATAAGTATTCACATACATATTTTCAATAGCAACAAAGCACCTCCTAAAAGTCTAGAATAAGACAAACGAATCAACTACACATTCAATTACTACTGCTAGATGTAAAAAAATTATAAATAGACATAAATCTATGATGAACTAAAAACAACATAAAGTCTATTAACTAGTTAGATCCACAAGAAATAAACATTTAATTAATGCCAGAAGTTAGATAAGCATTACTTATAGATCGTACCTTCCACCGGAAATGATCCATCTAGCCCATTCCCACTCAAATCAAGGGATTTAAGCATTGGAAGAGCACTTAAAGATGTTATAAAGCTTTCATTGAAGTAATTCCCCCTAAGATTTAGGACTTTCAACTTCTTCAATAGAGAAACCTGGTCAAAGCCTGTAATATGAAATCATTTAATTAATTAATTAATAGATGACCAAGTGATTATTTTGATAGTTTATAACTAATTAATTATTCGTGAAAATAAAATAAAATAAATTGGGAGTGGAAGTGGAAGTGAAGAGTATTTGTGTGTAAAGAGAAGAGATTGCATACAAATCCAAGAGGACCATTGCCTCTTCAATGGGAGCCTTTAACATCATATTCATTACCTTTCATTTGACTGTAAGAGAGATCCAATATCTCCAAGTTTTCCAAAGCTGCAAATTTGTTAAAAATAGATGTAATAATTAAGCATATATATAATATTAGAGAACATGCATGTTATTGCAAATATATATATATTAATTAAGAAATTAAGTAGGTGGAATTGAAGGACCAAAAACATGCCAAGACCAGGGAAGTATCCTTCCAAGTGATTGTAACTGAGATTCAAAACTCTGAGTGAAGTCAGAGCACCCAATGAAGGAAATATCTCATTAGTAATGCTATTATAGCTGAGGTCGAGTATCTCCAACTTCTTCAAACTTGACAACCTTCCAAGTCCTGCAAATAAATTAAGTTATAATGTTGTTTCTTAATTGATGTCAAAAAGGGTAAGTTGAAACTAAATAACTAATAATAATATAAAACGTGAAGTATATATGCAACTGCAAATAAGCTTTTGTTGCTTATTGTCTTTACCTCTAATTGTCCAAAATTTATAAGCTAATATAATATAATATGACAGTAAGTTAGGCAATGAAGCACATGATGTATACCTGTGCTGACAATCCCATCATCAAGACAATTCCATGACAAATTGAGACTTCTTAACTCTTTAAAATCAAGAAACACAGAAACATTTAATGCCAAATTAATGCAGTCTCCATAAACAATCTCTGGATTCCCCATCATGTTGCTCAAAGACAGGTTTGTAACATGGCCGGTGGTTGTGTTGCAGTTGACCCTCTCCCAATCACAACACTCCCCACCATCATCAACCCAACTCAAGAGAGGAGGAGCCACATCAAAAACAAGTGAATGAATAAGGGAAGTTTTGATTTGTAAGAGTGTGTTTCTCTCCTCTTCTATACAACCACCTTCAATTCCACTGACCATTAGAATAAGAATCATCATCATTGTCACGAACCATGATTTCATCTTACTCACACACCAACTCTTCATTTTAGCTGATTGATAAAGAATGATGGGTTTTTAGAAACACTAGCTCACAAATAAAGCATAGTGTACTCCTTTTGGGTTGGCCCTTAAATAGATGAAATAACAATAATTTGATATGGAATTATGTACTTGTAACTCATTAAGTCAACAGTCAACTTCAATCAAAATCTACTCCATTGCCAACCACCCCTTCTACTTGTCTCTCTTGTATTCAATTAGTGATAAGATTGCATTATATTGGAGTATGGAGCACTCCCAATACTTTCTACCACACAATAGACATTTCTTATGTGATATTTTTTTCTTTCTAATCCATGTGAGATGCTAATAATAACTTATACCAAATTACCAATTATCATCTAACAATAACCCTTACTATTTAAAACAATGACTTAAAGTTAAATAAATATTCTATATTCTTATTTAAGAAGATTCAATATATATCTATGTAATTCAGTATATGAATCCACAACCATAAGTCATAAAGTCAGCAATCACAATCTGTGATTGCCTGAGCCACTTCCTCTTCCCGTTTGAGAGATATAAAAGAGAAGTACGAAATACTCTCAAAACTTCAAGACAAAGATATTATTAACTTTTCCAATTTCTTTGTATAAAAATGAGATATTTTGATTGATTTTTCAGATCAAATCAGCCATTTTTCCTACGCCAAATACAGACTTCAAAATAAGTGGGTAATATTTGAAAACAACGGTAGTCCTCAAATTATTATTAACAAAAGATCCTCCTATCCAAATTCAATACAAAGTGCAAAATCTTAACCGAAAAATCCAAAATTGGGAGTAACAAGGAGTAGAAGAATTTACCCAATCGGAACAAAATCCCCTGCATCCATCGCTGACTCGGTTGTTACTTCTGCAAAAATAGATTAGTTCCATCTTTTGAGATCATTAGGTTACTTATACTTCATATATGAAAGATTAGCATTGGGATATGTTAATCGAACAAAATGAACAAGACAGAAGCAAACTAGTCAATATACATTTTTTGTTATTATCTTGTATTTAAAAGTGGGGAAGAATTATGGACTCCATGTTTGGCACTTGCATGGAGAAAATTTACAAAATAAATTGTTTCTTAATCTTCACATTTTTAAGTGTATACAGATTGTCTAAATGTTCATCATCACTCTTGTAGTTACCAAGTGCACAATCGAACAAAACAAAAGAGTGAAAAATAAATTGTCATCATTCATCAACATAATTAAAATTAGGAAAAGATAATCTGTTGGAATCAGATTAGCAACCACTCTACACACTTTTGTGAGCCAAAAACAGAAAAAAGAAAAATACTTGACAGCAGATAATACTCAAACAAAAGGATTCTTCACTTTCCAACAAACTTCCAAGTTTCCATTTGTTTGAGAACGATTGCATAATACTTGTCACTCATTAAGTCAATGGTCATTTTCAATCCAAGTCTTC
This sequence comes from Saussurea involucrata, assembly GCA_033807775.1. NCBI lineage: Eukaryota > Viridiplantae > Streptophyta > Magnoliopsida > Asterales > Asteraceae > Saussurea > Saussurea involucrata. The sequence goes on from CM066317.1 coordinate 4,115,726, forward strand.
TCCATTGCCAACCACTCCTACTTGTCCCTCTTGTAATGAATTAGTGATAAGATTGCATTATATTGGAGTAAAGCTCACTCCCAATACTTACTACCACACAATAGACATATTTCTTATTGTATGTTTTTTTATAAATCCATGTAAAGATATCATTTTTTGACGTAGTTATTAAATAAAAGAATTATTAAATACGTATCAATACCATTACCATGTACATATTAGAGAGATGTGGTACGTTTTTCTAAATCCATGTAAATTGCTATTGGCTAATAATAACTTGACACCTTGATCAACCTAACACCATTTATCATTTGAATGATACTCCTTAACGTTAGAAAGAAACAATTAGGGTGAGCAAAACCCGACCGAACCCAACCCCCGAACAAGCCGAAAAACGCATACCCGAGAACCTGCTACCTGAACAACCCGGAATTTGATCGGGTATTTCGGTTCGGGTTGGGTCTCCGTTTCCCACACCCAAACCTGAACAAACATTTACATATAGTTACTTAAAAACCTAGACATATAATAAATTAATCACCATATTCAACCAAATATGAACATGAAATAAAACTATTTTTTCAAATTCCCGACTTTAGATTCGAGATACTTCGCGCCGCATCGCGCGCGGGGTATCTATCTAGTATTTTATATAAAGGGTTTAATATTAATAGTTTAAGGTGTTGTTTGTTTTTTAAGAGGTCTAAAGTCTGAAATCTGATTTTACATCTAAAAAGTAAGAGATGGTGCTGAAGTCTGAAATCTGAAATATTAAGATTGTTTGTTTTTATAAAACGATAAACATCTTAATTAACTAAAAATATTATGTTTTAAAATTCCAACTTGAAAGACACCACTATTTGATAACACACACATTCATACCCATCAACCATGCTTGCAATTGAGGAGGAGGTAGAAGAAACTGAACCCTTAAAAAAATAAGAGGAATTAAGTGGATGGTGCACCTCTGAAATTTCAGAGGACATTAAGAGGTTTTCAGACTTTTTTCTAAAAATAAAACAAACAGTCTTAAATCTGAAAACCTCTTAATTTTCAGACTTAAGAGGTTTTAAGAGGTATTTTTTCAAAAATAAACAGCCCCTAAGTGTTTCAGAATTCAGACGAGGTTTATACTTTTGGTCGTTTTAGAGTTTCAGACGAGTCACGAAGGGCGACGAGGACGAAGCTGTCGATTAGGGTGAGCGTAGAGGACGACGAAGAGTCGGGGAGAGCAAAAATAAAGAGAAAAGAAAGTGAATCAATTTACTTCATCTTGGTTTCAATGCATAAAAGAGAAAAGAAAGCCACCTTGCAGAATCAAACCAAAAATAAAGAGCTTGTTAATTTTCTTGGTTGCTGCTGGTACGTAGTTCAATTATGAACTTGTAAGTTACTACTAAAATCCATTATCCAGGTGCAATATTTTAACAAAATATAATCAAAATCAAAACATAATGGCTTTTAATTGTGTCTTCCATGAAAACATTTTGGTTTTGGGATCTGTAAATGCGAAAAGAGAAAACAGTAGTATTTGTAAATGTGAGACCCGACCCGAAAACCGAGACCCGACCTCACCCGAAACCCGAGGCCCGAACTCTACATAGGACGGGTTTCAGGTTCCACAATTTCCACCCGATATCCGATCGGGCTTGAGTTTTTGGGCCCCGACCCGTCCGTTGCACACCCCTAGAAACAATGACTAAATTTAAATATATATTATTTTTTCCTTAATAAAAAAATATTCTATTTATATGTAATTAGTAGCATGAATCCATTAATCATTCAATAGTCAACATCTATGCAAATTATATCCCCAAGTCTACATACAAACATGAGCCACTACTTCTTGCACTTGGAGAAATAAAGAAAAAGAGTATGAATTACTCTCAAAACTTGTAGACAAATACATTATTTGACTTTTCAACAATAATCCAAACTTTTGCAATTTATTCCACATTTCTATTTGTCATTTATGTTAGTCTTATACAAAAAGGGGAGATATTTGGAAATTTCTTCCACATTTATAGTTAGCAAATAGAAACTAGCAGCTTGTATCTTGATAGAAATTCATAAATTCCTACTATTCATCTAACCACAAACCATATCGGATTAGCAATTAAATGACTTTATCACACAAAAATCCTTTAATTACCCACAGTCAACAAGTAACGGATGCATGTACTAAAAACTTAACATGACAAATGAAGTCCTTGATGTTAGTCCCGTTTTAACAAGGTAACGATTCATAAATTGTAGAGATTGGTAACAAGAAGATAGATAAGGATAAATGGTGTATTATTGTTGAAGAACACCTAGAGAGAATGGATCTCTCTCTAGTTTACACACACTACACCATATGGAGGCTATATTGCAATGGCTACTACTAACCCTAATTACACACACTTATCAATATATACCCCCTTGTTACATAGTTAAGCCCAAGCCCTTATAACATAACCCAAGCCCATATTACTATTAATTACCCCTTTACAAAACTATCTTATAATTAGGACATTTTGTGTCCTAACACTTGATTTTGTTGATCAAATAAGTCCTATGAATAACGTATATTGTTGCACTTCTATACAGCCCTTCTAAGCCAATCTACACCTATTTTCTTATAAATGGGTGTTATCTATACCTTTCAATACTATCATCTTTTACACATTGTATATGTATATATTCATAACATGGGATGGGTTAATTGAGAATAAGAATTGTGATGAGAAAGTGAGAACAAAACCTTCATATACATTCGTATACCATCATCTCATCTACCTTCAACAACTAACTATTTTTATTATTATGACCGAAACTTTAACAAATTTATGCATGTGAGCGATGTTATGATAGGCTCATAATACAAAGTCATGATCTTGTGATTCTTCAAAGAAAGATGACTTGAGTCTATATCTGTTTGGATGTGTATTTGCAGCCAACTTTAAGGCCACCAGACTGCTATAAGATCAATTACAAGTTGTTGTCAAACAGCATCATATTGTTATGGGTTCTATTTTCATACACTTTACAGTAGCATTTGAGACTTTTAGGTACATGGGACAGAACACGACGGGACAAAACTCAATGTCCCACGTTTGGCGTGACATGGGACAGGACAAAAATTCATTGTCCCACATTTGGCTTGACATGGGACAAGGACCGGACAGGATGGGACAAAATGGGTATTTTCTTGTTCCGCCAAAATAGGTGGAACATGGGACAAAAGTGACACATAAACAAAAAAATAATTGATCTACCCCATTTGATATATAATCCTAATATAGTATTAGTCTTAAGGGTCACCAACCACCGTCGGCCACCACTACCTATTCCTCCACTATAACAACCTCCTCCACCACCTTCACAACCATCACTCATGTCCACCACCACTACCATCGTCGACCACCTCCACTGACACCGATCACCACCACCCATGGTCGTCACTTCCACCTCTTCCTCCACTACAACAAGTTCCTCCACCACCTCCACATCTTCCTCCATTATCATTAATCACAACCATAAGTCATAAAGTCAACAATCAACATCGGTGATTGCCAGAGCCACTTCCGCTTCCCGATTGAGAGATAAAAGATAAGGAGTATGAAATACTCTCGAAACTTGAAGACAAAGATATTACTAACTTTTCCAATTTCTTCATATAAAAACGAGATATTTTGATTGGTATTTCAGATCAAATCAGTCACTTTTCCTATGCCAAATTCAGACTTCAAAAATTATATTCCAAGTCTACGTACAAACATGAACCACTATTTCTTCCGGTTGGAGAGACAAAAAAAGAGAGTATGGATTACTCTGAAAACTTGTAGACAAAGACATTATTGACTTTCCAGCAATAAACCAAACTTTTGAAATTTCTTCCACATTTCTATTTGTCATTTTATGTTAGTCTTACACGAAAAAAGAGAAATTTGAAAGATTCTTCCACACTTTTATTTGTCTTTTATGTATTTTTTCCACATTTCTCTAGTCATTTATGTGCCAGACTACTAACCCTTATTAGTAGGTTTTAATCAAATTGTAAGAATGGCATCCACTTCTTGCATTTGCAAGCAGCAATAAAGACAATTGCATGACCCGCTTAACACAAACCAAATATAGTTAGTAATAGAAACTAGCAGCTTGTATCTTAATTAGAAATTGATAGAATCCTACTATTCATCTTCCCACAAACCCATTTAGATTAAACTAAACCATATCGGATTATCAATTAACTAACTTTTTTGTCAATAATCACACAAATATCCTCTAATTACTCGTAGTCGGCGAGTAATTGATACATGTTTTAAAAACTTAACATGACAAATGAAGTCCTTGATTTTGTTGAATAATATATACTGTGGGATCAAGATCAAGATTGTTTTCATGAACTCTTGTTGCTGGTGGGATCAAGATCAAGATTCTATTTTGTTAAAAGTTGGAATGATCACCCCCTTTCTCAAAATCCCCATTAAAATTAAGATTCTCAATATGCATTCATCACAGGTATATTCATCAGCTACCTTTAAATTTCAATATTTGCGAGAAAAAAAAACTGGATATATAATTAAGTGGTAACCCTATAACTATAAGTACATATGTAAAAATTGTGGATGCTGTCAAAGTGGGTTCTAAAACATTATAAAGGTCTTGAATTATTTGAGTTGGTTTTAATGCCAAAACAGTGTTATATAAGTAGTACACAACTTGCCGTCAACTGTGATTCAGGGCTATGTTTGATTATCTTATTGTGCCCCCTACTCCATGTCCATCCTCAAAACAGATCCTTGTAAAGGAATGTGGGTTTTTGGAGGCCAATCTCAAATGGTAAAAATCAAGAAGCATAAGGTTTACTAATCAGGAAGACATAGATGCCAACAATTCACCAAACCCTGAAACAGAGATGATGAATGAATAAGGGGCAATTTCATATTGCAAAAAAGAATTAAAGATAGGACAGATTTCTAGTATGTAGAAGCCATATATTAAGTTAGGGTTTGTTTATATTGATTCTGAACAGGTGGGTTGAAGAAGAAGGAAAAGCAATTAGCAGGTGATTATCAAGTATAAAGAAGCAATTAGAAAGTAAGTAATTACCGGCGATTTACCGGAAAGTGTTTTCCACACACAGCAGGACACTCGATTTACCGGCGGTTAAAGCCTTTAATATAAAATTATAAATTTAAAAAAAAAATACGTTTTTAGTCCCTGTAATTTTTTATAATTTGTCATTTTTATCCTTGTAGTTTTAAAATTATGAATTCACCTTTATAGTGTATAATTTAATTCGTCAGCACTAGAAATTTGGGTTAATATGTAATTAGGTGTAGGAAAACGTATGATATGTGCTCAAACGAATTGTAATATTAATTGAATAATATTCCATAATATATAAATTATAAAATCAATGGTCAATTTTCACACATCTTATTTCATTAATTAGCGATCAAATTTTTTATGCATCTTATTCCACTATTACTTTATTGAGTCAAAGTCAATTTCAATAAAGTTATTCCACAAGTGCTAATTATATGAGTTGTTAAGTCATTGTCAATTTCAATCAAGTTATTTAATCAAGACTATTTATTCTACCCTTGACGATTAATCTTTGGAAATGTAAGATTGCATTTATATCGGAGTATGAATCACTCCCAACATTTATAACCATATTTGTTGACTTTCTAAGAAACTTAGAGCCTCTTAAACATATTTTTCATAATTTTGAAATTTCTCTAAAATGGAGAAAATAAGGTTAAAATATCTAAAAGAAAATTACATTCAACTCCAATTGTTTCTTTATTTTTGACACTCCCTCCTTAATTTCTTCATTTCAGAGAAATTTTATAGAATTTGTTGGAGTAAAAAAAAAAGACTTCTACAAAAATCTTCATTCTATCCGGTTTGGAAAATCTCACACCCGCCAAAGATGTTCTTAGAAGTTTCCATGTAAATTAGAGATGCACAAAGCCCAAACCTCCTAACACGTTTTTTCAGTAAGGAAAAAAAAGTGTGGGCTTTCTCATGCACGAGTCAACCTAGGCTTTGAGGTGGAGAGAGAGGGTCCAAACAAGTTTTTTAAGGTCATGTTTTTGCAAACCTTCTTAGGCTTAACTGAGTTTTTTTTTTTTCGTGCTATCTTTTTGGGCCTTGAAAAGAAAAGTTGACTTGATCATGCTTCAAAGTTGGGTCTAGGCTACGACTGAGCTTTTTTTGTGCATCTCTAATGCAATTTTTTTAAATAGCCATGTAAATTAAACAATGTACAAGTCCGCGTAAATAAAACGATTTACCAATTACATATCAATATTACAAACTAATAGGAAGACGCACTAGGTGTGGTATGTTTTTTACGACTAAATGTAAAAATAGCAATGTACTTTCCATATTATTTTCGTTGTATCACTATAATTCCATTTTTTATATTACAATATTGTAATTTCAAATTGTTTCTTATTATGTCATTGTACTTTGATTTTCTTTACATATAATAACAATGAGTAACATACTAATTTACATTACAATGACTTGACACAAGTTAACATGTTTTCATGCCATGTAACTATCTATGTAGGACATCACATATAGTATATTAATAATGGGGCAAACTTGTTTGATTTTTCCTCAATATGTAGCTTTCATTCTCTAACTTTTCTTTCACGTTAGTGGTCCTTGGATTGAAATCGTGTATGTACGTTAGTCATTCTCTAACTTTAAATTTCTTCACATTTGATGGTTCCTGATTTTTCTTTCACGTTGATGGTTCCCTAACTTTCTCCCTCTTGCTCCCACTGTTCTTCTTGCACCACATGATTTCCACAACTGGCAATCCACAAACTTGATATTTGTCTTTTTAACTTATTACATATTGATTTCAAAACATATTAGAGTGTGGGACTTTAGATTGTTCCTTGATTGGGGAAATTTGTTATTTGTGGCAAGGTATAAAAGAAAATGTGTGTTTATATTGGTGTTTCATAACAAAACTATTAATTAATTAGATTTGGATTCTACATCTTGCCTTCTTGTTGACATGCATCATGTGATTTATTTAACACACTACTTGAAAAACATCCATAACTGTTGTACTTGAAAAATAGAAAAACAAGCACCTAAAATAAACAGACGTCCAAGTTAACAAATGGTACCCGGTTTAAATAAGCAACTATGTATTTAAAACAGGTGTGCTACTCTATGAAATAATATTAACCGGTTGTCTAAAACCGGACACTATTTTAGAGGTAATTTGGCAGTTATATATAGTCATACTCATCATAGCTAGGTAGAATACTAGTTTTCTTACCTAGTTTTGTTCAAGTAACCTAGTAAGTTTGGCCGCTCCAAAAATCATCATTCACACGGAAACATCTTACTCAATTGCTCTGTATCAAACATGTAAAATTAGACATAGCCAAAAACATAGTGAATGTACTGCAACTCCAATGACGGTTGGAAAATGTGGATGTAGTGAAAGGGATTAGCTAAAAATATCACATAAAACGTGTAGCTCGTTAAATCAAAAGTATATTTTAATCCAACTCTACTTCATTATCAATTACTCCTTCTACTTGTCCTTTGTACACGTACAACTGTATTATATTGGAGTACTAATCACTCCAAAGACTATTATGACACGACATATATAAATAGTTCTTGAATTTCCAACAAACTTTGAAGTTTCCATGTAAACGTGCAATTATTGATAGACAGAAGAATCATGGTATACACTTTACTTTTCTTACATGTGACTGATAATAAATGCATCAAGAACCATGCTTATGAAATTGAAAAGGTTTGATGGGTATGAATCCATGTTGGATGGACCGTAAAAAACCATTTTTTGATTCTTACTTTCAGTCATGTCTTCATGAAGGAAGAGTTGTGCAAAGCAATGGAAATAACTGTGGATTTGGCTGGTTTAATGTGTCCCTCTATTTCTCTGTTGAATTTTGTTGTTGGTTTCATTTTGAGCAAGAAACATAAGGTTCAATCTATCAAAATTATCTTTTATGAAAATAGTCTCACCTTGCAAAATTTGTCTCACCTAGTTCAACCAAACGCAAATTGCAACAGCAGAACTGAAAGCCGTATAATATTTAGAAGAAAAAAAAAAGAGAACAGGTGCCTTCCTCTGATTGTCACATGTTATGTTGGAAGCTTCTTGAGTCGAGGATGTTCGATTGGTTTGATTTTGGGACTTCGCAGTATAAGTAATAGCAACGTATTATGTTCGAAGCTTTTATGGCTGTTGGAAAATGTGGATGCTGTGAAAGAAGCTGTTAAGAAAGGGGACGCTCTTTTTGGAACCATAGATTCTTGGTTGATTTGGAATTTAACCGGAGGTGTTGATAATGGTATACATGTGACTGATGTCTCTAATGCATCAAGAACCATGCTTATGAGCTTGAAAACACTCGATTGGGACGAATCCACTTTGGAAACACTAAAGATTCCTAAAGGGATTTTACCGAAAATTGTGAGTAATGCTGAGGTTATTGGTCATGTAGGAAAAGGATGGTTGATTCCTGGAATTCCCATTTTCGGATGTTTAGGTGATCAACACACAGCAATGTTGGGTCAATCTTGTAGGAAAGGAGAGGCTAAAAGCACTTACGGAACAGGTGCTTTTATACTTCTTAACACTGGTGAAGAAGCGATAAAATCAAAACATGGGTTGTTGACCACTTTAGCCTTCAAGCTTGGAAAAGATGCTCCTACAAATTATGCTCTTGAAGGCTCAATCGCCATTGCTGGAGCCGCTGTTCAACGGCTCAGAGATAGTTTAGGGATCATAAGTTCCGCTAGTGAGATAGAGGATTTGGCTTCAAAGGTTGACTCGACTGGTGGTGTTTACTTTGTTCCGGCTTTCAATGGGCTTTTTGCACCATGGTGGCGTGATGATGCCCGTGGTGTTTGCATTGGAATCACAATGTTCATCATCACTCTTGTAGTCACCAAGTGCACAATCAAACAAAACAAAAGAGTGTAAAAAAAACAGAACGCCATTATTATTACGAGTTTAATCTAACGGCTTGTATCTTGATTCTACAATCCTATTATTTGTCTTGGCACAAAACAGCTTAGAAGGAACTAAACCATGTTGGATTATCAATCAACTGATTTTTTGTGAATTATCAACCAAAAACCATCTAATTGCACATGCACTAAAGACTTAACATGGCAAATTAAGTTCTTGAATGAAGATGGGATGAATATTCATTTTGTGGAAATAGTTTATCAATGATCCAATTGTTTCTAAATACTTTTTAAATCACAAATTGAACTCTTCGTTTTGAAACATAAGAGTAATACTTGAAACTTGGGTAGATATTTAATGATGAATAGAAAATACTTGAAATGAATAGGAATATATAGTAATTTCATAATACTCCATAATATAAAATAGGTCATGAAGTCAATAGTCAGTTGTCATGGATAAGTCTACTTCCTTGTCTTTTGGAGAGATAAGATAGTGTAGGAGCCTTAATCACTTCCAAATTTCCATTTTTTTTAGGAATCATCCTTAACCATTCAGCACCCTGATTTAGCATCTTGGGCCTTCCTTAACCATTCAGCACCCTGATTTCATTCTAAACAATTATCAAACAACTATATTTCATTTTGCACTATATCATAAAAGCCTCTTAACCATTCTGACCACTTAATCATTCTGCACTAAACCATTCAGCAACTGCCAAACAGCCCCTAAGAATATTCTACTTATATGTAATTAGTAGCACGAATCCGTAAGCCATCTCAATAGTCGACATCTATGCAATAAATATCGCAAGTCTACATTCAAATGTGAGACGCTTCTTCCACTTGGAGAGATTAAGAAAAAGAATATGAATTGATATGAAAACTTGTAGACAAAGACATTTGTGACTTTCCAACAACAAACCAAACTTTTGAAATTTCTTCCACATTCCTATTTGTCATTTATGTTAGTCTTACACGAAAAAAAAAGAGAGATTTAAAAGATTCTTCCACACTTTTATTTGTCATTTATGTTTTTCTTATACGGGAAACGGGAGAGATTTTGAAATTTCTTCCACACTTGTATTGTCGTTTATGTGCCAGACAACTAACCCTTATTAGTAGTTTTTAATCGAACTGTAACAATGGCATCCAATGCAAGCAGCAATAAAGACAACTGCATTTAACACAAACCAAATATGGATAGTAATAGAAACTAGCAGCTAATGCTATGGACTAATAATACCTTGACACGGTGATCAATCTATAACCATTTAACATCTCAACAATAATCCTTGGTTTAAAAAATGACCATTTTTTTGTTATTTAAGACTGTTTGATATCTATGTAACTAAGTCTACACACATATATGTCTAAGCTTGATTTACTGACCCACTTCTTCTTCCCTATGGAGAGATAGATAAAAGAGTACAAATTACTCTCAAAACTTGAACACAAAGATATTATTTCAATTTCTTCCACGTTTCTATTTCCCTTTTTATGTTATTCTCATACCACAAAGCAGAGATATTTTGATTGGTTTTGCAGATCAAAACAACCATCTTTTCATATCCAAGTATATATAGACTTTGTTATAGGTGGACAAAATTTGAAAAAAAGGCAATTTAAACACAAAGTGCAACAACTTAACACAAATATCCGAAATCAAAAAGTAACAAGATGTAGAAGAAATTACCCGACCGGGACCAAATCCCTTGCACCCATCCCTGATTTGACTTGGTTGTTGCATCTGCAAATATAAACTTTGAAAATGTTTTAATGTCCTTCTTAACTTATACTTGATGAAACAAAGGTTAGATTAAGAAAATATTATGCCAAAATGATGCATGATAGAAGCAAACTAGATACACACTTATGTAAAGGATATGTTTTTGGAGGCCAATCCCAAATGGCAAAATAAGGTTTACTAATTATCAGGAAGACATGATCAATCCCAAATGCCAAACATTCACCAAACCCTAAAACAGAGATAATGCATGAAAAAGGGGGCATTTTCATATTGCAAAAAGAGTTAAAGATGGGACAGATTTATCGTATATAGAAGCTATAAATTAAGTTAGGGTTTGCTCTTGTTGATTCTGAATAGGTGGGTTGAAGAAGAAGGAAAAGCAATTAGCAGGTGATTATCAAGTAAAAAAGCAATTAGAGAGTATGGAATAAGTAATTATCGCCGATTTACCAGAAACGAAACTCCGGTCAGGTTGTTTTCAGCGGCAGTGATCAGGGGCCGGTGGATTAGGATGCGATCTACTCACCGTCACACTCACAATTACCCACTGTTGTTTCAAAAATTTAAACTAAAATTATAAATTACAAAAAAAAAGTAAATTACGTTTTTAGTCCCTGTATTTTGTTAAAATGTGCTATTTTCATTCTTATAGTTTTAAAATTGATTTCCACCTCTATAGTTTATAACTTATTGTTTCAACCGTCTTTTTCCCATATTTTTACCCCTTTTTGACCCTCTATACACTATATATATAGAAGTCATATGGTGTTTGACGGAAGATACCAACTCTTAAACGTGAAAACGTTCACAATTCTCGCTATAATTCATGATTTTGGCTCGTATTCAATTCTTGCAAAAAACATTCACACTCCTATTTCTCATCTCTTTGCCTTTCCCTTCCAAAATGGTCGGTAAGCATGATGCATCCAACGAAACCATTGCCAAAGTGTATTTAAAATCGAAATTCAAAATAAAACAATTTAAAAGTGTATTTGATTGACCAAATTACATATTTTAAAGTGTATTAGAATAACATTTTTGTATTCTTAAAACATTTTCTAAAAAATTATACGTAAACAATAATTGGTACCGATTTGGGTCCGATCCAGGACCGGGATCGAGACCGGTTACAGATACCACTAACCAGACCTTGGTATTTTGGTTGAGACCTAGACCCGGTTACAGATACCATTAACCAGGCCTTGGTATTTTGATTGAGACCTGGACCCGGTTACGACATCACTGTTTGGGACCGGGACCGATTTGGACCCAACCCGACCAGAGACTGATTTTTTGGTCATCTCTACGTATGTTTTAGAGGATGCATGGGATGAATGCTTATTTTGTCAAAATACTAAGTAAAGGATATAGTTTTTTCCAAATTATTTTTTTAAGTTACAAATTGAACCCGTCTTTTGAAACAAAACAAAAGAATACCTGAAATTTGGGCAAATATGTAATTAGACTATTAATTGTATAATACTCCACAATATATAAATTTTAAAATAAATGGTCAATTTCCTCACATCTTACTCCATTAATTACCGTCGCATCTTACTCCACTAAATACTTTGTTGACTCAAATTTCAATAAAGTTATTCCACCGTTGTTGATTACGTGAGTCATTAAGTCAATGTCAATATCAATCAAGTCTAGTTATTCCACCATTGCCAACAAATCCTTGGAAAGATAAGATTGCATTTATATCGGAGTATGAATCACTTCCAACATTTATATTCGTATTTCTTGACTTTCTAAGAAACTTAGAGCATCTTCGACATATTTTTCATAATTTCTCCAAAATCTAGAATAAATGGTTAAAATATCTTTAAAAAAATTACATTCAACTCCAACTGTTTATTTTTTAAACTCTTTCAATTTCTTCATTTTGGAGAACTTTTTATTAGAATTTGTTGTAGTAAAAAAATGACTTCTTCAAAATCTTCCTATTATCCATTTTGGAGATTTTGTTGTCTGCCAAAGATACTCTTAGAGCATCTCCAACATGTTTGCTATAATTTTTCTAAAATAGATAATCAAAAGTTAAAATCTCTAAAAAGAGTTACATTCATCTCCAACAGCTTTGCTATTTTAGAGATTTTAACACAAATTATATTATATAATATTCTCTAATTTATATTCTCAATACACTTTAAAAGAAAAACTTAATATAAAATGATAAAAGATTAATGTTATTGGTGAGTTGAATAAAATAATTATTTCTCTCTTCTATTTAAATAATTATAGAGAATTCTCTATATTTAGATATTTCTCAATGAATCTCTATTTTAGCAAACAAGATAGCAATGCTGTTGAAGAAGAATAGCAAACAAAACCCATTTTTTCTATTTTAGCAATGCTGTTGGAGATGCCCATTTTACAAGTTTCCATGTAAACTAGAGATGCAAAAGGCAATGCCTTCAAATGCGTTTTTCAGTAAGATAAAAAACAAGGGCTTCTTCGAGACTCGGGAGTGAGTTGGCCCGGGCTTTCAGGTGGAAAGAAGGTCCAAACGAGTTTTAGGTTGGGCTTTCCAAACGGATCAAACCTTTTCACGCTCAACTGAGGTTTTTTTAATGCTACCTTTTAGGCCTTGAAAAGAAAAGTTGGATTGACCAAGCTTTAAAGTTAGGCTTGGGCTAACTAGGCATGGGGTTTTAAAGTCCAATTAGGGTTTGGGTTTCAGCTTTTTTATGCATCTTTAGTTTAAATCTTTTTAAATAGCCATGTAAATTAAACAATTTATCAGTCTACGTAAATAAAATGATTTACCAATTACATATCAACATTACAAACTAATAGGAAGACTCACCAGGTGTGGTATGTGCTTTATTTATGGCTAAATGTAAAAATAACAGTTTACTTAACATATATTCTTTTGTTGTAGCATTATAATTCCATTTTTTATTACAATATTGTCATTGCAAATTGTTTCTTATTACGTCATTGTACTTTGATATTTCTTTACATATTCTAACAATGAATAACCTATTTTTGAATTACGGTGACATTACACAACTTAACATGTTTTCATGTCATATAACTGTTCATATAGGATATCTACGTATAATATACTATTAATGTTTCAAGCTTGTTTATTTTTCCTCAATTTGTAGCTTTCATTCTCTGATTTTCTTTCCCTTTAGCGTCCTCGGATTGAAAATCATGTACGTAGGTTAACCATTATCTAACTTTAATTTTCTTCACGTTGATGGTTCAATTCCTTAACTTTTCTTTCACGTTGATGGTTCTCTAACTTTCTCCATCTTTTTCCACTTATCCTCATAGCACCACGCCATTTTCCACAACTACTGTTTATAAAAAAAATACATTGAAATCTTCATCAGCCTTCAATCAACAAACTTGACATCTATTTCTTTCTAACTTATGAAGTAATATTACCTTGTTACTTAAAAATTGGACACCATTATAGAGGTATAATTTGGTGGTTGAAATCATACTCCTCATAGCTGCTTAATATTATTAATTTTCTTACATGCTTTTGTTTAAGTAAGTAAGTTTGGCAGCCCCAAAAATCATCATTCACATGCTAACATCTTACTTTATTGCTCTATATCAAATGCGTAAAATTAGACAAAGCCAAAACACAGTGAACAAACCCCCACCCTAATTACTATAGGTAAAATTCATAAGTACACATTTCACTGCATTGCAACTTCTATGGCTATTGAAAAATGTGGATGCAATGAAAGCAATTAGCTAAGAACATCACATAATACGTGTAACTCAGTCAAAAGTCAATTTCAGTCCAATTCTACTTCATTGTCAATTACTCCTTCTACTTGTCCCTTTGTGCCGGTACAATTTGTATTATATCGGAAATGCTAACAATAACTTCACATTTTGATCAATCTTTAACCATTTATAATTTGATTATTTGAACAACAAGCCTTGCAATTAAAAACAATGAATAAAGTTAAATAAATATTTTATTTACTTTTTAAAAAAAATATTTGATATATATATATATATATATATATATATATAGAGAGAGAGAGAGAGAGAGAAAGGTTCAAACGAGAAAGAGAAAAGTTCAAACGAGAACGCTAACTATTTAAGAAAACACAAGAACGTCCGTCCATGTACAAAATCATATGTGATTTTACACTAACTGGGACGTGGACGACTTTGGCCGCGACATAAAAGTCGATTGGCAAGTCGCGTGAATCATATATGATTTTGTACGTGAATCATGTATGATTTTGTACATGGACGGTTATTCTCGTGTTTTCTTAAATAGTTAGCGTTCTCGTTTGAACCCACATTTCTCTCTCTCTCTCTCTCTATATATATATATATATATATATTTAATTAGTATCATGAATCCATAACCATATGCCACCAAGTCAACATTCAACATTTTTCTTCATAGAAAAAAACAATCAGCGTCTTATCACAAGTCTGATTTGATTGTCCGGACCACTTCTTCTCGTTGGAGAGAAAAAAAGATAGAGTGTGAATCATTCCCCAAACTTGACAAAAATGGAATCGACTTTTCAACAATCAAACCAAATTTTCCAATTTCTTCCTTCTACTATTCTAGTATTAAAAGGAGAGATATTTTGATTGGTTTAATTTGTAGATCAAATAGGCCAATCTTCATATGCAAATGATGATAACATTGGAATACAATTCTACTTGTTCATCTATATCATCCCATTAACAAACCGTTCTCCTATCCAGATTGCAAATTGAACACAACATGCAAAAACTTAACCCATAATCTAAATATCAAATGGGGAGAAAATCATTTACACCCGTGACTTGCCTTGGTTCGATTGTTACATCTGCAAATAAAAAACTAAAAATCTAATTCTTTTAAAGCGAAAATAAAACTCTTGTGACTAAATTGTTAATTTTACAAGTTATCATATCAAATAGTAAGTCAAAAAATGTCAAATTATGATCTTCAAAGACACCTATATAATTTCCATAAAGTCCATTTCTTGAATTTATGTTGAATCACATCCAACAATGAATTAAAATTTACTTTGGGCAGAAACATAATTTCTGGAACTCAAGGCCTTTACTGAAATTTGTGAAAATATCAGTATCATAATTTTTTTTTGTCATTAATTCTAATACCTTTTGATTTCCTTAGGTCTGGTTTCAGAAACCCAACTAACAGCCCATTACTCAAACTGGGCCAAGCCCATATTACTGGTTCAGCAACCCAGATCCAACATTATTCGGATCTAGTACTCGCCTCTTTCACCCGAACTCCTTCTCCCTCTTTCAATGAATATACTGATTTAGTTCCGCCATATCAACCTAAAGGCTAAAGGGGAGAGCAAAATTCACGGTTGAATATCGTCCCTAGATTTTGGATCTGATTAGATTACAGAGCTTTAAAATTTGAATGCGAATATTTATAATTAAATGTGTGATTATCGAATCATCTCCCTGTCATCCACTTCACGTATCCAAATTCAAACCCCTCCCAAATTGTTGCATCTGTTATTCCTTTTTAACGAATTGCAACAGGTCCTTTGACTTTCAGTCTTGTCATTTGTTATTCTAAAACTTTAATATTTCATACTTATATCCTATACTATTTATGATACAATTTTCATGGTTACTACCAATAATTCAAAATAAATAAAATAGAGTTTTTTTTTTTCAAAATAAATAAAGAAGAAGAGATAACCGAATAATTTTGGAGGGAAAACAGAAAATTCTCTATACTTGCAGCTTCATCATCTTGATGTTGAAATGGGAGCTCCAGGGAAGGTGTTTCTCAGAGAAAGGAATGGTGAAATCCCAAGCAGGTAATTAAGCACCAGTTGCATGGTAAATTCCCTTAATGCCCCCTATTTAAGCATGGGCAGATTCTGAAACTTGTTCATATTTTTGGAAACGACAATGTAGGTTTATAAGTGTAGTAATTGTAAGCAACGCATATACAAATACATACAAAAAATACAAATACATGTGAAAGCCGGCTTGTGATTATTCTGTCACACATTAATAAGGAGGTCCTATTTACGGAAGAGCATACGGAGCTTACGTACAGAATCTTCAAGGAAGTAGTAACATGTATACATACATTCTTCAACAAAGTCTAGCCACCTTCTACGCCAATAAGGATTGATGTAAAGAACCCCAACAAATCCCACCAAGAACACGACCCATGTGGCACCACAACTTCCATAGAAGGATACCATATCGATATCATACCATTTATCATTGCCTTCTTTAGCTGATGGATCGGTCACTTGCGATGTAGCTGCTCATTTCTTCTCGAGTGGTTGTCCACAAAGAAGTGGATTCCCTTCATAGCTCTCTTTGGTGAAGGTACTAAACTGTGGTTTCATATCTGGGAGTCTACCTGATAGATTGTTGTTAGAAACGTTGAAAGAAGATAGATAGTGCAAGCTGAATCAGTTGCGGTGGTGTTAGAGTATTAAAATGTCAATATGTATAGTTCAGGGTCTTTTATGTAATTAGCTATAACTCCTCTTTGTATAAATAGGCTTTTAGGGTTCCTTGTCTAGGTTAGACACTTCATTTGTATTACTCTCTCAATATATGAAAACGGCTGATTCTGCCAACATCTCTAGTGTGTCTCTCTCAATCTATCAACCTACTCACATATTCTAACATGGTATCAGAGCTCTAGGTAAGCATCCTCAACTATCTTTCAGATCTGCATTCTCAAGTTATTTCCTTTATTTTGCTGCTGTCGATTTTGCTCAGAAAATCCATTCTCTGTTGGTTTTTTGACAAAATTTCAAGTTTTAAAGTTGCTCAGAATATCATCACGAACCTACGTACCAATTTTCAGCCAAAACCGATCTGTTTTGCAAAACCCGACTCAAGAACACCATACATTCATCCAAGTCGCAACGCACACATTCATCCAAGTCGCAACTGACCATTGCGACTTGGTACTGTTCATGAACACTGCGACTTCGTACTATTCACCTCCAAATCGCAACTGACCACTGCGACTTCGTACTATTCACCTCCAAATCGCAACTGACCACTGCGACTTCGTACTATTCACCTCCAAATCGCAACTGACCACTGCGACTTCGTACTATTCACCTCCAAATCGCAACTGACCACTGCGACTTCGTACTGTTCACAACCCCAAATCTCAACTGACCACTGCGACTTCGTACTGTTCACAACCCCAAATCTCAACTGACCACTGCGACTTCGTACTGTTCACAACCCCAAATCTCAACTGACCACTGCGACTTCGTACTGTTCACAACCCCAATTCTCAACGGACCACTGCGACTTCGTACTGTTCACAACCCCATATCTCAACTGACCATTGCGACTTGACACTGTTCACAACCCCAAATCTCAACTGACCATTGCGACTTGATACTGTTCACAACCTCTTTTATTCAAACTCACAAATCAGAAACTCCTCTTTTCGATTTTCAATTTCCTAATCCGTCAGATGGCCCTCCGTACCGAGTCTCAATACAGTGACTGCTCATATTGTCACTCTACTTCTCATCTTCTTCTCAACTGCCCAATTCGAAAACGTCGTTGGTGTGGGATCACGCAACCACGACACTATGGGTCTGACTGTCTAAAATATCCAAGGAACTCAGGTAATCAACGTCACTCCGGTAATCTAAGGCAACTGCGTACTCAGTCCTTTGCTGCATCAATCAATCCAGACTCCTCTACACCGCCAATTCAGGCACTGCATAACAACAACTCTTCACCTGACTGTGTGGCACTCCTGCGACAAAACCAAGACCAAATAAAGCGACTCCTGACAGGTTCTATGGGAATGCATAACACCAACTCATCACCTATGCATAACACTAACTCATCACCTGATTCTATGGCACTCCTGCGACAAAACCAAGACCTAATATGTAACGACCCCGATTTCCAAATATGCAAATAACATATATTCGTGCCATAATATCATCAAAAGATACATTATATATATATAACACATTCGGTCCCAAAGTCTAGGTAACATAGAAATAAACGAGTATAAATTTTTCGCGGAATACAATACATTGTTGATTAATAACAAAGTCATGGGTTCAAAACATAGTTAAGTCATCAACACAAAAGTCTTCACAAGAGATATCCACGGCATATACTTTTCACTTGACCTTACCCGATCCACCACCTGGAATACATATTTTTAAAACAGAAAATGAGGGTTAGACCTAATGGTCTAGTGAGAAAATCCCTGTCGGTTGAAACCTGTCAAGAATCCAATTAAATAAAACCCTTTTTATGCAAACACACATATATTACACGTAATTAAATACCAACCAAGGCTTGCGTTACGTAACCACTCATTCCCCCTTATTCCTCCACAATTGGCCAAACTAGTGGTTGCAAGCCAACTAGTCAATTTACTCTGCTGTACAACATCTACAGTAAACACGCCTGTCCGCTTACCGGAACCCGGCAACACACCGGTCCGCCCTCGGATCCCGGCCCCGTATTCTCGCAGAATACTCATATAATTACGGTATACCATCATGTATATAAACATTTCAATAAACACACATAATCACATTAGGTATCACATTCTTAATCCATACATGTATATATATATATATCACAAATATATATGTGTTCCAGTTGAAAAACATTTTAAAATAAAACTCACCTGAAACGTATATCACAAAGCTTTCCTAAGTTAATATCACGTATTTCCACCCTTCACAGAATCTGAAATCATATAAAATACCACATATCTCTTTTAAAAACTAAACTTACAAAATTCACATCTGGAGTCGCAACCCAATAAAATAATAATAAAATCGCTATGAACAGTACCAAGTCGCAATCTCCTATTGCGATTCCACCCTGGAGTCGCAACCCACTATTGCGATTCCACCCTGGAGTCGCAACCAACTATTGCGATTCCAGCCCAAGTCGCAACCCACTACTGCGATTCCAACCTAAGTCGCAAACGACCACTGCGACTTCATACCCGAGTCGCAACCAACTATTGCGACTCCGATGAATGTCGCAGTCGTTCATTGCGACTTCGATGAATCTCAGACCACTGCGACTTCGATGGATTTCAGCCCACTGCTCAATCTAAAACCCAGATTTTGCAGTTTTACTCTATGTATGCTACTGAAAACTTGCAGATATGTTCAAGACTATATACATATCCTATCCTTAAGCTTAGATTTCCTAAAACACCCATTAATAACAAAACCCACCAAGAACTCAACTAGTATTCAAGAACACTTCTATGGAATTAAAACACAACAAATGTAGGGATTGTTTACCTTGAATTTCTGCAACAAAGCTTCTTAATCCTTTCCTTCTTCTTCCCTTCAACCTCTCTCTCGATCTCTCCCTTTCTCTCTTTCAACCGATTTTTACCACATACACACACTAACACTTTGATATTCTATCTATAGAGGACACCTCCTATTATCTACATAAGGGTGGTTGAAAGTTGGTGAAAGTTGGTGAAATACTACCAAACAACCCTCTAGCTTTTACAAAAGACAAAACATACCCCTTATTTTCTATAATAAAATTAAAACCTACCCCCTAACTTCTTAACTCCATAAAACACTTTAATAAAGACTTATAAAATTCCTAAAAATTCCCAATTTAAAAATAGAGAATTTACCTGGTTATTACAACATCTCCCCCTTAAAAGAATTCTGTCCCGGAATTCAGTTTAAGAGAACAGATGAGGGTATTTGGCTCTCATCTCCGACTCTGATTCCCATGTCGCATCCTGACCTCTATGGTGTTTCCACTGAATTTTTACTTGCCTGATCTCTTTGTTTCGCAACACTTTAACTTTGTGATCCACTATGGCTTACGGTTCCTCCACGTAGTTCAACCTTTCATCAACATGAATATCTGGTAGAGAGACAGCTTGATCCGGCGTAACCAAACATTTCCGAAAGTTCGATACATGAAACGCGTTGTGGATACGGCTTAACTCTATCGGTAGATCCAATCGGTAAGCTACTTCACCAATTCTTTCTGTAATTGCAAACGGTCCAATATACCTCGGGCTAAGTTTACCTTGCCTTCCAAATCTAATGACTCCTTTCCATGGCGAGACTTTCAACATCACAAAATCCCCAACTTGAAACTCTAACGGTTTCCGGCGTCGATCTGCGTAGCTTTTCTGTCTGTCTTGAGCCACTTTCAAACGTTCTCGGATCTGAGTAACCTTATCCGCGGTTAGCTGAACTATTTCTGGTCCCGCTAATTGTTTCTCTCCCACTTCATTCCAACACAGAGGCGTTCGACATTTTCTACCATACAATACTTCAAACGGTGCCGCTTGAATGCTGGAATGATAACTGTTGTTGTAGGCAAATTCGATCAACGGTAGATGTTTATCCCACGATCCCCCAAAATCAACTATACAAGCCCGGAGCATATCTTCTAAAGTCTGGATTGTTCTTTCACTCTGACCGTCGGTTTGAGGATGGTATGTTGTACTTAACTTTACCTGCGTCATCATCTCCCTTTGAAAGCTTCTCCAAAATCTCGAAGTAAAACGACTATCCCGATCAGAAATAATCGAGATTGGAACCCCATGTCGAGTTACTATTTCATCAATATATAGTTTGGCTAGGCGTTCCATCGAATCAGTTTCCTTTATCGGCAAGAAATGAGCAGACTTCGTCAATCTGTCCACAATTACCCAAATAGAATCAAATCCATTCGAAGTCCTTGGTAGCTTAGTGATGAAGTCCGTAGTAATCTGCTCCCATTTCCACATCGGTATTTCCAATCGCTGCAACTGACCAAACGGCCTTTGATGTTCAATCTTTACCTTCTTGCACGTATTACAATCTTCCACATGCTTAGCAACACTTATCTTAATCCCTGGCCACCAATAAAATTGTTTCAAATCTCTATACATCTTATTCATACACGGATGAATAGAGAAACGAGATTTATGAGCTTCTTGTAGTACACGATCGCGTAACCCACTCAAACGAGGCACCCAAATTCTGCTCCCCAAACACAACAACCCGCGATCATCTTTCTCTAGTAATTCTGACAATCCCACTAATCGTTCTGACTTCAAATTTTCTTCTTGAAACGCTTCTATTTGACACTTTTGCAACTCTTCCAAGATACTCGGTAGAAGTTCAGCCCTCAACGAAATAACTCTTATTGTTCCACTCCTTTCCTGACGACTCAAAGCATCGACCACCACATTCGCCTTTCCCGGATGATAGAGAATTTCACAATCGTAATCATTTACCAATTCCAGCCATCTCCTTTGTCTCATATTCAATTCTTTCTGGTCGAAAAGATGTTGGAGACTCTTGTGATCAGTAAAAATCTGACATCTGGTACCATAAAGATAATGTCTCCAAATCTTCAACGCGAACACCACTGCTGCCAATTCCATATCGTGTGTAGGGTACTGCCGTTCATGATCTTTCGACTGACGAGAAGCATACGCAATCACCTTCCCACGCTGCATAAGTACACATCCTAATCCTAGTTTAGAAGCATCACTGTAGACAACAAAATCTTCTGAACCTTCCGGCAATGCTAAAATCGGCGCGCTGCAGAGTCTCTCCTTCAGTATCCTGAATGCTCCATCCTGTTCTGCTTTCCATTCAAACTTCAGATTCTTTCGAGTCAACTTAGTAAGAGGTGTAGCAATACGAGAGAAGTCTTTTATAAACTTTCGGTAATACCCAGCTAAACCCAGAAAACTACGTACTTCGGTTGGCGTCTTCGGCGGTTCCCATCTTTCAATCGCTTCCACTTTCGTCGGATCTACTTGAATGCCCTTCTCTGAAACAACATGCCCCAAGAACTGAACTTCTCGCAACCAGAACTCACACTTTGAGAATTTAGCGTATAACTTTTCCCCCTTCAGTAACTCCAAAATCAAACGAAGATGTTGCGCGTGATCCTCTTTGGATCGGGAATAGATAAGTATATCATCGATAAATACAATTACAAATTTATCAAGATAAGGCTTACACACCCGATTCATCAGATCCATAAAGGCGGCCGGAGCGTTTGTCAATCCAAATGGCATTACTAAGAACTCGTAGTGACCGTACCTCGTACGAAAAGCAGTCTTTAAAACATCTTCTTCTTTAACCTTCAACTGATGGTAGCCAGACCTGAGATCAATCTTGGAGAAATAGCAAGCTCCAACTAACTGATCGAAGAGATCATCAATTCTAGGAAGCGGATACTTGTTCTTGATCGTGCGCTTATTTAGTTCCCGGTAGTCTATACACATTCTCATTGAGTTGTCTTTCTTCTTCACAAACAACACTGGTGCACCCCACGGCGAAGAGCTAGGTCTGATGAAGCCTTTATCGGATAGGTCTTGCAGTTGCGTCATCATCTCTTTCATCTCTGGAGGAGCAAGTCGGTACGGCGCACGAGCAATAGGAGCGGCTCCAGGTATCAGGTCTATGCCAAACTCTACTTGTCTATCAGGAGGGAGACTATTCAAATCCTCAAGGAAAACCTCTGGAAACTCACTAACAATAGGAATATCTTCCAACCTATTCTTTTCAGGCGTACTATCTATCACATAGGCTAAGTAGCTCGGGCAACCCTTGCTGACACACTTACGGGCTTCTATCATAGAAATAAGACAAGACTGATGATTGCTACGATCACCATAAATCACCACTGATCTCTTATCAGGTAGAACAACATTAATTATCTTCTTATCACAAACTATGCTAGCCTGATTCTTAGCTAACCAATCCATTCCTACCACCACGTCAAATTCAATCAAGGCTATAGGAAACAATCGTATCGGTACACCGTAACCCTCTATATCAATCACACAGTCATCAAATACTTCTTTTACCGACACCTGATTATCATTCGCAGTGTCTACCAGTAAAGCATGTTTTAACATTTTGGGCTCTAAATGCATGTGAACAGCAAACGAAGGCGACACAAAGGATCGATTTGCACCAGAATCAAATAACACCTTAGCACGTGTAGAGTTTATGAAAAATGTACCTGTAACCACATCCGGAGTTTCCTCCGCTTCTTTAGCGGTCATTTGAAACGTACGACCCCTTGCTTTCGGCGGTTCTATCCTTGGAATCACGGGGCTGGCAATTGCTGGTTTCCCTGATAATCCACCCTGTTGTATTCTTCTTTGCGGACAATGTGGCTGAAGATGATCCGAAGAATTACATGTGTAGCAAAACCGCGTAACGCGACAATCTTTAGAAACATGACCGGTCTTCCCACACCTATAGCAAACCCGCGATTCACTCTGACAGTTTCCTTGATGAACACGGTGGCACTTCGGACAAGGTCTCTCCATTGACCGGAAAGGTGCACGGTTATCGAACTTCTGAAATCTGGGCTTTTTCGGATCGTGAGGTGGTCCTTCCCATTTCCTTTTCCCCATACTCCTATCACTGGCATCTCTTCTGTTATCTCGTTCCACATTTTCTGCAGCGTCCACTGCGGCTGTAAAGGTATCTGGCCCTGTTGCAGTAACTAATCTTCTGACCTCCGAATTGAGCCCATAGATGTATCTGTCCATCTTCAATCTCTCTGTAGCAACATAATATCCCGCAAAACGAGATTTCTCTAAGAACCTAGCGGTATAGTCTCTAACTGACAAACTCCCTTGTTGCAGACTCATAAATTCCTCTTCCAGTTGTCTGACAGCTGCTTGTGGACAGAAGTGTTGTGTGAAAACTAAAACAAATTCTTCCCAAGGGAAAGTAGAATATATGTCTGCTCCTTCGGATTCCATACGAGCCTCCCACCAATACAAGGCATCACCCTTCAGCATTGCTGTTCCATACAGTACTCTATCCTCTTCCGCACACCTACTTGTCTTAAATATAGCTTCAATTTCCTTCAGCCACTTCATTGCTTTCACTGGATCCCGGTCTCCTGAATACGTAGGGGGTTTGCAACCAAGAAACATCTTATAATCACACTTCTTCGTTATTGGTAAGACAGTAGGGGTGATTGGTATTTCGACTTCTTGTTCCGGGCCTGGTGGATCAGCTTCACTGTTTTGACTTCGTTCAATCATTGCTTGTATACTAGCCTGCAACCTTCCCATTTCAGCAGCCAGGTCTTCTCGCGTAACAAACTCTGTACCTTGAGTTCTTCCCCCGGTTCGGCCTCCTGTTCCACCCTCAGTTCTACCTCCAGTCCTGCCTCCAGTTCGGCCTCTACCACGATTTCCTCCTCTTCTCCCTGTTCCTATGGGTGGGTTTTCTTCACCCGGATTCCCTCCTCCCCTCCGAATCCTCTGTCTAGTGCCACTTGCCATTCTGTAGATTCGAACAAGGTTAATATACACATAAGCATATACCCCATATAACAAGGTATTCCAGTCCAAACATGCACCTGTAAAAACATAATTACACTGGCCAAGTGTAATTCGAAATTACCTTACATGATGTTCTTTCTACCCTTTTATACTTAGAAATCCCCAGGTTCTATCATAATAGGGACATCCTACTTCACATGCAGTTTAAGTCTAGGTACGGATACTTATACCTAAATCCCTTAAACTATGGCTTTGATACCAACTGTAACGACCCCGATTTCCAAATATGCAAATAACATATATTCGTGCCATAATATCATCAAAAGATACATTATATATATATAACACATTCGGTCCCAAAGTCTAGGTAACATAGAAATAAACGAGTATAAATTTTTCGCGGAATACAGTACATGTTGATTAATAACAAAGTCATGGGTTCAAAACATAGTTAAGTCATCAACACAAAAGTCTTCACAAGAGATATCCACGGCATATACTTTTCACTTGCCCTTACCCGATCCACCACCTGGAATACATATTTTTAAAACAGAAAATGAGGGTTAGACCTAATGGTCTAGTGAGAAAATCCCTGTCGGTTGAAACCTGTCAAGAATCCAATTAAATAAAACCCTTTTTATGCAAACACACATATATTACACGTAATTAAATACCAACCAAGACTTGCGTTACGTAACCACTAATTCCCCCTTATTCCTCCACAATTGGCCAAACTAGTGGTTGCAAGCCAACTAGTCAATTTACTCTGCTGTACAACATCTATAGTAAACACGCATGTCCGCTTACCGGAACCCGGCAACACACCGGTCCGCCCTCGGATCCCGGCCCCGTATTCTCGCAGAATACTCATATAATTACGGTATACCATCATGTATATAAACATTTCAATAAACACACATAATCACATTAGGTATCACATTCTTAATCCATACATGTATATATATATATCACATATATATATGTGTTCCAGTTGAAAAACATTTTAAAATAAAACTCACCTGAAACGTATATCACAAAGCTTTCCCAAGTTAATATCACGTATTTCCACCCTTCACAGAATCTGAAATCATATAAAATACCACATATCTCTTTTAAAAACTAAACTTACAAAATTCACATCTGGAGTCGCAACCCAATAAAATAATAATAAAATCGCTATGAACAGTACCAAGTCGCAATCTCCTATTGCGATTCCACCCTGGAGTCGCAACCCACTATTGCGATTCCACCCTGGAGTCGCAACCAACTATTGCGATTCCAGCCCAAGTCGCAACCCACTACTGCGATTCCAACCCAAGTCGCAAACGACCACTGCGACTTCATACCCGAGTCGCAACCAACTATTGCGACTCCGATGAATGTCGCAGTCGTTCATTGCGACTTCGATGAATCTCAGACCACTGCGACTTCGATGAATTTCAGCCCACTGCTCAATCTAAAACCCAGATTTTGAAGTTTTACTCTATGTATGCTACTGAAAACTTGCAGATATGTTCAAGACTATATACATATCCTATCCTTAAGCTTAGATTTCCTAAAACACCCATTAATAACAAAACCCACCAAGAACTCAACTAGTATTCAAGAACACTTCTATGGAATTAAAACACAACAAATGTAGGGATTGTTTACCTTGAATTTCTGCAACAAAGCTTCTTAATCCTTTCCTTCTTCTTCCCTTCAACCTCTCTCTCGATCTCTCCCTTTCTCTCTTTCAACCGATTTTTACCACATACACACACTAACACTTTGATATTCTATCTATAGAGGACACCTCCTATTAGCTATATAAGGGTGGTTGAAAGTTGGTGAAAGTTGGTGAAATACTACCAAACAACCCTCTAGCTTTTACAAAAGACAAAACATACCCCTTATTTTCTATAATAAAATTAAAACCTACCCCCTAACTTCTTAACTCCATAAAACACTTTAATAAAGACTTATAAAATTCCTAAAAATTCCCAATTTAAAAATAGATAATTTACCTGGTTATTACATAATAGAGCGACTCCTGACAGGTTCTATGGGAATGAATTCTCAGTGCAATATCTCAGCACCAGGCAATCCTTGGCTATTCGACTCTGGTTGCTGTAACCACATGACACCTAAGGCTGACGGGTTTATCTCTAAGCAAACCTCCAGCATGTACTCATCAGTCCGCACTGCGGATGACACTCGGTTACCCGTATCTTTCAGTGGAACTGTATCTACCACCAACCTTCAATTACCTGATGTGCTACATATTCCAAACTTATCTCTGAGTCTGATTTCTATCACTCAACTTATGGAATCCGGCCTAATTGTTTTGTTTCATCCTACTGGTTGTGTTGTGCAGGATCCAAAGACCAAGCAGATCCTTGGAGTAGGCCGTAAAGTTGGTCGGATGGTTGAAGTGGCCTACCTTCGTCTCCTCTTACAATCCTCAAATCATGTTGCCTCTGTTTCCAGTACCCCTTCCTTTGAATTGTGGCATAAATGACTAGGACATTTATCTCTAGCTAGGATAAAACTGTTAGCTAGTTCAGGACTGTTAGGCAACACCTCTTCTGAAAACACTTCTTGTTTATCCTGTCAACTTGGCAAACACCATGCCTTACCTTTTCAACTAAATGAACTCAATTCTGCTTCCCCTTTTGACCTCATTCACTCTGATGTTTGGGGGCCAGCCCCACATCCATCCATGGGGGGTTATAGATACTTCGTTATCTTTATCGATGATCACACACGATTTACATGGATATATCTCATGAAACATCGCTCCGAACTACCTCAAATCTACATCACCTTCGCTCGTATGATCCAAACCCAGTTTTCCAAACCTATAAAGATTCTTCGAGCAGATAATGCTATGGAATACAAAGAATCTTCTCTCCTCTCTTTTCTTCGATCTCAGGGTACTCTTTCTCAGTACTCCTGTCCAGGCACCTCTCCGCAAAATGGACGTGCAGAATGTAAACATCGCCACATCCTCGATACTGTTCGTACTCTATTAATCTCAGCCAAGTGTCCAGAACGTTTTTGGGGCGAAGCTGCCTTCACGACTGTCTACACCATCAACCGTCACCCGACTCCCATCCTCAATCAAAAGTCTCCCTATGAAATGCTCCATGGGGTCTCCCCTGCATATGAACTCCTAAAAGTATGGGGTTGTGCCTGCTTTGTTCAGTTGCAACCTCATGAACACACCAAACTTGAACCTCGTTCTCGATTATGCTGCTTTATTGGCTACGGTATTGAACACAAAGGTTATCATTGTTGGGATCCAGTCTCTAAAAGACTACGTATATCCCGTCATGTCACATTCTGGGAACATCTTCCCTTCTCAACAGTATCCAAATTCCAAGACATACCCAATCCTTCCACTTCCTTCTTCACTGATAACTCTATCTCTTTGGACTCACTACAATTTGATTCCATACTAACCTCACCATCTGTCCCACCTCCTTCTAACTCACCTCCATCTGAGCCTTATTCTGTGCCATCTGTTCCACCTCCTTCCGCCTCTTCTCAACCAGAATCTTCATCTGTTCAATCTGAACCTTCACCGGCCCCATCTGTGCCATCTGATCACGATCAATCATCTGCACCAATTCCAAGTACTACTTCTGAGCCATCTGCTGAGTCTATGGATCCTAGCTCCTCTCAACCACAAAATGAAGCACGACGCTCCGCTCGGGTAAGACAAGTTCCTTCTCACCTTCGTGATTATCATTGTTATGCCACTTTTCTGTCCACCCATGAACCAACTTCCTTCAAGGAAGCCGATTCTAACCCTGTTTGGAAGCAAGCTATGACAGAGGAACTTCAGGCACTTGACAAAGCCAATACATGGGAGTTTGTTCCTCTCCCACCAGGAAAATCACCCATTGGTTGCAAATGGGTCTTCAAAATCAAAATCAAGTCTGATGGATCCATCGATCGTTATAAAGCTCGCCTTGTGGCAAAAGGCTTCAATCAAGAATATGGCATTGACTACGAAGAAACGTTTGCTCCTGTGGCTCGGGTCACCTCGGTTCGCAGTCTTCTAGCCATCGCTGCCACCAAGAAATGGCCCCTCTATCAGATGGACGTCAAAAATGCCTTTCTAAATGGCGATCTCGAAAAGGAAGTCTACATGAGACTCCCTCCTGGTGTGACCTCTCGTCAGGGAAACGTCTGTCGCCTTCGCAAGGCCCTCTATGGCCTCAAACAAGCTCCTCGTGCTTGGTTTGAAAAATTCAGCAATACTGTTCTATCTTTGGGCTTTTCTCCGAGTAATTATGATTCTGGTTTGTTTACTCGGACTACTGCTACAGGTACTATCTTACTTCTGCTGTACGTTGACGATATGATCATTACAGGCAGTGACTCTACAGGTATCATTCATCTCAAAAAGTCTCTCAGCTCCTGTTTTGAGATGAAAGATCTCGGCAAGCTCCACTACTTTCTTGGACTTGAAGTTTTGTCAGACTCTTCAGGCATCTATCTCTGTCAAGCCAAGTACATATCAGATCTATTATCCAGGGCCGGAATCACAGACAACAAGGTTGCTTCTACACCTATCGAGCAAAATCTGCATCTTGCTCCGAATGCCGGAACCCCGCTGAAAGACCCTACACGGTACCGTCAACTAGTTGGCTCTCTAGTCTATCTGACTGTTACTAGACCCGATCTTGCCTATGCAGTTCATATAGTTAGTCAATTCATGGCCGCCCCATGCTCCGATCACTATGCTGCTGTCCTTCGTATACTCCGGTACCTCAAAGGAACCATGTTCCACGGTCTTCATTTCTCATCCAAGTCATCCTTACAGCTTCGTGCCTTCTCAGATGCTGACTGGGATGGTGACATAACCGACCGTCGCTCCACCACCGGCTATTGTTTCTTCCTTGGGGACTCTCTTATCTCCTGGTGCAGCAAGAAACAATCTCTGACAGCTCGTTCCAGCACCGAGGCTGAGTATCGAGCTTTAGCCGACACCACTCAAGAACTCGTATGGCTACGTTGGCTACTCTCTGATATGGGTGCTCATCAATTCTCACCAACACCTTTATGGCGTGACAACACCAGTGCCATCCAGATTGCTCACAATGATGTTTTTCATGAGCGTACAAAACACATAGAGATTGACTGCCACTTCACTCGTCAACATGTCCTCCGTAAGACTGTTAAACTTTATCCAATCTCAACCATTGATCAGACTGCCGATATCTTCACCAAAGCTCATCTCCCAGGGCGTTTCCGGGCTCTCGTTTCCAAACTCAACTTGTCTCATTCTTCCCCTACTTGAGTTTGATGGGGGATGTTAGAGTATTAAAATGTCAATATGTATAGTTCAGGGTCTTTTATGTAATTAGCTGTAACTCCTCTTTGTATAAATAGGCTTTTAGGGTTCCTTGTCTAGGTTAGACACTTCATTTGTATTACTCTCTCAATATATGAAAACGGCTGATTCTGCCACCATCTCTAGTGTGTCTCTCTCAATCTATCAACCTACTCACATATTCTAACAGGTGGAACTTCGCCAGTCAAATTATTTGAAGATAAGTCCAAGCTCTCTATCATCTCAAGATTTGAGAAGGTCGCTGGAATAGGTCCACTCAACTGATTGTGAGACAAGTTCAAAGAGTGAATCTGGAATAGGTCGCTGGAATAGGTCCACGCCTTCCAAATGATTATTGCTCACCACCAAATCAGACAAGAAACCACTGTTGCTAATCCAATGTGGGATCGTACCTATAAAAGAATTGTTGCTAATATCCAAAACGTGCAGCATGTTGTTGGTCCAATTTCCAATTTTCCCACTAAGGCGGTTGCTATCTAAGTGAAGCCTCTTGATGCTCCTGAAAGTACATCGCCATGCAATATGTTCTTTGATAGTTTCAATACTTCTAAGAAAGAGAGATTTGTTAACAATCCCTTTTGGTACTTCTCCAGACAACTCATTGTTTGATAAATCCAATCCGTATAACCAACTCAGATCACCGATTGAAGACGGGATGACATCATGTAAAGAATTGATGACAATTTTAAATATTGTACATTTGGAAGGAACTTTTGTTTATCACCCAGAATAGTACCATTCATGTGATTTCCAAACACATCCAACCAGCTCATATTAGGATTCATACGCAGTGGCATATGAATAAGACCGCTAAATAAGTTTTTCCTTAAAATGAGAGCTCTCAACATTGTATTGTTGTCAATACTGCATATGAATAACACCGCTAAATAAGTTTTTCCTTAAAATGAGAGCTCTCAACATTGTATTGTTGTCAATCAACCAATTTGGAAACTGTCCCACCAAGAAGTTGTCAGATAGGTCTAATATTTGTAACATGCATTGGTGAAGTAGAAACCTAGGAACAACACCTCCGTTTGGCCTATATATATTGCAAACAGATAGCACAAGAACTTCCAATTGGAACATTGGAATCCAACCTAGAGGCTCTTCTGTTTCAACCACGAATTTGTTGTTGTTGGACACGAATCGAACTACCACAAGCTTTGTATTATTGGACAACGAGCTAAGTGAAACGAACCTTCAAATACATTATTACCAAAATCAATTAATTCAAGGGATGTGAGATTGGAAATTATCTGTGATAGCATACGTATTCCCATGAAGCGATTTGAAGAAATATCCAACAACTTAAGAGATAATAGACGGTTTCCCCGTGCTTGAATCTACTTCGCGTCGTGAACGTTTCTTCGATTGGATCTCGATCTTCACTCCAAATGGTGTCACGTGGCTCTCGAAATCGCCCCCGAACTGCTCCCGGTCGTCTGCCGTGTGTTGGATTGAATTAGGATTGAACATATGATGGATGACGAATGATTTTTATTAGTTTTTCCGATTAATGAATGCTTGTGATTTCGTTCTTAATGCCTTTGTGAGCGTAGCTAACTTGCAATTGTTTTATTGTTTTCGATTATGTTCGAGAGAATTAATTGAAATCTAGAATTAGGAATTGCATGCCTAAAGGTAAGAAAGGATCGAGAGATACCGAGTAAAACTTTAGTCTCATAATAACCTGTTCTTAATGTGTTTCAAACTACATCGGGTGAGATCGAGAGATTAAGCTTTTGTTTCTTTGAAATAAACCTCATGGTAGCTTGAGAAAGCACCATGTTTTACAAAATATAATTGTTGTTACTTGAGAGAGAGCAATAATTAGATTAAGGTTGAGTATTCGTTAACGGAATGAACTGGTAATTGTTGTTAGTCTGATGATCATATGTGAAACCTAAGGATATCCAACCCTCAACTGTTTCTCCATCTGAAATCCAAAGCTGCTTTCTAGTTGTTTGTGTTTGTTTGACTTTATTGTCTACATTTAATTAGTTTAAAACCAATCTTCCAAATTTGACAGCCTAGTTAATAGTTCGTATAGTAATTGTGATACTTAGTTCCTAGCTCCTGTGGATTCGATACTCGTACTTCTAAAGTACTATTACTTGACTTCGACCCGTACACTTGCGGTTAGATCCGCGGGGTGTCGAAACTCCGTGTCAAGTTTTTTGGAATTGAGATATTCACTGCTTAATTCTCTCCCAATCTTTCCTTCTATTTTGGCCCTCCTTTTAGCAACCTGCTTTGTTTAGATAATTTCCTTGTATAGCTTTCTCTTATTTATGTGGCCTTCCTTTCCCCTGTTTTTATTTATTAGTGAAATGATAAAACATTTGAGAGCTCTCACCATCGATTCTTTAATGGTATCAGAGCAGGCCTAAGATCAAAATACGAAACCCTACTGCCGCCCCATCCTCATCAAGGATGACTGACGGCAAAAATGAAACCAACCCGAAGAACGAAGGCGTTCTGGATACGAGCTCACCGCTCTATGTCCACCCGTCCGACTATCTGAAACAACTACACGTCAATGACAGTCTTACCGACAGCAACTACGCTGATTGGTCGCAGGAAATGCTCAATTTTCTGTTTGCAAAGAACAAGGTCGGACTCATTGATGGCACCCTTAAGAAGCCCGACAAAACAGCCCCGGATTACATGGCGTGGATGCGTGCAGATGCTATGGTGAAGGGGTGGTTGACCACCGCTATGGAGAAAGACATCAGGGCTAGTGTGAAGTACGCGAACACGAGCCTTGAAATCTGGAATGACCTCACGAGAGGTTTGGAAAAGAGAGCGCGCCTAGGGCGTACGAATTGAAACAAGCCCTTACAACCGTCAAACAAGACGGTGCTTCTGTCTCCTCCTATTACACAGGACTCCGCAGACTGTGGGACGAGATTCACACGGTACAGCCAACTCCTCGATGTACTTGTGATGGATGTATTTGCGAGATGGGAAAGAAGCTGGGTGAGCACCTTGACAAGGAGAAACTATATCAGTTTCTGATGGGCTTAGACAGTGAGTTTTCTGTTATTAAAACTCAAATTCTTGCATTAAAACCTACACCCAACTTGGGCAGCGCCTACCATCTTGTGGCCGAAGACGAACGTCAAAGGCTAATATCTGCTGAAAGAAGATCGGGACCTGAAACCGTTGCCCTTAAAGCTTATGCGCCAAACCGGCATGACACAAATCGGCGCGATAAAAATGTTTCCAGGGAACCGAAGCATAGAGAAGCGGTTGAGCATTGCGACTTTTGTAATAAGGATGGACACAACAAGAATGGTTGCTTCAAGAAGATTGGATATCCGGATTGGTGGCCGGGTAACAAAGGGAAACGAGAAGACAGCAAACTAAAGGCATCATGTGTTGTGGCTAACTCAAGTCCTATACCAGGTTTGACAAATAATCAATATCAAATCCTTCTAGACCACCTTTCTGATGATAGCAGTGGGCCCAAGAATGACACACCCCACATGGCCAATATGGCAGGTAAGCATTATCGAAACGATGAGTGGATAGTAGACTCGGGAGCGACCGAACATATTACTCATGATATTGAAGTCCTTGAAACCAGAACAGTAAATAAAATCGAACAACCTGTTATAATTCCCAATGGGGACGCCATACCCGTAAAAGGGAAGGGCGATTGCACTCTAAAGGGCGGTCTAAGGGTAAAAGATGTTCTTTACGTACCAAGTTTTAATTGTAATCTTCTCTCGGTTGGACGATTAACCGATAACCTTCAGTGCTCCGTAACCTTTTTTCCTAACTTTTGTATCATGCAGAAGCTCAAAACGAGGAACTTGATTGGTGGGGGTAAGCGGAATGGCGGTCTATACCGAATGGGGATGATCGACAATGAAAGACGAGTCATGATGACAACCGGAGACACGTGGCATAAAAGGTTGGGTCATGCCTCCAACGAAAAACTCAAAGCTATTGATTTTCTTCAAAGCATTTCCTTTAATAAAGTCTGTGACTCTTGTTCTAAAGGGAAACATACTAGAAGTCCTTTCCCAATTAGTGTTTCAAAGACTAATGAATGTTTTGAATTATTACATTGCGACATTTGGGGAAGATATCGTACACCTTCTTCTACGAGAGCAAGTTATTTTCTTACTATTGTTGACGATTATAGTAGAAGTGTCTGGTTATTTCTTCTAAAACACAAATACCAAGCAAGTGATAGTTTAAAATTCTTTCATAAAATGGTCAAAACGCAATTTGGAAAGGACATTAAACGAATAAGGTGTGACAACGGAGGTGAATTCACATCGAATGCCATGGCTTGCTTTTACGAAGAACAAGGGATATTGCTTGAAACAACTTGTCCTCACACCCCCCAACAAAATGGGGTTGTCGAGCGAAAGCACCGACATTTACTCGAAATTGCTCGAACACTACGGTTCGAAGCTAATTTGCCCAAAAGATTTTGGGGAGAGTGTGTGTTGACAGCAGCCTATATCATTAACCGACTTCCCTCTAAAGTCATCAATAACAAGACACCCTACGAGCTCTTATACAATCGAAAACCCGACTACGATCTTATGAGGGTTTTTGGTTGCCTAACGTATTATTGGAACACCGATACAAAAGGAGACAAGCTCGAAATGAGGGGGAAGCCCGGTGTTCTTTTGGGCTATCCACAAGGAACGAAAGGATACAAGGTTCTGGACATCGAAACAGGGAAAATTATTGTCTCTAGAGACATAAAGTGTCATGAAGAAATATTCCCTTTTGGTAATCTTGAGCAAGAAAAGGATGAGTTGGATGTTTTTTGGCCAAACAATGCTTACTGTGATGAAGACCAAAATCAAAAGGGGTGCACTGAAGGAACCAAAAATAAAGATGAAGGAGACATTGGGCCTAACGAAAATAGAGCAGCCCAACAAAATAATGAAGGTGAAAATTTACCTTTGCAGCATGAAGAACCAAGTCGCGTGTCACCTGTTGAACATGTGGACCAGAATAATGATGAAGCGCAAGCCCCACCTTCAGAACCGTCCAGACCCAAGAGAAACCGATCACAGCCGGTTCATCTTGAAGACTATCACGTCAACCTCCCCCCATCGGTAGACCATGCTGACCCCGCGCCAACTCAAGGATCCTCAACGGTACACCCCCTGTCTAACTTCGTTTCATATAATAAATTTTCTAAATCTCACAAGGCTTTCCTAGCGGCCATCAACTCCAATGATGAGCCAAGAAACTTTGGACAAGCTGTACAGGATGAAAGATGGAAAGAAGCCATGCTAAAAGAAATTCGAGCACTTGAAGAAAATGGAACGTGGACCCTCGAAAACTTACCAGAGGGAAAACGGGCCATTGATTCGAAGTGGGTTTATAAAATAAAGTATAAACCAAGTGGAGAAGTGGAACGATACAAGGCGCGTCTCGTTGCCAAGGGTTTTACCCAAATGGAGGGAGTGGACTACCACGACACTTTCGCCCCGGTTGCCAAGATTGTCACCGTAAGAACACTCCTTGCTGTTGCAGTTAAAAAGAATTGGACGATCCACCAACTCGATGTTAATAACGCCTTCTTACATGGCGATCTACATGAAGAAGTCTACATGAAAATACCACAAGGGTTTTCAAGGGAGGATGAGACAAAAGTATGCCGATTGAGAAAGTCCCTTTATGGCCTGAAACAAGCATCCCACAATTGGTATCAAAAGTTCACTACGTTCCTCCTTACCCTCGGTTTTAAACAATCTAAGGCAGACAACTCTCTTTTTCTTTTTAAACAAAACGACAGCTTTATGGCGGCCTTGATATACGTGGACGATGTGATAATAGCAGGCAATGATCTTCCACAGATTCGTGACACAAAAGAGAAACTCAACAAAGAGTTCAGCATCAAAGATCTAGGAAGCTTAAAATACTTCCTTGGTATTGAAGTTGCTCGCACCTCTGAGGGTATTGTTCTAAGCCAACGAAAATATACTCTAGATATCTTGGAAGATTGTGGTTTACAAGGATGCAGACCGAGTACTTTCCCAATGGAACAGAACCTAAAGCTGGACAAATACAGTGCCGAGCCCAAAGTTGATGCCAGTTGATACCGTCGCATAGTGGGAAGATTACTATACTTACAGGCCACCAGACCCGACATTGCGTACTCCGTAAATGTCTTGAGTCAGTTTGTTGCCGATCCAAGACAAGACCATTTGGACGCAGTACATAGAATATTAAGATATTTGAAGGGGACACCGGGTCAGGGCATACTCCTCCCTCGAGAAGGTGGATATGGTCTTACAGCCTACAGCGACTCTGACTGGCTTGGATGTCCTTTCTCTAGAAAATCACGCACATGATACTTAGTCCTTCTTGGTGGTGCGCCGATTTCTTGGAGAACCAAGAAGCAATCTGTAGTTTCACGTTCTTCCGCAGAAGCAGAATACCGCTCTATGGCTCACACGGTTAGTGAGGTCTTGTGGTTAAGATGGCTCTTAAGCGAATTGGACATTGTCCCAAACGGACCAACACCTCTATTTTGTGACAACCAAGCAGCTAGGAATATTGCTAACAATCCGGTTTTTCACGAAAGAACCAAACATGTAGAAATGGATTGTTACTTTGTTCGAGAAAGAGTGGAGTCAAAGGAAATCAAACCGATGGCTATCGATACCAAAAGGCAAATCGCAGATCTTCTCACCAAAGGATTGGGAACACAACAACTCAGAGTTCTCCTTGACAAGCTGGGCATTAAGGATTTACATGCTCCAACTTGAGGGGGAATATTGGAATTGAGATATTCACTGCTTAATTCTCTCCCAATCTTTCCTTCTATTTTGGCCCTCCTTTTAGCAACCTGCTTTGTTTAGATAATTTCCTTGTATAGCTTTCTCTTATTTATGTGGCCTTCCTTTCCCCTGTTTTTATTTATTAGTGAAATGATAAAACATTTGAGAGCTCTCACCATCGATTCTTTAAGAAACAACAAGGCAAGGTTCCATCGAACATGTTGCGACTAAGATCCAACTCAGTGAGGTTCTTCAACTCACATAAACATGTCAAAAGAGAATAAAACTATCGTTCATCCTATGAAAGTAAATATGACTTACACTTGCATGGCCATACGATATCAAAAAGATCAGCAAATGTGATGCTACAAAAGGTGTATATACACACACACACACACATATATATAGTCCATTTCTACATTTGTTTTAAACAATCTCAATAGTTAGTGAATGTTGTAGGTAACTTACTATGTTAAGGCAAGGAGCCGTTAAGCTTGTTGTGAGCAAACGAGACAGCTTTAAGAGAAGATAATTCTTGTATTGTTGGCGGGATGCTTCCAACAAAATTGTTCGCACTCAAATCTAAGACCTCTAAATGGGGGAAATGAGATGCCAACGCTAGAATACGACAATAAAAAAAGAGAGGATTAGATATATAGGTTGCTAGTTAACATAAACATTGAAAAAGGATTTCATTAATAGTTATGTATATATGCTTGATGGTTGAAGTCACCCTCCGACCAGTTAAATCTTTCATATTTACGATGAGTTGGTAGCTTGACTACTTTTCAAAAAGCAATAATAATAACAATGTTGTAAAGTAATGAAGAAAACAGGCATACCTTCCATCGGTAGTGTTCCATTGAAACCATTACCACTTAGGAGTTACGAACCGGACTTCCAAGTCACGCGATAATTGAGACAACTTTGAATTAAATAAAAATACATATTAGACAAATGAGTTGTTGATGTTCATGGTTCTAACAAAATGCAGCTCCTTTACAAAAGTTGACTTATCTGTTATAATGATGAGTTTTTTTTTTTGGAACAACAATGATTAAAAAAATCATTAGAAAAGTAGTAACATTTTAATACATTTGTCATTATGAAAACAAATTATGTTTTAGTACTTCAATGTCACAAAATCAACGTTCTTTTCGGACAATTCTTATGAAAAAGAATTGTTATATCAAAAATCATATATGTTCTACAATTAGAATATTAAACACATAATTTGTGACCATAATTTTTTAGCACGACTAATCTTGTATGACAAAATTTGAAAATGTATTGATTTTTTATAATGATAGTTTTTATTTCTTTCTAAAATTTGATTATTATATTTTTTAGATGATAGATTTTAAAACATGATCAATTGTTTATTTTGACAAATATTTTAAATGAATTAAAATGTGAGGATAAGAAATTTTTGAACTTCAATCCATTTTTAGGACAACGAACATGACAATGACTCATGACCACTAATATTGGTTTGCTCTTTTAGAACATGCCTTGGATGGGAAAGGAACCTCCTAACGAATAACCTCCTGAAAGATCAAGAGTCTTGAGGGAAGGGAGAGCACTTAAGCATGAAATGATGCTCTTGTCGAAATTGTTGTTCCCAAGAGTTATACTCTTCAGCTTTTTCAATCTCGATAATCTTGGACATTCTGTATAAAAACAAAAAGAACTTTTGAGAGAAACCATGGTCATATAAAATTTGTAGATGTGGAAAGAATTAGGAATATTTTGAAGTATACACAAGCTACCATTGTTAAATCTCCTTTTACCTTAACACTACAAGAAAAATGACCTTAAGAGAAGGTTTGGTTTTGTATTTAAAGGTCTTGAAAGCTTCTCTAAAGCTTTTAGAGAAGCTTTTCACTTTGGTCAAGAAGCTTCTCTATACAAGGGTAGGTAAAAGTTTTAGGGAGGGTTTTGTAAAGGTGTTTTTTTGTTAGCTTTTAGAGAAGCTTTTTTGAGGCTTTAGATACACTTTGAAAGCTTCTCTAAAGGTTAGTCAACTTTTTTCAAGAAGCTTCTCTAAAAGTGTTTATTAGTGACGTTTTTTAATATTGGTGACGGTTTATAAGTGTCTCTAAAAATACCTTTCAGAGAAGGTTTACAAAAGGCTTCTCTAAAGGTATTACCTTTAGTGACATTCAGCTAAACCTTCTCTAAAAATGTCTTTTAGTTACTCTAGTGTTCCATTGAAACCATTACGACTTAGGAGGAGGACTTCCAAGTCACGTGATAATTGACAGTTCTGAAATAAAAAGAAATACATATCAGACAAATGAGCCGTTGATGTTCATCCTTCTAACAAAATGGAGCTCCTTTACAAAAATTGACTTATCTGTTATAATGATGCATGAGTTTTTTTGGAACAAGAATGA
Source organism: Saussurea involucrata (assembly GCA_033807775.1). Taxonomy (NCBI): domain Eukaryota; kingdom Viridiplantae; phylum Streptophyta; class Magnoliopsida; order Asterales; family Asteraceae; genus Saussurea; species Saussurea involucrata. The sequence continues at coordinate 4,155,198 of CM066317.1, forward strand.
TTTCTAAAAAAAATCATTAGAAAAGTAGCAACATTTTAATACATTTGTCATCATGAAAACAAATTATGTTTTAAATACTTAATGTCACAAAATCAACGTTATTTTTGGACAATTCTTATGAAAAAGAATTGTTATATCAAAAATCATTTATGTTCTACAATTAGAATATTAAACACATGATTAGTTGTGACCACATTTTTTTAGCACGACTAATCTTGTATGACAAGATCTGAAAATGTATTGATTTTTTATAATGATAGTTTTTTTTCCTTTCTAAAATTTGATTAATTTTGAGATGATAGATTTTAAAACAAAATTAATTGTTTATTTTGACAAATATTTTAAATGAACTAAAATGTGACGACAATAAATTTTCAAACTTGATTCCATTTTTGCGACAACAAACATGACAATGACTCATGACCACTGATATTGGTTTACTCTTTTAGAACATGCCTTGGATGGGAAATGAACCTCCCAAATAATCTCATGAAAGACCAAGAGTCTTGAGGGAAGAGAGAACACTTAAGCATGAAATTATGCTCTTGTTGAAATTGTTATTGCCAAAAATTATACTCTTCAGCTTTTTCAATCTCAATAATCCTGTACATTCTGTACAAAAACAAAAAGAACTTTTAAGAGAAATCATGGTCATAATATGTATATGTGTATATACATAGAGAGAGAGAGAGAGGAATAATAATTTGTAAACCTCTAAATGTGTGTAAACTTTGGATTTCAAAGGTTTTCTTGATGAAATTGTTTATTTTGATGAAAGTTGTAACACCCTAAAATTCAGGGCTAATTTAAACCTTAATTTATAATAAGATTTAAATTTAAACTTCCAACTTTATAACTGAACAGAGAAATATCTATGAGGTCATATTCACAAATACTGAATTCTTCGAATAACCTATTAATCTAATCATGTCACTATAATTAGATTAACTAGATTATCTAAGCAATCCATCAAAACCTCAATAATCTTTATCTCCTCCGCTAATCCAAAAGCTCTCGTCCCACATCCCTTTATTTTCCCGAGCTAGTACATGGTAAGAAAACATCATTTGAAACGATTAGGCTAACGCCTAGTGAGAACATTCGGTTTCAAAATAATATTTATAAAAACAATGTAAACAAGTCACAACAAACTTGGTTTACCCTTTTTCTTACCACACGCGTAACTATCTCTCAACAACGAAATTTAACCCGATCCCATGAATACGACCCGACACTAAGTCAGCCATTTCTCACATTCCAGAGCCACACTACGAGTCTCCAAGGCTTCTAGATTAATGCTATTATTCCAACAAATAGATTTCTCATATCATTCAGTATGAGCAAATCATATTTAACACACAGATTCCTTATATCATTCAGTATAAGCAAATCATAATTAATCACATAGATTCCTCATATCATTCAGTATGAGCAAACCTCCTTTAATCACATATGTTAGTGCTGAAAATGTAATTGTACCATGTAGAAGGACCTTTTGTGTAAATAGGGTATTCTATACCCTAGGTATATAATGTTTGTTTCTTTCCTCTTTAGGTCAAGAGGTCATCCACACATAGTAGCCACACATAGTGTTCTTCCATTCCAATCATCATTGTGTGCTACATTGATCTTTCATGAATATAAAGATGACTTCCTTTGTTGTTAATATGAATTGATTACTTGTTCTGGAATCACAATTGGTATCAGAGCTTGTAAATCTGTGATTTGGTTAGGACTGAGAGAAATATTTCCATTTTTGAGAGTTCTTCATTTTTCTTCAATTTTTGATTGATTTTAGCCATTAGAGTTATTCTTTTGGATTGGAATTGATCAAGGGTTGTTTCTAGGATAGTCCTGTGTGTTTTATTCCGCAAAAACGCAAGGATCGAAGCTCAGATTGGATTATTTTCTTCATTTTCGCACTTTATCTTTCTGCACTCTGTTTTGGATTGAAAGTCACTGTTCTAGTGGTTTTTGGACAAAACTTGAAGTTGTAAACCTGCCCAGAATCGTATTTCGACCTTACCTACCAATTTTCAGATCATTTGGAGCAGTATTGAAGAATCAACTCTCGAAATTTTTTGAACATTCATCGAAATCGCAATCGGGATATTCATCGAAATCGCAATCAGGATCTTCATCGAAATCGCAATCATCGAATCTTCATCGAAATCGCAGTGAACTTTGAGTGAACAGTACCAAGTCGCAGTGATCTATTGCGACTTCAGTACCAAATCGCAAACCTCTATTGCGACTTCAAGTGTTGCGATTCCATTTCATTGCGACTCCAAGTGTTGCGATTCCAATTATTGCGACTTCATTTGTTGCGATTCCAACTGTTGCGACTTCAAGCATTGCGACTTCATTTGCATTGAGACTTCAAACCCATTGCGACTTTAAGTGGGTTGAGACTTGAACTTGAAAATTCAAAAGTTACTCCTAATCAGATTAATCAGATTTTTAACGATCAACAACAAGTAATCCAAAATGACTGCCAGAGATATGTTAACTATTGGTTCAAAGGACAAACCACCCGTTCTTTTCCCGAAAGACTTTAAGATTTGGAAAGACAGATTCCTTGACTACGTTGAAAGACAAGAAAATGGAACTTTTATCCTTGATTCCTTGCTAAACGGGGTTCTAGGAGAGGTTCATGAAGAAGATCCAGAAGGTAACATGTTAGTTATTCATCCAAAGGACTACACAGGTGAGAATTTGTTGAGATACAAAGCCGATAAAGCAGCTAGGTCCTTAGTTATGCAAGCCTTAACCAACGACATATATCGGAAGGTTAACAGTTTAAGTGAAACAGGTAAAGGTATGTTTGATGAACTTATCAAGCTGTATAAAGGGTCAGAAGTGGAAAACCAACTGAGAATATCAAATGTATTCAATACGTATGAGAATTTCAAGCAGAAGGAGGGTGAGAGCTTAGATAAAGCCTATGATCGTTTCACAACTATCCTAAATGATCTCAACAGTTACAAAGTGTCAAAATCCATCATGGAGACTGATGTGAAATTCTTGAATGTGCTTCAGCCCGAGTGGAAGAAGTATGCTCATAGAATGAAACAGAATTCCCAAATGGATTCTCTTCCGTTACAACAAATGTTTGAAACCTTAAAGCAAGACGAAGATGATGCTGAGCTGAAAAGGAAGAAGTTGAAGAATGGTAAGAAGGAAAAGAAGATGGTGGGGTTTGAGAAGAAGGCAGAAGAAGATGAGATTGAAGATGAGCAGTTAGCATTGTTGTCAAGACAAGCAAAGGGAAAAAGTGTTCAGAGAGAAGAATTTGAATTAGACCAAGTTGACTTGGATGAAGCAGAAAGCTTAAGGCAGGCTATGATACTTCTTTCCAAGGCCTTTCAGCGCAGATTTGTAAAAACTCCCGGATCAAACAACCAACGTTACTCATCTGGTTCTAAAAACTATGAACATAAGAATCGGATTGAGTCAAAGAAGTTTGATGATCACAAGGAAGATGGTAAAAGGTTGGAGATGAAGAAGTTTGTTGAGAAAAGGGATGAAGATCAAAAGTGTTACAATTGTGGGAAAACCGGTCATTTCTCCAAAGACTGCTGGAAACCAAAGGTGAAGAATGCCGACTACTACAAGCAGAAGGCTTTGTTAGCTGAACAGAAAGAGTCGGGGATTGAGCTTCCAGTGGAGGAAGAGTTTTGGTTGGACCAGACAGATGATGAAGAGGAGGAAGACACAGCTGCTTTTGATAGGATGTGCTTGATGAGCAGAGATGATGAGGATTCAGAGGCTGATGCGGCGCCTGAGACAAATGAGGTAGATCTCTGCACTATTAATCATTATGTCAATTCCAAGTTTTTCAATTAAAACTTGATGAACAAAGTGAGAAACTCAAAAAGGCACATAAAACTATTGCACTTCAAAAGCAAGCTATCATTGACCATAAACAGTTAAATGATGATTTGAAAGTTGAACGGATTGAGATCGAAAAATCTCGAACTTATTTTCGAAGGAAAATGGATGAAATGGAAGAAAGTGTAAAAATTGCTGAAAATAGGAGGAATGAGCTCGAACAAATGTTGCGTTCTTTTAAAGATATAAACAACGAATTATCTAAAAAAGCGAGTGATCTTGAAGCTAAACTTTATAAACTTGGCCAATCCGAACAAACCATTTTTCTAAACACGCCTAAGAATTTCAGATATTACAACTCTAAATGGGGTTTGGGATATGACAATCCTCACTATTTGGAGAGTGCTTTGAAAAAGGCACCTTGTATTTATAAGTTTCAATGGCTCAAGTTTTTGAAGGATCCTAAATTCAAAATTAAATGGCTAAATGAGGAGGAACATGGAGCTGAAGAGGAAGTTAAGAGAAAAACAACCGTTACCATGCAACTTCCTTATATTCATGATCAAGCGAATAGGAAGGCATTGCAAGACAAGAAAATCCTGCCTAATGACTATTTCGATAGCTATGTTGTTCAGTCACCGAAGGGAACTGTATCAAAACCAGTTTCGGAAGGAAAAATATATTATCCTCCCTTGGTACTTGAACAAAAGCTTGTTGATCTTGAATTGAATATTAAAAGCAAGATTGATGAAGTCAGAAATGATGATCAACTTGCATTTGATATTGAGAAGGAAGTGATGCTGACCGTTTTAATAGATAGCATGAATGAAAAATCAAAGAAGGTTGTTTCTGTCTCGTCTTTAAAAACCTCATAAGAAAAGAAATGTCTTGAACTTAGATGTTTGAATCTCTCACGTCAAGTTTCGGATTTTCAGAAAAAGTTATTTCTTGAAAAAGAAAATATTGAGAAAGAAAGAGAGAGATTTAAATTTGAAAGAATGTCTTTTGAAACTGAAAATGTTTTGCTTTCAAAGAAAATATCTGAGTTAGAAAACATTTTGATCAAAGAGAGAAATGATCTTGAGTCCAATAAAGAATATTTTCAAAATGAGATCTCAAGACTCATGGGAAAATTGACAGATCTATCCACCAAAGCTATGACAGAGTTTGCTAGCAAAGTTTCCTCTGATTCAGATGCTTCCTCATGCAAAGCTTTCATGGGCGATTATCTTAATAGAAGCATGATGGCGGTTGATTTGGATGATTTTGGTCCCATTGAGTTAGAGGAAGAACCTGTTAATGAAAACTCTTGTGACTTCTTTCATCACTCCTCCTCCAATGATATCAAAGTTGATCATGTTATTGCCACTCCTTGTGAAAGGAAGGATAAGCAAGTTCAACAAAAGGATGTTAATTTTGACTTTAGTGCTAAACTTCCGGATCATTCCGATTTTTTGGTCAAGGAAGAGGAACCCAAGGAGAAATTCTTCGAACGGGAATCGTCTAAGACCGTTGAGAAAAAGAAAAAGAAAAAGAAAAATAAGCGTAAATCTAAATCTTCTAAATTTCAAACTTCCTACGCTTACAATTCTTACTTTGATTCCATTTCAGATCGTAATTTAAGAAACAACTCGCGGGTAGAGTGGAGAATAAAGGAGTTCACACATGATGTGGCCCAGAGAAAATCATCTACTGTCGCTTTTAATTCCAAGAAAAACACTTTTGTTTCTAATGTTAGTGATCGTGTTGCTTCAAACAAACAAAAACTTGTAATTCCGTACAAGATTTCTTCTATGCAACAACTGATTAATTTAGCACATGATCAAATTTGTTGTTCTTCATGTGGTGTGGATGATTTTATCTGCAAGTCTGATTATTCTTCATGGTTTGGTTATAATTTCTATGGTTCAAATCGTTTTTATTCAAATAGATATTATAATCACTACAATTCAAAGAAGAAGGTTAATTCTCCTAACCCAAAAGGACCCAATTGGCAGTGGGTACCTAAAACTGTTTAAACTCCATTTTGCAGCTCTGTCATGTGTGGTATTTGGATAGTGGTTGCTCTAAACACATGACAGGTAGAAAGGAGCTGTTGAACAACTTTGTGGAACACGATGGAGGGAAAGTTAAGTTTGGAAATGATCATTATGCTCCAATCAGAGGTTATGGAGATATTGTGACCGACAAAGTCAGAATAACTAAAGTGAATTATGTTGAAGGATTAGGGCATAACTTATTTAGTATAGGTCAGTTTTGTGATAAAGACCTAGAAGTCCATTTCAAGAAGACTCGGTGCGCAATTCTAACCAATGAAGGAAATGAACTTCTAGTTGGCTCGCGAAAGTCAAATCTTTACACTATTGATCTATCAAAAGTTAAGCCGAAGAATGACGTGTGTCTGTTGTCTAAGGCATCTATGGAAAAGAGTTGGTTATGGCATAGACGACTATCTCATCTCAACTTTCGTTACATTCAAAAGCTAACGTTGGGTGATTTAGTTATAGGTCTACCAGTTCTGCAGTTTGAGAAAGACAACTTCTGTATTGCTTGTGAGAAGGGGAAGATAAAGTGAGCCCCTCATCCACCGAAACCCGAACCCAGCACACAAAGACCGTTAGAAATCCTTCATATGGATCTCTGTGGTCCGATGAAGACTCAGAGTGTCAGTGCCAAACGATACGTGTTAGTAATTGTCGATGACTATTCGAGATATACTTGGGTCAAGTTTCTTCGATCAAAAGACGAAACACCTGACTTGATAATCTCGTTAATCAAGCAACTTCAAGTGAACCGTCAACAATCAGTTCAGACTGTTATGTCAGATAACGGGACAGAATTCAAGAACAAGACTCTTGATGATTTCTTTAAATCATTAGGAATTTCTCATCAGTTTTCTGCAGCTAGAACTCCTCAGCAGAACGGAGTCGTTGAGAGACAAAATCGCACACTTGTTGAAGCTGCCAGAATGATGCTGTCCTATGCTGATCTACCTCTGTTCTTGTGGGCTGAAGCTGTTGCTACGGCATGCTATACACAAAACCGTTCAGTTATCCATCGCCGGTTTGGTAAAACTCCATATGAACTGATTAATAATAGAAAACCTGTGATACACTACTTTCGTGTGTTTGGTTGCAGATGTGTTGTGCTGAACGACAAGGACAACTTGAACAAATTCAGTCCAAAGGGTATTGAGGGCGTTTTCATCGGATACTCACTCACGTCAAAAGCATATAGAGTCTATTTCAAGTCGTCTAGAACTGTGAAAGAAAGCGTAAATGTCAGATTTGATGAAACCGAGACATTGGTTTCTGTGCAAAACAGTATAGAACCCGCTATATCAGGTGTACTAGCATCTGGACAGATTCGTCCTATGGTGACTAGATCTTCGAACAAGGATCAAGCATCCGCTTCTAACTCTAAACCTGATGATCTTGATTTATTGTTTGAATACTTTTATGATGATTTTTTCAGAAGTGATAAACCTAATTCATCTATGTCTGACAGGAGCAATGTTGTCACACCACCAGCTAATGCTACTTTGTCAGGGCCTTCACCGGAACTGACTACTCCTTCATCTGGTGCAACAACTCCTGCTACAACTACAAGTAACATGCATAGGGAATCTACACAAGCAACACAACATGTATCCACGGATGGTGCTTCTTCGTCAGGTACAACTTCTAATGACAATGGTGAGGATTCTGCAACTCAACGTGAGTCATCTTCTGAAGCAGAACCGGAGGGAGTTCCTGTTGACATTTCTAACAATGAACCCGTCTCACTTCCGGAACCTACCTTGACAATAGAGCTGAATTTTGATAGAGATCCTACCTTAGTGGATCCCAACTATGGTGCTATAATTGTTCATCCTCATGCTTCAAGATGGACTAAGAGTCACCCAATTGAACAAGTCATTGGTGATGTCTTCGAACCTGTAAAGACTAGATCTGCAACGGCCAATGAAGTCCTTTACGCGCTTTTTCTAAGTCAAGTTGAACCTACAACAGTTCGACAAGCCTTGGAAGATCCGGATTGGATCATTGCCATGCAAGATGAGCTGAATTCGTTTGAAGCATTGAATGTGTGGCGATTAGTTCCTAGACCCAAAGGTAAAACAGTGATTGGTACCAAGTGGGTCCTCAAGAATAAGAAAGATAAAGATGGGATTGTTGTGAGAAATAAAGCACGCCTTGTAGCCAAAGGGTATAGGCAACAAGAGGGAATTGACTATGATGAGACGTATGCACCAGTGGCTCGCTTAGAGGCAATTCAGATGTTTTTTGCATTTGCCGCTTTCAGAAACTTCACTGTCTATCAAATGGACGTGAAGACTGCTTTCTTGAACGGTATCTTGAAAGAAGAAGTATATGTTTCTCAACCAGAGGGTTTTGTGGACAAAGATAAACCAGATCACGTCTACATTCTTGACAAAGCTCTTTACGGTCTAAAGCAAGCCCCTCGCGCCTGGTATGAAATCTTATCTACCTACCTACTTGGTGCTGGCTTTCGAAAAGGTAAAATTGACACAACTCTCTTCACTCTGCATAAAAACGGTGAGATCCTTTTAGTACAAATTTACGTTGATGATATTATATTTGGTTCAACTGACCCTGGATTGTGTACTTGGTTCTCGGGTATAATGAAGACCAGATTCCAGATGAGTATGATGGGAGAGATTAATTTCTTTCTTGGATTACAAGTCAAGCAATTTTCCTCAGGCATCTTCATTAACCAGTCGAAGTATGTGTTTGACATCTTGAAGAAATTTAAGATGGAAAACTGTACCTCTATTGGAACACCTATGGCTCCTGGATCTAAAATAGGTCCGGATCCACAAGGTGAGGATGTAGATGTTAAGGATTACCGCGGGATGATAGGCTCTTTAATGTACCTAACGGCAAGTCGTCCAGATATAATGTTTGCAACATGTCTCTGTGCAAGATTTCAGGCACAACCAAAGGTATCTCATCGGAGTGCTGTTAAAAGAATCTTTCGATACTTGAAGGGAACACCGTACCTTGGTCTGTGGTACCTGAAAGGAACAGGATTTGAACTCACTGCCTATTCTGATGCCGATCATGGTGGTAGTATGCTAGACCGGAAGAGCACATCTGGTCATGTCCAGTTTTTGGGTGATAAACTAGTAAGTTGGTCCTTGAGGAAACAGAATTGTGTTTCAACATCAACTGCGGAGGCAGAATATGTGGCCGCTACCAGTTGTTGTTTACAGGTTCTGTGGATGAAGACTCAACTATCTGACTATGACTTCAAGTATGAGAAGATCCCCATTTACTGCGATAGCAAGAGTGCAATTGCAATATCAGCTAATCCGGTCCAACATACAAAGACCAAACACATCGACATAAGGTATCATTTCATCAAAGATCACGTTGAAAAAGGTACGATTGAGCTATACTTTGTCACAACTGAGTTTCAACTTGCCGATCTTTTCACCAAAGCCTTGGATGAAAAACGTTTTAACTTCTTAGTATCCAAGCTCGGCATGTTGAACATGAAAGTTTAATATTCTATATTGAATATATAATGCATGGAAATATGTGTAACTCAATCTAGTTTTCTCTATCTAGATTGATACATACAAATTTTCATCTCATTCTATTCTCAATCTAAAATATTTATTTTCATGTCTTTGTTGTTTTTCATTGTTTATTATCTCTGTTGCCTTTTATTTCTTGTTATGATATCTATGCCTGCATAAGGTGTGTTCATAGTCTCAGGGGGAGTACAAATTATAGAGTATGCACAACAATAGGGGGAGCGTGTATCTCTGACTGAGCTTGTAAGTGTTGATTTCCTGCGCTTCTTATTTGATGTTATCAAGGTAAGTTTTCTAATCTGTTTTTAAACCACTTGCTTTTAAATGATGAAACTCTCTTTGCAAAATCTTTGCATCATTTAAGGGGGAGTGAAAACCGTGTTTTAAAACCTTATGTGCTTAATCAATTGGAAGTTGGACATCTTCCAATGTGATAAAATCTTTCTTTTATTTTCTGAAAAATGTCCAATTTACATCAATATCGCTTGCGATTTCACATGTGGACAGTGAGATGTCGCAGCCTTCTATTGCGACTTCTCAATGAGCTTAAATAGTATCAAATCGCAATGGTGCATTGAGACTTGGAGGTTTGAACAGTGCCAAATCGCAATGGTCTATTGCGACTTAGAGGTTTGAACAGTGCCAAATCGCAATGGCCTACTGCGATTTGACCATGTGAACAGTACCCGAGTCGCAATAGACCATTGCGACTTGGAGAAATGAACAGTACCCGAGTCGCAATAGACCATTGCGACTTGGAGGGATGAACAGTACCGAGTCGCAATAGCCTATTGCGACTTGGGAAGATGAACAGTACCAAATCGCAATAGTCCATTGCGACTTGGTCAGGTGAACAGTGTAAATCGCAATGGTCTGTTGCGATTTCAATTTGTCAGATCGTGATTTGTTCATTGCGACTTGATGACACGTGGCTGGTCAAACCTTGGACCAATCAGAATGTGCCACGTGTCACTTTTTGAAAAATCCTTATATACTGCGACTTTGACTTTTCAAAATTTTCAAAATCCTTAAACCCTCTCGAAATCTCTCTCAACTGCTCTTCGATTCAAAGTGCTAAATCGTGTTTTCTGGTTCGTGGATTCATTTCATATCATCATCGAGGTAACATATCTCGATTCTTGTCGTCTTTCATCCTTTAAATCGTATGCTACTGTTGATTTTTAGGGTTTTAGGTTCATATTGCTTAAATCTGCTTAAAGTCGATATCTGTTGTTGTTAGATGGATTTTTAGATGGCTAGGGTATGCTCACGAACGTTTTTCGAGTCTAGTGGTAGTGATTTTAACACTTTTGGTGCGAAAAACAAGTTTTTAGGGCTTTGAACACTTAGGGTTTATCTGTGTTCATCGAAGTCGCAATCAACATGTGTTCATATATTCATCCGAGTCGCAGTGGTCGTGTATTCAACCAAGTCGCAGTCCTTCATTGCGACTTGGGGACCAAATCGCAATCTTGCATTGCGACTTCGTCTGGTCTCAACCTCTTCCCATTGCGACATCGCAGTGGTCAGTGACCTGCCTTTTTTAGTTGATTGCGACTTGGCCAACACTTGGAAAATTAAAAAAAAAAATTAAGGAAAACTCGATTTTGGTCCGATTCTTAACTGTGTACTATTCCAGATGGCTGATCTAGATGAACATGCTTCGGATGATAATACCATTATCCGTTCGCATCGCTCGTCACTTCCGTCAGTGAACGCACATGATCTAGACGAGGAGATTTATCCGTCGACGAGCCCGGCTGTGCAATTTCTAGATAACAACCACCATCTAGATCTTGCTGTTCGTTTTGAACATCCGATCATCACAGAAATTATCAGTCGTCATCCAGTACTGACTGCATTAACGAAGGTTGAGCTCATGCCTGCGATTTACCTCAAACAATTCTGGAGTACCTTATCATACCGACCAACAGACCGAGTACCGAAATTTACAGCTAAGCTAGACCATTTCGATGTCCGTTTCACTCTTCGGGGACTTAGACGATCTCTAAACCTTCCAAGTGAAAATATTCAGGATCCGATTCCTGAATCTCAGCTTCGTGAGGACATTAGAAGTTTGGGTTATCAACCTCCACCAAATCTTCCACTGACCGGATCTTCAACGTTCAGACGCAACTTCCTACCGCCACTATACTATTCGATATGCTCAATCTTCAACAGATGTATGACGTCAAAGCATATCGGGTTAGATAAGACCAACCTAGCAACTCTTCGTATGTTCCACGCGTTCGTCTTTAATCACAACATCGACTATGCTGTCTTGATCTGGAACGAAATGATTGAACTTGCTGCCGACCAGCTAAAACCGAAGATGAGACGTAACTTCGCCCCTTTCAGCGGTTCTTCCAGATCTTGATACATCAAGCTATGACAGACAACGCTGAGATCCCACGCCGAGAGCAACATCCCCGAGGGCCAAGCCAATATATGCACGTTCTTCGAATGCCCAAAGCGATGGATTTTGCTCATACCGCCGTCCTACGAGAAGACTTGCTTGCTTATGCTGACCAACAGTCCAGGGTAGTTAGGCAGTATAGAATAGATAATGCATTGCCGGTCCAGCCAGAACCGGAGGGACCTACCCACGATGCAATTCCTTTAGGAGGTGAGGGTCTTAGAGTCGAGGGGGTTCAGGAACAAGGGGGTGTTCCTGAACAACGAGGGGTGAGGAGAACTAAAAGAAAGAGTGTTGGGAGAAGATTACGGACTGTTGGCCATGCATCCTCTTCGCAACCAGCTCAACCACCACCTCAAACTCCTCCAGTAAATGTATTTGACGATGATGTAGCCTGGGAAGAAGCTTATGCTGCTGCATCATCTCCCGATGATGATACAGCCAATCCAGACGACCAGATGGAACCTTTCATTCCTACACATGATGATGATGATAATGATGACGACGACTCAGATCATGACCCGTCAGCGAACTTGATTCCAAGACATATGGGCAAAAGGCCACGGGTTGTGAGTACAGATACTGAATCGACACGGGCCACCGGATTTCTCGAAACTGCTACTGCTGCTGCGGGTACATCAACCATTATCGAAGAAGTAGAAGAAGCAGTAGTAGAAGAACAAATAGGTAGTGGTGAGGATCGAGGGAGAAAAGAAATGAGTGAAGCTGTGACAGAGCCGGAAAAAGTTTTAACTACCGGCTCTCCCCAAACCGTTACAAGCCGGGTAGCCACATTTACTACCGACGTGCGTTCATCGCCGTTGCGTATTGGACAAGTCGTGGTCCGCCCAGCCATGCAAAGCACAACCCCACTCACCCACTCATCGGTCTCTCAACAGGACGGTGTTTCATTTTCCACAGGGGTTTTAGCACAAACTCTATCGGTGACACACTCGGTGTCGGTTGGTATTGAAACAGGTAGGCTCCCGCCCCGGCCACCGTCGTTCTTTCAAAGCACACAGAGTCTAGAGCCTTTCAGTTCCACATCTTTTCCTAGGCCACAAATGTTTGTACAACACCAAGTTGGAGGCTTTCGTGCCCCAACCGGAACGCCCAGAGTGTCGTCGCCATTCGTTGGTGCTTCACGAGGACCGGGCGGAAGACCTGTCATTGCTAACACCTTGCCAGCTTTGAACACAGGCAGTACGGTTGCTACAACCGCTACTTCAACCAGTAACCTTAGTGGTCTGGGTGTTAGTCCCTCTGAAGCTGAACGTGTACGGTTCTCTATTGGACCGGATAACCTTGTAACAGTGCCCCTTTTGCAGATAGCTATCAAGGCCTTGAGCAACTCTTATAAAGCTCATGTTGCCGAGATGAAGGAAGAGATGAAGAAGTTGTCTAAAGACGTATCCCGCGTTGTCAAAGGAAAAGGCATTGCAGATCCTACCGAAACACAACCCGACCCACAAACTCTACCAGTTCCATTACACCAAATCCCAACCGACCAGCTCAAATCAGAGTTGTTAGCCCGACTCTTAGCCCAAGGCGATTCCAACACCGCTGAAGAAGTAGATCTTGTTTCTCTACTACGCCTACAAACACAACCTCAACCCCAACCTCAACCTACAACATCCTCAGATGGGTTAGCTACACTAAACACGCAGTATGAGAAGCTAACTGATGCTATCTCAGATATGACCAATGCCCTACTGTCTGGATATAAGGCTTTTGCCACACGGGTTTCAGTGGTTGAAGAAAGGTGTGGTGTTCAAGCTGAAGCCTCACAGAAAAAGAGACATGATGATCAGGATCCGCCTGATCAACATGAGGGGGAGAAGAGAGCTACAGGTGTTGGTGAATCTAGTGGGGCAGCTACTGGAATTGTTCATGGCTCAGATCAGCCAGTTGGTGAACATGGAACAGGTGGAACGGATACTGTCATGGAGAATGTGGACGATACAATAGTTCTAGCTGATGTCATAGCTGGGGTTGAAAAGCCTGCGGCTGTTGACAATAGAACCGAAATCATTGAAATTGACTCTGATGCAGAACCCGATCTTCTAAATTTCAAGATCAAAGAAGAAATGATTGATGCATTAGATGAACTTGACTTCGAGACAGAAACTGGGTCGCATGATGTGGATATAGAGTCTGAAGAAGATGTTCCGGCTATGCTAGAAAATGCTCCTTCAAATGTTGAAACAGCAGGTCCAAGCTCAGGTACTCTAGCTCCACTTGCACCGATAATACCAGATGGTAAAATTAGAGATCGAGTACTTGATGCAGAGCTTCGTTTTTTCAAAGCCATTGTTGATGCTGAACCAAGGTATGTAGCAACTGGACAGAGAGTTTCAATCCAAACTCCCTTTCTAGAAACACTAAGAAAAGAATTATACGTGCGGGAAGTTCAGCGAGTCAACTTGGAAAAGGTATATGGTATTGAAGATTGGCCATCACTGAAGAAGGTCGAATTCTTATATGTTATGAAGAACAAAGACAGAGGATCAGAAGCAGTCAATTCAGACAACTTAATCATGAAGATACTCAAAGTTGAATCTAAGAAGCTGTTTGACGTCTTCTATCCAGAGTTCACCGTCTTGAGATCAGATGGGTCTGAAAGCGTATTTTCTGAAGCTGATTTCAAGAGTCTGAGGTTGAACGATCTTCTGAGTCTTCTCAACCTTCTTATTGAACATCCGGAGTTGAAGAGTACTGAGAACAGGATACCATACAGAGCTGCCTTCCGAAGTGTGAAGAACTTTATGAAGAACATCCTGAAGTTCTCGTACCTTACTGACTTTCAGATGGGCTTGGAATCCTTTCAAGCCAATGTGAACCTGAGAAGACCGAACAGACGCTTATCAGATATTCAAGGTATCCCAACTTACACCGTTATGAGCAAGCCAGAACTTGGAGTTGTTTACATTGATTCTGACTCAAAGAAGAAATTCATGCGAGTCATCGAAATGAACAAGTTCTGTGAGGGTACTTTGAAGATCATCTCGGTTCATCTGGAAAGCAGGCTTCGTCTGGATGCCAATGGAGAAGTAAAGCTTACTGACAAAGAAAAGGATCTGATCAACCAAGTACTGAAAGCCATATCCTACCGAAAAGACTACCGCCTGGAACTGCGCCGCTTCGAACACATCTTTGGACTCCGTAAAAGTATTGTGACACCAGTTGACGTCTAAATCTTTTTCTCTACATTGGTACAAAGGGGGAGAATGTTAGTGCTGAAAATGTAATTGTACCATGTAGAAGGACCTTTTGTGTAAATAGGGTATTCTATACCCTAGGTATATAATGTTTGTTTCTTTCCTCTTTAGGTCAAGAGGTCATCCACACATAGTAGCCACACATAGTGTTCTTCCATTCCAATCATCATTGTGTGCTACATTGATCTTTCATGAATATAGAGATGACTTCCTTTGTTGTTAATATGAATTGATTACTTGTTCTGGGATCACAACATAGATTCCTCATATCATTCAGTATGAGCAAACCTCCTTTAATCACATAGATTCCTCATATCATTCAGTATGAGCAAACCTCCTTTATATTATATAGAACTCTTACATTATTCAGTATAAGCAAATCACATTTATCATGTCAATTTCTTATAACATACTTCTAACCATCAAACGGTCCCTAATATAAATTTTATCGTAATCCGCTTGCTCATTAAATCCAATAATTAAACCTCGTATAGGTTAATACTATAAATCATTTTTCCAACCAATTTATGAATTTAAGCATAAGCATCAATAATAAATTTTACTTTATAAAATCATTTTTTCCCAAAATTCATTCAAGTAGTTCATTTATAAATACACCTTACCATACTTTAAAAACATTATAAAAAGGTAAGGTAAGAATGAACTCACCTATACCAATATTGCTTTACTTCTCAGAGTTGTAAGAACTTCTGTCTCCAACTTCCCAATTAGCTGAAATACCTAATACATAATGTACTGATATTAATCTACTGTATCGGACCCTTAAATACTTAAGAATCCTAAATATCCAAAATTCTCGTCTCTTATCGCAACCAACCATTGAGACATAACACCATATCTCAACCCACTGTTGAGACATAGCACCATATCTCAACCAACTGTTGAGACATAACACCAAGTCGCAACCAACTAATATTCATGAATATCGCAACCAACTAATATTCATGAATATCGCAACCAACTAATATTCATGAATATCGCAACCAACTAAGTTCATGAATGTCTCAACCAACTGAAAACGTAAAAAACCCAGAAATCTCTAGTTTTAAGCCATGCATGATTCTATAACTTTCCAGATATGTTTAAGACCGTAAATAACAACTATCCATAAACTTAGTTTTCCCAAAACATCCATATTTCATCAAAACCCATTTCTAAAATCCATAGAAACTCAAGCTATATATAAAGAAGATTTATATGAGATGTTTTACCTTTAATCTTTCAGATTAGTCTCAACTTCCAAATGATATAATCTGCTTCCTTCCTTTCTTCTTTCTTTCTCGATGTCTCTCTCTCTTTTCTCTCTTGAACACCGAAAACACACACACTAGCACAAAATGAGAAAATGTAAATATCTCATCTACTTTCTCTCTTTTCCCTTTTTGTCGAATCCACACACACACACACTATTACACAATTGCTAAAAATGTCTAAACAAGAGACACCTCCACATCTTTATCCCTTCTCTCACTGATGTGTTGACACCTCAACACTAACATCCCAAACCAACCTCATACTTTCATTAATTAGCACAATATACCCCCTGGCTTATAAATAAAATATAAAGTTTACCCCTTAACCTTCTTACTTCATGTCGAATTACGTAACTTATTTGGGGTAAAACTCTAAAATTAATCCATCAAATAACCAATCACAATTTATCAAATAAATGTACTCAATTTATTTATTAAACTCAAAACATCATCTTTTATAAAATTGGGATGTTACAAAAGTGTTTCGTATCATTCATTTTTTTGATGAAATTGTTTCATATATTTGTGTTTTTATGTAAAAACGACAAAGTTTCATCAATTTGAGAAAATATATGAAACAGTTTCATAGGAATGAAAAAAATATATATATGAAACTACATAAAAACACAAATGTATGAAATAATTTCATCAAGAAATGAATTATATGAAACAATTTCATCAAGAAACCTATGAATTCCAAAGTTTACACGAAAAAAAGTTTACAAAATAGTGGACCTCTATATATAGGTATATATATAGGATTAGGTTCAAATGAAAACTCATTTTTCATTGTGCACATGAGAACCAATTTTAACCATTGATCAAGATTTAGAAAATTAATCAATGGTTAAAATATAATAAGATTAATTGAGAATTGATTAGGGATAAAACTGGAAATTGGAATCTACCGCCTACCATCTTTGACTTTTTATTTTCTTTTTTAATCAAAAAACTTTTATCACCTTAAAGTTTAAAATAAAATATTTTAAAAATTACTAATATTTTAATCAAACAAATTACATAAAAAACGAGAATTTCATGCTCTTCAATATGACATCCATCTCGATGTAGTTTTTTGTTGTTGTTTTAACCGTTTTTTTACGTGAAATGCTATATATGTGTTATATTCACTATGAATATGTATGCACGTCATCGGGTGTCCACATTCAGTATGAATAACAAATGTGAACGTTCATTCACTATTCAAAAGAATAATACAACAACATTCATGATGAATAATACACTAATTCATGATTCATGTCTTATTCATCATGAATCGTGTATTATTCACCCTGAATGTTGTATTATTCATCATGAATGATACATTATTCATCATGAATGATACATTATTCATGATAAATAATATATGACTGATCCGTGAAGATGTGGACACATGGACCATTCTCTTTTGTTCTCCGATTCACAACCAAAACTTGGTTTTATTCATTATGAATATGTATGCACATCCCCGGGTGTCCACATTCGGTATGAACAACAAAAGTGGACGTTCATTTACTATTCATGATGAATAATACAATATTCATGATGAATTATACAACATTCAGAATGAATAATACACAAATTCATGAATCGTGTATTATTCACCCTGAATGATGTATTATTCATCTTGAATGATACATTATTCATGATGAATAATACATGAATGACCCATGAAGGTGTGGAGACGTGACACACTTTCTTTTGTTCCCCGATTCACAACCGAAACTCGATAGGTTCTCGATTCGTCTCGGTGGGAGTTGGGTTACGGTGATAAAGAACGCGGTGTCTTATAACGTTGAAAAAAGTGTTGAAGAAGATGATGCTGAGTTACGGACTTACGATGTTGATGTGTTGTACACACTTGAACATACATATTCATAATAAATATAACACATATATAGCATTTCACGTAAAAAACCATTAAAACACCAAAAAACTATATCGAGATGGATGTCATATCGAAGAGCATGGAATTCTCGTTTTTTTGATTTAATTTGTTTGATTAAAATATTATTAATTTTTTAGATAATTTATTTTAAACTTTAAGGGTGGTAAAAGTTTTTAATTAAAAAAAATAAAAAGTCAGAAATGGTAGGCGTGAGTTTAAATTATCTTCTCATTTGTACCCCTAATTACCTTAATTAATAATTATAACTAAAAACTTTATTTAATATGAGTTGTTAGATCAATAGAGATGGAGTGACCAAGATTTGTCCTCACGTGCACAATGAAAATTGTGTTTTCATTTAAACTTTCCTCTCTCTCTCTCTCTTTATATATATATATATATATATATATAATTTCTAGATGTGGAAAGAATTAGCTAGGAATAATTATTAGGGAATTTAATTAAAATACCCAAAGTTTGACTTTGACTTACCAAAATACCTATTTCTTTCATTAATTTGCCAAAATACCCATTTTTCCCGCGACGGATCCAGCGATCGCGGGATCGGGCACACGTGGCCCGCTACTATGGCCAAAAAGTCCCATGGCCCCCCCAACTATCCCCGCGGTTACATATTTGGTCCCTCCCCACGACTGTTCCCGCGATGGGACAAAAAAATTACAACTTTGGTCCTTTTTTGAACGAATCTTGCATGCTTTTAGTGTTTTTTTTCCACAATTATTGTACTTTGAAGACCAATTTGTGGTTCAAATTCATTGGCATGTTTCATCAATTTGAATCACTGTATTTTGAAGACCAATATGTGGTTGTAATTCATCTTCCTCAGTTACAACCACATATTGGTTTTCAAAATACAATGATTCAAATTGATAAATATGTCAATGAATTTGAACCACAAATTGGTCTTCAAAGTACAATAATTGTGGAAAAAACAGTAAAAGCATGCAAGATTCGTTCAAAAAAGAACCAAAATTGTAATTTTTTTGTCCCATCGCGGGATGATCGGTTTGAAAATTGTCACTTGCCAAAAAAGAACCAAAATCTCCATTTTATTCCGTTTTGAAAATTGTCACTTGCCAAAGATACTCTTACAAGCTTCCATGTAAACTACAGATGCAAGAGGCTAAGAGCATCTCCAACAGCTTCCCCAAATGGAGAAAATAGAGAAAATGAGGATTTTGGGCTGATATTTTGCTCCAACAGCATCCCCAAAACTATCCCAGCTTTTCCAAAACTATCCCTAAAATGGAGAAAGTTGAAGAGAGAAGGTTTTTTTCTCCAAATATGGAGATCACTCCAAAAATGATTACCAAGTGAGAGGACCAATAAGAAATTTTGAAAATAAATATGTAGAGAGAGAAATAATATTTTAATAGATGAATGAAATATTTAAATATTTTAATTAATGTTGGATTCTCCAAAATGGGGAAGCTGTTGGAGATGAATATATATTTTTTAGGGATTTTGGCTTTTGGTTCTCCATTTTGGAGAAATTATGGGGAAGCTGTTGGAGATGCTCTAAGGCCTCCAAACTTGTTTTTCAGCAAGACAAAAAGCACAGGCTTTTTCGGGCGCGAGTCAGCCTTGGGCTTTTAGGTGGAAAAAAGGTCCCAACGGGTTTTACCTCGGGCTCTCAAAACCTTTTCAGGCTCAACTAAGTTTTTTTTTTCATGCCATCTTTTTTGGGCCTTAAAAAAAGTTGGCTTGATCAGCTTTTAAGTGGGCCCAGGCTTGGGCTAATTAGGACCGAGGTTTTAATCTCGGGTCAGGGTTTCGGGTTTGAGCTTTTTTGGGCATCTCTAATCCAATTTTCTTAAATAGAGACATAAATTAAACAATTTATCAGTCCACGTAAATAAAATGATTTGCCAATTACATATCAATAGTACAAACTAAGAAAGAGTCAGGTATGCTCTTTATGGCTAAAAGCAAAAATAGCAGTGTATTTTCCATATTTTTGTTGTTATTAGCATTAAAAATCCATTTTTTTATTACAATATGTATTTCAAAGAATGGAATGATGAAATCCCAGCAAGTAACTAAGCACCAGTTGTTATGGTAAATTACTAAAATGTCCAAGTTTAAGCATGGGCAAATAAAATTCATACTTATAACTTACAAGCATGGACGAATAGTGTAAATTTACACTTACAAGCATGGACACATATCGTAAATTCCCTTAAAAAAATAGAATCATAGTGCTGTAAGCACATATTTCAGTGCAGTAAAGCTTTTATGGCTGCTGGAAAATGTGGATGCTGTGAAAGCAACTGTTAAGAACGAAGATGCCTTTTTGGAACCATAAGACTCTTGGTTGATCTGGAAGAGTTTGGACTCAGAAGAGAGATTTTTAGAAAACAAAGATGTAGGTTTATAAGTGTAGTAATTGTAAGCAACACATATACATATACAAATACATACAAACTATACAAATACATATTCTGTCACACATTAATAAGGGGGTCCTATTTACGGAAGAGCATACGGAGCTTACGTACAGAATCTTCAAGGAAGTAATAACATGTATACATACATTCTTCAACCAAGTCAAGCCACCTTCTACGCCAATAAGGATTGATGTAAAGAACCGCACCAAATCCCAACAAGAACACGACCCATGTCGCACCACAACTTCCATAGAAGGATGCCATATCGATATCATACCATTTATCATTGCCTTCTTTAGTTGATGGATCGTTCACCTGTGATGTGCATTTCTTCTCGAGTGGTGGTCCACAAAGAAGTGGATTCCCTTCATAGCTCTCCTTGGTGAAGGTACTAAACTGTGCTTTCATATCTGGGAGTCTACCTGATAGATTGTTGTAAGAAACATTGAAAGCAGACAGATAATTCAACTGAATGAGTTCTGATGGAACTTCGCCACTCAAATTATTTGAAGAAAGGTCCAAGCTCTCTATGTTCACAAGATTTGAGAAGTTCACTGGAATAGGTCCAAACAAATGATTGTGAGACAAGTTCAAAGAGTGAATCTGGGTCAACAATCCTAGTTCTTTTGGGATTTCACCGGTTAGTCTGTTACACGAAAGATCCAACCCCACCATCAAATCAAGGATGCGACCTTTGTAGAGGTAGGAGAGAGTTTTTGTTGTAAACTGAACTTCGTCAGCCATTTCAACATCTACCCACAAAGTATAGAATAAAGGATCTTTATATAGAACACTCTCATACTTGTACAAGTAATCCAATGTTTGCCAAGATGTTTTTTCTATGAAAGCAGGGTAGAAAGGTTTTATGATATTATGGAGGCAAGGAGGTATTGAACCAGAGAGAGAGTTGCTTGATAAATCTATCAAACTCACATTACTTAATTGGCACAATTGCTTTGGAATAGAACCACTAAACTTGTTGTTTCTCAAAATAAGAATCCTTAAATCAGATAGATTACCAAGAAATTTAGGTATCTTTCCTGACAAGAAGTTGTTGCCTATATCCAATGTCAAAACACCAGTCAAGTTACGAATGACATTAGGTATTGATCCAGTGAATCTGTTGGAACCCAAATGAAGATGCTCCATGTCTTTGAAATTTAAGCAGGATGGGATGGGCCCTGAGAAGGAATTTTGTGAGATATCCAGAAACTTGAACGAAGCCATTCCACAAGGAAACTTGCCTTCGAAACTATTATTTCTCAGTACAAGTTGAGACAAGGCACTTATGTTGCTTATCCAATGGGGGATCATACCTGTAAAAGAATTATTGCCAATATCCAGTCTCTCCAGATAAGGGTTGCTGATGTTCCCATTTCCAATGTTCCCAGTAAAGCAGTTGTTATCTAAGTGAAGCTTCGTGATGTGCCCCAAGCTTAGGCTTCCTGAAAGTACCTGGCCTTGCAATCTGTTCTTTGATAATTTCAATATTATCAAGAGAGAGAGATTTGAAAACAATGCCTTTGGTACTTCTCCTGAGAACTTATTGTCTGATAAATCCAATACCCATAATTCTCTCATATCACCGATCGAAGACGAGATAACGCCATCTAACGAGTTGCTGGACAAATTTAAGTACATCATTCTGGGAAAGAACTTTTGTATATCATCCGGAATAGTACCAGTCATGTGATTTCCGGACATATCCAACCACCTCATATTAGCATTCATATGCAGCGGCATACGAATAATACCGCTAAATGAGTTTTTACTTAAAATGAGAGCTCCCAACATGGTATTATTTTCAATCAACCAACTTGGAAACGGTCCCACCAAGGAGTTGTCAGATAGGTCTATTTCCAGTAACTTGTGTTGGTGAAGTAGAAATCCAGGAACAATACTTCCTTTTGGCCTATTCATATTGCAACTAGATATCACAAGAACTTTCAGTTGGAACATTGGAACCCAACCTGTAGGTTCTTCTGTTTCAACCTCGAATTTGTTATTGTTGGACATGAACCGAACTACCTCAAGCATTGTATGATTGGACAATGAGCTAAATGAGAATAAACCTTCGAATGAGTTATTACCAAAATCAACGTATTCAAGTGATTTGAGATTGGCAATTATCTGTGATAGCATATGTATTCTGGTGAACCGATTTGAAGAAATATCCAACAACTTAAGAGATGATAGACGATTGAAACATTGAGGCAGGCTTCCATCGAACATGTTCCCACTAAGATCCAACTCAATGAGGTTCTTCAACTCACATAAACCTGACACAAGAGAAGAAGAAAAAAATATGGTTCATCCTTTGAGACTAATGACGACTCTTGCATGGTCATACAACATCAAAAAGATCAGCTATGGGGCGAATGTAATGTAATGTTACTAAAGGTGTACTTACACACAAATTAATTAGCTATTCAACTACGGTTGTTTAATTAAACAATCCAAATGGTTAATCTATGAATGCTTTTGATAACCTACCGTGATCGGCCAATGAGCCGTTGAGCTTGTTATTAGCAAATGAGACAGCTCTAAGAGAAAATAATTCTTGTATTGTTGATGGGATGCTCCCAACAAATTTGTTATAGCTCAAATCTAAGACCTCCAGACCGTGGAAATGAGATGCGAAAGCTAAAATTAATAACAACAATTAAGAAAGAGAGGATTAGATAAATAGGTTCTAAATATAAACATTGAAAAAGGATTTATTAATAGTTACGTATTCTTGATGGTTAAAGCCAGCAGTTAACCTTGACTACTTTTTTAAAAGCAATAATAATAATGTTATAAAGTAATGCAGAAAATTAAAAACGCATACCTTCCATTGGTATTGTTCCGTTGAAATCATTACCACTTAGGATGAGGACTTTCAAGTTGTTGATGTTCATCTTCTAACAAAATGGAGCTCCTTTACAAAAATTGACTTATCTGTTATAACGATGAGTTTTTTTTGAAACAGGAATTATTTTTAAAAAAATCATTACAAAAGTAATAACATTTTAATACATTTGTCATCATGAAAATCAATTATGTTTTAATAATTAACGTCACAAAATCAACGCTCTTTTTAAACAATTGTTATAAAATACATTTGCTATAATAACAATCATTTATTTTCTACAATCAGTTAATGAACAATAATAATAAACACATAACTAGTGTACTCTTTTATAACGATGCTTTTTTCTTTCTTTCTAAAATTTTATTATTTTTAAAACGTGATTAATTATTTGTTATGACAAATATTTTAAATGAACTCAAATGTGTCAACAACAAATTTTCAAACTTCAATTGATTTTTAAGACAACAAACATATGAATATGACTTGTGACCACTAATATTGGTTTACTCTTTTAGAACATGCTTTGGATGGAAAATGAACCTCCTAACATAAGCCAGTTGAATGAAATATCAAGAGTCCTGAGGGAAGGGAGAACACTTAAACATGAAATGATTCTCTTGTTGAAACTGTTATGTTGAAGAGTTATACTCTTCAGATTATTCAATCTCGATAATCCTGTACATTCTGTACAAAAACAAAAAGAACTTTTAAGAGAAACCATAGTCATATAAAACATATAAAATTTGTAGATGTGGAAAGAATTAGGAATATTAGCATTTGGGAGCTTTATAATACAAATTATGAACAAGTTACCATGGCTAAATCTCCTTTTACCTTGGATACTTGGTGCATCATTGAACCAGTTCCCACTTAAATCCAACTCCTCCAAGTTTGTAAGATGAGTTAATTCTGTCTTGTGAAATAGAATGTTAATAATGTGAAGTGGACTATTTTTAAGTGTATATTTCGAAATTAGTTTGATCGAAATATCAGTTACTCTTTCGTCATCATTATCACTAGATAACTCTGTTTTGAAAACAATCTTGGTTATACCTCACTTAAATTTTTTCAGATAATTATGTCATAAATACGAATAAACATATTAATGACCTCAACCTAATTAATGTTGCGTATAAACAAAAATATTCCATAATAATATGTTTCTAAAAGCTCGTTCAACTACAAATATTTGCTTCATTAGTCATTATATATAAATTATTATGTCAAAAGTAAGCGTTATTAATATGTCTGCAAAATTAATCATGTTCTTATAATATCACATTTTAAGTTATTAATTTCAAAGACAACAAACACACATGTTGATGACAATATTTTAAAGGCTAATTAATTAAAATGTCCTAAGTTGACATCCTCTTCATTAAAATGCCCTGCTTCTCTCCTATCTTACCAAATTACCCTGAAAATTCGTGGGCTAAGCCGTGGCCCATGGATTATCTCTCATGATCCGTGTGCCTTTTAAAAAGATCCGTGGCCCACGGATGATTTTGGTGAATTTCAATTGCAATTTACACTTTCAACTCATATACTTATTTACTTACTTTACTTTATACCTTTTACTTTCATAATTTTAATTTTACATTTAACACATATAATCGTTTATTAACTAAAATACGTTAAAAATACGTTTTAATTTTAACAAGTTACACCATTATAATCGCCTTTTCGATACGTTCGAAATGAGTCCAATATTGAATATTTTTTGATTTATATATTTTATTATATATCATATACACTACATAAAAATATTTTTTATATTTAAAATTAATATTTTTATAGTTAATTATTTAATTTATGCTACTCTTATAGTTAAAAATACGTTTTATTTATTTTATTATCGATGGTCCAAGTGTAAGTATTAAAAATTGACGGAGACTTTGTGATGGACAGACATCAATCCTTTTGTGCATACTCTGTAACTGCAAATACTTCAGCTCCAAACACACATGAATCATCATTCGCCAAATACCCATTTTCACAATTCTTAAATGAGTCCAGTGATACCAACTTGTCAAAACCCCATTTCATATTCTTCTCGTGAAACCTTGTCCTATTGTCATTCACGATATCTATAAACACATACAAATCATAATAATTTAAAACGATTTAATGGCTTAGTTAATATATGATTATTATGTTAATGCGATAGGAGCGTAAAACAAAATTGAAAAAAATAAGAGATGTACCATAAATTAAATAATTAACTATAAGGGTATGAATTATAAATATTATAAATATTTTTATGTAGTATATATGATATATATTAAAATATATAAATAAAAAAATATTCAATATTGGGCTCATTTTGAACGTATCGAAAAAACGATTATAATGGTGTAACTTGTTAAAATTAAAACGTATTTTTTTAACGTATTTTAGTTAATAAACGATTATATGTGTTAAATGTAAAATTAAAATTATGAAAGTAAAAGATATAAAGTAAAGTGAGTAAATAAGTAGAGAGGTTGAAAGTGTAAATTGCAATTGAAATTCACCACACCACGGATCTTTTTAAAAGCCACAGGGATCATGAGGGATAATCCGTGGGCCACAGCTTAGCCCCACGGATTTTCAGGGTATATATTTTTTTTGTGCCAATCATTTTTAAGGAAATCATCCATCATCTTTCATTTCACCTTTTTTTGTTTTTATATATATAATATATATATTACTTATATATATATTGTATTTTTTTGTTATATATATATATATATATATATATATTAGAAATATAGAAATATATATATAGTTATATATAGTTATTTATTTTTGTTATATATATATATATATATATATATATTTATATTCTTTTTATAAATTGTATCATTGTATTTATTTTTTATAATAAGGTCAGATATTTTTTTTTGAAATAAAATAAGGTCAGATGTTATCATCCACCCTATATTACAAAAAAATATGCTCTAATGTTATTTTATTACAAAATATATGTCTCTCATGGCATGGCTAGGGGTTGTTTAGCAGTTGTTGAATGGTTTTGTGCAGAATGATTAAAAGACTTTTATGATATAATGTAAAATAAAATATGGTTGTTTGGTAATTGTTTAGAATGAAATTAGGATGCTAAATGGTTAAGGTAGGTCTGGGATGCTAAATCACATATGATTTCATTGTTTTTATGTTTTTTTATTTGACCATGCTTTTGTTTGATCATCTCTGTTAGTGCCTAAATTCTAGTTGTACTAAGTAGAGGGGCCTATTTTGTAATAGGGTGATTCTTTACCCTAGGTATATATTGTTTGCTTCTTTTCCTTATTAGGTAATCTAGAGTCACCTACACACACTTAATTTGTTCTTCATTGTATTGTGTGAGCTTGTTTTGATTCATTGAATATAGAGGTGGACACTTTATTGTTATTGGATTGATTACTTGTTTCCGGGATCACAATTGGTATCAGAGCAATGTATTCATCTAGATCAGATTAGATTTTATTGAGAGTTTTTGCATTTTGAGTGTTCTTCAAGTTTTCATCCATTTCTTATTGATTTTGATCATTTGAGTTCTTCAAATGGATTAGGATCGATCTAGAAGTGTTTGATATTCATTTCTGCGTGTTTTGATTCCATAATCACACCAGAATCGATCTCAAATCGTGCAAATTCGGATTTAGGACTTTTGAGCAAAAACCTACTGTTTTGAATCGAAAATCACTGTTATTAAAATATTACATATATATTATAAAATATAATTTCTCATTCATAAAGATTTCATATCAATATCAAGGTTCAAGGTTTCTTATTGGTGGAATATAATAAAAAAATCATATATCTCTCATGTAAATCAGTGTTGGTCTAGACAATCTGGAGCAAAAAAAATGCCCAAAATCCTATTTTTAAGAAGCTGTTAGAAATGCTCTAAGGTATGGATGAATGGGATGATTAGCCACTTCTAAGTACTCACCCATTACATTACTTTAAACCAAATACCGTTATTCATTCTCATTCTCATTCTCATTCTCATTCCTCATCGACTTAAATCGCATGTTCAATAAGTTATTGGGCTATGTTAATTATTAGGCTCATTTCTATGTATACAATGATTTTGCTTGAATATATATCCGTTTAATTAATAAATAAAAAGGAAAACATTAAGATACATATATATAAAAACAAGATTACCATGATTAACTATCTATAATTATGGATAACTTAAAAAAAATTCCATAAATATACCGTGTGATGTGGATTGCCAACTATACCCTTTAAATTGAAATTATATAAAAAAATTCAATGAAAATATTTGATTGGTTGATTTTAGTTTGTAAAATAAATGTGGTTTGTAAAAGATCTCAGTTTACACGGTTTACACGAAAAAAAATGTTTACATTTGAAGAAGACTATATATATAGAGAGAGCTTCAAATGTAAAATTTTCATGAACTGTTTCATACATTTTTCGTTTTCATCTATGAAACTACAAATTTCATAAAAAAAAGTCGTCAAGAAATGAATGATATGAAACAATCTCATCAAAATAAACAAATCCATAAAAAATTTATCAAAAAAACCTATGAAACTACAAAGTTTACACGGTTTACACGAAAAAAAAAATTATATTTGAAGGAGACTATATATATATATATAGGTCCGGTGAGAAGTGTCGAATTTGGTGAGAAGTGTTTTCTCACCCTTGAATAAAAAATGGACGAACATTAGGACGAGATGCACCGAGTGACCGAGATAAGATGCACCGGATAAGTATTCACATACATATTTTCAATAGTATATATAGCAACAAAGCACCTCCTAAAAGTCTAGAATAAGACAAACGAATCAACTACACATTCAATTACTACTGCTAGATATTATAAATAGACATAAATCTATGATGAACTAAAAACAACATAAAGTCTATTAACTAGTTAATTCCACAAGAAATAAACATTTAATTAATGAGAGAAGTTAGATAATCAATAGAGTAATAGATCATACCTTCCACCGGAAATGACCCATCTAGCCCATTCCGACTCAAATCAAGGGATTTAAGCATTGGAAGAGCACTTAAAGATGTTATAAAGCTTTCATTGAAGTTATTCACCCCAAGATTTAGGACTTTCAACTTCTTCAATAGAGAAATTTGATCAAAGCCTGTAATGAGTCATGAAAGCATTTAATTAATTAATCAATAGATGAGCAAGTGATTATTTTGATAGTTTATAAACTAATTAATTATTCATCAAAATAAAATAAAATAAAATAAATTGGGAGTGGAAGTGGAAGTGAAGAGTATTTGTGTGTAAAGAGATTGCATACAAATCAAAGAGGACCAATGCCTCTTCAATCGGAGCCTTTAACATCATATTCATTATATACCTTCCATATTATAGTTCCAGGAGAGATCCAATATCTCCAAGTTTTCCAAAGCTGCAAATTTGTTGAAAATAGATGTAATAATTAAGCACATATATAATATTAGAGAACATGCATGTTATTGTAATTATATATTAATTAAGAAATTAAGTAGGTGGAATTGAAGGACCAAAAACATGCCAAGAGCAGGGAAGTATCCTTTCAACTCATTGCCACTGCCAAGAGCAGGGAAGTATCCATTCAACTCATTGCCACCGAGATTCAAAACTCTGAGTGAAGTCAGAGCACCCAATGAAGGAAAGGTCTTGTTAGTAATGCTATTATCGCTGAGGTCGAGCATCTCCAACTTCTTCAAACTTGACAACCTTCCAAGTCCTGCAAATAAATTAAGTTATAATGTTTTTTCATAATTGATGTCAAAAAGGATAAGTTGAAACTAAATAACTAACAATAATTTAAAACGTGAAGTATATATACAACTGCTACCATATGCCTTAAGCTTTTGTTGCTTATTGTCTTTACCTCTAATTGTCCAAAACTTATAAGCTAATATAATATAATATGACAATAAGTTAGGCAATGAAGCACATGATATACCTGTGTTGACAATCCCATCATCAAGACAATTCCGTGACAAATTGAGACTTGTTAACTCTTTAAAATCAAGAAACACAGAAACATTTAATGCCCGATTAATCCCCATGCAGTCTCCATAAACAGACTCTGGAAACCCCACCATGTTTCTGAGAGACAGGTGTGTTACATGTGCGGTGGTTGTGTTGCAGTTGACCCTCTCCCAATCACAACACTCCCCACCATTGTAACAACCCAACAATTTTAAACAATTCGTTTCATATAAATTAAATATCCCAAAATCGCGATCTACAATTTCTTACATAATATCCGAAAATGGTTGGCGGAAACAACCTACACAACTGAGAAGTAAACTAAGATAAACTATAGTGTCACTACACTATCCATCTTTCTCTTGCTAACGCCCTGCTTACTTGCTAGAGCCTTTCTGAACCTGCTTACCTGAAAAAAAGTTTTATTTGAAAATGCGAGGGTTAGACCATAAGGTCCAGTGAGTCCCTCCTAACAGTTATCAAAGCATTTATAAACAGTTTATCAGTTTCAGTAATATCATTTATAAAACTGATCAATCAAAATCATTCACGTAATAAAGTTCATTCCTCGTAAATCGGCACCCTGAAGTCACCCGTAGATGACAACGAGTCAGCCTCATGCTGCCGTATAGGGTAGTACTCCCCTGGCATAAACGGGACACACCCCCCGGCATGATCTGGCGGGTCACACTTCCCGACTTAGCCAATTCACACCACAATCTATGTATGCATACATCCCACATATAATTTTTAAACAACATTCTTGCATTTGAAAGCATATATATAAACATAGCATTTCTCATCATACAATCGCTTCAGAAAACTTATTAAAAGCCACACGTTTTAGTTTAGAAAACTCACCTGATATGCTTACTTCCTTCCTACCTTGCTCTGTACTCCCCAAGCGATCTACCTGAGTCAAAGGATAAACACATAAGCTAACTAACCGAACCGTCCGGACATCACTTACCGGACACTCTTACTTCCCGGACATTTCTACTTACCGGACACCACAATGTCCGGACACCTCTGCTTTCCGGATAATACCACTTTTCCGGATACTCAACTTTTCCGGATACCTAACTTTTCCGGATACTCAACTTTTCCGGATACCTAACTTTTCCGGATACTGCACCCGGTAACCTGCGACAAGAAGCTATCCGGACAACCTCCGGACACCTGCTTCGCAAGGAGGTGTCCGGACGAGGCGCTGTTCGAGTTTAATGCTCGAAATCATGCCTAACGCCCATCAAACAGTAAGATAAGGCGACGATTAGCTACATACAGGCCCATTATCAAATCCTACAAAGTTTTACTGTCTAAACACAACCCACAGGTGCTTAGATTTCCCCTAATGGTATTAAACTACTTTTGCAAGAAAACTCTCAAACTCGAAAATCGCCAGATGAATCTTAAATGGAGTTATGGATTAAGGGTTACCTGCTAGATTACCACAAGAAACGAATTCCAATCCAGCCCCTTCTTCTGATTCCAAGACTTGATGATTCTTCTCTCCAAATGCACCAAAACCCTCAAAACTCTAGCATCCTTTTTCTCTCCAAAATCTCAGCCGAAAAACACAAAGAAATCAGGAAATGGGAAGGTTGGCTAGGGTTTTGTGCCCTTTTATACTCCCTCTCTTATTTATCAATTGGCCCCTCAACTTCTACTTTTATTTAAAACTCCACATCAACCGCAAAACTCTTCGAAAAAGGTCTGGGTCGTTACAACACTCCCCCCTCAAAAGAATTCCGTCCCCGGAATTCCATTTTCGAAAAGGAGAGGGTACCTAGACTTCGTATCGGATTCTACCTCCCACGCTGCCTCTCACCCCCTTATGATACCTACACTGAACTTTTACTGGCCGAATTTCTCTATTCATGATTTCCGGACCTTGTCGTCCACAATCTCTATTGGTTCTTCTTCGTACGACAGTCTCTCATCGATGCTAACATTTTCAAATGGAATGGCTACATCGGTCTCAGCCAAACATCTCTTCAGATTTGACACAAGAAAAGTTGGATGCACTCCTCTTACTTCTTCTGGCAAGTCTAACTTATATGCCGCTGCTCTAACGTACTCACTAAAGACAGAAGTCAACTTCTTATCGCCTGTAATTCTCGCAAGGTCGACATTACTACTGCTTCCCTCATCTGTTCCTCATAACAGAGGCGCACATCACACCACGAATTCCCCCAAAATTTCATCTAGTACCTCAAGATCGCGCACTATCTATTCAACTTTCATAACTCCGACGGACCCACCGACGTAGTCCACTTTACCTATCTCTCAATTCTCGAGGTTCTACAGTCTTATGCTCTCAAATCAACCACTCAGTTCTACTCGGTTGCCCCAAATCGTTCAGATAGGAAACATAACCGCACTTCATACATGAAACTGCCCTCGGCGAGTCATCACTTGCTAAAACGTGCCATCTTGCACTATTTACTTGTACCCCCTTCGATCACTATACTCGCTTAAAACTACCTGATAAAACCAAGGCCAACCGCGCCTCCGTCCCCACATAGGGACTCACAGTTTTAAACACGTCTAATTAAGGTCTCTTATACATTTACACTTCCTTAAGAAAAAGGACTTGGCAGAAATTCCCGCCACGACAACGAGAATCTTCTACCAAGAAACTCGCTCACTGACAACTTGGCACTAGGCCAACCTTGTACATCCCGACAAGCTCACACCCATGAGCCTCTCCTTGGTATACCTGAAATTTCTAGATTACTTTTTCCAACCGACATACGTCTAAGCAGATCATAACCCCTTCCCGAATCACATTGGTTACAACACGTCAACTAATTCGTACGTTCTCACAACTTCATTATTTCACACTTAACGTGTCTAATAGTAGGAAACCTCTATACTTCCTCATTTGAGTACTCCCCTATCCGAATTGAACTTATCCTGAAGGCTCATCGATTTCTCACTGCTTGCCACATGCGTCCAGCCATATAACATAACTTCGGTTACTCCCACTCAACTAGGAGGGGTAACCACGATCACACCCTACTGTTCTCAATAGTTTGCACTGAACGATCAGTTCGCTTGAACGTGTCTCACAAAGCCACTAACTTAACTCATTCAGTCGTCTTACCCACTTCTTTCCTGCACAAAAACATACACAATTTCCTCCCTCAATACTCTTTCCAAAAGTTTGCACACTTATCAAGGACAGTCTACACAACACTACACCCATCGGCATTACTGTCAAGTTTACTACTTCCGATTTACTTACTTAATCCGACATACTGTCTTCACCTCCCCACATTAGCGTGGAGCATTCTCCACTATCATTACTCGTCCCTCTCTTCCGACAATTCCCAAGCTGCAAAAGCTTTCTCCTCACTACGTAACCAAACGGTTGCACTAACATTCTAACTTAAGGCTTCCGACCAAATCACCTCGAATTGACACCAAAGTTCGACGTCACTATACATTCTTTAAACTCCGACTTTTACTTTCTCGGACAATTCACTCACACAAAAGCAACAACTCACCTTCTTTAAGGATTTCACGTCTATTCCACCACACTATGACTAATACATCCATCAAGTCCTTTAAACTTCCAATTATCCCAAAATATGCTTACTTAGTGACTCCTACAGTTAAAGACACTTGGCTTCTCCTTCGGGTAACTACCCACCACCACTCCGTGATGTTATCCCGAACATAATCATATCGCGACGTCAACTCACACCCTACGTGCTCCAACAACCTAGTTAACAACACTAACACCCCAACCGAAACCTCCAACAGGCTTTTATCTAAAGTTTCCTCTTTCTCTAATCTCTCATCGCTATGACGCTAGCTGGCACATTCGACTTGGCAATTATTGCCACTATATAATTGTGCATTACTCACTCATAACATCACACTGAAGACCAAGACTCTCATGGCCAATCGTACATAACTCAAACTTATCTTCAAGACCTCAATCATAATTAACCGGGTCTATCTCGCTACATTGCCTCTCTCCCAGCTCTAGTTGAACCACAACACACGAATTTCTGAATAACTCTAACATACTCGTTTCCTGCTAGCTCTTGCGATCCCAAACCAATATATAGACAGGGTGCACTCCCTCATAGATCGACATAATCTATACCCTCACTTCGTTTGTGCTAATTACTTCATTCTTTATGAACCATCCATCTCGTAGGTAAAACGCTTATCTAAAACAGCAGTCTTTCACTATCTTAACACCCCTACAAAGTGGTCCTTCAACTTTCAACCTTCTGATTCAAGTCTTCGGTCTCATACACCTTACTCAACTGCCGACTTTAACGTCAATAGTTGACCCGTTGATACTTCCTTAACCTATTCTCCAACAAGGGTCCCTTACTGAACCTAATCCTTCCCACATATCATAATCAAATTCACATCCTGTCGTCCTCATTTCAAACTCACTCGTGAAACGTTAACATTACAAGATCACTTTAAAACTATTATTCAACGTCGTGGATATTTCATCTCTACTTCACCACACTACTCATAACGAGTTGCTAATACCAATACCTTGCTGACTTCTAGTCCTTCCCCTGAACACAACCGTCCCTCGACAACTGCATTTCCAGTCACCGCACGAGGGTACAGACCCTCATACAACCGACACTAAAGTCCACTTCTGACTCCTCCACTGCTCATCTCTCCTCTTGAACATAAGTACCGAAACTACGAACATTCTTCCCTGATCTGTCTAACACCTCTCCACTCTAAAAGTTCTTCCTTAGCTTAAAATGTAGTACTCTACGACCTAGTGAGTTTATAGCCTTCATGCATGACAACGCGATAAATAAATCATCACACTTTTGATTATTTTAAAGAAACAACACTTGGAAACAACTTGGGTACACACGACCCCTTCAATACCCTGCACTACGATCTCGAGAATCGTTTGCATGCAACTTTCCGTAAAACTTAATCTTACTCAACCAAAATATATTGTTACGACAGAAATAAATATTGGATGAAAATCTTTTCATATGAAAAATTTTTGAAAGGACATACCGACACGAAGTAAACCAGCCGGTTCTCACATTTACTTATATAACTTCAACATGTCAATACTTATCTTGGTCATAAAAGTTTTGCATTCAGACGTCTTCTTGACTTTTGCAACAATTTAACTTATAATGAAAAGAGTGGAATATTTTGTAAATCGTAGTCCTCAAGACTTCATTGTGCGAGGTAAATGGATTTGCATTTTTCTTTAAACATACGCTTGCACACGCCGACTCATATCCGATCAAATTTGATATTTACACATTTACTTTACTTATGAAAAATCTCATATGCACATATACGATCTTAATGCATGAAACTCTACTTGAAATTGAAGGCTACTCACTCAAACAAGGTCAATCGCTTTACTCACGCAACTTATCATTGACACTCCACTTTCGACCAGCGGTCGCCCCCTCGGTCTTGCAACAACTTGCTATACATACGTTCAACGGTCCACTTACTCAACTATTTCATATTACTTTCATCTTGACCAATTTATCTCATATTATACTTCTACACGCTTTCAGTATTCCACAAAAATCTCTCTTCAATGATCCTGCCACTGAACAACGCGACTAAAGAGTCAGGACTCTAATCCCCTGCCCGCTCTTGGATTGACACCTTCAAGATCTCGACACTGTCCCTCCTTACTATCCGAACAGATCTATCCCACGATTTCTAGAATCGAGACTCTCCTGATCCAGGAGACTTACTCAAAAGTAATCACTCATCCCCTTCGAACCACGAAGGTCTACCTCTAGACGGTTCATAACATTCCAAACACCATTCCGTCTCAACGATGTATACATACATCACATCATCCATGACTTCTCAAGAAACTTCCCCAACAAGGGTCTCAGTCTACCCCTCAGGGATCTTGCTGACATTCTAAAGTACTGGCACACGACACAAACACTAGTTCCTTACTACCACTTCGGAATAATAAGGCAGGTTAAGCACATACATGTACCTCTAAGTTCGCAATTACACTGGCCAGATGAAATTTCAAACTTACCTTACATGACAGTCCTCAGTACCCTATTAGTCCTATCTCTATAATAGTGGCCTCCTAACGCATTTCCTGTATCTACAATAGTGTCCTCCCAACGCATTTTCCTGATTCTCAGTTGTGATTTCTACTCCCAAGTTTAAGTTTAGGCCCGTCCGGTCACCTAAATCCCTTAAACTATGGCTCTGATACCAACTGTAACAACCCAACAATTTTAAACAATTCGTTTCATATAAATTAAATATCCCAAAATCGCGATCTACAATTTCTTACATAATATCCGAAAATGGTTGGCGGAAACAACCTACACAACTGAGAAGTAAACTAAGATAAACTATAGTGTCACTACACTATCCATCTTTCTCTTGCTAACGCCCTGCTTACTTGCTAGAGCCTTTCTGAACCTGCTTACCTGAAAAAAAGTTTTATTTGAAAATGCGAGGGTTAGACCATAAGGTCCAGTGAGTCCCTCCTAACAGTTATCAAAGCATTTATAAACAGTTTATCAGTTTCAGTAATATCATTTATAAAACTGATCAATCAAAATCATTCACGTAATAAAGTTCATTCCTCGTAAATCGGCACCCTGAAGTCACCCGTAGATGACAACGAGTCAGCCTCATGCTGCCGTATAGGGTAGTACTCCCCTGGCATAAACGGGACACACCCCCCGGCATGATCTGGCGGGTCACACTTCCCGACTTAGCCAATTCACACCACAATCTATGTATGCATACATCCCACATATAATTTTTAAACAACATTCTTGCATTTGAAAGCATATATATAAACATAGCATTTCTCATCATATAATCGCTTCAGAAAACTTATTAAAAGCCACACGTTTTAGTTTAGAAAACTCACCTGATATGCTTACTTCCTTCCTACCTTGCTCTGTACTCCCCAAGCGATCTACCTGAGTCAAAGGATAAACACATAAGCTAACTAACCGAACCGTCCGGACATCACTTACCGGACACTCTTACTTCCCGGACATTTCTACTTACCGGACACCACAATGTCCGGACACCTCTGCTTTCCGGATAATACCACTTTTCCGGATACTCAACTTTTCCGGATACCTAACTTTTCCGGATACTCAACTTTTCCGGATACCTAACTTTTCCGGATACTGCACCCGGTAACCTGCGACAAGAAGCTATCCGGACAACCTTCGGACACCTGCTTCGCAAGGAGGTGTCCGGACGAGGCGCTGTTCGAGTTTAATGCTCGAAATCATGCCTAACGCCCATCAAACAGTAAGATAAGGCGACGATTAGCTACATACAGGCCCATTATCAAATCCTACAAAGTTTTACTGTCTAAACACAACCCAAAGGTGCTTAGATTTCCCCTAATGGTATTAAACTACTTTTGCAAGAAAACTCTCAAACTCGAAAATCGCCAGATGAATCTTAAATGGAGTTATGGATTAAGGGTTACCTGCTAGATTACCACAAGAAACGAATTCCAATCCAGCCCCTTCTTCTGATTCCAAGACTTGATGATTCTTCTCTCCAAATGCACCAAAACCCTCAAAACTCTAGCATCCTTTTTCTCTCCAAAATCTCAGCCGAAAAACACAAAGAAATCAGGAAATGGGAAGGTTGGCTAGGGTTTTGTGCCCTTTTATACTCCCTCTCTTATTTATCAATTGGCCCCTCAACTTCTACTTTTATTTAAAACTCCACACCAACCGCAAAACTCTTCGAAAAAGGTCTGGGTCGTTACAACCATCATCAACCCAACTCAAGATAGAAGGAGCCACATAACCATATGAATCAATAAAGGAAGTTTTGATTTGTAGGAGTGCGTTTCTCTCCTCTTCTATACAACCACCTTCTATTCCACAAACCATCATCATCATCATCATCATCATCAACAACAACCATGTTTTCATCTTACTCACACACAAACTCTCCATTTTACCTGATTGATACACAAACTAATCAAGTATGATGGCTTTTTAGACACACTCACAAATAAAGCATGGTGTTCTCCTTTGGGGTTGGGCTCTTAAATAGATGAAATAATCTTGGAAACACAATGGTGAATGCAAATTGTGTGGGACCACAATATTCAACTTGCTGTAGAAATATCGTATTTTCTCCATTTCATTTATATGCCAACTCTGTCTTTTAAAGGTATTCCATTCAAATTACTTTTTTGCCATTTGGAAATACATTATTACCTCATCATGGAAACTTCTTCAGGTTTATTCACAATTCTATTTAGTTTTGTCACTAGCAAAGGGCATTTTATATTATAGATTAATAAGTAAAGTATCTTCATTAAACTATGCACTAAATCAAAACATTTCACTTTTATGATAAAAGTGAATTAGAAGTATGCATATTCATATAAACATGATGGATATCATTGATCTTGAGCATGGAAAGTTTCATGGTTCCAAAGCTTAAAAAAAGGCATACCATTCACACATGATTATACACACATGCGTCGAGGAACTAAGGATCCGTTTACTAAATGCTTATTGGGTAAGCGCTTATTAGTAAGGATCACCACTCTCACCTACCTTATTAGGTAACATTCTTGTCTATCAAAACGGATGGTGGTAAGTGAATTTTGAGAGGTAAGCGCTTACCCATTAAGCTTTTGGTAAACGACCCCTAATTCAATATCATATAAGTTGACTTTTAACAAACCAACAAGGATATGTCCTAAACACGGTATTATTGTGTATCACTGTATTATAAAACAGCTGGTATGTTCTATGTGTATACTAATAGTTATTACTTCTTGTATAATATATATTATTTCGTGATCTCCGGCAGTTAGTTTTTTTTTTGAACGGCAAGATTTCATTCCAACACAAAAGGCTAGCGAGAAGCTAGAAATACAACAAAAGAGTACAAGAGAACGTCACACAATTCTAACGGATTACATCTCCATTTGTCCCAATTGACAGTCACCCCCTTTCTAGTTCTATTTTTGACCCAACTGAAGGAATTCGATATTACCTCGGACGTGATTATGCTAGTCGGGGATCCTTTTTTGTTGAAGACGAGTGAATTTAGCAATTGCCAAATGGCCCAGAAATATGCAGCAATAACGGCTCCCAGAATTGATGACTTAGTGTTGGTTGAGTTGCCTGGTTCGGTCGTGTCAAGAAGGTCGGAGAGGAACCAGCCGAGAACGGGTTCTTTGTGCACCAGGAAGAAATCATAGCTCTGATTTTCTTGCTGGTTGAACAGTTAAGAAAGAGGTGGTCTTCCGATTCTGGCGCCGAGTGACAAAGAGGGCACGAGTCCGAGTTGAGCCCAACACCTCTCCTTATCAGATTTAGTTTGGTCGGTAATCTCCCTAGTCTTTTAACCGTCAAGTCTAGAATCTCATTAGATTTATTGACGTGTGCATAAGTTACTTAGACACCCACGATTATCCATAAAATCCTACTAAATGATTCAATGAATTATCAGCAAAGAGACATGTTTTACAACCGTTAATAACTAGTTGGAAATAACTATAGACGAGCCGAATGATAGTCAAGCACAATGGATTAGTACTCAAGTCAAAGTAGCAATGAAACAAACAAAAAGATGATGATTGATAAGGAATGTGGTGATGACCTCAAGCCCATATGGTCTATCTTTGCGGTTTTAGCTTACCAGGTAAAAAACTGAACGTTTTTACAGAATGAGTAAAAGGTCTAGAGTTCGACTCCAAGCACCACCCGCCTACTCTGAGACTCGCGATTTACTCCCTCATGTGAAAGGGTGTCCCAAAGGGTAACATCACAATTTAAATATCAGGAAGTCATACCCATTGTAAGAGCCAATAATCATCAACACAAATGCTACATATTCTCTAAACACCAAATGGATTCAATATCCATCAAGAAAAGCTAAATATTTGACTTACTACCAATGTCTAAACCCTGGAACAAATGGGCTAATGAAAACAATACCCTTTTTCCTATTTTTTCTTCTTAAAGGGTGGCTGTTTCTCTTCCTCTTCTTCGTCATCATCCTCATCATCTTCGTCATCATCATCATCTTCATCATCATCACTTCCTGCATCCTCGTTAGCATCAGAATCACTGTCGGGATCCCCTTCTTCGTCATCATTGTCGTCTCCAGATGAATCTTCAGCGTCGTTGTCACTATCGTCACCAACAACATCTTCATCATCACTATCATCTTCTGTTTCGCTGTCATCCTTGCATTCATCAACAGAACTTGTAACATTGTGAAGGTTTCATTGTAAAGGAAACCTGCATCGATACAAATCCCATCTTAAGTCTTAACAATTAGTATAAGAGCCATTAGAGAAAAAAAACGAAGAAAAAATCTTGTCGAACCTCTTCTCGGCTTCAAGCAAGTTAGTCAAGGCATCAACATTGTTGGGTATGGATTCAATCTGAAATGATATAATGATATAATCATGGAAACATAATTGAAACACCATTATTCGTTGTACTGCCACTAACAACCAGTATCGTTCAAGCCATGAAAGATCTGAATTCAAAATCATAAAATTGCTATTCTGATAGAAATTGGTAAACAACAGCAGATCAAACACATAATTCTCTGAATATTATTGCAATATTAGGAATCCCACTACAATGGCATGAACATCACCAACCAATCTAAACAAGAAGCTTCGTTTAATCAGATCTAACACACGTTGATGAGATTTAAGCAATGCCACCACACAGTGTCTTACAAATTCGATCCTCAAACAAAATACAACACAAATCACAAAATCAGTTGTTTTCAGCTTCAGCTAGCAATCAATAGTCAAAGCTCAAAACACAAATCAAATCTAAGCAAACAAAACCATATGTATTCAATTCAAATTACCTTTTTGCCATTTGGAAATCCATTATTACCTCATAATGGTAACTTCAGGTTTGATTCACAATTTCTTTAGTTTTACCACTAGCAAAGGGCATTTTATATTTTAGATTAATAAGTAAAGCATCTTCATTAAACTATGCACTAAATCAAACATTTCATTTTTATGATAAAAGTGAATTAGAGCATGCCAAGTTTCATGTAGCCATCGTTCCAAAGCTTAAAAACAGACATACCATTCACACACGATTGTTAAAATTATAAGCACTCCCAAACACCCCCTTCATATTGCAAAAAGAATTAACGATAGGGTAGATTTCTCGTATGTAGAAGCTTTACTTATAAACGAGTTAAGAATTAACGATAGGGTTTTTTAATGTCGATTCTGAATCGGTGTTCGAAGAAGAAGAAGGACGCAGGATCAAAGCAATTAGCAGGTGATTATGAAGTAGCAAGAAGAAATTAGAAACTATGGAACACGTAATTATCGGAGATTTACCAGAAACGTCGTTCACCGGACACCGGCGGTGACAGAGGCCGCTGGATGTAATACTGGCGGCCAATTATCCAGTGTTGTATAAAAAATTAATATAAAATTATAAATTGAAAAAAGGTAAATTACGTTTTTCGTCCCATAGTTTGTTAAAAATCTTCTATATTTGTCCCTATAGTTTTAAAATTACGACTATAGTTTATAATTTATTGTTATATTCATTCTTTTAATTTTTAATTTTCTTTCATTGGTATAATTTATAATTATATGTCCATTTAGATGTTTTGTATCTGGCTTCATCTTTTTCATCAGTCTTGTTATTTTCAAACTCTTTGATTCTAATATTTGCCTTTTTCACTGAATTTTATTTTTTTGACTAGCCATAAACAAGTATTTTCAAACGCTGCCTGATATACTTTTATGAAAGCATGGTTAGATAATATTATACTTTTTAACGTACGAGTTGGATTGGTTTGTGATTTTCCTAAGTTTTATTTGGGTTGAAATTTTTTCTAACTATCATTATTTGACTAAGTTGTTTAAATATCTGAACCTACCAAACCCAAATCAGGTGCAGCCCTAACCATACGTATATTGTAAAGGATACATGGGATAAATACTTATTTTATCAAAATACTAAGCATACAATTGTTTGTAAATTCTTTTTTAAGTTACAAATTGAACTCGTCAACAAAAACATAGTACTTAAAATTTGGATAAATATGTAATTTGGTGTAGAAAACGTATGATATATGCTCCAATTAATTGAATATTAATTAATGTATAATACTCCATAATATATAAATTAAAAAATCAATAGTCAATTTCCACACATCTTATTTTATAAATGCCCATCATATTTTCCACACATCTTACCCTATTAATTACTTTGTTGACTCAAAGTCAACTTCAAATTTTCAATAAAGCCAATTCCACCGTTGCTAGTTGTGTTAGTGGTTAAGTTGGTCTTAATTTCC
Organism: Saussurea involucrata; assembly: GCA_033807775.1. Taxonomy (NCBI): domain Eukaryota; kingdom Viridiplantae; phylum Streptophyta; class Magnoliopsida; order Asterales; family Asteraceae; genus Saussurea; species Saussurea involucrata. The sequence goes on from CM066317.1 coordinate 4,196,933, forward strand.
ATCAAGTGATTTAATCGAGTCTATGTATTCCACCGCCTAATCTTTGGAAACATAAGATTGCACTTATTTAGGGGTGCTCATGGATGGGTTGGTCGGGTTGAAGACATTTGAACAACTCAACACAAATACACAATGTTTGGTGATTTGAAAAATCTCAACCAAACTCAAACAAAAGTGCAACCCAATCCAACTGGACGGGTTGATATCTTGGCACATCAAATTATTCTCGTAACCTTGAATATGTTGTTTTTTCTACTCATAATTCTTTTTCACTATCAATCATTTGATACAACTTAGTCATATTTCTTAAATCTTATCGCATTCAACTATTTTTCTCAATTTGCATATATATGTTCACATTTAGTGAACATATATTGAGAATAATTCAGGTAACAAGATTAAACCATTAAGCTCATTGTATATTGATTGAGAAATATAAAAGATGGGAATGAAGAACACTTTCTCTTGGAGGCCACACACACACACACACTCTTGGTGGCTAGACACAAATGACCTCTCCTCACAAACCCTAATAATTGGGTTTATATACCCTTTGACCAAACCTAGCTATTTTGACTTTGACTTTGACTAATATTGACTAAATACAATTACCCCTAAATCTTGGATACATTGTGTACTAACAATCTCCCCCTGTGGATTCAAGATTTAAAAAAAAATTATGATGCTAGTCTTCAGCACTTTAATCTTCAGATAGGCTTTATCTTCAAGAATCCACTTTGGCGGCTTTAATCTTCAATTAGGCTCTTCTGAAACAAATAGTCACAAAGTCTTGAAAACACAAACTTCAAATCTGTGTAAGGTTGATCAAGGTCTTCAAATAAAATCTTTATAACTTCGAATCTTCGATTTATGCAGCTTTGACATATGAAAATTTTCTTCAGTCTTCGAATTATGAACAGGCTTTGAGGTTTCAACGGGCTTTGAGCTTTAAGACATTCTTGAATAATCTTTAAGCACGAACTGTCTTTGTATCTTCACGCATTTGATCTCTCGGAAACACTTTAGCTTGAACTTCTTTGACTTTGACAAATATCAACTTTGACTCTCGGAGATTGAAATATTTGAATTATCTCCCTCTTTTCTTTTGTTTGATATTTCTCCCCCTTTTTGATGATTGTGAGCATCATGATCATCAAAATTCTTTACGATTTCAGCAGTCTTTGAATACCAGAAACAATCTCCTCCTTTTGATCTGTATAACCGTCAATTCCAAAAATGTTTATCCGAATCTTTTCAAATTCAGATAATATAAAGGTGGTAACCCTGAAACAACGGATGAATCAGTTAAAATGCCTGTAAGTTGCACAAAGCCACTTAGTACAACGAATGTACTTTGGAAAGGAGCTTTTTGATGTTCACTCCTCCAGGGCTTCCATTCAATAACCAAAAAACACGAAGGAATTTCTATGAACGTTATGACAAGAAAACATATTTCTTGTGTGTACGTGCAAGTGTAGAAATGATTGAAGCAACTTATGCTTGATAATAATTAGGCTCAAATTGTGTAAACTGTTGAGACAGCAACAAGTTTTCCACGGACTCAATGTGCATGAATGAAGAGCGAAGGTGGGGCAAACTTCCTTCTTTTCAATATCCAAACTTCCTTCTTTTCTGTAACGTCCCAAAAATTACAAGCAAATTTAAATTTTTAAATAAACAACTCATTTATAACAACTCATTAAATGAATCCCAACGTTTCGTTTGCAAACTCATAATTATTAACTTTATAATAAAAATACAGCGGAATAAACGTTTAATTAATAAAACCATAAAACAACCAGCTATCCTCGCGCGCCAGTGTGTACTTGTCACGCCTTGAAGTCGCTCGGACCTGAAACCACAGTTTATTGGGAAAGGGTAAGCACGAAGCTTAGTGAATTCCAACACATGCGCAGATAGGAATTATATACACATCACCCCTATCCGCACATAAGCAACAACATCACAGTTACATAAAACGAGTAAACATCTACAAGTAATTATGTATCCAACACCTCAGTACCATCGAGGCCTCGGTCCCACCGAATTGTAATGTATCCAACACCTCAGTACCATCGAGGCCTCGGTCCCACCGAATTGTAGTGTATCCAACACCTCAGTACCATCGAGGCCTCGGTCCCACCGAATTGTAATGTAACCAACACCTCAGTACCATCGAGGCCTCGGTCCCACCGAATTGTAATGTAACACATTTATACCAAGCATTCAAACCAATCAAATATTACACACAACAAACAACTAGTTCACACCACAAAGACAATAGTACATACAAACTATTATGACATGCATACAACCCCTAACTACACAGTGAGAGAACTCACCTCGAATGCGCGCCCAGCTTAATAACACAATTCAAGCTTCACAATTACGGTCACTTCCCAGCACCTAAAAGCATGTTAAAACGTGTCAATACAAGACCCGGACCCTATGACACGACACACGCTTAAACCGTCACTAAAACTATTTTCCGTTCACACTAAACAGGTCTGTTCGGGACCTGTTTCGACCCCTTTAAACCCAGAAAATTCCCAATATTATTTCATGACCAGAAATTACTCTGAGATAGGGTTCCAAGGACATATTATACGCCTCCTAACGATTTTTCTACAATTTACTACTGATTTTACAAAAACAGATTCCGGAACAGCGAAATTCAGCACCTTTCAGTATAAAACGACAAATCGACCCATGCTACGTCCCGAACTGGGTTTTGCACAAAACACAGAAAAGTTTCTAGACTCAAAAAGGGAACTTTTGACACCGGTTTCACCCCAAACCGAGTTACGAGCAGAAAGTTATGATTTTCGCAAGATCAGGGCAGATTCTAGAAGTTTTCACATGAAATGACGAAACACCGAACTTGCGACCACTTTTTCGCCCAGTTAGAGACCGAACCAGTTTTTCGCTAAAACACGGAAAACGTGCTAGACCCTGAACTTGAACCGTGGGCGCCAGTTTCGGCTCAAACGGAGTTACGACGGAAAGGTTATGGTTACATGAAAACTGGACAGAAAACTAATTTTCACATCAAAATGACGATTGTAATTACGGTTACGCGATCGGCTTAACGGTTCGGGTTGCAACTAGGGCTGGACAACCCACGCACCACCCACTGCCACCTCCGACAGTGGTGGTCGGCGGCGGCGGCAGCCACCGCCGGTGGTGGTTTCACGGCGACACGAAAGAAACAATCAAGGGGGAAAACACTTACCTACGACGAGGAAACGATCACTCGCGTCCTTTCTCTCGCTCCTCGCTGCTCTCTCTCTCTTCGCTGCTCCTCTCTCTCTCTCTCTTCGCCGGCAAGACCAGCGGCGGTGCTGGTGGTTTAGGGCAGCAAACGGCGGTGGTCCTGGTGGTGACGACGGAACGACAAGGAGGGGAGGGGAGGTCTTCGGCCGTGAACAAAGGGAAACAAAATAGGGTTTTTTTTTTCTTGGTAGTTTGCTTGCATTCCACGAGACCAAAAACGGGAGAAGAGAAAAAGAGTTCACTTTCTACAAGTTATCCCATGCACATTCCAGAAATGCCACTTTCAGCCCCTCATTTCTAATACTTGCATAAAAATTGAAACTTAACCCAATTAGCCCCTCGACATAACCTTCTCGCAATTAACCAAAATTCCGACACTTAACGATTTGGCCCAACTCGACTAACCCCGCTTACGGAAACCACAATACTCGAACTTAAAAGAAATTAATTAAGACTAAAAAATTACAAAATGGTCCCTGCAGTTTCAATACTTAGCTATTAAACCCCAACAGTTAAGATTTACCATTTGGTTCTTATCTCCTAATCCCGTTAAATAATTTCGCTTAATAAAATAAATAAATAATTAATTAATTAAAACGCATATCGGGACACGGGCTTTACAACTCTCCCCCACTTGAATTAGACTTCGTCCCCGAAGTCTACGTCCGCAAACAGCTCCTAATAACTCTCTCGCATTGATGATATCCCAATCTCAATCCACTCTCAAGCTCTAACCATTCTAAAGCTACTCACCAGTATACTCTACAGGATACTCGACTACGATCATTCCTACCCTTAACTGTCGATTAACTTCCACGAATTCTAATAGATTCCAAAGATTTTAAATAACTTATATTAACAAAACATCGACCCCCTGCCGAACATCGGTCCAACCGATTACAATAACACACATCGGCCACCCGCCGAACATCGGTCCAACCGATTACAATAACAAACGTCGGCCACCCGCCGAACATCGGTCCAACCGATTACAATAACATACATAAGCGTGGTATTATCCTAGACACTAACACACATAGATAACCCCCACAACCAAAATCAACTAACACACCCGTAGGTCATTCCACCATAACCATCCATCACAAGTGATCATTTCAGGGTTACTACTACCATCACCATGATTATCTTAAAATCGGCTACAACTCTCCGATTATACTAAAGGTGTTTGGCCTCAAGCCCAAAAGTCGACACCTAAATATACCACCTACCTCAAAATGGTTGATGCGCATTTATTCTCTTAATAATAAAGGGCATCAATCCCTTAACTGATACTATTCGGCCTACAGTACTAACGCGCGTGGAATACCTACCTTCCACCGTTGACGTATCATCCACACTTGCTCTACGAAGCCAAGTCACACCGTATCGAGGATACACCTTGACGTCTACCTTCCAGGTAACGCCTCAAGACCCAGCACACCGGAACTACCTCCCAGGTAAGTGCCCACAACTATATCCTCCTAGTACCTACTGGAAAGTCTAGGTTAGAACACATGAATACCGGGGTCCCACCCCGAGATACCCAACCGACCATTACCAACGACTGACTAACGCGTCTAAGGATCCAAAGCAAACAGCCTACCAACAACATGCCTATTCCGGATTGACTCACTCACCCAAAAATGCAAACACTCGACGTGCAAAGAATGCCAAACAGTGCGACAAAACAACTCATCAACTAGACTCCACATCGAGCCATTAAAACCGGGCAATTGGCCCATGACTAACTCCAAGTCAAAACCGAGCAAAATGCTCCACGCTTGCTAGACCCATCGGTCGGAAAATGCGTTTAAACAAAGTTTAAGCAAGCAATACTCTGAAGTCAACCTTAGTCTCAGACTCAACACGGGTTAAAACAAAAGAGTTTTCCAAAAGGACTCATACCCTGAAAATTCTCGAAATGACACATGACACTTAAAAGCACATTTCCCCAAATGGTTTACAAAATCATTTACAAAATATTTTCAACATCAGGATTTTCATCTCAAAAAGATCGTAAGCAATAAAACTACTATTACCAGATCGATAGTTACGCAAAACTGGACACGCTCGTCCCACATAGGAAAAATCACGTTGAAAATCGTTCCATTGCAGTTCGGTTTACTCACACAAAAGCAAAGCGTAATAAATAATATCTTTAAAATGAACCGCCTCGATTCCAGTATGGATTGACTCATGACGTGCACTTAAAGTAACCGCTTGACCTTAAACAGGGTGCGACAAAGGTGTGCACATAATTCAAAATAAGTTTCACGACATTTGATTCAAAAATTCTTCTTTTTAATCATAAAAAAATGACGTGGCACAGGGTTCGCCACAAATTTTTCGCGCGTCAGCTAATCACACAAAACGATGACACGGTTTACAAATATATTTTTGTTAAAACACAACTGCCTCGTGTAAGTTTCAAATTTGAAGACAGAAACCAGTCCGCTTCTATTAATTGGAAATATCGACTAAAACCTCATAAAATCTCAAACTGGGGGCAGGCATGCAAGCTTGTAACACTTCCTCAAGTTTCGTACTTGGGACATATAACGTCAAAACATTATAGTTTAAAATGTATTTATCGAAAATGCTCAAAATACTCGTTTCCTCCAAAGCAAAAGTTTTTAATTTCCCAAAAAAAATGATCGGTAATTCTAAATTAACCGAATGTCAAAAATCTACGCATCTATATTTCCAAAATATAACACATTTTAATCGTATACATGATGTTCACAACATTAAAACACTCCTTGGATCAAGTGGTCTTTCATTTCGACAAAAAGCAACTAAAACATTTTCATGCACGACTCGTTCATCAAAATGTCGAGAACAAAGGTTACCCCAGTATGCATACCCCTAAGTCGATAAATCGCATTCTCATGGAAATGTCAATAAAACCTTTAGCTGACTAAAAAGCGCACTAAACAACTCCTTATGAAATGTTACCAAAATTCCTCCATGCATCACTTATGTCACGCATGAATCAATCCACACACTGTACTATTTGCAATAAAACACTTAGTAATACAAATTCTCGAACGAAAAGTTAAGCGACACTGGAATTCCAAACTCATTTAAACAAATCACCAAAATAGCCTTTATACAGACATCGTGGAATGTAACTTTTCGTCTCAACTCTAACACATGTGGAGGAGTTCCAATGTTAGAGTCTCAATCCGTAGTCACTTACCCAACATCTTAACCACCACAAAACACGGATAACATCGTACCCGAAAGAACCGTTGGAAAAATAACGAAAATGAGACAAATTCTAACAAAGTTTGCACTCCCGTGATAAAACGATTTCATACACTTTCAAAACCATAATTCAAAGTCTTGTGCGTGTACTAAACATTTCCCAAAATTCCAAAACACCATCCCTAAAAGGATTTGAAACACCAGAAGTAGTTAATGCAATTTTATTTTCAAAATAAACTTCGTGCATGACTCATTCGGCATTCAACGTCTCGACCCCTACTACTCCGAAACTCTCCGGTCTACTATTGTCATCCAGACATTTAAACCTCTTAAGGCAAGTTGGGAAATCACATCAAATCATCTTACGGGTTTTCCTCAAATCAAAGTCGGCTCTATAGGCCTATGACTCTAGCACAACCTTCTGTTGGTGCAAGTGTACCCAGCTTTAATATTAAGATATATTTTTGGTACACATAAAATCACATCTCCATATTTATTTTGATGATTACAAAACACACCGCATTTTTTTTGTTATCTAATATTTTATCTGAGTGTGCAGTTATTAAATGATCTCGATAAAATTTTATCTGAAGAATCCAAGTCTGAAGAGTTTCGTCATTTTATTTTAAAATGATAAACACCCTAAAATAATATACCACTTGGATTTTTCTAATACTGTCTTATTAAATAAACCAAGTAACATCTTATCATCTTGCTGGATTGTGAAAGTTTTGTTTCTAGAAGACCTGCGCATGCGTACTGCTTCCTGCACCTTTTATCTGGGCGGTATACCGCGGTGTAAAGCCGGTATACCGCGGCGGCTTGATGTTACATCTCTGACTGATTGGAAGTGCTTATGTCTGGGCGGTATACCGCGGTGTTTAGCCGGTATACCGCGGGTACCATTTCCGTTGGTTTTTGCAGGGTTGACTTTCTCACTGCAGCGTACCTTTTCCTCTGCACGGTATACCGCGAGACTTAGCCGGTATACCGCGAAATGCCATGGACTGTTGCTCATCCAGTATAAATATCTTGCAACCTCCAGCATTCAAGATCACGAATTCACATTAACTCCTCTGCATTTGATAAAGACTCTGCAGCTTCTTCTCTTGATATTTAAACTGTTAAAATTATAAAACTCGTTTTTGAGTAAGAAATCTTGAGTTGATAGCAGATTAAAATCTCTCGATTAGTTGAATCAGCAACACAACTCAAGTGATCAAACTCTCTAAAAATATCCAAGTGATAAACCTTATTCAATAGTGATTATTCATATTAAAATTATACCCTCTTGTAAGTGTTTGAATAGAGTGAGTGATCCACATAAATCTCTCAAAGTAGAGTGTTTCGCGTTTGTTGTACTAAGGTTTGTGTTCTACCGTAAAGAACACGTTTTCGTATTGGATCTCCGAGAAGTGTTATTTTCTCGAGGTGGACTAGCCAACTTTGTGTTTGGTGAACCACTTTAAAAACATCGTTGTCAAGTATTCTCTTTCCCTTATCTATTTACATTTCCGCTGTGCATTTAAATTATATCTGTTTATATAATTGTTGTTTATTTATTATTTCTATACTCTGATTTATTTATACTGTTTCTGTACTGTATTTATTTATAAAAGAATTTTTGAAAGTAAAAGATTTAAAATACAACCTTACCCCCCCCCTAGGTTGTCTAACATTTGGTATCAGAGCAGGTCTTTCAAAAATTTCTGCATAAATTTCTTCTATTCCTTTAAATGGCTCAACAAACTAATATTGTGTTTTCAAAACCTCCCTTGATAGATACTGAAAAGTTTGGCATTTGGGCCGAGCTATTTGAATGTCACGTGCGTGGCAAAAATCAAAAGATTTGGAATATTATAGAAAAAGGGAATTTTAAACCCACCATTGTGAAAGATGATGTTTATATTGATAAACCTATAGATGAATGGACTACTTCTGATGAAACTCATTTTTGTTTAAACTTTGAAGCTAAGAATATATTATATGCTGCTTTAACAACTGATGAAATTGAAAGAGTATATACATATAAAACTGCAAATCAAATATGGGAAAGTTTAAATAATACTCATCGTGGAAACACGGAAGTTAAATCTAGTAAAGTGAATATTTTAGTTCACGATTATGAACTGTTCGAAATGAAACAAGATGAGTCGATTGACTCAATGTTTAAAAGATTTAACCTTATTGTGACTACGTTGAAAGGTTTGGATCGCACTTATCCTAACGAGGACTATATAAGGAAAATCCTACGAGCCCTTCCTTCGGAGTGGATGCAAAAGATAACATCTTTAGAAGACTCCCGTGACCTTTCCATAATGAAGATAGATGACTTGATCGGTAATCTTAAAGTGCATGAAATTGCACTCAAAAGAAACAAAGATCGGGAGCAAGTCAAAAAGAAGTCGATCGCTCTTAATGCCTCAACTCCGAATGTCAAGAAGAAGAAAGAGGAAGCTAGCACCTCAAAAGATCAATCCGATAAACTCGACGAAGTCGCCATGTTGGTAAGAAACTTCTCTAAATTTTTTACTAACAAAAATTTCTCTAAAAATAATAGATTTCAAAGAAACGGTAACTACCGTCGTGGCGGTGAAAACCGGAGTCGCAACTTCCACAAAAGAGAAGATAAAGTAAAGAAAAATGGCGACTCGAGCGAAGACGAAAAAGCAAAACCAAAGAGAGGTTATTGTTACTCTTGTGGTGATAAAGACCACTACGCCAATGAATGTCCGAAAAAGAACAAGTTCCAAAAGAAGAAGGAGAAAGCCTTCATTGGAGGCCCGTGGAGCGAGAGTGAAGAAGAAGATGACTATCAAGCCATTTGTCTTATGGCCGAAAGCGACGACGAGGTAAAATCTTCTTATTCAAATTACGATAGTGATTATGATAGCGATAGTGAAAACAATCTTGAAGAATTATATGAATCATTTCACAAAATGGCTAATCTTGCTAATAATTATAAAGACGAAATTGCTATGTTAAAAGAAACTGTAAATGCATGTAAAAAGGAAATAAATAATGTTAAACAAAAATCTGAAAATGATTTAAATATAATTGCTAAATTAGAAACTAAATTAGGAGAAAAAGATTTTTGTAAATCTTGTGATGCTTTAAATAAAGAAATTGCATGCTTAAATAAAAAATCACATGAAAATATTATTTGTACAAAATGTGATATACTTGAGAATGAGATTACATGTTTAAAGGCTAAATGTGCTTCATATGAAAAAGATAACATGTTAGCTAAAGCCTTTGAAAGTAGTAATAAAAAAGTTCTTAACATGCTTAATATGCCTAACCGTATAAAATGTAGAAAAGGTATTGGTTCCGATACGTGCAAAGATAAATGTTCTTGTAAACCCATCAAAAGATTTTATGAATCACCTAAAGTTAATACAAGAAATCAATATGTACAAAAACATCCGTATGTGCGTAAAATAAATAATGTAAATTATAATACGAGAAAACCGTATGCTCGCATGTACCATGATAAATATTCTAAACCTAATAATAATGCGAATATAAATACTTGTTTTTATGTGTATGATAAATATAATCGCAAAATTAAAATGGTAAATAAATGGATTCCAAAAGGAATGTTTAGTAATGATAATCCCGGTGGTATGCGTTTATGGTTTTAAATGTGTTATATATTATATATATATATATATATAGTTTAAATATGAATTCTTGTATATATGTTATATATAAATAATATTTTATTGTATGTACTTTTGTTTATATATATATATACATACGTACTACACATATATATATATATATATACTTTCTGTTTGATTCTTTATTATATATATATTGGTGTACTGTTTAATATATTATATTTTGTTTGACTTAATATGTGTTATATATATATATTAATATTGTTTGATGTATTATATATATATATATATATTAATATTGTGTAATGTATTATATATATGCATGTTGGTTGACATTGAAACTAATTGTCAAGGACCCACGAGAAATGGGGACCATAAAAGTTACATCTTCATTATTGTAGATTGACCTTGATATGGACTGGATACTCGATAGTGGTTGCACACGTCACATGACCGGAAACAATAATCTCTTTTCATCATATAAGTCATGTGATGGTGGACAGGTAATTTTTGGAGGAAACTCCAAAGGAAATATAATTGGTAGAGGTACAGTTTCTTGCAATAATGTTCAATTTCTTAATGTTAACCATGTTGATAATTTACATTTTAATTTGTTAAGTGTTCGCCAATTGTGTAAAAATAATACAACTGTTGTCTTCGAAGAAGATTCTTGTAAAATCATAAAAAATGGCAAAGTTCTTTTAAATGGTTTTGTAAAAGGAAATTTATATATTTGTAAAACTGTTGTATCTGAGAATGTATGCTTATCTTCTATTAATGATGTTTCTACTTTATGGCATAGGCGTTTAGGTCACGCTAATCTAAGATTAATGCAAAACTTAAAAAATAAGGAGCTTGTGAGTGACCTGCCAAAATTAAAGTTTGATAATCATTTTTGTGATGCTTGTCGTGTCGGCAAACAACATCACGTTTCTCATAAATCAAAAAATGTTATTTCTACTCAAAGAGTTTTAGAACTTTTACATATGGATCTTTTTGGCCCGATGGCTATTCAAAGTTTTGGAGGAAATTTTTATACTTTGGTTATTGTGGATGATTATTCCCGTTATACTTGGACTTTATTTTTGAGACATAAAAATGAGGCTTTCGAAAAGTTTAAAATTTTAGGAAAAAGAATTCAAAACCAACAAGGTTGTACGATTGTTTCCATACGTACGGACCATGGACGAGAATTCGATAATGAAGTACAATTTGGTGCCTTTTGTGATAAACATGGTATAACTCATAACTTTTCTGCTCCTCGAACACCTCAATCTAACGGGGTTGTTGAAAGGAAAAATCGAACGTTGCAAGAAATGAGTAGAACCATGCTAAACGAACATCAAGTTCCCCAAAAGTTTTGGTGTGATGCCGTTGCTACCGCGACCTATGTGCTTAACCGTGTCCTAATTAGAGGTATCCTAAATAAGACACCCTATGAACTTTACCGAGGTAGAAAACCTTCCCTAGCTCACCTAAAAGTTTTTGGTTGTAAATGTTTCATTTTAAACACCAAATCCTACCTAACCAAATTTGACCCCAAAGCCTATGAGGGAGTTTTCCTAGGTTATTCTTGGAATAGCAAAGCCTATAGAATCCTAAATAAGGAGACCATGGTAGTAGAAGAATCCTTAAATGTTAGCTTTGACGAGAGTCCTCCCAAACCGAGTGCACCCTTAGCAAATGACAATGTTTGTGAAGGAGATGTCTTAGCCCAACAACTTAGTACCTTGGATTTAGGTACCCAACCTTCCACAAATAATATTGAAACTAGTGATGCCCCTCCTTGTTTTATTCCACAAGGTGTAGATGATCCTAACCTTAGAACCGCTCGAGGCCATCCCGTAGATCAAATTATAGGTGACCTAAACCAAAGGACAACTAGATCACAAATCCATACCCATTGTGCTTTCCATGCCTTTATCTCAACCATAGAACCTAAAACCATAGATGAAGCTTTAGGTGATGAGGATTGGATATTGGCCATGCAAGAAGAGTTAAACCAATTTACTAGGAATGATGTGTGGGACTTAGTGCCTAGCCCTAGTAGTCAAACCATTATTGGCACAAGATGGGTCTTCCGAAATAAGGTAGACGAGAACGGTGGAGTCACACGAAACAAGGCACGTTTAGTTGCCAAGGGGTACAGTCAACAAGAAGGTATAGATTATGACGAAACCTTTGCACCAGTTGCAAGGTTGGAGTCTATTCGAATGCTTCTCGCTTTTGCAAATGCTAAAGATTTTAAGTTATTTCAAATGGATGTTAAAAGTGCTTTCTTAAATGGTATTATAAATGAGGAGGTATACGTTTCTCAACCTCCCGGTTTTGAAAGTTTTGAAAACCCGGCACATGTTTATAAATTGAAAAAGGCGCTTTACGGTTTAAAGCAAGCTCCGCGTGCGTGGTATGATAGATTAAAAACCTTTCTAATTGTTAGTGGTTATATTATGGGTAAAATAGATAATACTTTGTTTGTGAAATATGTTCAAAATGATATTGTGGTTGTGCAAGTATATGTTGATGATATTATTTTTGGTTCCACTAATGAAAAACTGTGTAATGAATTTTCTGCGAAAATGACAAGCGAGTTTGAAATGAGCATGATGGGAGAGTTAAAATACTTCTTAGGATTGCAAATCAAACAATGTGAAACTGGTATTTTTATTAGTCAATCTAAATATTGTAAAGATATGTTGAAAAAGTTTAACTTTGAAAATGTCAAACCCGTTGAAACTCCAATGACCACAAACTTACAATTATCTCGTGACGAGGAGGGAAACGATTTTAATGAAAAGATTTATCGTGGTATGATTGGTAGCCTGTTATATTTAACTGCTAGTAGACCTGATATTATGTTTAGTGTATGTTTATGTGCTCGCTTTCAATCTTCACCTAAACAAACTCACTATGAAGCTGTCAAGCGTATTTTTCGATATTTACGAGGTACTACTAATCTTGGCTTATGGTACACAAAGAAACCCGAGTTAGAAGTAACGTGTTTCGCCGATTCTGATCTTGGTGGATCTATTGTTGACCGAAAAAGTACTAGTGGGGTATGTGCCTTTATAGGTCTCTCACTTGTGTCTTGGTTCTCCAAGAAACAACAATCCGTAGCATTATCTACTACCGAAGCGGAATATGTAGCCGCCGCAAGAGCATGTGCTCAAGTCCTATGGATGAAACACACACTTACCGATTTTGAGGTACATCTAACCAAAATTCCAATTATGTGTGATAACTCAAGTGCCATAAATCTAAGTAAAAATCCTGTTTTACACTCTCGTACAAAACATATTGAATTGAGACATCACTTTTTACGAGATAATGTTCAAAAAGGCAAAATCGTGCTTGAAAAGGTTGATTCGGAAGATAATTTGGCCGATATTTTTACAAAAGCTCTTAACAAAAAAGCCTTCTTTAAATTAAGACTTGGTTTAGGCATGCTTGAGTATAACCCTTGATAAATACTAACTCTCAAATATTTCATATTTTGAGGGGGAGCATCTTTCGAGGGGGAGCATAAGCGACTTTCTTAAACCCTTTTTGCTTCGACAAAAGGGGGAGAGAAACCGAGTATGCTCTCGTGTTTAGCGTTGTGTTTGTCATCATCAAAAAGGGGGAGATTGTTGGTGCAAGTGTACCCAGCTTTAATATTAAGATATATTTTTGGTACACATAAAATCACATCTCCATATTTATTTTGATGATTACAAAACACACCGCATTTTTTTTGTTATCTAATATTTTATCTGAGTGTGCAGTTATTAAATGATCTCGATAAAATTTTATCTGAAGAATCCAAGTCTGAAGAGTTTCGTCATTTTATTTTAAAATGATAAACACCCTAAAATAATATACCACTTGGATTTTTCTAATACTGTCTTATTAAATAAACCAAGTAACATCTTATCATCTTGCTGGATTGTGAAAGTTTTGTTTCTAGAAGACCTGCGCATGCGTACTGCTTCCTGCACCTTTTATCTGGGCGGTATACCGCGGTGTAAAGCCGGTATACCGCGGCGGCTTGATGTTACATCTCTGACTGATTGGAAGTGCTTATGTCTGGGCGGTATACCGCGGTGTTTAGCCGGTATACCGCGGGTACCATTTCCGTTGGTTTTTGCAGGGTTGACTTTCTCACTGCAGCGTACCTTTTCCTCTGCACGGTATACCGCGAGACTTAGCCGGTATACCGCGAAATGCCATGGACTGTTGCTCATCCAGTATAAATATCTTGCAACCTCCAGCATTCAAGATCACGAATTCACATTAACTCCTCTGCATTTGATAAAGACTCTGCAGCTTCTTCTCTTGATATTTAAACTGTTAAAATTATAAAACTCGTTTTTGAGTAAGAAATCTTGAGTTGATAGCAGATTAAAATCTCTCGATTAGTTGAATCAGCAACACAACTCAAGTGATCAAACTCTCTAAAAATATCCAAGTGATAAACCTTATTCAAGAGTGATTATTCATATTAAAATTATACCCTCTTGTAAGTGTTTGAATAGAGTGAGTGATCCACATAAATCTCTCAAAGTAGAGTGTTTCGCGTTTGTTGTACTAAGGTTTGTGTTCTACCGTAAAGAACACGTTTTCGTATTGGATCTCCGAGAAGTGTTATTTTCTCGAGGTGGACTAGCCAACTTTGTGTTTGGTGAACCACTTTAAAAACATCGTTGTCAAGTATTCTCTTTCCCTTATCTATTTACATTTCCGCTGTGCATTTAAATTATATCTGTTTATATAATTGTTGTTTATTTATTATTTCTATACTCTGATTTATTTATACTGTTTCTGTACTGTATTTATTTATAAAAGAATTTTTGAAAGTAAAAGATTTAAAATACAACCTTACCCCCCCTAGGTTGTCTAACACCTTCCATCTTGGCCCGACATGATCTACTTACCACAAACATCATCCTTATCGTCACTCCAAGTGACTAATATTAGAATCGTCTTTCTATTCCAACGACTACTAGTTTAGGACCTTCATCACTACCCCCAACGATCATCACCTCAAAACACTTCGAGTACACACCTGTACTAGTAGGTTTACTATAGTTGTTCCTCCTTGTGATGGCTATTCTGGGTAGACAATACAACGCGTTATTAGCACATAATCACTCATACTAACAACACTCACGCTCAACTCCTTGGATTCCTCGTGACTTCCCCGACTCGAGCATTGATCCTGTGCTTCCGGTAGTAGGAGCTCTACTACTACCATCCACACCTATCATCGCCCGTTCCGAGTTCCATCCCAAGGGGTCCAAGTAGTTTCTCGCCGAAACTATACACATATGCCCGCACCGGCATATGTACACACTCTTCCTAGCTCCCTAGGAATTCCGTCCAAACCACTACCCTTGCTACTGCCAAATCCCTAATAGCAAGCAGCAGACATGCAATACAGTGTAACAAGCACCAAGCAAATTAGCATACATACTTCTATGTTCTAGAAAGCAATCTAGCACACGTACTCATACATAAACACCCTTCCCAGCTCTCTAGGAACTTCCTCTTATCCCACCACCCTTGCTACTACCGAATCCCTACTAATTATAACGGGTGACCTCGCGAATACCCGATTATATGCAGTGCGAAACAAATAGACAGTCGAATACAAGACTCTATCCTAGAATGGTTGGACTCAAACAAGAGCTGCGCAATAGAACTAAATCGAATATTCTAAGGCTATAAGTCTCTTACTGCATACAACCTAGAGGGCATTCACTTAGTAACCTATCATAATTAGCATAAATTCCTAATAGCAAGCAGTTCAACATACCGCATAGTGTCAACAACGGGCAATCTAGCATGCATACTCTATGATCTAGAAAGCAATAAAACACTAAGCATTGTACCTTTCCCTTCGGCTCCGGCTGACTGTACACACTGCGCCTCCGATCACCGTTCCTCGAACGGGTCTTTACTTTTTCTTCTAAAAAGATTTAATAAAGAATTTGAAAATTTCCCAGCCGCAACTTGAGACCAAACACACCGAGGTGCGTTTGATTCACTCAAGCTGTGCTCTGATACCAAGTTGTAACGTCCCAAAAATTACAAGCAAATTTAAATTTTTAAATAAACAACTCATTTATAACAACTCATTAAATGAATCCCAACGTTTCGTTTGCAAACTCATAATTATTAACTTTATAATAAAAATACAGCGGAATAAACGTTTAATTAATAAAACCATAAAACAACCAGCTATCCTCGCGCGCCAGTGTGTACTTGTCACGCCTTGAAGCCGCTCGGACCTGAAACCACAGTTTATTGGGAAAGGGTAAGCACGAAGCTTAGTGAATTCCAACACATGCGCAGATAGGAATTATATACACATCACCCCTATCCGCACATAAGCAACAACATCACAGTTACATAAAACGAGTAAACATCTACAAGTAATTATGTATCCAACACCTCAGTACCATCGAGGCCTCGGTCCCACCGAATTGTAATGTATCCAACACCTCAGTACCATCGAGGCCTCGGTCCCACCGAATTGTAGTGTATCCAACACCTCAGTACCATCGAGGCCTCGGTCCCACCGAATTGTAATGTAACCAACACCTCAGTACCATCGAGGCCTCGGTCCCACCGAATTGTAATGTAACACATTTATACCAAGCATTCAAACCAATCAAATATTACACACAACAAACAACTAGTTCACACCACAAAGACAATAGTACATACAAACTATTATGACATGCATACAACCCCTAACTACACAGTGAGAGAACTCACCTCGAATGCGCGCCCAGCTTAATAACACAATTCAAGCTTCACAATTACGGTCACTTCCCAGCACCTAAAAGCATGTTAAAACGTGTCAATACAAGACCCGGACCCTATGACACGACACACGCTTAAACCGTCACTAAAACTATTTTCCGTTCACACTAAACAGGTCTGTTCGGGACCTGTTTCGACCCCTTTAAACCCAGAAAATTCCCAATATTATTTCATGACCAGAAATTACTCTGAGATAGGGTTCCAAGGACATATTATACGCCTCCTAACGATTTTTCTACAATTTACTACTGATTTTACAAAAACAGATTCCGGAACAGCGAAATTCAGCACCTTTCAGTATAAAACGACAAATCGACCCATGCTACGTCCCGAACTGGGTTTTGCACAAAACACAGAAAAGTTTCTAGACTCAAAAAGGGAACTTTTGACACCGGTTTCACCCCAAACCGAGTTACGAGCAGAAAGTTATGATTTTCGCAAGATCAGGGCAGATTCTAGAAGTTTTCACATGAAATGACGAAACACCGAACTTGCGACCACTTTTTCGCCCAGTTAGAGACCGAACCAGTTTTTCGCTAAAACACGGAAAACGTGCTCGACCCTGAACTTGAACCGTGGGCGCCAGTTTCGGCTCAAACGGAGTTACGACGGAAAGGTTATGGTTACATGAAAACTGGACAGAAAACTAATTTTCACATCAAAATGACGATTGTAATTACGGTTACGCGATCGGCTTAACGGTTCGGGTTGCAACTAGGGCTGGACAACCCACGCACCACCCACTGCCACCTCCGACAGTGGTGGTCGGCGGCGGCGGCAGCCACCGCCGGTGGTGGTTTCACGGCGACACGAAAGAAACAATCAAGGGGGAAAACACTTACCTACGACGAGGAAACGATCACTCGCGTCCTTTCTCTCGCTCCTCGCTGCTCTCTCTCTCTTCGCTGCTCCTCTCTCTCTCTCTTCGCCGGCAAGACCAGCGGCGGTGCTGGTGGTTTAGGGCAGCAAACGGCGGTGGTCCTGGTGGTGACGACGGAACGACAAGGAGGGGAGGGGAGGTCTTCGGCCGTGAACAAAGGGAAACAAAATAGGGTTTTTTTTTCTTGGTAGTTTGCTTGCATTCCACGAGACCAAAAACGGGAGAAGAGAAAAAGAGTTCACTTTCTACAAGTTATCCCATGCACATTCCAGAAATGCCACTTTCAGCCCCTCATTTCTAATACTTGCATAAAAATTGAAACTTAACCCAATTAGCCCCTCGACATAACCTTCTCGCAATTAACCAAAATTCCGACACTTAACGATTTGGCCCAACTCGACTAACCCCGCTTACGGAAACCACAATACTCGAACTTAAAAGAAATTAATTAAGACTAAAAAATTACAAAATGGTCCCTGCAGTTTCAATACTTAGCTATTAAACCCCAACAGTTAAGATTTACCATTTGGTTCTTATCTCCTAATCCCGTTAAATAATTTCGCTTAATAAAATAAATAAATAATTAATTAATTAAAACGCATATCGGGACACGGGCTTTACATTTTCAATGATGGTCACCAAAGAAATGTGAACCAATCAGTAATGTGGCTGCCCGGCTCAGAAAGTAGCTGGTGCAGAGTTCTCGTATTCTTTTAACTCTGTTCTCACACCCTCTTTCTGTTTTTAATCTGCTCACTGCTAACCAAACTCTCTTTTTCATTTTACCTCAGCACAATGAGATTACTCAACCGGATGAGTTATCTCCCCCACTCTTTGATTTCGACCCCTCACCCCTCAATCACTCAAGGATAACTTCTTGGGTAGGAAACACTGGTTAACGTGGATCCATAGAAGTTCTTTTAAGCTCTCACACTGATTCCCATGATTGTTGTCCTAAAAGATATGTTGCTCAACAGTTTATCTTGAACAAATATGAATCTCAGCTTTTTGAAAACACTGTCATCAGAATGTATGCTCCTTAAAAATATTCATGAAATATTTGAGCATTTGAACGTTGAAGATTTCTCACAACAAGAATATTGAATGAATGAAATGAATTTGAAAGACTTGTTTGAGAATCTGACAATGTATCAATCAGATCAAAAAGGAAGGATATTCATAAACGCTTAGGGTATCAAAGAATTGGATGTTGTTTATATGAACAAATATAAACAATCTTTGAATGAAACGCTTAAGTTCTCACGCTGAATGAATATGATGTTCAACAAAATTTGAAATCAAACGGGAGTATTACCATCGATAAAGTTGGTTCGTTTTGAGACGTGGTAATAACAAAGTCAATATGAAGTTGAACCGGTGTGTATGAATACTTGAAAGTATATAGACAAGATAATACACAAGTATTAATCTTTGGAAACACACGGTCAGAAATAATGATATAACAACCCAAGATATACATGAAAACATTTAAAAACACACTTCTAAAATTATAAAATCGGTTTGAATTAGAGAAGTGGTTTGAACATTTAAGAACAGGTTTTTCATGCTTGAAAGTTGTTCTTCTTTCAAACAATCTCAAATTTAGTTCAGAAGATACTTACAGTAATCAGTATTATCTCCCCCTCAAATTATGATCGACTGATTTAAGATCGGATAAGCTCCCCCTCAAAATCTGCAAAGATCTTAATTTGACAAAATCAGCACATGTAACAATCAAAGTAAATTTTTTTTAAAGATTAAGAACGAGTCCTGATCTGATATGATCAGAAGTCAATTATTCTTTGAAGTACGGGTTCTAAACTGACGTGTTTAGAAGCCATAATCTCTTTGAAAAGCGGGTTCTGAACTGAAGTATTCAGAAACCATAATCACTTTGAAAAGCGGGTTCTGAACTGAAGTATTCAGAAACCATAATCACTTTGAAAAGCGGGTTCTGAACTGAAGTATTCAGAAACCATAAACTTGTAGAAAGATATATCAATAAGCACAAACAATCAAAAGTTTAGAATCTCTCCCCCTGAAATTATGCAGATGGTTTCAGCACAGGTATTCTTCTTCAAATCTGCACAATTCTCTTATGTTTCCCAGTCATGTGTTTGTATAGTTCTGACAATCAGCACCACACATGATAAACCTACAAAACAGATTAAGTTGATTTTGGTACCCATTGCCAATTGGGTCCTGGCTTGTTATGTGCAGTTCGATTTGAAGGAATATTGTAAGTACCATACCAGTACTGAACATCTTCTTTCTTAACAAAATCATTAGTTCCACAATAAGAACAACATATTTGCTTTTGTGCTAACCTAATCAAATGATTTGCAGAATAAACAAGATTAGGTTTAACAAAAGACTTACCTTTTGGAGCGTTGTTCTTCTTGTTCACGGTAGGTGGAGGAACAGATGACTTTGGGGCATCTCTTTCAGGAGTAGATCCTTTTACCTTCCAAACCATCTTAACAGGCTTAAAGATAGGAGTATCTGAACTTGTAGCAGCATGGTAATCAAATTTCTTCTGTAGATCAGATTTGATCTTCTGCTCTTTCATAGCTTCCGTTGCTAAAGCAGATAATCTCCTTGTTAACTTTGAGATTTCAGCCTGAAACGTCTTTCTTTCATCTGAATAGACATCTTTCACACTTTTTGCTTGAAAATCTTTAATTTTCTTCTTTTCAGATTCTTTTATTTCGATGTCTAATTCATTCTCCAAATTAGATATTTTCAGTGAAAGCTCAACACTTTTTGATTCAAAGACTTTTCTTTCAATGTCAAACTCATACATCTTTTTCTCAAGCTTTTCCTTTTCTAAAAATAAAACCTTTTCAAAATCAGAAACTTGTTGTGAAAGTTTTAAGCATCTAAGTTCAACAGCTTTCTTTTCCTCAACTGATTTCTTGGAAAAATCAGAAAACTTCTTTTCAGATTTCTCTCTTTCACTGTTTAAAAGAACTGTAAGCATGACTTCCTTTTCAATATCAAACGCGAGTTGATCGTCATTTCTGACTTCTTCAATTTTGCTTTTAATACTCAACTCAAGATCGACAAGCTTCTGTTCGAGTACCAAAGGAGGATAATATATTTTTCCTTCAGAAACGGGTTTTGATACAGTTCCCTTTGGTGGCTGAACAATATAGCTTTCAAAATAGTCATTAGGAAAGGTTTTCTTATCTTGCATAGCCTTCCTATTTGACTGATCATAATAATAAGGAAGTTGCATGGTTACAGTTGTCTTTCTTTTAATTTCTTCCTCAGCTCCTTGTTCTTCCTCATCAAGCCATTTGATACTGAATTTAGGATCTTTTAGAAACTTAAGCCATCGAAACTTGTATAAACAAGGTGCCTTTTTCAAAGCATTCTCCAAATAATGAGGATTGTCATATCCCAAACCCCATTTCGAATTGTAATATCTGAATTTCTTTGGAGTGTTTAGAAAAATTGTTTGCTCAGATTGACCAAGTTTGTACAGCTTTTCTTCTAGATCACTTGCTTTTTCGGTCAATTCGTTGTTAATATCTTTATAGGATTGCAACAATTTTTCAAGTTCATTCTTCCGTTTTTCAGAAACTCTTACTTTTTCTTGCATTTCATCCATTCTTCTTCGGAAAGAAGTTCGAGATTGTTCGATCTCAACTCGTTCCTTTTTCAAATCATCATTTAACTTGTTATGATCAATTATTGCTTTTCTTTGAGATTCTATTATTTTATGCGCGTTTTTGAGTTTCTCATTTAGATCAACTGCTTGTGATTCAACTTTTGCTTCAGGAGTTGATATCTTGTCCTTGAGAGTAACAGTTTCCTCTGAGCTTGTCTTGGGTTTGTCTGTTGATGAATCATTCCAACCCATATATTCTAGCATGAGATAATCATCCAATGAATAATCATCCATTGTTACCTGAAAAAATAAAATGTCGGATCGTTAACAGATACTTCGTGAGAAGTAGAATTTGTGCGCTTGTACGATCAGAGAAAAAATATCGATTAAAGTCAGAAAAATTTTCAGAAACAAAATTTGAAAAACAAATTGTAAATTTGTCTTCCAAAAATTAAATCCGGAAAATTAATGCGGAAAACTGGACCTTGAATCGATAAACCTGCAAAACACGAAAAAGATATATCAGTTATGATTAATTGCAGGTAAAAACTGATAAAAACGATGAAAAATGAAAAATAAGGACTAAAACTGACAACTTACGAAACTAAAACGAAAAATAAGGACTAAAAGTGTAAAATACTATCACTAATAAAAGACAAGGACTAAAAATGACAAAAATCCTAAAGTTACGACTCAAAGGACCAAAAATGAAAAATCCTAAAAGAAAAATAAACTCTAAGGACTAAAAATGTAAAAATCTAAAACTTAAAAATCTAGGGACTAAAACTGTAAAAAATCTAAAGTTAAAACTAGAGGGACTAAAATTGATCAAAAAAGAAGCTAAAAACTATAAGGACTAAAACCGTAATAAAAACAAACTTAAACTATAGGGACTAAAATTGACAAACCCTGAAACTTCCTAACTGACTTAACGGACCAACTAACGAAGGACTTATTTTGTAAGAAACCTAACGGGAAAACTAACGGAACTGTCAACTAACTAACGTAACTGACCTCTAACAGAAAAGGACTAAAACATTAACAACAACTAACGGACAGACTAACTGACTCTAACGGACTTAACGGAAAATGACCAAAAATGTCAGAAACTTAACGGAATACTAACGGATTTTTCAGATTTTTCGGTCAGATTTTCACGTTGAAATCGATTTCTTTCGGTTTCTTAACGATTTCAAGACATCAAGCAATCGAATGCAAGCCCAACATGCAACATTTTGGTGGGTTTTTGGATTTTTCCGGCGAGCCACGTTTTTCCGGCGAGGTTCCGGTGACGTTTGGGTTGCGACTCGGTTGCGATTTCGTTGCGATGTCACAACAGTTGCGACTTCCCGGTGAGTTTTGGTTGCGACTTCACTTGAGTTGCGACTCCGATGAAGATTCCGGCGAAGAAAACGTTTGTCCGGCGAGATTTCGTTTTTCCGGCTAAGGTTACCCAGTTTCCGGCGACACTTTCAACACATATATCTCGCTCATTTCTTGACGATTTTCCAGATCTGAAAGTTGTGGTATGCTCGAAATTTCACAAGGAATCGTTCTGTGACATCAAAATCGATTAAAACACTGCAAAACTCCAGATCGATTAAAACTTTATGAAACCTTCGATGAACAAGAAAAACAAACTGTTTGATATTTTTTTATTTTCAAAACCAAATTCTGTTGATGAAACACAGTTTTGCTAATTGCAAAATATTATAAAACTAATATCAAACAGATTTGTGAGTTTGAATCAATCCAAAACACAAAGAAATCTTAAATCCTTGAAAATTTCAACAAAAATTCAAAAAAACCCAACAACTCTTCAATTTGTTTAAAAATTGATAAAAAAAAGAAGGAATCGATGCACAAATTCAACTGCTAGGCTCTGATACCAATTGAGAATAATTCAGGTAACAAGATTAAACCATTAAGCTCATTATATATTGATTGAGAAATATAAAAGATGGGAATGAAGAACACTTTCTCTTGGAGGCCACACACACACACTCTTGGTGGCTAGACACAAATG
Organism: Saussurea involucrata; assembly: GCA_033807775.1. Taxonomy (NCBI): domain Eukaryota; kingdom Viridiplantae; phylum Streptophyta; class Magnoliopsida; order Asterales; family Asteraceae; genus Saussurea; species Saussurea involucrata. Next base: position 4,220,362 of record CM066317.1, read on the forward strand.
ACCTCTCCTCACAAACCCTAATAATTGGGTTTATATACCCTTTGACCAAACCTAGCTATTTTGACTTTGACTTTGACTAATATTGACTAAATACAATTACCCCTAAATCTTGGATACATTGTGTACTAATAACACATATATATGGAGTTATATAGAGACGGATAAGATATTGAAAATATAAGTATATAAAGAGGATAAGTAATGGTGTAATTGTCTAATGTACATATTAGTAAAGACTTAACAATCATATTAAATTCCAAAAATAAAAGGATATTGGGTTCATCGGGTAGGGTTGGGTTCAAATGGTCATAACCCGATATCAACCTAATACATATAGTTTAAAGATTTTACAACTCGATTGGACATCGAGTTGCTTCGGGTTAGGTTATTGCACGTTGGGTTTGGTTGATCGGGTTGGTCAGGTTTTTGAGCAACCCTACTTATATTGATGAATCACTCCCAAACATTTATAACCATATTTCTTGATGTTCTAAGAAACCAGAGCATCTTCAACACATTTTTATAATTTCTCCACGATAGAGAAGAAAAAATTAAAATGTCTAAAAAGAATTACATTCAAGTTCAATTGTTTATATATATATTGAGATTTCAACATCAATTACATTATTAAAGTATTTAATACATTTAATACCTCAAAAGCTTTCAAATATTTTTTTACAAAATGATAATACATTCAACTTCATTGGTGGAATAATTAAAAAATACATCTCTCTCTCTCTCTCACACATACTAATATACTATAACAATGAGTAACCTATTAATTTGAATTACAATTACACGAGACATGACACAAGTTAGCATGTTTTCATGCCATGTAAATGTCCATATACAATATCCACGTATAACATATTAGTAATGTCGCAAACTTGTTTAATTTTTCCTCTATCTGTAGCTTTCGTTCTCTAACTTTTCTTTCACGTTAGTGGTCCTTGGATTGAAAATTATGTACCTACGTTAATCATTCTTTAACTTTAATTTTTGTGATGGTTCCTAACTTTTCTTTCACGTTGATGGGTCCCTAACTTTCTCCCTCTTTTTCCACCGTTCTTGAAAGCACCACACCATTTTCCACAACTATTGTTTATTAAAAAAAAAATCCCATTGGAATCATCATCAACTCAGCAATTCACAAACTCAATATCTGTTTTTTATAACTTATTACATATTGATTTCAAATCAGTTTATTTGTTTTCTCATGTGAAACCAGAACTAGTAAGATGGACGGGGGAAGGCTTCACCCATCATAGTCAAACTTTGCTTATTGTAGTACCAATCATCATAATTAATTGGAAGAATACAAATACATACACGAAAGCAAATTTACGTTTAGATGCATCACTAGCAAAGTTATAAATGTTATATACCTACTGCAAAATTCCAAGCATTTCAATTGGCACACACAGATTGATGATTGATGATTGATGATTGATGATTGATGAATAAAGTCAAAAGGTTACAAGTGAAAGCTACTAATCTATAGTTTTATAATTATGGATTCCACTTTGAGAGAGGGAGTGGTGCTAACATAGATGAGAATTTGTAGTTATCTAATCTATAGTTTTAATGGAACTGATCCTTTTCTTGGTGGCAGTGGTGCTAACAACAAATTAAAAAATTACCCACACACAAATACATACGAAAAATACAGTGCGAACCAAAATTTCTTATTCAAAAATGTTACAACAAATACAGTGTTAACCAAAATTCGTTTAACTCTTTTTAACAAAAACTCATCCTTAAAAACCTTCTCCAATGCAAAAATCGTTTCAAAAACTTTTTGATCAATTTTATATAATTTATTATAATGTATCCTCATCTATTTATAATGTGTTATAAAAGCCCCTTATTTAATTTTTCATTTTAAAGTCCACCTCATATTCTCCATAAATAAAAATTACTTAACTTTTAAAAAAATGAATTCGTTAAAAAAATTAAAGACAATAAATATATTATATGATTTTTATATTTTTTTAGGTATTCGATATTAGTGTCATTTTGATCGTCTTGACAAAAGTTTTTTAATAATGTATTTTGTTATAAAATATATTTGGTTTTATTATAAATATTACTTCTATTAATAAATTAGATTAATTAATAAATATTAAAAAAAAGGTTAAATTGAAAATATAATGTAAAAATTTATATAAAAATGTAGAGTTGGAAAAGGGGATAAAATGAAAAATTGTTTGGAAAAAGCCTTTTATACAAAAGGTCGGTGATTTAAAAGCTTTTTTTTCACTCCAATGCCAAAAAAGCTTTTAAAATTTTTTTGTAATAGTAAAAAGCTATTAAAGACTTTGACATTGGAGATGCTCTTAGATAAGACTATACTTTTTAAAGTATGAGTTGGATTGGTTTGTGATTTTCCTAAATTTTATTTGGGTTGAAATTTTTTCTAACTATCATTATTTGACTTGAGTTATTTAAATATCTGAACCTACCAAACCCAAATCAGATGCAGCCCTAACCATACGTATATTGTAAAGGATACATGGGATAAATACTTATTTTATCAAAATACTAAGCATACAATTGTTTGTAAATTCTTTTTTAAGTTACAAATTGAACTCGTCAACAAAAACATAGTACTTAAAATTTGGGTAAATATGTAAATTGGTGTAGAAAACGTATGATATATGCTCAAATTAATTGAATATTAATGTATAATACTCCATAATATATAAATTAAAAAATTAATGCCAACCATATTTTCCACACATTTTATTCTATTAATTACTTTGTTGACTCAAAGTCAACTTCAAATTTTCAATAAGCCAATTCCACGGTTGTTTGTTGTTTTAATTTTCTTTCATTGGTATAATTTATAATTATATGTCCATTTAGATGTTTTGTATTTGGCTTCCTCTTTTTCGTCAGTGTTGTTATTTTCAAACTCTTTGATTCTAATATTTGTCTTTTTCCTTGAATTTTATTTTTTTAACTAGCCATAAGCAAGTATTTGATATACTTTTATTGTAACGTCCCACTTTTCATAAACATGCAAAAACATAAAAACAGTATTCGAATTACATAATTAAACTTGTCTTTACACCATTGCTAAAACATACTTGACAAAACAGTGACAGTGGAAGTCTCTAAATCCACAGCCGAGTTCTATCTATAGTCATCCGTCAAAATCTTGGAGTCACTAAGAGCTCCAAATGCTCCTTGCCTCCTCCTAGTTCTTACTAGAAGAACCCACGGTACGCTTACCTGAAAATGATTTAGTTTTTTGAAAAGCGAGGGTTAGACCAAAAGGCCTAGTGAATTCCCTCCATAAAATATTTATCATATAATAAAATCATTTCATTAAAACAGTTCGTAAACTTCACATTCTCATCATAACAGCTTAAACACAGGGTTCAGGGATCGCATAAGCTACTTCGATCGGGGCCTAACGGACACCCTCTCGTCTACACCGGAATCCAAGTGGACCTTGTTCCCTTCATGTAGGAGGAAACGAATTCCAACCTACAAGCTAACCTCCATATGCCCAAGGGATTAGAAATCCCAAGGTACCCTGACCCCACTGTGCAACCGACTCCACATAGCATACACATACATTTGAAATCATATTCATGAAAACCTTCAACATCTTTCATTTGCAAGTAAACATGTAAATCATGAAAACATGCATAACTTTTATAAATCAATTCATGCTCGATAAAGGAACCATATTCAGTAAAAATAGTACGTCATAAAAAGGGTTGAGAGAACTCACATGATAACAAATCTCTTTCTAACCTTTTGTCCCGTTACGTCCGTAAACCTAATAATTTATTTGCAAAATAATTAGATTTAACTAAACCTCGGATTTTAACTTTCTTCTCTTAACTCGTTCCTAAAATAGTTAGTAACGCTTATCTTCATATTAGGTCCCTAATACTTAATTTGGGCCTGAAACATAGTCAAGCCCAACAACAATCGAAGTCCTTAAGGATTAAGACATTCTCAGCCCCAAACATCAAAATGGTTGCATTGAACCAAGTTTGCGCCAGGCTTGGGTTTGCGCCACCTGAGTCTCTCACACAAACAGGGTTTTGCGCCACCTGGGTCTCGCGCAAATCGAGTTTTGTGCCACCAAGGTCTCGCGCAAACCGAGTTTTGTGCCACTGTCTGCTTTGTGCCAAGGCAGGTTTGCACCAAACCTGCAACTCGTCTTCTTTCTGGACAGCGACGATAAACCCACCAAAATCCATACATTCAGTTTCTTATTACCCAAATCGATTAGGTAGGTTATTACCACAAAATTCTTATACCTAATTTGCAACTTATAAACCACTGATTTTTACTCAATTAACAGTATAGGTTTAGAGAATTGATTCGATTTCCTTTTAAATCCCTAAATGGCCATTTTAGCCATAAAATCCCAAACTCTTCAACAAGGAACGAAAGTTTGCATTACTGAATAGAAGAGATTTGATGATTACCTTGTGATTCTTCTCCTTGAATGCGAAATCACCAACTTGCCTCCTTCTCTCTTTCTCTTCTTTAGCCGTCGAACCACAAGAACACCAAAACTGATTTCCTCACCAAATGGAGGCTGCCCTAGGGATTAGTGTCTATATATATCTTTCCTAAATTGCAATAAGGTCCCTTAGCCATAACTTTCATTCTTCCTCTTTTAGACACCAAACTTTCGACCTTCTAGAATCTGGGTTGTTACAATACTCCCCCCTTAAAAGAATTTTGTCCCCGAAATTCCTTACATGAAAAGACGCGGGTATCATGCCCACACCACAACTGACACTTCCCCACGGTAATGCCACTTCGGACTCAGTCAACCACCTCATTAAATTCGAAACATGGAACATTGAATGCATTACCTTCAGTTCTTACGGTACTCTAACTCGTAGGCTATTGTTCATATTCGATCGGTCTTACAATAGAAGATTAAATAAGGCTTCTCATGCATCTTTACTTCCTTTGAGGAGGGACTTGGCGGAACCCCCTCTACAACACGAGATTCATTTACTAAGAAACAATTACTCACTAGACAGCTTGGCACCAGGCCAACCCTGTACATCCCAACACTTACAACCCCGAGTTCCTTCATCGCATCACAACTCACAACTTGCACCACCCAACAATCGTCTATGCAGATAACATTTCCCTTTTTCTCGGACCACCTAGACCACAGTTCGTCAATCATCTCTCCCATCCTCACCACTTAACCACCGTTGTGTTAGTGGTTAAGTCACTCAATTTCAATCAAGTGATCACCGCCTAATCCTTGGAAACATAAGATTTCACTTATTTAGGGGTGCTCATGTAAAGCCCGTGTTCCGGTACGTATAAATATTTTTCCTTTAAATCTTTCTCGCTGCTTAAATAAGTATTTTTTTGTCATTGATTTTCTTCCGGGATCATTTAAGTTACCGAGAGTTAGAATCGTTGACCCTAAGTGTTATTTTTCCGGTAGGGTGTTTAAAGAGCATAGGGAGTTGTTGAGGGGCCAAAGATGGCTAGTGGCCAAAAGTCCTTGCAAGGGGGTCGGCCCATGCAACTAACCGAGCCCCATATTGCCTTCTTGTTTCGGTTTCTTGGTTAGGAAGCAAAGAGAAGAAAAGAGAAAAGAAAACCCTAAGGTCTCCCTCCCTCTCCCGGCCGTAGTCTCTTCCCCCCTACCCCGTCGTTGTTGCTTCTCGCTGGAAAGGATCATCCTCTCTCTCTCTCTCTCGCCGCTCTCGGGACTCTCGTAAACAAGGTATCTCTCTTTCTCTCTCTCCCTCCCTTTCGTTTCCGTCGCCGGCTGCAAAGCAACCGCCACCGCCGCAGGTGGCCTAGGCCGCTGCAGGCGGTGACAGCGGTGGTTTCCCCCCCCTACGGTGGTGGTGGTGCGGGGGTATGGCGGTACGCGTCGGTGTGTGGTCGTGTAGGTAAGAGCGGGTGAGTTTAGGTGGGGATGGTACGTAGGTGCGATGCGCGTGTGCGGCTCCCGCCGGCCGCCGCCGCCGCCGGCGACCACCACTGCCGGAGGTGGCAGCGGGCGGTGAGCGGTTGAGTCCAGCCCCGTGTAGCCTAAAACCTTAAAACCTAATCGTGGAACCTAAACGAATTGCGTAAACCGTTTTTAATAAAGTTAACATTTTATGTGATCGATATCGTTTCTGCCCAGTTTTATTTCATTCATAACTTTTCCGTCGTAGCTCGGATTGAGGCGAAATCAGTGCCCACGGTTCACATTCTGTGTCGGGTACACTTTTCGTGTTTTAGCGGAAGTCTGGTTCGGCCTCTAGCTAGGCGTAAATCAACTGTTTTTACAGCAGGTCCGGTTTGGGCAGTCTCGCGTCCTATTTTTAGAAAATTCATATTAAATTGTAGGAAAATCGTTAGAACACGTACGATATGTCCCTGGAACCCTAAGACATAGAACTAACTGAGTATGGAATGATAATTCTGGGTTGATGAGTTTATGAGGGGCTAAACAGGTCCCGAACAGACCTGTAAATCTTAGAGTAAAAGTTGGATTTTTCGTGTGTAAGCTTATAGTTATGACTTTGGGCTAGGACTTCGTTTTGACTTTTGATATCACGTATTTAGGTGGAAAAAAATGAGTTGGTGTTGGCCGACTCGTTTGGCTGTTGAGGATATCTACTTTGCTTTGAGGTGAGTTCTCTCACTGTGTAGATAGAAATTGTATGCATGTTATGGTAGTTTGTATGTACTACTGTTCTTGTGGTGTGAAATGGTTGTTTGTGGTGCGTAATATTTGATTGGTTTAAATGCTTAGTATAAATGTGTGTTACGTTACATCTCGGTGGGACCGAGGGCTCGGTGGGACCGAGAAAGTGGATATAAATGTTGTGCGAACTCGGTGGGACCGAGGGCTCGGTGGGACCGAGGAGTTGGATACATAATTACTTGTAGGTGCTTGCTTGTATTATGTAACTGTGGTGTTGTTGCTCATGTGCGGATAGGGGTGATGTGTATATAATTGCTATCTGCGCATGTGATGGAATTCACTAAGCCTTGTGCTTACCCCTTCCTATTTAATGTGGTTTCAGGTACTAGTGGCTCCAAGGCGTGACGGGTACACACCGGCGCGCGTGAAGAGTTATTATAATTATGAGATTAGTATTATTATTTAAACGATTTAATTATGTTGTTTATTATTAACTAGAATATTTATTATTAAAGTTTGCAAACGAAACGGTTTTGGATATTTAATGAGGTTTCATTTATTAAAATGCTTATTCTTAAAAGTTAAAATTTATTGTATTTTTTTGGGACGTTACAGCTCATGGATAGGTTGATCGGGTTGAAGATATTTGAACAATTCAATAAAATGTTTGGTGGTTTGAAAAATCTCAACCAAACTCAAACAAAAGTGCAATCCAACCCAACCCAAATCGTACGGGTTGGTCCGATTGATATCTTGGCACATCAAAATATTCCCGTAACCATGAATATGTTGTTTTTTCTACTCATAATTCTTTTTCACTATCACACGTTCTTAAGGAGGTCATGTTTATTTACGAAAGCGCATAGAGAGCTTCGTTACTGAATCATCAAAGAAGTAATGGCATGTGTTTTAAATTTAAGCAATATGAGATGGTCTTGAGAGAGAATTCTACGAGAAACGAGAATGAAGTTGTTCCACAAGGAAACCAACCTCCAAACCGTTACAAGTTGAGACAAATGAGTGAATGAGTGTTAGTTATCCAATGGAGCTCACATTTGTAGAAGAATTATTTCTGATATCCAAAAACTCAAAATAATGATAGTTGTTGCCAGTCACGTTTCCAATGTTCCCGGTAATTAAAATAGTTATTATCTAAGTGAAGCCTCTCAATGTTGCCCAAGCTTGAATTTCCTGGTATCCATTTATGGGTGGACCCAAGTGGGAGGTTACGGTGGCACGTAGCCACCATATTATTTCTCCGGCGAAGGATAAATTTTTTAGGTATGTGAAACGTGCAACCATATCGTTTTGGAAGGTGCTACTGTATTATTTTGTTATAAACTATATTTGGTTTTATTATAAATATTACTTCTATTAATAAATTAGATTAATTAATAAATATTAAAAAAGGTTTAAATTGAAAATATGATTGTATAAAGGGGTTAATGTGAAAATTTATATGAAAATGTAGAGTTGAAAAGGAGGATAAAATGAAAATGTGTTTGGAAAAAGTCTTTCATACAAAAGGTTGGTGATTTAAAAGCTTTTCTTTTCGCTCCAATGCCAAAAATCTTTTAAAAAACTTTTTGTAATAGTAAAAAGCTAGTAAAGACTTTGGCATTGGAGTTGGATTGGTTTGTGATTTTCCTGAGTTTTATTTGGGTTGAGATTTTTTCTAACTATCATTATTTGACTAAGTTGTTTAAATATCTGAACCTACTAAACCCAAATCAGGTGCAACCCTAACCATACGTATATTGTAAAGGATACATGGAATAAATACTTATTTTATCAAAATACTAAGCATACAATTGTTTGTAAATTCTTTTTTAAGTTACAAATTGAACTCGTCAACAAAAACATAGTACTTAAAATTTGGGTAAATATGTAAATTGGTGTAGAAAACGTATGATAAGTGCTCAAATGAATTGAATATTAATTAATGTATAATACTCCATAATATATAAATTAAAAAATCAATAGTCGATTTCCACACATCTTATTCTATTAAAAGTGCCCACCATATTTTCCACACATCTTACCCTATTAATTACTTTGTTGACTCAAAGTCAACTTCAAATTTTCAATAAACCCAATTCCACGGTTGCTAGTTGTTTTAATTTTCTTTCATTGGTATAATTTATAATTATATGTCCATTTAGATGTTTTGTATTTGGCTTCCTCTTTTTCGTCGTGTTGTTATTTTCAAACTCTTTGATTTTAATATTTGCCTTTTTCATTGAATTTTATTTTTTTAACTAGCCATAAGCAAGTATTTGATATACTTTTATGAAAGCAGGGTTAGATAAGATTATACTTTTTAACATACGAGTTGGATTGGTTTGTGATTTTCCTAAATTTTATTTGGGTTGAGATTTTTTCTAACTATCATTATTTGACTGAGTTGTTTAAATATCTGAACCTACCAAACCCAAATCAGGTGCAACCCTAACCATACGTATATTTTAAAGGATACATGGGATAAATACTTATTTTATCAAAATACTAAGCATGCAATTGTTTGTAAATTCTTTTTTGAATTACAAATTGAACTCGTCAACAAAAACATAGTACTTCAAATTTGGGTAAATATGTAAATTGGTGTAGAAAACGTATGATGTATGCTCCAATTAATTGAATATTAATTAATGTATAATACTCCATAATATATAAATTAAAAAATCAATAGTCAATTTCCACACATCTTATTCTATTAAGTGCCCACCATATTTTCCACACATCTTATTCTATTAAGTGCCCACCATATTTTCCACACATCTTACCCTATTAATTACTTTGTTGACTCAAAGTTAACTTCAAATTTTCAATAAAACCAATTCCACCGTTGCGTTAGTGGTTACTCAATTTCAATCAAGTGATCACCGCCTAATCCTTGGAAACATAAGATTGCACTTATTTAGGGGTGCTCATGGATGGGTTGATCGGGTTGAAAATATTTGAACAATTCAATAAAATGTTTGGTGGTTTGAAAAATCTCAACCAAACTCAAACAAAAGTGCAATCCAATCCAACCCAAATCGTACGGGTTGGTCCGGTTGATATCTTGGCACATCAAAATAGTCATGTAACCATGAGTATGTTGTTTTTTCTACTCATAATTCTTTTTCACCATCAATCATTTGATACAACTTAGTCATATTTCTTAAATCTTAAACATATCACGTTCAACTATTTTTCTCCATTTTGCATATATATGTTCACATTTAGTGAACATATATATGGAGTTATATAGAGATGGATAAGCTATTGAAAATACAAGTATATAAAGAGGATAAGTAATAGTGTAATTGTCTAAAGTACATATTAGTAGAGACTAGAGACTTAACAATCATATTAAATTAAAAAAAAAAGATATTGGGTTCATCGGGTTGGGTTGGGTTCAAATGGTCATAACCCGATATCAACCCAATACATATGGTTTGAAGATTTTACAACTCGATTGGACATCGGGTTGTTTTGGGTTGGGTTATTTCACGTTGGGTTTGGTTGATCGGGTTGGTTAGGTTTTTGAGCACCCCTACTTATATTGATGGATCACTCCCAACATTTATAACCATATTTCTTGACTTTCTAAGAAACTAGAGCATCTTCAACATATTTTACATAATTTAAGAAAAGGTTAAAATGTCAAAAAAGAATTACATTCAACTTAACCACAAGGGTTGTGGCGTACTGGTTAAGGCTCTGGGGGGATGTGGCGGAATAACTCATATGTCCAGGGTTCGAATCCAGGCATACACAATTTGTGGCCACTGAGGTTTAATCTCAGGGCTGATGTCTAGTCATAATTTGCCAAAGGATTAGTCTAGGCATTGCCTAGGACACCCTTTCCAAAAAAAATTACATTCAACTTCAATTGTTTCTATATATTGAGATTTCAACATCAATTACATTATTAAAATACTCGGTACATTTAATACCTCAAAAACTTCCAAATATTTTTTTATAAAATGATGATACATTCAACTTCATTGGTGGAATAATTAAAAAAATACATCTCTCTCTCTCTCTCCCCCCTAAATTAACTAGTGTTATACCCGTCCGTTGGTCGGGTATACTACATGACTTTAATCTAGATTAGGTTATTTGAGTGGTGAGTCTTCAACTAACACGATTTATTTGAGTGGTCAGACTTTAGACATCGAGTGATCATTCTTTAACTAACCCAGTTATTTAAGGTCTTGTTAATTGAACTCTTCTTTGGTCACGTTGAGATCTTTTTGTATGTTGGATGCGTAAAGATTGAGGTCGGTGTGCTGATACTGGAAATGTGTAGGGGTGGGGGGGGGTGTTAATGTATACCATAAAGAAAACAATTAGTGCAAACAATTTAATCAAAAAGAAAATCCAAAAAGTATGTTTGACCCAAAAAATCAGTCATTAATAATACATATCCATACATCATGAATTAGTAAGAGAAGAGTTTAAAGAACGAAAACGGCAAAATAAAACCTAACAAGTTTGTCTTTTTCATTTTGAATTATCAAGCCTGTCAACTTTTTTCAATGAAAAAACCAATGAACTGTATTATTTTTTGAACATTTTTTAAATTAAATAAACTATTAAACTTTAAAAAATTAGTTATTTTCATTATTTTAATGTAAATTCAGTGTAAATCCTTAAAACCCTCTAAATGATATTGTATCTTGGGCTTCAACCATTCAACGCCCTAATTTCATTATGAACAATTATCAAACAACCATATTTTATTTTACACTATATCATAAGAGCCTCTTAATCATTCTGCACCAAATAAAAAAGATGATTATATAATTATATAAATTAAAACCTTACTTGATGCATGTAACAACCCACAAAGCTTAGGCTAAGCCCATAAGGTTAGGCCAGAAACCCAGCCCAATACTAACCATTAGCATTTAGAGAGCACAAATCATCACCAACTCTATATGAGAATGAAACAACAGATTACACATAGTATGGCATCACCACTAGACTCGATTACGCTTACGATCCAATCTTACGAAGAACATCATCACACTATGACCCGAAACATAACATGGCATCGCCGCTAGACTCGATTACGCTTACGATCCTATGACTCGAAACTATAATAAAGAGATTTCAAGCCGAAAGTTCTACAACAGTTAAACGCTTGCCCAATCTTTCCGGATGTCAAATGTATACCAAGTAACATTTGTTGTCATCATCAACAAACTGAAAACAAAAAGAAAAAAACAATTATATAAATTCACAAATGAATATGATATTGCTTGTGTGATGTGTGTGTTACCAAACAGTATCATTAGCCCCTCAACTCATGGGGCAGCAAAACGATGCCTTCCTTTAAAAAAAAGCTGAAATAAATGCCTTTGCTGCTTTCAATAAAGATAAATATTGGTTCAATGATTCAAACATACCTGGGCCACAAGTAGTGCATAGAAAGGGTGCAAGGCTTAAAGATCCAAAGACATCTAACCCTTTTGCTTCATTCTGTGTTGAAGAAACAGCAGCAGCTTGATTTGTATTGCCTTTATTCACCTCCTTGCAGTATTCCTCTCTCCTAGGTTTATCCATCACCATCTATAATATAATATCATCAGACAAAAGCAATCACTATAAATTTATATGTTTGTAAATGGTCTAAAGTGAGCTAAATAAATCAAACTAAACTAAACCAAACGAACCCGGTAGAACTAAAAGCATACCTGAGGTCTAAGGCAGAAAACCTTAGATGGGGTGCTTTGGTAGTTCCGATATTCTTTTAAGGTTTTGTATGCTTTCGAGAGAGCGAGTGACCATTCAGTTGGTTATCAGTTTTATGGATTGGGATCGGTTCGTATGATCGTATCTATCGTTATTGGTTACTCATTTGTCGGAGAACATTTCAGCCATCAAAATGACTTGTTCAAATGCTTTATAATACAATAAATTATTATTTAAGTGTTAGATAGATTCAATTCGATTGCGCTTACCCCGTTAGCTCTTACCGTGTAAAAAATGCTTACAAACAATCCATTTTTATGGCCAAAAATGCTACCGACAATGTATACAAGTAAACCCTAACCAACAAATGCAATTTATATAGTGGGCTCGTTTAATTTGGTATAAAGCAACCAGATGGTAAAAAGATGGCACAACTTACTTCTTCATTGTCGACTCCAACCAGAAAGAACAATGAAGCATACCGTCTATAAACAATTTTGTAGGTCCGATGCTCCACGAATGAACACTGTTATCAAGCAAGTGTAACAGAGATGTCGTCAAATATTGGAAAAATATAATGAAAGTAATACTACGATATAACCAGAGGGAAGTAGATTAGTTTCAAGAGAAAGCTCAAACTTTTGTTATTTAGGGTGTGTTTGGTACGCAAGACAGAACTAAACATAACAAAATTTGTTAGACTATTGACAGGACAAAGAGACACAGGACTGACACTAAAATAGATGGAACAAAAATCAAGTTGGGACGAGATTTGTAAATTACTAAACTACCCATTTCAAATTAAAACCTTCCACAGTTCTTTCACCCACCTCCCTCACTCTCAATGCACACAGGTTAAGGTATTTGCAGTATCAAGATTTTGTTAAAAACACCATGGAGATGCATTCGACCTCCGCATCACCTCATTGATATCCCTGTATGTATGTATGTATATATATATATATAATCAATTAACAATGTCTAATTAATCCAAAAGAAAACCAAGAAATGTGTGTATATATATATATATATAGCTCACTTGAATCTGAGAATTAACTTTAGTGGTTCAAAGATCTCCTATTTAGCTATTAGCATGTCATCCTATATATAGACCAACCATTTCAATCTGTTGTTTTGGATATCATATCAATTGCACCTCATATACCAAGTTGAAAAATATTTGAGAACCACAAGTCGACACTTAGAGGCTGTTTACTAAACGCTTACCCACGTAAGCGCTTATCAAGTCCATTTCAGAGACATGAGAATAAGAACCTCCATTCGACTAATGGATTTTGCATCGTAAATCGAGCATTTGTATCCCTAGTTCCTCAATCAACATTGCAAATTAAATCAAAAAGGATTCCGATTTCAACCAACATGCATTTACAGACGAAACAGTTCCTCAATCAATTCTTCATTTTTACAGAGAGAGAAAGGCATGAAATCGCTACAATCTCTTTCCAAAACACCGATCCAAACCCTACACACACTGACACACACAAATATGCACGCAGTTTGTTACCACAAGTTTTTGAGCAGAAATGAATCTATCCATGTAATTAACAGCAAGGTAAGTTATGAACGGATCCAAATCTTCAGTAAACTGCAGATTACAACAAAAATAACGAATTAAAACCAGAAATCGAACAGGAAGCAGCAAATTATACTCAATAATTTCTGCGATTGAGTTGGAACTTGAAGGAAAATAAATTACCGTTGACACACATGATCTAATTTACTGTTCCAGATATGTCCAACTTGCTAGTTTGATGAGATTCCAACAGCTGATAGGTTTCCAAACACACAACATCACTGTAATGAACAATTAAAAACAGAGATGCAATAGCCATCTGAAAAAATAATGAGAAACATGGGTATCAACAACAAATTATTTGTTAAATATAGATAGCTATACACATTAAGAAACCAACGGCTATACCTTTGGATTCGATAGCCACTCTGTGTCCCTTACTTGCAAAGAGTTTGGTGCTAGTATGTGAAGCTTACTCAAAAGCTATCAGAAGTAAAATAACTTGAATTACTAAAGTAACCCAGGAAAATGAATACAATGGCGGTAAGAAAACTAACCGAATGAAAACCAACAACCTCTCCATGATACTTGGATTTTTGCCCCTCAATCCAAGGCCTCTCGATGATGGTTGCTCCAATGTTGTATAAAAGCCAAGAAAAATTTAGAAGATAGGCGTTATAAAAACCCTATCTTCTGTGAGAATGTTTGATTATTAGTTGAGTAAAGTACTAATCTATGAAATTAAATGGAACTTAATACAGACCCCACTGAAATCCAAGCAAAGAACAAACAGCATGTGAGTCCAACCACCAGAAATCGTATCAGAAAGATGAACATATACCTCTAAGAAATTATGACAACTATTAAAGGCAATCTCGAATCATAATTACGAATAGTTGAAACTAATCGGAAGTAATAATACTTATATATTAAAGCCCTAATTAAGCAAATAAATCAAGGACGAACAGAAGAATCACATGACAAAGTTAACACCGATTAAAGTGAAATTCAGAAAGGGAAAAAACGATTCCTACACACAAAAGAGGGAATTTTTCTTCACCTACGGGTGTGAGTTACAGGTCCTTCTTGCGAAGAAACGAAACTAAACTTTGAGTTTTGCAAAACCGAGCCATCAAACAGACTTAGGGTTCTCCTTTGCCCACCATTTATAGCTGCCATCACATGGATCGTGGGGAGTTAGTACGCCAGGAACGTGGAGGTTGAAGGAGAGGAGTATCAGAGAGAAATTAGGGCTTGTTTTCAGGAACGTGAAGGAACCGTTTCCATGAGAGTAGAACGTGTAGAGGAGAAATCGAAAGGGATGCGAGAGAAATGTTCAGGTCGGATGAGAGGGAGTTGGAGGTTGGAGGCGAAGAAGGAGTCGCAGCGAAGACATGAGAGGGCGTAGTGGGCTGGATGGAGATGGCTTAACCGTGTATGAGTGAATGTCTTATTGATTTTAAATGGTCAGGAATGAAAGGTGAGATTAGTTTAAACGGTCCAGATCGATTTTAAAAACGGTTGACTCGTTTGGGTCAATAGTTTATATAATTTTAGAGAGTTCTCCAAATTTGGAGAATTTTAGACACTCTCTTAATTTCTTCATCTTGGAGATTTTTTATCAAATTTGTTGGAGTAAAAAATGACTTCTTTAAAGTTATATTTTATCCATTTTGGAGAATATGTCGGTTGCTACCTCGAAGATACTCTTACTGTCTTACAAGTTTCCATGTAAACTAGAGATGCGCAAGACTCATGCCTCCAAACGCGTTTTTCAATAAGATAAAAAAAAGCGTTGACTTTTTCAGGCATGCGTCAGCCCGGGCTTTGAGGTGGAAAGAGGGTCCAAACAAGTTTTTTTATGGTCGGGGTTTCCAAACCTTTTCAGGCTTAACTGACTTTATTCCATGCTATCTTTTTTGGCCATTCAAAAAAAAGTTGTCTTTACTCTTATCAGACTTTAAAGTTAGGTCTGGCATGGGCTAAATAGACATAGACTTGTGGTTTGAAGTCGGGTCAGTGTTTCAGGTTTGAGCTTTTTTGTGCATCTATAATGAAATTTTTTTAAATGGTCATGTAAATTAAACAATTTATTAGTTCACGTAAATAAAACGATTTATCAATTAAGTAGCAATATTACAAACTAATAGGACGACTCACTAGGTGTGGTATGTCCTTTATGGCTAAATGCAAAAATAATAGTGTACTTTCTATATATTTCTTATTGTAGCATTATAATTCCATTTTTTATTACAATATTGTAATTCCAATTTGTTTCTTGAAAACTGTTACCTACTATAACAATGAGTAACCTATTAATTTGAATTACAATGACATAAGTCATGACACAAGTTAACACGTTTTCATGCCATGTAAATGTCCATATAGGATATCCACGTATAATATATTAGTAATGTGGCAAAACTTGTTTGATTTTTCTTCTATCTGTAGTTTTCGTTCTCTAACTTTTCTTTCACGTTAGTGGTCACTGGATTGAAAATTATGTACCTACGTTAATCATTCTCTAACTTTAATTTTCTTCACATTGATGGTTCCCTAGCTTTTCTTTCACATTGATGTTCCCTAAAACACCGCACCATTTTCCACAACTACAGTTTATAAAAAAAATCTAATGTTTTTCTAACTTATTACATATTGATTTCAAAACAGTTCATCTGCTTTCTCATGTGAAACCAAAACTATTAAGTGGGACGGGGGAAGGCTGCATATAGTTCCTTAACAGGGGAAATTTGTGGCAAAGTGATAAAAAATTACCCATCGAAAATATTATATTTTCGCATTAAGATACTAAGAATTACATATTTAGTTTTACCCAATGCATTTCTATAATTTGTTGATATCTTAATTGCATAAATCAATTGAGGCCAATTGGAATAATGCTGCAAATATTTCTTAGAGCATCTCCAACAACTTCCCTAAAATTTCACCAAAATGGAGAACCAAAAGTCAAAATCCCTAAAAAAAAATACATTCATCTCCAACAGATTCCCCATTTTGGAGAAAAAAAACAATGATTATAATATTAAAATATTATTTCTCTCTCTAAATATTATTTGTCAAAATTATCTATTGATGCTCTCACTAAGTAATCATTTTTGGGGTTAACTCCATATTTGGAGAAAAACTCCTTCTCTCTCCTACTTTCTTCATTTTGGAGATTGTTTTAGGGAAGCTGTTGTAGCAAAAAAAACAACTCAAAATCCCCATATTCTCCATTTTCTCCAAAATGGGGAAGCTGTTGGGGATGCTTTTAGTAGTTAATACAAAGTTGCTGAAAACATTAGATTCATTAATTACCACAATCACAATGAAATAAATTAAAAGTTTTTGGTGGGAAAGGGCGAGTAGAACAAACACTTGTACACTATATATTTGGTATGAGATTTGGTATTGATTTTGTTTTTACACAATGATTTTTCCACCAATATATCGATGTAAAAGGCAACACCTATCAAAACCATATAAAGATTCTTACTTTCAATGTTGGCTTCAAGAACAAATTGTAGCAAAAAGAGCACATATATATCATTGAATCTAGACCTACTCATATGGAGCCTCGGTGCATATATCAGGAAAGGAGATAGAATCGTCGGATCAACTGGATTGAAGTTGAATCCTAGCACATCAGCCACCCCCAAATATGCAGTTTATTTTAACTATATTATACTAGAACAAATGGATTGCTTCCTCTTAGTTTTTCAAGCTTCAAGATCCATGTTTTTCACAAGCTATCAAAGATCAAGCTTCCCCCCATCATATTAACTATAAAGTGCCAAAGTGTTGCATACCAACAAAAGGTCATATTTCTAGAAAATCAGAGAAACAATTATCATGGGGAAAACCATCTATTTAGAACATGTGATCTGCCTATAATTGGAAGAATACAAATACATACACAAAAGCCAGTTTGCTTTATTCTATTACACGTTCTTAAGGAGGTCCTATTTACGAAAGCGCATAGAGAGCTTCCTTACTGAATCACCAAAGAAGTAATGGCATGTGTTTTAAATTTAAGCAATATGAGGAGAGAGAATTCTACCAGATATCAAGAAGCGAAAATGAAGTTGTTCCACAAGGAAACCGACCTTCCAAACTATTATTTCCCGTTACAAGTTGAGACAAATGAGTGAATGACTGTTGGTTATCTAATGGGATCACATCTGTAATGACTGTTGGTTATTTGGAAGTCATTATGGTCTTTTATATGACTTAACCAGGTTCTTCAATAACGGACATTCTATATAGAGTAAATTACATTTTTCGTCCCTGTGGTTTGTTAAAAATTTCTGTTTTCGTCCCTGGTCTTCATTTATTACACTGATGGTCATTGTGGTTTGTGATTTGTTTCCTTTTTGGTCCCTGATCCTAAAAACCGTTAACAAACGGACGTCTTCTCATTTTTTTATTCTTTTTTAGTTTTGTTTTATTAGATATTTCTATTATATATTATAAAATTAAATTATTACTTTGGAAAGTGTAGCCACCCACCAACCCACTTCTACCCCCTCTCTCTCTCTCTCTCTATCCACCCATCTTTATCCCCCGTACACGCACAATATCTGTTCTCTCTCCATTATCTTTCTTTTTCTCTTTCTCTGGTGAATTTGTTCCCAGATTCCATATGCTTTCCATCTGATTCCTGTTTATCTCTGTTGGTGCAAGTGTACCCAGCTTTAATATTAAGATATATTTTTGGTACACATAAAATCACATCTCCATATTTATTTTGATGATTACAAAACACACCGCATTCTTTGTTATCTAATATTTTATCTGAGTGTGCAGCTTTTAAATAATCTCGATAATTTTATCTGAAGAATCCAAGACTGAAGATTTTCGTCGTTTTAATTTTAAAATGATAAATCACCCTAAAATAATATACCACTTGGATTTTTCTAATACTGTCTTTTTAAATAAACCAAGTCAGCTCTCCTCAACATCTTATCATCTTGCTGGATCATTTAATGTGAAAGATTTGTTTCTAGAAGAATCTGCGCATGCGTACTGCTTCCTGCAACATTTTTCTGGGCGGCATACCGCAAAGGTACAGGCGGTATACCGCGGCAGGCATGGTGTATATCTCTGATTGGTTGGAAGCTCCTTTTGTCTGCACGGCATACCGCGAAGAATAGCCGGTATACCGCTGGTACAAGTTCACGGCATACCGCGAAGAATAGCCGGTATACCGCTGGTACAAGTTTACGTTTTGTTTTGCAGGGTTGACCTTCTCTTCTGCATGTACTTTTCTTCTGCACGGTATACCGCGAAGGATTGCTGGTATACCGCGAAAGCCCGTGGACTGTTGCTCATCCAGTATATATATGCAACCTACCAGCATTCAAAGCTACCAATTTACAATAACTCCTCTCTGCATTTGATAAAGACTCTGCAGCCTCTTCTCTTGATAATTAAACTGTTGAAATTATAAAACACGTTTTTGAGTAAGAAATCTTGAGTTGATAGCAGATTAAAATCTCTCGATTAGTTGAATCAGCAACACAACTCAAGTGATCAAACTCTCTAAAAATATCCAAGTGATAAACCTTATACAAGAGTGATTATTCATATTAAAATTATACCCTCTTGTAAGTGTTTGAATAGAGTGAGTGATCCACATAATTCTCTCAAAGAAGAGTGATTCGCGTTTGTTGTACTAAGGTTTGTGTTCTACCGTAAAGAACACGTTTTCTTATTGGATCTCCGAGAAGTGTTTTCTCGAGGTGGACTAGCCAACCGCGTGATTGGTGAACCACTTTAAAATTTCGGTGTCAAGTATTCTCTTTCCTTTCTCTTTATTTTTTCCGCTGTGCTTTATTATATCTGTTTATATAAACTGCTTTGCATTTATATTTATTTATACAATCTCTGTGTATCTGTTTGTATTTATACTCTTATGTATTGTACTATATTTACTCTGTATTTATTTACAAAAGAATTTTTGAAAGTAAAATTTTTTATAATACAACCTAACCCCCCCCCCCCCCCCCCCTTGGTTGTCCAACAATTGGTATCAGAGCAGGGCTTTCAAAAATTTTCTGCTTAAATTTTTTTTCTAAAATGACTCAACAAACTAATATTGTGTTTTCAAAACCTCCTTTGATAGATACTGAAAAGTTTGGCATTTGGGCCGAGCTATTTGAATGTCACGTGCGTGGCAAAAATCAAAAGATTTGGGACATAATTGAAAATGGGAACTTTAAACCCAAAATTGTTAAAGATGATGTTTTTATTGATAAACCTTTAGATGAATGGACTACTGCTGATGAATCTCATTTTTGTTTAAACTTTGAAGCTAAAAATATATTATATGCTGCTTTAACAACTGATGAAATTGAAAGAGTATATACATATAAAACCGCTAATCAAATATGGGAAAGTTTAAATAATACTCATCGTGAAAACACGGAAGTTAAATCAAGTAAAGTAAATATTCTAGTTCACGATTATGAACTATTCGAAATGAAACAAGATGAGTCAATTGACTCAATGTTTAAAAGATTTAACCTTATTATGACTACTTTGAAAGGTTTGGATCGCACTTATCCTAACGAGGACTATATAAGGAAAATCCTACGAGCCCTTCCTTCGGAGTGGATGCAAAAGATAACATCTTTGGAAGACTCCCGTGACCTTTCCCTAATGAAGATAGATGACTTAATCGGAAATCTCAAGGTGCACGAAATTGCACTTAAAAGAAATAAAGAAAGGGAGCAAGTTAAAAAGAAGTCAATCGCTCTCAATGTCTCAACACCAAAAGTCGAGAAGAAAAAGGAGAAAGCTAGCTCCTCAAAAGATCCTTCCGAAACTCTCGATGAAGTCGCCATGTTGGTAAGAAACTTTTCCAAGTTTTTTAATAATAATAAATTTTCTAACAATGGCAGATTTCAAAGAAACGGCAACTACCGTCGTGGTGGTGAAAACCGAAGTCGTAAGTTCCATAAACGAGACGAAAAAGTAAAGAAAAATGACGACTCAAGTGGTGACGATAAAGCTAAGCCAAAGAGAGGATTTTGCTACTCGTGTGGCGACAAAGATCATTACGCCAATGAATGTCCGAAAAAGAACAAGTACCAAAACAAGAAGGATAAAGCCTTCATTGGAGGCGCGTGGAGCGCGAGTGAAGAAGAAGATGACTATCAAGCCATTTGTCTTATGGCTGAAAGCGACAACGAGGTAAACACTTCTTATTCAAATTACGATAGTGATTATGATAGCGATAGCGAAAACAATCTTGAATTATTGCATGAATCGTTTCATAAAATGGCTAATCTTGCAAATAATTATAAAGACGAAATTGCTATGTTAAAAGAAACTGTAAATGCATGTAAAAAGGAAATAAATAATGTTAATCAAAAATCTGCAAATGATATGAATATAATTGCTAAATTAGAAACTAAATTAGGAGAAAAGGATTTTTGTAAATCTTGTGATGCTCTAAAGAAAGAAATTGCATGCTTAAATAAAAAGTCACATGAAAATATTATTTGTACAAAATGTGATATTCTTGAAAATGAAATTGCATGTTTAAAGGCTAAATGTGCTTCATATGAAAAAGATAACATGTTAGCTAAAGCTTTTGAAAGTAGTAATGAAAAAGTTCTTAACATGCTTAATATGTCGAACCGTATAAATTGTAGAAAAGGTATAGGTTCAAATACATGTGTTGAAAAATGTAATTGCATGCCTATTAAAAGATGTTATGAACCACCTAAGTTTAATACACGAAAGCCGTATATGCAAAAACCTCCGTATGTACCTAAAATGCATAATGTAAATTATAATACGAGAAAACCGTATGCTCGCATGTATAACGATAAGTATTCTAAACCTAAAAATAATGCGAATATAAATGCTTGTTTTTATGTGTATGATAAATACAATCGCAAAATTAAAATGATAAATAAATGGATTCCAAAAGGAATGTTTAGTAATGATAATCCCGGTGGTATGCGTTTATGGTTTTAAATGTGTTATATATTATATATACATATATATATATATATATAGTTTAAATATGATATATTTTCTTGTGTATATAAGTAATATATTGTTATATGTACTTTTGTTTATATATATATATATACATACGTACTACATATATATATATATTCTTTTTGATCTATTATATATATATTTTGCTTAACTTTATATATATGTTGGTTGTTATCTTG
Organism: Saussurea involucrata; assembly: GCA_033807775.1. Classification (NCBI taxonomy): domain Eukaryota; kingdom Viridiplantae; phylum Streptophyta; class Magnoliopsida; order Asterales; family Asteraceae; genus Saussurea; species Saussurea involucrata. The sequence continues at coordinate 4,242,419 of CM066317.1, forward strand.
AAACTAATTTACAAGGACCCACGAGAAATGGGGACCATAAAAGTTACATCTTTATTATTGTAGATAAACCTTGATATAGACTGGATACTCGATAGTGGTTGCACACGTCACATGACCGGAAACAGCAATCTTTTTTCATCATATAAGTCATGTGATGGTGGACAGGTAATTTTTGGAGGAAACTCCAAAGGAAATATAATTGGGAGAGGTACAGTTTCTTGCAATAATGTTAAATTTCTTGATGTGAATCATGTTGATAATTTGCATTTTAATCTGTTAAGTGTTCGCCAATTGTGTAAAAATGGTATAATTGTCGTCTTCGAAGAAGACTCGTGCAAAATCTTGAAAAATGGCAAAGTTCTTTTAACTGGTTCTGTGAAAGGAAATTTATATATTTGCAAAACTGTTGTATCTGAAAATGTATGCTTATCTTCTATTTATGTTGTTTCTACTTTATGGCATAGACGTTTAGGTCACGCTAATCTAAGATTAATGCAAAACTTAAAAAATAAGGAGCTTGTGAGTGACCTTCCAAAATTAAAGTTTGATAATCATTTTTGTGATGCTTGTCGTGTCGGCAAACAACATCACGTTTCTCATAAATCTAAAAATGTTATTTCTACTCAAAGAGTTTTAGAACTTCTTCATATGGATCTTTTTGGCCCTATGGCGATTCAAAGTTTTGGAGGAAATTTTTACACTTTGGTTATTGTGGATGATTATTCCCGTTATACTTGGACTTTATTTTTGAGACATAAAAATGAGGCTTTTGAAAAGTTTAAAATTTTGGGAAAACGAATTCAAAACCAACAAGGTTGTACGATTGTTTCCATACGTACGGACCATGGACGAGAATTCGATAATGATATCCAATTTGGTGCCTTTTGTGATAAACATGGTATAACTCATAACTTTTCGGCTCCTCGAACTCCTCAGTCAAATGGGGTTGTTGAAAGGAAAAATCGAACGTTGCAAGAAATGAGTAGAACCATGCTAAACGAACATCAAGTTCCCCAAAAGTTTTGGTGTGATGCCGTTGCTACCGCAACCTATGTGCTAAACCGTGTCCTAGTTAGAAATATCCTAAATAAGACACCCTATGAACTTTACCGTGGTAGAAAACCTTCCTTAGCTCACCTGAAAGTTTTTGGTTGTAAATGCTTCATTTTAAACACCAAATCCTACTTAACCAAATTCGATGCCAAAGCCTATGAGGGAGTGTTCCTAGGTTACTCTTGGAATAGCAAAGCCTATAGAATTCTAAATAAGGAGACCATGGTTGTAGAAGAATCCCTAAATGTTAGCTTTGACGAGAGTCCTCCCAAACCGAGTGCACCCTTAGCAAATGACAATATCCGTGAGGGAGACGTCTTAGCACAACAACTTAGCAACTTGGATTTAGGTACCCAACCTTCCACAAATAATATTGAATCTAGTAATGCCCCTCCTTGCTTTATTCCACAAGGTATAGATGATCCTAACCTTAGAACCGCTCGAGGCCATCCCGTAGATCAAATTATAGGTGACCTAAACCAAAGGACAACTAGATCACAAATCCATACCCATTGTGCTTTCCATGCCTTTATCTCAACCATAGAACCTAAAACCATAGATGAAGCTTTAGGTGATGAGGATTGGATAATGGCCATGCAAGAAGAGTTAAACCAATTTACTAGGAATGATGTGTGGGACTTAGTTCCTTGCCCTAGTAGTCAAACCATTATTGGCACAAGATGGGTCTTCCGTAACAAGATAGACGAGAACGGTGGAGTCACACGAAACAAGGCACGTTTAGTTGCCAAGGGGTACAATCAACAAGAAGGTATAGATTACGATGAAACCTTTGCACCGGTTGCAAGGTTGGAGTCTATTCGAATGCTTCTCGCTTTTGCAAATGCTAAAGATTTTAAATTATTTCAAATGGATGTTAAAAGTGCTTTCTTAAATGGTATTATAAATGAGGAGGTATACGTTTCTCAACCTCCCGGTTTTGAAAATTTTGAAAATCCGACACATGTTTATAAATTGAAAAAGGCGCTTTATGGTTTAAAGCAAGCTCCGCGTGCGTGGTATGATAGATTAAAAACCTTTTTAATTGTAAGTGGTTATATTATGGGTAAAATAGATAATACTTTGTTTGTGAAATATGATCAAAATGATATTGTGGTTGTGCAAGTATATGTTGATGATATTATTTTTGGTTCTACTAATGAAAATCTTTGTAATGAATTTTCTGCGAAAATGACAAGCGAATTTGAAATGAGCATGATGGGAGAGTTAAAATACTTCTTAGGATTGCAAATCAAACAATGTGAAACTGGTATTTTTATTAGTCAATCTAAATATTGTAAAGATATGTTGAAAAAGTTTAACTTTGAAAATGTCAAACCCGTTGAAACTCCAATGACCACAAACTTACAATTATCTCGTGACGAGGAGGGAAACGATTTTAATGAAAAGATTTATCGTGGTATGATTGGTAGTTTATTATATTTAACTGCTAGTAGACCTGATATTATGTTTAGTGTATGTTTATGTGCTCGTTTTCAATCTTCACCTAAACAAACTCACTATGAAGCTGTCAAGCGTATTTTTCGATATTTACGAGGTACTACTAATCTTGGCTTATGGTATGCAAAGAAACCCGAGTTAGAAGTAACGTGTTTCACCGATTCCGATCTTGGTGGATCTATTGTTGACCGAAAAAGTACGAGTGGAGTATGTGCCTTTATAGGTCTCTCACTTGTGTCTTGGTTCTCTAAGAAACAACAATCCGTAGCTTTGTCTACCACCGAAGCGGAATATGTAGCCGCCGCAAGAGCGTGTGCTCAAGTCCTTTGGATGAAACACACACTTACCGATTTTGAGGTACACCTAACCAAAATTCCAATTATGTGTGATAACTCAAGTGCCATAAACTTAAGTAAAAATCCTGTTTTACATTCTCGTACAAAACATATTGAATTGAGACATCACTTTTTACGAGATAATGTTCAAAAAGGCCAAATCGTGCTTGAAAAGGTTGATTCAGAAGATAATTTGGCCGATATTTTTACTAAAGCTCTTAACAAAAAGGCTTTCTTTAAATTAAGACTTGGTTTAGGCATGCTTGAGTATAACCCTTGAGAAAATGCTAACTCTCAAATACTTCATATTTTGAGGAGGAGCATCTTTCAAGGGGGAGCATAGCGTCTTTCCTAACCCTTTTTGCTTTGACAAAAGGGGGAGAGAAACCGAGTATGCTCTCCTGTTTAGCGTTGTGTTTGTCATCATCAAAAAGGGGGAGATTGTTGGTGCAAGTGTACCCAGCTTTAATATTAAGATATATTTTTGGTACACATAAAATCACATCTCCATATTTATTTTGATGATTACAAAACACACCGCATTCTTTGTTATCTAATATTTTATCTGAGTGTGCAGCTTTTAAATAATCTCGATAATTTTATCTGAAGAATCCAAGACTGAAGATTTTCGTCGTTTTAATTTTAAAATGATAAATCACCCTAAAATAATATACCACTTGGATTTTTCTAATACTGTCTTTTTAAATAAACCAAGTCAGCTCTCCTCAACATCTTATCATCTTGCTGGATCATTTAATGTGAAAGATTTGTTTCTAGAAGAATCTGCGCATGCGTACTGCTTCCTGCAACATTTTTCTGGGCGGCATACCGCAAAGGTACAGGCGGTATACCGCGGCAGGCATGGTGTATATCTCTGATTGGTTGGAAGCTCCTTTTGTCTGCACGGCATACCGCGAAGAATAGCCGGTATACCGCTGGTACAAGTTCACGGCATACCGCGAAGAATAGCCGGTATACCGCTGGTACAAGTTTACGTTTTGTTTTGCAGGGTTGACCTTCTCTTCTGCATGTACTTTTCTTCTGCACGGTATACCGCGAAGGATTGCCGGTATACCGCGAAAGCCCGTGGACTGTTGCTCATCCAGTATATATATGCAACCTACCAGCATTCAAAGCTACCAATTTACAATAACTCCTCTCTGCATTTGATAAAGACTCTGCAGCCTCTTCTCTTGATAATTAAACTGTTGAAATTATAAAACACGTTTTTGAGTAAGAAATCTTGAGTTGATAGCAGATTAAAATCTCTCGATTAGTTGAATCAGCAACACAACTCAAGTGATCAAACTCTCTAAAAATATCCAAGTGATAAACCTTATACAAGAGTGATTATTCATATTAAAATTATACCCTCTTGTAAGTGTTTGAATAGAGTGAGTGATCCACATAATTCTCTCAAAGAAGAGTGATTCGCGTTTGTTGTACTAAGGTTTGTGTTCTACCGTAAAGAACACGTTTTCTTATTGGATCTCCGAGAAGTGTTTTCTCGAGGTGGACTAGCCAACCGCGTGATTGGTGAACCACTTTAAAATTTCGGTGTCAAGTATTCTCTTTCCTTTCTCTTTATTTTTTCCGCTGTGCTTTATTATATCTGTTTATATAAACTGCTTTGCATTTATATTTATTTATACAATCTCTGTGTATCTGTTTGTATTTATACTCTTCTGTATTGTACTATATTTACTCTGTATTTATTTACAAAAGAATTTTTGAAAGTAAGATTTTTTATAATACAACCTAACCCCCCCCCCCCTTGGTTGTCCAACAATCTCTTCATTCAATTCTTGAAAACCCCAGATCCCCCTTCTTCTTTTTAGCTATGATGTCTTCCCTCCGCCCAGATCTCACCAACAAAATCCACCATGAACCATCCTACTCTTTCTCCTTGCCGGAGCAAGAAGCCGCCGTCGACCATTTCGACCTCCTGTCGGACTCTCTCCTCCTCTTGGTTTTCAACAACATCGACGACGTCAAAGCCTTAGGATGTTGCTGCGTTGTTTCCAAGCGATATCATACCCTTGTTCCTCAGGTTGAAAACGTCGTCGTTCGTGTCGACTGTGTTATTTCCGATGACGACGCCACCTCCGCCTTCGGCGCCTCTGATAAATCTCGTGGACCTTTTTCAAGTCTCGTCGATAGGTCAGCAATCCTCGCCATCCGCTCCGTCGTCGGCGGCAGATCCATCCTATGGAACATCTTCCCAACCCTCCACACCTTAAACATGGCCAGGAGTATTCTGCGACAACAAAACCAGTCGTGTCGTCGAGCTTCACTTCCCCATCACAACAATTGCACCTCCTTATTCCCCCACCATAGAGCAGCATAGTTAACCTAATTTGATTTGATCGATGACTACAAAACCCAGAAAAAATAATAGTGGTCGTCGGAGACTAGTTAGGATGAATTTTCATTGTGTTTTTGCATTTTATGGTAGTGGTCAGGGTGGTATGCAATGCCCGAGATGGAGATGGAGATGCTGATTTGTTTGAAAGGCTAGGGTAAGACAAAATATTTAATTAAAAAAAAGTAAAAAATCATAAATCCCTTTCTTAACGGACTTTAACGGCTGTTAGAGTCAGGGACGAAAAACGCAATAAAATGCAAACCACAATGATCATCAGTGTAATAAATGAAGACTAGGGACGAAAACCAAAATTTTTAGCAAACCACAGGGACGAAAAACGTAATTTACTCTTCTATATATTACTATGTAAACAAAATCTATACCTCTTTTGAATTATAATACATATTTTAAAGAATAAAAAACTAAAATCTAATTCTTTTAAAGCTAAAATAAAACTCTTGTGTTTAAATTGTTAATTTTACAAGTTATCATATCAAATAGTAAGTCAGAGAATGTCAAATTATGATCTTCAAAGACACCAATATAATTTCCATAAAGTCCATTTCTTGAATTTATGGTTGAATCACATCCAGCAATGAATTAAAATTTATTTTGGGCAGAAACATAATTTCTGGAACTACAAGACCCTTATTGAAATTTGTGAAAATATCCGTATCATAATTTTTATTTATTAATTCTGATACATTTTAAATTCCATGGGTCGGGTTTCAGAAACCCAACTAACAGCCCATTACTCAATTTGTCTAAAATGGGCCAAGCCCAAATTACTGGTTCAGAAACCCAACTAACAGCCCATTTCTGGGAGTCTTCCTGATAGATTGTTGTAAGAAACATTAAAAACTGGCAGAAAATTCAACTTGATCAGTTGTGATGGAACTTCGCCACTCAAATTATTTGAAGACAAGTCCAAGCTCTCTATTTTCGCAAGATTTAAGAAGCTCGCTGGAATAGGTCCAAACAACTGATTGTGAGACAAGTTCAATGATCGAATCTCGATCAACGACCCTAGTTCTTCCGGGATTTCACCTGTTAGTTTGTTACTAGAGAGATCCAATCCCACCATGTAATCAAGGATGCTACCTTTGTAGGCGAGGGAAAGAGCTTTTGTTGTAAACCGAACTTCATCTTGTGTTCCAATCATTATCATATTACCATAATCCATTCTTCGTAGAACCCCTTGATAGATATAATATGGTACCAAATGGGTGAAGTCTTGAAAATCTCGTATGAAAGCGGGGTAAATTGGGGTGGTAATATTTTGTAGGCAGGTAGGTATTGAACCAGAAAGAGAGTTACTCGATAAATCTATCAAACTCACATTACTTAATTGGCACAACTGTATCGGAATAGAACCACTAAAGTTATTTTTTCTCAAAATAAGAATCCTTAAATAGGATTGATTATCAAGAAATTCAGGTATCTTTCCCGACAAGGAGTTGTTGCCTATATCCAAAGTCAAAACACGAGTCAAATTACGAAAGGCATTGGGTATTGAACCGGTGAATCTGTTGGAACCCAAATGAAGATGCCTCATGCGATGAAAATTTAAGCACGTTGGGATGGGCCCTGAGAAAGAATTTTGCGAGATATCAAGATACCAGAATGAAGTTGTTCCACAAGGAAACCTGCCTTCCAAATGATTATTGCTCACAACAAGTTCCTGCAACAGTGCAAATCACTGTTGCTTATCCAATGTGGGATCGTACCTATAAAAGAATTATTGCTAATATCCAAAATCCACAGCGTGTTAGGTCCAATTTCCTATTTCCCCTATGAAACAATTGCTATCTAAGGCAAGCCATTTGATGTTACCCAAGCTTAAGTTTCCTGAAAGTACATCGCCATGCAATCCGTTCTTTGATAGTTTCATTACTTGTAAACAATTCCTCTGGTACTTCTCCTGGCAACTCATTGTCTCATAAATCCAGTTCCCATAACCACCTCAGATCACTGATTGAAGACGGGATGACATCATCTAAATAATTGTTAGACAAATTTAAATGTTGTACGTTTGGAAGGAACTTGTGTATATCATCTGGAATAATACCATTCATGTGATTTTCGGACACATCCAACCAGCTCATATAAGGGTTCATATGCAGCGGCATATGAATAATACCGCTAAATGAGTTTTTCCTTAAAACGAGAGCTCTCAACATTGTATTGTTGTCAATCAACCAATTTGGAAACTGTCCCACCAAGGAGTTGTCAGATAGGTCTATTACCTGTAACATGCGTTGGTGAAGTAGAAACCTAGGAACAACACTTTCGTTTTGCCTATTCATATTGCAACTAGATAGAACAAGAACTTCCAATTGGAACATTGGAATCCAACCTATAGGTTCTTCTGTTTCAACCGCGAATTTGTTGTTGTTGGACACGAATCGAACTACCACAAGCTTTGTATTATTGGACAACGAGCTAAGTGAGAACGAATCTTCAAATACATTATTACCAAAATCAATTAATTCAAGGGATGTGAGATTGGCAATCGGTGATGGCTTAAGTGTTCCCGTGAAGCGATTTGAAGAAATATCCAACAACTTAAGAGATGATAGACGGTTGAAACAATGAGGCAAGGTTCCATCGAACATGTTGTAACTAAGATCCAACTCAGTGAGGTTCTTCAACTCACATAAACCTGTCAAAAGAGAATAAAACTATCGTTCATCCTATGAAAGTAGGCAAATGTGATGCTACAAAAGGTGTACACACACACACACACACACACACATATATATATATATATATATAGTCCATTTCTACATTGGTTTTAAACAATCTAAATAGTTAGTGAATGTTGTAGGTAACTTACCATGTTAAGGTAAGGAGCCGTTAAGCTTGTTGCCAGCAAACGAGACAACTCTAAGAGAAGATAATTCTTGTATTGTTGGCGGGATGCTCCCAACAAAATGGTTCAGACTCAAATCCAAGACCCCCAAATGGTGGAAATGAGATGCCAAAGCTAGAAAACGACAATTAAGAAAGCGATCGAGGATTAGATATATAGGTTGCTAGTTAAACATAAACATTGAAAAAGGATTTCATTAATAGTTATTATATATGCTTGATGGTTGAAATAACCCTAACCCTCCGACCAGCTTGACTACTTTTCAAAAAGCAATAATGATAATAATGTTGTAAAATAATGAAGAAAAAACGCATACCTTCCATCGGTAGTGTTCCATTGAAATCATTACCACTTAGGAGGAGGACTTCCAAGTCACGTGATAATTGCAACACTTCTGAATTAAATAAAAATACATATTAGACAAATGAGTTGTTGATGTTCATTGTTCTAACAAAATGGAGCCCCTTTACAAAAATTGACTTATATGTTATAATGATGAGTTTTTTTTGGAACAGGAATGACTAAAAAAAATCATTACAAACGTAGTAACATTTAATACATTTGTCATCATGAAAACAAATTATGTTTTAACACTTAGGGGCCGTTTACCTAATCACTTACCCGGGTAAGTGCTAAATTCAACACTATCACCTACTTTCCGGGTAAGATTTTAGTCCACCAAAATGGCATCGTATGCTACAATTTAGCCGGTAAGCGCTAACCGTGGTAAGAGTCGTCACACTCATTTACCGGGTAAGACTCTCGATTCTTGCTTATGCTCTTACCGGGTAAGATTCTTGGTCCTTGTCATATTAATCCGGTAAGCTAATATGACTTGGTAAGCACTTACTCGGGTAAGCGTTTTGTAAACGACTCCTTAATGTCACAAAAGCAACATTCTTTTTGGACAATTCTTATGAAAAATAACTATTATATCAAAAATCATTTATGTTCTACGATTAGAATATTAAACAGGTGATTAGTTGTGACCACAATTTTTTTAGCATGACAAATCTTGTATGACAAAATTTGAAAATGTATTGATTTTTTAAAATGAGTTTTTTTTTTTTTGCTTTCTAAAATTTGATTATTTTTCAGATGATAGATTTTAAAACTTGATTAATTGTTTATTTTGATAAATATAAATGTGAAGAAGAAAATTTCAAACTTCAATCCATTTTTAAGACAATAGACATGGCAATGACCTATGACCACTAATATTGGTTTACTCTTTTAGAACATGCCTTGGACGGGAAATGAACCTCCTAACGTATGCCTGCTGAATGAAAGATCAAGAGTTTTGAGGGAATGGAGAGCACTTAAGCATGAAATGATGCTCGTGTTGAAATAGTTATGTCCAAGAGTTATACTCTTCAGCTTATTCAATCTCGATAATCTTGTACATTCTGTACAAAAACAAAAAGAACTTTTCATAATATATATATATATATATATAATTTTTAGATGTGGAAAGAATTAGCTAGGAATAATTATTATATGAGAACTTTATATTTTGAAGTATGCAAACAAGTTAGCATAGCTAAATCTCCTTTTACCTTGGATACTTGGTGTATCATTGAAGTAATTACCACTTAAATCCAACTCCTCCATGTTTGTGAGGTGAACTAATTTTGTCATGCGAAATACAACACAAATGATGTTAAGTGGAGTATTTTCAAATGTACATTTCGAAGTTAGTTTGATCCAAATATTAATTTGTTACTCATTCACCATCATTATCACTATGATGACCCTGTTTTGAAAACAATCTTGGTTGTACCTCGCATAGTTTTATTCAAATGAAGTCCTTGATTTTGTTGATCAAATAAGTCCTATGAATAACGTATATTGTGGCACTTCTATACAGCCCTTTTAAGCCAATCTACACCTATTTTCTAATAAATGGGTGTTATCTATACCTTTCAATACTATCATCTACGATCCATAATTTATACCTTGCATATGTATATATTCATAATATAAGTTATATAGTGAGAGGTTCAATTAAGAAGGTTAAATATTGTGAGAAGGTAATAAAGGAATTATAAGAAAGGTTCGTATGTGAATCATCGAAAAAATCCATTTGAAGATGCATATGTGAACGGTGAATTCATATGAATTCGGTTCACATATGCATCTTGAAATAGATTTCTTCGAATTTTGTCATTAATGATTCACATTTAAACAATCTCTTATTACCTTCTCACGATATTTAGCCTTCTTATTTGAATCGATCCCTATATAGGGATGGGTTTTGATGAGAATAAGAGTTATGATGAGAAGATGAGAACAAAACCTTCATCTACCTTCAACAACCTCTATTTAACTATTTTTATCATCATGACCGAAACTTAATTAAATTCATGCATGTGAAAATGATTATGTATGTAAAAGTTCGTGAAAGTGACTAAAAGTATAAGATAAATGTGACAATAAAGGTAGTTGAAGATAATTGAAGGTAGATGAATGTAGTTCTTACCATTCTCACCATAACTGTCATTCTCACACAATCCCATGTATATAAATATATAATGGTAGGCAGTTTATACTTAGCAAACGGGTTCCATTACTAAATTTGAAAAAAAAATACAAAACGGTACACGGTTTGTATATAAGAAACCTTGTAAAAAACCAAGTACTTTTACTTGATGAGACCCAATAGAACCAGTTGTGTACCATTAATGTTCGTAACCTGCTATTGCGTAACAGTACCCGATTTTGTACAAGGTACCATTTGCTATTCTAACCGGGTACTATTAACCCATCTGTAGTCCCGAAAACAATTACATTCAAGCAACCATTAACAAACCATCCTCCTATCAAAAATGCAATTTAAACACAAAGTGCAATAACTTAACACCAAATTCTGAAATCGAGAATAACAAAAAGTAAAAGAATCTACCTGATGTGGACCAAATCTCCTGCACCCATCCCTGATTTTGCACCCATCCCTGATTTGACAGGGTTGTTGCATACCAAAGTGAAAGGACATGGCCATGCTATGGTTGCTCCAATAGCATCTTCAATTGTAATAAACAATCCATATGGTCTGGCCAAACGTTCCCACTTTTTAATAGCTACTAGCACATGTACTTCACATCAGTTTGGACCAATCTCCTCCCCACCAATCAATTCATTTGGATCTAAGCTCCTAACCCGCCCTCTTGCCACAATCGCCATCGAAATTATAATACTCTTAAGATGAAAAACATCCCCAACCTACAAAAGTCAAATGTAAAGCTCAATTGACCCTCATATTCAATAGGATATACAAACTCCGATGAAAACTCATGAATCGTCACTATAAATCTCATATGGAGTATTTAAATGCAAGTGAAAATAGCAAATTCTAGCCATTTTGAGTCATAATTCAAACGCTAAACAACATATCAAACAAATGCACATTTTATCGAAAGTTCAAACGAAAACAATGTGGCACGTACCTTTAGAGGTTGAAGTTCGATGGTTGCTTTTGGACGACCTACCGATGTTACGCGGACACTTGAAGCACTAGAAGTATTTTGATTTGACCCTCGCATCTCTAATATCATAGCTTTCAATTCAGCTACTTCATTGCTCTTTTCCATAAGATCTTTATCTGCACTTTTCCAAAACATGCTCTCCCTATAACAGGCGGAACGACTCGGCAAGACACCCGAGATATCTGAAGCTCGAACACCTAGCCCATACATGCGATCGCATCCATGTTTGGCTTTTCCCATCACTTTTGAAAATACATCATTAGGCCTAGCTCATCAAGTGAACCCTCAGGAAGTTGAAAGTTGAGGTCTAGCATTTATTCCTATAGTCAAATAAATTATCACTAACAAATATGATAAAGCTTGTGAAAACTAATCTAAAGCATAAGTAAAACTTGCATATGTAGTCAAGAAATTACAAATATAACATACAATAGCGTTTGCAGCTTCGACATTTTTGGTGGTGCCATTTTTAGAGAAACATGCAACAAACAACTCCATTCGACTAGGTTCACGTCCCGACAAAGATTCCTGTAACATTAGCTATATGACTACATTATAAAGAATAAGCAAGGTTTTAAAAAACGGAAACGAGTCTCGAGAACAAATTATAATCACTTTTTGCATTAAAATCTGTTTGTGAAATACCAAGCCTGTGCAAGTGAACCAATTTGGCCAATGGCCATTGGTGATGTACATAAGCAGAACCCAACATTCATAAACCATATATACATATCAATCGAGGATAACTGCATAAAGAAGTAGAAATACAAGCTCTCTTTGCCTCCATGAGTTATTCATGCTTTAAACCAAAAACAACCCCCTCGGGCTGCAGATATTTACATTTATAAGCAATATATGACAGCTTAAAAAACCAATCTACACAATAATCAAAAAAAACTCAAGCAATGACCAATTGACTTGGTATCTCGGCCTACAATGTCGTGGGACCATTTGTTGAAGGAATTCAGGCTCTGTTTAAATGGGCTAACATAGTAATTCTCTTAGGTAGTATTTGTGGGTAGACATAGATCAAGGAAACATAGTGAAACATTTCTTACGAAACTAGAAAAGGGAAAAGATAAAATGACCACAAAAAACTAGTAAGTCATGTATTAAAGTGAAACTACAACACTCTACATATTAACCAAATATGTAGAGTGAAATTTGCAACACTATTTGGTGGCGCAACCTCTTGATGGCAACCCTGCTATTGCTAGTACTCCGACTTCGGCGGGAGGCGCTGATAGGAACTCCAAATTATGGATAGAAAATTAAGAGAACTTGAGAGGAAAGGGGAGCTGAATGATTGTAGTAAAGAGAAAGCTTACAATGAACAATGAAAGGAAAATGAAACAAACTACCAGGGATGAATCCCTCTCTCCCAGCTACAAGCTAAGAGCCTATTACGTATAACAAACTAAATTCAGAATGCATGACAAAAGCGACCCTTCTCTCCTTTTATTATCTGATCTCCTCTTCTGTTATAACTACTTGGGCCCATCCTTAGTCTCCCCCTTCTTGGGCCTTCTAGAGTAAACATTTATTATGTTGGGCTTAGGTAACATATGTAATATATCAGAAGGATCCCTATCATTACTCCCCCCTTCCAATAAAGTCTTGTCCTCAAGACTTGCATCCGGAAATTGACCCGTGATAACAGTTGCGTCTTCCCATGTCGCCTCTTCTCGTGTTTGACCCTTCCACCTTATCAACCACTGTGTCACTGATGCACCCTCTTGCGTTACTGTACGTACGTCGCAGATCTCCTCAGGAAAGGGAATGTCTGTCGCGTCCAACTCTAGTCCTGGTGGTAAGGTCTGAGTAACCGCAGGGGACAACACCGCTTTCTTTAATAACGAAATGTGAAAAACTGGATGAACACGGGATGACGGAGGTAAATCCAACTTATAAGCAACCGGCCCCATCTTGTCGATGATCTTGAATGGACCGAAAAATCGAGCAGCCAGCTTTTGATAGATTCTTTTAGCAATCGTCATTTGACGATATGGTTTCAGCTTAACGTACACCCATTCACCAACCGAAAAACTCACATCCTTTCGCTTTTTATCGGCTTGTTCTTTCATCCGAGCTTGAGCAAGAGCCAGGTGCGTTTTAAGTTGTCGTAAGGCTTCATCCCGGTCACGCAATTCCTCTCCCACAGCCTCCACACGAACTTCTCCTGGAATACATTGGACCACCGTCGGGGCCTTACGACCATAAACAATTTCGAAAGGGGATCGTCCCGTGGACCCGTGGAAAGTCGAATTATACCAAAATTCTGCCCACGGAACCCACAAAGCCCATGAACGAGGCTGATCAATAGCAAAACACCTTAGATACGTCTCCAAGCATCGGTTGATTACCTCAGTCTGACCATCCGATTCCGGGTGATATGCCGAGCTCATGTTAAGTTTTGTTCCTTGTAAACGAAAAAGTTCCTGCCAAAAATGACTGATGAATAAAGGATCACGGTCACTAACGATAGATTTAGGAATTCCATGGTGCCTGACCACTTCTCGCACAAAAATTTCAGCAACGGACTTAGCTGTGTAAGGGTGTTTGAGTAAAATGAAATGACTGTATTTGGACAGCCTATCCACCACCACTAACAGAGCATCATATCCTCTAGACTTGGGTAGACCCACGATAAAATCCATTGATAGATGCTCCCATATCGTATCAGGTATTTCGAGGGGTTGAAGCAACCCTTTTGGGGAGGTTGAACTTGCCTTGTACCGCTGACAAACATCGCAAGCTTTCACAAAATCCTGTACCATAGCTATCATTCCCGGCAAATATAAATTTGTAGCTAAGCGGCGGTAAGTTCGATAGTACCCAGAGTGGCCACCGGTAAACGACGTATGAAATTCCTGTAACAGAAAAGGAATCCATTTTGATGTCCGAGGAATCACCAACCTGCCCTTGTAATAGAGTACATTGTTACGAACCTCATACCCAATATGAGATTTGGGATTGCTCGACAACTCACAACTAATCTTTAGCAATTCCGGATCGGTGCGTGCTTCTTCCAACAGTTGAGACCCTTGAACCCACACAGGTCTCGAGACTAAGGCTGATAACGCACCCTCCTCATCCCGACGAGACAAAGCATCTGCAACCCGATTCTCTCGCCCCGGTTTATACAGAATATCAAACTGATAGCCTAATAATTTGGCCACCCAATTTTGTTGATCCGGGCTCGTAATACGCTGCTGCAACAGAAACTTAAGACTTTTCTGGTCCGTATAGATACAAAATTTAGCCCCTAATAAGTAAGATCGCCAATGTTGGACCGCTAGAACCAAAGCCATAATTTCTCGCTCGTAAGCAGACTTTGCTAAATTCTGTTCGCTCAAGGCCTTACTAAAGTAAGCAATGGGTTTGTGTTCTTGCATTAAAACTGCGCCTATGCCACGACCCGAAGCATCACATTCAATGACAAAGGGAATCGAAAAATCCGGTAAAGCCAACACCGGAGCAGTGACCATAGCTTGTTTTAGCGCATCGAAAGCCGATTGAGCTGACTCATTCCACCCAAAAGCATCCTTTTTGGTTAAATCGGTTAACGGTTTGGCGATACTACCATAATGACGGACAAACTTCCGGTAGTAACCTGTAAGGCCTAAAAAACCCCGCAACCCCTTGAGTTGCTTTGGAACTGGCCAATCAAGCACTGCCGTAATCTTTCTGGGGTCCATGGCCACCCCTTGACCATTGATAATGTGTCCCAAATACTCGATAGATTGTTGACCAAACGAGCATTTCTTTCGATTGACCACAAAGTGGTTAGAGGATAACACTTGAAGGGCCACACTCAAATCGTCTAAGTGTTGTATCCATGAATGGCTGTAAATCAATATATCGTCAAAAAAAACCACAACAAATTTTCGCAAATATGGCCGAAAAATGTCATTCATTACGGCTTGAAAAGTGGCTGGAGCGTTAGTGAGACCAAACGGCATAACTAAGTACTCATAGTGACCATCATGGGTACGAAACGCCGTCTTTTCAATGCTGTCGGTTTTCATGCGAATCTGGTTATATCCAGATTTCAAATCCAACTTTGTAAAAAATTTAGCTCCGATTAATTCATCAATTAATTCCTCGACAACCGGTATCGGAAATTTATCGGGAATGGTGGCCTTGTTAAGAGCGCGATAGTCAACGCACATCCTCCACGAATTGTCTTTCTTGCGAACCAAAATAACTGGACTCGAAAACGCACTCTTGCTAGGACGAATCATCCCTAAGGAAAGAAGTTCCTTCACTTGTCGTTCTATCTCCGCCTTTTGAATGTGCGGATAGCGATATGGGCGTACACAAATCGGGCCAGTAGCCGAGTAGCCGACTCCAGGGAAATACTATGGTCATAAGTGCGACTAGGAGGAAGGCCCGATGGATCCTGAAAAACGGACTCAAATTTATCAAATAAACGTTGTAGTTCTGCTCGTTGACCCTTAGACAGCAGCTCCTCCCGACTCTCTGAATTGTCCCCAGTTAAGCCAATCGAAATTTCACTCTTTGTATCTTCGAAAGATAACCAGGTATGTAATGAAGCTTGTTTGACCTCCGAGTCCGATAACCCCTGAATAAACACTGATTTTCCCCCAAACAAGAAACGCATCGACTGTTTCTTCCAATTGTGGACCACCTCTCCCAGTGTTTTCAACCATTCGATACCCAACACCAAATCCAACTGGCCCATTTCGAACAATAGGGCATCCACCACAAAATCACAACCGCTAATCAACACACGTAAATTTAGACAACGATTGTTTACGAAAACCATATGACCATCCCCCAATTTAATATTTATACCTGGAAATAATTGAGAAGACATTCCCAAGGCTGTTACCAATTTACGGGATACAAAGTTGTGCGTGGCTCCACTATCCACCAAAATTACTATTGGAATTCCTAAAATTGCACCCTCAATTTTCAATGTTTCACCACCGGACTTTGATTCTGATGTCGCTAAGGACCCCTGGATTTCCAATACTGAACACATCCCTATTGGTAGAGGCTCCACCACGTCATCCAACAATCCTTCATCTGTGTTCATAACCCTGATTTCTCCTTCCTCATCGATCATCTCATCATCAGCCAATAATAAAACCCTCAACTTACCTTCTGGACATTTATGAGCTGGACCAAAAGCTTGACCACAACGAAAACACAGGCCCTTCTTCCGACGATCCTCCCATTCCGTTCGAGATAGAGACCGAAAACCCCTATTACGATTACCCACAGATGAAGAATCTGAAAACGAAGTTGGAGGCGGTCGTGTAGAAGACACAAATCGATTGATTTCTGACCGATTGGGTTCAAAACGATTGGGCTCTGTACGATTGGGTCCAGAACGTGTTATTGGGCCCTTGTCATGAGGCTCAGGATTAATAGGCCCTCTAAAATCTGATCGGCCCAAGGATGGTCGCAGATCTGAGCACAACGTCGATCCAGAACCAATCCCTTGATTGTGGTAACGAAATCGCGATTGAGAAACTGGAATGGACGTGGCCGTAGCATTTCCTCCACGTCCTTGGCCAAATACATGGCGTCTAGACGAGATTGAGGACGATGAAGTTGCACCCAACGTTTTACTTCATCCCGTAAACCCGCAATAAAATATCCCAGGGCTTGGGATTCAGGCAAACGAGGAACTAAAGACAATAGGTATTCGAAATCTTCTATATACTCATGAATGGAGTTTACCTGTTGAAGTGTTGCCAATTGTTCATAAGGATTTTGAATCTCCAATCCACTGAAGCGTTGTAACCGCTCAATGGTGAATTGCTCCCAGGATAACGGCACATAAATCTCCTTTACGATAGTGAACCAGTATTGAGCGACCCCCACCATACTCAATTGTGCCAAACGGATGCGTAATTGAGGAGAAATTCCATGGATCTCAAAGTAGAGTTCCGCTTTTTTGATCCATCCTTGAGGATCGAAACCAAAAAACTCAGGCAACTTCACCTTCTTAGCTGCCCATGGAAGATGATCATTCAACAAGTGTTCACCCTCCTTATGAATGGAACTGTTGGATTTCTGTTGAGGCGGCAAATCCCATGGATCGTCCATATTCAAAACACCAGAACGATCACCTATATCTCCACCACCACCAGGTTGCTTACCTTGTTGTTTCACCCAATTCATCACAAACTTACGAAATTCAGCTTGTTCCACTTGATCCGTTTCCACAGATTGGATCGCCGATTTGATCTCAGTCACATCTGACTGAAGGCGTTGAATCTGTTCCTCATGATGATCCAATCGAACTTGTTGAGAACGTGTTTCCATGGCAGATTCCGGCAGATCAGAGGTAGGTCGGACCAATGATAGGAACTCCAAATTATGGATAGAAAATTAAGAGAACTTGAGAGGAAAGGGGAGCTGAATGATTGTAGTAAAGAGAAAGCTTACAATGAACAATGAAAGGAAAATGAAACAAACTACCAGGGATGAATCCCTCTCTCCCAGCTACAAGCTAAGAGCCTATTACGTATAACAAACTAAATTCAAAATGCATGACAAAAGCGACCCTTCTCTCCTTTTATTATCTGATCTCCTCTTCTGTTATAACTACTTGGGCCCATCCTTAGTCTCCCCCTTCTTGGGCCTTCTAGAGTAAACATTTATTATGTTGGGCTTAGGTAACATATGTAATTTATCAAAAGGATCCCTATCAGGCGCCAAATAGTTAATGGCTCCATCTCTTTGACAAAAAAAAAAATCCATTTTGTGTATTATTTTGGGTTTCTCATTGGTTTTGTTGATACCCTAGAACTGTTGAAGGTAGTAGATGTAATGGCTTTTGAACCTTGAAGTTCAACTTGAATCAGAATTACTAATCCTGGCTATTGGTTAGATCAAGTCAATTGATTGAAGTTCCTCTGAACATTTTCTACCAGACACATAAGTAAAATGAATTACATTAGTCTGCTAGCAATCAAGTGCCAATAAAGTAAATATTTTTCTGATTCTAGTGCAAAGAAAGCACATGTTGTTGATTGCTAGTAACCCAAAAGTTAACTAGCAAGTTAACTAGCAGTAACACATTTGTGAAGACCCTGCAGTCCTTATTCTATTTCCTCGTATATATTCTGAGTAAATTGCTAATGCTTCACATTAGAATAACTCTGATATAATATTGTTACATTTAAGTGATATATTTTTTTTCTAGATAATAAGTTACTGTCTAATAATTATAAACACGAAAGCCAATTTTGACTTTTCTTGTATCACAGGTGTCTGTCAGGTGCTACTGCTGATGTGCACTGTATGACATATTGACAAATAATTGGTCCAGGTGATTAGTTCTTAACAGAAAATTGAAAATCCCTGAACAAACTTATAGGTTGCAAGTAGAATAAATTCCAAAAATTCTTCCCTATAACAAATTTAGTTCATACAGACAAAACAAATCAATCACATAGTCCCAATCATGGTTTTTGAAAACTACAATTTTTGCAATGTTGAAGGCATAGCTTACCACTCTTTGTATAGTTAATCAACTGCACAGTAATTTCCCTTTGTTCTCTAATAGCAACATGTATTTTGTCAACAGTTCCTTGATCGGTCCTTGGAGAAGAAATCTGTACAAAACAAATAATGAAGACTACAGATGAGAAGCAGAGGGAAAAAGAGGAGAAAAAGTAATGCAATACAATTAATGACTTGAAACCATACAATCAACAAGACTCCAGTAAAAGCTTCAAGTTTAAAAGCAGAAGCATATTTTGATCAAAAAATATCTAAAAGCAGCTTCATACGAACAGTTTCTTCCCAAAATTTCCTCTCGTGTAAACTTTGTCAATTCAAGGAGCTATCTGATGCGAAAATCTGCATATTGGTAGAGATTCAGTAATCCAATTTTATGATGCATCTCATAAAAGATAGCACTTTCAAACACTATTATTGTATGGCATATATATCTTAAGTAAGAACTAATAATGAGAAAATGAATGAGAAAGAAATATTTAATCATGTTCTTAGAATGGGGTTATCAGGGAGCCTTGGATCTGTTATCACAAAATTCTTTTCGATAAGTTCCAGTGTGGTTGCCAAGTTAATTCCCTAACGCATGTCCCTCACTCTTTCCACACGATCCCAACTATCAGTGCGAGCTAGGTCTTTTGTCATTAACTCCTCAGGCTCGATAATTGGTTGAGGCTCCTGGATCGAAGACCTTCCTTTAAATGTGTAGATTGAAACATGTTTCACATAAAATTTGGCATTTAATAATCCATAATACATAATCCAACTCCAAAAAAGAAGTCACATTTGGTGCTTCTGAGTGTCAGTTAACTATATTTTAACTTAAAATTCACAAACTTATATATTATTTCAGTTCTATATGAACAAAGAATGTTGTATCGTCAAAATGTTGTTTCAGATAGTAGTGATAATAAATTGAAAATATTAATCCTTAAAACAGAACATTGACCACAAGTTACCATGTATCAGGAAATAAGTATATAATAACTAGAATCTATAAATGTTACCCAAATATTGCACTGCAAGCTGATGCCATTTTCACACTAATAACTAAACTTTGAGAAGCCAGAACCAAACTTTAATCAACAATAAATGATCGACCAGCTACTTAAACATAATGTGAGAAGAGACTATATCAAATATTGCACTGAAACTTCTGTGGAGATGATTCTTATATTAATATACATCGATGCCTTCATGTAAACACAATGGAAACTGGTATCAGATTCTAGTAAAACAAGGTTTAACAAGCAATTCAACTAGTAAACCAAGGATTAACCAGCATAATTTTCAATTCAATCAGACTATATGCCCTAAAGTCCAGAATTTCTATTTCTATTTCAATTTAATACAGAAACTCTCAAACTCCTCATCCTCAAATGGTCACAATTAGCAGAATCAAGCTATGCACCAAACAAAATCTTAAATAAATCCAAAAATGAAATCAAACAGGTGAGATTTTGGGCGTGAAGGTACAGAGATCCACTATACTAAATTCATGAATCACGAACAGCATAGAGTATACCAGAGAGACAAATCGGTGAGATACGACGGCAAGACGACGATGCAGATTCGAGAAGAACGAACCGGCGAGAGCTCCGACACTGATCCAACCGTTGAAAACTCATTGTGATGAATAGTAGGATTTGAGAATAAACAATAGAGTCGATCGCTTGAGCCTTGAGACAGACAGGTTGAGGGTTTTTGAGATTTTGGGCTTTCAGCTTTATCAGAATGAACAGTTATTTTCGTTAAGAATTGTTAGACTTTTTTTTTGGTAGGGTTCCTGGGCCTTCGGCCCAGTACATCCCAGCAAACACACCGACCGCAAAGTAATGCAGCCCTGAGATAATCCCCAGTGGCCACAAGTGCTGCATGTGAGACTTGAACCCGGGCAATCGCTATGAACTCCCTAGACCCTTACCACCACGCCACAACCCTTGTAGTTAAGAATTGTTAGACTTGGATTTGATGTAAGGCCCGATTGCATATAGAAACATATATATTGCCACTTTAGATATATAATTAATTAATATATGTCTTATATAAATATAGTGATAAAAATATATAGATAAAGATAATGACACTTAAAATATATAAAATTATTTTCATATTTTTAAATTCTAAGGCCTTGAGTACCCGTACCCAATGAACCCACTTGCCACCTCAGCGCCACATCAGCTTTTCACTTTCGTACCCTCCTTATCCAAAAGTGGAGTACCAGTACCCAATGAACCCAATGAACCTACTTGTCACCTCATCTTTTATAATTCTTTTATTTATACATTTAATTATTTAACAAAATAAAAATATTTATATATTTTTTAATAAATAAAAATAAGATAAATAATAAAAATAAAAATTCATCTCATTCATTAAAAAATTAAAAATTACAAAATATTAAAAATCTACTCGTCGTCATTGTTGGGAACTTGGATACGCCAAATATGTTCGACCAAATCCGACCGAAGGTTATTATGAGTGTCCCGGTTTTTGACTTCTCGAACATTTGTCGCGCGTTGTTCCTCACTGATTTGTGTTTCGATATCATCCGTGAAAAGGTCGTTTTCATCGCCACCACAAATGGCATGGTCTTCGTCTTCGAGTATCATATTGTGTAATATGACACAAGCGTACATAATGTTTCCCAATCTTGTCGGATGCCATCCGCGTGCCGGGTTATGAAGTATATGCCAACGTTGTTTAAGCACGCCAAAAGCTCGTTCAACATCTTTACGTGCCGATTCTTGCGCGGACTTGAACTTTTGTCGTTTAGGGTCATGTGGGCACGTAAATGATTTTACGAAAGTAGCTCATTCCGGATATATCCCATCCGCTAGATAATATCCGTGGTTGTAGGTGACTTCATTCACCTCAAAAGGGCACTCGGGTGCTTTTCCATCATATAGATCGTTGAAGATGGGCGACTGATTGAGAACATTGATGTCGTTGTTGGAACCGGCAACACCAAAGTATGCGTGCCAAATCCATAGATCATGGGAGGCCACTGCTTCTAGCATGATTGTCGGGTGCTCATGATCACCTCTCATGAATTGACCTCGCCATGCTACCGGACAATTTGCCCACGCCCAATGAGTATAGTCTATGCTGCCGAGCATGCCGGAAAATCCGTGTTTAGCTTCATGCGCGGTGTACAACTTCTGAATATCAACATAAGTAGGCTTGCGTAAATATTTTTTACCATAGAGTTCACTAATACCTGTGCAGAATTTGTACAGACAATCTCGTGACGTTTTGTCTCCCATCCTCAAGTACTCGTCAAGTGAGTCGGCAGCTACTCCATACGCCAATTGCCGAATAGTGGAAGTACACTTTTGTATCGGAGAAAAACCTTGTTTGTTGCGGCGTCCACCCGAAGTGTAAAATACGGATACTCTACTTCTAAATCTTCAACTATTCGTTCGAATAGTTGCCTGCTCATACTGAACCGTCGTCTAAACATATCCGGTGTATAAACCGGGTTGTTGCCAAAGTAGTCCCGCAAAAGCCGCTCGTTTGCAGCTACCTGCCGTCTTTCTATGTTCTCGGCCCTCGGTTCTCTTCTTGACGATGAGACGGTGCTACCATAAATTAATTTTGCAGTTTCTCGAACCAACCCTACAAAAATTTCCCTTTGATGATGCAAGTACTCGTCGGTGTCTATGGATGATGATGATGCGGTCGATGAAGCGGGTTGTGGCGAATCCATATTGTCTAAAATTGAAGAAATAAATGGAAGAAAGTATAGAGTTGTTTGGTGTGAAAAAACGAAGATGATAGAGGTTAATATATATAGTGTGTATAATTTGAAAAAAAATATAAAAAATAAATAAAAAATAAAAAATTAATAATATAGTCGTTGGTAAACGGTATTATTTAAAAAAATATAAAAATAAAAAATAAAAATAATAATTAAACCACAACGGGTTCCATTGGGTTCACGAACCCGATACCCCGAACCCGATCCCGTACCCGATCCCCCCGTACCGGTACCCGCTGAACCCTTGCCTTACCCGATCCCTTACCCGACCACCGCTACGGATGGATGGTCTAACAGGACACTTAAAAGTTGTCCTATTGGTTTTTTATATAATACGACACTTGAAAGTGTCCTATTAGACTCTAAAATTATATGACATTGAAAACTGTCGTATTAGACCTACATAATAGGACACTAAGGTATGTTAATAAGACATCAAAATTAAGAGTCGCATTAGATTAAATCAAATAGGACACATAGACTAATGTGTCGTATTAGCTCTTTTAAAGGACGTTTCTCGAAAAGCATCCCAAAAAGTGTCCTATAAACTCCTTTTTGTTGTAGTGCGTGTCATCTTTTGAGTTCAACGAAATTGCGCTCTCACTTCCCTTTCGTTCTTCGCCTCAACATGCATGTCCTTTCATCACACAACAATTTGATCATTCTCTTTATCGTAAGCTTTAAGAAACAAGCTAAATGTTAGCTTAGAAAATAAACCAAACAAAACTAGTATATCCCACATAGAGGAAGTAGGGTATGCAAAATAAACCAAACAAAACTAGTATATCCCACATAGAGGAAGTAGGGTATGCAAGTAGGAATTATGAAGACGTTGCCTCTACCCCAGAACGTAGAGAGCAGGGGGCGGAACACAAGCTTTCCGTCCGCAGAGCCGGACCTAGAGATGGCAAAAAATCGGTCATGGTCCCAAATAGTGATTCCGAAACCGATGGCCGGACCTAGAGATCGTCCAATGTGTTTTTAGCCAAATTCTGGTGTTTCGAGGGATTTTTAAAGTTTTCGCTTGATTTCGAGGGAATTTTATGTTTTTTATCGATTTCGATAGACTTTTTCGGTATTTTTGGTTGATTTCAAGAGTTTTTTGGTTGATTACAACATCGGTTGCACTTCTAAAATACTACGTTTGCACATTCGAAACCGATACGGTTGCAACTTTCACAAACCTATTTTTTTTTACCTTTCATCAAACAATTTCAAATAAATTTAAACCTAACTTAGCTAATCAAACAATTTCAAATAAATAGCTAATGCCTAAATTCACAATCAAACAATTTCACAATCATAATGCCTAATCAAACAAGCAAATAAGCAATTGATCTTCCTCTTCCATTGATTGTAATTTGCAGCCCTAGAAGAGTAAAAGTATAACCATGAGCCATCCACAGATTATGCCCATTAATTAATTGCTATTAAAAACATCGCAACTTGTTTCTAATGCTTCATCAGAAATATCACTCAACAAGAACATAATCCTATTTCCAATCTCCAATGACTAGTCATTTCCATGAAAATAAAGCAGTAACCACTTATCATAATTTATTAATTTTCTTCAAACTTGAGGCAGAGAGAAAGAGAAGTTAGAGTTTTAAAGAACCTGAGTGCGAGTGAGGGAGGCTGAGAGAGGGCGAGTCCGGAGACGGCGAGAGTTGTGCGGTTGTGCCTGGGCCGGTGCGGCTGTGGGATGAGGGAGTGAGCTGTGAGGGGCGAGAGGGGCAAAGGGCTGAGAGTGAGACGATGAGGAAGAGAGCTGTGAGGGGCGACCGGGCGAGAGACGTAAGTGCCTTTGCTTAGTTTCTTCGGTTTTTCAATTTTCGTGAGGGATGAGGGAGTGACCAAGAATCATGGGATGACAGCTGTGATGGAGACTTGGACTCTATGGGCCCAACAAATCAGACACTACTACTAAATTTTTTTAAAACCTTCCAGGCCTTAGCCTGTAATAGCCCAAAGGGCCTTCCGCCAGCCACCGGTAGAGAGGTTGTTTTCTTGAATCCCTTGTCATGTGTCTCCTATGTACAAGTCCAAACCACCTAAATCTTCCCACCCTCGATTTATTCATGATAGGCGCAAGTCCTACTATCACTACAAAACAGAAGACTATCATCGACGGAAAAATCTGTCGGTAAAATGGTTGATCCATCGGTGAAAAGTAGTCAGAGAAAAAGTCGTAGGAAAAGGTATCACGATGAATTGTAGTTACCGACGGATCACTGATGGCACATGTCACTGACGGTCACGTGAATTCCTGTTTTAAAGAACAATTAAAATAATTTTAAATGCGTCGGAATATGTGCAATTTTATTTTATTTTAAATTGAAAAATAAAGTAATTATCAGTTCGTCAATAATCCGTCGGAAATATCAAATTTCACTTACGGATATTCTATTTGTCGGGAAAAACTTGAATCCGTCTAAGAGTCGTCGGTGATCCGTGGGAAATTGTCAATGGCTGAGATCCGTCGGTAAATGTCGTCAGGGGAAGTCACTTTTCGAGTAGTGTATGCCCGAAAGACCTCATTTTGTATTGTATCTTTTCCAACAGTATCCGACTACACATCCCCCTAAGAATCCTCATTTCTGCAATATCCAACTTCCTCTCACACGCCTTCCTTGTCACCCCAAAATGCACAAAGACATTGTCACATATTATGGTTAGAAGCTTCTTGACATGAGGAAGTTCAATTGGTTTGATTTGGGGGCTTTGCACTTACAATAACAGCATTGCGTATTTAGACTTTCTCGACAGTTTGATACTTGTCCTGAGGTCCATATTTGTGTACATCTAAGTATAGATTTGAGTCACATCTGTTTGTATGTGTATTTAGACTTTAGAGCCAATTTTACAGCCATCAGACTGCTATAAGATCAGTTACACGTTGCTGCAAAAAAGCAGCATATTGTTCTGGGTTCTAATTTCATACACTTTACAGCAGTATTTAAGCCTTTTAAGTTCATCATGCACTTGACTACTACATTAATGAAGGCCATACCATTGGTCTTGAATTAATTTGAGTTGGTTTTGGGTGCCAATACACCCTTGTAACAGTATACACAACCTAAGTTAGGGCTTTTTTTATCTTGCCTAGAGCATCTAAAAGCTTGAATTTACAATATGTGATCCCAGAACAAGTAATCAATCCATGATTTAGCAATAAGATAGCCACCAATATATTCAATGAGGATCAATCACACCAAGTACAAGATGAATGTAGAGAAAAAATACTATGGGTGTACTTGTGTGTGTGTGTGTGTGTGTATTGGATGACCTAATTAGGAAAGCTAGGCAATACAAACATTATATACCTAGACAAGTTTGACACTATTACATAATATGTCCTTCTACATGGTACAATTACATTATAGCACTAACAATCTCCCCCTTTGTACCAATGTAGAAGCAAAGAGTTTAAACGTCCACCGGATCCACGTGTTTCTTCCGAATTCCGAATGTGAGCTCGAATCTCCTTAGTGCATTTCTGTACTGTTTCCGGTAATTGATGACATCCAGGACTTCCTTTATCAGCTCTTTCTTCTTGTCTGCCAGCTTCACCTCCCCGTTTGCATCCAGACGAAGTCTACTTTCAAGGTGGATCTGAATCATCTTGAAGGTTCCGTCACTAAACTTGTTGGCTTCAATAACTCTCATGAATCTCTTCTTTAAGTCTGTATCGTTTCTTCAGAACAATGTAAGCATGGAAACCTTGAATGTCTGGCAGATTCCGGTTCGGTGGTCTAATGTTTAAGCGTTCTTGGTGTGACTCCAAGGCCATTTGGAAATCCTTAAGATAAGAAAATTTCAGGATATTCCGCATGAACCTCTTCACACTCTGATATGCAGACGACCAATCAATCTTCTTTTCAGGAGCACGAGACAGGATTTCATACAAATTACATAAGTCTTCAAGCTTTAGACTCTTGAAATCTGCCTCTGAAAAAACGTGTTCGGAGCTATCGGACCTCTGTACTGTAAACTGTGGAACCAGACTTTGGAAAGCTTGAGGGAATCTATCTTCAGCACTTTCACAATAGGTTTATCTGATCTCACCACATTTGTATTAAGACATTCATTTGCCATGACATGTAGAAATTCGATTTTGTGCAGTGATGGCCAGTCCTCAATCCCGTAAATTTTCTCCCGGCTGATATTCTGAATGTCTTTAACGAAAAAATCTCTCCTTAAGTTTTCTTGGTAGGGAATCAGAATCCTAACCCGTTCACCTGTAGCCACATACCTTGGCTCGGCATCAATTATCTCTTGAAAGTGTCTCAGTTCTGCTTCGAGTTTTGGATCCCTGATTCTGCCATCGGCTTGTACTTGAATTACTGGAGCATTTTCATGTACCACTGGAGCCAAAGGAGCGGAAGTACTTGCATTCAGATCTGGAGATTCGTTATCGGAATCCGAAGCAGCCATAATAGCTCCGGTGATGTCGAATATGTCATATAGTGCCTCTTTGATCCGGACGGTTGTTTTCTCAGTTTCTTCCTCAGAATCAATGTAGATTATCTCAATAAGCATATCATCCGCCATCCTTTCATCATCAGTTCTATTGTCAACAACCAGAGCCTTTTCAACCCTAGTTATGACATCAGCTAGAACTTAGGTTTCATCCACTTGGACCATATCAGTGTCCGTTCCACCTGCCCATGTCTCCTTTTCACCAGCTGACTGACCTGAACCCCCAACATCTTAGAAACAATTGTTTGTACATGCATATGGTTTACAAATCAATAAAGCTTAGAGAGGGATATGCTTTTTAGGCCAATCCAAAAATTGCAAAAATGATGCATATGGTTTACTAATCAGGAAGCCAATATGAATCCCAAATAACAAAAATCACTAAATAATACAAGAAAAAGGAGGATTTTCAACAAGCAAAAAAGAAATAAAGATGGATTAGTTGCTATAAGTTGATAATGCAGACAGGAATACAGATTTGTAAAAACAAGTTAAGTTAGGGTTTTACCTTTTCTCAATCGGCGGTTTCAAAGAGGAGGTAGTAGCAAAGCAATTAGCAATTGATTATCAAGAAGGAATTAGAAATTAGGAAGACAAATTTGATTTACCGGAAGGCGTTCAGAGGACAGCGGCAGGAGCAGTTGATGTAATCGACTCACAGTCACAGGGGTGGATGAAATCCAAACTATCCCATCCAATTATTTGTATTTCGGTTAATCTATATTATTTTAACATATCATTTATACATTTTATCAACTATAATAATATTATTTAAAAACCGTATTTTCCGTCCCAATTTCGTCAAACCGAACCGGACAAGACAACTATATGTCTTGTGTTTGGTACGACCAGAACAAGTTACAATAGAACTAGACAATAGAACTAGACAAGTATCCCTAATTCTGTTAAAATCCCTAAAATAGAAAATTTATTGGAGATTAATGTAATTTTTTTTAAAGATTTTAACATTGTGATTTTCTAATTTTAATTTATTGGAGATTAATAGTAAATCTGTTGAAGATGCTATTAATGTAGTTTTTTTTAATTCGATTTCTTTAACTTTTATTTTGCTAATTTCTACATCAAATGATTTTATCCAAAGTCAAAGGTGGAGAGAAGAGGTTATCAAAATTCAAAACCCATCCCATCTATCGTTATTCCTTTCGAAAGAAATGGCAAGACAGGCCCTTTGGCTTTCAGTCTTGTAATTTGTTACCGTGAACTTTAGTATTTCATACTTATCTCCTTTATTGTTTATGATAAAAAAAATCATGGTTACTAAAAAAACTTCAAAATAGATAAAATAGAGATTAAGCATCAGTTGTATGGTAAATTCCTAAATGTCCCCTGGGCATATTCTGTAAATTTACACTTCCAACTTACAAGCAAGGGCAAATTGTGTAAATTCACACTTACAAACATGGACATATATATATATTTATATATATATATATATATGGTAAATTCCCCACAAAAGTTTAGAATCATTTGGTGTTCTTATAAGCACATAGTGAAAGCAGCTGTTAAGAAAGGAGATGCCCTTTTTGAAACCACAGACTCTTGGTTGATCTTGAACTTTTTGAAATTTACTTTCATATCATCAAAGTCAAATTATTTTGACTAAGTAAATCAATTTTTGTTAAAAAAAATGAGATGTCAGGTAATCTAATTTCTTATACCAACTGTTCTTTTATATTTCCATGTGTATCTCATACGTGTTCCGTAAGATTGTTCGTATTTTTTGGAAACGACAATGTAGGTTTATAAGTGTAGTAATTGTAAGCAACACATATGAAACCCAACTTGTAATTATACAAATACATATGAAACCCAACTTGTAATTAATCTGTCACACCTTAATAAGGAGGTCCTATTTACGGAAGAGCATACGGAGCTTACGTACACAATCATCAAAGAAGTAATAGCATGTATACATACATTCTTCAACAAAGTCTAGCCACCTTCTACGCCAATAAGGATTGATGTAAAGAACCGCAGTAAATCCCAACAAGAACACGCCCCATGTCGCACCAGAACTTCCATAGAAGGATACCATATCGATATCATACCATTTATCATTGCCTTCTTTAGTTTATGGATCATTCACCTGCTATGTATATGTGCATTTCTTCTGGAGTGGTGGTCCACAAAGAAGTGGATTCCCTTCATAGCTCTCCTTGGTGAAGGTACTAATTTGTGCTTTCATTTCTGGGAGTCCACCTGATAGATTGTTGTAAGAAACAATGAAAACAGCTAGAGAAGTTAGCTCAATCAGTTGTGATGGAACTTCGCCACTCAAATTATTTGAAGATAAGTCCAAGCTCTCTATTTTCGCAAGATATGAGAAGCTCGCTGGAATAGGTCCAAACAACTTATTGTGAGACAAGTTCAATGATCGAATCTCGATCAACAATCCTAGTTCTTCTGGGATTTCACCTGTTAGTTTGTTACCGGAGAGATCCAATCCCACTATGTAATCAAGGATGCTACCTTTGTAAGTGAGGGAAAGAGTTTTTTTTTGTAAACTGAACTTCGTCTTGTGTTCCAATCATTATCATATTATAAGAGTCGGTATCATAATACAATCTTTGTAGAACCCCTTGATACTTATAAAATGGAAGCAAATCGGTGAACCCTTGATCTCGTATGAAAGCAGGGTAAATTGGGGTGGTAATATTTAGTAGGCAGCTAGGTATTGAACTAGAAAGAGAGTTACTTGATAAATCTATCAAACTCACATTACTTAACTGGCACAATTGCAACGGAATAGAACCACTGAAGTTATTTTTTCTCAAAATAAGAATCCTTAAATTGGATAGATTACCAAGAAATTCAGGTATCTTTCCAGACAAGGAGTTGTTGCCTATATCTAAAGTCAAAACATTGGTCAAATTACGAAAGACATTGGGTATTGATCTGGTGAATCTGTTGGAACCAAAATGAAGGTGTTTCATGTTTGTCAAATTTAAGCAGGATGGGATGTTCCCTGAGAAAGAATTTAGTGAGGTATCGAGAAAAGAGAATGAAGTTGTTCCACAAGGAAACATGCCTTCCAAATGATTATTGCTCACCACCAGTTCAGACAAGGAATCACTGTTGCTAATCCAATGTGGGATCGTACCTATAAAAGAATTATTGCTAATATCCAAAATCTCAATCCATGGGTTGTTGGTCCAATTTCCAATTTTCCCACTAAGGCGGTTGTTATCTAAGTGAATGTAACACCCTAAAAATCAGGGCTAATTTAAACTTTAATTGTAACCAGTTATGACAAAATAGCATCCAAACTTTTATATATATAAGAGGAGATATAACTATGAGGTTTCATAATTACAACATGGGATTCTTCCAATAACTTATTAATCTAACCATGTCCACTACAATTAGATTAACTAAGTTATCTAAGCAAATCCATCAAAAAGCCTCCATGCATTAGCTATCTCCTCCACTTATCTCTTAAGTTGGATACATCAAAAGCTCTCGACCCACATCCCATTCACTTCCCTGAGCCTGTACCTGGTAAGAAAATTTAATTTGAAAGATTAGGCTTACGCCTAGTGAGAACATCCAATTTCAAATTAAAGACGTTAATAGTTTGAAAATATCTAATACATATAAACAAACCTGTTCTCCACCATTCTTACCATGAATATGACTCACATTCAGTAGGTCATATCATCAAAACCAGGGCCCACTACGAATCTTTACAGATTCTAGATTTATGCTCTTATCCAAGAAATTACCAGTTACTTTATGCCTGTTTCTTGGACCGGAAATAGAGATTACAAGATACTTTATGCCTATATCTGTTTCCATGTGAAAGGGAATTACAAGTTACTTTATGTCTATTCCGCATTTCACCTCACACTATGAAATAGAAATTACAAGTTCCTTTATGCCTATTTCTTATTTCATAACACCTTTACGAAATGGGAATTACAAGTTACTTTATGTCTATTCCACATTTCAGGTCAACGGGAATTACAACTTGCTTTATGCCTATTCCTCGTTATAATACATAATAGTGCATATGGATCCATTACACTTAATAGCGTATATGCCTAACAACATATCACGTCACATCTTATATCATATTCTCAACTCTAAGAATACTAGATAACCTATCGCATCCTCACCCTCAATTGTCCCCCCTTCGGCGACTTAGCATGGGGGTTCCGCTACCCGGTTAGCGAATGGGATCAAGGGGAAACGCCCTTGCGGGGTCTGAGGGCAGCGTCCTTAGTTTTTTTTAGAAAACTTAACTAGATGACACATCCAGACATCAGAAGTTTCCGGACACCACAGCTATCCGGACATCATCACTTACCGGATAACATAAACAATCCGGATAACATAACTTTCCGGACAACATGACTTTCCGGACAATATCCGGAAACCAAGGTAATCCGGGTACCATCCGATATCTAATTCATCCGGAAATTACAGACAATTAATACTTACCAGATGTTCTTGCTTCGTCCGGACACCTTCGTACGAGGGTTTTCAGATATTGTTCTTCTATCCGGAAACCTCGACCTGCAGCTTAATTTTACAATCTAAATCTATGTCCGTTCCATTCAGCTTGTTTTAACACATTTATACAGTCCTAATACAGTTTATACACATGTCTTAACGTTTAATTTTAACAGAAAACAAGGATTTAGACAAAAAGAGGGGATGAACTCACCTTAAAGAAATAAACCCACTTCTCTTCAAAATATGATTCCAAGCTGTTTGTCAATGATTCTGAACCCTAATCAAATAAATAGATTTGTTCATAACTAAGCAATTACAACCAACCATATCTGAATCCATGGCGAATTCCTTACCAAGTTTTGATGACAATTCTTGAGTTTTCCTCTTTTTCTTCTTTTTCTTCTTTTCTCTTTAATTCTCTTTCTCTGATCTCTCTCTAAACTGACCCAACAAGAAGGAATGAGATATTTCTCAGCCTCTTATCGATACACACTATCCCAAAATGACCAAACACACCTTCAAGTTTCCAACTTTACACAATAACCTCAAACTTTGGTTACTTAACTTTTAACCCCATTGATTTAAATATTTATAAAGATAGCACACATTCACAACTTAAATTATAACATAACTTCATTTATATTAAAACCATAATATAACAAAATTTCGGGATGTTACAGTGAAGCCTCTCGATGCTACCCAAACATAAGTTTCCTGAAAGTACATCGCCATGCAATCTGTTATTTGATAGTTTCAATACTTCTAAGTAAGAGAGATTTGTTAACAATCCCTTTGGTACTTCTCCTGAGAACTCATTGTTTGATAAATCCAGTTCCTTTAACCAACTCAGATCACCAAGTGAAGACGGGATGACATCATGAAAAGAATTGCTAGACAAATTTAAATAGGTTATATAGGGAAGGAGCTTGTGTATATCATCCGGAATAACACCATTCATGTGATTTTCAGACACATCCAACCAACTCATATTAGCATTCATATGCAACGGCAGATGAATAGTACCGTTAAATGAGTTTTTCCTTAAAATGAGAGCTCTCAACATTGTATTGTTTTCAATCAACCAATTTGGAAATTGTCCCACCAAGGAGTTGTCAGATAGGTCTATTAGCTGTAACATGCGTTGGTGAAGTAGAAACCTAGGAACAACACTTCCTTTATGCCTACTGATATTGCAACCAGATAGCACAAGAACTTTGAATTGGAATAATGGAATCCAACCTATAGGTTCTTTCGTTTCAACCTTGAATTCGTTATTGTAGGACATGAATTGAACTGCCTCAAGCTTTGTGTTATTGGACAACGAGCTAAGTGAGAACGGGCCTTCAAATACGTTATTACCAAAATCAATGTATTCAAGGGACGTGAGATTGGCAATCGGTGATGGTGTAAGTGTTCCCGTGAAGCGATTTGAAGAAATATCCAACAACTTAAGAGATAATAGACGGTTGAAACAATGAGGCAAGGTTCCATCAAACATGTTGTAACTAATATCCAAGTCAGTGAGGTTCTTCAACTCACATAAACCTGTCAAAAGAGAATAAAACCATCGTTCATCCTATGAAAGTAAATATGACGTGCACTTGCATGACCATACGATATCAAAAAGATCAGCAAATGTGATGCTACAAAAGGTGCACACACACACACACACACACATATATATAGGTCAATTTCTACGTTGGTTTTAAACAATCTAAATAGTTAGTGAATGTTGTAGGTAACTTACCATGTTCAGGTAAGGAGCCGTTGAGGTCATTGTAAGGAGCCGTTGAGGTCATTGTAAGCAAATGAGACAACTCTAAGAGAAGATAATTCTTGTATTGTTGACGGGATGCTCCTAACAAAATTGTTCAAACCCAAATCTAAGACCTCCAAATGGTGGAAATGAGATGCCAAAGCTAAAAAACGACAATCAAGAAAGAGAGAATTAGACATATAGGCTGCTAGTTAAACGTAGACATTGAAAAAGGATTTCATTAATAGTCAGGGCCGGGCCAAGGGCATCAAATAGCCCACTAGTAGTAACTGTGTAGTTACCATTAAAAAGATAACAAAGTTTATACCTACTGGGATCGAACCCAAACCATATATCAAAGCTAGAAGCGCCTTTACCAGTGAGCTAGAGACAATTTTTATTAGTTTTATCCTGAGTTTACTTCTAATACTTGGCTTGCTAATTGCTACTACCCATTTTATTTCTTCTTTTCCTGTAATTTTTAAAATTCATTTTTATCTTGTTTTTTATAACAACAAATATTTATTTGAAATAAAATTAATTACATCCAACACTTAATATTTGTATGATTTTTTATTTTGAGAAACCATATAATACTACTTTAAAACTTATAATTTTTGTCATGTGTATCATTTTATCAAACATGTGTATCCAAGAAATTAGGTGCTGATGTAGTGCTCGATAAAAAGGCATCTCTATCATCACCAAATCCCATTTCCACACCAATTTTCACACAATTTCAGTACAATCCAACACCAATTATTTATGATATATATATATATATGCATATATATAGACATGGGATCATATGAATTGCGGCTTCAAAGAAAATTCATCTTGTGCATCTTATCTTGGTACTATGGTACACTTAACGCTATGGTG
Organism: Saussurea involucrata; assembly: GCA_033807775.1. Lineage (NCBI taxonomy): Eukaryota > Viridiplantae > Streptophyta > Magnoliopsida > Asterales > Asteraceae > Saussurea > Saussurea involucrata. The sequence continues at coordinate 4,276,834 of CM066317.1, forward strand.
CATCTTACGTTTCTTACCAGATTTGTCACTTCCCATCGGAACCTAACCCTATATATATATATATATATATGTCTCTGTGTGTGTATTACTATTCAAGAAAACAAAATTACTATAACAAAAGTTTATGTGTCGAATTTGTAAAAGAAACTAGTAAAAGTAAGGATATTATTAAAAAGTTATATATGTAAACTAAGAATATAAAATATATTTTTAATATTTTATTCGTTGCAGAAAATGATATTATACGTAGTTGAAATTGAATTACTATTGTCTAAAAGTTTTACACTATTTTGCTGGAAGAAGTTGTACAAATGATTGAATATAGACTAACATATGTTATTTGACCATTGTTACAAATCCTAATATATTTTGTGTTTTTATCGGTTGGGGCATCTATTAATACTAGTGTTCGACATCACGCGTTGCGCGATGACCAAATTTTATGTTAATAAAACTATAAAAATTGTTTTTATTATTTTCATAGATATGGGATATGTTGCAAATTCATATACAACAATTTATTTTAGGTAAAAATTGACATTGAGCATATTTGGTTAATAGAATTATGAAATACATGTTGGATGTGTGATGAAAAGCGTTAGTTATAACTATAATTTAATTATTTATATACAATATTAATGAACGTCGTTTAAAATAAATCAATATAAAAAATAACATAAATTGAAAAATAAATTAAAGGTCACCAACGTAGTGGAAGATATCGGATAACCACGACTCAACATTACAATAAATAAATGTCATATGACACAACATGATGTAATAAAGTGTTTATATTTATCAATATTATTAATTTTTTATAAGAAAAGTGTAGAAGTCTTTAGATTCTAAGAAATGGTTTTATCAAATATCCATTTCGTTTAGTCACTGATTTTTCTTCCAATATTTTCTTCTCCTTTATCATCAATTTCTTGATTTTTTTGGCAGTTTGGATCAAAGTTTGTATCGATGCATGAGTCACACAAACACGATTACATAGCATTGTTAATCAGTTTTCACTTTTCTTGTTTAAATGTGATTCATTAGCTTCATTTTTCTAAATTAAATGTCTTGGATACATTGTTACCAGTAGTATCAATCTCCTTAAATTGTAGCAAAAATTTTATGCTGAAACTTATAAGTTGTAAATTCACAAAATGAAATCGATCTAATTTTGAACATAATTCAAAATAATTGAAGGCCAAGAGAACAAATTTGAAGAATATTAGCCAGTTTACATTTTAGTGGAACATTGAATTTTCAAATGAACACTCAAAACATATTAGTATATATCAAACCAAGATGCAAACATAAAAATGAATATTTATTGTCATTTGCGAGTAATAATGTAATATCAAAGTAACCAATATTTTAACATTGTGCGTTACATTCATGGAAAAAAAGACATAGAAATGAGAATTAAGGTAGCAATAAATCACGAAATTACAAAATAGCTAGACAAAATCAAGAATACATTGATATTAAAGGAGTACTCGAATGAAAGACTTACATGTAATAATAATGTGTATGCCTTGATGATATAGTTTGGTGTTCTTCGGCACTTTTAGATAGCTTGTTTTCCTTGTCATTTGCTACAAAAAATTGTCACTTGCTACAAAAAAAAGTCAACATAAAAAAACATATAAAGTCAATAGAATAGCAAATAAGTCAACGATAAACAAATATCGATTACATAAATTTAATCTCTTAGCAATACAAATCTATTTAGAGAAAATGTGTTAGAGAAGAGAGATTGAGAGGTAGTTTGTTGTATTACAAAAATATAAAAAACCAATAACATAGCCACCAAAAACCAAAAAACCACTTATGCTTAAATAATAGAAATGAGTGATCAATTAAAATAAAGAAAGGAAAATGAATGGTTGGTAACATAAATAAAGGAAAATAAAAGGTTAATTTACATAAATTGCAATAAATTGAATGGTTAATAAAAATAAATGATAGAAGACAATAGTTAATAACATAGAAAAAGAAAAACAAATGGTTAATAATTTAAATTGCAATAGATATGTAAAGTTACTATTAAAGACACTCATTTATAATGAAAACATAATTTAAATATGAGAATATAAAAGTCTTTGGTATATTCAAACATTTTAAAAAGTAAAAAATTGATAAGAAAAGGGAGAACACATTGTCAAGATATAAGCATTGTCAAGATGTTACATCATCTTTTGATAATTTTCATTTATATAGATTTATTATGTAAATTAGCCTATAAATTCATAAAATAAAGTTTTACATGAAACTTGTAAAAAGTATATGAAATGTTCATTCATTTAATGCTATATTTTATTTTGAAATAACTCAAAAATCAAAGAAAATACAACTAATGGTTCAAGCTCTACCAAGACGCCACATCATCTTTTGATGACTCTTCTTTATATAGTTATATAGATATAGATTATAATCATATAAATTTAATTGAAAAATGGTGAATTCATTTAATAAAATGTTTGGTTAATTTAAAATAATGTAAGGTAAACATAAACTATATTTGTTGATGTCTTTATGTTGTGCAAATAAAAATAATTATAAAATAACAAAAAAAATTAGATGTCAGATAAAAATAAGGTAAATAAAAATTATATTTGTTGATATCTTTATGTTGTACAAATAAAAATAATTCTAAAATAATAAAGAAAATTAGATGTTAAATGAAAAATCAAGGTCATTGAATGAGAAAAAAGTGAATGGAGGCTTCTCATTATGCCACCTAAGCATCTCCACATTTTACTTTTAGATATATATAGATTTTCGCCCGGGGCATAAAAAAGCTTTGGACCGGCTCCGACAAGTTAAATCTTTCATATTTTACGATGAGTTGGTATCTTGACTACTTTTCAAAAAGCAATAATAAAAACATGAAGAAAAAAAGCATACCTTCCATTGGTAGTGTTCCGTTGTAATCATTATCCCTTAAGAGGAGAACTTCCAGGTCACGTGATAATTGGGATAGTTCTGAATTAAATAAAAATACATAGTATACAAATGAGTTTTTGGAACAGGAATGATTTTTTAAAAAATCATTACAAAAGTAGAAACAATTTAATACATTTGTCATCATGAAAACAAACTATGTTTTAAACCTTTATGAAAAAAAATTGTTATATCAAAAATCATTTATGTTCTACAGTTAGAATATTAAACACATGATTAGTTGTGACCACTCTTTTTTTAGCAGGACTAATCTTGTATGATGATATTTGAAAATGTATTTTCTTTTTCTAAAATTTTGATTATTTTTCAGATGATAGATTTTAAAACATGATTAATTGTTTATTATGACAAATATTTTAAATGAATTCAGATGTGTCAGACAAGAAAATTTCAAACTTAAATCCATTTTTACTATAACAAACTTGATAATGGCTCATGACCACTATTCTTTTAGAACATGCCTTGGATGGAAAAGGAACCTCCTAGCAAAGGATTTGATGAAAGATCAAGAGTCTTGAGGGATGGAAGAACACTTAAACAAGAAATGATGCTCTTGTGGAAATTGCTAAGCCAAAGAGTTATACTCTTCAGCTTTTTCAATCTCGATAATCTCGTACATTCTGTACAAAAATACAAAGAACTTATAAGAGAAATCACGGTCAATACAATATATATAAAATTTGTAGATGAGGAAAGAATTAGAAATAATTACGATTGAGAGTAATATATTTGTAACAACCCGAAATTTTAAAAATGTATTGAAAGTTTGGTGGCCGAAGTCTAAAAAATGCAAGTTAAGATAAGGGGCCTTTTGGCAATTGTTGGGAAGTATTTAAAGCTCCATTTTCCTAGGGTTTTCATTTGAGGAATCAGTATTTTGGTTTGATCTTGGTGCTTGGCGGCTGAAGTAAGAAGAACAGAGGGAAGGAGAGAATCGATTTGCTAGCAGATTGGGAGAAAAGTTCATGTTTGTGGTAAGTAATCTCTTGGTCTATGAAATCTCAACACAATATCTTAATTTGAGAATTAGATGTATAGTTATTCTGCTGTTTTTACACTGGACAGAAGTGAAAGAACATCAAAATCAATGTAATCCTTAGAATCGATTAATTAATCAAGTAAATGGGTTTAGTATACAAATTTACGTGACTGGGTTATATTACATCAGGTTTATAGGAGAAATCAATAATTAAATTTGTAGAAATGAAGTCGAAGGCAAGGGATTAAATTTTATGTTCGTGAACTGCAAGTGCAGACAGGTTTGGCGCAATCCTGCCCTTGGCGCAAACCACACCGAGACTTGGACTTGGAGTGTGGACCGAATGGATGTTTGGGCCGAGAGATGCTCTTGTGAACTTAGAGTTATTTCGGGATTAATATATATATATAGAAGAGATCAATTTAATTAGACAACGATCCATTTATGTTAGGACCGAGTTAAGAGAAGAAAGTTAAGATCCGAGATCTAGTTAAATCTAATTATTTTATAAATTAATTATTAGGTTTACGGACGGAACGAGACAAGAGGTTAGGAAGAGATTTGCGATCAGGTGAGTTCTCTCAACCCTTTTTTATGACGTACTATGTTTTACTAAATATGGTTCCTTTTTCGAGCATGGACTGATTTATCAAAGTTATGCATGTTTCTATGATTTGCATGTTTACTAGCAAATGAAATGATGTTCAAGCTTTTCATGTATATGATTTCAAATGTTATGTGAATGCTATGTGGAGTCGGTTGCACAGTGGGGTCAGGATACCTTGGGATTCCTAATCCCTTGGGCATATGGAGGTTAGCTTGTAGGTTGGAATTTGTGTTCCTCCTACATGAAGGAACATGGGGTCCACTTGGACTCCGGTGTAGATGAGAGGGTGTCCGTTAGGCCCCGATCGGGATAGCTTATGCGATCCCTGAACCCTGTGTTTAACCTTGTATGAAAGAAAGGCGAAGAATGAGTACTTTTGATGAAATGATTTTTATTTTGTATCACATGTTTTATGGAGGGAATTCACTAGACCTTTTGGTCTAACCCTCGCTTTCAAAACTAAACCATTTTCAGGTAAGCGCACAACTGGTTCTTCTAGTAAGAACTAGGAATGACGACAAGAAGGACTTGAACATTAGAGCAACTCCAGATTTTGTTTATGATATTTATAGTTAGAACTCGGCTGTGGATTTAGAGACTTCCGCTGTCACTGTTTTGTCTAGTATGTTTTAGCAATGGTGTAAAGACAAGTTTAATTATGTAATTCGAATACTGTTTTTATGTTTTTGTATGTTTATGAAAAGTGGGACGTTACAAATGGTATCAGAGCCTTAGTTTAAGGGATTTAGGTGACCAGTCGCGCCTAAACTTAAACTGTAAGATGAGGAACACAACCGAGACATATGATTGTCTCTAGGAACGACCACTATAAATGCGCTTAGGAATAAGGTGCCAAGGACAAACGTGTAAGGTAAGTTTGGGATCACACCTGGCCAGTGTAATTACGAACTTACAGGTACATGTGAGTGCTTACAATACCTTACTTATAGCAAAATTCGTTGTGTCTTGTCTAGCAAGGATTAATTATCGGTTTCTTTCAGTTTAGCGCTATGGCTGGGAGAACGTTGAGGAATAGGTCAGCAAGATCCATGAGGGATAGACCGAGCTCCATTGTTTGGGGAAGTGTCGTGTAAGAGTCATTATGATGTGATGTATGTATACATTGTATAGAAGAAACGTTGTATAAAATGTTATGAGTCATCTAGAGGTAGTTCTTTGTAGATTCAGAGAGGAAGAATGTTTGAGTCGAGTATGACTCCTGTTTCGGGAGAGTCCCAGTTCTAGAAATCTTGGGATAGATCAGTCGGGATGGTAAGAAAGAACTGTGTCGAAATCTTGAAAGTGTCAAGAGAACTCTGATTTCTTGATCGAGCTTTTCATTGATAGGGTAGAAGAAGTAAGATACCTATAGTGAAATGAAAGCATGTAGAAGTAGAAAGTGAGATAGTTGATCAAAACGAAAATAGTATGAGGAGGTAAGTAAGTAAGATGTGGAACACATGTACATCAAGTTATTGCTTGACCGAGAGGGCGACCCTTAGTCGAAGGAAGAGTGTCAAGGATAAGTTGCGTGGGTAAAGCGGTTGACCTTGCTAGGGTGAATAACCTTCACTTGCAAGTAGAGTTTCATGCATAGCTTTCTTAAATGTAACATGAAAATTTTCACGATTTAAGTTAAATTTGTAAATATCAATTTTGATCGGAAAGGGGTCATAATGTGCAAGCGTATGTTTAAAGAAAAGATGATTTCATTCACATTGCACAATGGAATTTTGGAGCCTAACGATCTGCAAGGTATTTCACACTTTTCGTGATAAGTTAAATTATTACAAAAAGGTCGAGAAGACGTGTGCCAGTAAAACGTTTACAATCAAGAGAATTTTAACCGGTTGTTATCATAAAAAGGGTGTGAGAACCGACTGGCTTACTTGGTGTCGGTAATTGCTTTCGAAATTGTGTCGTATGAAAGGATTTTCATTCAACGTATTACTGTCGTAATAACATCGTACGAAATTGAGTAAGATTAAGGTTCACGGAAAGATGCATGCAAACGATTCTCGAATCGTTGTGCAGGGCGTTGAAGTTACAAGAGTGATGGGGTCATGTATACCCAAGTGTTTTCCAAACGTTGTTTATTTAAAATGATGAAATGTGCGAAAAGATTTAATTACTGTATTGTCATGCATGAAGGCTATGAACCTACTAGGTCATAGAATATTACATTATAAGTTAAGGAAGAACTCCGAGAGCGGAAAGGTGTTGGACAAGTCAGGGGAGAACGTATGTAGTTTTAGTATATGTGTTCTAGAGGAAAGGTGAACAGTGGTAGAATTGGTAGTGGACCCTGGTATCGGTTGTATGAGGGTCTGTACCCTTGTTCGGTGAATGGAAGTACGGTTGTCAAGGGACGGTTGTGTCCGGATGATTGATTTAAGGCCTTCAAGGTGATGGTTTTTGCAACTCGTTATGAGTAGTGTAGTGAGGAAGAATGAAATGTCTATGGCGTGAGAATGTGAGTTCAAGGTAAGCTTGTAATGTTGACGTTACGTGAGTAGGTTTAGAAAAGAGGGAGACGTATCATGAAGTTGATTATGATATGTTGGAAGGATTAGATTCCGTAAGGAACCTTTATTAAAGATTAAGTTAAGAAAGTAGTTACAGGTTGTCAGTGATGTAGAAGTCGACAGTTGTGTAAGATGGCCGAAGCAGAAGAATTGATCCAGAAGGTTGGAGGTTGATAGAACACCTTGAAGGGGTACTAAGAGGATGAGAAGTTATTGTGTGATTAAGCGTGCTATTTATGAAGTATGGAGGGTTCATAGAACGATGAGGTGTGTATCGCGAGTGTGTAGATTCTATCGTTCAGCGAAGAACTGTGCCCAGCTTATGTAAGGGCTCGGATTGTAAGGAGCTAGCTAGAATGTTTGCATTGGAGTTAATTGAGAACTCATGAGTTACAGTTCGACAGGCTAGGAGAGGACTAAGTAACGAGATAGACTCGACTGTGTATGCGAGAAAATGAGAAGGCGAGTATGAATTGTGTAAGAATGGCCGTGAGAGATTTGGGTTGCAGTATAATGTTATGAGTGAGGAATGTACAGTTCTGTAATGACAATAGTTGCCAAGTTAAAGGTACCAGCTAGTGTCGTAGTGATATGATGTTAGAGAGAAAGAGAGCACTAGATAGAAGCTTTTGGGGGTTTCGGATGAGGTATACAATTAGTTAACCAGATTGTTGAAGCAGGTAGGTGTAAGTTGACGTTGTGGCATGGTTATGTTCGGAATAGAATGACGGAGTGGTGGTGGGTGGTTACCCAAATGAGAAACCAAACGTCTTTAGTTGTAAGAGTCGCTAAGTAAGCATATTTTGGGATCATTGGAAGTTTAAAGAAGATGATGGGTGTGTTAGTTAAATTGTTGTAGAATAGATGTGAAATCCTTAAAGAGTGTGAACTACTGCTTATGTGTGAATGAAGGGTTTGAGAAAGTAAAAGTTGGAAGTAGTAAATTGGTCAGTAGTACCGAAAGGTGCCGTGTTGTGTAGATTATCACTGATAAGCGTGCGAACTTTTGGAAGAAGTATTGGGGAAGGAAATGGTGTATGATTTTGGTATAGGGAAGAAGGGGATAAGACGAATGAATGAGTTAAGTTAGTGACTTCGTGAGAAAGGTACAGATGATTTAGTCGTGCAGTGATTAAGCTAGTAAGAATAGTATGGTGTGACCATGGTTACTCCTCCCAGTTGGGGGAGGATAACCGGGGTTATGTTTTATATGACTGAACGAACGTGGCAAGCAGCGAGAAATGGTTGTGTTTCAGGGTAAGTGTAATTCGTGCAGGCGAACACTTCAACTTTGGGTTTGGAGGTTCCTACCCTTAGTTACGATCAAGTATGGAGTGGCGAAGTGGTGAGGATATGAGATATGGTCGATGAACGGTGGCTAAGGTGGTCCGAGAAGGGAAATGTTATCTGCATAGACGATTGTTGGATTGTGAGAAGTGATCTAGGATTGCTTGTATTGCGACGAAGGAACTCTGGGTTGTGAGTTGTCGGGACGTACGGGTTTGGCCTTGTGCCAAGCTGTCAAGTGTGTGTTTGACAAGTGTGTGTTTGTCTCTGGGTAAGTGAATCCTATGTTGTGACGGGGATTTAGTCAAGTTCCTCCTTAGAGGAAGTGTAGATGCTTGAGAAGCCTTAGTTAATCTTCTGTTGTCAAGACCGGCGGAGTAGGAACAATAGCCAACGAGTTGGAAGTATCGTAAGAATTGAAGGAAGTGCACCCATTGTTTCTTGTTTCGGATTTAATGAGGTGGTAGACTGAGTCAGAAGTGGTTTTACCTTGAGGAAGTGTCAGTTTTGGTGTGGGCACGATACCCGCATGTTTTTCCCAATAAGGAATTCCGGGGACATAATTCTTTTAAGGGGGGGAGTGTTGTAACAACCCGAAATTTTAAAAATGTATTGAAAGTTTGGTGGCCGAAGTCTAAAGAATGCAAGTTAAGATAAGGGGCCTTTTGGCAATTGTTGGGAAGTATTTAAAGCTCCATTTCCCTAGGGTTTTCATTTGAGGAATCAGTATTTTGGTTTGATCTTGGTGCTTGGCGGCTGAAGTAAGAAGAACAGAGGGAAGGAGAGAATCGATTTGCTAGCAGATTGGGAGAAAAGTTCCTGTTTGTGGTAAGTAATCTCTTGGTCTATGAAATCTCAACACAGTATCTTAATTTGAGAATTAGATGTATAGTTATTCTGTTGTTTTTACACCGGGCAGAAGTGAAAGAACATCAAAATCAATGTAATCCTTAGAATCGATTAATTAATCAAGTAAACGGGTTTAGTATACAAATTTACGTGACTGGGTTATATTACATCAGGTTTATAGGAGAAATCAATAATTAAATTTGTAGAAATGAAGTCGAAGGCAAGGGATTAAATTTTATGTTCGTGAACTGCAAGTGCAGACAGGTTTGGCGCAATCCTGCCCTTGGCGCAAACCACACCGAGACTTGGACTTGGAGTGTGGACCGAATGGATGTTTGGGCCGATAGATGCTCTTGTGAACTTAGAGTTATTTCGGGCTTAATATATATATAGAAGAGATCAATTTAATTAGACAACGATCCATTTATGTTAGGACCGAGTTAAGAAAAGAAAGTTAAGATCTGAGATCTAGTTAAATCTAATTATTTTATAAATTAATTATTAGGTTTACGGACGGAACGAGACAGGAGGTTAGGAAGAGATTTGCTATCAGGTGAGTTCTCTCAACCCTTTTTTATGACGTACTATGTTTTACTGAATATGGTTCCTTTTTCGAGCATGGACTGGTTTATCAAAGTTATTGCATGTTTCTATGGTTTGCATGTTTACTAGCAAATGAAATGATGTTCAAGCTTTTCATGTATATGATTTCAAATGTTATGTGAATGCTATGTGGAGTCGGTTGCACAGTGGGGTCAGGGTACCTTGGGATTCCTAATCCCTTGGGCATATGGAGGTTAGCTTGTAGGTTGGAATTTGTTTCCTCCTACATGAAGGAACAGGGGTCCACTTGGACTCCGAGGGTGTCCGTTAGGCCCCGATCGAGATAACTTATGCGATCCCTGAACCCTGTGTTTAACCTTGTATGAAAGAAAGGTGAAGAATGAGTACTTTTGATGAAATGATTTTTATTTTGTATCACATGTTTTATGGAGGGAATTCACTAGACCTTTTGGTCTAACCCTCGCTTTCAAAACTAACCCATTTTCAGGTAAGCGCACAACTGGTTCTTCTGACAAGAAGGACTTGGAGATTAGAGCAACTCCAGATTTTGTTTATGATATTTATAGTTAGAACTCGGCTGTGTATTTAGAGACTTCCGCTGTCACTGTTTTGTCTAGTATGTTTTAGCAATGGTGTAAAGACAAGTTTAATTATGTAATTCGAATACTGTTTTTATGTTTTTGTATGTTTATGAAAAGTGGGACGTTACAATATTATGAAGTATGCACAAGTTACCATGGCTAGATCTCCGTTTACCTTGAATACTTGGTGGGTAATTGATCAAACTATCACTTAAATCCAACTCTTCCAGGTTTGTGAGATGAATTAATTCTGTTATGCAAAATATAACATAAATAATGTTAAGTGGACTATTTTCAAATGTACATTTTGAAGATAGTTTGATCGAAATATTTGTTACTCTTTCACCATCATTATCACTAGATGACCATGTTTCAAAAATAATATTGGTTATACCTCAGCTCACATAGTTTTATCTAAATATGACACAATGATTGTCATAATACCAATAATTATCATTTACGTCATTAATCATTTTATATAAATTTCATAACATACTTCACTTTATTTTTAACTCACTATATTTACATTTCATGTGAAGGAAGCTTCTTTTTAGAATTTATTACTACCGGTGGTGAAGAAATTGAATCAAGAGCATCGAATGCAAGCTCTGATAATTGAACAAAAAATTGAAAAGTGTTTTGGTCATTTTAACAATTGATCAATGACAACATGACAAGTGTATGCACTCAAGGTTACCTGGCCTTCTTTCTTTCATTTCTTTGTTTGAATACTTGTAATATCTATACACCTTATATACTTATGTAGAAGCAAACAATTTTGGCCTTTCTAAATTATGTATTAAAGTAAGTGTTTTTAAGATGTCTAGCTAAATTTAGAAATAATTATTGATTGATTTTGCGTTTAGATTTCTCGGAAAAATAGTTTATATGAATTATTGATATTTCTTGAACTCAATGTTATTTATGATCATAAAAAACAACATATGAAAAAAATTGTACTTATTGAGGGCCCATTTTTACATCTCGCCCAGGGCCTACCATATGTCAGGAACGGCCTTGGTCTTGAGCATGCCAAGTTTCATGGTTCCAAAGCTTTAAAAAAGACATACGATTGTACACATGCGTTGAGCGTATGGATATGAAATTCTCGGTAAGAGTAGTCTTATCCCTCACTTACGGGGTAATTCTCGGTCCTTGTAATGTCCCTTAATTACCGGGTAAGATTATTGGTTCTTGCCATGCTCACCTAGAAAGCTAAGTGACACCCAATAAGCTTTTGATAAATGGCCCCTAACTCGGTATCATATAAGTTGACTTTTAACAAAACCAACAAGAATATGTCCTAAACCAGGTATTATTGTGTATCACTTTATTATAAAACAGTTGGCATGTTGTATGTGTAAACTAATTATAGTTATTACTTTTTGTATGATACTATGATATATTATTTCTTGATCTCCAGCAGTTAGTATGTTCCGTTATATATCACAGATGTGTGATACTATGATATATTAAAATCTTCTATATTTATCTCTATAGTTTTAAAATTACGATTATAGTTTATAATTTATTGTTGTTTTCGTTCTTATAATTTATAATTTTCTTTCATTGGTATAATTTATGATTATATGTCCATTTAGATGTTTTGTATTTGGCTTCCTCTTTTTCGTCAGTGTTGTTATTTTCAAACTCTTTGATTCTAATATTTGCCTTTTTCATTGAATTTTATTTTTTTAACTAGCCATAAGCAAGTATTTTCAAACGCTGCTTGATATACTTTTATGAAAGCAGGGTTAGATAAGATTATACTTTTTAACGTACGAGTTGGATTGAGTTATGATTTTCCTAAGTTTTATTTGGGTTGAGATTTTTTCTAACTATCATTATTTGACTGAGTTGTTTAAATATCTGAACCTACCAAACCCAAATCAGATGCGGTCCTAACCATACGTATATTGTAAAGGATACATTGTAACAACCCATTCGAAAACTGGACATGCATAACATTAAATCATAAACATTACAAAACTGGGTCCCAAAAATTTCATTACATAAGTCTCAAAACTTAGGTTGGCGGAAACAACCTATACACAACTGAGAATAACTAACTACTAGAAACATGAGTGACACAACTTCTATCTGCATTTATACTCTAGTCCCGCTCTGCTCGCTTGCCAGAGCCTCTTACTACACGCTTACCTGAAAATGGTTTGGTTTTTGAAAAGTGATGGTTAGACCAAAAGGTCAAGTGAATTCCCTCCTTAAACAGCATATATCAACAGTATAAAATCATTTTATAAAAATCATTAACATTCTCCACATAAGCATCAATCATGGTACTGCACAGTGTTCAAGAATCTCATTAGCTAACCGCGATCGAGGCCCAAGCAGACTCCCCTCTCGCCTCATATCGGGGTCCAAACAGACTCCCCTCTATCCGAGTAGGAAGGAAATGAATTCCCTCCTACAAGCTCGTCACAAATGCCCAAAGGATCATCGGATCCCGAGGTACTCATATCCCACTGTGCAAACCGACTCCACATAACATACACATAGCTCATCATAAATCATGAAACGTGAAACCTTTATAAATCTTTATAAATCATTTCATGTTGCTAAATAGTCCTTTAACTAAAACATACTTTTCATGGAAAAGCATACGTAACAGTTGGTAAACAATTCATGCTCATAAATGAACCATAATCAGTAAAATATTTAGCATCTCATTTCGTGCAAAAAGGGTTTAGGGAACTCACCTGGCTTTCTCGTTTCAAGACTTCTCACTTAAGCTTCCGATCCCTAAGTGAAACACATATCAATTTTAAGGACATAGGTCATAAATCTTTAAATCATTACTCAAGCTTTCATCCGAGCTTACCCGAAATTATCTAATTGATAAGTTACACTTCTAATTCGAAAATTAGGTTATGGACTTTACTTACCGGCCCAATGGAATTAATTCCGGATCCTTAAATTAATATTGGACCCATTTTATTAACAACACCGGATCCATTTATAAATTCCGGATCTACCGTGGCCCACTCCAAACCAAATGCCGGATTTGACCCAAAGCACACACACACAGCCCACACAATAATAATTGAAGAATGGATTCACTTTTAGGAATGGCAACGGGCCGGTTTCGGGCCGGTTTTTAGGGTCCCCGTCCCCGAAACCGATAAGCATCCCCGTCCCCGTAACCGTACCGATCCCCGTCGGGGATGTTATCGGGGATCCCCATCGGGTCCCCGCTGTTTCCCCGATCCCCGTTGGGGAACCCGTTAAGGGTAAAATTCACCGTTACCCGTTGGTTTTCCCCGAACCCGGCCCGAACCCGACCCGAACCGAACCGAACCGGAATGAAAAAAAACCTAAAATCGTTCATTCAACCAGATACATATAAATGATATAATCCAAAAACATCACGAACAAAATATCTTAAGTTGCAATGTAAAAGATAACAAAAGTTTAGACAATCCATAACATTATCGTTAACCCAAAAGTCGAAACTCGAAACTCCCCAAACGGACAATCCATAACTCAAAAGTCGAACCTCCCCAAACAGACAAACTCGTTAACCCAAACTTGAATTTTCCTTAGCTTCCTACAAAATAAAATGTTCGATATGAAGAACTAAATAGATAAATATATTATAAATTTATAATCATTCGGTATAGTTAGTTACCTCTTCTACGTCGTAATCATACTCAATAGTCCGACAATATGCTTCGGTCTCATCAGAACAAGTTTCTATATAAACAACACGATAAATTTATCAATAAAAATAAAATGATTAAAATATATAATGAAAATAAACATTTATACGGTTACCTCGTATTTCATTCAATAGCCAACTTTGAGCACACATTAGAGCCTCCAACATTTTTGGATGAAGTCGACTACGATGTGGAGTTATCAATCTTCCACCGGTACTGAATGCAGATTCTGAGGCGACAGTAGAAATGGGAACGGCTAAAATGTCTCTAGCTATCCTTTGAAGTGTCGGGTATTTAAACCCATTCGTCTTCCACCAAAGTAGCAAATCAACCTCTATGTCCTTAGGCAAAAGTTTCTCTTTCAAGTAATTGTCCAACTCAGCCGTAACACCTAAGTCATCATGTTGGTTGGCAATTGAAGCAATGTTTGATAATAGTTTTTTAAATTCAACACGATGACTTGCTGAAGACACTGAACTTAAAGAAGACGAACCCAGGTCCGGATCTCCTGGCCCAAGCACGTGACTACTGGATTCATATACCACTCCGGATCATGGCCTACTTTTAAATCATTTATGGTCTCTCACATTGAACTTCCGGATTTCTTTTCTTAAGGCCCAACACCGAAATTATTACATTAAGTTACCGGATCCTATTTAAACCCCAACACCTGGATTTATTAAATCAAGATACCGGATCCTATTTAAAGTTCCAGATCCATTACTTTTTGTCTAATACCTGTTAATGTCAAAAATCGCACAAAAAGTACAACTTAAGGTCGATGTGGACTTTAACAACTAAAGAAACGTATCTCAAGCCAAAAAACATAATTGCAGGGAAAAATAAAAGAGACAAGAGATTTGGTGACGCGGAAAACCCCAAAACGAGGGAAAAAACCGCGGTCGACTTTGTGAGAGTCGACAGTGCACTATGGTCGCCAATCAGGGGCGAAAGTCCTTGTGTTACAGGTATTTTGTGTACAATAAGTTCCAATTATAGAAAAAGTAAACTTAGTCGTGTGCAAATGACGTGTGTCGTGCGTAAATTGTGCGAAAAAGTATGCTTGTCGTGCGGTTTGAACTGCCGTCGTCGTGTGATTCGAACTGCCGTCGTGCGAAACTTTGCGTAAGCGAGGTATGTTCGAATGCCTTGTAGAGTCGAGTGTTCAGATGAATGTAGACTGATGTCCCCTAAATTGATCACCGGGGGCCTTTATATAGCTTCCGTTGGTAATAAATGAGCTTTAATGGTTGGTCTTGTAACCACTGTCGGGCATTGAATGCGCTTTGAATGTTTGGTTTTGTAACCGTTGTCGAGTCTTTAAGGTCATTAAGAGCTCGTCCGTTACTGTTCGTTATGCCATGAATGTCCATAAACCTGCATTAATGAACAAGAGAAGCGACTGTTGACCATTAATGGTTAGTATAATCATAAGACCGTCTTAAGTTCTGAACGTCGGTCTTATGGAACATACGACCGTCGCTAAAATATAAGACCAAGTATATGATCGTAAATGTCTTGTAAGACCTTATCTTAGTACATGAATGGTCTTATAAAAATGTCGTAAGACTAGGATGAAAATGTCGTAACACCAGGTCGTAAGACCAAGATGATGATGTCGTAGGACCAGAGCGATATAAGACCGACGACAGGAGACTGTCGACGTAAGACCGACGAGCCGTAACTAGCGACATGTAACTGGCGACATAAGACTAGTAACGTAAGACTAGTGACGTGGCGACATAAGACTAGTGACGTACGATCATGAGATGTAAAGACACTATCTTGAATGACTATTGACACAAGATGTCTTTTGATAACCAACTATCGTGTGTCGGGGATATGGCGATAATGGGTATTACCTTTGTCGGTCGAGGGTGTGATTTTTTACCCAAACAATACCATATCCACCAAAGTTTAGGCCCACTACCGGTATTTACTTTAATAACGCACCAGATCCAAAAAGTGGGATTCCGGATCCCATTTTGAATGCATATCGGATCCAAGCAAGTTCCGGATTACACTCTGGCCCAATTCCGGAACATAGTCCATTCCGGATCTCAATAAAATAAAATATCGGATCTTGTTGTTTAGTCCATACCGGGTCTTTCTTTAACCCAAAATTCCGGATCATATATTTACATTCCGGAACCTCAAAAGAAGTTTTGGCGATACGATACTGGTTAATATTTGGTACTGAAAATTAATCCATCTCAACGGTTATTAAGTCTCTTAATCAACCAAAAGAGTATTCCAACTCTATTAATTTCCTTAATATGATTATTTAGCTGCCAACAACTTACTATTATGAGTTTATCAATTACCAGTTATCTCTACTTCTGCCCAACACATTGGTACTAAAATGCTAAGATTTCTTAGGCATGGAGAGGATTACCTTGAGCTTGATGATGTAGAGAACTCCTTCCTCTTCTTCCAACTTGCAGAAGGCAGATAAATCTTCTCCTTTATCTGCTCTCTCTCTCTCAGCCGCAACAATAATCGATTCCTAGGGTTTTGAGCCCAACATGAGGGTTTTTATACCCTCCTCCCAAATTTACAATTTAGCCCCTCAAACTTTCAGCTTTACTAATTCTCCACAAACTTTAATTCTTCCAATTAAGATCTCGGTTATTACAACACCCCCCCTCAAAAGAATTCCGTCCTCGGAATTCCATTGTCGAAAAAGTGAGGTTATTTAAATCTTATGTCAGTTTCTACTACACAAGTTGCCTTTCGTCCTTTAAGATACCTCCACTGGATCTTTACTAGTCGGACCTATTTGTTCCTTGTTTAGCGAATCTTACTGTCCACGACTTCCATTGGTTCTTCTTTGTAAGTCCATTTCTCATCAATGCTGATATCCTCCAAAGGAACAGCTCCTCAGTCTCTGTCAAACATTTCTTAAGTTGGAGATATGACACGTTGGATGAACTCCCTTTAAATTCCTCGGGCAAATTTTAACTTGTAAGTTTTTGCTCCAACTCGTTTAATAATAACAAAAGTCAGCTTTTGCCTCCTGTATTCCTTGCAAGGTCGCCATCATCACAACTTCCAACATATGCTCTTCAAAATGTAGACGCGCATCACACTATAAATTTTCCAAAGTCTCATCGGGCACCCCAAGTTCGTACACTATCTATCCAACCTTCAAAACTTCGACGGATCTACAAAACATTATCCACCTCACTTTTCTCCGGGACAAATCGGCTACAGCTCATCAACCATTTCGTACGTTCTCACCACTTTATCACTCACACTTATACGTCGCTAAAAGCAGGGAACCTCCATGATTCCCCATTGAAGTGTTCACCTATCCGAATTGAACTTATCCTGAAAACACATCAATTTTTCACTACTTGCCACAAGTGTCTAGTCATATAACATAACTTCGGTTACCCTCACTCAACTGGGAGAAGTAATCATGGTCACACCATACTATTCTCAATAGCTTATCATTGAACGACCAATTTGATTGAACATTTCTCACAACATCATCAATTTAAACTCATCAACTGCCTTTTTCCACTTCTTTCCCGCACTTTAAAACATACACCAATCCCCTTCCTCCAAACTCTTTCCAGGAGTTCGCACACTTACTGAAGTCAAACTACTCACACTAATCCACCCTTCCGGTGTTACTGCCAACATTTACTACTTCTAACCTACTCACTTAGTCCAACTTACTATCTTCACCTCCCCACGTTAGTGTGGAGCACCGTTCGTCAAATATTACTTGCCCCTCTCCTCCGACCTTTCCACATGCTGACCACACTTTATCATTATTATACATAACCAACCGGTTGCATCCAACATTCTAACTTGAGATGTATACCCAAGTTATTTCGAAATGACACCGGTGTTCGAAGTCACTACACGCTCCTTGATTTCCAACTGTTAACTTCTTGATTAATTCCTTCACACATAAGAAACATTTCACATTCCTTAAGACTTCGCACCTACTACACCACATTTTTTACTAACCCATCCATCATCTTCTTTAAACTTCCAATGATTCAAAAATATACTCACTTAGAGACTCACACAACCAAAAACACTTGGTCTCTCATTTGGGTAACCACCCACTACCGCTCTGACATTCAAATCCGATAATAGCCATATCACCACGCCAACTTACAAACCACGTGCTCCAACAACTTGTTTAACAAATCATACCCCTCACCCGAAATCCCCGAAAAGGCTTCCATCTAATGCTTCTCTTTTCTAACATCACTTTACTACAACACTGGCTGGCACATATATTGTAACACCCCGAGTTTTCCAAGTAAGTAACCAACCTTATTCGTATAATCATGATTTCAGTAATTATAGGTTTCGTACGTGGGGTACAACGTCTTGCATGCATGTCATCATGATGTGAGACCAACCTCGAGAAAAAGGGAGAATTGGGGCCGAACTGGATTTTGGGCAGCAGCGGGACAGAGGTCCGCGACTATGCCCGACGACATTGCCCAGGGCATAGTCGTTGGGGCATTTTCGCATAGGAGGGACATCAGGGCGAATCAAACAGAAGGTGGTACGTGGGTCGCGACTATGCCCGGCGACAATGCCCAGGGCATAGTCGCGGTCGGGGTGCTGAATTCGATTAAAACCCCTTTCAACCCCAAATCACTTCTCACTTCTCCCATTTCACCCCTTTCTCTTCCAAACCGAAAGCCTAAGCCTCCAAAGCCGATTTCAAGCTTTTGAACCCCAAGATTTGATGTTTCAAGTGAGTTTCTTCATCTTTCATGGCTATAAGAAGCTAAAGCAAGAACCCTCTCCACTTCATCTTTTTCACCAAGTTTTCTAGGGTTTACTCAACCCTCACCCAAACCCTTCCCTTTGATGAAATGGAGAATGAAGTTCATATTGCTGACCTAGAAGTGTTTGGTTGGTGGATTCACTTGATGGTTGAGGTTTTTGGAAGATTTGGAGCTTAAGGATTCGTGTTTCTTCAAAGGAGCTTACGTTTGGGGAAAATCTATATTTAGCCTAAATCTAGCAAGGTGAGTTCAAGTTGCTTTGTGAAAACTTTGTACATGCCAAAATGTTATTTTTCCAAATACCTATGTGTTTTACATGAAAATTATCTATGGTTGAATTATTTGGCGGGTTTTAATCATTTGAAGTATTTATGGTTGTAAATATGGTAAAACACTTACATTTGGAGTTTTTAGGGAAATGTGATAGATAAATCATACGTGAAAATGGGTTATCGATTTATGTTATACATGGAGTCTACTTGTTATAAAAATGCATCTTGTGTATATTTTGGAAACATGCATTTAAAACATCATAGGACGATTTGGAAATGTACGTTGTGAATTCTTTGGAAAAGAGGGTTGTCCCAACCCAAGGTTCTATTTCGGGTTTTTCTTGGATTTAAAATATTATTGGCAAAAGTGTGTGTTGCTACGTTTTATCTCATGTTATGACTTTTCATGATTGGTCTTTTGAGTCAGTTGAGTTTATGGCTCGGTATTGTATTTTGTTAAATCTTGAGGACAATTGTCCAGTTTTTATAGCTCAAAGTTGAGTTTTGATCATGGTTTACGTTATTTGGGAATTGCATGTTTTGAATGTACCGGTTTATTATTTTGGGGTCGTGTAATGTTTTAGACCTTGTTAGCTATGGATCCATAGGCGTTTGAGTTTCCCAAAGTCTCACGGGCAAGAGGTCGGGATTGATTGAGCTCAGTTTACGAGACGTTAGTTTCTCTTCTGTAGCACGGGATAGGCATCGGGTTCCATGATAAGTAAGGCGTGGACCTATATGGCCGAGCGTCGTCTCATGGACAGTAAGGTGTAATCCCAAAGGTGCTGTTGTGGATTTGGAGTGACCCAATGTATAGATCTGGAGTGGTTGAAGTTGGGGGCTCCCTAGTCTCGCGGGCAATAGATCTGGAGTGATTGAGCTCAATTTACGAGAGTAATCCAAGGATGTGTTTTATAGCATAGTAGGTGACCCATTTTTGTGTTCCGTCACGTGCAATGTATACGGGTCTCCCCCGTCACCGAAAGGTGTTGTTTTGGGTATTTGTGTTTATCCATGTTTTCGGTGACGTATCATATTTATGAGAATTACTTTTCCATGTTATATGAGTTATGGGTTATGTTTTATCCAGGTTTTGGAGATGTTTGGAATAATGGCAATTTAATTATGAATTTAATCGATTTGAGTATCAAACGTTATTTCACCTTTCACGTTGATTTTGGAAACTAGTCTAATTTGGAAATCGTGTTATATTAAAGATTTCAGCATGGGAATTGTGTGAGTTGGAAAATGGGTGATTTGCAATTAAAGTAAACTCTTTTGAAATCATGACTAAAAACTACATTCCACTCGATTTATGAATTTATATAGTCATGATAAAATGCTTGAACTCACTAGGCGTTAGCCTAACCCTTTTTATTTGTCGGCATGTGCAACAGGCTCAGGTTGGGAGTAGCTTTAGCTACACAGTGAAGTGGCGAGTTCTAGTAGAGTGCACGAGAGGTGACTTGATTAGTTAAGTCTTCCCTATATATTGGGAACTAGTAACTTGTGTTGTGTTAAGTAATACCCGTCTTAAGTTATTAGTTGTGGAAATTTCGATGTTTAAATTCCGAGGTATTTTCAGGAATGAATTTAAGAAATGATTTTATCCGCTTTTGGTTATTTTATTGAAATTAAAGTTAGTTGCTCGTTCCAAAAAAAATTGAGGGTGTTACAAGTTGGTATCAGAGCATAAGTTTGAGAGAATTAGGTGTTGATTTTGAATACCTAGACTCAAACTAGCGATCTTTTAAGTGAGAGAAAGTGAAATTGCACTATTAGGCACGTTAAGATAGGATGTTTTGAGGTTGATGGAGTTGGTAGAAACGAGAATCACGTCGAGGGTAGCAAGGATAAGCATGTGTGGTACGTTCGTAATTGCACCTGGCCAGTGTTATGGTGAACCTACTCGTTACATGTGCTTACTTGAAATGCTCTAATGTGATGACTGTTGGGGGTAGTAAGGAAGTTTCTAAGCGAATAGTTGTTGGAAAAGATTGACGATTTTAGTATTGGTCACTTGGGGTGACAATAAGCATGATAATTGCTTAAGTGGACCGTTTCGGGTCAAAATTTGATGGTTGGATTAGAACCATGGACTTATTGAAACGACTTTGATTCAAGGAAGAATCGTAAGGTTAATTGATGTAATTCCCAACTTTACCTTAAGAGGTTTGAATATCCGGATGACAATAGTGGACCGGAGGAATTTGGAGGAGTATGGGTTGAGATGTTGAGCGCCGACTAAATTCATACACATAACTTATTTCGAAATAAATTGTAACAATTATTTCTTGTGTTTCAAATCCTTTTGCGGATTGAGTTACAAAATCTTAGAAAAATGGTTAGCACACACACAAGATTTTAAATCATGGCTTTGAACGTGCATGAAAGTTGTTTTATTTCGAGGAGTTACAAACTCTGTCGGGACTTGCTTTGTTTTGTCATTGACCAACGTTACTTACGAATACAGTGATACCCATATTTTCATGATGTTTAATATTATTGGGCAAGTAACTGCGGCTTAAGACTTTAATATTGGATCTCCTCCACATATGTTAAGGTTTGGACGTAAAGTTATCTTCCATTATGTCTATGTTGAGTTTTATTGGAAAATTTATTTAATGGAAGTTTTATCGAAAGTGTTGTTTAGATCGTGTTACAACAAAAGGGGAAATTTTGGGAGTTTTGGCATTTTGGCCATAGTTTTGCATTATACAATTTGATTGTTGGGAGCGAAAGGCTTGGCACCATTTAGTTGAGTCGAGGCAATTGAGCCCTTGAAGTTTTATGAAATTTCGTTTTACGACGTGTTGGGTCGTGTGAGTACAAATTTTGTAGGATGCATACCTTAGTTATTGCGTGTGTTGATTTCGGACTATATTGGGCATTTTGATTCATTCGGGTTTTGTTGAGGAGTGTTATTTGAGCCGTAAGGCAACCAAATGGAACGTTTTGAAACTTTGATGTCGTGTGGTTTCTCTTTCAAAGATTGTGTTAGCACGTTTTGTTGCAATTTATCTAGTTGAACAAATTGATTTATACATGGCATGAGTAATTCATGAAAGAATATGCAGATTGTATTTCTTAACGATTTGCTTTATGTGCTTTCGACTAGTTGACTATCTTATTGTCTTTTTCTCGCAAATGCATGGTATTGATCTAAGGGTGTGCATAAATTGGTAGCCATTAACCCTCGAAAGCTTTGATAAACGTATCGTGAATGGAAAGGTTTTATAAATTCATTACATAAGTAAGGGTCGTTGGGCCAGGATATGTTTTAATGATAGGTGGATAATGCACGGTTTACACTACGGAACATTTTGAAAACACGAACGTGTGAGTCGTTGACCTTTGGTCAATTTTTGGACTTAATGGATATTTTAGAAAATGGTAAGTCTTTTAATTTTGGGGAGAAATGTGTATTTCAAGTATTTAATGAGTAAGTTTCAAGCATTGACATCTTCACGTCTTATATTGCAAATGAAAAGCTTTTAGTGCAAATGCTCCATGATGGGGATCTTTGAGAGTTATTTGTCTTAACCGAGAGTGCGTAAGATTATTAAAGTTTTTGGAACATTAATGCGCACTGTTTGTATGATTCGACATTCGAAGTCGATTTAAACCTTTTTTTGGCGTCAAACGTTTACAAACACTTATTTCTCCTAAATTTGGGAAAACACATTAAAGTGTGGGTATGGTCACACATGTTTTACTCCCATGTCATTAGATGACTAGATGAGAAAATTTTGAGTATCGATTTAAAGAATTTCATCTTTTGAAATTTGTTACGAACGATTCGATTCATGTAATTTCGTTTCAATAAAACCATTAAAAGAGTGTTACAAGCTCGCATACTCTTACCAAATTTGAAATTTCCTCTTGGCATTTTAGTCGACATCTTTGAATGATGAAAACGTATTGATTTTGTCTTTAAACTTAGAACTGACACAAATCGTTTCATGATTTAACCAAAGTACATTTATAGGATTGTTCCACCGTTTTGGGAAATAAACTGACGTGTGCGCATTTTGTTGGTAAATCTTGTTTCATGCTATTTCATGATTTAAAAAGGGAATTTCGGGAATCGGATGACATTCAAACTCCTTTTGAGGCACGAATAGACCTTTTGGGTGCGCATTATGAAAGTGGGGAATTACCTTGTGTACATGACATAGATCAATCCATGCTAGGGCCGTATCGGTTTCTTTCAGAGAAATTAATTGTTGTGCTTTTGCGTTTTGCTAACGATACAAATTTCGATGAAATGGTTTCCAAGATGATTTTCATATGTGGGACGAGTGTGTCCATTTTTACGCAACTACTTAACTGATAGTAGTAGTTTTTATGCGTGTGGTTAACTTGATATGAAAATCTTTGTGTTGAAAATTTATATAAAAAAAATTCGATTGGCATATTTGTTAAATAATACACTTGAGAGCCTTGAACTCATTAGGACCCTGGCAATGTCAAGTAACCCCGGTTAAAAGTAAGTGTGAGTAGAACTTCGTCAGTGGAAGGCTGAGTATTTTAATGCGTGTTGGTACCGTAGGCCAAGTAGCGTTGTTTGTAGAATCGACATATTTTGTAACTGAGAGGTTAGATTCGCGGTATCTTATTTTGAGGTTGGTCGTAACCATCTTGTTGGCAATTTTGTTTTGGGTCTTGGTCAGTTTTCGCATAATGGATGTGTAGGACCCTGTAGACACCATATTGACAACCTTGGTTTTGTAAGAATGTTCGACGAGTGAAACTCGGGTGGAGTCTGTTGTGATTCAAAGTTTGGGTGGTATAACTAGGTGTCAACTTTTGGGCTTGAGGCCAAACACCGTTAGTGTAATCGGTGGATTGTAGTCTGATTTTAATAGAATGATGGTAATGGTTGTAGTGATCTTAAGATGTTCAATTATGATAAGTGAATTTGGTGGGATAACCTTCCTTGCGTGGTAAATGAATATGTCGGTTGGATAATCGGTATTTGGAGGTATCCTTAGAGTTGTGTAATTGATGGGTCAGTGATGACCGCCGGTGTTAGAGTATAATGGAAATCGTTAAGAGTAAATGCTAGTTCAGTAGCGGGAACATTTGGGATTCAGAGGTTTTGATTGATCTCGCCAGTGATTAAACCTTGGACTGATTTGGAAAGGAAAGTTTAAGAGCATGTGGATGTGGAGTGATTGGGGAATTCGAATCTGTCGTTGGGAAAGTATGGAGCATTTAAGGTTGGGAGACAACCAAAGCCATCTGGTTGGAGGTTACTCTAGTACATGGTGCGTTCACCCGGACATAAGTACAGTGTACCTGAGAGGACATTGTCGGTAAGAGTTGCTTGAGGTTTGTCATAGCAGTCTGCGTGGGAGAATTTAGATTCCAGTTGGAAGCTGATGGAACAGGGCCGACGTTGAGTTGGTTAGCTCTTGGTTGTAAAGAATCTAGATTTCGAAGACGAAATCATTCTAAGGTTGGGAGGATTGTAACACCCCGAGTTTTCCAAGTAAGTAACCAACCTTATTCGTATAATCATGATTTCAGTAATTATGGGTTTCGTACGTGGGGTACAACGTCTTGCATGCATGTCATCATGATGTGAGACCAACCTCGAGAAAAATGGAGAATCGGGGCCGAACTGGATTTTGGGCAGCAGCGGGACAGAGGTCCGCGACTATGCCCGACGACATTGCCCAGGGCATAGTCGCTGGGGCATTGTCGCATAGGAGGGACATCAGGGCCGAATCAAACAGAAGGTGGTACGTGGGTCGCGACTATGCCCGGCGACAATGCCCAGGGCATAGTCGCGGTGTCATAGTCGCGGTCGGGGTGCTGAATTCGATTAAAACCCCTTTCAACCCCAAATCATTTCTCACTTCTCCCATTTCACCCCTTTCTCTTCCAAACCAAAACCCTAAGCTTCCAAAGCCGATTTCAAGCTTTTGAACCCCAAGATTTGATGTTTCAAGTGAGTTTCTTCATCTTTCATGGCTATGAGAAGCTAAAGCAAGAACCCTCTCCACTTCATCTTTTTCACCAAGTTTTCTAAACCATTCCCTTTGATGGAATGGAGAATGAAGTTCATATTGGTGACCTAGAAGTGTTTGGTTGGTGGATTCACTTGATGGTTGAGGTTTTTGGAAGATTTGGAGCTTAAGGATTCGTGTTTCTTCAAAGGAGCTTACGTTTGGGGAAAATCTAGATTTAGCCTAAATCTAGCAAAGTGAGTTCAAGTTGCTTTGTGAAAACTTTGTACATGCCAAAATGTTATTTTTCCAAATACCTATGTGTTTTACATGAAAATTATCTATGGTTGAATTATTTGGCGGGTTTTAATCATTTGAAGTATTTATGGTTGTAAATATGGTAAAACACTTACATTTGGAGTTTTTAGGGAAATGTGATAGATAAATCATACGTGAAAATGGGTTATCGATTTATGTTATACATGGAGTCTACTTGTTATAAAAATGCATCTTGTGTATATTTTGGAAACATGCATTTAATACATCATGGGACGATTTGGAAATGTACGGTGTGAATTCTTTGGAAAAGAGGGTTGTCCCAACCCAAGGTTCTATTTCGGGTTTTTCTTGGATTTAAAATATTATTGGCAAAAGTGTGTGTTGCTACGTTTTATCTCATGTTATGACTTTTCATGATTGGTCTTTTGAGTCAGTTGAGTTTATGGCTCGGTATTGTATTTTGTTAAGTCTTGAGGACAATTGTCCAGTTTTGATAGCTCAAAGTTGAGTTTTGATCATGGTTTACGTTATTTGGGAATTGCATGTTTTGAATGCACCGGTTTATTATTTTGGGGTCGTGTAATGTTTTAGACCTTGTTAGCTATGGATCCATAAGCGTTTGAGTTTCCCAAAGTCTCACGGGCAAGAGGTCGGGATTTATTGAGCTCAGTTTACGAGACGTTAGTTTCTCTTCTGTAGCACGGGATAGGCATCGGGTTCCATGATAAGTAAGGCGTGGACCTATATGGCCGGGCGTCGTCTCATGGACAGTAAGGTGTAATCCCAAAGGTGTTGTTGTGGATTTGGAGTGACCCAATGTATAGATCTGGAGTGGTTGAAGTTGGGGGCTCCCTAGTCTCGCGGGCAATAGATCTGGAGTGATTGAGCTCAGTTTACGAGAGTAATCCAAGGATGTGTTTTATAGCATAATAGGTGACCCACTTTTGTGTTCCGTCACGTGCAATGTATACGGGTCTCCCCCGTCACCGAAAGGTGTTGTTTTGGGTATTTGTGTTTATCCATGTTTTCGGTGACGTATCATATTTATGAGAATTACTTTTCCATGTTATATGAGTTATGGGTTATGTTTTATCCAGGTTTTGGAGATGTTTGGAATAATGGCAATTTAATTATGAATTTAATCGATTTGAGTATCAAACGTTATTTCACCTTTCACATTGATTTTGGAAACTAGTCTAATTTGGAAATCGTGTTATATCAAAGATTTCAGCATGGGAATTGTGTGAGTTCGAAAATGGGTGATTTGCAATTAAAGTAAACTCTTTTGAAATCATGACTAAAAACTACATTCCACTCGATTTATGAATTTATATAGTCATGATAAAATGCTTGAACTCACTAGGCGTTAGCCTAACCCTTTTTATTTGTCGGCATGTGCAACAGGCTCAGGTTGGGAGTAGCTTTAGCTACACAGTGAAGTGGCGAGTTCTAGTAGAGTGCACGAGAGGTGACTTGATTAGTTAAGTCTTCCACATATATTGGGAACTAGTAACTTGTGCTGTGTTAAGTAATACCCGTCTTAAGTTATTAGTTGTGGAAATTTCGATGTTTAAATTCCGAGGTATTTTCAGGAATGAATTTAAGAAATGATTTTATCCGCTTTTGGTTATTTTATTGAAATTAAAGTTAGTTGCTCGTTCCAAAAAAAATTGAGGGTGTTACATATATCTTGGCAATTTATGCCACTACTCATCCGTACAATCTCTACCCATAACATCACACTGCAGACCGGGTCTCTCATGGTCATTCGTACACAATTCAAACTTGCCTTCATATTCTCCCACGTAAATAACCGAGCCTGTCTCGCTACTTTGTCCATCCCCAACTCTAGTTGAACCACAACTCACGAGTTCCCAATTAACTCAAACATACTCATGCGACGTCAATATCACAAGATCATCCTAAAACTCTTATTCGCCGTCGAGGATATTTCATTCCTGCCTCACCTCACTACTCATAACGAGTTGGTAATACCAACACCTTGATGACTTCTAGTCCTTCCTTCGGACACAACCGTCTCTTGGCAACTGTATTACCAGTCACTGAACCAGGGTACAGACCCTCATGCATCCGACACCAAAATCCACTTCCTACTCTTCCACTGTTCACCTCTCTTCTTGAACACAATACCAAACTATAAACATTCTCCCCTGGTTTGTCCAACACTTCTCCACTCTCGGAATCCTTCCTTATCTTAAAATGTAATGCTCTACGACCTAATGGGTTCATAGCCTTCATGCATGACGACGCGATAAATAAATCATTTCGCACCTTTTATCATTTTAAAGAAACAACACTTGGGAACAACTTGGGTACACATGACCCCAACCCTCTCATAACTCTAATGCCCTGCACAACGATCTCGAGAATCGTTTGCATGCATCTTTCCGTAAAACTTAATCTTACTCAACCAAATGATGTTGTTATGACAGTAATATATTGATTGAAAAATCTTTTCATACGACAAAATTTTGAAAGAATTTACCGACACAAAGTAAACCAGTCGGTTCTCACACACATTTATATGATGTCAGCATGTCAATACTCATTTTGGTTATAAAAGATTTGCAGGCAAACGTTTTCTTGTCTTTTTGCAACAATTTAGCTCATCATGAAAAGAGTGGAATATTTTGCAAATCGCTAAGCTCAAAATTTCATTGGTAAATGGGATTGTCTTTTCTTTAAACATACGCTTGCACACGCTGACTCATTTCCGATCAAAATTGATATTTACACATTTACTTTAATCGCAACTTTCGTGTAACACATATAAGAATGCAATGCATGAAATTTTACTTGCAACGAAAGGCTACTCACTCTAACAAGGTCAACCGCTTTACTCACGCAACTAATCATTGACACTCTACCTTCGATCAGTGGTCGCCCTCTCGGCCTAGCAACAACTTGCTTTACATGCGCTCCACGACCCACTTAATCAACCATTTCATACTATTTCGTCATGATCAATTATCTCCCATTCTACCGCTACACGTTTCAATCCGCCACTGAAAGGCTCGACTAAAGAGTCAGGGCTCAAATCCTCCACTCGCTCTTGAATTGACACTTTCAAGATCTCGACATGTAAAGCCCGTGTCCCGGTACGTCTTTCTTTTATTTATTTAATTATTTAAAGCGTGTGCCGTTATTTGGTTTGGTTCGGGGTTTGATGTCGTTAAGGACCAAAATGTTAATTCCATATTTTATTCTAGGGTAGTTTGTGAAGGGAGAAAAGTAGGGGGGGCTAAAAAGGAAAAACTTTGGAAGAGTGCATGGATTCGGCCCATGGCCGGTTCCTTCCCCCGTTCCTTTTCTTTCGTGAAAGCCAAGTAACCCCAAACAACCCACGTGAAACCCTAGAGTACCTTTCTTGTTTTGATAGTTCAGCCGTGGGAGAGATAGAGAGAGATAGGGAAGGACCGAGAAAGGGTTGGAGTGAGAGAGAGCTTCGTCGGAGGTGAAAGACGCCGGAGAAGGTGCCACTGCCGCTGCAGTCGCCGGAAAAGTTTCTGCTGTCGCCACCTCCCGCTGTTCGCCGGAGTCTCGAGGGAAGGAGGATCGTGTACGTTTACGTAGCGTCGTCGTAAGGTAATCACTTTTCTTGTTTCGTTTTCTTTCCTTCTCGTTCCCGTCGCCGCCGCTGTGGCGGTGGTGGATGGACGGCCGTGGCTGCCGTTGTGGGTGCGTATGCGTGAGAATGGCCGAGAGAGAGAGAGAGGATGGTCGGGTGTTGTCTCGGGCGTTCGTAATCGAAAATCCACCGCCGGCCGCCGCCGGTCGCCGCCGGCAACCACCACTGCCGGTGATGGCAGTGGGTGGCGAGTGGCAGTAACCAGACCTTAGTAGCTTCAGAGCCTTAAACCGTGACTTAATCGTTAAGCCGTATAATTTAAACCGTTGCTTCCAAAATCATTCTTTTTATGCGGAAAAAATGGTCCAGCCCCTGTTTTGTGACGGCAATAACTTCTCCGTCGTAACTCCGATTGAGCCGAAACTGGCGCCCACGCTTCGAGCTCGGGACCGAGTACGTTTTCAGTGTTTTGGCGGAAAACCGGTTCGGCCTCGAGTTGGGAGAAAAAGTGGTCGCAAGTTCTGCGGTTCGTCATTTTATGTGAAATTTCCTGGAATCTGCCACTGTTTTGCGTGGACCGTAACTTTTTACTCGTAACTCGTTTTGAGGTGAGTTTGGTGGCCATAGTTCCCTATTCGAGTCGGGAAGATTTTTCGTGTTTTGCCGAAAGTCTGATTTAAACCGTAGCTAGGCTGTTTTGGACTGTTTATGCAGGCTGGACCGAAACTGGCAGTTTCGGGTAACCGTTCGTATTTAATTCATAGTAAATTATAGAAAAATCGTTAGGAGGCGTATAATATGTCCTTGGAACCCCAACTCAGAGGACTTTCTGGTCATGAAATAATATTGGGATTTTTCTAGATTTAAGAGGGTCGAAACGGGTCCCGAACAGACCTGTTTTGGGTGATCGGAAATTAGTTTTAGTGACGTTTTAAGCGTGTGTCGTGTCTTAGGGTCCGGGTCTCGTATTGACACGTTTTAACATGCGTTTAGGTACTGGAAGGTGACCGTAATTGTGGAGCTTGATTCGTGTTGATTAAGCTAGGCGCGCATTAGAGGTGAGTTCTCTCACTGTGTAGTTAGGGATTGTATGCATGTCATAATAGTTGCTGTATTACTGTCTTTGTGGTGTGAACTAGTTGTTGTGGTGCATAATATTTGATTGATTTGAATGTTTGGTATATTTGTGTTACCTTACAATTCGGTGGGACCGAGGCCTCGATGGTACTGAGGTGTTGGTTACGTTATAATTCGGTGGGACCGAGGCCTCGATGGTACTGAGGTGTTGGTTATGTTATAATTCGGCGGGACCGAGACCTCGATGGTACTGAGGTGTTGGTTATCTCGTAATTCGGTGGGACCGAGGCCTCGATGGTACTGAGGTGGTTGGATACATAATTACCTGTAGATGTTTACTCATTTTATGTATCTGTGATATTGTTGCTTATGTGCGGGTAGGGATGATGTGTATATAATTCCTACCTGCGCATGTGTTTGAATTCACTAAGCTTCGTGCTTACCCTTTTCCCAATAATCTGTGGTTTCAGGTTCGAGTGGCTCTAAGGCGTGACGGGTACACACTGGCGCGCGGGATGAGCTGACTGATATTTGTTTTAATTATTGAACTTTGTTTCCGCTGGTTACTGATTACTTGAACAGTATTTATGTCCTTGCAACTAATATGTTGGAATTATTTATGGAGTTTTTATATAAAGCGTTTAATTTAAAATTTTAAATTCCCTGAAATTTTGGGGCGTTACAACTTGGTATCAGAGCACAGCTTGAGTGAATCAAACGCACCTCGGTGTGTTTGGTCTCAAGTTGCGGCTGGGAAATTTTCGAATTCTTTATTAAATCTTTTTAGAAATAAAAGAAAAAGTAAAAAAAAAAAACCCCGTTCGAGGAACGGTGATCGAGGGCGCAGTGTGTACAGTCAGCCGGAGCCGAAGGGAAAGGTACAATGCTTAGTGTTTTATTGCTTTCTAGATCATAGAGTATGCATGTTAGATTGCCTGTTGTGGACACTATGCTGTATGTTGAACTGCTTGCTATTAGGAATTTATGCTAATTATGATAGGTAACTAAGTGGATGCCCTCTAGGCTGTATGCAGTAAGAGATTTATAGCCTTAGAATATTCGATTTAGTTCTATTGCGCAGCTCTTGTTTGAGTCCAACCGTTCTAGGATAGAGTCTTGTATTCGACTGTCTATTTATTTCGCACTGCATATACTCGGGTATTCGCGAGGTCACTCGTCATAATTAGTAGGGATTCGGTGGTAGCAAGGGTAGTGGGATAAGAGGAAATTCCTAGGGAGCTAGGAAGGATGGATGTATATATATGCTGGTGCAGGCATATGGTTAGTTATATATTTAATTGTTGTTGTATGACCGGGGTGACCGATGGTTTATTAAGTATACATTTGTGGCTGTCTGATCGGGGAGACCGATGGTTTTATATATACAGTAGTTGTATGAGTTGCCTGTTTAGGATATGTTCTTGAACTGACATGTGTGGATTAATTATTTTATGTGTATAGTTTCGGCGAGAAACTACTTGGACCCTCGGGATGAGACTCGGAACGAGCGATGATAGGTGTGGAAGGTAGTAGTAGAGCTCCTACTACCGGAAGCACAAGATCAATGCTCGAGTCGGGGAAGTCACGAGGAATCCAAGGAGTTGGGCGTGAGTGTTGTTAGTGTGCGTTGTTATGTGCTAATAACGCGTTGTATTATCTACCCTGAATAGCCGTTGTTGGTGCAAGTGTGCCACATCTCTATATATTTATTTTGATGATTCCAAACACACCGTATTATTGTTTTTCTAACAATCTTATCCAAGTGTGCAGTTAATTGGACAACATGAAGATTTTATCTGAAGAGTCCAAGCCTGGTGTTTATGTCGTCATTATTTATATATATCTCATAATGATAAACACCCTAAAATAATATACCACTTGGATATTTCAAAAACCTAACCCAACTATTTCTTAAATTAATAAAATCCCTGATTTATCTATTTAGAAAAGATTTTGTTCTTTAAAATTCAATCTTTCAAAATTTAGAATTGCAAATAAAACAAAGTGAAAATGGCACTTTTATAAGTCAATCAAAATACTGTAAAGACATGTTGAAAAAGTTTAATTTTGAAAATGTCAAACCTGTTGAAACTCCGATGACCACCAATCTAAAATTATCTAGTGACGAAGAGGGAACCGATTTTAATGAAAAGATTTATCGTGGCATGATTGGTAGCTTATTGTATTTAACTGCTAGTAGACCTGATATTATGTATAGTGTGTGTTTATGTGCTCGCTTTCAATCTTCGCCTAAACAATCTCACTATGAAGCCGTCAAGCGTATTTTTAGATATCTTAGAGGGACTACGAATCTTGGACTATGGTATCCAAAACAACCCGAGCTAGAAGTAACATGCTTCACCGATTCCGATCTTGGTGGCTCGATGGTTGATCGAAAAAGCACTAGTGGAGTATGTGCCTTTATAGGTCTCTCGCTTGTGTCTTGGTTTTCCAAGAAACAACATTCCGTAGCCTTATCCACTACCGAAGCGGAATATGTGGCCGCCGCGAGAGCGTGTGCTCAAGTTCTATGGATGAAGCACACACTTACCGACTTTGAGGTACGTCAATCCAAAATTCCAATTATGTGTGATAACTCAAGTGCCATAAACCTAAGTAAAAATCCCGTTTTACATTCTCGTACCAAACATATTGAGTTGCGACATCATTTTCTACGAGATAATGTTCAAAAAGGCCACATCGTGCTTGAAAAAGTTGATTCCGAAGACAATTTGGCCGATATTTTTACTAAAGCCCTAAACAAAAAATCGTTCTTTAAATTAAGACTTGGTTTAGGCATGCTTGAGTATAACCCATGAGATAATGCTACTCTCAATTATATGCATATTTTGAGGGGGAGCATCTCTCGAGGGGGAGCATAGCGTCTTTCTTAACCCTTTTTGCTTCGACAAAAGGGGGAGAGAAACCGAGTATGCTCTCGTGTTTAGCGTTGTGTTTGTCATCATCAAAAAGGGGGAGATTGTTGGTGCAAGTGTGCCACATCTCTATATATTTATTTTGATGATTCCAAACACACCGTATTATTGTTTTTCTAACAATCTTATCCAAGTGTGCAGTTAATTGGACAACATGAAGATTTTATCTGAAGAGTCCAAGCCTGGTGTTTATGTCGTCATTATTTATATATATCTCATAATGATAAACACCCTAAAATAATATACCACTTGGATATTTCAAAAACCTAACCCAACTATTTCTTAAATTAATAAAATCCCTGATTTATCTATTTAGAAAAGATTTTGTTCTTTAAAATTCAATCTTTCAAAATTTAGCCAAAAGGAATGTGCTGATTTTTTTTGGAAGTAAGGAAAAAGCATTCAGACCCCTTTTTAAGCTATGGTCACTCAACAGGGTTCTGATCCATCTGACGCCGGTATACCGCATGGTGCTCGGCGGTATACCGCGGCTCTGCTGGTACGAGTTGCAGGCTTTGCAGGTTGACTCTCCTTTTTGTCAGGATCACTTTTTCTGGGCGGTATACCGCGCCCATATAGGCGGTATACCGCGGTGAGCTTTTGACCGTTGCCACGTCCAGCTTAAATACATGCAGCTTCTCAGCATTTAGGAAAAGACAAGTAGACATTGAATACCCAGCTCTTGAAAGAATACTCAGCTCCTCATCTCATTTAATAACTTATTCAAGTTATAATTTTTTGAGTGATCAACCTCTCACAAATCCAAGTGTTATACTTATACAAGAGTGATTAACATTGTGAGATATATTCTCTTGTAAGTATTTGAATAGTGTGAGTGATTCACGTTCTCAAGCAAAAGCAAGAGATTTTATTATCATTGTATCAAGGTTTGTGTTCTACCATAAAGAACACTTATAGTGAATCAGTGTGTCGAGAAGTGTCTCGGCAAGTGGACTAGCCAGCCAGTTGGTGGTGAACCACTTTAAATCTCGGTGTCGGTATCAATATTCTCTACCCTTATCTCTTTATATTCCCGTTGTGCACTTAATTTTATTTATATATTTGTTGTGCATGCAATATTTGTTGTTGATTTTGATAAGAGAATTTTTATTTGTGAAATAATTTTAAATACAACCTTTACCCCCCCTAAGGTTGTCCTAACAATTGGTATCAGAGCGGGTTGCAAATTTCTTTAAAAATATTTGTGCTTTTTAAAAACTTGTTCTTGTATTTTAAATGGCAACCTCTGAGGGAATTATTTCTACAAAGATTCCGCAAATTGACACCGAAAATTTTGGTCTTTGGGCAAATCTTTTTGAATGCTACGTTCGTGGCAAAAGTCGAAAAATTTGGGACATTATGGAGATTATAAACCCACCAAAACCAAAGATGGAGTAATTAGTGAAAAACCAGTAGCGGAATGGTCCGCCGCTGAGGATGCTTGGGTTTGCTTAAATTTTGAAGCTAAAAATATTCTTTTTTCGGCAC
Source organism: Saussurea involucrata (assembly GCA_033807775.1). NCBI lineage: Eukaryota > Viridiplantae > Streptophyta > Magnoliopsida > Asterales > Asteraceae > Saussurea > Saussurea involucrata. The sequence continues at coordinate 4,311,219 of CM066317.1, forward strand.
TTACTAAAGATGAGATTGAACGTGTTTATTCTTGTGAAACTGCTCACGATATTTGGGAAAATCTAAATAATACTCATACAGGAAATTCTCAAGTCAAAAGCTCAAAAATAAATATTCTTGTACATGATTATGAAATGTTTGAGATGTTAAAAGATGAGTCAATCGACTCAATGTTTAAACGTTTTAACCTTATCATGGTGAGCTTGAAAGGTCTTGGTAGAACATATCCTAACGAAGATTACGTGCGAAAAATTCTTCGAGCGCTTCCTCCGGAGTGGATGCCGAAAATCACATCCTTGGAAGACTCCCGTGACCTCTCAATGATGAAATTGGATGATCTCATTGGAAATCTCAAAGTGCATGAAATTGCACTAAAAAGGAACAAAGATCGGGAGCATGATAAAAAGAAATCTTTGGCGCTTAAAGCTTCAACTTCAAGTGACGAGAAGGAGAAGAAGAAAAAGAAGGAGAAAGCTAGCTCCTCAAAGGATCAACCCGAACATCTTGACGATGTAGCCATGTTGGTAAGGAATTTTTCTAAATTTTTAGCTAACAAAAAGTTTTCAAGAAATGATAGGTTTCAAAGAAAAGGAGATTATCGCCGTGGTGGAGAAAACCGAAGCCGAAAGTTCCATAAACGGAACGACAAAATAAATAAAAATGGCGAATCAAGTGATGATGAAGAAGCCAAGAAAAAGAAGGGCTTTTGCTACTCATGTGGAGACAAGGATCACTATGCCAACGAGTGTCCAAAAAGAAATAAACCTAAAATCAAGAAGGAGAAAGCCTTCGTTGGAGGCGCGTGGAGCGCAAGTGAAGATGAAAATGAGTATGAAGCCATTTGTCTCATGGCGGAAAGCGACGATGAGGTAAACTCGTGTTACTCAAATTACTCTAGCGATGATGAATGTAATGATGATGATGATCTTGATATGTTAAATGATGCCTTTCAAAAAATGGTTATGCTTACAAATAATTATAAAGATGAGAACGCAAAATTAAAGGAAGAATTATTATTAAGTAAAAAGGAAATTCATGATAGCAAACAAAAAATTGCATGCGATAATGAAAAAATCATAAATTTAGAAAATAAATTAAGTGAGAAATATGTTTGCAATTCTTGTGACATTTTAAATAAAGAAATTGCATGCCTTGAGAAAAGAATAGTTGAAAATGATTTATGTGCTAATTGTGATGTGCTTAAAAAGGAAAATGCATGTTTAAAAGAAAAATGTGATAAACATGAAAAAGATAATTTGTTAGCACATGCCTTTCAAAGTAGCAATGAGAAAGTGCTTAAAATGTTAAATATGTCAAATAGCACTAATTGTAGAAAAGGCGTTGGTTCCGATACGTGTAAAGATAAGTGCTTATGTATGCCTATCAAAAGATTTTTTGAACCACCTAAAAATGTTGAAATGAGAAAACCGTATGTGCAAAAATCCTCATATATGTCCAACATAAATAATGTGAATTATAAGTCTAGGAAATCTTATGCATGCATGTATAATAGTAAATTTTCTAGACCAAAAAATAGTGTGAATATGCATGCTCCTTTTTACGTCTTTGATAAATATGATCGTAAAATTAAAATGGTACCAAAGTGGATTCCTAAAGGCTCCTTTAGTGTTGATAATCCCGGTGGCATGCGTTTATGGTTTTAAATTTTTTTTGTATATATATTATATACATATATATATATATATATTCTGTGTTTGAAAATTATGAATCAACTCCGAATAGGCTCACCTATTTGGATACGGTGTCTAGGAAAGATAAAGGCGAATTCTTCGAATTCTAATGAGGTCGGTTTTTAAAGTGCCTTCGCGCTTACCACCCTCACCGTCTTTCCTGGTCGCTTTCAAGTAGAGCTACCGAAAAGGGTTGAGTAAATAATTTTCTTGTCTGTATATTTTTTGTGAAAATATATTTATTATTATATGTGGTTTTCTATGCTAACTTTCAAAGGACCCATAAGATGTGGGGACCATAAAAGTTGTACTTTAAATGTTGTAGATAAATCTTGATATGGATTGGATTCTTGATAGTGGATGCACACGTCACATGACCGGAAACCATAATCTTTTTTCATCATATGAGTCATGTGATGGTGGACTAGTAATTTTTGGAGGAAACTCCAAAGGAAAGGTAATTGGGAAAGGTACAATTTCTTGCAACAATGTTACATTTTTAGATGTTACGCATGTTGATAATTTGAAATTTAACTTGCTAAGTGTTCGTCAACTGTGCAAAAATGGTATAATTGTTGTTTTTGAAGAAGACTCTTGCAAAATTCTGAAAAATGGTAAAGTTCTTTTGAATGGGGTTATAAAAGGAAATCTTTATGTTTGTAAAACTGATGTAAATAAAAATGTTTGTTTATCTTCCGTATATGATAATTCGACCTTGTGGCATAGACGTTTAGGTCACGCTAACCTTAGATTAATTCAAAATTTGAAAAATAAGGAGCTTGTGAGTAACCTTCCAAAATTAAAATTTGATAATCATTTTTGTGATGCATGTCGTGTCGGCAAACAAACTCATGTCTCTCATAAATCAAAAAATGTGATTTCAACTAAAAGAGTTTTAGAACTTTTACACATGGATCTTTTTGGCCCTATGGCCATTCAAAGTTTTGGAGGAAATTATTACACTCTAGTAATTGTAGATGATTTTTCCCGATATACGTGGACTTTATTTTTAAAACATAAAAATGAAGCTTTTGAAAAATTTAAGATTTTGGGAAAACGAATTCAAAACCAACAAGGTTGCACGATTGTTTCAATTCGTACGGACCATGGACGCGAATTCGATAATGAAACTCAATTTGGTGCGTTTTGCGACAAATATGGTATAACGCACAATTTTTCTGCTCCTCGCACTCCTCAATCTAATGGGGTTGTGGAGAGGAAAAATAGAACCCTACAAGAAATGAGTAGGACTATGCTTAATGAACATCAAGTTCCCCAAAAGTTTTGGTGTGATGCCGTAGCTACCGCGACCTATGTCCTCAATCGTGTGCTAATTAGGAGTATCCTAAATAAGACCCCTTATGAGATCCTACGTGGTAGAAAGTCTTCCTTAGCCCATCTTAAGGTATTTGGTTGTAAATGTTTTATTTTAGATACCAAATCTTATTTGACCAAATTTGACCCAAAAGCCTATGAGGGAGTATTCCTTGGTTATTCTTGGAATAGCAAAGCCTATAGAGTCCTTAATAAAGAGACCATGGTTGTAGAAGAATCCCTAAATGTAAGCTTTGATGAAAGTCCTCCTAAACCTAGTGCACCCTTAGTAAATGATAATGGTTGTGAAGGAGATGAATTAGCCCAACATCTTAGAACCTTGGACTTAGGAACCCAATCTCTTACAAACAATGTAGAATCTAGTGATGCCCCTCCATGTTATGTTCCACAAGGAGTAGATGATCCTAACCTTAGAACATCTAGAGGCCATCCCGTAGATCAAATCATAGGTGACCTAAACCAAAGAACGACTAGATCACAAATCCATACCATTTGTGCCTTTCACGCCTTTATCTCAGCCATAGAACCTAAAAACATAGAAGAAGCTTTAGGTGATGAGGATTGGATAATGGCCATGCAAGAAGAGTTAAACCAGTTTACTAGGAATGATGTGTGGGACTTAGTTCCTTGCCCTAGCGGTCAAACCATTATTGGCACACGATGGGTCTTTCGTAACAAGGTAGACGAAAACGGTGAAGTCACCCGAAACAAGGCACGTTTAGTTGCAAAGGGGTACAATCAACAAGAAGGTATCGACTATGATGAAACCTTTGCACCAGTTGCAAGGTTAGAGTCTATTCGAATGCTTCTCGCTTTTGCGAATGCTAAAAATTTTAAATTATATCAAATGGATGTCAAAAGTGCTTTCCTAAATGGTTTTATAAATGAGGAGGTATATGTTTCCCAACCTCCCGGCTTTGAAAATTTTGAAAATCCGACGCATGTTTATAAATTAAAAAAGGCGCTTTATGGTTTAAAGCAAGCTCCGCGTGCGTGGTATGATAGATTAAAATCCTTTTTAATTACAAGTGGTTATATTATGGGTAAAATAGATAATACTTTGTTTGTCAAATATGCTCATAATGATATTGTGGTTGTGCAAGTGTATGTTGATGATATTATCTTTGGTTCTACAAATGAAAATCTTTGTAATGAATTTGCTACAAAAATGACTAATGAATTTGAAATGAGCATGATGGGAGAATTAAAATTCTTCTTAGGATTGCAAATAAAACAAAGTGAAAATGGCACTTTTATAAGTCAATCAAAATACTGTAAAGACATGTTGAAAAAGTTTAATTTTGAAAATGTCAAACCTGTTGAAACTCCGATGACCACCAATCTAAAATTATCTAGTGACGAAGAGGGAACCGATTTTAATGAAAAGATTTATCGTGGCATGATTGGTAGCTTATTGTATTTAACTGCTAGTAGACCTGATATTATGTATAGTGTGTGTTTATGTGCTCGCTTTCAATCTTCGCCTAAACAATCTCACTATGAAGCCGTCAAGCGTATTTTTAGATATCTTAGAGGGACTACGAATCTTGGACTATGGTATCCAAAACAACCCGAGCTAGAAGTAACATGCTTCACCGATTCCGATCTTGGTGGCTCGATGGTTGATCGAAAAAGCACTAGTGGAGTATGTGCCTTTATAGGTCTCTCGCTTGTGTCTTGGTTTTCCAAGAAACAACATTCCGTAGCCTTATCCACTACCGAAGCGGAATATGTGGCCGCCGCGAGAGCGTGTGCTCAAGTTCTATGGATGAAGCACACACTTACCGACTTTGAGGTACGTCAATCCAAAATTCCAATTATGTGTGATAACTCAAGTGCCATAAACCTAAGTAAAAATCCCGTTTTACATTCTCGTACCAAACATATTGAGTTGCGACATCATTTTCTACGAGATAATGTTCAAAAAGGCCACATCGTGCTTGAAAAAGTTGATTCCGAAGACAATTTGGCCGATATTTTTACTAAAGCCCTAAACAAAAAATCGTTCTTTAAATTAAGACTTGGTTTAGGCATGCTTGAGTATAACCCATGAGATAATGCTACTCTCAATTATATGCATATTTTGAGGGGGAGCATCTCTCGAGGGGGAGCATAGCGTCTTTCTTAACCCTTTTTGCTTCGACAAAAGGGGGAGAGAAACCGAGTATGCTCTCGTGTTTAGCGTTGTGTTTGTCATCATCAAAAAGGGGGAGATTGTTGGTGCAAGTGTGCCACATCTCTATATATTTATTTTGATGATTCCAAACACACCGTATTATTGTTTTTCTAACAATCTTATCCAAGTGTGCAGTTAATTGGACAACATGAAGATTTTATCTGAAGAGTCCAAGCCTGGTGTTTATGTCGTCATTATTTATATATATCTCATAATGATAAACACCCTAAAATAATATACCACTTGGATATTTCAAAAACCTAACCCAACTATTTCTTAAATTAATAAAATCCCTGATTTATCTATTTAGAAAAGATTTTGTTCTTTAAAATTCAATCTTTCAAAATTTAGCCAAAAGGAATGTGCTGATTTTTTTTGGAAGTAAGGAAAAAGCATTCAGACCCCTTTTTAAGCTATGGTCACTCAACAGGGTTCTGATCCATCTGACGCCGGTATACCGCATGGTGCTCGGCGGTATACCGCGGCTCTGCTGGTACGAGTTGCAGGCTTTGCAGGTTGACTCTCCTTTTTGTCAGGATCACTTTTTCTGGGCGGTATACCGCGCCCATATAGGCGGTATACCGCGGTGAGCTTTTGACCGTTGCCACGTCCAGCTTAAATACATGCAGCTTCTCAGCATTTAGGAAAAGACAAGTAGACATTGAATACCCAGCTCTTGAAAGAATACTCAGCTCCTCATCTCATTTAATAACTTATTCAAGTTATAATTTTTTGAGTGATCAACCTCTCACAAATCCAAGTGTTATACTTATACAAGAGTGATTAACATTGTGAGATATATTCTCTTGTAAGTATTTGAATAGTGTGAGTGATTCACGTTCTCAAGCAAAAGCAAGAGATTTTATTATCATTGTATCAAGGTTTGTGTTCTACCATAAAGAACACTTATAGTGAATCAGTGTGTCGAGAAGTGTCTCGGCAAGTGGACTAGCCAGCCAGTTGGTGGTGAACCACTTTAAATCTCGGTGTCGGTATCAATATTCTCTACCCTTATCTCTTTATATTCCCGTTGTGCACTTAATTTTATTTATATATTTGTTGTGCATGCAATATTTGTTGTTGATTTTGATAAGAGAATTTTTATTTGTGAAATAATTTTAAATACAACCTTTACCCCCCCTAAGGTTGTCCTAACAGCCGTCACGAGGAGAGACAAATATAGTAGATCCACTGGTACATGTGTATACTTGACTTGCTTTGATGGGATGACCGTTGGGGTAGTGTCGAAGGCTCTAAACTGGCAGTCGTTGGAATAGAAAGACGATTATAGTATTAGTCACTTGGAGTGACGATAAGGATGATATTTGTTGTAAGCAGATCATTTCGAACCAAGATGAAAGATTGTGCTAGAATCATAGGCTTTTAGAGCCGACTTTGATTTGAGGAAAAATCGTAGGGATTATTTGACGTAATTTTCCATCTTGCCCCAAGAGGCTTAAATGTCCGGAGGACGATAGTGGATTGGAAAGGTAGAGAGGAGCATGAGTCGAGACGTTGAATGTCGACTGAGTCGTGCACAGAGTTTATTTTGAAAATAGGATTGCATTAACTAATCCTTGTGTTTCCAATCCTTATATGGATTGTGTTTTGAAACTTTGGGAAATGTTTAGCACACACACAAGATTTCGAATTATAGTTTTGAAAATGCTTGAAACCGTTTTATCACGGGAGTTGAAAACTTTGTAAAAGATTGTTTCATTTGATTAATTTCCAACGGTTCTTTCGGGTACGATAATATCCGTGTTTTGTGGTGGTTAAGATGTTGGGTAAGTGACTACGGCTTGAGACTCTAACATTGGAACTCCTCCACATGTGTTAGAGTTGAGACGGAAAGTTACATTCCACGATGTCTGTTTAAAGGCTATTTTAGTGATTTGTCTAAAATGAGTTTGGAATTCTAGTGTCGCTTAACTTTTCGTTCGAGAGTTTGTGTTACTAAGTGTTTATTTTGCAAATAGTTCAGTGTGTGGATTGATTCATGCGTGACATAAGTGATGCATGGAGGAATTTTGGTAACATTTCATAAGGAGTTGTTTAGCGCGTTTTTTAGTCAGCTAAAGGTTTTATTGACATTTTCATAAAAATGCGATTTATCGACTTAGGGGTATGCATACTGGGGTAACCTTTGTTCTCGGCATTTTGATGAACGAGTCGTGCAAGAAAATGCTTTAGTTCCTTTTTGTCGAAATGAAAGACCATTTGATCCAAGGAGTGTTTTAATGTTGTAAACATCATGCATACGATTACAATGTGTTATATTTTGGAAATATAAATGCGTAGATTTTTGGACATTCGGTTAATTTAGAATTACCGTTCATTTTTTTTGGGAAATTAAAAACTTTTGCTTTGGAGGAAACGAGTATTTTGAGCATTTTCGATAAATACATTTTTTTAAACTATAATGTTTTGACATTATATGCCCCAAGTACGAAACTTGAGGAAGTGTTACAAGCTTGCATGCCTGCCCCCAGTTTGAGATTTTACGAGGTTTTTAGTCGATATTTCCAATTATTAGAAGCGGACTGGTTTCTGTCTTCAAGTTTGCAACTTACACGAGACAATTGTGTTTTAACAAAAATATATTTGTAAACCGTGTCATCGTTTTGTGTGACTAGCTGACGCGCGAGAAATTTGTGGCGAACCCTGTGCCACGTCATTTATGATTAAAAAGAGGAATTTTTGAATCAAACGTCGTGAAACTTATTTTGAATTATGTGCACACCTTTGTCGGACCCTGTTTAAGGTCAGCGGTTACCTTAAGTGCATGTCATGAGTCAATCCATACTGGAATCGAGGCGGTTCATTTTAAAGAAATTATTTATTACGCTTTGCTTTTGTGTGAGTAAACCGAACTGCAATGGAACGATTTTCAACGTGATTTTTCCTATGTGGGACGAGCGTGTCCAGTTTTGCGTAACTATCGATCTGGTAATAGTAGTTTTATTGCTTACGATCTTTTTGAGATGAAAATCCTGATGTTGAAAATATTTTGTAAATGAGTTTGTAAACCATTTGGGGAAATGTGCTTTTAAGTGTCATGTGTCATTTCGAGAATTTTCAGGGTATGAGTCCTTTTGGAAAACTCTTTTGTTTAACCCGTGTTGAGTCTGAGACTAAGGTTGACTTCAGAGTATTGCTTGCTTAAACTTTGTTTAAACGCATTTTCCGACCGATGGGTCTAGCAAGCGTGGAGCATTTTGCTCAGTTTTGACTTGGAGTTAGTCATGGGCCAATTGCCCGGTTTTAATGGCTCGATGTGGAGTCTAGTTGATGAGTTGTTTTTGTCGCACCGTTTGGCATTCTTTGCACATTGAGTGTTTACATGTTTGGGTGAGTGAGTCAATCCGAAATAGGCATGTTGTTGGTAGGCTGTTTGCTTTGGATCCTTAGACACGTTAGTCAGTCGTTGGTAATGGTCGGTTGGGTATCTCGGGGTGGGACCCCGGTATTCATGTGTCTTAACCTAGACTTTCCAGTAGGTACTAGGAGGATATAGTTGTGGGCACTTACCTGGGAGGTAGTTCCGGTGTGCTGGGTCTTGAGGCGTTACCTGGGAGGTAGACGTCAAGGTGTATCCTCGATACGGTGTGACTTGGCTTCGTAGAGCAAGGGTGGATGGTGCGTCGACGGTGGAAGGTAGGTATTCCACGCGCGTTAGTACTGTAGGCCGAATAGTATCGGTTAATGGATTGATGCCCTTTGTTATTAAGAGAATAAATGCGCATAAACCATTTTGAGGTAGGTGGTATATTTAGGTGTCGACTTTTGGGCTTGAGGCCAAACACCTTTAGTATAATCGGAGAATTGTAGTCGATGTTAAGATAATCATGGTGATGGTAGTAGTAACCCTGAAATGATCACTTGTGATGAATGGTTGTGGTGGAATGATCTGCGTGTGTGTTAGTGATTTGGTAGTGGGGGATATCATTTTGTGTTAGTGTCTAGGATAATACCACGCTTATTTGAGTTATTGTGATCGGTTGGACCGATGTTCGGCGGGTGGCCGATGTTCGTTATTGTGATCGGTTGGACCGATGTTCGGCGGGTGGCCGATGTTTGTTATTGCAATCGGTTGGACCGATGTTCGGCAGGGGGTCGATGTTTTGTTGATATAATTTATTGAAAATCTTTGGAGTCTATTAGCATTTGTGGTAGTTAATCGACAGTTAAGGGTAGGAATGATCGTAGTCGGGCATCCTGTAGGGTATATTGGTGAGCACCATTAGAAGGGTTAGAGCTTGAAAGTGGTTTGAGTTTGGGATATCATCAAATGCGAGAGAATTATTAGAAGCTGTTTGCGGACGTAGACTTCGGGGGCGAAGTCTAATCCAAGCGGGGGAGAGTTGTAAAGCCCGTGTCCCGGTACGTCTTTCTTTTATTTATTTAATTATTTAAAGCGTGTGCCGTTATTTGGTTTGGTTCGGGGTTTGATGTCGTTAAGGACCAAAATGTTAATTCCATATTTTATTCTAGGGTAGTTTGTGAAGGGAGAAAAGTAGGGGGGGCTAAAAAGGAAAAACTTTGGAAGAGTGCATGGATTCGGCCCATGGCCGGTTCCTTCCCCCGTTCCTTTTCTTTCGTGAAAGCCAAGTAACCCCAAACAACCCACGTGAAACCCTAGAGTACCTTTCTTGTTTTGATAGTTCAGCCGTGGGAGAGATAGAGAGAGATAGGGAAGGACCGAGAAAGGGTTGGAGTGAGAGAGAGCTTCGTCGGAGGTGAAAGACGCCGGAGAAGGTGCCACTGCCGCTGCAGTCGCCGGAAAAGTTTCTGCTGTCGCCACCTCCCGCTGTTCGCCGGAGTCTCGAGGGAAGGAGGATCGTGTACGTTTACGTAGCGTCGTCGTAAGGTAATCACTTTTCTTGTTTCGTTTTCTTTCCTTCTCGTTCCCGTCGCCGCCGCTGTGGCGGTGGTGGATGGACGGCCGTGGCTGCCGTTGTGGGTGCGTATGCGTGAGAATGGCCGAGAGAGAGAGAGAGGATGGTCGGGTGTTGTCTCGGGCGTTCGTAATCGAAAATCCACCGCCGGCCGCCGCCGGTCGCCGCCGGCAACCACCACTGCCGGTGATGGCAGTGGGTGGCGAGTGGCAGTAACCAGACCTTAGTAGCTTCAGAGCCTTAAACCGTGACTTAATCGTTAAGCCGTATAATTTAAACCGTTGCTTCCAAAATCATTCTTTTTATGCGGAAAAAATGGTCCAGCCCCTGTTTTGTGACGGCAATAACTTCTCCGTCGTAACTCCGATTGAGCCGAAACTGGCGCCCACGCTTCGAGCTCGGGACCGAGTACGTTTTCAGTGTTTTGGCGGAAAACCGGTTCGGCCTCGAGTTGGGAGAAAAAGTGGTCGCAAGTTCTGCGGTTCGTCATTTTATGTGAAATTTCCTGGAATCTGCCACTGTTTTGCGTGGACCGTAACTTTTTACTCGTAACTCGTTTTGAGGTGAGTTTGGTGGCCATAGTTCCCTATTCGAGTCGGGAAGATTTTTCGTGTTTTGCCGAAAGTCTGATTTAAACCGTAGCTAGGCTGTTTTGGACTGTTTATGCAGGCTGGACCGAAACTGGCAGTTTCGGGTAACCGTTCGTATTTAATTCATAGTAAATTATAGAAAAATCGTTAGGAGGCGTATAATATGTCCTTGGAACCCCAACTCAGAGGACTTTCTGGTCATGAAATAATATTGGGATTTTTATAGATTTAAGAGGGTCGAAACGGGTCCCGAACAGACCTGTTTTGGGTGATCGGAAATTAGTTTTAGTGACGTTTTAAGCGTGTGTCGTGTCTTAGGGTCCGGGTCTCGTATTGACACGTTTTAACATGCGTTTAGGTACTGGAAGGTGACCGTAATTGTGGAGCTTGATTCGTGTTGATTAAGCTAGGCGCGCATTAGAGGTGAGTTCTCTCACTGTGTAGTTAGGGATTGTATGCATGTCATAATAGTTGCTGTATTACTGTCTTTGTGGTGTGAACTAGTTGTTGTGGTGCATAATATTTGATTGATTTGAATGTTTGGTATATTTGTGTTACCTTACAATTCGGTGGGACCGAGGCCTCGATGGTACTGAGGTGTTGGTTACGTTATAATTCGGTGGGACCGAGGCCTCGATGGTACTGAGGTGTTGGTTACGTTATAATTCGGTGGGACCGAGGCCTCGATGGTACTGAGGTGTTGTTTATGTTATAATTCGGCGGGACCGAGACCTCGATGGTACTGAGGTGTTGGTTATCTCGTAATTCGGTGGGACCGAGGCCTCGATGGTACTGAGGTGGTTGGATACATAATTACCTGTAGATGTTTACTCATTTTATGTATCTGTGATATTGTTGCTTATGTGCGGGTAGGGATGATGTGTATATAATTCCTACCTGCGCATGTGTTTGAATTCACTAAGCTTCGTGCTTACCCTTTTCCCAATAATCTGTGGTTTCAGGTTCGAGTGGCTCTAAGGCGTGACGGGTACACACTGGCGCGCGGGATGAGCTGACTGATATTTGTTTTAATTATTGAACTTTGTTTCCGCTGGTTACTGATTACTTGAACAGTATTTATGTCCTTGCAACTAATATGTTGGAATTATTTATGGAGTTTTTATATAAAGCGTTTAATTTAAAATTTTAAATTCCCTGAAATTTTGGGGCGTTACACGACACTGTCCTTTCTTACCATTCCAACTGATTTACCCCACGATTTCTAGAACTGGGACTCACCAGAACCGGGAGTATTACTCAAAAGCAATCATTCATCCTCTTCGAACCCACGAAGATCTACCTCTAGACGGCTCATAACATTCCAAGCAACACTTCTTCTCTACTATGTATACATACATCACATCATAAATGATCTCTCACGATACTTCCCAAACAATGGGTCTCAATCTACCCCTCAGGGATCATGCCGACATTCTAGATTACCGGAACAAGACATATAAACTAGCTTAAGACTACACCTTAGGAATAATAAGGCAACTTAAGCACATACACGTACCTGTAAGTTCGCAATGACACTAGCCAGGTGTAATCCCAAACTTATCTTACATGACTGTCCTCGGTACCCTATTAGTCCTATATATACGATAGCGCCCTCCTAACGCATTTCCTGATTCTCAGTTGTGATTTCTACTTCCAAAGTTTAAGTTTAGGCGCGTCCGGTCACCTAAATCCCTTAAACTATGGCTCTGATACCATTTGTAACAACCAATTCTAAAACTGGACATGCATAACATTAAATCATAAACATTACAAAACTGGGTCCCAAAAATTTCATTACATCAGTCTCAAAACTTAGGTTGGCGGAAACAACCTATACACAACTGAGAATAACTAACTACTAGAAACATGAGTGGCACAACTTCTATCTGAATTTATACTCTAGTCCTGCTCTGCTCGCTTGCCAGAGCCTCCTACTACACGCTTACCTGAAAATGGTTTAGTTTTTGAAAAGCGAGGGTTAGACCAAAAGGTCTAGTGAATTCCCTCCGTAAACAGCATATATCAACAGTATAAAATCATTTTATAAAAATCATTAACATTATCCACATAAGCATCAATCATGGTACTGCACAATGTTCAAGGATCTCATTAGCTAACCGCGATCGGGGCCCAAGCAGACTCCCCTCTCGCCTCATATCGGGGCCCAAGCAGACTCCCCTCTATCCGAGTAGGAAGGAAACGAATTCCCTCCTACAAGCTCGTCACAAATGCCCAAAGGATCATCGGATCCCGAGGTACTCAGATCCCACTGTGCAGACCGACTCCACATAACATACACATAGCTCTTCATAAATCATGAAACGTGAAACCTTTATAAATCTTTATAAATCATTTCATGTTGCTAAATAATCTTTTAACTAAAACATACTTTTCATGGGAAAGCATATGTAACATTTGGTAAACAATTCATGCTCATAAATGAACCATAATCAGTAAAATATTTAGCATCTCATTTCGTGCAAAAAGGGTATAGGGAACTCACCTGGCTTTCTCGCTTCAAGGCTTCTCACTTAAGCTTCCGATCCCTAAGTGAAACACCTATCAATTTTAAGGACATAGGTCATAAATCTTTAAATCATTACTCAAGCTTTCATCCGAGCTTACCCGAAATTATCTAATTGATAAGTTACACTTCTAATTCAAAAATTGGGTTCTGGACTTTACTTACCGGCACAATGGAATTAATTCTGGATCCTTAAATTAATACTGGACCCATTTTATTAACAACACCGGATCCATTTATAAATTCCGGATCTACTGTGGCCCACTCCAAACCAAATGCCGGATCTGACCCAAAGCACACAACCCACAACCCACACAATAATAATTGGAGAATGGATTCACTTTTGTTTAATACCGGACCCGCTAACCCAGGTCCGGATCTCCTGGCCCAAGCACGTGACTATTGGATTCATATACCACTCCGGATCATGGCCCACTTTTAAATCATTTCCGGTCTCTCACATTGAACTTCCGGATTTCTTTTCTTAAGGCCCAACACCGAAATTATTACATTCAGTTACCGGATCCTATTTAAACCCCAACACCTGGATTTATTAAATCAAGATACCGGATCCTATTTAAAGTTCCGGATCCATTACTTTTTGTCTAATACCGGATCCACCAAAGTTTAGGCCCACTACCGGTATTTACTTTAATAACGCACCGGATCCAAAAAGTGGGATTCCGGATCCCATTTTGAATGCATACCGGATCCAAGCAAGTTCCGGATTACACTCCGGCCCAATTCCGGAACATAGTCCATTCCGGATCTCAATAAAATAAAATACCGGATCTTGTTGTTTAGTCCATTCCGAGTCTTTCATTAACCCAAAATTCCAGATCATATATTTACATTCCGGAACCTCAAAAGAAGTTTTGGCGATACGATACTCGTTAATATTTGGAACTGAAAATTAATCCATCTCAACGGTTATTAAGTCTCTTAATCAACCAAAAGAGTATTCCAACTCTATTAATTTTCTTAATATGATTATTTAGCTGCCAACAACTTACTCTTATGAGTTCTGTTGGTGCAAGTGTACCACATCTCTATATATTTTATATATTTATTTTGATGATTACAAACACACCGTATTATTGTTTTTCTAACAATTTTATCCAAGTGTGCAGTTAATTGGACAACATGAAGATTTTATCTGAAGAGTCCAAGACTGGTGTTTACGTCATCATATATCTCATAATAATAAACACCCTAAAATAATATACCACTTGGATATTTCAAAAACCTAACCCAACACTATTTTTAAATTAAACTAAATCCTTGATTTAAATTAATTTAAGAATGTTGACTCTTTTGGAATAAGGGAAAAAGAATTCAGTTGCCTTTTTAAGCTATGGTCGCTCCTGACACTGAGACACCTTTTTCAGGCGGTATACCGCGTGGTGCTCGGCGGTATACCGCGGCTCTGTTACGTGTGACAGGTTCTTGCAGGTTGACCTTCCTGCTGTCAGCTACTTTTTCAGGCGGTATACCGCGTGGTGTATGGCGGTATACCGCGGCTCTGCTGCAAGTGCTGCAGGTTGCTTTTGCAGGTTGACTTCTCTATGTCAGCACCTTTTTCTGGGCGGTATACCGCGCCCATATAGGCGGTATACCGCGGCACCCTCTCGACCGTTGCTGCTTCAAGTATATATATCATGCAGCATTCTCAACTCCATGCAAGAATTGAATACCCATCTTTTGGAGAAACTCTCAGCTACATCCACTCATTTAAATCACTTATTCAATATATTTTTTGAGTGATCAAACCCTCAAAAATCCAAGTGTTATACTTATACAAGAGTGATTAATATTGTGAGATATATTCTCTTGTAAGTATTTGAATAGTGTGAGTGATTCACGTTCTCGAGCAAAAGCAAGAGATTTTATTATCATTGTATCAAGGTTTGTGTTCTACCATAAAGAACACTTATAGTGAATCAGTGTGTCGAGAAGTGTCTCGGCAAGTGGACTAGCCAGCCAGTTGGTGGTGAACCACTTTAAATCTCGGTGTCGGTATCAATATTCTCTACCCTTATCTCTTTATATTCCCGTTGTGCACTTAATTTTATTTGTATATTTGTTGTGCATGCAATATTTGTTGTTGATTTTGATAAGAGAATTTTTATTTGTGAAATATTTTTAAATACAACCTTTACCCCCCCTAAGGTTGTCCTAACAATTGGTATCAGAGCGGGTTGCAAGTTTCTTTAAAAATATTTGTGCTTTTTAAAAACTTGTTCTTGTATTTTAAATGGCAACCTCTGAGGGAATTATTTCTACAAAGATTCCGCAAATTGACACCGAAAATTTTGGTCTTTGGGCAAATCTCTTTGAATGCTACGTTCGTGGCAAAAGTCGAAAAATTTGGGACATTATTAAAAATGGAGATTATAAACCCACCAAAACCAAAGATGGAGTAATTAGTGAAAAACCTGTAGCGGAATGGTCCGCCGCTGAGGATGCTTGGGTTTGCTTAAATTTTGAAGCTAAAAATATTCTTTTTTCGGCACTTACTAAAGATGAGATTGAACGTGTTTATTCTTGTGAAACTGCTCACGATATTTGGGAAAATCTAAATAATACTCATAGAGGAAATTCTCAAGTCAAAAGCTCAAAAATAAATATTCTTGTACATGATTATGAAATGTTTGAAATGTTAAAAGATGAGTCAATCGACTCAATGTTTAAACGTTTTAACCTTATCATGGTGAGCTTGAAAGGTCTTGGTAGAACATATCCTAACGAAGATTACGTGCGAAAAATTCTTCGAGCGCTTCCTCCGGAGTGGATGCCGAAAATCACATCCTTGGAAGACTCCCGTGACCTCTCAATGATGAAATTAGATGATCTCATTGGAAATCTCAAAGTGCATGAAATTGCACTAAAAAGGAACAAAGATCGGGAGCATGATAAAAAGAAATCTTTGGCGCTTAAAGCTTCAACTTCAAGTGACGAGAAGGAGAAGAAGAAAAAGAAGGAGAAAGCTAGCTCCTCAAAGGATCAACCCGAACATCTTGACGATGTAGCCATGTTGGTAAGGAATTTTTCTAAACTTTTAGCTAACAAAAAGTTTTCAAGAAATGATAGGTTTCAAAGAAAAGGAGATTATCGCCGTGGTGGAGAAAACCGAAGCCGAAAGTTCCATAAACGGAACGATAAAATAAATAAAAATGGCGAATCAAGTGATGATGAAGAAGCCAAGAAAAAGAAGGGCTTTTGCTACTCATGTGGAGACAAGGATCACTATGCCAACGAGTGTCCAAAAAGAAATAAACCTAAAATCAAGAAGGAGATAGCCTTCGTTGGAGGCGCGTGGAGCGCAAGTGAAGATGAAAATGAGTATGAAGCCATTTGTCTCATGGCGGAAAGCGACGATGAGGTAAACTCGTGTTACTCAAATTACTCTAGCGATGATGAATGTAATGATGATGATGATCTTGATATGTTAAATGATGCCTTTCAAAAAATGGTTATGCTTACAAATAATTATAAAGATGAGAACGCAAAATTAAAGGAAGAATTATTATTAAGTAAAAAGGAAATTCATGATAGCAAACAAAAAATTGCATGCGATAATGAAAAAATCATAAATTTAGAAAATAAATTAAGTGAAAAATATGTTTGCAATTCTTGTGACATTTTAAATAAAGAAATTGCATGCCTTGAGAAAAGAATAGTTGAAAATGATTTATGTGCTAATTGTGATGTGCTTAAAAAGGAAAATGCATGTTTAAAAGAAAAATGTGATAAACATGAAAAAGATAATTTGTTAGCACATGCCTTTCAAAGTAGCAATGAGAAAGTGCTTAAAATGTTAAATATGTCAAATAGCACTAATTGTAGAAAAGGCGTTGGTTCCGATACGTGTAAAGATAAGTGCTTATGTATGCCTATCAAAAGATATTTTGAACCACCTAAAAATGTTGAAATGAGAAAACCGTATGTGCAAAAATCCTCATATATGTCCAACATAAATAATGTGAATTATAAGTCTAGGAAATCTCATGCATGCATGTATAATAGTAAATTTTCTAGACCAAAAAATAGTGTGAATATGCATGCTCCTTTTTACGTCTTTGATAAATATGATCGTAAAATTAAAATGGTACCAAAGTGGATTCCTAAAGGCTCCTTTAGTGTTGATAATCCCGGTGGCATGCGTTTATGGTTTTAAATTTCTTTGTATATATATATTATATACATATATATATATATATATATTCTGTGTTTGAAAATTATGAATCAACTCCGAATAGGCTCACCTATTTGGATACGGTGTCTAGGAAAGATAAAGGCGAATTCTTCGAATTCTAATGAGGTCGGTTTTTTAAAGTGCATTCGCGCTTACCACCCTCACCGTCTTTCCTGGTCGCTTCTAAGTAGAGCTACCGAAAAGGGTTGAGTAAATGATTTTCTTGTCTGTATATTTTTTGTGAAAATATATTTATTATTATATGTGGTTTTCTATGCTAACTTTCAAAGGACCCATAAGATGTGGGGACCATAAAAGTTGTACTTTAAATGTTGTAGATAAATCTTGATATGGATTGGATTCTTGATAGTGGATGCACACGTCACATGACCGGAAACCATAATCTTTTTTTTATCATATAAGTCATGTGATGGTGGACAGGTAATTTTTGGAGGAAACTCCAAAGAAAATATAATTGGGAGAGGGTTTTATTTTGAAATTGGTTGTGTGTAAGATTGGTTAAAGGAAACCTTGAATTTCGTAAAAGCCAAATGCTGCCGGACAAACTTGCTGTCTCGGTATACCGTGACCCTAAGGCGGTATACCGTTTTCTGTTCACCACCACCACGTGTCACTCTGTGATTATCCGATGGAAACCGTTTAAGCTGACCCCGGTATACCGCGTTCCCTAGGCGGTATGTCGCACCGCTGTTTCTACACTATCACGCGTGTTTAAAGAAGTCAAGTCAATTCAACTCTTTTTCTGACTCGGTATACCACGGCTACCTAGGCGGTATACCGCGCGTCTTCGACGGATTTAAATCCATAGCAGGTAAGTTTCTTTTCCTTTCTTTTTATCCTTGAGCTCTATCTCTCTCTCTCTCCCTCCTCTTGCCGCCAACCGCCGCCTACGACGTCCGCCGTCAACAACCGAAGTTTTTCTTCCGGCCACCGGAACTCCAACCTTTCGACAACAGTTTTTCTCTCCTTCCTTCAAATGGCTCCAAAAAGGGCTCGTACCTCTCGGGGAGCTTCTAGCTCTCAAAACCCATCTGACCCTCCTCAAAACCGTCGTGATTATAGACGACATATTTTTGAATCCCGACCTTGTAACCCAGGTCGATCTGTCGATTTAGTGGGTCTAGAACATCTTGGTACCTTTGAAGCTTTCTCTTCTATTGACTGGGAACCTTTTCTTTCTTTTCAAGGAGATGTACCTTTTTCAAGTATGGTCGATTTTTATGCTGGGTATGACTTTAACGAGACCACCCATCGTGTCTCTCTTCACATTTTCAACCACTCTTTTGACTGGAGTTTAGAAGATTTTTCTCGTGTACTGGGTCTAACCCATTCCAATATAAATGTGTTTTCAAATAATACTGCCTTTACTTCCCTGCTTACCCAGGTTCAAGAAACTCAGGAAACCATTCTCCAATCTGTTTTAGCTCCTGTTTTTCGAAATAATTTTCCCTCAATTTTAACTGATCAACATCTTCCGGAAAATCTTCGTTTTTGGAATAAAATTATCCTTTTTAACGTTTTGGGACGCGCTGGAAATTTTGACAGATTGGGTGCACTTCAGTGCTATATCCTTTACTGTCTCCAGCATGGCATCCGTATTAATGCCACCTACATTATTGCTCACCGTATGGTGATTTCCGAGTCTGGTCACCAGTCTCTTCCGTTTGGTTACTTAATTCGAAACCTTTTTACAAACCTTCAAATTCCTATCATTGGTAGACGATCCATACGCAATGAGTGCTCCACCGGGACGGGCTCTTCATCGCCCTCAAGATCCGGCTCCCGAGGAAGACGATCCATACGCAATCCCGGCGGGTGCAATCTCAAATCGTCAAATATACTCCGCGATCATTGACTTGCGCCGGAGTTACGATGCCGATCAACGTGTGGTGCAAGACCGCTTGGAAGACATTGACGAGCAGTTGTGGACTTTATCTAATCAACTGAACGAAATTGAATTTATAGATAGCGATTAATTTTTATGTCTTCTTAAAACTTTATTTAATTAACATTATTATTGCTCTGTTCTAATGTTTATTCTCCTGCTTCGTTATTCTTATTGAATTTTTTTTAAGAGAGCTTATTTTATCTAACCCTTAAAAATACTAACTCTCAAATATTTCATATTTTGAGGGGGAGCATCTTTCGAGGGGGAGCATAAGCGACCTTCTTAAACCCTTTTTGCTTCGACAAAAGGGGGAGAGAAACCGAGTATGCTCTCGTGTTTAGCGTTGTGTTTGTCATCATCAAAAAGGGGGAGATTGTTGGTGCAAGTGTACCACATCTCTATATATTTTATATATTTATTTTGATGATTACAAACACACCGTATTATTGTTTTTCTAACAATTTTATCCAAGTGTGCAGTTAATTGGACAACATGAAGATTTTATCTGAAGAGTCCAAGACTGGTGTTTACGTCATCATATATCTCATAATAATAAACACCCTAAAATAATATACCACTTGGATATTTCAAAAACCTAACCCAACACTATTTTTAAATTAAACTAAATCCTTGATTTAAATTAATTTAAGAATGTTGACTCTTTTGGAATAAGGGAAAAAGAATTCAGTTGCCTTTTTAAGCTATGGTCGCTCCTGACACTGAGACACCTTTTTCAGGCGGTATACCGCGTGGTGCTCGGCGGTATACCGCGGCTCTGTTACGTGTGACAGGTTCTTGCAGGTTGACCTTCCTGCTGTCAGCTACTTTTTCAGGCGGTATACCGCGTGGTGTATGGCGGTATACCGCGGCTCTGCTGCAAGTGCTGCAGGTTGCTTTTGCAGGTTGACTTCTCTATGTCAGCACCTTTTTCTGGGCGGTATACCGCGCCCATATAGGCGGTATACCGCGGCACCCTCTCGACCGTTGCTGCTTCAAGTATATATATCATGCAGCATTCTCAACTCCATGCAAGAATTGAATACCCATCTTTTGGAGAAACTCTCAGCTACATCCACTCATTTAAATCACTTATTCAATATATTTTTTGAGTGATCAAACCCTCAAAAATCCAAGTGTTATACTTATACAAGAGTGATTAATATTGTGAGATATATTCTCTTGTAAGTATTTGAATAGTGTGAGTGATTCACGTTCTCGAGCAAAAGCAAGAGATTTTATTATCATTGTATCAAGGTTTGTGTTCTACCATAAAGAACACTTATAGTGAATCAGTGTGTCGAGAAGTGTCTCGGCAAGTGGACTAGCCAGCCAGTTGGTGGTGAACCACTTTAAATCTCGGTGTCGGTATCAATATTCTCTACCCTTATCTCTTTATATTCCCGTTGTGCACTTAATTTTATTTGTATATTTGTTGTGCATGCAATATTTGTTGTTGATTTTGATAAGAGAATTTTTATTTGTGAAATATTTTTAAATACAACCTTTACCCCCCCTAAGGTTGTCCTAACAAGTTCATCAATTACCAATTATCTCTACTTCTGTCCAGCACATTGGTACTAAAATGCTAAGATTTCTAAGGCATGGAGAGGATTACCTTGAGCTTGATGATGCAGAGAACTCCTTCCTCTTCTTCCAACTTGCAGAAGGCAGATAAATCTTCTCCTTTCTCTGCTCTCTCTCTCTCTCAGCCGCAACAATAATCGATTCCTAGGGTTTTGAGCTCAACATGAGGGTTTTATACCCTCCTCCCAAATTTACAATTTAGCCCCTCAAATTTTCAGCTTTACTAATTCTCCACAAAACTTTAATTCTTCCAATTAAGATCTCGATTATTACATACATGGGATAAATACTTATTTTATCAAAATACTAAGCATACAATTATTTGTAAATTCTTTTTTAAGTTACAAATTGAACTCGTCAACAAAAACATAGTACTTAAAATTTGGGTAAATATGTAAATTGGTGTAGAAAACGTATGATATATGCTCCAATTAATTGAATATTAACGTATAATACTCCATAATATATAAATTAAAAAATCAATAGTCAATTTCCACACATCTTACCGTATTAATTACTTTGTTGACTCAAAGTCAACTTCAAATTTTCAATAAAGTCAATTCCACCGTTGCTAGTTGTGTTAGTGGTTAAGTCGGTCTCAATTTCAATCAAGTGATTTAATCGAGTCTAGGTATTCACCGCCTAATCCTTGGAAACATAAGATTGCACTTAGACATGGATGGGTTGATCGGGTTGAAGACATTTAAACAACTTAATACAATGTTTGGCGGTTTGAAAAATCTCAACCAAACTTAAATAAAAGTGCAATCCAACCCAACCCAAATCGTACGGGTTGGTCCGTTTGATATCTTGGCACATCAAAATATTCTCGTAACCTTGAATATGTTGTTTTTTCTACTCATAATTCTTTTTCACCATCAATCATTTGATACAACTTAGTCATATTTCTTAAATATTAAACATATCGCATTCAACTATTTTTCACAATTTGCATATATATGTTCACATTTAGTGAACATATATATGGAGTTATATAGAGATGGATAAGCTATTGAAAATATAAGTATATAAAGAGGATAAGTAATGGTGTAATTGTCTAAGGTACATATCAGTAGATACTTAACAATCATATTAAATTCCAAAAATAAAAGGATATCGGGTTCATCGGGTTGGGTTGGGTTCAAATGGTCATAACCCGATATCAACCCAATACATATGGTTTGAAGATTTACAAATCGATTGGATATCGGGCTGTTTCGGGTTGCGTTATTTCACGTTAAGTTTGGTTGATCAGTTGGTCAGGTTTTTGAGCACCCCTACTTATTATATTGATGGATCACTCCCAACACATTTTACATAATTTCTCCAAGATAGAGAACAAAAAGGTTAAAATGTCTAAAACGAATTACATTCAACTTCAATTTGTTTCTTGAAGACTTTTACATACTATAACAATGAGTAACCTATTAATTTGAATTACAATGACATAAGTCATGACACAAGTTAACACATTTTCATGCCATGTAAATGTCCATATAGGATATCCACGTATAACATATTAGTAATGTCGCAAACTTGTTTGATTTTTCCTCTATCTGTAGCTTTCGTTCTCTAACTTTTCTTTCACGTTAGTTGTAACACCTCAGGTCCATAAAAGCTTAATCTTTTGAAAATTTTGGGGCTAAAGTGTGAAGTGTGAAAATTTTAGGATTTAATTGCAAATCTGGAAATTTATTAAAGGGGTAAAACCCCTAAACCCTCATTTCATGTTTCTCTCAAACGTATTGTTGGTGGCTAGAGAGGGATTTGAAGAATTCTTGAAGTTTCTTGAAGAGAACTTGGATTTGGAAGCTGAAAGTGGTGTTTATTCTTCATCTCCTTTATGGTAACCATTCCCTCTCTTGTTTTCTTTATTTGGAGGGATTAATGGGATGAGTCTGGTGTAGGAATTCCTATTCTTTTAGTGCTTTGGAGTAAATGCTTCAAGGAAGGTTGTTTTGTTGGGTTTTTGATTGGTTTCCACTGAGATATTGTTTAAGAATCACCATGGTTGGTGTTTTCTTCCTTGTTTGAGGTTTTGGTGGGTTTTGTGGGAAAATAATCAATGGTTGGATGGATTTTATTGGAGTAAATAATGTTTCGATGTTTGGATATTGTGGGAAAAGGTTTAGAACATTGATTACCTCAAGTTGGAGGCTTATAATCGATTTGGGATGAGTTGGGATTGAGAAAGAGTGAGTTTTCGGCTGAAAATTTCGTGCAAGAGCTCCGTGCGGATGTCGGCGCGGGTCTACCCACGCGGGCATCCACGCCAAGGTCTGGTCAGTGCTCCGCGCGGGTCTTGGCGCGGGTGTACCCATGCGGAGAGCCACGCCAAGCCCTTTCGTGCTTTTTCGACTCTTGTTTCACGTACTATTTAAGGCTAGGATTGTGGCATCATCTAAAGGTTGTCTTGGGATTTATTAGGGATGTTTTGGGATGTAATTAAATGCTTTAACACCACTTTTATGACATCCAATTCAGGTGTTCGATTTGAGCTAAAATGAGTTTCGGAGCGTGTGTCGATTTTCTAAAGCTCAGGTGAGTTCCCTTATCCCCTACTTAGTTGGAATGATTTGTGAATGTTTTAAATGACTGAATTTGGTATCATGATGGTAATATGCATATGTAACCTTTGAAATGAAACATGATCTTTATGCATTATGAAAGTATCTTCCTACGTACGCATTGATTGCATGATCTTATGAGTTATTGTTTATATGTGGGGTTGGGTTACATAGTGGGGGAGGTAAATCTCAGATTGTTGAGAATCCTTGGAGAGTAGATTAGATCGTGTGCCTTGAATCCGTTTCTTGTGCACACGGATATGGCATCTTCTGGGGCCGTGGTGATCTACTGGTGGCCCCGAGTGTGACCCTTATGTGGAGTCGAGCATTTAAAGTGTATTTACACTTATTAATGTCACAATTTGTACGTTTTGAATTGGTGTTTGTGTGGAACTGTTTTAAAGAGGGACTTCACTAGACCTCGTGGTCTAATCCTCGCTTTTCAAAAATAAAACCATTTTCATGTAAGAGTTGTGTTTGGGGTTTCATCTGAAGAAGATGGAAAGAGGTGACGTTGTAGAAGATGTATAGCCTAGTGGAGCCTTGTAGTTCACCGTCGGGCTTCTGTAGCATCTCAGTTGTGAAAGTGTTTATCTGATGTGTACTTAGAGTTGAGTCGATGTACTTTGTGTATCTTTGGGACCGATTTTGGTTGTAATGTTAAGAATTATATTTTATGGATTTTGGGTTGTTACATTAGTGGTCCCTGGATTAAGAATTATGTACCTATCGTTCTCTAACTTTAATTTTCTTCACATTGATAATGGTTCCCTAACTTTTCTTTCACATTGATCGTTCCTAACTTTCTCCCTCTATTTCCCCGCCGTTCTTTAAAGCACCACACCATTTCCCACAACTACTGTTTATAAAAAAAATCCCATTGGAATCATCATCAACTGGAAATCCACAAACTTAATATATGTTTTTTCTAACTTATTATATATTGATTTCAAAATAGTTTATCTGTTTTCTCATGTGAAACCAGAGCTATTAAGAGGCGTGAACGAGCGTTGCGGTAACGAGCTTTCCTTCTGTCGGCCTTTATAGGAGTAGGGGAGCGAGGTGAGATAGATAAACGCCTAATCCCACATCAACTAGTTGGTCGGCATTAAGAGGGACAGGGGAAGGCTGCATATAGTTTCTTAAGTGGGGAAATTTGTGGCAAAGTGATAAAAAAATTATCGATTGAAAATATTATATTTTCAGCATTAAGATACCAAGGACATATAATTAGTTTTATCCAATGCATTTCTTTAATTTGTTGATATATTAATTGCATCAATCAATTGAGGCCAAATATGTCCCTGGTGGAATAATGCTACAAATATTTCTTAGTCCAAATTTGCTGAAAACATTAGTTTCATAAATTACCACAATCACAATGAAATAATGAAAAAGTTTTTGGTGGGAAAGGGAGAGTAGAACAAACACTTGTACACTATATATTTGCTATGAGATTTGGTATTGATTTCGTTATTACACAATGATTCTTCCACCAATCGATGTAAAAGGCAACACCGATCAAAACCATATAAATGCAGTAATTAAAGATCCATACTTTCAATCCTCTCTTCAATAATAAATTGTAGCAAAAAGAGCATAACAGAAGAACTACATATATATATATATATATATCATTGAATCTAGACGTACTCATATGGAGCCTCTGTGCATCATACATTATCTTAGTGAAACCTCTCGATGTTGCCAAAGCTTAAATTTCCGAAAATTTCATTAAAAGTAAGGAAGAGAGATCTGTAAACAATCCCTTCGATACTTCTCTTGTAAACTTATGAAAGTAGAAATCCTTATTTTATTTGAAACATTATTATTCTATTTTACGTGACTTAACCAAGTTCTTCAATAACGGGCATTTTATATATTACTTTGTAAACAAAATCTATACCTCTTTCAACTTTTGACTTATAATACATGCTTTAAAGAATAAAAACAAAAATCTAATTTTTTAAGAGTAAGCTAAAATACAACTCTTGTGGCTAAAGTGTTAATTTTACAAGTTATCATATCAAATAGTAAGTCGCAGAATGCCAAATTATGATCTTCAAAGACACCTCTATAATTTCCACAAAGTCCATTTCTTGAATTTATGGTTAAATTACATCCAGCAATGAATTAAAACTGGTTTTGGGCAGAAACATTATTTCTGGAACTACAAGCCCTTTATTGCAATTTATGGAAACATCTGTATTATAAGGGTGCGTTTGGAACGAAGACATGATAGAACAGAACGGGACAGGACAGGACAGGACAGAACAGTTGTTCAGCGTTTGGTAGACAGAACTGGACATATAACATTCGATAAAATACAAATAAATAAAATATAAAGAATGAATGAAATATAAAATAGAATGTGTATTTGATGTTTTAGAAGAGAATTATATTTTATTTTGAGATTATATTGGTAAAACATAAGTCTGTTCCACCTTGTTCCATGGGGTAGGGGTGGAACAGGACTGTTCCAGCTTGTTCCACTATGTTCATGTCTGTTCCACATAAAAGTCTTGCCAAACATGGGACAGTGATCTCTGTTCTGTTCTGTCCTGTCCAGTGTACCAAACGTACCCTAAAGGTTTTGAGTAAATTACGTTTTTAGTCCTTATGGTTTGTTATTTTCTACATCAAATAATTTTATCATTGTTATCCAGTGTTCTTGAGCTTGATAGCAACCTAAATAGCTTTCTATCGAACCATTTTTACTGTCCTTTTCATTACTTGCAGCTTCATATCTTCTTGATGTTGAAATGGAAGCTTCAAGTAAGGTGTATTTCAAAGACTGGAATGGTCATGGTCAGGTAATTAAGAATATGTCAAAGCTAAAAGTAATTGAATGTAAATGAAAGTTAATCAAGCATAAGGGTAAATTCTAAATGATAGATTTCCTTTTCTCAATCGATAAGGGCATCTCCAAAGGGTCACATTATATTTTAGATCAAATTTTAAAAGTAGTGTAAATTTTAGTGTTAATAGTAAATCTTCTCCAATGGGTAACACTATTTTTTTAAAGTGATGTGAAAAGTAGTGTAAATGAATAGTATTACACCAAATATAGTTTAATACTATTCATTACACTAAATTTAGTGTGAAAAATAGAGACCCCGTTGGAGATGTGAATAGTGTCATTTACACCAAATTTAGTGTTTAGTGTAAGATTTAGTGACCCTATTGGAGATGGTCTAAGCATGAGATTAGTCCAACTCAAATGCATCCAGAACCATGCTTATTTATGAGCTTAGAAACACTAAAGATTCGTAAAGGCGTTCTTGTAAGAAACTGTGAGGTTATTGATCACATATGAAATCAAAGGATGGTTGAGTCCTGGAATTCCGATTTCCGGATGTTTAGGTGATCAACATGCAACAATGTTGGGTCTATCTTGTAGGAAAGGAGAGGCTAAAATCACTTATAGCGAGATGTATTATTTTATTTTGTTGTTATTGATGCGTTTGTAACTATATTAGTTCTTCAAAATGAGATGTGAGGTAAACTAATCTAAATAGATCTAGAAACAACTGTAGCCAGAGTCTTCTTATTCATTATTTGTAATAGAAAAATTCAAATACATAAATCACACATTCTCAATTAAGTAGGTACTATTTACGGAAGAGCATAGAGATCTTACGTACACAATCATCAAAGAAGTAGTAACATGTATACATACATTCGTCAACAAAGTCTAGCCACCTTCTACGCCAATAAGGATTGATGTAAAGAACCGCAACAAATCCCAACAAGAACACGACCCATGCCGCACCACAACTTCCATAGAAGGCTACCATGTCGATATCATACCATCTATCATTGCCTTCTTTAGTTGATGGATCGATCACATGCGATGTAGCTGTGCATTTCTTCTTGAGCGGTAGTCCACAAAGAAGTGGATTCCCTTCATAGCTCTCCTTGGTGAAGGTACTAAACTGTGCTTTCATATCTGGGAGTCTACCTGATAGATTGTTGTAAGAAACATTGAAAAAAGCAAGAGAATTCAGCTTAATCAATTCTGATGGAACTTTGCCACTCAAATCATTGTAAGAAAGATCCAAGCTCTCTATATTTCTAAGATTTGAGAATTGCATTGGAATGGTTCCATTCAACTGATTGTGTGACAGATTCAAAGAGCGAATCTGGTTCAACAACCCTAGTTGTTTTGGGATTTCACCAACTAGTTTGTTACATGATAGATCCAGTCCCACCATCAAATCAAGAATGTGACCCTTGTATGAGCGAGAGTAGGTTTTTATTGTAAACTGAACTTCGTCTTGTTTCTCAAATATTTCTGACCTAATATCTAAGGGAACCTTCCCAAGTAGAACACTCTGATAGTAGTCTTGAGCAGGTCTATATCCGAAAATCCCTCTTTCTATGAAAACAGGGTTAATAGGGCTTATAATATTTTGTAGGCAGCTAGGTATTGAACCAGAAAGAGAGTTACCTGATAAATCTATCAAACTCACATTACTTAGTTGGCACAATTGCATCGGAATAGAACCACTGAAATTATTTTTTCTCAAAATAAGAATCCTTAAATTGGATAGATTACCAAGAAATTCCGGTATCCTTCCTGACAAGTTGTTGTTGCCTATATCCATAGTCAAAACATTAGTCAAATTACGAAAGGCATTGGGTATTGATCCGGTGAATCTGTTGGAACCCAAATGAAGATGCTTCATTTCTTTGAAATTTAAGCAGGATGGGATGAGCCCTGAGAAAGAATTTTCTGAGATATCCAAAAACGAGAATGGTGTTTTTCCGCAAGGAAACCAACCTTCCAAACTGTTATTTCTCGCAACAAGCTCAAACTCGTGACCCATGTTGCTTATCCAATGAGGAATTGTGCCTGTAAAAAAGTTATTGCTAATATCCAAAATCTCCATTTGAGGTTCTTTGCTGATCTCGTTCCCAATTTTCCCAGTGAAACAGTTATTATCTATGGCAAGCCATTGGATGTAACTGACGCTTAAGTTACCTGAAAGTACCATGCCATGCAATAGGTTATTTGATAATTTCAATATACTTAAGGAAGATTGATTTGTAAGCAATCCCTTTGGTACTTCTCCTGATAACTTATTACCAGATAAATCCAGTGTCTGTAACCAGCCCATATCACCAATTGAAGATGGAATAGAACCATCTAAAGAATTCCTCGACAAATTTAAATATGTTAAATGCGGAAAGAACTTTTGAATATCACCCGGAATGGTACCTATCATGTGATTTTCCGACATATCCAACCACGTTAGGTTAGCCCTCGTATGCAGCGGCATACAAATAGTACGACCAAATGAGTTGTTCCTTAGATTAAGTACTTCCAACATCGTATTATTTTCAATCAACCAATTTGGAAACTGTCCCCCCAAGGAGTTGTGTGATAGGTCTATAGCACGTAACATTCGTTGGTGAAGAAGAAACCCAGGAACAACACTTCCAATAGGCCTACTTATATTGCAACTAGATAGCACAAGAACTTTCAACTGAAACATCGGAATCCACCCAATTGGCTCTTTCGTCTCCATCTCAAATTTGTCATTGTTGCATACAAATCGAACTACCTCTAGCTTTGTATGACCTGCGAATGAGCTAAATGAGAATGCACCTTCAAATTTGTTATCACTAAAATCAACATACTCGAGAGATGTGAGATTAGCAATCAGTGATGGCGGAAGGGTTCCCGTGAATTGATTATATGATATATCCAACATCTTAAGTGATGATAAACTGTTGAAACAGTCAGGCACGCTTCCATCAAACATGTTGTGACTAAGATCCAACTCAATGAGGTTCTTCAACTCACATAAACCTACCAAAAGACAATAATAATAAATAAATAAAACAATGGTTCCTCCTTTTGAGAGTAACAACAACTTGCACTTGAATGGTACATGACGTTAAAGATCAACTATCGGGCTAATGTCATGTAAGGAAAAGTCTACACGGATGTTGCTATAGATACCACGCGAACTTTCCATTCATACGGTTGTTTTAAACAATCGAAATAGTAAATCGTTGAATGCTATAGATAACATACCAAGTAATGAGTCGTTGAGCATGTTGTAAGCGAACGAGACAACTCTAAGGGAAGATAATGCTTGTATTGTTGACGGGATGCTCCCAACAAAATTGTTGGAACTCAAATCTAAGACCTCCAGATGGTGAAAAGATGCCAAAGCTAGAAAACAACAATTAAGAAGGAGATGATAATTAGGTAATAGATTTATAGGTTCCTAAACAAAAACATTGAAAAAAGATTTGTTAAATGTATTGTTGACGGTTGAAGCACGATAAATTGTTAGGCGACCCTCCATTTCAATTTTTCATGTTTACAATGAGTCGGAACTTCAATACGTTTTCAAAAGCAATAATAAATAATAATGTTGTAACGGAATGAAAGAAAAAAACCGCATCCTTCCATTGATAAAGTTGCGTTGAATTCATTGTGACTTAAAATGAGGACTTCCAATTCTCGTGGTAAATGTGACAACTCTGAATTAGATAAAAAGACACATTAGGCAAATAAGTCGTTGATGTTCATCGTTTTTAGTGCAAAGGAGTTTTTTAAATAATTGGTTTATCTTTTATAATTATGAGTTTTTTTTAAACCGGAATGATTTAAAATAAATCATTACAATTACAAAGAGTAGGAACATTTTAAAACATTTGCCATCATGAAGATCAATTATGTTTTAATAATTAAGGTCACAAAATCAACACTCTTTTTAAGACGATTGTTATGAAAAACATTTGCTATAATAAAAATCATTTATGTACTACAATTAGTTGAGGATCAATACTAAACACATAACTACTTGTGACCATACACTATTTAGTACAATAAGATTTTAAAATGTACTCGTTTATATATTGATAGTTTTTTTTCTTTCTAAATTTTGGTTATTTTTCAGATGATAGATTTTAAAACAAGATTAATTGTTTATTGTGACAAATATTTTAAATGAATTCAATGTGTCGACATAAACGTTTTAAATCCATTTTTACAATAATAAACATGACAATGACTCATGACCATATTGGTTTACTCGTTTAGAACATGCCTTGGATGGGAAATGAACCTCCTAACGTAGGCCTGTTGAATGAAAGATCAAGAGTCTTGAGGGAAGGGAGAGCACTTAAGCATGAAATGATGCTCTTGTTGAAACGGTTATATCCAAGAGTTATACTCTTCAGCTTTTTCAATCTCGATAATCTTGTACATTCTGTATAAAAATAAAAAGAATTTTTAAGAGAAACCATGGTCATATAAAACATATTAAATTTGTAGATGTGAAAAGAATTAGGAATAATCATCATTTGGGAGCTTTATATTTTGAAGTATACACAAGTTAAATTACCATGGCTAAATCTCCTTTTACCTTGGATACTTGGTGTGTCATTGAAGTTGTTATCACTTAAATCCAACTCCTCCAAGTTTGTAAGATGAGCTAATTCTGTCATGGGAAATAGAATGTCAATAATGTGAAGTGGACTATTTTCAAATGTATATTTCGAAATTAGTTTGATCGAAATATTAGTTACTCTTAGATGACCCTGTTTCGAAAACAATCTTGGTTATACCTCACTTAGATTTATTCAGATAATTATGTCATTATGTGTGTGTATATATATATATTTATCGAACTCCTTAACATATTTTAACGTAATTATGTATGTTAATGTGATATGTTAAAACGTACTTTTTAACATATTTTAGTTAATATAAGATTATTATGTTAATGTGATAAGAGTGTAAAACAAAATTGAAAAAATAAGAGATGTACCATAAATTAAATAATTAACTATAAGTATTAAAAATATTTTTATGTAGTATATATGTGTAACGACCCGGACCAATATGGAAGGAAGTTACGTATTGGGTTAAAAGTTAATATTAAAGAAAGTTGAAGGGCTATTTGGTAAAGAAGAGAGGAGGTAATTAAAGGGCACAAAACCCTAGGTGAGTCATGCTATTACTGATTCTTGTTGTTGTTGACGACTGGAAGCTCAAAAGAAAGAAAGAGAAGGAAAGAATAGAAAACAAAGGAGGAAGGAAGAAAAGGAGACAAAGCAAGAGAGGAGAAAGGGGTTTTGGATTTGGAGAGGGAAGAAGAGGTCCTTCATCATTCAATCAACCAGGTAAACCTCCTTTAATCTCGAATCTGTGGTTGGGTTGTAGAATGGTTGTCTTTTGGAGTTGTTTTGTTAAAGTAGAGTTTGAAGATAAATGAGAGAAATCGGGTCTCATAGTGCCTTATTGTTGCTAAGATCTCGGTAATTGTTGAGTCTAGTGATGTTGTTGCTATTGCTAATCCTTGTTTCGAAAGAATCGAACTAGAAGGTAGATTTCAGCCTCAAAAAGGGGTCCAGGCCGACGTCCGGGAACCTTCTCGGACGTCCGGACTCATTGTTGGATAGAAGGTCTCCGGACGAGGGAGTTGTCCGGATAGGAATGAGTATCCGGGTAGGTGTTGAGTCCGGTAATGTCTTGTATCCGGTAAGTTTGGTACCCGGAAAGGGGTATCGTCTGGAGAGTAGAAGTTACCCGGAAAAAGGGGTGTTGTCCGGATTAGTGTGAGTGTCCGGATTCTTTGGGCGTCCGGAAAATCAGGGTTGTCCGGAGAGTTGTTATTATCCGGATACTTTTGATGAGTAGTTTGTATTATGTCCTTTTATTCAGGAAAGTCGATTGGAAGTTTGGAACCGATTAGAAACGAGAAGTAAGAGCATCAGGTGAGTTTTCTAACTAAAATACGTGCCCTTTTTAAGGTGCTTTTAAAGTGATTTCATGATGAGAAATGCCATGATTGTTATTATGCTTTTAATTGCATGAAAGATGTTTAAAGTTTTATATGAGATGTATGCATACATTGTGATAGACGTAAACTGGCCAAGACGGGAGAGTAGACCCGCCAATGCTCGTGCGGGAGAGGAGACCCTTTTCTGCCAGGGGAAGTAGCCCCAATATAAGGCAGCATGAGACTGACTCGTTGTTCACCTTAGTGTGGCTTCAGGGTGTCAGATTACGAGGGGCGGACCTTTATCCGTGGATGATTTTTATCATCATATTTTTATGAATGATTTACATTGAAAGTTTATATATCTGAAAGTTGTGAAAAGTTTTTAAAATGATTTTGAGAACTGTCAGGAGGGACTCACTAGACCTTATGGTCTAACCCTCGCATTTTCCAAACTAAACCTTTTCAGGTAAGCAGATTGTGGGAGGCTCAGGTAAGTGAGCAAGAGCATGATAGAGGACAGATGCAGATAGAGACAGTGTCACTCATACTTTTAGTGGTAGATATTCTCAGTTATGTATAGGTCGTTTCCGCCAACCTAAGTTATTCAGACAGATGTAATGAAATTTTATGGACCCAGTTTTGAAACTATTTAATAATAATGCTATGTATGCTTTATTTAGTTTGGGTTGTTACAGTTGGTATCAGAGCCATAGTTTAAGGGATTTAGGTGACCGGACGGGCCTAAACTTAAACTTGGGAGTAGAAATCACAACTGAGAATCAGGAAAATGCGTTAGGAGGACACTATAGTGGAAATAGGACTAATAGGTTACTGAGGACAGTCATGTAAGGTAAGTTTGGGATTACACCTGGCCAGTGTAATTGTGAATTTACAGGTACATGTATATGCTTGATCTACCTTATTATTCCGAAGTTGTAGTCTGAAGCTAGACAGGTGTCGTGTTCCAGTACTCTAGAATGTCAGCAAGATCCCTGAGGGGTAGATTGAGACCCATTGTTGGGAAAGTATCATGATAGAGCATTCATGATGTGACGTATGTATACATCGTAGAGAAGAAATGTTGTTTAGAATGTTATAAGGTGTCTAGAGGTAAATCTTCGTGAATTCGAAGAGGATGAATGATTGCTTTGGAGTAAGACTCTTGTTTCTGGGAGTCCCAATCCTAGAAATCGTGGATTAGACCAGTTCGGATAGTAAGGAAGGACAGTGTCGAGATCTTGGAAGAGTCGATTCAAGAGCGAGCAGGGGAGTAGAGCCCTGACTCTTTAGTCGAGTTGTTCAGTGGCAGGATCATTGAAGAGAGATTTATGTAGAATATTGAAAGCGTATAGAAGTATAATAAGAGATAAATTAGTCAAGACGAAAGTAGTATGAAATGGTTGAGTAAGTGGACCGTTGATTGTATGTATAGCAATTTGTAACAAGACCGAAGGGGCGACCATTGGTCGAAAGTAGAGTGTCATTGATAAGTGGCATGAGTAAAGCGATTGACCTCATTTGAGTGAGTAGCCTTCAATTACAAATAGAGTTTCATGCATTGAGATTTTATATGCACATATGAGATTTTTCATAAGTAAAGTAAATACATAAAGATCAAATTTGATCGGATATGAGTCGGCGTGCGCAAGCGTATGTTTAAAGAAAAATGCAAATTTATTTACATCGCACAGTAAAGTTATGAGGTTTACGTTTCGCAAAATATTCCAACCTTTTCTTGACGAGTTAAATATTTGCAAAAAGCCAAGGAAATGATTGAATGCAAAACTTTTATAACCAAAATAAGTATTGACATGTTGAAGTTACATAAATGAGTATGAAAACCGACTGGTTTACTTCGTGTCGGTAATTTCTTTCAGGATGGGGTCGTATGAAAAGATTTTCACTCAATATATATTTCTGTCGTCACGACATATTTTGGTGGAGTAAGATTAAGTTTATGGATAGTTGCATGCGAACGATTCTCGAGATCGTTGTGCAGGGCATTGAATTTTAAGAGTGATGGGGGCATGTGTACCCAATATGCTTTCAAATGTTGTCCATTGGAAATGATGAAAGGTACGAAATGAATTATCTATTGCGTTGTCATGCATGAAGGCTATGAACTCACTAGGTCGTAGGATGTTGTATGTTAAGCTAAGGAAGAACTTCAAGCGTGGAGAAGTGTCGGACAAGTCAGGAAAGAATGTTGTAGCCTTCATATTTGTGTTCAAGAGGAAAGGTGAATAGCGGTAAAGTCGGAAGTGGATTATAGTGTCGGTTGTATGAGGGTTTGCACCCTTGTTCGGAAACTGGAAGTACGGTTGGCAAGGGACGGTTGTGTCCGGAGGAAGGATTTGAAGCCTTCAAGGTGTTGGTTTTGCAACTCGTTATGAGTAGTGTAGTGAGGAAGAATGAAATGCCTATGGCATAGAAGTATGAGTTTCGAGGTGAGCTTGTAATGTTGATGTTACATGAGTAGGTTTCGAAAGGAGGGAGACTGTTCATGAAGCTGTTTATGATATGTTGGAAGAGTTAGGTTCCGTGAGGAACCCTTGTTAAAGACTAAGTTAAGAAAGTAGTTTCAGGTTGTCAATTGATGTAAAAGTCGACAGTTGTGTATGATGGCCGAGGCCGACGACTTGAACCAGAAGGGTGAAAGTTGATAGAACACCTTGTAGGGGTGCTAAGAGGATGAGAAGTTATGATTTCGATTAAGCGTTTCATTTATGAGTATGGAGAGATCGTAGAATGAGGAGGTATGAACTCGAGCGAAGTTAGTATGTAGATTTTATTGTCCAGTAAGGGACTGTGCCCAGCTTATGTAAGGGCTCGGATCGTGAAGAGCTAGCTAGAATGTTTGTGTTTGAGTTAGTTGAGAACTCGCGAGTTATAGTTCGACAAGCCGGGAAAGGACTAAGTAACGAGATAGACTCGGTTATTTATGCGAAAGAACATGAAGATAAGTTTGAGTTATGTACGAATGACCATGAGAGACCTGGTCTGTAGTAAGATGTTATGAGTGGAGAATGTACGGATGAGTAGTGGCATCAACTGCCAAGATAAATGTGCCAGCCAGTGTGTGATGTGATGTTAGAAAGAGGAAGCACCGGATGGAAGTCTTTTCGGGGTTTCGAATGAGGTATGCGAATTGGAAATTAAGTTGTAGGAGCACGTGATTTGTAAGTTGGCATTGTGCTATGGCTAGTACCGGAATAGAATGACAGAGTGGTAGTGGGTGGTTACCAAAGGAGAAACCAAGTGTTTTTGGTTGCGCGAGTCGCTAAGTAAGCATAATAGTAGGATCTGGAAAAGGTTAAAGAAGATGTTGGAGGAGTGAGTCTAAGAGGTGGTGTAGTAAATTCTAAATCTTTAAGAATTGTGAATTATTTCCTTTGTGCGAAAGGATTAGCGCGAGAAAGTGACAGATTGGAAACCAAGGAGTGTGTAGTGGCTTCGACCACCGGTGTCCTTTGGGATGGCTTGGTTGAATGCCTAAGTTAGAATTTTGGTGCAGCTGGTTGGTTATGGATAATAAGGAGAGGGTGTTATCCGCGTGTGGAAAGGTCGGAGGAGAGTGGCAAGTAACGTTTGGTGAACAGTGCTTCACGTTATTGTGGGGAGGTGAAGATAGTACGTTGGGATAGAAGAGAAGGTTAGAAGTAGTAAGCTGGTCAGTAACACCAAGAGGTGGAGTAGCGTGAATAGCTTGCCGGTAAGTGTGTGAACTTCTAGAAAGAGTTTTGAGGAAGGGGATTGTGTACGTCTGGTGCAGGAAAGAAGCGGATAAGATAGTCGAATGATTCGAGTTGAGTTGGCGATATTGTGAGAAACGGTCAAACGAACTGATCGCTCAGTGTAAGCTATTGAGAACAGTAGAGTGCGACCTAGGTTACTCTTCCAAGTTGAGCGAGGATAACCGAAGTTATGTTATGAGACTGGACGTTTGTGGCAGTCAGTAAGAAGTTGATGAGCCTTCGGGATAAGTTTAATTCGAACAGGTGAGCACTACAATAAGGAATTTTAGAGTTTCCCATTTTTGGCCACGATTAAATGTGAAATGATGATGTGGTGAGAACGTGCGAGTTAGTTGTCGAGCGGTAGCCGATGTGATTCGGGAAGGGAATACGGTCTGCTTAGGCGCATATCGGTTGGAAGAAGTGGACTAGAATTACAGGTAACTCGAGGAGAGAACTCTTAGGTGTGAGTTCATCAAGAGGTGCAAGAGTGGCCTTGTGCCAAGTGGTCAGGAGAGTGATGATTCCTGGTTTTAGAGTCTCGTTGTAGTGGCGGGGAATTTCCGCCAAGTTCCTTCTTTTAAGGAAGTAAAGGGGTATGAGAGACCGTAAGTAGACGTGTTGAATAACCGTGAGTTCCGACGTGGAGGCGGAAGCGAGCAAATGGAGGCGCGGGTGGCCTTGGACTCTTCTAGTGGTGTTTAAGCGAGTATAGTATTCGGAGAGGTTGCAAGTAAATCATGCAAGATGACACGTTTTAGCAAAGTGGTGACTCGCCGAGGGCGGTTTTTTGAGTATGGGGTGCGGTTATGTTCCCTATCAGAACGGTTTGGGGGACTGAGCGGGATTGAGCTGGTTGGATTGAGGAACATAAAGCTTCTGAGCCTTGAAGTTTGAGAGATAGGTAAGGTGGACTAAGTCTGTGGAGCCATCGAAGTTATGAAAATTGATTAAATGGTGCGCGATCTTGAGGTACTCGGTGAGATTTTGAGAAGAAATCTTTAGTGTGTTACACGTCTCTTTTGTGGAAGAGCCGATGTGGGAAGTGAGATGATAGCGATCTTGCAAGAAATACAGGCGATAAGAAGTTGACTTTCGCCATTAGTGAACGAGTTAGAGGAGCGGTATACGTGTAAGACTGGCTAGAGAAGTGAATGGGTGTCCATCCGACATTTCATGTCTCGAATCTAAAGTAGTGTTTGTCAGAAGTCGTTGTGGTTGATTCTTAGAGGGGACATCAGTATTGATGAGAGTTTGACTTACGTAGGAGGACCGATTGAAGTTGTGAGTAGTAAAGTACGAAAGTCGAGACACAAAGAAGTACGCTGAGTGAAGTTTCAGTGGAGGTATCTTAAGAAACGAGAGGCATCGTGGAAGTCGGATCAGTTATGCAGACCTGATACCCTCATCTTTTTGTAAACGGAATTCCGGGGACGGAATTCTTTTGAGGGGGAAGTGTTGTAACGACCCGGACCAATATGGAAGGAAGTTACGTATTAGGTTAAAAGTTAATATTAAAGAAAGTTGAAGGGCTATTTGGTAAAGAAGAGAGGAGGTAATTAAAGGGCACAAAACCCTAGGTGAGTCATGCTATTACTGATTCTTGTTGTTGTTGACGGCTGGAAGATCAAAAGAAAGAAAGAGAAGGAAAGAATAGAAAACAAAGGAGGAAGGAAGAAAAGGAGACAAAGCAAGAGAGGAGAAAGGGGTTTCGGATTTGGAGAGGGAAGAAGAGGTCCTTCATCATTCAATCAATCAGGTAAACCTCCTTTAATCTCGAATCTGTGGTTGGGTTGTAGAATGGTTGTCTTTTGGAGTTGTTTTGTTAAAGTAGAGTTTGAAGATAAATGAGAGAAATCGGGTCTCATAGTGCCTTATTGTTGCTAAGATCTCGGTAATTGTTGAGTCTAGTGATGTTGTTGCTATTGCTAATCCTTGTTTCGAAAGAATCGAACTAGAAGGTAGATTTCAGCCTCAAAAAGGGGTCCAGGCCGACGTCCGGGAACCTTCTCGGACGTCCGGACTCATTGTTGGATAGAAGGTCTCCGGACGAGGGAGTTGTCCGGATAGGAATGAGTATCCGGGTAGGTGTTGAGTCCGGTAAAGTCTTGTATCCGGTAAGTTTGGTGCCCGGAAAGGGGTATCGTCTGGAGAGTAGAAGTTACCCGGAAAAAGGGGTGTTGTCCGGATTAGTTGTCGTCCGGATTAGTGTGAGTGTCCGGATTCTTTGGGCGTCCGGAAAATCAGGGTTGTCCGATGAGTTGTTATTATCCGGATACTTTTGCTGAGTAGTTTGTATTATGTCCTTTTATTCAGGAAAGTCGATTGGAAGTTTGGAACCGATTAGAAACGAGAAGTAAGAGCATCAGGTGAGTTTTCTAACTAAAATACGTGCCCTTTTTAAGGTGCTTTTAAAGTGATTTCATGATGAGAAATGCCATGATTGTTATTATGCTTTTAATTGCATGAAAGATGTTTAAAGTTTTATATGAGATGTATGCATACATTGTGATAGACGTAAACTGGCCAAGACGGGAGAGTAGACCCGCCAGTGCTCGTGCGGGAGAGGAGACCCTTTATGCCAGGGTAAGTAGCCCCAATATAAGGCAGCATGAGACTGACTCGTTGTTCACCTTAGTGTGGCTTCAGGGTGTCAGATTACGAGGGGCGGACCTTTATCCGTGGATGATTTTTATCATCATATTTTTATGAATGATTTACATTGAAAGTTTATATATCTGAAAGTTGTGAAAAGTTTTTAAAATGATTTTGAGAACTGTCAGGAGGGACTCACTAGACCTCATGGTCTAACCCTCGCATTTTCCAAACTAAACCTTTTCAGGTAAGCAGATTGTGGGAGGCTCAGGTAAGTGAGCAAGAGCATGATAGAGGACAGATGCAGATAGAGAAAGTGTCACTCATACTTTTAGTGGTAGATATTCTCAGTTGTGTATAGGTCGTTTCCGCCAACCTAAGTTATTCAGACAGATGTAATGAAATTTTATGGACCCAATTTTGAAATTGTTTAATAATAATGCTATGTATGCTTTATTTAGTTGGGTTGTTACAATATGATATATAATTAAATAATTAAATCAAAAAATATTCAATATTAGGCTCATTTCGAAGGTATCGATGAGACGATTACAATGGTGTAACTTGTTAAAATTAAAACGTATTTTTAACGTATTTTAGTTAATAAACGATTATACGTGTTAATATGATGAAAGTGTAAAATTAAAATTAGGAAAGTAAAAGGTATAAAGTAAACTAAGTAAATAATTATAGGGGTATAAAGTGTAAATTTTAAATCAATTTAACCAATTTGAACGTGTCTCCTAATCGCGGGACTCATTTTCCAAATGATCACGGACCCAGCGCGGAAAAAATGGGTATTTTCATAAAATGGTTGAGAAAATGGGTATTTTAGCAAGTCAAAGTCAAACTTTGGGTATTTTAATTAATTTCCCTAAATATAAGGGTATTGTTGAAA
The DNA here is from genome assembly GCA_033807775.1 of Saussurea involucrata. Classification (NCBI taxonomy): domain Eukaryota; kingdom Viridiplantae; phylum Streptophyta; class Magnoliopsida; order Asterales; family Asteraceae; genus Saussurea; species Saussurea involucrata. The sequence goes on from CM066317.1 coordinate 4,350,662, forward strand.
ATATATGTAATCAAAATAAAAGAGAATATACTTGAAATATTCTTTTTTGGAAAGTAAAATAGAGTAATACATTGAAGAAGATTTAACACATTTTTTATTTTACTCTCTATAATAGAGAGTAAAATAGAGAAATACTAAGTCTTAAGTATTGCCACATCAATGGTTGTATATAAATTTCATAAGATACTTCAACTTTATTTTTAACTCACTATATTGATAAGTATTTTGGTCATTTAAACAACTAATCAATGTCAACATGACAAGTGTCACGCACTCATGGTTATCCGGCCTTCATCTCTCCTTTCTCCGTATATTGTTAATATCCATACAAATTATATATTTATGTAATAATTGACATATTTGTAATAAATAAATAAAAACGTGAATTAGAAATGAACAGTTTTGCCCTTGCCACATATGTATAAGTTGGTCGTTGCACATAAGCTAAAACTATCATGTTCATCGAAACTTATAAATCACAGGGACCGTCGGTGTAATTCACTCTTTACAAAAAAATATGACCATTTATGTATCATCACAAACTCTTAAAATATTCGTTATCTCAAATAAACCAAATCAAATTTTAATATTAAATTTAGTCACGATTTAAAAGTTTGAGAAAATCAATTACAACTTGAAACTTTTTGGTTAGAGAAAATGATTCAAATTTAAAGAAACCAATTTTTATAAAAATCAGTTAGAGTTTACTGTTTAAAATTTTTGACACATTAATGTCATGTTTTAAAATTTGTCACCTTAAAATATAGTTGTGTTTTTATCAATAATAGATTTACAAAAGTACATATATATATATATATATATATATATATATATAGTAGAGAGAGAGTGTGTGTCTCATTCTTTTGTTAAATAGACATATAAATGTGTGATGAAGTAAAAAGAAGATAAAGTGTATTAAGTTGATTTAATGAGAGAAGTTAGATAATCAATACTAATACATCATACCTTTAAAGAACATGCATGTTATTGCAAATAAACATTTAATTAATGCGAGAAGTTAGATAAGCATTACTTATAGATCGTACCTTCAGCTGGAAATGATCCATCTAGCTCATTATCACTCAAATCAAGGGATTTAAGCATTGGAAGAGCACTTAAAGATGTTATAAAGCTTTCATTGAACTTATTCCCCCTGAGATTTAGGACTTTCAACTTCTTCAATAGAGAAACCTGGTCAAAGCCTGTAATGAATCATGAAAGCATTTAATTAACTAATCAATAGATGAGCAAAGTGATTATTTTGATAGTTTATAAACTAATTAATTATTCATCAAAATAAAATAAAATTAATTGGGAGTGCAATGGCAGAGTATTTTTGTGTAGAGAGAAGAGACTACATACAGATCCAAGAGGACCAATGGCTCTTCAATGGGAGACTTTAACATCATATTCATTATATACCTTCCATATTATAGTTCCAGGAGAGATCCAATATCTCCAAGTTTTCCAAAGCTGCAAATTTGTTAAAAATAGATGTAATAATTAAGCATATATATAATATTAGAGAACATGCATGTTATTGCAAATACATATATATTAATTAAGAAATTAAGTAGGTGGAATTGAAGGACCAAAAACATGCCAAGACCAGGGAAGTATCCTTCCAACTCATTGCCATCGAGATTCAAAACTCTGAGTGAAGTCAGAGCACCCAATGAAGGAAAGGTCTTGTTAGTAATGCTATTATCGCCGAGGTCGAGTATCTCCAACTTCTTCAAACTTGACAACCTTCCAAGTCCTGCAAATAAATAAAGTTATAATGTTGTTTCTTAATTGATGTCAAAAAGGGTAAGTTGAAACAAAATAACTAATAATAGTATAAAAACATGAGGTATATATGCAACTGCTACCATATGCCTTAAGCTTTTGTTGCTTATTGTCTTTACCTCTAATTGTCCAAAACTTATAAGCTAATATAATACGACAATAAGTTAGGCAATGAAGCACATGATATACCTGTGTTGACAATCCCATCATCAAGACAATTGGATGACAAACTGAGACGTGTTAACTCTTTAAAATCAAGAAAAAGAGAAACATTTAATGGCCAATTAATCCTCTTGTAGTACTCTCTATAAACCTTCTCTGGAACAAGGTTGCTCAAAGACAGGTGTGTTACATGTGCGGTGGTTGTGTTGCAGTTGACCCTCTCCCAATCACAGCACTCCCCACCAATATTACTACCATCATCAACCCAACTGCCAAGAGGATCAGCACTAAAACCATATGAATGAATAAGGGAAGTTTTGATTTGTAGGAGTGCTTTTCTCTCCTCTTCTATACAACCACCTTCTATTCCACAAACCATCATCATCATCATCAACAACAACAACAAGCATGATTTCATCTTACTCACACACCAACTCTCCATTTTACCTGATTGATACACAAACTAATCAAGTATGAAGGCTTTTTAGACACACTCACAAATAAAGCATGGTGTTCTCCTTTGGGGTTGGGCTCTTAAATAGATGAAATAATCTTGGAAACACAATGATGAATGCAAATTGTTGCATATGATATTCCTTTTTAACGAATGGCAACTCAGGTCCTTTGGTTTTCAGTCTTGTCATTTGTTACTCTAAAACTTTAATATTTCTTACTTATATCCTTTACTATTTATGATACAATTTTCATGGTTACTACCAATAATTCAAAATAGAGTTTTTTCAAAAAAATGTTGGTTGGAATAGAATCCCATCACAATTCTCCAAAATAAAGAAAGGAGGAGAGATTACCCAATAACTTTGGAGGGAAAACAATAAATTCTCTATACTAGTTTTTTAATCATTCATAATTCATTACTTGCAGCTTCATTATCTTGATGTTGAAATGGGAGCAGCTCCAGGTAAGGTGTTTTTCAGAGAAAGGAATGGCGAAATCCCAAGCAGGTAATTAAGCACCAGTTGCATGTTAAATTCCTTAAATGTCCCCTATTTAAGCATGGGCAAATTCTGAAACTTGTTCATATTTTAGGAATCGACGATGTAGGTTTATAAGTGTAGTAATTGTAAGCAACACATATACGAATACATACAAAAAATACAAATACATGCAAAAGCCGGCTTGTGATTATTCTGTCACACATTAATAAGGAGGTCCTATTTACGGAAGAGCTTACGGAGCTTACGTACACAATCATCAAAGAAGTAATAGCATGTATACATACATTCTTCAACCAAGTCTAGCAACCTTCTCCGCCAATAAGGATTGATGTAAAGAACCGCACCAAATCCCAACAAGAACACGACCCATGTCGCACCACAACTTCCATAGAAGGATGCCATATCGATATCGTGCCATTTATCATCGCCTTCTTTAGCTGATGGATCTGTCACCTGCAATGTAGCTGTGCATTTCTTCTCTAGTGGTGGTCCACAAAGAAGTGGATTCCCTTCATAGCTCTCCTTGGTAAAGGTACTAAAATGTGCTTTCATTTCTGGGAGTCCACCTGATAGATTGTTGTAAGAAACATTGAAAACAGCTAGAGAAGTTAGCTCAATCAGTTGTGATGGAACTTCGCCACTCAAATTATTTGAAGACAAGTCCAAGCTCTCTATTTTCGCAAGATTTGAGAAGCTCGCTGGAATAGGTCCACTCAACTGATTGTGAGACAAGTTCAACGATAGAATCTCGATCAACAACCCTATCTCTTTTGGGATATCACCTGTTAGTTTGTTACGAGAGAGATCCAATCCCACCATGTAATCAAGGATGCTACCTTTGTATGCAAGGGAAAGAGTTTTTGTTGTAAACTGAACTTCGTCTTGTGTTCCAATCATTATCATCTCATAAGAGTTAGTATCATAATCCATTCTATGTAGAACCCCTTGATAGATATAATAACTTGGAAACAAATAGGCGACCGGTTGATAATCTCGTATGAAAGCAGGGTAAATTGGGGTGGTAATATTTTGTAGGCAGCTAGGTAAATATTTAATACTGAAACCTAGGGATTTGAATGATTTTATACCTTTCTAGAATTGCACAAAAGTCCTTTAACTCAAGTTTTCATTTCTTACACTTTAGACACCAAACTTTCGATACATAACGGAACTTCGGGTTATTATACTAAATTTAAGTATATATTATTTTTTCTTTAATAAAAAAATACTCTATTTATATGTAATTAGTAGCATGAATCCATTAGTCATTCAATAGTCAACATGTATGCAAATTATATCCCAAGTCTACATACAAACATGAGCCACTACTTCTTGCACTTGGAGAAATAAAGAAAAAGAGTATGAATTACTCTCAAAACTTGTAGACAAATAATCCAAACTTTTGCAATTTATTCCACATTTCTATTTGTCATTTATGTTAGTCTTATACAAAAAGGGGAGATATTTGGAAATTTCTTCCACACTTCTATTTGTCATTTATGTTATTCTTGTACGGGAATTTTTTTTTTTAAATTTCTTCTACATTTATCTTTCTCATTTAAAATTTAAAAGTGTTTTACTTGATTTTCACATTTTACTGTTTGTTATCGCAAGCTTCAACATGCTCATCATTTTGAAAAGTTAAGGGGAAGAGTTGTTATTTTGAAACATTGAGGGGGAGAGTTGCAATTTTTGAAAAGTTGAGGAAGAGAAGTGTCATTTTGGCAAAGTTTAGGGGAGAAACTGTAAATCTTAAACCTCAGGTCACTCGTTTGCGTTCTCTCAAGATCATAAGAAGTTTTTAACCGTCAAGTCTAGAATCTCATTAGATTTATTGACGTGTGCATAAGTTACTTAGACACCCACGATTATCCATAAAATCCTACTAAATGATTCAATGAATTATCAGCAAAGAGACATGTTTTACAACCGTTAATAACTAGTTGGAAATAACTATAGACAAGTTGAATGATAGTCAAGCACAATGGATTAGTACTCAAGTCAAAGTAGCAATGAAACAAACAAAAAGATGATGATTGATAAGGAATGTGGTGATGACCTCAAGCCTATATGGTCTATCTTTGCGGTTTTAGCTTACCAGGTAAAAAACTGAACGTTTTTACAGAATGAGTAAAAAGTCTAGAGTTCGACTCCAAGCACCACCCGCCTACTCTGAGACTCGCGATTTACTCCCTCATGTGAAAGGGTGTCCCAAAGGGTAACATCACAATTTAAATATCAGGAAGTCATACCCATTGTAAGAGCCAATAATCATCAACACAAATGCTACATATTCTCTAAACACCAAATGGATTCAATATCCATCAAGAAAAGCTAAATATTTGACTTACTACCAATGTCTAAACCCTCAATACCTAAATATGAGAATGGAACAAATGGGCTAATGTAAACAATACCCTTTTTCCTATTTTTTCTTCTTAAAGGGTGGTTGGTTCTCTTCCTCTTCGTCGTCATCATCATCATCCTCATCATCTTCGTCATCATCATCATCTTCATCATCATCATCATCGCTTCCTGCATCCTCGTTAGCATCAGAATCACTGTCGGGATCCCCTTCTTCGTCATCATTGTCGTCTCCAGATGAATCTTCAGCGTCGTTGTCACTATCGTCACCAACAACATCTTCATCATCACTATCATCTTCTGTTTCGCTGTCATCCTTGCATTCATCAGCAGAGCTTGTAACATTGTGAAGGTCACTTAAAGGAAACCTGCATTGATACAAATCCCATCTTAAGTCTTAACAATTCGTATAAGAGCCATTAGAGCAAAAAAAACGAAGAAAAAATCTTGTCGAACCTCTTCTCGGCTTCAAGCAAGTTAGTCAAGGCATCAACATTGTTGGGTATGGATTCAATCTGAAATGATATAATGATATAATCATGGAAACATAATTGAAACACCATTATTCGTTGTACTGCCACTAACAACCAGTATCGTTCAAGCCATGAAAGATCTAAATTCAAAATCATAAAATTGCTATTCTGATAGAAATTGGTAAACAACAGCAGATCAAACACAGAACTCTCTGAAAATTATTGCAAATTTAGAAATCCCACTACAATGGCATGAACATCACCGACCAATCTAAACAAGAAGCTTTGTTTAATCAGATCTAACACACGTTGATGAGATTTAAGCAATGCCACCACACAGTGTCTTACAAATTCGATCCTCAAACAAAATACAACACAAATCACAAAATCAGTTGTTTTCAGCTTCAGCTAGCAATCAATAGTCAAAGCACAAAACACAAATCAAATCTAAGCAAACAAAACCATATGTATTCAATTCAAATTACCTTTTTGCCATTTGGAAATCCATTATTACCTCATAATGGTAACTTCAGGTTTGATTCACAATTTCTTTAGTTTTATCACTAGCAAAGGGCATTTTATATTTTAGATTAATAAGTAAAGCATCTTCATTAAACTATGCACTAAATCAAACATTTCATTTTTATGATAAAAGTGAATTAGAGCATGCCAAGTTTCATGTAGCCATCGTTCCAAAGCTTAAAAACAGACATACCATTCACACACGATTGTCCACACACGTTGAGCGTATGGATATGATATGAAATTAAATTAACCCGGTATTAGACTTGTCAAACAACAATGAGGAACTAAGGAGCCGTTTACTAAACGCTAGCTTATTGGGTAAGAATCACCACCCTCACTTACCTTATCAGGTAACATCTCGTCCATGAAAACGAATTGTTGGTAAGCAAAATTTACCCGTAAACAGTTACCACGTAAGAGTCTTATCCCTCACTTACGGGGTAATTCTCGGTCCTTGCCATGCTCACCCAGAAAGCTAAGCTTACCCGGTAAGCTTTTGGTAAATGGCCCCTAACTCAGTATGATCATATAAGTTGTCTTTTTAACAAACCAACAAGGATATGTCCTAAACCAGGTACTATTGTGCATCACTGTCTTATAAAACAGCTGGTATGTTCTATGTATATACTAATAGTTATTACTTTTTGTAAGATATATTATTTCTTGATCTCCAGCAGTTAATATGTTCTTTTATATATCACAGATGTATATATTATATTCTGTCCAAGTGTCCAGTTCATATGTTTTGTGTACAAATGTATATATTTTCTGTTAATTCTGTCCAAGTGTTAAATTGATAATTTTGTCCAACCAATGAATTTTTGTTTTTAAGACTTATAAGTAGTAATTTTATGACTTCGATAACTTCAATAATTTGATATGGAATTATGTACTTGTAACTCATTAAGTCAATAGTCAACTTCAATCCAAGTCTACTCCATTGCCAACCACTCCTACTTGTCCCTCTTGTATTGAATTAGTGATAAGATTGTATTATATTGGAGTAAAGATCACTCTCAATACTTACTATACCCCACAATAGACATATTTCTTATGGTGTGCTTTTTTTTCTCTAAGTCCATATGAAATGCCAATAATAACTTAGACATGTTGATCAATATACAATCAGTTATCATCTAACAATAACCCTTATTATTAAAATAATGACTTAAGCTAAATAGATATTGTATATTCTTATTTAAGAAGATTTAATATATATATCCATGTAATTCGGTATCATGAATCCACAACCATAAGCCATAAATTCACAATATATCAACATCTATGCAATTAATATTACAAGTATAAAGTGATTGCCCAAGCCACTTTCTCTTCCCGTTCGAGAGATAAAAGATACAGAGTATGAATTACTCCCAAAACTTGAAGGCAAATATAGTATACACTTTTCTAATTTCTTCATATGAAAATGAGATATTTTGATTGGTTCAACATATCAAATCAACCATTTTCCATACGCACCTACAAACTTCAAAATAAGTGGGTGATATTTGAAAACAATGGTAGTTGTCAAGCTATCAAATCAACCATTTCAATCCAACACTCCTGCATGTCCCTGTCATAGAGACAATATTGCATTATGAATCACTCCCAATACTTATTACATCTTGACTAGTCAACGAACTTACAAGCTTCCATGTAACATATCAATACCATGTACATATTACTATATTAGAGAGATGTGTTATGTTTTTTTTAAATCCAGGTAAAATGCTATTGGCTAATAATACCATTTGTATTTGAACAATAATCCTTACCATTAGAAAGAATGGCTATATAATCTTTGCTAAAAACAGATTACCATTCTGTACTCCATTCATACACTTAACAGCAGTATTTAGGAATTAAATTCATCAGTAAAACATTATAAAGGTCTTGAATTATTTTGAGTTGGGTTAAATGCCAAAACAGTGTTATATAAGTAGACATAATTTGCTGTCAACAGTGATTCATTCAGGGCTCCGTTTGGTGCACTTATTATCCCCATCCTCAAACAATAATCTTGTAAAGAGATGTGTTTTGGAGGCCAATCAAGAAGCATAAGGTTTACTAATTATCAGGAAGACATGATCAATTCCAAATGCCAAACATTCACCAAACCCTAAAACAGAGATAATGCATGAAAAAAGAGGCATTTTCATATTGCAAAAAGAATTAACGATAGTGTAGATTTCTCGTATGTAGAAGCTTTACTTATAAACGAGTTAAGTTAGGGTTTTTTTAATGTCGATTCTGAATCGGTGTTTGAAGAAGAAGGAGGAGGCAGGATCAAAGCAATTAGCAGGTGATTATGAAGTAGCAAGAAGAAATTAGAAACTACGAAACAAGTAATTATCGGAGATTTACCGGAAACGTCGTTCACCGGACAGCGGCGGTGATCAGGGGCCGCCGGATGCAATCGACTCACCGTCACAATGGCGGGCAAATTATCCAGTGTTGTATAAAATAAATTAATATAAAGTTAAAAATTAAAAAAAAAAAAGTAAATTACGTTTTTAGTCCCTGTAGTTTGTTAAAATTTTCTATTTTTGTCCATATAGTTTTAAAATTACGATTATAATTTACAACTTATTGTTGTTTTCATTCGCATAATTTATAATATTTTTTATTAATATAATTTATAATTATATGTCCATATAGATGTTTTGTATTTGGCTTCCTCTTTTTCGTCGGTGTTGTTATTTTCAATCTCTTTGATTCAAATATTTGCTTTTTTCATTGAGTTTTATTTCTCGTACAACTAAAAGAACTCCATTTGACTAGCCATAAGCTAGTACTTTCAAAACGCTACTTGATATACTTGTATTTGGGTTGGATTGGGATTTTTCTAACTATCATTATCTGGCTGAGTTGTGTAAATAACTGGACCTACCAAATTGAAATCGTCAACAAAAACATAGTACTTAAAATTTGGGTAAATATGTAAATTGGTGTTGAAAACGTATGATATGTGCTCAAATGAATTGAATATTAATTAATGTATAATACTCCATAATATATAAATTAAAAAATCAATAGTCAATTTCCACACATCTTATTATATTAAAAGTGCCCACCATATTTTCCACACATCTTACCCTGTTAATTACTTTGTTGACTCAAAGTCAACTTCAAATTTTCAATAAAGTCATTCCACGGTTGCTAGTTGTTTTAATTTTCTTTCATTGGTATAATTTATAATTATATGTCCATTTAGATGTTTTGTATTTGGCTTCCTCTTTTTCGTGAGTGTTGTTATTTTCAAACTCTTGGATTTTAATATTTGCCTTTTTCATTGAATTTTATTTTTTTAACTAGCCATAATCAAGTTTTGATATACTTTTATGAAAGCAGGGTTAGATAAGATTATACTTTTTAACGTACGAGTTGGATTGGTTTCTGATTTTCCTAAGTTTTATTTGGGTTGAGATTTTTTCTAACTATCATTATTTGACTGAGTTGTTTAAATATCTAAACCTACCAAACCCAGCTTGTTTTGGGTCTTCAAAAGTTTGTTCGGCCCAAAGATAGACAAAAAGGCCCAGCTTGCGATCCTTTGGCACTTCTGCAGCATCTGCTACTATAGCATCGCCGCAGTATCAATCAGTTCAATTCTGTAACAATTCAAATCAGGCCCAAATGAGTTCAAAACACACAGAATACCATTAATTCATGACTGACGCTTAAAACACAGAAAATGCTAAAAAACTAATAAAACCGACTCAAATACGGACTTTGGGCAAATAAAACAAGATAAAAAACTACTAAAAACGGCTAAAATAGGGTTAATAAATTAACCCTATCAAGGTGATATGGAAACCCAACCGATTTATATTAATTTGTATATAATGTTACTCTGAATAGTCAATATTGTGACAAAAAAATCATGTCGGTCTATATATTAAAGGTGTATCATATGATGGGTTTGACGGTGAAACGAATTTATAATGCTAGGTAAAAATGATATGATAAATAATATTAATTTAGAAATAATTATTGATTGATTTTACGTCTAGATTTCTCGGAAAAATAGTTTATATTTCTTGAACTCAATGTTATTTCTGATCATAAATGTAACACCCTCAAATTTGGAACGAGCAACTAATTTAAAATTTCATAAAATACCCAAAATAAATATAATTACTTCTACAATTCATTCCTCAAAATACCTTGACATTAAAAACATTATAATTCCCCAAATAAAACAACCTAAACGGGTGTCACTTAACACAACACAAGATTCTTCACTTTCCAACAAACTTCCAAGTTTCCATTTGTTTAAGAAAGATTGCATAATACTTGACACTCATTAAGTCAATGGTCATTTTCAATCCAGGTCTTCTCCATTGCCAACCACTCCTTCTATTTGTCCTTCTACTTGTAATGAATTAGTGATAAGATTGCATTATATTGGAGTAAAGATCACTCCCAATACTTGCTACCACACAATAAACATATTTCTTATGGTATGTTTTTTTATAAATACATGTGAAATGCTAATAATAACTTAGACCTGTTGATCAGTCTACAAACAATTATCATCTAATAATAAACCTTACTATTAAAAAGAATGACAAAAGTTAAATAAATATTATATATTCTTATTTAAGAAGATTCAATATATGTTTATGTAATTATTATCATCAACCCAGAACCATAAGTCATAAGGTCAACAATCAACATATATGCAATTAATATCACAAGTCTGAAGTGATTGCTCGAGCCACTTCCTCATCCAATTCGAGAGAACAAAAGATAAGAAGTATGAATTACTCTCAAAACTTAAAGACAAATATGATATTAACTTTTCTTCTTTCTTCGTATGAAAATGAGAGATTTTGATTGGTTTTGCAGATCAAATCAGCCACTAATTTCATAATACTCCATAATATACGTCATGAAATCAATAGTCAAATGTCATGAATAAGCCTCTTCATTGATTGTCAACCACAACTATGGTCTTTTGGAGAGATAAGATAGTGTAGGAGCCTTAATCACTTCTAAATTTCCATGCTTTTAGGGAATTTTGCACAAGACTTGCAAGTCATTAAGTCAATGATCAATTTAAAATCGACGTCTAGTACTCCAATGCCCGCCACTCTGGTGTACACCGGATCTTATTGAAGAACACCTATTGGAATTTGATGTATTTTCAATTGAAATCTAATGATTAATGGAGGAAATTGAAAGGTTACAAACCCTAAACCCTATAGTATTCTGGCTTTCGAGAGGCCAGTACTCTCCCAAAGGCTCTCGTCTAAAATGAACACACAAAACACAATATCCCTCACCCCTACCCTCATTTATTTATATGCTCTCCACAAGTCTAACAGAAATTCCCGCCCAAATTAGTCCTCCCACTCTGTTACCTTTAGAGCCTTCTAGAATGATCATCTACTACTCCCACCTCATTTATACGCTACTAATAGGGGTATACCACACTCCTTCAACATGTGTCTTTTATAGAGATAATATTGCATTATATTATATTATGAATCACTCTCAATACTTGTTATATCTTGAATACCCTTACCATGTACATATTAGAGAAATGTGGCATTTTTCTTTTAAATCCTTGTAAATTGCTATTGGCTAATAATAACTTGACACCTTGATCAACCTAACACCATTTATCATTTGAATGATACTCCTTAACGTTAGAAAGAAACAATGACTAAATTTAAATATATAGTATTTTTTCCTTAATAAAAAAATACTCTATTTATATGTAATTAGTAGCATGAATCCATTAGTCATTCAATAGTCAACATGTATGCAAATTATATCCCAAGTCTACATACAAACATGAGCCACTACTTCTTGCACTTGGAGAAATAAAGAAAAAGAGTATGAATTACTCTCAAAACTTGTAGACAAATAATCCAAACTTTTGCAATTTATTCCACATTTCTATTTGTCATTTATGTTAGTCTTATACAAAAAGGGGAGATATTTGGAAATTTCCTCCGCGCTTCTATTTGTCATTATGTTATTATTGTACGGAAAAAAAAACTTTGAAATTTCTTCCACATTTATAGTTAGCAATAGAAACTAGCAGCTTGTATCTTGATTAGAAATTCATAAAATCCTATTATTCATCTAACCACAAACCATTTAGAACGAACTAAACCATATCGGATTATCAATTAAATGACTTTATCACACAAAAATCCTTTAATTACCCGCAGTCAGCAAGCAACGGATGCATGTACTAAAAACTTAACATGACAAATGAAGTCCTTGATTTTGTTGATCAAATAAGTCCTATGAATAACGTATATTGTGGCACTTCTATACAGCCCTTTTAAGCCAATCTACATCTATTTTCTTATAAATGGGTGTTATCTATACCTTTCAATACTATCAGCTACGATCCATAATTTATACATTGTATATGTATATATTCATAACATGGGATGGGTTCAGTGAGAATAAGAGTTATGATGAGAAAATGAGAACAACTAACTATTTTTTATTATCATGACCGAAACTTTAACAAATTTATACATGTGAAAGCGATGTTATGATAGGCTCATAATACAAAGTCATGATCTTGTGATTAGGGGTGTAAATAAAACGAGACAGCTCGCGAGCTACTCGAGATCGACTCGGTCAAAGCTCGGTCAACACTCGACTCGAATGTGCTCGACTCGAACTCGAGCTCGACTCGACATACTAACGAGTCGAGTCGAGTTACCTGGTACTCGAGCTCGACTCGCATCATTTACACCCCTACTTGTGATTCTTCAAAGAAAGATGACTTGAGTCTATATCTGTTTAAGGCCACCAGACTGCTATAAGATCAGTTACACGTTGTTGTCAAAAAGCAGCAGCATATTGTTCTGGGTTCTAATTTCATACACTTTACAGCAGCATTTAAGACTTTTAAGTTCATCGTGCACTTTACATTAATAAAGGTCATATCATTGGTCTTGAATTAATTTGAGTTGGTTGTGGGTGCCAAAACACGGCTGTAACAGTAGACACAACTTAACTTAGGGTTTCTTGATCTAGCCTAGCTAGAGCCTCTAACAGCTTGAATTTACGGTCCAAAGATGCATTGCATAATAAGTTCTTAGTTAGGATAAGAATTAGAAACAATGGTCTGTACAGGCATACCATTTACTAATTATAAAAAGCTTATTTTTTTAGGCCAATCCCTAATGGAAAACATCAGGAAGCATACGGTTTACTAATCAAGAAGACAAGATGAATCCCAAATGACAAAAATCACTAAATAATACAAGAAAAAGGGGGATTTTCAACTAGCAAAAAAGAATTGAAGACTGATTACTTGCTATAAGTTGATAATGCAGATAGGAATAAAGATTTCTCCTATAAATAGAAACAAGTTAAGTTAGGGTTTTACCTTTTCTCAGAGAAGGAGGTACGACTTAAGAGCATCTACAATGCATAAGCTATAAAAGCTTTTTACTATTTACAAAAAGTCTTTGTAAAGACTTAATTGCATTGGGTAAAATGACTTTTTAAAAGCTTTTTGAAGAAAGGGTTATAGTTTTAAAAGCTCTTACACAATAGTTTTTCAACATTTTCATTTTACATCCCTTAATTTTTCATTTTATCCCAACTTTCAATATAATTTCATTATAAACCTTAATACATTTTGATTAATTAATTTAATTCATTAAATATCTATAATAAAACCAAATATATTTTATAACAAAATACATTATTAAAATTTTCTTCAAGACGAAATGACACCAATATCAAATACCAAAAAAATAAAAATATATAATCCATTCAACGTCTTTCATTTTTTTTAACGAATTGATTTTTTTGTCCTTTGTCATTATATTTATCTATCAATGTCAAGTAAATTTTAAAATGTCAAATTAAATTAGGGGTATTTATAAACATTTTACATAGTTGGGGTAGAATATAATGAAATTGATGAAAAAGCTTTTGAAAAACCTTTTTGCATTGGAGAAGATTTGTAACAATAGGTTTTTGTTAAAAAGTGTTATGATGTGGCAAAAGTAAAAAGTCTTGTAATAGCTTATGCATTGTGGATGCTCTAAGAGCATATCCAGTCATGGACCTCTTTAGAGGTTCATAACTTTGACACATCAGTTTTCTCTCTCTGCCACGTCAGGTTTCTCTTTCCTACACATTTTATAAACCTTTCTCTCCCAATCATAGACCGGTCCATAGTTTATATAATAAAATAGTTTTAAATTACTTATTGTAATTATAAGATTATAGTTTAAACAATATTTATATAATTCATAACGACAGTAAATTTTAAACCAAGTTAATATAAAACGACATTTATTTAAAAATAATTGTTGGCATTTTTGTAAAAGAAAATAAAACTGTTGACGTTAGGAAAAGAAATCTTAGTTTTTTTAATAATTTTTAACCTTTAATTTTTATTGATAAGACTAATTAATGGTGTGATAAGACAAAGAAAAACAAATGAAAAGCTTAAATTCTAATTTATCCTCATTATTTAATAGTGGTCCCACCATTTACAAGGGAAGAAGCGGTCCTCACAGAAGAACCTGTGCATATGATGTGGCACTTGTACCGGTTCCTCTCAATGGTAGTGAAAATTTTAGATGAGGTTCTTCCAAGCTGATGTGGCATGATGGACCTCCCATTGGAGATGCTCTAAGAACAAAGCAACTAGCAACTGATTATAAAGTAGCAAGAAGCAATTAGAAACTAAATTTCGCACAAGTATGGGCTATTTACCGCAAAGGCAACCGGCGTCGGCACTCGGCAGTGAGCAGTGACCGCAAGGGTGGATGAAATCCAAATTAGGGATCCAATTATTTGTATTTTTGTTATTTAATTTAATCCAATTAACATTGGATATTTGTTTTAGGGTTCAGGGGTTATTTATTGGATTTGGATTCAATTTTTCATCTCCAACAGATTCCTTAAAATTTCTCCAAAATATAAAACTAAAATTAAAATCTCCCAAAAAAATTATTTGCATCAGATTCTCCATTTTGAAGAAAAAAACATTGATTATAATACTAAATTATTCTATTCATCTATTACAATATTATTTCCCTCTCCAAATATTTCCTTTCAAATAATTCTATTGGTGTTTTCGTAATTGTTTTTTGAGTTATCTTCATATTTAGAGAAAAACTTCTCTCCCTCCTACTTTCTCCATTTTGGGTTAGTTTTAGGGAAATTGTTGGAGCAAAAAAACAACCCAAAATCCTGATATTCTTCATTTTCTCCAAAATGGGGAAGCTATTGGAGATGCTCTCAATGGCTTAATCTATTATTTTAACATTTTCTTTATACATTTTATCAGCTAAAAGATAATATTGTTAACTAGATGGTCATTCTAAACATGTATAGATTCGGAATTTTTTTCCTGGTTTTTATTGGATTCTAAATTGTCATTTAAAAACAAAATGTATGTTAAAATTTTGGATTTGATTCAATCCCATTACAATCCACTTATGGTCAATCAAGTCGGATCAGATCAAGTGACATTCTAATATTCCGATGGAGGTCGCCGATATATCCAACTTTTTAAATAGAGATTACCAAAAACCCGAAGGTAAAACAGAAAATTGTGTTTGAACTCTATCACTTCTCTCCCTCAAACTAGGGTTTTGCCCTCTAAAATTTGTGCTTTTTCAGATGTGAATCAAAGGACTATATTTGTACTAAAGCCATATGAATCCTAGCTCGATCCAAAAACTAAAAACTTTGGATTTCAATTTTATCATTGTGTACGGCTATGCCAAGTGTTTTACTTGATTTTCTCATTTTGCTGTTTGTTATCGCAAGCTTCAAAATGCTCATTATTGGTCACTTGTTTGCGTTCTCTCAAGGTCATAAGAAGTTTTTGCTTGTCAAGTCTAGAATCTCATTAGAGACGTTACTTAGGCACCCACGATTATCCATAAAATCCTACTAAATGACTCAATGAATTTCAGCAAATAGACATATTTTACAACTGTTAATAACTAGTTGTAAATAACTATAGACGAGCCGAATGATAATCAAGCACAGTGGATTAGTACTCAAGTCAAAGTAGCAATGAAACAAACAAAAACATGATGATTGATAAGGAATGTGGTGATGACCTCAAGCCTATATGGTCTATCTTTGCGGTTTTAGCTTACCAGGTAAAAAAACTGAACATTTTTACAGAATGAGTAAAAGGTCTAGAGTTCGACTCCAAGCACCACCCGCCTACTCTGAGACTCGCGATTTACTCCCTCATGTGAAAGGGTGTCCCAAAGGGTAACATCACAATTTAAATATCAGGAAGTCATACCCATTGTAAGAGCCAATAATCATCAACACAAATGCTACATATTCTCTAAACACCAAATGGATTCAATATCCATCAAGAAATAGCTAAATATTTGACTTACTACCAATGTCTAAACCCTCAATACCTAAATATGAGAATGGAACAAATGGGCTAATGAAAACAATATCCTTTTTCCTATTTCTTCTTCTTAAAGGGTGGTTGGTTCTCTTCCTCTTCGTCGTCATCATCATCATCCTCATCATCTTCGTTATCATCATCATCTTCATCATCATCGTCGTCATCATCGTCACTTCCTGCATCCTCGTTAGCATCAGAATCACTGTCGGGATCCCCTTCTTCATCATCATTGTCGTCTCCAGATGAATCTTCAGCGTCGTTGTCACTGTCTTCACCAACAACATCTTCATCATCACTATCGTCTTCTGTTTCGCTGTCATCCTTGCATTCATCAGCAGAGCTTGTAACATTGTTAAGTTCACTTAAAGGAAACCTGCATCGATACAAATCCCATCTTAAGTCTCAACAATTCATATAAGAGCCATCAGAGCACAAAAACGAAGAAAAAATCTTGTCGAACCTCTTCTCGGCTTCAAGCAAGTTAGTCAAGGCATCAACATTGTTGGGTATGGATCCGATCTGAAATGATATAACGATATAATCATGGAAACATAATTGAAACACCATTATTTCGTAGCACTGCCACTAACAACCAGTATTGTTCAAGCCATGAAAGATCTAAACTCAAAATCATAAAATTGCTATTGTGATAGAAATTGCTAAACTACAGCAGATCAAACTCACAACTCTCTAATAATATTGCAATTTTAGGGATCCTGCTACAATGGCAAGGAAGCTTCATTTAATCAGATCTAACACATATTAATGAGATTTAAGCAATGTCACCACATAATGTCTTACATATTCAATCCTCAAAACAAAATACAACACAAATCACAAAATCATTTGTTTTCAGCTTCAGCTAGCAATCAATAATCAAAGCACAAAACACAAATCAAAACTAAGAAATCAAAGGTAAATCAAAATAGACATTAGACCGGATTTCACATCAATGAAATAGATCCTGAAGTAATTCCAGCAAAAGGAAGCATTAACGGATTTCTTAACAATTTGCCAAGATCTGCTCACTGGAGAAGAGTTAGTCGTCAAATCAAAATCAAACTCACGCACAAGTGAAGTACAAACGCATCAATAACTCAATTTCACGTAGTAACAAGTAAATTGCATAAAAACAACCTAAATTAGTACCAAAAACTCGTAGCAACACAGATCTCGTATAAAAAAACAATAATAATGATAATGTAGTATAGATTTACCAGAAACAGAAGCCAGCAAACGGATTTCTCAGCAACCAAAACTGTCTGAACCATCAAATTGAAGGTCTCTACCACAGGAGGAGCACCACCGCCATAGCATCGCCTCTCCGTGTCCATTGCGGCGTAACTTAGGGTCTAATCAAGGAGAGATTTAGAAGGATGTTTGCAGGGGGTTGTAGGGTTTTGTTTGACAGATTAGGGCTTTTGTGGGTTTAGGGATTTTGATGTTTTTGACCAAAATCAAAATATTGGTCAACTGGTCAAAAACTCCTATCCAGAGTCCACGCTTTTTATCCCTTTAAAATATAATCAAAATACATTTTCCTTTTGTTACAAATCTAGAGTATCTAATTTTTCTAAAATAAAAAATTAAAAGTTAAAATTTAAAAAAAAAACAGATTTTCTGTGATAAAGATTTTAATACAAGTTATATTAATATAATATTCTTTAATTTATCTTTTCAATATATTTTTTTTAAAAACTAAATATAAAATGATAAAAGTTTAATGTCATTGGTGGGATTGAATAAAATAATTATTTATCTCTCATACCATCAAGTGTTAGAGAATTCTCTAAACTTGAAAAAATTTCAAGTTTTTTTTATTATAGTAAACAAGATAGCAAAGCTGTTGGAGAGCTTTAGAAAACAAAAACTCAATTTTTTTTCTATTTTAGCAAAGTTGTTGGAGATGCTCTAAGTATTTAGTAAATGACTCTTAAATAAAAAAAAAAGTCAATTATGACTAATTATTTCAGGTATTGTTGGTTATTTGTATTAATATGATCAAATGCAAATAGTCGTATGAAAAGTTGAGGTTAAACTGTTGATCATTTTTAATCTCATGACCTCCCATGAATTACAGCTTAGAATGGAACAGTGCATTGTAACACCCTCAAAATTGGAACGAACAACTAACTTTAATTTCGATAAAATAGCTAAAAGATGATAAAATCGTTTCTACGTCTCATCCTTGAAAATGCCTCAAAGTTTAAACATCACGAAATAAACAACTAACAACTCTAGGCGGTGTTACTTAACCCATTTACAAGTTGCTAATCCCAAATAAGTGCGGAAGACTTCGCTAAGCATCTCACTTCTCGTGCACTCCACTAGCACTCATCACTTCACAGTGTAGCTAAAACTATTCCCAACCTGAACCTGTTGCACATGCCGACAAATAAAAAGGTTAGGCTAACGCCTAATGAGTTCAAGAGTTTACATCATGAGCAAATCATTTAATAAACCAAAAGATTTAACTTAATAAATGATTTTTAAAAAGGGTTTGTATAAAAGACATCGACAACCCATTTTTCAAACACACACAATTTATGAGAGGAAAGCTTTCAATGAAAATCGTTTCTCTGCAAAAGACTCAAATCCAAAACTCACGTCAAGAGTTAATAAATAATAATTTCTCAAATAATCGCCAATGCGAATAAAACTCCAATAGTTAAAACATCCAATAAGGATGTAACATAAATTTGTCCTTCAATCATGGAAAACAATCCATATGCATGTAATATAATTTCAACAATGCGAATAAATAAAATACCTGAAATCAATACCCTTCGGTGACGGGGGAGACCCGATCTAATCGAATGTGGCAAACACATAAATTAAACCACAATTAATAAATACAAGTAAGCTTCTTGGATGTGGAAAAACATATGACATCAACCATACTAGGTCTTTAGTCAATCTTCGGCATCAACCATACTAGGTCTTTAGTCCATCTCCGTCATCAACCATACTAGGTCTTTAGCGCATCTTAGACATCAACCATACTAGGTCTTTAGTCCATCCTCGGCATCAACCATACTAGGTCTTTAGCCCATCTTAGACATCAACCATGCTAGGTCTTTAGTCCATACCACCAAATTCAATCATACTAGATCTTTACCTTGGGTAACCCACCATCCGAAACAATCTTACTCGACTTAAATATAAATACATGACCCCAAAAGAATAACCAATGCATTCAAATCATGTAAACGTCAAATATAATGCAATTCGTGCAATTCAACCCCAAGCCCACGTCGAGCTTATTAAAACCGGGCGAATGCCCTCGAGACTCAACCGAGTCCAAAATCGAGCCCTCTGCTCAAAAGATCTAATGATCATTTATCAATATCAATTCATGCAAATGAAATGCATCTAACCCACATCATGCAAACACGTGCTCCAAGGCATGATAATCTCACAACCCCTTCATTGCCACTTTTCCAATGAAGTCAAATCATATATGCATCTATATGTGTGTATACGTATATGTAAATCTTTTGTAACTTGACAATGCATATAACCCGTCATAACTCATTAGTCCCAAGGGTACTAATAATACAAAAATTAACAAACGACCATCACGTCTAAGACCCAACACTCACACCGGCACATACTCAGTTAAAACGCAATTAAGCACATAACACCTCCAAGGTTCCACCTTGAGCTACTAAAATCGGCAAACACTCAAAACACTCATTTGAGTATGAATCAAGCCTTTAAAGGCCAAAATAAACGTTTGACTAAATACGTGTTGCTCACATGGCTACGTAAACCAAAATACATCGTTACTCAAAATCTTTACCCTTTGTATTTCTCAATTGGCCATCTGCCCAAATAAAAGGTTTACAACTCTCAAAGTATTCATACGGTCAAGATTGACCAAAATCCCCAAATGTGGGTGTTTTACAAGATTTGTAAAGCTCAACACTTTAATTAATCAAAACCCACTAATTACTCAACAAGTGATAATTTTATATAAAGCACACAAATACTTTAAACTAAACATTTTGGCATGTACAAAGTTTTCACAAAACAACTTGAACTCACCTTGCTAGATTTAAGCTAAATTTAGAGTTTCTTCAAACGTAAGCTCCTTTGATGAAGTTTGCATCCTCAAGCCAAAACTTCCACAACCTAGATTTATGAGTTTCCAACCATCAATACTAAAGTCTAACCATAAGGAATCATCATCCATCCATAGTATACCAAAATACCCAACTTATACCAAACCCTAGTTTTGTAGATGAAGAGAACAAGATTTCTTTAACAAATCAACAGCAAAATCGACCCACACCATCATAAGATAGAAGGAAGATGAAATCAACCACAATAACACTTTTGGGTGGGAAGAGATTACCTTAATTTACTTGAATCCTCCAAAAGATAGCTCATAGACTCCCACAAAGCTTCAAGCTCCTAAATGCACAACAATAGAGAAAATGGGTTGATTTAGGTAGAGAAGATGAAGAGGAGAGGAGAGGGGTTCTAGGGTTTCTAGTGAGAGAAACCGATTTTTAGAGAGAGAGTTGAGAGTGGGAGATGAAATGAGGAAGAGAAAGAGGGAAAAGGGGTTAAAACCCTAATAATTTCGCATCTGACGCCTCGCGGACGTCCGGCCTTCGATAGCCAAAATCCTCGAATTTGTTATGTTGCTTCCGTGGAAGCACTGCGGACTTCCACCATCCGCGGACGTCCGGCCCTTGGCCCGCAGACGTCTGTGGCCCAATTTTCTAATTTTTGGGGTGTTACATGCATCTCGGTGCATCTTATATATATATATGTGGATTATAAATTGTAAACTATCATTTTCGTGTAAACCGTGTAAAATCGTCGATTTCATAGGTTTTTTTGATGAATTTTTTTATGAAATTATTTTTTTTGATGAAATTGTTTCATATCATTCATTTCTTGATGAATTTTTTTTATGAAATTTGTAGTTTCATAGGTGAAAACGAAAATATATGAAACAGTTTCGTAAGAATGAAAAAAACCTATGAAACTACAAAGTTCATAAAAACATTTCATCAAGAAATGAAGGAATGATATTAAACACTTTCATCAAAATAAACAATTCCATAAAAAATTCATCAAAAAAAACCTATGAAATCGACGATTTTACACGGTTTACACGAAAATGATAGTTTACAATTTATTAGGACTCTCTCTCTCTCTCGCTCGCTCTCTCTCTCTCTCTCTATATATATATATATATGTATATATGTATATATAGGGTCAGGTTAAAGGGAAAATCTAAAAAAAAAACGGAAAACTGAAGAACACCCTAGGAGCCCTTCATCTGGACGGTATGCACTTTTTGCATACAGGTTATTTGTAACATGCATTTGTGCATATATGCACAAATGCATAATGCACTTGTGCATAAAACAAAAAAGTCAACTATTTACCTGTATGCACAAGTGCATAGCGTCCAGATGAAGGGCCACCAGGGTGTTCTTCAGTTTTCACGTAACTTATTTTTTTATATCCATAACTTCTTTTTTATATCAATAAGGATATTTTAGGGCTCTATCGGAAAATATAGATTCATGAAGCCAAATTATATATTCATGAAGCCAAATTTTATATTCATGAAGCCAAAATATAGATTCATGAAGCATCAACAAAAAAAAATTGCAGATTCATGATTGTAGATTGGTTTGTACGGGGTTTGCACAAACTGACTGGTTTGCAACGGATATTTCGCCTATATATATATATATATAGGGTCAAGTTATTTTATTAACCAAAATTTTGGTGTTAACCCTATTAACCCTATCTCATCCCTTGATTATTTAGATCAATGGTTGAGATTAAATAATCATTAAACTCTTAAAATAAATGCTGAAATTTTAATGATGATATGTGAACCTTCACGATAGGGGCAAAATAGGAAATTATATTGTGAGTATATTCTCTAATAATTAACCAAAACATTTAATGCTTCAACTCCATTAAAATATCATATCAAGTTTCACCCTCATGAATATATTTGTCTGTGCACATTTGTGAAATTATGTGTTCACCATGTTTCACCCTCATGAATATCCTAAAATATCATACCAGTCTATGCACATTTGTGAAATTCTGTGTTCACCGTGTTTCACCCTCATGAATATCCTAAAATATCATATTAGTCTATGCACATTTGTGAAATTCTGTGTTCACCATATTACAATCTGTGCGAAACACAAATGTTCACGGAATAGCAGAGTTTGTTCATGTAATAATAGGTTTAATTTGGCAAAAGGTTGGATCAATTTTAGAGGTTTTAATTGAAGGGTCAATTTTGATGAACAATAGAAAATTTAAAACACCAAGATATTAACTAAAAAATTATGAATTCCTAATTTAAATTTGTAACTCCCAAATCCCAATTAATTATTAAAATTTGTAACTCCAAACTAAAAACTATAAAAAAAATCTATTTATAAAATTTCAAGTAAACCCTTGAGCATTAATTCATATGTTACTAACAACCAACTCAAAATAAGAGCTCTCATTGGTGGAAAAGGGTTAACAAAGTTAACACATTTTGTATAGTTAGAATAATAACTTGACTCTCTCTCTCTCTCTATATATATATATATATATATATATTTCTCATCTAACGATTGATAACACTTCTCACGTTAACCTCTCACTGGTACTCAAACCCTATGATCAAAATACATTCGTTACTTATAAAACATCATAAGAATAAGATTCATAAATATGTTTGTTAATGAAACGCATAAATAGGTGACAATGTTATACATTGCTTGAAATGTGTCCTTTTTTGTTTTCAAAAATAGTGAAAATCTTTTAAATCATTTGGTTAACACAATAGCAACTTTTAAATATATAAACTCTAACACAACAAAAAAGAAACATATTTTAAACATATATCTATAGGGTCGTCTCAATCTTTTTGCAAGTCATGTCACACACATACTAAAAATTATAGATCGTTTGAAATGAATAAATAATAAAATAAAATATAAAAGTTTATACCATATTAAAAAATTACAAAATAAAACAACAAAAATGTTTAAGTGATAAAATATCTAAGAGTAGGTTTTGTTTTTAATATATTCTGAAATTAAATTGGCGGTTTTGATTTTGAAATAAATTAAATGTCTTTATTGACGTGGGTCACAGGTTGGACGATACAAACCATGACCTAGGCGCAAGTAAAATTTGGGCCCTAAACTTTTGGAGGTCTTGTTCAAATACTCATGCTTGTCATGTTAATAGACGGTCCTTTATATGATCAAAATTAGAGTTAGATGATCAAAAAAACATCGATATTAGTTGACATTCGTTCTTATTTTGTAATCAACAGGCACAAAATACATCAAATTACATAACTAAACTTTTATCGACAAATAACAAACTACTAAATTACTCGATCATTGCTAATCAAGTTTTCCTTTTGAAATTGTTGAAAAAGGTGGACCCCGCTACAACGGC
This sequence comes from Saussurea involucrata, assembly GCA_033807775.1. Taxonomy (NCBI): domain Eukaryota; kingdom Viridiplantae; phylum Streptophyta; class Magnoliopsida; order Asterales; family Asteraceae; genus Saussurea; species Saussurea involucrata. The sequence continues at coordinate 4,374,763 of CM066317.1, forward strand.
GTAACAAAACATGTGAAGGAAAGGGCTCGAGTCGAACATTATTACGAAAATCATATATAATTCAAATCTTCATCAAAGCAACAAAAACCATCTGTATAAATAGTAATTACATGTTATGTAACTAAATGTTGGAAAATTTAGTAAAAATATATGGTTTTTACTAAATTTGGACACATTTAAATACATATATATGTATTATTTATAATTAACTCTTAGTGGTTTGTGTTCTCCTATACGAGAGCTTCGAAACGATGTATAATGTGTCCAAAACGGAGTATGTGTGAATGATATATCGATACTCAAAGTTGAGTACTTGGATGAAATTAGCAAAAACCAAGTGAGTGTGGAATGTATCCCACATAGGAAGAAAGAGTAAAACCTTATTGGTTTATAACCATGAAAGTATGAAGGTTTCAAGCTTATTTGAATGGTTTACTCCAACACCTACCCGTGCACAGGGGGGGTGCCGCATGAGGATTTCGTAAGCTAAAATCGTCGAACTTTGTGTGCGGACACGAATGCAGCTCCGAAATCTCGAGCTCGCTCCAACTCTCTGTTGCATACCATCTGTTCCAGGCAAGTGGTCATCTCCGACAGTACTTCTGCTCACGCTGTTGTACCCTGGGAACATACGACGAATCTGTTTAAGGGAATCGTGTGTAACACGAGCCTCAACTTCTGTTAGTTTCATCTCCTTCTTCTCTGTATAACAATTGCTTAATTTGCAATAATATACGTATGATTAAAATATATATGAACCAACAACTCATATATGACATAAAGAAAAAAATTTGTCCTATAAAACCAATAAATTCAAGTTTCAAGTACTATTTAGAAGAGAAAAAAATTTATTTTTCTCGAGTCAACCTCAAACATGTTACTCGACTCGTTAACGGTCCATCTTGCAAGAGATCAAATAAGAACACACAAAAAAAAACCACAAGGGTTGTGGCGTGGTGGTAAGGGCCTGGGGAGTTCATAGCGCTTGTCCGGGTTCGAGTCCCACACGCAGCACTTGTGGCCACTGAGGATTATCTCAGGGCTGCATTACTTCGCGGTCGGTGTGTTTGCCAAGGATGTATTGGGCCGAAGGCCCAGAAACCCTATCAAAAAAAAACAAAAAAAAAAAACTAGAGTAGGGTATCATTTACCAAACGTTTATCGAGTGTCACTTACCTTACCAAGTGAGCATAATGAAGACTTGTAATCTAACCCAGTAATAGATATAGCAATGATCGATAATCTTATCTGGTACACGAGGGATAAGACTATTACCTGATCTTCACTTACCAGATAGAAGACATTTACCAATAATTCGTTTTTATATCCGATAATATTACCTAATAATTTAGGTTAGCATGGTGACTCTTGTCTATAAACACTTATCAAGTAAATTTTTGATAAACGATCTCTAACTAATACTACATCTTCCAAAACTTATTTCAAGTTTTTTTTTTAACTATCACTTGATTAAAAAAAGATAAATTTCAATTTTTAACATAAAATAAAACTGGTTTAAGGGCATCTCCAATGCATTTGTTATAATTTTTCTAAAATAGAGAATCAAAAGTTCAAATCTCTAAAAAGAGTCACATTGATCTCCAACAAATTTTCTATTCTAGAGATTTTAAACACAAGTTATATTAATATAATATTCTCTAATTTATCTTTTCAATACACTTTAAAAAATTTAATATAAAATGATAAATGTTTAATGTAATTGATGGGATTGAATAAAATAACTATTTCTCTCTCCTACCATCAAGTTTTAGAGAATTCTCTAAACTTGAATAATTTTCAAGTTTTTTCTATTATAACAAACAAAATAGCAAAGCTGTTAGCAAAAACGGTTGAAGATGCTCTAACATAACCAAAGATAAAATAAAACTTTTTTAACATAACCAAAGAAATCTATATACTAATGTTCGACTTGACTCGTTCAAGAGTTCAATTAAAATATGAGGAAAGAGCCATTCGAGCAAGGCTTGTTCATATATTATACGATAAAAATTATTGAGGTCAAACTAATAAACGAGTTATTAATCGCGATTTCAAATCCATAAACAAGCTTGTAAAACTTTGATTTTCGTATAATGTATAACTCAAATTTGTTAAATTAACTCGAGCCTAAGCATTGTATTGAAAAAGCTATTCGAGTTCAAGTCTCGTATTAATTTCTCGAGTCAAAGCTTGATCAACAATTTTCTCGGCTCGTTAAAAGCCCAAATACGATAAAAATAAAAATCGAAGACCGGTCCGGTCGGGGTTATGCGCTTATAAACTAATAAAAGATCCGATCCAACCACAAGGTCTTTCAACCGGTTACGAACCACCAATCCAGCCTCATTACGTCAACCGCAACCCAAAAACCATTTTACGGGTTGCATTGTAAAGCATGATTATTCAAGGTTATCGAGATCTTACATTCAGAACACTTATCAAACGGTCATTTTCCATTCGACAATTTCGATACCAAACTTCTAACAAACCAACACTTTGTCATTCAGTTTCATCAATAATCCCAAAAATGGAAACAACTTTATAGATTCCTTATCATGGAAATACAAAATAAACAACATTTCACCATTTTCAATTTTGGAACCCTAGAAAACATTTAACCTAAAATCTTGCACACAACCAAGTTAGATCTACAAGTCAATAAACACCACCACCATCCCTAAATCTTCGAAAACCGCCAGCAAAACAAGCGTTTAAAAGAACTTGCGTTGCCGCTAACGATTCCGTCATCTCTGTCCTTGTTCCGACCCCGAACCTCCGACCGGTGACGGTGCCGCTACATTGCTCGTTGACCCGTTTTCGACAGGCGGAGGGACCCCCCATTTGCCTTCTGACTCAAGTGGCTCGAACACATGAACCACACCGTCTGAAAGACCTAGTGCAAACTGGTTCGGTTCTTGCGGGTGAGCCGCGATTACCATTGGGTGCACGTTTAGATTGCTGCAAGAAACGGTATAAGATTTGAAAAACATGGATAGAGGGGTAAAACCGTAAAAATACTGAACTTTGTTAAAGATTTTCACCTGAGGACGCTCGGGGAAAGATAAACGGACGGATTAATGCGACATCGAAGGCGAAGGTGCGAAGCGGTGAAAACACATACGGTTGCATCCGCGAAACATGCGTATACGAGTTGACTATCGCACGAAAACGTGGCGTGTGATATAGGGGCAGAAGATTCACGTTGGACCCACTGAAAAACGATAATTAGATCAAAAAAATATAATTTTGTCAAGAACAAGATAAACCAAACCGTATGAGCCCAATATATCCACCAAAAGGTTTGGTCTCTGGTTGACACCACAACAAAAGGGGCTTTATAGTACGCCAAATATGTCTATTGGACGATTTGGGCATTTTAAGGACATTTTTAAAATAAAATATAGGACACTTTTTTTAAACATTTTTTTCAAATAATTACATATATAAAAGACTACGGTCAGGGTCAGGAGAATACCGCAAAAAAATGAAAAATTTGAGAAACACCCTATTTGGGCGATATGCACATGTGCATACAAGTAATCTGTAACATGCATATGTGCATAAAATCCAAAAGCAGCTTATACCAGGATGTTCCTTTGTTTTTTTATTTCAATGTTCTAAAAAACATGGTAGACGCCCAAAACCGTCTTATCAGCTTATTGTAACACCTTTCACCTTTACATAGAACTGTAACCTATAAAGCAGTCTATTAAGACATTTAGACATACTTTGGGTACTTGTCTTCTACCCAAGAAGTAGAGCGGTTGTTTCCCTCAAAGACAACGATAAACATAATAAAAAGATGATCGAGGATCAAGTTTCTCACCTGTTTTACGCATTCTAGTTTCGATGTTTCGTATATAGCGAGTTGAGTCTCGTGGACAACAAGAAAATGGATCTGATCCTGATGAAACTGCACTCGTGTATCAGACTGTGCAGCCGTTGTCCTCCCCGGAGGAAGTTGCAAGTATTTAGCTTTTTGCTTTTCCCATCCATCAGAACTCCATACACAAATCTAAAACAAGAATATTTCACGAAAACGATATAAATTAATATATATATATATATATATATATATAGAGAGAGAGAGAGAGAGAGGAGGGGGGAGGTTCAGGGGAAAACCCCAAATAAATGAAAAACTGAACACTCTGATAACCTTTCCTTTCATCTGGATGGTATGTGCGCGTGCATACAAGTAATTGAAACTGTTTTTTGATTTTTATGCACGTGTATGCACATGTGCATATGTTACAAATTACTTGTATGCACATCAGCACATGTGCATACCGTCCAGATGAACGGTTATTTGGGTGTTACTCAGTTTTTCATTTTTTTGCGACCATATATATAAATATATATATATATATATATTTGCATCAGTATTTCGCTAAAAGTAATAAAGAATGTTAGTAAAACATCAAAATAAGCATTCGTGATATTCTTGATCTTTACAAACCTGAGAATCTGCGCCAGATGACACAAGGACGTTGAGCACGTGAGAGAAGGCAAGTCCGGTGATTTTTTTGGAATGGCCTTTAAGCTTGCTTTTAACCTTTGTGCCGAAAATGATAATTAGAATTAAAAAAAACCAATCAAACTCAATATATCCCACTCGAAAGTAGGGATGTAAGCAAACTTGTCCTCCGCCCCAAAGGGTAGAGCGGGTTTTCCATGAAGACCCCCAACTTGTCCGAAAGTGTGAGCGGAAATTATAATAAGAATGAAAAATATTAAACCCAAGATTTGGGTAGATATATCAAAAACTTGTCCAAATCTATGTAATATTTACCTCATCAACACGAACGTTGTAGATTTGGATTGTGGAGTCATCCATACCGATAGCAATGATGTTGTTATCTTGCGGATGGAAAGCAAGAAACGTTGCCGCTGGTGGCGGAGCCATGAACGTTGTCATTGTCTGCAGTTGCCCGTAAGTTAAAGAAATATTAATTGAACCAATTCAAGATGTTAAATGGCAACCATAAGCTAGCTTATAGGCTTGTAAAATTTTTGAGCTTATTGAAAAAAACTAGTTTTTTTTAAACTACAAGTAGCGTTTCAATAAGTTCCATTCGGGTTTTTTCCACTTTTTCCCAAATATGCCCCTTATATTTTTCCAATTACATTTTTAACGTGTCCTTTTAGGTCATTTTACTACAGGTAGCTTATAAGCTAGTTTTTACCAAACATGACTAGTTTATCAACAGGTTTGACCTCAAAAGTTAAATTTACTCTCTTTTAAGGGTAGAAAAGGAAAAACAACATTACCTTAAATGTCATCATGTTGAACAAAGAAATCTTTCCTCCTGATGCCGACATCACATACGAATCATTTTTCGACAAAGCAAAGCAAGACACGGATTCTTCGGGGTTCATGTCAGCCACGTCATTCGTCATCAAAATCCCGCTTGAAGGTTGCCATAATTGTGGCGAAATGCCAGCCGTTGCCTGCAAAAACGGTCGGATATTATGGACTGTTGACTAGATATACAAAAGGCCCATGCTTTTTTGGGCCTGGGCCCGGGTCTTCAAAGCCCATTTCCAGTAAACAAAAAAAGAGCCTGGACCCTTCGGGTGTAAAATAGGTCCGATAGGGCTTTTAGAACTGGGTCTGGGCTTCGGGCTTTTTGTGCATCTCTACTTTGTATCTTAAATAAGCATCAATCTTACCTTGCCACTTGAGTTACGCTCATTACGCTGCCATTTCCACAATAAATGAATAGCATTTGATGCTAACGCCAAAATGGCATTTCCGGAGTTTGTATATATCAACCTTGATATCTGAACAATAAAAAGATAAACAAATTACGAAACTTTCGGCTTTTTTTCTCTGTACAAAAAGCGACTAATTTTGTAAACATGTTGACATAACATACCTTTGTTACTCTCATGTTTTCCGGAAGCTTCAGTGACCGACACTGAGAAGATTCACTTATCTCGGTGAGCTTCCAAATCTTTGATTTGTCATTGGATTCTTCGGTAATTCTTGGTTTTACATCAGTCATGTTTCTTGTATCTCCATTCTAGCATAACCATATTTATAAATTAAATTGAAAGGATATATATATATTAAAGAAATATATATATATACAGGAAAGTTAATTTGAAAACAGTAAATATTTTGAGAACCATGAGAACCAACTATTCATGATGAATATCATGAATAATGAAAAATGCATGATATTCATTATGAATAATATTCATGAATATGTAGGCATATTCATTGTGCATAATTAATGAATATTCAGGCATATAAGCATATTCATTATGAAATATGAACACTGACCACTCCAGAGATGGAGCCAACAGAGGCAACCCTTTCTGCTAATCCACCACTAGTGGCGGCGGCAGCTGCAGCCGCAGCAGCGGCAGATATCGTATTTATGGCAGGCTGCAGATTATAACAATTAAACAAACAGTTATCAGAAAATAATTAGCAATACGAAAAAGATTGCTCTCGATTTCTTCACTTAATCTCACGCAGCTACCTTTGCAGCTTCCGGTGTTCTTGAAGCAGCATCATAAGAAAGATTCTCAAAAGTCCGAAGCAATCGAAGCCCATCAGAATTCGCCAAGATTTTTATTCCGTTTTCGTTTGAAGAAACCGCCAACAGCGCACCATCTTTATTAAATCGGATTCGTGGGCTTGCCTTCATTTTAAAATAGATCAACAGATTAGATTTCTTAAACCCACAAGTTAAATAAAACATTCTTCATAATATAATTATCTTTATTTCAATATAAAATTATATTACCGGAAGACCTCCATCAGCATCAACACTCATCAAAAGTTGAGTATTATCCATATCCCAGTATTTAATCGAGAAATCATCACCAGCTGCCAAAAACCTGTTTTTAGTCGTATCAAATTGCACAACGCCTAAAGATCGTTTACGAAACCCAAGATACGTCCTTTTCACAGCTCCTTCGCTTTCATTCCATTCCACAATATGTGATTCCCCATCTTTACTCGTCCCACATGAAAAAAGCCTAAAATTTCCAACCAAAAAAAACAATTAGAACCCCGAAAACTATTTAAGAACGGAGGAAAGATCATTAGTCAAAGTTGACCAAACCTCGTTCCATCGGCACTGTATGCCATAGTCGTGCACCATCTACCAGGAGCCTCGTAATCAACTCGGGATCCCATGTTATCATATAACCATGCTTTTATCTTCCCATCAAGCGCCGTTGAAAATATGAACTGAAAAAAAAAAGTTTCAAGTACATAATAATTAATAAAAGTTTCCATAAAGACCCTTGGCTTTGAAAAGTTGAGAAACTAGAATAAGTTACCTGAATGTTCTCTTTATAGTGCGGGCATACAGAATATACCGGAGCATCGTGACCTTCGAAAGTGTATTGTCGTTGACCAGTTGCGGCATCCCATACCTACCATGACCGGAAAACAAACGAAAACAACTTTATCTTGATTAGAAGCATTATTAATTATGAGGGAGGTTTAGGGGAAAACCTCAAAAAAATGGAAAAATAACCCTTCATCTGGACGGTATGCACTTGTGCATACAAGTAAATTAAGTTGTTTTTTGGTTTTTATGCACATATGCATATGCACGTGTGCATGTTACAAACTACTTATATGCACATGTGCATATGCATGTGTGCATGTTACAAATTACTTGTATGCACATGTGCATTCCGTCCAGAAGAAGGGCTACCAGGTACACAATGGCCCGCTAGGTGGCGGGCTTAAAAAAGCCCAGTGCCCACAAAGAGCCTGATCCTCAAAGAATACCACCCTGGAACCACTATGCTACGCCCCGGGGGCATATTATGGTGTATAGTTGATTGTAAACAAGTTCTACGTGAAGCAAACCTTGATGGTCTTATCATCTCCACACGTTATCACGCAAAGCTGCTTATTAGGATGAGAAAATGCAAGATCGTTTACTCCACCGACATGGGCATCAATCTACAACGAAAAGAATCAACGGTCATCAAAGACGCACACAAAAATACATAAAGTAGCAGCAAGAAAGAAACTAAACGAACCTCGAGATGTTGTCTCACGTCATCGCCCCCGTGATACGAATATATTTGTACAATGTGTCGTGAATATGCAACTCCTGTTCATGTGAAATGAAATAAATATCACATCGATTAATTATCTACTAGGTGCACATTAGTTAACAAGGCAAATGCATCCAAATGTAACAAAGTTTAGTTTAGTATCACGAAGAATTTTTTTCCCTCCATTGATTACAAAGTTCCAAATTTTCCTATTTTGTACCCATTTTTCAGGTACCTTGATGATCTTGTAACATTTGATGACATTGACACCCATTTAAGAAATGTTTACAAAAGTGGACAATAAACTTGTTTAAAAAGTAAGAAAATTTAAAACTTTGTTCCATTAAATTAGAAATTCTGAAACTTAGTTACATTGATCGAGAAAAAACTCTTTGCTACCCTAAATAGAAACTAAAACAAACTTCGTTGCATCTTGATGCATTTTACCATCGTTAATATGTGACAAATATAGCAGTTTAGTAGGACTTACCGAACAACGAACCATCTGGGCTCCATATCACACGGTTCACGGATACGCCAGGATCTTTAACCAACGCAGCCTAAGTTCAACAAAACGATATCACTAAAAAAAGTCGAAAATATTTGAAGAAAAAAAATGAACGGAATAATAAGTAAACGTTTAAAACCTGCATAGGCATTGAACAAGCACTGAGGTCCCAAACTTTGAAATTTCTAAGAACCAATTTGTCCCGTGAACCAACTTCCCACAATCCAATATCGCCCACATTTGTTCCGACTAATTCATCATATCCACGCAACAACAAAAAAGTCAATATCCAATTTCGAGAGTCTAAAAGTCAACAAAAACCAAAACCACATGATTTACCTAAGAGTAACGTCTGCTGAATAGGATGAAAATCCATACTCATTGGAGACGAACCCTGGTTCAAAGTTCGTGCAACCGTTTTGGGCAAATCATCAGGTGCGTTAAAAGCTTGAGTATGACTACTATGGCCCGGGAATGAAACGGGCATCACATTAATCGGCAGATTCACCTGTGAATACAACAATATATCCACAAACGTCATTCTTGAAATGCTCGTGAATACATAATATACTATTGAAACATTCACCTCAAATTACCTCCTCATTTATGCCCATGGTTCTTGTTCGTTTGCTCATATGATCGGAATCCGCAGATGGGAAATCTAAAGAAGGATTTGTTGGCGGAGTTCTTGGATGCTTTAAAGCGGCTGTAATTCTCCATGAAATAAAAGTGTTAATGGGGTAAACTAGTAATTGATTCATATATTCAAATGAAGCATTTTTGTTTAAACTTGCGTAGAAAAATGACCTGGAATAGATGGACCACCGAGACCAATTGCACTACCAGATACACTTGGATGAGATACTGCTGGAGGATTAGACATCCAACCAGCGAGTGGGGTTGGAACAGGACCTGGTGTAGGTTGAAATGGCTGCAATATTAATACACCATAACACCAATAAGGTTAAAATTGTCGAAACGTATATACTTTAATAGGGGCGGGATCATTTGAGAACTAAAAATCATGAGAACGAGACATTCATGAATTATTCATAATGAATATCGTGATAGATATTATGATGAATATCATGAATAATTGAAATGTATGATATTCATAATGAGTATTCAGGTATATTCATCGTGAATAGTTGGTTCTAAATGAAGTTTCCCGCAATCCACTAAATCAATATGTCAATATGGACAAAATTAGAGCACAATACGAACCCCGTGTGCACCCAAAGGAGGAAAGCCGCCAGCTTTAGGCAACGGTCCAAGAAGTGGATTATTAGCAGGTGATGGAGCACGTGCACCGTTTGGTTGTCCACATGAATGGTCCACAAACAAAGTTTTGATATCTGGATTTGGCCTTGGGTTTTTACAAAGTTGGTGCTGCCAATTTAAGCTGCACCAAGAAATCGACAATATCAGTTTTAAGATATATATATATATATAAGAGAAAAATACATCAAAATGCAATGAAGTATGTCTTAGTTCCTATTAAAAGTAACAAAGTTTTAACTTTTCAAAATTTTCTATTTTTACCCATTTTGACCCATAACGTGTACCATTTGATGACGTAAATGCAATTTTATCGTCCACTTCGCGGCTTCACCATAACCCTTTACGTATATGGGTGTCCACGTCATCAAATGTTACATGAACAGTAGGGTACCGGTCAAAATGGGTAAAAAAAAGGAAATTTTGAAACTTTATTACATCCAACGAGAGAAAAAAAAAACTTCTATACACTAAATCAAACTTTGAAGCATGTTGCCGTGTATAAAACTCCATCCACATTATGGTCCACATTAATGATTATGCGGACTTCAAAATGCGTATAAGGCATACCTTTGGTTAATTAGAGTCCGTAACCTAGAATTTTTAAGATTTGGAAACTGCAATTTATCACGGAAAAGAGGATTTGCTTCAATAAGCTTCTTGAGCTCAACCAACATTATAGCTCTCGCTGATTTTGTATCTCCATATTTCGACAATTGCTCGTTTTCCCTTCAACGCCAAGAAAAACAGTTAAATAAAAAACATTCCAACCACAATCTAGTATTCGAAATCTTCACATTTAAGGTAAGGTACCTAAAATTCTCCAAAGTTAACAACTGAGTTATCTCCTTGAAAAGCTCTTCGTTAAATGAAGCGAAAACCTTAAGATCCTTCACAAGAATTTCAACAGCCTTCGACCGATCATGCCTAAATCACATAAATTCAAATACCCACCGTTATTTAAGCTCAAAGATTCATATAAATTACATAAATTCAAATACCCACAATTTTTATGCTCAAAGTTTCATATAAAATTCAAATACCCACCACTATTTAAGCTTAAAGATTCATATAAATTACATAAACTCAAATACCCACCATTTTTTAAGCTTAAAGATTCATATAAATTACAAAAATTTCAAATACCCACCATTATTTAAGCATAAAGATTCATATAAATTACATAAATACAAATACCAACCATTATTTAAGCTCAGAGATTCATATAAATTACATAAATTCAAATACCCACAATTTTTAATGCTCACAGGTTCATATAAATTACATAAATTTCAAATACCCACATTTTTTTATGCTCAAAGATTCATATAAATTACATAAATTTTCAAATACCCGCCATTATTTAAGCTCAAAGTATCATATATATTACATAAGTTCAAATACCCACAATTATTTAAGCTCAAAGATTCATACAAAACAAGTTCAAATTCAAATACCCACCAATATTTAAGCTCAAAATTCATATAAAACACATTTAAATTCACTTGAAAGAAAAGACTTACTTATCCAATGCTTCAAGATACTTCTGCTTCCTAATTTCGAAAAAGATCTTCATCGAATACCGATTATCATCCACTTTCGTAAACCCAGAAAGGTATTTCTCAACATCATCCCAATTCCCATTTTGCACTTCATCCTCAAAATACTTCATGTTAAAGAAAAACCCTGATTCTTGTTCCAACCTATGATAAAATCCCAGAAAAATAGAGGCGAAAACAAACATATAAAGTTTACAAAAAAGTACTAAAGAATAACAGCATAAAAACCCAACTAAATCAACAAAAACAGGAATTCAAACACTTACTTGTGAACGGTTTCCTTAAATTTTTCTTCATCAAGAAACTGTAAAATCAAGAACACGAGCTCTCTACTTAGAGACGACATTGCAGCTCCGCCGTCCCCAAATCAAGAAAATGAAATTAGGGTTCTAACAAAGCAGATCTGTAAAAAAAACCAGAAAGTAAGAAAAGAATACAGGGTCGGCTACCCCTTAGCTTCATCCAAACATTACAAGATTACCCAAATAATTTAATCAATTATTTTCAAAAAAAGAAAAACATTTAATGCTTGGACACAAATTTCAAGATTTATAATTATAAATAAAGTAAATTAGAAAATATTTGAAAACCCTTTAACCCAAAACTAGATCTTCCATATTCAATCTAACTAACCCACAAAAACCCATGAATTTTTTGGGTTTTTTGAGCAAGAATCACATTAAAGTTTCTAATTTTTACATTTTTTATTGGAAAGGGGAGGAAAAAACTTTGACAGATCAGAAAAAGAAAGCAACTTTAAAAACTGGAGCTGAAGATGCAAAAAGAAAGAAAAAGGGTTCGCAAATGGGAACACCAAAGCAAGTCAAGAATCGTATATATATGTATGTGTATATATATATATATATATATAGAGAGAGAGAGAGAGAGGGGGGAAGTAAAAAACAGTTCTTTAAGCAAAATATTCCAAGAAAACACAGAGACTGAGTTGGAAGAGATTCACCTTAGCAAGATCGATTGACGATAGAACAGAGAAATGAAGAAACGAGGTAGAAGAATACAGAAAGGGTCTCTCTCTCTCTCTACACACACACATACATATATATATATATGTGTTTATATTTCTCTTACCTATCGTGCGGAGAAAATTAAAAAATAAGACATTATTGAAGAGAATATGAGGGAATTTTATAGCAATGGGAAACTGAGAGTGGGTGATAAGTATTAATGCTTATCACTCTATTCTTACAATGTGGATGATAAGCTTATTGTCCTATTGATAAGTAGAATGTAAGAGGGTCCCATGGAGCCGGCTGGCTTTGTCTTTTGGTCATTTGGCTTGGAATCTACAACTAGCAATATCACTAATGATTGTTTAATTACAACTTAACGAGTTTAGGTTATTTATTTGTTTTAGTTATATATAAAAATTCTTTTACGGTTTAATCGTTAAGATATTGAACGAGATTGATTATATGGAATAAGTCAAGATACATCATTTGTCCTCGTTAAACCATCCCAAATATGTTAATACTATAAATAATCTAATTACTTACATCGCTTCTTTCAAATCCGTTGGTCTTCTCGTCTTTGAGACGGATAGATTATTTCAGTCATACAACTTAACTAACTATACATAGCCTAATGTAAAACAAAAAGTAAACAGACCTTAAAGATAGTATACTACCATAATGTACGTTTACAAGAATCCGACACTTTACCGTTGATTTTAATTTTGAGTCCTAGCTAGATTTGACGATTCAACAAACTCCAACTATTCCATTCGAAGATCAATTGATATAGACTTGAAAATATTAAATTTTAATTATATAAAATCAAATTACAAGATGAGTTTTACATCATCAAATTTGAAAAGAGCGACTAACTTAAAATTTTCAGTAATATATCAAATAATGGATAAATCCCTTTCTAATAATTGATACTTGATAATCTCAAATACTAAGTTTGACATCCACTATTAGTAAATCGGATCTTACATAAAGTCTAGGTTAAGGTTGTATGTTACTAAAAGTCGAATAACAGTCGGCATCTAACTAGCACTCAACTCTTTACGGTGTAGCTAGTACCATTCACAATAAAGACCTTATGCACATGCCGAAAAATAAAAAAAAGGATCGGCTTAACGTCTAACGATTTCAATAGTTTTTAACATTTATATAAAACGGTAAACAAAAAGAATGCCTTTAGATCACGGTTTCTAAAATGAAATGTATAAAAATATGAAACAATGTCTTTCCCAAAAAACCCACCATGTTCGTGATGAAAGCCCAATACAAAACATTCCTTCAAATATGAATTTGAAACTGAATACTCACACAAAACGTGAATAATGATTAATGCTCAAATACTTTTTTTTTTTGAAAGGAGGCGGCACTCCTGGCAATATATTGACAAAAAAGGAAAAAAATACACCTAAACGGCGAGGGACTCATAAAATTTAATTATCCAAAATGTCGATTATGAGTAAGACTCAACACCCAAAATCATACTTATGGAGAAGACCCCATACTCAAAGCGTCACTAAAAACATGAATAAAACTCAATACCCAAACACAACACCTTTGGGTGACGAGGGAGACTCGTTTTCCATGCCTTGTAGCGGAATACAAAAGTAAGCTACATTCTAAGTTATAGAGAGCCAGTACTAGGATCAATGGTCACGTGTTTGTTGACTCACATAGTCGATGTGGATATGGGCACCCAATGATCTCACTCATACTCATTCTCTAGGATTACATTTACGGTTAATGGATAGTACTCAGCTCCACATAACCGTACTGAGTTGCCCTATGACCCAATATCTCAATTAGTTAGAAATGGGAAATAATCATCCCATAAAATTGACTCAAAAGTTACACCATATGGTCAATGGTAGATGTTAGAATTCAAGAACCCACACCATAAGACCCCCAATGACTAATCTTGGTCACAACATGGGAACAACTGTCCCATTTGAAACAATATAGGTTGACTCATATGTCTATGGATCCAATGCATTACAATCTAAATTACATGACTCCAAATGAATGCTCAACGCACTCAATACATGTAACTTACAAGTAAATATGTCAAAATTGCATATAACTCTAAAAGCTCGACATAGAGCAAATCAAATCGGACAAATGTCCCCAAGACTTATTTGAGTCAAAATCGAGCCAAAAGCTCAACAATTTAATTGACTATACAATAAAAGTCAATATAAATAATAAAACACATTTAACCAACAGTTATGCAATAACAACGACCAAAAGTATGATTAACTCGAAAACCCACCGTGGTTTGGAACAAATCATTTTCCAATTATGTCATTCTATTTCCAGAATGTCTCATGACATAATAATATGCGTTTTTCAAACGATTTATAAATTCAACACACTAAAATCGCATTTACGTCGAATGACTTTCATTTATACATTAAATGATCAAAGAAGCATACTAATATGTTATGCTTATCGAAACGTCCAAAAAACCCAAATACGGGCATTTCGTGGTATTTATAAAAGCCAGTGCATCAAATGTACAAAACTCAATAAATAACCCAACATTTGATAAATAGACATCAAACATTAACCTAAACGTCAAATCCACTATAACCCAAACATAAATATCAAAAAGCTTGAAAGACTTACCTTTTTCAAGCTTGCAATATCTAGGCTCAAACCTTAAAACATCTAAGTTGGTTCTCCTCCAAAATGCTTCCAAACATTTTCTACACCTGAAGGAACAACAAATCTAAGACATGGATGGAGAAACATGATAGGAGATGAAGAATGCTCAAAACCCTAACTTATCAAGGAAGAAGTTGAAGAGGTTACCTTTCACAAATACTCTAGAACGCTTCAATAAGCTTTAGCTCTTTTGATCTAGCCTTGAAAAGCTTCAAAATCGAGAGCATAGCAAAAAAAACGCCTCAATCAAAGTTAGGGTGAAAAGATATGAGGAAATGAATAAAACCTAAAAAAGTTGTACATTCAACCCTCTGGACCCGACTGTGATTGTGTCATGCGACCTTTCCATGCCATAATCGCATGGCATGGTCGCACAAAATGTATTGTGGGCTATTTTACCCCTTGGCGACCTTGACATGCTATAGTGCCACTGCACAGTCGTTGAACACTATAGCATGGCCATACCGTGAGTTTTACGACAATTCTTTGACTATTCCTGACCATTTCTCGGCCGTTCATCGACCATTTTTCAGTTGTTCGCCGACCACTTTCCCGGCCGTTATTCAACCGCTTGTAGGAATTTGGGGTGTTACAATGAAATAGTAAGTAAGAAACGTTGCTCGAAGCCGTAAAAAAGCAAAATCTTAAATTTCTTAAAATTTTTTTATCTGAATGAATTATAAACTCTTAGGGTGCATTTGGTACGCAGACAGGATAGGACAGGACAAGGTGGGACATAACAGGACAAAACAGTTGTTCCACGTTTGGTAAGACAAAGCTGGATAGAACAGAACAAATAACATTGATCAATTTACCCTTGCTAAATTTAAAGAATGGATAAAATATGAAAGAGAAGGGTTATTTAATGTTTTAGAAGAGAATTAGATTTTATTTTGAGGTTATATTGGTAAAGCATAAGTCTGTTCCAGCTTGTTCCATGGGGTGGGGGTGGAACAGCCATGTTCCAGTTTTTTCCACCTTGTTCTAGTCTGTTCCACATAAAGGTCTTGCCAAACGTGGGACAGTGGACCCTGTTCTGTTTTGTCCTGTCCTGTCCAGTGTACCAAACACACCCTTAGTTATTAGATTTTTCTAATTTAATATTGTGCCAACGATAAGGGGTTATGCTAGAGATGCACATTCGAGTTTAGACCCAAAACCGACTCGTAGTGGGTTATTGTTGGCCCTTTCCTAAACTCAGTTATTGGGTTGATTCGGTCCATACGATCTATTTGTTAGTATTAAAACAAATGAAGACAATTAAAAATTAGGCGATTTTATAACCGGTTCATGACCAACTTTATATGTATTGTGATATGTAAAAGCTTGATCAATTGATAGTCGACGGATAATTTAGGGCTCAAAACATATATGTACGAAAATATATACATATATTTATACACACAAAATAAACATACTTATATAACTAGTTTGTGTATACAAAAACTGCATATATTAGAAAAAAATTTAAATAAATATACCATGTGAGAAGGTTGGTTGACCACAAGTGATGGAGTCATTTTCTTAGTTTTCAAGTTTATTATCGTTTACAGATAAATTTAGCTTGATAAATATTTGGGTTTTAGACCGCTTGGATCAAGAAATCAATATTTTGACTTTTCGACTTTTCAATTGACCGGTATTATTGAAAATCTTAAACGTAAACCTGTTAAAAATGAATCTTTTTTAGTCGGTTAACCAAACAAATATTAAAAATTAAATTGTTTTGTTTAACTGAATTTAGATGCAATTTTGTACTTTCGATTTTTTAATACCATTAATTCCGCTCGTTGCACGGTTTTTAAAACACATTTTAATATGAAAAGGTAAAATGATTTTTATAAATATTAATGTTATAATAACTTATAAGAATGAAATAACTTGAGAACCGTTAAAAAATAAGATATTAGTATATGATAGGGGCAGATTTTATGGTAATTGGAAACTGAAAATTAATGATAAGTAATTAATCTATCACTCAATGCGTAGATTAGTTAGGACTTGCATGCATCTTCCCATTCAATAGGATAAGGAGCTAGCACCTTGTCGATCTTGGTTTTGTCTCATCAGAGTATGTAGGGTTGATAATTTCGTTGTCGTGTTGATAAGTAGGAGCTGCTATAGAGCCGACTGACTTTGTCTTTTGGTTATTCGGTTTACAAGCTCATAGTATGCAAATGGCGACCCAACAATAAGGATACTATGGTATCATAATCGAACGTTAGCGATAACCTACCATCTTTTTCGTTGATTTCACTTTAACTCCCAAATCCGACGATAGGGCGAACACCATGTATTCTATCCGAATACCAGTCAACATAATATCAGTAGACAAATAATAGTATTTTTTCTAATCAATGATAATTGACAATTTGTTATACATTGTTCAGTGATTACTAATAAAATTGTTAGTAAAAGCTACAATAACTTTAAGGTGATGTTTTCTTTTGTATATTTGTATTTAATTTTGTCCAATTCAATCTACTTGTATTATATTTGTTTTCATTATAGTTATGGTGAAATATGAATTCATAACTTATAGTTTCATGAAGATGGCGACATGAGACGGCATGGAATGAAATGGAGCAAATATAGAGTATAATAATTTTTCTTAAAAGATTGTAGAAAGGAATTGGAATTCATTGTTACAGTTTCCCCATTTTGGAGAATCCAACATTAATTAAAATATTTAAATATTTCATTCATCTTTTAAATTATTATTTCTCTCTCTATATATTTATTTTCAAAGTTTCCATTAGTCATCTCACTTGGTAATCATTTTTGGAGTGATCTCCATATTTTGAGAAAAAAACCTTCTTTTTTTCAACTTTCTCCATTTTGGAGATAGTTTTAGAGAAGCTGTTGAAGCAAAATATTAGCCTAAAATCCTCATTTTCTCCATTTTCCCCCATTTTAGAGAAGTTGTTGGAGATGCTCTAAAGACCACTTTATTTATTTGTATTGAGTTTACAATGTTTCTATGACTTATTGACCTAATTTATTGCTACATAAATTATTATATTATTTTCAATGCATGAATTATTTGAGTTTTAATCTAAAAGGTCTCATTTAATGATATTTTGTTTATACAAAACGTTTTTTTACATAAAATTGTTTAATTTTGTATAAAATATGTTTAACCGTCCTCATAGACTTTTTGAAAATTTAACATTTATGTCCCTACTGTTGGAGGTTTTACAACGATTTCTTAAAGCATTTTCAATAACTATGCTAAAAATAGATAAAATAGGGATTTTAGAAAATAAATAAATTATTCAACAACTATAGTATCTTATGTGTTAAAAAAATGAGAGGGCTTATAAAAATCTATAAATTTAGAGAAATTTCTACAACTTTAGAGATAAAGGCTATGTTTGACAAACTAGTTGATAAGTTAGCTGGTAGGCTGGTAGCGGATAAGCTAGCTGATGAAAAAGTCACGTTTGTCAAAACTAGTTTATAAACATGTAAAATGACTAAAAAGGACATCTTCAAAAAAATTATCAATTACGATATTTAATTATATAATTAAAACAAATTTATAAAAATATAATATGTTAATTAATACAACCAATGTAGTAAAGAAAAATTAAATAATACAACATATTAATTAAAAGAATTTAAAACTTATTATTACATATATACCATAAATTTTTAATTTGTTAAAAACAAGTTTTAGAAAAAAAAATATATATTAACTTATGATTTTAAATAACTGTTACATATAGTAGCTGGTAATTAAAATATATTAATTAATATTATAAAATATATAAAAATAATTTATATGATTAACAATAACTCTAAATAATTAAAAATTAATATCAATATATAATTAAAATTTAATTTAATAATTTTCAGTTAATATTAATTAATTTTAATTATTAATAAAAATTAATATTTACCAATAATAATAGTTAGTAAATAATAATAAGGGGCAATATTGAAATATCCACAAAAAATTACTGAAAACGCTACTCCAAGTAGCGTTTCAAAATGTAGTTTATGGTCATCCAAACATGAACAAAAAAAAACTAGCTTATAAGCTAGTTTTTTTTTTGCCAAACAATGCCAAAGAGAAATTTTATTATAATTGTTTTCCATCGATAAAATAATTTTAAATTAAATGTATAGGAGAGAGAAATAATATTTTAAATTATATATTGAGTATTATATCAATATAGATATAGTTAAGATTGCTAAACAAAAGTAGTTGTGACATAGGGATATATATTTTTTTAAAATGTATGACTTTTCATGCTCTAATATAAAAAAATTACAACATAATTGTTGGATATGCTCTTGATGCAGCCATATGTATCCGGTTGTTGATTTATTTATGGACTAACCTAATTAAAAATAACTACAACTATAAGAGCATCTTCAACAACATTGCTAAACAGAAAAAATGGGTTTTTGTTTGCTAATCTTCTCCAACAACATTGCTATCTTGTTTGCTAAAATAAAGATTCATTGAAAAATCTCTAAATATAGAGAACTCTCTATAAGTCCTTAAATAGGAGAAAAAATAATTATTTTATTCAAACCACGAATAACATAAATTTTTTATCATTGTATAATTAAATTAGAAAATATAATTTGTGTTAAAATCTCTAAAATAGCAAATCTGTTGAAAATGAATATAACTATTTTTAGATATTTTAACATTTGATTCTCTATTTAAAAAAAATATAAAAAACCTGTTGAAGATGCGTAAGAGCATCTCCAACCTTCGTAAAAAAACACCAAAAACACCAATTTTGGTGGGGCCAACATCCAAAAAAAACCTTCAACTCCAAACATACTCCAAAAAAACACCAAATTTATGGACCCTACATTAAAATAACATTATTTCATTTACTATTTGCTATTAATATATATAAGTTATAATATTTATTAATTAAATAATATTACTTTTAGGAAAAAGTAGTGGGGTCCACTAATTTGGAGTGTCAAACTCACACTGTATATTTGGCGTACAAATTTGATACACTACAAAAAAAATTAGAGTATGAAGTATGATTGAAGGGGGTGTAAACGCTATTTTTATAAATATGAAGTATGATTGGATATGCTCTAATAAGATGCAACCATGTAGATGTACCTTGCTAAAGGGCAACCACAAAGACATGTTTCATTAAATTTCAAAAAAGAGTCGAAAACAGTTAAAAACACCTAACTAGAGGGACTAAACATGTAATTTACTCTAAAATGAAGTATTTGGATTGAGAAAGAAAGTCGACTGGTAACAAATTGAAAACACGTAAAAGAAATTAAATTGTGATTAAAATGATGTGGTGTGAAGTGGGACCCACAGGCGGGGTGTATGATTTGGTAGTAGATGGTGACATGCGTTATCATGTACCCTTAACTGCAACAGTGAAATGTGGGACCCTCACATTCTTTCAGATCACATTCATTAGGTGACGTCATTAAACCATCACATTGTTGCATTCCATTTGCCTTTAAACTTTTTAAATCTCAAAAATCCAATTCAAACCTAAGGCCATTATTACCCTTACCCTCGAATCCTCTTGCCACCTCAACGTCATATCAGTTTTTTTCTTTATCCTCTTCTTATCTAAAAGTGGAGTACCAATACCCTCAAACCCTCTTGCCATCTCATTTTTTTAATTCTTTTATTTATACATTTAATTATTTAACAAAATAAAAATATTTATATATTTTTTAATAAATTAAAAAAATTAAAAAAAATAATTTTGTTGTAGCCGTTGGGTAACGTTCATATTTAAAAAAACAAAAAAAAAATTAAAATCGCTCGGGTAGTATCGGGTTGGGGAACCCGGGGCTGGAACCCGCCTTAAATCCCGAGCCCCCCCCCCCCCCCCCCCCGGTACCCATTCCCGCTGGAACCCGCCCTAAGCCCGCTCCCTTACCCGGAGCCGCTACCGATGGTCTAATAAGTGGTTGTTTGGCTAGACTTATAAAATGATAATTAAAAAGAATGGTTTGATGCAGAATGATTAAGTGATCAAAATAATTAAGAGGTTCTTATGATATATTATAAAATAAAATATAGTTATTTGATAATCGTTTAGAATGAAGTTATGGTGCTGAGAGCATCTTCAACGGCTTCTCCAAAATTAGGAAAATGGAAAAATAAGGATTTTGTATTAATATTTTGCTTCAACAGCTTCTCTAAAGTGAAGAAAATTGGAGAGAGAAGATTTTTTTTTCTTCAAATATGGAGATCACTCAAAAAATGATTACCAAGTGAGATGACCAATATGAAACTTTGAAAATAAATATATAGAGAAAGAAATAATATTTTAATAGATTAATGAAATATTTTAATATTTTAATTAATGTTGGATTCTCTAAAATGAGGAAGTTGTTGGAGATGAATGTATTTTTTTGAGGGGATTTTGGCTTTTGATTCTCCATTTTAGAGAAATTATGAAAATCTGTTGGAGATGTTCTGAATGGAGATGTTCTGAATGGTTAAGGGAGGTCCAAGATACAAAATCATTCTGAGGGTTTTAAAACCATTAAGAGGAAGACTTTTTTTTGCCAACAAGATTCAACTCTTAGTGATTCAGATGTGGCCTCTTAATGGAAGTATTAAGAGGTAAACAAACAATCCCTTAATGAATTGATTTATTCAGATTTTCAGATTTTTATTTTAGTTTTAATTGGACAATGAAAATATATTTATATTTTTTTTCTTTGTCTGAATTAAACTGTTTTATTTGAACAAAATATATTTTATTTTAGTTGTCCCTGTGTTTGTTTTGTCATGCTCGTTTTGTTGGTGTTGTAAGAGCATCTTCAACAGCTTCCCCATAATTTCTCCAAAATGGGGAACCAAAAGCCAGAATCCTCAAAAAAATATACATTCATCTCCAACAGCTTCCCCATTTTGGAGAATTCAACATTAATTAAAATGTTAAAATATTTCATTTATCTATTAAAATATTATTTTTCTCTCTACATATTTATTTTCAAGGTTTCCTATTGATTCTCTCACTTGGTAATCATTTTTGGAGTGATCTCCATATTTGGAGAAAAAAACCTTCTCTCTCCAACTTTCTCCATTTTGAGGATAGTTTTGGAAAAACTGTTGAAGCACAATTTTAACCCAAAATTCCCATTTTCTCCATTTTCCCCATTTTAAAGAAGCTGTTGGAGATGCTCTAAGTTTGCTCTCTGATGTATTGTTTTGATTGTGGTGGTAATAAAAGTTGACTTTACTGTTCAAAAGTTCGTCAAAACTAATGGAAGGACATAATTACTTTTTCACAAAAAATATATAATCAATTAAGTTTTATAACTAATACCTTCTATTTTTTGGTTAATAACTTAGAAATGAAATGTTGATATTTTGTGAATATTATCATAAAATTATGTGATGTGTTATGTTTTATTAAAATATTAAAAAACATTATTAATTTTATAGTTTTTTTGTTGGAAATAAGCATGTATGGGTTACTAGAAAACAACTAGTTTTGAAGATTCCTAAAGTGACCCTGACATGTGACCATAAATAAGCATGTGGGGCTTTAGGAATGTAAGAAAAAACAAGAGTTGTGTTGGGAGAAGGACAATTGTGTCAATATAAAAATTGTTGGGGGCATTTTTGGTATAATTTCCTTTAAAAAAGGGTATGCATGTGGTGTATGTCATTCCTAGACGATTCATTCGGTGAGACGATTACTCTTTGACGTGTCCATCGTTCATTGGCCCCCTTTCCTACTCTAAAAGGACGCTTATTTTTTCTAAAAATTTAAGGTTTTCTTTTTCTTTCTAAAAATATAAATAAAGGGGAACCAATTTATGTTTTGTAATTAGAGGGGACCTACATAAACCAATACAATTCCTCGCTCGTTCTGCTCTTTAAATTAAACAGGCCAGTTGATATTAAGTTTTCTTTCTCGATTGTTTTCTTACCCCATGATATAAAACTTCACGAGTCTTCTGTGTCTGGAGAGACAACAAGTTACATTATCAGAGAAAAAAAGTACGCTTTTAAAATATGTCATGATGATATTATTTTGTTGGATGTTATTATATAGCTTTTGAAACTAAAGTTTTAACGTAAGTCTTTAACGGTAAAGTTGGTGAAAACCTTAGGTCCGAGTTTTCATCTTTGTTAAAAAATTTAGTTTTTGGCTTAAATTTAAGTGTTTTTCATAAAAAACGACTCCATGAATTCGAACATCGGTCCTTTCTAAGTGAGGACGAGAAACCGACTAACCAAATTATACTTATCTCTAACAACATTCAAATTCTTAAATCGTGAACTTTTATTAATTAATCATTATCTCTAACCACTTTTAAATCCTCAAATCATGAACTCCTTAAAAACGTAATTCTTTAAACAAATTTATAAAAAAAGCATTACCGTTTTCTCAAAACCATACATTAAAAGAAATTAGAACATTAAAATCTAGATATACCGCGCTGCACTGCGCGAGTAGACTTCTAGTAGTACAATATGAACCAAGGGATTGTTTACCAAATGCTTATCAGGTATCACTTATCTTACCGGATAAGAATGACAAATAACAAGAATCTTAATAGTACGAGGCATAACAATGATAGATAATTTTACACCCAACGAAGGAGAAAACTTTTACCTAGTGTTTATCAGTTAAAATATGTTTACCAACAATCAATTGTAATGACAAATAAAGTAAGTGAAAGTGATGACTTTTAACGACAAACACTAACTTGGTAAATGTTTGGTAAACGACACCCAAGATAGTTGCCAATTATTTGTCCTGATGTAAAAACAAAACAAATTTGATTCATATTATCTTAAACAAAACTTGTTTTTTTTGCACTTTTCACATTAATTCTTATAAATTGTTGATTAGTTATAATTTTTTACAGTAAATCTTTTTATAAACATTTGGTGTTCCTTGATGTCTTATGGTTTTGATAAACTAACCAATACGAGCTTCGTAAAACTCTTTCCCGTAAAAACTGATATGATTTACAACAATAGATGATAAGGTCAAAAAAACTTAAAATACAGAACACGGTTTTATGAAAAATATATAATTATTACTCAAATGACAAGACGTATGCGATTTGATTTTGTATTAGACTTATAAATGGAACCAAACTACATGGTTTTAGTATTTTGTAAACCGAACCCAAATCATAATACTTCAAAATCAAATCAATTATAACTGCTAAATTTAATTTGGTCTGATTTAAGAATACAACTATGTCCCGTAAATTGACACCGACCACAACCCAATTTTGTATAACTTTGGTTGAATGTTTGGAATAAAAGAAAGAGTGTGACAAAGACAAAGCTAACATGAAGAAATAAAGTGGAAGTTGTTAATTTCTCTCTTGGGAAGAGGCTTTCTAGGAAACACACTTTGAAAAGGACTCATCTTTCACTTTCTTTTCTTTCGAGGGCCACTTTTGCAAATTAGAACAAACTTTTTCAACTTTAACAAAATACCCCCGTCAACTTTTTTATTTTATATTTTTACACCGTTTGATGCTTTTTTTGTAACTTTTGACGTACATCTAGTAAGAGCATCTTCAATGCAAGGTTCTTATAAATAAAAAAATGTAGTGATTTATAGGAACTACCATTGTGGTGAATTCTTATAAGAACTCAAAACTCTTTGAGGTTCTTAAATAAGAACATTGGTTCTTGCGATGAAGTTTCTTATAAAAACTACTATTAGGGACTTTTATATAAAATTTTAATTTGATGAGTTAGAAATGAGATGTCACCAAAAAGTGAAAAAATGAAGCTCTTAAAAAAATTCCGTTGGAGATGATCTAATTATTTTTGAAAGAAAATATAATTTCCTTAATCCTCGAAAGAATTACACTTAGGGGCCGTTTACCTAATCACTTACCCGGGTAAGTGCTTACCGGTAAAATTCAACACTATCGCTTACTTCTCGGGTAAGCTTTTAGTCCACCAAAATGGCATCGTATGCAACAATTTAGCCGATAAGCGCTAACCGTGGTAAGAGTCGTCACACTCACTTACCGGATAAGATTTTTGGTTCTTCCCATATTCATCCGATAAGCTAATGTGACTTAATAATCACTTACCCGGATAAACGTTTTGTAAACGGCCTCTTAGAGTCAAAGAACATCACTTAAGGCAACTTGAAGAATTTACACCTATTAAGGGAAAGGCATAATTATACTTGTCTTGCCATCACTTAGACTTTTTACAATATTTTTTTGTAAAGAAAGTAATATTTGGATTCTTTTAAATAAAATTGTAATAATCTCAATAATTATTTTGTCACGATGTACTATTATAACTCAGTAATATATTGTATTTGTTTTATTTTAAACAAGAATAATATAAGATTTGTTGAAAACTTCAGAGTTCATTTTTAATAAAAAAAAGTACGTGACGACTGAAGCATAAAAAGTGGACCCATTCAATCCCATATATACATACCTTTCTCTATATTTGATTTCATGATTATATGAGTTATGTAATTTTGTTTTTAATTTAACTGAATTAAGCGACAAAAATAATTAATATGGAACAAATGGTCAAAAATGATATTTTTGAAAGGTATTAATTTATTTTAATCGAGGGAAAACAACGAAAGAACGAATGACCTGATCCGCAAAATATAGATTAGGCTAAAATAACATTGATTGAGGAGAAAACGAATGTTGCCTTGTAAAGGACTTGACACCTTCCTATCAGACGCGTTTTAAAACTGTGAGTCCAAATGTATGAACAAAACGGATAATATCTGATATGATTGAACTGTTATGTTAGAATTAAACAATTTAACAAAAGATTTAATAACTAATCCGACAATTTTAAAATTATGTAACAAATGATTTTTTATTTAAATATAAAATAAAGACTCCATAAAAGTTAAATAATCTTGTATATATGATATAACATATTTTAATTAATACTTGATAAATTAAAAAGATATTAAAATAATATATTTTTGGAAAACCATTATGTAAATCTATGCTCCATTTAATATTATTAACTAACAAATTAAGACAATTTGTGATACATGATAACAGGGTTGTTTTGATCCTTATTTGATTAACATTTAAATTTAGGGGTCGTTTACCTAATCGTTTACCTGGGTAAGTGCTTACCGGAAAATTCAACACTATCACTTTAGTAACCGAGACCAAATTTTGTTAGAGTTTCAAGTATTGGGAAGATTTTAATAAAACTAGAAGTTGAGGGGGGCTAATTGTAATAAGGGAAGGGGTATAAGTACCCAATGTTTTGGGGCACAAAACCCTAGGTGTACATTTCTCTTGATTGTTGGCGGCTGTTGAGAGATTTAGAGAGCAGAGAGAGAGTTTTCATTGGAGTTCAAGAACAAAGAAAGAAGAAGGTTTTCAAGTATCAAATTGGAAGAAGAGGTGCAGTAGGAGTGCAATCATACAAGAAATTCTGCCAGGTAAATTTCTTAATCAAACCTATTTTTGATTATTTAGTTGGATCATTGGGGTTATTTACGAGTTTTTGTTGAGAGATGAAAATGAGGTTTAATGTGGTGAATGTAGTATCCTTTTGGTGCACAATAGCTAAGGGATTGGTGAATTAATGTGATAAGTAAGTTAAGTTGTTGTTTTACTTAAATCCGACTTGGATTAAGGACATATTAGCAGGCTTTGATCCCAAATGGGCATCGCAACCGACGTCCGGAAAGTACTGAACATTGTATCCGGGTAAGTGTCTGGGTTGCAGTGGTTTTCGGATACGAGTCCGCATAGTTGGAGTTTCCGGATAGTTCCCAGATAACTATCCGGGTAGGGTATTGTCCGGACTGTGTATTCATCCGGTAAGTAGAAAGGTATCCGGTATATAGGAAGTGTCTGGTAAGGGTAAGGTTGTCCAAAAAGTAGTGGTGTCCGGTAAGCTTGTATCCGAACAATTGGGTAATCCGTTTATGTGTTTTATTCTTTCACTCAAGTAGACCGATTGGGAGTACGGGACGTAGTAGGAAAGGAAAGTAAGCGTACCAGGTGAGTTTTCTAACTAAAATACGTGATTTTGAACGTGTTTTCTAAAGCGAGTACATGATGAGAAATGTCATGTTTTATTCTTATGTTTTTAATTGCATGAAAGCTGTTTAAAGTTTTATATGGGATGTATGCATACATTGTGTGAGACGTAAATTGGCTAAGTCGGGGGGTGTGGCCCGCCAGCTCGTGCCGGGAGGTGTGACCCGTTTATGCCAGGGGTAGTGTGGCCCTGTAAGGCAGCAAGAGACTGACTCGTTGTCACTTTCGAGTGACTTCATGGTGCCATTTACGGGGCGGATTTATCCGTGGAAGTTTTATGTGAAGTTATGTGATAGTTTTTATGAAAAACTACGTGAAAGTTTTGCAAAGATATTCGAAAGTTGTAAAACTGTTTTAAATGATTTTGAGAACTGTCAGGAGGGACTCACTAGACCTCATGGTCTAACCCTCGCATTTTTCAAACTAAACCTTTTCAGGTAAGCAAATTGTAGGAGGCTCCGGTAAGTGAGCAATCGCAGGATAGAGTACAGATGCAGATTGAGACAGTGCCACTCATACTTCTAGTGGTAGTTATTCTCAGTTGTGTATAGGTTGTTTCCGTCAACCTAAGTTATTTAGACAGATGTACTGAAGTGTTATGGACCTAGTGTTGTAATTGTTTAATATTAATGCTATGTATGCTTTAATTAGACTGGGTTGTTACAATCACTTACTTCTCGGATAAGATTTTAGTCCACCAAAATGACATCGTATGCAACAATTTAGCCGGTAAACACTAACCGTGGACCGTGGTAAGAGCCGTCACACTCACTTACCGGGTAAGACTCTCGACCCTTGCTTTCGACTCTCCGTCCTTGCTTCCGCTCTTACCGGGTAAGATTCTTAGTCCTTGTCATATTCATCCGGTAAACTAATGTCACTTGATAAGCACTTACCCAGGTAAGCGTTTTGTAAACGACCCCTTAGTTGGATTTGATATGTAACTTCTCTTACTGCATCTAAAACTATGATGTTGTGTTATCAGACTACACTCAAATATAATGAAGAGTTAGTCTCCAACAACATTGTTAAAATAGAAAAAAATGGATTTTTGTTTGTTATTTTTCTCAAACAACATTGCTATCTTGTTTTGCTAAAATAGAGATTCATGGAGAAATCTCTAAATATAAAGAATTCTCTATAATTCTCTAAATAGGAGAGAGAAATAATTATTTTATTCAACTCATCAATACCATAATTTTTTTATCATTTTATATTAAGTTTTTCATTTAAAGTGTATTGAGAATATAAATTAGAGAATATTATATTAATATAATTTGTGTTAAAATATCTAAAATAACAAAACTGTTGTAGATGAATGTAACTCTTTATAAAAATTGTAACTTTTGATTCTCTATTTTAAAAAATTTATAGCAAATCTGTTGAAGATGTTTTCATAAACGGGATAAATGTTTACCACACATAATGATTCAAAAGGTATTATATTGTCCTCAAGGACCTCAACCTCAACAACGTTGTTTTCAAAAAATGGCATCCACAATTTCTTCTAAACTCTAGATTTCACCATATATTGTCAACGATAAATAGCACACGTGATAATTTTATAATAAGTCAAAGTAGCTTCCTAGATATCTAGTTGTTAATTTAATCTTAGCTCTAACTTGATTGAATTTTTATATGTATCCTTTAATATATTTTTTGGGTAAATGTGTGTATTTGGGCCAATTTTTTGCGAACCGACTATTCCCTCTGGAGGCCACAAATGATGTTCAATCATCGCAGGTGGACCTCTATGGTCACACGGGGTTGAGCAACACCTAATTCGAATTGAGAGAACATGAAAATTCCATTACATTCGTTTAAGCCATAACCAGTGTGCAACGGCCCAAGTGATTATATATACTTTTTGAGTTGTTGTAAGCCTATTTGAATGGCATTTCTATCATTAATGAAAATTAAAGCTTTTCGCATCTTATATGCATATCAGAGCACCGATTCATCGTTAACGCATTTTTTCTCAACCGTTTTCTCTACATCCCATCATGGCCAATGAACAAGCTCTTATTCACAAACAACAATGGTCCAACAAAATACTTACCCATGTATCACTTCAAAGCCCATCAAACTCACACTTACAAACTATATTGTTGGGAAAACTCATATCCAAACAACCTTTAGAGTGCGTTTGGTACACAGACTGGATGAGATGGGACGGGACCAAAAAAATAGTCTCATGTTTGGTATGCCATGAAACAAAAATCAGATGGGACAATATGGGACAAAAACAAGTTTTCATGGAACAAAACTTAAGTTTTTTTGTTCCACCAAAATAGGTGGAACAACATGGGACTAAAACATAAGATTACTAAAATACCTTTTTTTTCTAACGTAACCTAGATTAAAATTATCTCCTCCAGTCCAGTCCCGTCCCGTCCCATCCCATCCAGTTTGCGAACCAAACGCTACCTTATGGTCAATATTGTAGATGAAACTTACCCTTCACCCCACCAAACCCATCTTCCTTTTATCTTATTATGTGAAGATCTGTATTTGGTGCAATTGTTGACAATCTCTATCAAAACTTTGTGTCTTATTTTTCATACCAACAATGCACATTAAGTATCGATCATCCTGCCAAAAACCTAGGCCAACTCTCACGATTCACGTGGTCATCCCAAGCAAATAAAAGATCATCTCGCTAGCATCTAAACCCATCTTGATCTATGTAGGCTATCAAAAGGAGTATACATATATAGTAAATACAAACCATGTATTTGTTGCACCCCCTTACAAACCAATGTGCATATGTGAACAATATGTGTGTAATCTGAGATGCATATATACATTATCTCATATGAATGTATGTCCATCATACGTATATTCTTGCACGTATGTATATGCATATATATATATATATATATATATGTACATTGTTCACATATGTACACTGGTTTGTAAGGGGTGCAACAAATACATGGTTTGCATTTTACAGAACCTCTCTCTCTCTCTCTCTATATATATATATATATATATAAAGTATATATATAGAGAGAGGATCAAACAATAACTATTTAAAAGAACACGAGAACGAACAAAATCATTAGTGATTTTACATTAACGCGCAAAAAAACCACGCGGACCTGAAGCCACGGCCAAAGTCTTTTTTTCGTGCGTTAATGTAAAATCACTAATGATTTTGGTCGTTCTCGTGTTCTTTTAAATATGTATTGTTTTCGTTTGAACCCGACTATATATATACACACATATACACACCAATACTCAAGTTGATTTGGGACTAAGCTAACAACTAACTAGATAACTACAAAGGTGCTTTGACCAATTAGACAACTATCACATTTGTTGCTTATCTTCAACACATTATTATTTTAATCCAAACACCATTTACAACCATTTATTAAACTATGATATATAAATTTGTAAGATACAATGTATCTTACAAAAATGATTTTAGATGTAATCAAAGTTTTAGCTTTATTATATCACAAAAGCTATTTAAATTTATAATTAGTTAATCCATCAACTAATGATATTTATATAAAATAATAAATTCCCACGACCCCAATAATACTAATGTAAAAGGGTCTTTATTTATGTATATATTTATGTAATTATATATATATAATTAATATTTTTCCTAGTTTATATTAAATATTTTGTTTTCTACAAAGTATACATTTTATTCGTGTTAACATCCACCCATGTTCCATGTTTATATGTTATATGATGAGTAGTTAACCACTCTAGTCTCTAGACTTGTAAGAATGCCATAAAATGTAAAAGAAGTTACTTTTTTATTATTAATATTAAAGATAAACATTTAAGTGTTTTTATGACTTGTATTTTTGTAACTTCTAATGCTTCAATCATTCTTATATTTTATTG
Source organism: Saussurea involucrata (assembly GCA_033807775.1). Classification (NCBI taxonomy): domain Eukaryota; kingdom Viridiplantae; phylum Streptophyta; class Magnoliopsida; order Asterales; family Asteraceae; genus Saussurea; species Saussurea involucrata. The sequence continues at coordinate 4,405,653 of CM066317.1, forward strand.
GCTTCAAAATTTTCACATGTAAGAATTTTTCTTTTTTAAAAGGGTGTTTTAGTCTATGCATAAACTAATCTCTTGACAAATTATGACTGTAAGACATCAGCTCTGAGACTAAACTTCAGTGGCCACAAGCTGTGTACGTCTGGATTCGAACCCTGAACAAATGGGATATTCCGTCACATCCCTCAAAGACTTAACTAGTACGCCACAGTCCTTGTGATTACACATGTATATATTTAGTAAAATACAATATATAGTACATAGCAATATGTTTGACATTATTTTTAATTTGTTTATTAAATTTTAAAAAAATTATTGGAATTTTTGTAATCTTAAAGATTGACTTTTTTATTTTATTTAATATTGACTCGAAACTACAAAATGTTGATATAACTAAACGATTTCTATAATATCTCTTAAGAAGTGGATGTTTAGTAAGTATTTCTATAAAATTTAAATGCAAAATTTCATTAAATTAAAGACACACGTAGTTAATCATTAGAATTTATAGATATATCAGTAATAATTTACCATATTTACTTATCTCATTGGATAAAGATATCTATTAATAAAATGACACAACAAGATTGTTACTAAAAATATATTTCCGGTCTTTTCAGTAGGGTTGGGTTCTGATGAGAAAGAAAATTATCGTAAGAAGCGTATAAAGGGATATGGATCCATTGGATCAATCATAATTGAACATCAACACTAACTAATTAAATGCACCGAAATGCATTATATCAATTCCACTCTAAAGCGCAATTTATGAGTGGAGATGAGATTAAAAGTGATCAAGGGTCCAGACCTTTTATTACGCTTGTCACAGTCTCTTCTCACACGATCCTCCGTCTTTCCGTAAGTATTAACCAGGTAAGAGTCACCACTCTAGTAAGATAATTAATCATTCATCCTTGTCATGTTCACTCGATAAAGTACGTGCTTTTATCCAGATAGCGTTTGACAAACAACCTATAATATAGTTAGTATTTTAATTAAACCATTATATTTTCATAAGCATAAGTAAAGAAATCACATCAATTTTATCTCAATTTCATTTGTATAATCATAAAACTGAAAAATAATTAGAGACGTACATAAGAGGAGACATAATCAATGGCCTTCAACTCAAAGATTGTGGACCAACTTCGAACTTAAATATATACCTCTCTATACCCATAGGCCATAACAAGCTCTTGAGCCATTCATTATCCATAGATAAAAATATGATGTGTCTCATACTCCACGGACCATTAATAAAATTAAGACACATTATGATTTTATATATTTCAAATTTATTTAATTCAAGTTTATAATTCCTCTCAAATTTTACATATAATGTATATATATAGAGAGGAAGAATCATGCGAGAAGTTAAACATTATGCGATAAGTATGATATCATATATGATTACGCGGTATGTGGGCGTGTTTAAGCATATATGATTAAACGTCTATATATTGCCACTGTAACATGTGTTTAATCATATATGTTTAAGCTTGTGTATCATATATGATAACACACTTCTTGCCTTCTCGCATAAGATTTATCTTCTCGTTTGAACCTGTCCCTATATATATATATGTATATATTCAAATATCCATATTGTTTAGACATCTAGGGGCTGTTTGTTAGTAGCTTAATAAGTTTAATGAGACTCACAACTTATTCAGTCACTTATACATGACTGTTGTAACAACCCACTCTAATATAAAGCATGCAATTCATATAAAATGAAACATCCCAAAAACGGGTCCCAAAATTTCTTACACGAGTCTCAAAATTTAGGTTGGCGGAATCAACCTATTACACAACTGAGAAATACTATAACTAAAAGTAATAGTGTCTTTGCCTATACTGCTTGTAACATCCCAACTTCATAACAAGCATTACTAACGGATAAGCATTCAAATTTGATAATTAAACCTATCTTTACATCATTAAAAGTTTACTTAAACAACATTGACAGCGGAAGTCGCTAAATCCACAACCGAGAACTATTCTATAAATATCATAGACAAAATCTTGGAAACGCCTTAAGCTCCAAGTCCTTTCTATCGCCACCTAGTCCTTACTTGAAGAACCCATAGCACGCTTACCTGAAAATGGTTTAGTTTTGAAAAGCGAGGGTTAGACCAAAAGGTCTAGTGAATTCCCTCCGAACACAGCATATAACCGGTATAAAACATTTATGAAAATATCATCGTAACCCTTAACATACATCAAACATGGTACTACACTGTATATAGGATCACATAAACATTCCGCGATCGGGATCCAAAGGACTACCCTTTCGCCCTCAACTGGAGCCTACGCAAACTCCCCTTCCCGGAGCTTACGTAGACCCCCCTTTCTACTCGAAATAGGAGGAAACGGATTCCAACCTACCAGTCTGTCATAAACATCCAAGGGATCATCAGACCCCGAGGATCTATCTCTGATCCTACAGTGTAGACCGACTCCACATAGCACATCATTCATTTCGTAAAACATGCACCTTTAAAACCTTAGTAAATCGTCATTCTCAGTTCATCAAGTACAATACATTTTCTCAAGTAAAATAGGTATTCCATGGAAAAACATGCATATTTTTATAAGTCAGTTCATGCTCAATAAAGGAACCATATTCAGTAAAATATAGTACGTCGTAAAAGGGAGTGAGAGAACTCACCTGATAGCAATTTCCTTCCTAACCTCGAGTCTCGTTCCGAACCGTCCTTACACCTAAAGCAAGGTGTACATTTAATTAGCGATACTCGACTTCTGATCCTAGACTCCTTTCGAATCTAGACCCAAATACTTAATTCAGATCATTCATTAAACACTGGATCCCTTTTTCACTATCGGACCTTAATTATAGCTAAGCCCAAATTAACTCTCACTCATAATTAGATAAACTAGGGCCAAAACAATTGTAATACATACTGGATCTGAGCCCATAATACCGATTCAAAAATAATAACATCTCGGCCCAAACAAGAAATTAAACTTCGGTCCAAGCTCCGATGAATCAAATAATCGGGAATCCCCGTCCCGGTACCCATGACTTCCGGTACTCCTTTGAGTCCCGGTACCCACAACTTCCGATACTCCTTTGAGTCCCGGTACCCACGACTTGCGGGAGTCCAAGTCCCGGTGCTTGTCCTAAATGGGTCCCGGTATGGTGCTCTTCCTGGTTTACCAAGTCCCGATACATACCGAGTCCTGGTACGTACCGAGTCCCGTAGTTTGCGATTACGAACATAACTCAGATTCTTCGCCATTAATCTAACCCTACACGATTTTGAAACAATTCTTTTATTACTGAAGCAACTATTCCCTAACCAAGAGTCCATAATAATATTTGATTTAATTTTGACAATTAGAGTCAAAACTCTATTAACATCCACATTAGATTTCTCAGCTCGAACACTATAGAAAACTCAGACCCATCACAAATCTAACAATTAACTAAGAAGAGATAGTTGAGATTTAATCGCTTACCGAAATGAGTTGTTCTTCCTGGTTTGACACCAAACGATTTCTTCCTCACTCTGCCTTTCTTTCCTCAGCCGCCAACAGTAGTTTCAGTATGATAATGATTCAGTAATCAACCCTAGGGGTTTGAGCCTCCTTTTTATACATCTTTAAATAGCAATTAAGTCCTCAATTAAAACTTTCATTTTTACGTTTTGACCACTGAACTTCCAATCTTTCTCGAGATTGGGTTGTTACAACACTCCCCCCTTAAAAGAATTCCGTCCTTGGAATTCCTCCTTGGAAGAGATGCGGGTATCTTGCCCACACCAACACTGACACTTCCCGAAGATAGTGCCTCTTCTAACACAGTTAACCATCTCATTACATCCGAAACATGGGACATTGGATGCATTCCCTTCAGTTCTTACGGTACTCTAACACGTAGGCTACTGTTCCTATTCGCTCGGTCTCAACAATTAAGATTAATTAAGGCCTCTCATGCATCTATACTTCCTTTAGGGAGGAACTGGGCGGGATCCTCCGCTATAACACAAGATTCTTTCACCAAGAAACAATCATTCACCTGATATCTTGGCACAAGGCCAACCCTGTACCTTCCGATAATTACTAACCCGAAGTTCCTTCATTGCATTACACGCAATTCTAGATCACTTCTCCCAACCAACAATCGTCTATGCGGCTAACATTTCCCTTTTCTCAGACCACCCCGACCACAGTTCGCCAACCATCTCTCATATCTCCACCACTTCATCACTCCATCCTTGTACGTAACCCAGGGTAGGCACCTTCAAACCTAACGTTAACGTGTCCACCTACTCGAATTAAGCTTATCTTGAAACACATCAAATCCTCGCTGACTACCACGTTCGTTCGATCATAAAACATAACTCCGATTACCCTCTCCCAACTGGGAGGAATAACCATGGTCACACCATACTATTCTCACTAGCTTAAACACTACACGACCAAATCGTTTAAACATTTCTCCCAAGGTCACTAACTTAACTCATTTAGTTGTCTCATCCACTTCTTCCTTGCACAAAACATACAAAATTTCCTTCCTCAATAATCTTTCCAACGGTTCGCACAATTCTCTCGATTAACCACCAAGATCATAAAACCAGACAGATGTATATATACCACCATCCCGGCTCTCTTACTTAGATTTACCTTAAATAATTCTTTATCAAACAGTATGCTAATCCCAAAAATACTTCCCCAAGAATTGTAACTCATCCTGTAATAACAAATGAACGTCATTACTTAACAAATCTATAAAATTTTAGTCAACCAACCAAAGGCTTATACCTCTATCATGACATTTCAAATCAACTAATGATCATACTACCATTCCGACCCACAATCATCATCATGTCATTCCCTAAACATAACCAAGATTTCCAACTATTTCCTTCAAGGATTATTCCCTCACGCATAAGGAACAATTTTCATCTCATCTACTATACTACAACTTGACTAATATATTCATCATCTTCTTTAAACTTACTCTGCCTTCAAGACTATACTTACCAACCTTCATAACCACAAAGCTTGGTCTCACAGTTGGGCAATCACCCAATTTTTGCCCCGACATTCCAATCCGATAACAGTCAAAATAAACACCAACTTACCAACCACGTACTTCAACAACTGGGGGTTGCAAAACGTACACTCTATCCGAAATCCCAAAAGAACTTCCTTCCAATCCTTCATCTTTCTAACATCGCCTCACTACGTCACCGGCTGACACAAATATCTTGGCAATTGAAGCTACTAATCGTTCGTACATCCACCACTCCCATCACACTACCGAGTACCGACCAAATCTCTCATGGTCATTCGTACACAATTCACCCTTTCCTTCATATTCTCCCGTATACTACAGTCGAGTCTATCTCACTACGTAGTCCTTTCCCACTTGTTGAACTATAACTCACGAGTTCTCAATTAATTCATACGCAAACATTCTAGCTAGCTCTTTACGATCCGAGCCCTTACAAAATAGGGCACAGCCCCTCACCGATCGATAAGATCTACCCCCTCGCTTCGCTCGTGATACATACCTCATCATTCTACGAATCCCTCCATACCTCATAACTAGAACACTTATTCAAAATGACCACTTCCCATCCTCTTAACACTCCTACAAGGTGTTCTTATAATTTACAACCTTCTGGTTCAAGTCTTTGGCCTCAGCCACCTTACACAACCGCCGGCTTCTACAGTAACGGACAATATGTAACTATTTTCTTAACTTTTTCTTAACATGGGTTCCTTACGAAACCTAATCCTTCCAACACATCAATATCAACTTTATGATCTGTCTCTCTCTTCTCGAAGTCTACTCATGTAACATCAACATTACAAGCTTACCTCGCAATTCACATCCCCACGTCGTGGCCATTCCATTTCCTCACCACACTACTCATAACGAGTTGCTAAAACCGATACCTTGATGACTCCTAGTCCTTCCTCCGGACACCATCGCCCCTCGACAACTGTGTTTTCAGTCACCGAGCAAAGGTAGACCCTCATACCCCTGACACTCAAATCCATTCCCGACTCTTCCAAGGTCCAACTCCCCTCTTAAACACATATACCAAAACTACATACGTTCTCCCCTGACTTGTCCAACACCTTTCCACTCTCGGAGTTCCTTCTTAACTTATAACGCAATATCCTACGACCTAGTAGGTTCATAGCCTTCATGCATGACAATACAGTATATAAATCTTTTCGCACATTTCATCATCTTAAATAAACAACGTTTGGAAAACACTTGGGTACACATGACCCCATCACTCTTATAACTTCAACGCCCTGCACAACGATTCGAGAATCGTTTGCATGCATCTTTCCGTGAACCTTAATCTTACTCAATTCCGAACGATGTTATTACGATAGTAATACGTTGAATGAAAATCCTCTCATACGACACAATTTCGAAATAAATTACTCACACCAAGTAAACCAGTCGGTTCTCACACTCTTTTATATGATATCAATCGGTTAAAATTCATTTGATTGTAAAAATTTTGCTGGCACAAGTCTTCTCGACCTTTTGTACTAATTTAACTTATCATGAAAAGTGTGAAATACTTTGCAATCGTTAGGCTCAAAATTTCATTGTGCAATGTGAATGAAATCACCTTTTCTTTAAACATACGCTTGCACATTCCGACCCCTTTTCGGTCAAAATTGATATTTACACATTTAATTTAAATCGTGAAAATTTTCATGTTATACTTAAGAAAACTATGCATGAAACTCTACTTGCAATTGAAGGCTACTCACCCTAGCAAGGTCAACCGTTTTACCCACGCAACTTATCCTTGACACTCTTCCTTCGACCAAGGGTCGCCCCCTCGGTCAAGCACTATCTTGATGTACATGCGTTCCACATCTCACTTACTCGACCATTTCACACTATTTTCGCTTTGATCGACTATCTCACCTTCTACTTCTACATGCTTTCAATTCACTATGAGTATCTTATTCCATTTATCCTGCCAGTGAAAAGCTAGACTAAAAAGTCAGGGTTCCATTGATACTTTCAAGGTTTTGACACTGTTCTATCTTACCATCCCAACTGATCTATCCAATGATTTCCATAACTAGGACTCTCCCGAAACTGGAGTCTTACTCTTACTCAAACTCAAACATTCATCCTTTCCAAATCCACGAAGAGCTACCTCTAGACGACTCATAACATTCTTCACAACGTTTCTTCTCTACGATGTCTACATACATCACATCATAATGACTCTTACACGACACTTCCCCAAGCAATGGAGCTCGGTCTATCCCTCAGGGATCTTGCTGACTTATTCCTCAACGTTCTCCCAGCCATAGCGCTACACTAAAAGAAACCGATAGTTACTCCTTTCTAGACGTGACACAACAATTTTGCTAAAAGTAAGGTATTGTAAGCACGTACATGTACCTGTAAGTTCGCAATTACACTGGCCAGGTGAAATCCCAAACTTACCTTACACGTTTGTCCTTGGCACCTTATTCCTAAGCGCATTTATAGTGATTGTTCCTAGAGGCAATCCTATGTCTCGGCTGTGTTCCTCTTCTTACAGTTTAAGTTTAGACCCGATTGGTCACCTAAATCCCTTAAACTAAGGCTCTGATACCATTTGTAACATCCCAACTTCATAACAAGCATTACTAACGGATAAGCATTCAAATTTGATAATTAAACCTATCTTTACATCATTAAAAGTTTACTTAAACAACATTGACAGCGGAAGTCGCTAAATCCACAACCGAGAACTATTCTATAAATATCATAGACAAAATCTTGGAAACGCCTTAAGCTCCAAGTCCTTTCTATCGCCACCTAGTCCTTACTTGAAGAACCCATAGCACGCTTACCTGAAAATGGTTTAGTTTTGAAAAGCGAGGGTTAGACCAAAAGGTCTAGTGAATTCCCTCCGAACACAGCATATAACCGGTATAAAACATTTATGAAAATATCATCGTAACCCTTAACATACATCAAACATGGTACTACACTGTATATAGGATCACATAAACATTCCGCGATCGGGATCCAAAGGACTACCCTTTCGCCCTCAACTGGAGCCTACGCAAACTCCCCTTCCCGGAGCTTACGTAGACCCCCCTTTCTACTCGAAATAGGAGGAAACGGATTCCAACCTACCAGTCTGTCATAAACATCCAAGGGATCATCAGACCCCGAGGATCTATCTCTGATCCTACAGTGTAGACCGACTCCACATAGCACATCATTCATTTCGTAAAACATGCACCTTTAAAACCTTAGTAAACCGTCATTCTCAGTTCATCAAGTACAATACATTTTCTCAAGTAAAATAGGTATTCCATGGAAAAACATGCATATTTTTATAAGTCAGTTCATGCTCAATAAAGGAACCATATTCAGTAAAATATAGTACGTCGTAAAAGGGAGTGAGAGAACTCACCTGATAGCAATTTCCTTCCTAACCTCGAGTCTCGTTCCGAACCGTCCTTACACCTAAAGCAAGGTGTACATTTAATTAGCGATACTCGACTTCTGATCCTAGACTCCTTTCGAATCTAGACCCAAATACTTAATTCAGATCATTCATTAAACACTGGATCCCTTTTTCACTATCGGACCTTAATTATAGCTAAGCCCAAATTAACTCTCACTCATAATTAGATAAACTAGGGCCAAAACAATTGTAATACATACTGGATCTGAGCCCATAATACCGATTCAAAAATAATAACATCTCGGCCCAAACAAGAAATTAAACTTCGGTCCAAGCTCCGATGAATCAAATAATCGGGAATCCCCGTCCCGGTACCCATGACTTCCGGTACTCCTTTGAGTCCCGGTACCCACAACTTCCGGTACTCCTTTGAGTCCCGGTACCCACGACTTGCGGGAGTCCAAGTCCCGGTGCTTGTCCTAAATGGGTCCCGGTATGGTGCTCTTCCTGGTTTACCAAGTCCCGATACATACCTAGTCCCGGTACGTACCGAGTCCCGTAGTTTGCGATTACGAACATAACTCAGATTCTTCGCCATTAATCTAACCCTACACGATTTTGAAACAATTCTTTTATTACTGAAGCAACTATTCCCTAACCAAGAGTCCATAATAATATTTGATTTAATTTTGACAATTAGAGTCAAAACTCTATTAACATCCACATTAGATTTCTCAGCTCGAACACTATAGAAAACTCAGACCCATCACAAATCTAACAATTAACTAAGAAGAGATAGCTGAGATTTAATCGCTTACCGAAATGAGTTGTTCTTCCTGGTTTGACACCAAACGATTTCTTCCTCACTCTGCCTTTCTTTCCTCAGCCGCCAACAGTAGTTTCAGTATGATAATGATTCAGTAATCAACCCTAGGGGTTTGAGCCTCCTTTTTATACATCTTTAAATAGCAATTAAGTCCTCAATTAAAACTTTCATTTCTTACGTTTTGACCACTGAACTTCCAATCTTTCTCGAGATTAGGTTGTTACACTGCTTCTATCCTCTCATTGCTCTGTTCACCTGCTAGAGCCTTTCATTACCTGCTTTCCTGAAAATGGTTTAATTTGAAAAGAAGCAAGGGTTAGACCATGAGGTCTAGTGAGTCCCTCCTGACAATTCTCTAAATCATTTAAAACTTTTCATAACTTTCAAGCTTTATATAAAACTTTCAAATATAAACTTTCACGGATATAATCCGCTACCGTCAATGGCACCCTGAAGTCACTCAAGAGTGACAACGAGTCAGTATCACGCTGCCTTACTGGGTCTCACTTCCCATGGCATAAACGGAACCTCTCCCCGGCGTGAGTACTGGCGGAACCTCCCCCCGACTTAGCCAATTTACGTCTATACAATGTATGCATACATCTCATATAAAACTTTAAACAACTTTCATGCAATTAAAAGCATAAGGATAAAAATGGCATTTCTCATCATGTAATCACTTTAGAAACACTTAAAAAAAGCACGTATTTTAGTTAGAAAACTCACCTGATACGCTTACGCTCCTTTCCTACTCTGGCTCGCACTTCCAAACGATCTACCCGAGTGAAAGGATAAAACTAATGAGCTGACTACTAACTGTCCGAACACTAACCTTACCGGACACCACTACTTTCCGGACAAAACCTTACTTTCCGGACGTTTCTACTTTCCGGGAAACTCTACAGTCCGGATAACAGACAATCCGGATGACTCAACTTTCCGAATGACACCACATCCGGATACTTTCTACTTACCGGGTCATAAGGTTTTCCGGACGCTCACCCGGACACCTTCTTAACCTGAAGGTTTCCGGACAAAACGCTGGACGAGTTTAAGGATCGAAATCTTGCTATACGCTCTAAAAACAGAAAGGCAATGTGATAAATAACCACTTAAACGTTCTTTAACCATTTCTCCACAGACTTTACTAACTAAACACAATTAACGGTGCTTAAATCTTCTTTAAGAGCCTTAACAATAACTTTAGCAAGATAAACCTGCCAATGCCCCCAACAATCATCAAAACAACTTAAATAGAGTTGTAGATTCGGAATTACCTGGTAGTTTCCTTGCAGAAATCGAATCCCCAACACACCCTTTCTTCTGATTTCAAAGTTTGGTGTTTCTCCTCTCCAAATGCACAAAAACCTCTAAAACTCTTTTCTCTCCTTTCTCTCAACAATCAACCGCTAACAAGAGGAATAAAGGCCCTCCTAGGGTTTTGTGCCCCTAATGATTAGGTCATTAGTCCATATTCCTTATTTACACAATGACCCCTCAACTTTCAGCATTAATAAAATTTTCCCAAAGACTTGAAACTCCCACAATTTGGTCACGGTTACTACAACTGTTTGGTAATGATTTAAAGATATATAAAATGACTAATTCATTAATTTTGTAGGAAGAAACTTTATGCAGAAAGTCAAGTTTTTTTTCCAAACAACCAACCCCTCCCAATTAAAAAAACACGTTTATTTCATCTATGAAAAAAGCCTCCTAATAAAAAACTTTCCCGATCTATATATAAACAACTTTATCCACACAAAAATTAATAGAATACCAACCAAACAACGTATAAAACACTAGTATATCACAAATCATCAAAATTAGAAACCCTAGTTTAAGTTGGGCCAGACTCATTCTAAGGCCCAAATAGGAATCTTCAAAGTCAAATTTTCAAAAAGTCAACTACACCGACTGTCCTCTTCCAAAGCAAACCTTCTTCAAAGAACATATAATTTTCCCTTCATTTTCTCGCTCCTCGATCCATTGGTCATTCATAATACAAGCAACAAGGCCCTGAGATCTAGTAATTTCATCATCTCGATTCAATCCAATTTCCCAATTTCTCTGTATCAAATCATCAATCTTGTAAGTACCCAATTTGACTCCCTATTTACTTCTGTATAAATCTCAACTCGATCGATTGTTTGTTTGTTCTTCAGTTTCCTGTAGATTTAGTATCAGATTCATACCCATTTGATTCAAAATGGGTAGTAATTATACACAAATCCCCAAGGATTCTTTCGTTGAATTGCAATTACGAGATCAGAACAACCATGGATCTCAAAACCCTACATTATCCGATAAGGAAACTTCCCCAATCTTTAAATCTCATAATTTTGTTAAATCAGATGATTTAGAGTACGATGACGACATTGATTTCGATAATTTGCCCCTTGTAATTGTTCCAAATCAACCTTCTGGTTCTGGAATCTATGGAGCTGTGTTTAATTTAGCAACTTCTGTAATTGGGGCTGGAATTATGGCTCTTCCTGCCACCATGAAAGTTTTAGGGTTAGTAGTTGGAGTTATTTTGATCTTCTTAATGGGGATTTTATCTGAAATTAGCGTCGAACTACTCGTTAGATTCGCTGTTCAATCGAAATCGAATTCTTATGGTGAAGTTGTTCAACAAGCTTTAGGAAAACCAGCAAGAATTTTGTCTGAAATCTGTATTATAATCAACAATGGTGGTGTTTTAGTGGTTTATTTGATCATAATTGGTGACGTAATGTCTGGTTCGCTTCGTCATATTGGGGTTTTCGATCAATGGTTAGGAAATGGTTTCTGGGATCATCGCAAACTCGTAATCTTGATCGTTATGGTTCTGTTTCTTGCTCCCCTTTGTGTGTTGGATAAGATCGATTCATTAAGCACTACTTCAGCCGCTTCGGTTGTGCTGGCAGTCGTTTTCGTCATCGTTGCATTTGTCGTTGCCTTTATTAAGCTCGTCGAAGGTAAAATCGAGGCTCCGAGGTTGACACCGGATTTCGGTTCGAAAAAGGCGATTCTTGATTTATTGGTCGTGATTCCGATCATGTCGAACGCTTACGTTTGTCATTTTAACGTTCAGCCGATTTACAACGAGCTCGAAGAACCCTCGCCGAAAAAGATGTATAAAGTCGGCCGTTTAACCACCGTTCTTTGTGTCATGATCTATGCTTCGACTGCAATCGCAGGATATCTTTTGTTCGGAAACGATACCGAATCGGATATCTTGACCAACTTTGACCAACCCCTCGGGATTCGTTTCAGTACGGCTTTGACTTATATTGTCCGTGTTGGATATGTTCTTCATTTGGTTCTCGTTTTTCCCGTTATCCATTTCTCGTTACGGCAAACCGTCGATGCGTTGGCGTTTGACGGATCGGCTCCGTTATCGGAGAGCCGGAAAAGGTGTTTAGCGTTGACTTTTGTGCTTCTGGCACTTGTGTACTTGGGATCCACGATGATCCCAAGTATCTGGACCGCTTTTAAGTTCACGGGTGCAACCACGGCCGTGTCATTAGGGTTTACGTTCCCAGCCCTTATCGCACTTCGGCTAAGTAGTCAAGGGCCCGGTTTGACTAGCCGAGAGCGGTTCTTGGCTTGGTTGATGTTGAGTTTAGCCGTCATGGTTAGCTTTGTTGGAGTCATCGGTAACGTTTATAGCATGCAAAGCAAATCCGACTGATTTGTTTCGCTCGATAGTAACAAATACTTCCACTGATCGACCTTCGATTTGGGCAAAAACGCGACGGCGACGACCATTTTTTGTAAAATGACCAAATTGCCCTTGTGATGTGAATGGAGGATTGGTTGAAAATGAAATTGAGTTAGATACTGATGTTATAAAATCATGTAATATGGTCTATTTTACCCTTTTCATTTTTGATTAATTTTTTATTCTTGTAATAAGCATTTGTATTTGTGTACAATGAGAATGTTTAAAGTGCGATCATTACTATGATTAATATGTGTTCTGATCCTTAATATGATTACTTTTTCTTGAACTAAATTTATTTTAGAAATGTCGATTTTCTTTTATATAGATAGAAATTTTTCGGAATATTTACAAAAAACTACTGAAACGCTACTTCAAAGAGCGTTTTAAAAAACTAGCTTATGGCCATCCAAACATGTACACAATAAAAAAACTAGTTTATAAGCTAGTTTTTTTTTGCCAAACAATGCCTAAAAGGTCTGGATAAAGGTTGAAAACCGATCATTGGTTAACTGAAAACTGGTCGGACCAGGGATTGTCCCTTGTGCACCTCTGACACACATTACATGTTAAAGGAACGTTTTGATTAATTCTTGATGTATCGGTCATAATTGTCGGTAGTTAGAGTTTGAGACAAATAGAACGAATTAAGAGTTTAAGACAATAAAGAAGTTGGTAAATGGCCTAATTATGGTAAGCCCGACTTAGTAGTGATTGAGAGTTGATAAGCTAGTTTTGAGTTCACATTTCATATTTATACGGTGTATATAATTATAAGGATACGTGAATGAGTAAACGATAAAAGTTTGTTTCGTAAACATACAGTAAAATAAGACTCTCACAGACATGGACCCGAAAGGAAACTGGTTTTTGCTATCCAATCAATTTCAGGATATTTTCTTCACGATAAATGTCCCCTTTGTATTGATTCACAACACAACCGCTATTATTTATGCGACTTTTTAATGGTTTTCTCCGTAAAAAGTCGAATACGTGTTCAAATATGAAAATTTAATGAATCGTCCCCGATAGGAATCGGACCGGTGAATAAGGGTGGGAAAAAAACCTGAAACAAAATAACACGCCCAAATCAAATGAGATTCAAGTTAAATGGTTTCAGATTAGTTTATTTTTAAGTTAAATGTTTTGATTAAGCGGACAAGGATACGTTATTCAGTTTGGTTTTCGATTAAACCAAACAACAAATTATACTATATTTTACATATTTTATGTTTATATAAATATATCGAATAACGTGTTATATTATTATTATTTTATCAATTTTATTGTTAGATTGTATATTTTTTAGGGAAATTAATTAAAATACCCTAAGTTTGACCAACTGTTACCAAAGTACCTCAAAAAATTATTTTTTTTACCGAAATGCCCTCTTTTTCCGCGATAGGATCCCGCGATCGCGGTCAGGGACCAATTGTGAAATTTTTTGCAAGAAATATTTACATTTTCAGTCCCTGGCCCCCGCGATCGCGGCCCGCGATGGCTCAAACGCGGCCCGCGATGGCCCGCTATGGGGACTGAAAGTGTAAATAATCTTGCAAAATTTTACACTTTCAGTCCCTGCCCGCGATCGCGGGATTTTATCGCGGAAAAAGAGGGCATTTCGGTAAGAAAATAATTTTTTGGGATACTTTGATAACAGTTGGTTTGACTTAGGGTATTTTAATTAATTTCCATTTAGGTCATGTCTTTTGTTCAATCATGTTCTTACACGGAATAACAACTAAGAGCATCTCCAACCATGAACCTTTTTAGAGGTCATCATCTTGCTAAATCAACTCTCTCTCTCTCTCTCTCTCTCTCTTTCTCTCTCTCTCTCTGTTACATCAGTTTTCTCTTTCCTAATCATTTTATAAACCTTTCACTCTCAATCATGGACAGGTTCATGATTTATATAATAAAAACTACAATAATTAACATTAACTTATTATAACTAAAAGACAATAATAGGGAATTTAATTAAAATACCCAAAGTTTGACTTTGACTTACCAAAATACCCATTTTCTCGTTCATTTTACCAAAATACCCATTTTTTCCACGATTGATTGAGTTCGCGATCGCGGACCAGGGTATAAAATGAAAATGAGTATCCCGCTATTATCCCGCGACACATACAATTGTCTCACGATTGAATCAATTTGTGACTTTTGAATTGAATTTTACACTTTCAACCCATATACTTATTTACTTACTTTACTTTTTACTTTTTACTTTCATAATTTTAATTTTACATTTAACACATATAATCGTTTATTAACTAAAATACGTTAAAAAATACGTTTTAATTTTAACAAGTTACACCATTATAATCGTCTCTTCGATACCTTCGAAATGAGCCCAATATTGAATATTTTTGAATTTATTTTTTTATTATATATCATATATACTACATAAAAATATTTTTAATATTTACAATTCATACTCTTATAGTTAATTACTTAATTTATGGTACATCTCTTATTTTTTTAATTTTTTTTACACTCCTATCGCATTAATATAATAATCATATATTAACTAATTCATTAAATCGTTTTAAATTATTATTATTTGTATGTGTTTATAGATATCGTGAATGACAATAGGACAAGGTTTCACGAGAAGAATATGAAATGGGGTTTTGACAAGTTGATATCACTGGACTCATTTAAGAATTGTGAAAATGAGTATTTGGCGAATGATGATTCATGTGTGTTTGGAACTGAAGTATTTGCAGTTACAGAGTATGCACAAAAGGATCGATGTCTGTCCATCACAAAGCCTCCGCCAATTTTTAATACTTACACTTGAACCATCGATAATAAAATAAATAAAACGTATTTTAACTATAAGAGTACCATAAATTAAATAATTAACTATAAGAATATGAATTTTAAATATAAAAATATTTTTATGTAGTATATATATGATATATATTAAAATAAATAAATCAAAAAATATTCAATATTGGGCTCATTTCGAACGTATCTAAGAGACGATTATAATGGTGTAACTTGTTAAAATTAAAACGTATTTTTAACGTATTTTAGTTAATAAACGATTATATTTGTTAAATGTAAAATTAAAATTATGAAAGCAAAAGGTATAAAGTAAGTAAAGTAAGTAAATATGTATAGGTGTTGAAAGTGTAAAATTCAATTCAAAAGTCACAAATTGATTCAATCGCGGGACAATTGTGTGTGTGATCGCGAACCCAATTGTGGAAAAAATGGGTATTTTAGTAAAATGAACGAGAAAATGAGTATTTTAGTAAGTCAAAGTCAAACTTTGAGTATTTTAATTTGTTGGTGCAAGTGTACCACATCTCTATATATTTATATATATTTATTTTGATGATTACAAACACACCGTATTATTGTTTATCTAACAATCCTATCCAAGTGTACAGTTCTTGAAGAACACGAAGATTTTATCTGAAGAGTTCAAGACGGAAGATTTACGTTGTCATTAGTGTTTATAATTTATAATGATAAACACCCTAAAATAATATACCACTTGGATATTTCTAAAAACCATAATTGATTTTAATTAAATAGGGTTTATTGAGAAAGATTGGTTGCGTCCTGGAAGCTACCTATTTCTGACGCCGGCATACCGCGAAGCTTCAGGCGGTATACCGCGGCGGGTTACTGCACCTCTGTTTGATTGAAAGGCTTTTTCTCTGCACGGTATACCGCGAGTCCTAGCCGGTATACCGCGGGTACGTATTCCAGTCAACTTTGCATGAGAGCCGTTGGAGTGTCAGTGTACTATTACTGCACGGTATACCGCGTGCATTTGGCGGTATACCGCGGATTGCATGTTACCGTTGGAAGAGCTGATATATATACATGCATGCTGGTGGAGAAGAAACAACAACAACCAACACCAACACAACAACTTACTCATCTGATCTCTCTCACTTATTTAACATATATATATTTTATAAAACCTTTTTTATAAAATATCCAAGTGATTATTATACAAGAGTGATTACCCATTGTGAGTTATACTCCTCTTGTAAGTATTTGAATAACGGGTGTGTGATCCTGTTTATCTCATAGCAGAGGCTTGAGAAACTATTACAAATTCCTTTGTATTTGGTTTGTGTTCTACCGTAAAGAATACATTTATTGGATCGTGTCGAGAAGTGTCTCGGCTGCTGGTTTATCACAGTTGGTGGTAAATCAGTAAATCTCCGTGTCAAGTATCTCTTACCTTTATCTCTTTATTTATTCCGCTGTGCATTTTAATTATATCTGTTTATATAAATTGCTTTGCATTTATATTTATTTATATAATCTCTGTGTATTTGTTTATATTTACACTCTTCTTTATTATTTGTATACTCTGATTTATTTTTACTGTTTCCGTACTGTATTTATTTATAAAAGAATTTTTGAAAGTAAAAGATTTTATATACAACCTTCCCCCCCCTTAGGTTGTCTAACAATTGGTATCAGAGCGGGGCTTTCAAAAATTATCTTTTAAATTTTTAAAGTTATATCTTTTATTTAATGGCTCAACAAAATGCTTGGTTTTCTAAATCTCTTCTTATTGATTTCGAAAATTTTGATCTTTGGGCAAATTCTTTTGAACGTTATGTTCGTGGGATAAATCAAAAAATTTGGGATATTATTATTAAAGGAAATTTCAAACCCACAAAATTTCAAAACAACAAAGTTGTTGAAAAACCTAGCTCGGAATGGTCCGACGAAGATGAGGCTAATTATTGTTTAAATTATGAAGCCAAAAATTTTCTCTTTTCGGTTCTTACTAACGATGATATTGAGCGTGTTTATCTCTTTGAAACTGCTCGTGATATTTGGGAGAACTTGAACATCACCTATGGTGGAAACTCAAAAGAAAAGAGAGACGAAACCCGAGATCAAAGAAATGAAGAAACGTGTCTCATCGTCGACTGCGAGAAAGAGGTATGTACTTCATACTCAAGTTATTCTAGTTGTAGTGATAACGATGATGATATTGATATGTTAAATGTCTCTTTTCAAAAATTGATTATTCTCGTAAATAGTTTTAAAAATGAGAATGCTAAATTAAAAGAAGAATTATTATTATGTCAAAATGAGTTGAATAATTGTAAACAAACCATTGCATGTGATAATAAAATCAAAAATGAGTTAAATGATAAAGTTATCACTTTAGAAAAGAAAGCATGCGAAAATATTGTTTGCAAATCTTGCATTGTCTTAAATGATAAAATTGCATGTTTAGAGAAAAGAACATGTGAAAATATTTTATGTACAAAATGCGATATACTTGAAAATGATAATGCATGTTTAAAAACAAAATGTGAATCGCATGAAAAAGATAATCTGTTAGCTAATGCATTTCAAAATAGCAATGATAAAGTGTTAAAAATGCTAAATATGTCTAATCGCATTAATTGTAGAAAAGGCATTGGTTCCGATACATGTGTTGATAAATGTTCGTGTAAACCCATTAAAAGATTTTTTGCATCTCCTAAAGTTGATACGAGAAAACCTCCATATATGTCAAAAATAAAAAATGTGAATTATGGAAGGAAACCGCATGCTCGTATGTATAATGGTAATTTTTCTAGACCTAAAAATAATGCGAATATAAATGCTTCATTTTATGTGTATGATAAATACAATCGCAAAATTAAAATGGTTAGAAAATGGATTCCGAAAGGAATGTTTAATGTTGACAATCCCGGTGGGATGCGTTTATGGTTTTAAACCATTTATATGGCTTTGTATGTTTGTCATGTTTGTTTTATGTCGACAACATATTTTTTGCAGTTTATGTTTTATACTAACTGTTAAAAGGACCCATAAGAAAAGGGTACCACGAAAAATTTTCTTTGCCTTTTGTAGGTGTTTCCTGACGAGGATATAATACGTGTTTCCTGACGAGGATATAATACGTGCTTCCTGACGAGGATATAATAAGTGTTACCTGCCGAGGTTATAATACGTGGTTACCTGCCGAGGTTATAATACGTGGTTACCTGCCGAGGTTATAATACGTGATACCTGCCGAGGTTATAATACGTGGTTACCTGCCGAGGTTATAATACGTGGTTACCTGCCGAGGTTATAATACGTGGTTACCTGCCGAGGTTATAATACGTGGTTTCCTGACGAGGATATAATACGTGTTCCCTGACGAGGTCATAATACGTGGTAATTTTTTTTTGCTCACATAAAATTAACCGAAAAATCGAAGCCTTAAGATCCTTTTTTTTTTGTGCAAGTGTTTCTTTTTGGTTATTTTGTTTTATGTCTATTATATGCTTTTTTTTATGCATATTTTATTGTCCCTCAAATTTTATAATTTGTTATTAATTTGAGGGGGAGCTTTTTATCTTTTACCTATGAGATTATGCTCTCTCAAATATATGCATATTTTGAGGGGGAGCATCTCTCGAGGGGAAGCATACCGTCTTTCTTGACCCTTTTTGTTTCGACAAACGGGGGAGAGAAACCGCATATGCTCATGCTTAGCGGTTGTGTTTGTCATCATCAAAAAGGGGGAGATTGTTGGTGCAAGTGTACCACATCTCTATATATTTATATATATTTATTTTGATGATTACAAACACACCGTATTATTGTTTATCTAACAATCCTATCCAAGTGTACAGTTCTTGAAGAACACGAAGATTTTATCTGAAGAGTTCAAGACGGAAGATTTACGTTGTCATTAGTGTTTATAATTTATAATGATAAACACCCTAAAATAATATACCACTTGGATATTTCTAAAAACCATAATTGATTTTAATTAAATAGGGTTTATTGAGAAAGATTGGTTGCGTCCTGGAAGCTACCTATTTCTGACGCCGGCATACCGCGAAGCTTCAGGCGGTATACCGCGGCGGGTTACTGCACCTCTGTTTGATTGAAAGGCTTTTTCTCTGCACGGTATACCGCGAGTCCTAGCCGGTATACCGCGGGTACGTATTCCAGTCAACTTTGCATGAGAGCCGTTGGAGTGTCAGTGTACTATTACTGCACGGTATACCGCGTGCATTTGGCGGTATACCGCGGATTGCATGTTACCGTTGGAAGAGCTGATATATATACATGCATGCTGGTGGAGAAGAAACAACAACAACCAACACCAACACAACAACTTACTCATCTGATCTCTCTCACTTATTTAACATATATATATTTTATAAAACCTTTTTTATAAAATATCCAAGTGATTATTATACAAGAGTGATTACCCATTGTGAGTTATACTCCTCTTGTAAGTATTTGAATAACGGGTGTGTGATCCTGTTTATCTCATAGCAGAGGCTTGAGAAACTATTACAAATTCCTTTGTATTTGGTTTGTGTTCTACCGTAAAGAATACATTTATTGGATCGTGTCGAGAAGTGTCTCGGCTGCTGGTTTATCACAGTTGGTGGTAAATCAGTAAATCTCCGTGTCAAGTATCTCTTACCTTTATCTCTTTATTTATTCCGCTGTGCATTTTAATTATATCTGTTTATATAAATTGCTTTGCATTTATATTTATTTATATAATCTCTGTGTATTTGTTTATATTTACACTCTTCTTTATTATTTGTATACTCTGATTTATTTTTACTGTTTCCGTACTGTATTTATTTATAAAAGAATTTTTGAAAGTAAAAGATTTTATATACAACCTTCCCCCCCTTAGGTTGTCTAACATAATTAAATTCCCTAATTAAAAACTAATAGTAATTCAAAATTACAATAATACCGACACCAAAAATATATAAATTATAAATATTTACTTTGTAAAAAATATATAATAATAAAGGGAAATTAATTAAAATACCCTAAGTCAAACCATCTTTTACTGAAATACCCAAAATCTCTCCCATGTTACAAAAATACCCCAAAAATCCGCGATGGAGCCCGCGATCGCGGGCTCCAGGCCACGTGTCACCAATGTTTGCCCACTTTGCCCGCGTTGGTCCCTCAAGAATGCCCGCGTGTACAGTTTTGGTCCCTGCCCGCGTTTGACTCTCGTTGACCCCCGCGATCGCGGGCTACACGTGTCCAAAGTTTGCCCACTTTGTCCGCGTTGGTCCCTCAAGAATACCCGCGGTCCAGCTTTCCCCCCTCAAGAATGCCCGCGTGTGCATTTTTGGTCCCTGTCCGCGTTTGACTTTCTTTGACCTCCCGCGATCGCGGGCAAACGTGCCACGTGTCGGCACAGGGTTAACCCTAAAATCCATTTGACGAACCCTAAACCCTAATTGTTTCTTCGGCCGCACTATATAAGGGGGGGACCAAAAACCGGCCACTCTCAATTTTTTTAATCACTCTCTCAATTTTTAATCAAACTCTCTCAATTTTCTCCCACTCTCTCAATTTTGTCGTGTGGAATACGCGTTCGGGTTTTGTGAAGATGTCTCGTATTACCTCTTTGGTATGTTTTCCTTATGTTATTTGTTATTTTTTGTATGTTATTTTAAGTTAAGATATATGATTTGTAGGTTGTTATTGTGTTTATAACTTATGTTTGAATATGTTCTATGTTTAACATGATATGTATGGTTTTATGTTTGAATGTGATATTTGTATGTTATAACGTGTATGTTGTTATAGTGTGTTTTTTTCATATAAAAATTGTTAAGAGTGTTTTTTTATAAAAAAATTGTTAAGAGTGTTTTTTTATAAAAAAATTATTAAGAGTGTGTTTTTATAAAAAATTGTTAACAATGTGTTTTTTTTTTATAAAAACACACTCTTAACAATTTTTTTATAAAAACACACCCTTAACGATTTTTTATAAAAACAGTTTTTTTATAAAAAATGTTTAAGAGTGTGTTTTTATAAAAAATTGTTATAGTTTTATGGTTTTTATAATGTGTTTTTTTATAAAAAATTTGTTAATTTTTTTTATAAAAACAGTTTTTATAAAAAATTGTTAAAAATGTGTTTTTTATAAAAAATTGTTAAGAGTGTGTTTTTATAAAAAAATTGTTATAGTTGTATGGTTTTATGTTTTAATGTGATATTTGTATGTTATAATGTGTATGTTGTTATAGTGTGTTTTTTCATATAAAAATTGTTAAGAGTGTTTTTTTTATAAAAAAATTGTTAAAAGTGTGTTTTTATAAAAAAAATTGTTAACAATGTTTTTTTTTATAAAAACACACTCTTAACAATTTTTTTATAAAAACACACCCTTAACAATTTTTTTATAAAAACAGGTTTTTTATAAAAAAATTGTTAAGAGTGTGTTTTTATAAAAAAATGTTAAGGGTGTGTTTTTATAAAAAAAAACATATTTTTAACAATTTTTATATGAAAAAACACACTATAACAACATACACATTATAACATACAAATATCACATTCAAACATAAAACCATAAAACTATAACAATTTTTTTTATAAAAACACACTCTTAACAATTTTTTATAAAAAAACACATTTTATAAAAAAATTGTTAAATATGTGTTTTTTATAAAAAAATGTTAAGAATGACAACTTAGATCCCTACGGTTTTAAGAATGACAACTTAGGTCCCTAAACTTTTAAGAATGCCAATTAGGTCCTAAACTTTTAAGAATGACAACTAGGGTCCCTAAACCGCACTTTATCTCTATATAACAATTTGATACGTTGAAATAAAATAAACCGCACTTTATCTATATATAACACTATTATACGTTGAAATAAAATAAACCGCACTTTATCTATATATAACAATATGATACGTTGAAATAAAATAAACCGCACTTTATCTCTATATAACACTATTATACGTTGAAATAAAATAAACCGCATTTTATCTCTATATAACACTATTATACGTTGAAATAAAATAAACCGCACTTTATCTCTATATAACAATATGATACGTTGAAATAAAATACCACCGCACTTTATCTATATATAACACTATTATACGTTGAAATAAAATAAACCGCACTTTATCTCTATATAACAATATGATACGTTGAAATAAAATAAACCGCACTTTATCTCTATATAACACTATTATACGTTGAAATAAAATAAACCGCACTTTATCTCTATATAACAATATGATACGTTGAAATAAAATACCACCGCACTTTATCTATATATAACACTATTATACGTTGAAATAAAATAAACCGCACTTTATCTATATATAACACTATTATACGTTGAAATAAAATACCACCGCACTTTATCTATATATAACACTATTATACGTTGAAATAAAATAAACCGCACTTTATCTCTATATAACAATATGATACGTTGAAATAAAATAAACCGCACTTTATCTCTATATAACACTATTATACGTTGAAATAAAATAAACCGCACTTTATCTCTATATAACAATATGATACGTTGAAATAAAATACCACCGCACTTTATCTATATATAACACTATTATACGTTGAAATAAAATAAACCGCACTTTATCTATATATAACACTATTATACGTTGAAATAAAATACCACCGCACTTTATCTATATATAACACTATTATACGTTGAAATAAAATAAACCGCACTTTATCTCTATATAACAATATGATACGTTGAAATAAAATAAACCGCACTTTATCTCTATATAACACTATTATACGTTGAAATAAAATAAACCGCACTTTATCTATATATAACACTATTATACGTTGAAATAAAATACCACCGCACTTTATCTATATATAACACTATTATACGTTGAAATAAAATACCACCGCACTTTATCTATATATAACAATATGATACGTTGAAATAAAATAAACCGCAACATCTATATAAAATAAAATAAACTGCAGCATCTATATATAACACTAACTATAACATCTGTGAATGACTATGTAGAAAGATTTCTTTAACATCGACTTGACGGTAAGGTGCAAAGTTTCCTACATCGAGGAATTAGGAGCGCTCTTTAGGGGATTAGGTGATCGCGCGGATACCCTTGAGACCATCTATAGAGGGACACAGTTCGGGCCATGGATGGATGTGTCTTACTCTGGTGGCGACCCTACGCTAGTACACATGTTTCTACAGTTGGAGGTCGAGGACGCCAACGCTGAGCCGGAGGAGATGCATTTTGATTTCTTCAGCTCTCAACTGCATTTTGGGCGTCGTGAGTTCTGTCTAATTACAGGACTACGTTTTGGAGAGGCTTCCCCCTTCCTCCCTTAGAAGACTGCTCCTTCGTTCCTAGGGTTTTCGGCATTTCAGCATCTCGTTTGAAGCTGAAGGCAGCCCGGGAAAAGATGAAAGAGGGCCTTAGTGCCCTAACCGACGACGATGCTGTCCGTGTATGCTTGGTGGTGATCGTGGATATGGGCTTCCTGGGCCGTGAGTATAGCCAGTATGCTTCATCGACGGTCCTTAGGGCCGTCGAGGACCTTGAGCTGTTTAACAGCTACCCGTGGGGTAGCCATATCTGGACACATTGCTACTCTATTCTGCACCGAGCCATAGCCAGACGCATTGATCGACATGCAAAGATGAATCTTTGTGGTTTTACATACGCCTTCAAGGTTAGATACGTAGTATAACAATTGTTAATAATACATACAAACTGTTTGGCTTTTCTTTTTACGTACTTGCTCTTCTTGTCTAATTCCAGATATGGATATTGGAGATGTTTCCCGCATCAATCCGATATTTCGTCAAGCGCGACGATCGAGTACTTAGGGGAACCCGTTGGGACAAGCGTATTACCCTAAGTAGGTGGCTTTGGAATCAGTTCTTCAATGCGTCTAGAAATATAAGTTCTTTTACTATGTTTACAATTTGCATACGTTAGTCCCGCTTATTAATTTCTTTTATGTTTTATCATATATTTAGCAGCCACTCTTGCCTTTCGATCGCCTTGTGCCTACTGTCGACGAGATGGGCACAGATTGGTACAGAGACAGCGTGGCCTTTATTGACGCAGAGGCGGAAAGGGCTCGACGTCCCCCTACTTCCACATCTGACGAAGATGAGGAAGACGACGACATGCCCCCTTCCGGTGGATACCAGCCGCCCCCTTCCTCCTCCTACCAGCCGCCCCCTTTCTCCTCCTACCAGGCGCCCCCTTCCTCCTCCTACAATCCATATCAGGCGACCCCTTCCTACGAGCTACAGCGTGGCTCACATGAAGTCCTGTGGGACTACGTCCACGGGCCGCTAGAGACACGTGTACACTATCTGGAGGAAGTCTACAGACAGTTTAGCGCTGTCAATGTTAGTGTTTAACATAATTTGTTGGCCACGTTTATTTAGTTTGTATATTAATATTACGTTCTAAATTTGTTTTAGCTGTCGAGTACGACACCGATCCCCGCTCCGTTCGGACAGGGGGCACAGGCGACGTTTGCCACCACATCCTATCCGTCATTCCCTGAAAATGTAAGTGACATTGAGTAACCATTATAGTTATATGTTTGTTCCTAAGTTTGTAACTCTTATAATGATCAATGTCACGCAGGCCGGGATGTCGGGGGCCGGGATGTCGGAAACGCCGTTCGCCACCACATCCTATTCTACTATCCCGGAGAGTGTAAGTGACACTGAGTAACCATTATAGTTATATGTTTGTTCCTAATTTTGTAACTATTTTAATGATCAATGTCACGCAGGCCGGGATGTCGGGGGCATACACCTCGCAGATGCCGCCGCCGTTCGCCACCACATCATATTCTACTATCCCGGAGAGTGTTAGTGACACTGAGTAACCATTATAGTTATATATCGATAATCCTAATTTTGTAACTATTTTAATGATCAATGTCACGCAGGCCGGGATGTCGGGGGCATACACCTCGCAGATGCCGCCGCCGTTCGCCACCACATCAATCACAAACATCTTTGGCGGTTCGGCCGATGACTATTACAGGCCGGAAATGCATACTGTAAGTTATTTTGGTAGTTTTGGTTTAATTGTGAACATTTCCTAAATTGTACTTAAAACATTGAGTAACGTAATTTTCAGACGGGGTCTCCTATTATCCAGGATCACTTCTCGGAGCACTTCTCGGAGCCTGACGATGACTCGATGGATGTTGTAGATCCACCACCACAGGTGACCCCGCTCCCTCAAAAGCGGTCGCAAAAAATTTCACAATGGTTTCGTCACCCGTTTGGCCAACAAGGATCTACGACACCACCGCCCGCTAAAAAACAAGCAAAGAAAGCGGGGGGAAAGAAGGGAGGAAAGAAAAAGGGAAAGGTGCCTTCACCGGAGCCTCAACCGGCATCAGAAATATTGAGGATGTGCCGGACTGGTCGCCTCCCCAACTTGACATTCACCCCTTACGGGGGCTTAGAAATCAACCCCTCGTTTTTTGAAACATTGCTTGCGGATGACCCTGTGAACTCTGACTTAGACGATACGGTTAGTATGAAGTTAAATTATAGTCATATATAATCAAATATATTTATATTACATGTCTAACCATCTATTTTTTATGCATAGCACGTCGATTCTTGGGTTAGCCTGTTGCAAAAACATCGTGGCGTAGACACGAGGTGGACCATCATGCACACTATGTTCTTTCAGTGTATACTGATGGACCATCAAGGTCCCGCCTCCGTGATCGAAATATGCAATGGCTCGGAAGGGACCTCTTGGACTCTCCTCGATAGGGTATGCAAATCGTTTTACTGTTATTTTATTTAATAACATATATGACATATATTGTAATATTTCAGGTGTACATCCCCATATGCTTGCATCCCAGACATTGGCTGCTTGGAGTGTTTGAACTAGACACTATGGTCATGACCCTATATGACAGCGAAAAGGACGGTCTCTGCAAACAACAATTGACAGAGCAGATGCAATCGTTTAAAACAAAACTATATACGTTCTTTTCATTGATCGGGGATCATAGAAGTCGCGAAGTGTCAAGTATCTTTCGCACAAAGATGGCCGGCCAAGTACCCCAGCAGACCGGGTTATATGCGGATTGCGGTGTATGGGTATGCCGTAATGTCCAAAAGTTGATAAATAACGAGGAGATATGGGTACCCCCTAACGAAACCGACGATGAGGCAATGAATTTTCGCCGACATATGGCGGAGTCAATTTATGCGCATTGTCTAATAGGGCCACGTTAGGTTGTTTATGTAACATTAAATAATTGTTATTTTTAGTATTAACTTATTTTGTTAAAGTATTGTGATTGACTTACTGTTTACTTCATTTGGTTTTTGCTAATTTCATCCATTTACTCAACTTTGAGTATCGATATCTCTTTCACACATACTCTATTTTGGACGCATTATATATCATTTCGAAGATCTCATATAGAAGAACATAAACCTACTAAAAGTTAGTTATATATAACACATATATATAAATTTAAATGCGTCCAAAGTTTAGTAAAACCCATATTTCCAACACCTAGTAAGTAGGTTTATGAAACTTGCGATAATCCTAATACAGAGATTATTGGATGAACAAGCATTTATTTCTTGATTATTGGGGTATTGGTTCTTGTTGTCTGGAAGTGATTCATATGATGCAAAAATTGGTATCATGTAATGTAGAACAATATCTATATTATAGAAACTTGCATTTGATAGTACCATATAAATCTGATCTAAATTCTCATTAATTAGCTATGTTTGAATACTTAAAGACTAATTTTCTGCCTAATGAAAGACCTTTATTCAAGAGCAGACGAATATTGCAGTTACTTTTTCAGTGGAATCATGCAGACAACTTTTTCAGACGAAATCTTTGACCATATCTGATGAAGAACATACATTTTCACGGCTATAAGTAGATGGCATGATGAAGTAGTAATTCACAACTTCCTATCTATCTTTTATATAAACACACTCTCGCTTTTTTTAACACAATGGATGGAGGTTCAAGATCAAGGGGGAACAGGGGGATTCAGCAGGGGAGGAACCATAACAGGGGGATTCAGCAGGGGAAAATGGAGTATCTAGCGGAGAAGAAACGAGAACTGGCCATGACTAGGGCTCACGTTCGGCACCTGCAACGAGAGATTAAGGAAGCTGAAGAGGAACTAGAAGAACTCGAATCGGACTACATGGGAATGGAGGACGTGATCAAGGAAAAGGTTAACTTGATCACAGGACTCCAGGACGCCTTCCAGTAATAGATTTCTTTGTTTACATGCACTGTATCCGTTTCGGTTGGGAAAATGGTTTGCAATACTCTGTAACTGCAAATACTTCAGCTCCAAACACACATGAATCATCATTCGCCAAATACCCATTTTCACAATTCTTAAATGAGTCCAGTGATACCAACTTGTCAAAACCCCATTTAATATTCTTCTCGTGAAACCTTCTCCTATTGCCATTCACGATATCTATAAACACATTCAAATAATAATAATTTAAAACGATTTAATGAATTAGTTAATATATGATTATTATGTTAATGCGATAGGAGTGTAAAAAAAATTGAAAAAAAATAAGAGATATACCATAAATTAAATAATTAACTATAAGAGTATGAATTTTAAATATAAAAAATATTTTTTTATGTAGTGTATAACTGTATATGATATATATTAAAATATATAAATCCAAAAAAATTCAAGATTGAGCTCATTTCGAACGTATCGAAGAGACGATTATAATGGTGTAATTTGTTAAAATTAAAACGTATTTTTTTAACGTATTTTAGTTAATAAACGATTATATGTGTTAAATGTAAAATTAAAATAATGAAAGTAAAAGGTATAAAGTAAATTTAGTAAATAAGTATAGGGGTTGAAAGTGTAACATTTCATTTTAAATTCGTAAAAATGGACAAAATAGGGTGAACAGTGTCAAAAATACCAAAATTTTCATAAATGGTCCCTGGAATTTTTCAAAAATGTTCCCTTGCAATTGAAAAGTCACAAAAATAACCCCATCGCGGGATGAGCCCGCGATCGCGGGATTCCATTTTTAAAAAATGGTCCCTGCAAGTTTAAAAAAGTGTCAGAAAATGTCCCTGGCCCGCGATCGCGGGCTCCCATCGCGGATTTTTAGGGTATTTTTGCAACATGGGAGAGATTTTGGGTATTTCAGTAAAAGATGGTTTGACTTAGGGTATTTTAATTAATTTCCCAATAATAAATTTACAAATTAGTTTATTTTTAAAAAAATATTTACTTGTATGACCCACAATTTCATTGTATTAAATTATTTTATGAAATTAATTATAAATTTAAAAAATGGATAAGCTCACCGTCTCTAAACTCTAAATAGTATTAGATGATACATGAGTTGATTATTTAATATAAAAAAATTGTGGCACCCATATTTTAGGTCTCAAGGAACGGTTCTTTTTTAGGGATCGCTCCATTGAGGTGGCAAAGAAACATTTTACTCTTAATGGTATGGAAATTGATGGACCGGTTCTTAGAGCTTCACGTGGGATTATAAACCTCCCATCGGGGATGTTTTAAAAGCATCTCCAATGGAGGTTCTTATAAGAACCTCATTTTTGTGTTTTTTGGTGTCAACTTATTTCTATTTCATTAATTTAAAAATTCACATAAAAGTCCACAATGGTAGTTCTTATAAGAACTTCAATTTTGTGGATTCTATATATTTGTCTACATCAATAATTATTTTATATTTATAAATAAATATCAAATATTAAATTTAAGTGCCAATATGAATGATGACATTGATATTTTACACAAACTTCATAGTAAGAACCAAGGTTCTTAAATAAGAAACCAAAGGGGATGAGGTTATTATATGAACTCTTCACAATGGTAATTCCTACAAACAACATCCCTTTTTGCTTATAAAAACCTTGCATTGGAAATGCTCTAAGAGAGTAGAGTGCAGTTCCGTCGTAATAGAATTTTCTTGTCGGTTGTAATTATGTATCTGCTTAATTTTGAACGGTTCTCTTAAATGTTTTTAGAACCAAACTTAAAACATAAATGTGAGATAGGTGGAATGGTTTTTTTTCTACTTTTTAAATCAAATTTACTAAAACAAGCAAACAAATATGTAATAAAAGTATTGAAGTCAAGACCTCAACACTGTAATGATAAAGATTTACCAATCAACTATTACTATTTTTTATTTATAATTGTCCTCATCTTACTTTTTTTTAAATCTTTTTCCTTCCAATGTATCTATTAATTTTTATTTGTTTTTTGTTTCGTTTTAACGCCAACACATGTTTATATGAAATTAATTGAAAAAGAAATAAAATTAACCACATTTAACAGTTAATACTTTGTATGAGCTTTTATTTTTTGAAAATCTTGATAGTATTTGAAAATCGGTTCCTCTGAATATGATTTTGTCAAACATGTTTATATAAGAAATTGAATTATATTTTGTTGTTGCATCTACCGTACATTATGAAATCAACCAAAAAACCCAAAAAAGTCCCTAATAAAGGTGGATGTCGACCTAAAATCCCCCTGACGTAAAATGTAGTCTTACGTCTTGCTAAAAAAGTCAATGTTTATTCCATTTGTAAAAATGTATTGTATCAAACTGATACAACTGATTTCCTTCGGTCAAACCGTGTTGAATTTCCATGGGTTAAACCGCGACATTAGACATTTGATCGACCTTAAAGGTGCACTCGCTAAAAAAAATGCTTGGCTCCGCCGTTGATTATTTGTTAGAACCAATCTACAAATAAACAAGATACAATATGGTTGAATTTCCATGGGTTAAACCGCGACATTAGACATTACACTTTGTAGGGGTGTTAAGATAGTGAAAGGTTGCTGTTTTAGATAAGCGTTTTACTTACGAGATGGATGGTTCGTAAAGAATGAAGTATTTAGCACAAACGAAGTGTGGGTATAGATTATGTCGATCTGTGAGGAAATGCGCCATGTCGATGTAATGGTTTGGTATTGCAAGGAGCTAGCAAGAATCGAGTATGTTAGAATCAATCAGAAACTCGGGTGTTGTGGTTCAACTAGAGCTGGGGAGAGACAATGTAGCGAGATAGACTCGTTATTTATGCGTGAGGTCTTGAAGATAAGTTTGAGTTGTGTATGAATGGCCATGAGAGTTTTGGCCTGCAGTGTGATGTTACGAGTGAGGAATGTACAGTTATGTAGTGGCAATAATTGCCAAGTTAAATGTGCCAGCTAGCGTCGTAGTGATGTGATGTTAGAGAAAGAGGAAGCATCAGATAGAAGTTTTTGGGAGTTTCGGATGAGGTGTTCGAGTGTTAACCAGGTTGTTGGAACACGTAGGGTGTAAGTTGACGTGGTGATATGATTATATTCGGGATATCATCACGGAGTGGTGGTGGGTAGTTACCCAAAGGAGAAACCAAGTGTTTTTAGTTGTAAGAGTCGCTAAGTAAGCATATTTTGGGATCATTGGAAGTTTAAAGAAGAGGATGGATGTATTAGTCAAAATGTGGTGGAATAGATGTGAAATCCTTAAAGAATGTGAGTTGTTGCTTATGTGTGAACGAATTGTCTGAGAAAGTAAAAGTTGGAGTTTAAAGAATGTATAGTGACGTCGAACTCTGGTGTCAGTTCGAGGTGATTTTGTCGAAAGCCTTAAGTTAGAATTTTAGTGCAACCGTTTGGTTATGTATAGTAATGAGACAGCATTTGCAGCTTGAGAATTGTCGGAAGAGAGGGGCGAGTAATGTTGGTGGGCAGTGCTCCACGCTAACGTGGAGAGGTGAAGACAGTATGCTGGAATAAGTAAGTAAATTGGAAGTAGTAAACTTGACAGTAATGCCGATAGGCGCAGTGTTGTGTAGTTTGTCCTTGATAAGTGTGCGAACTTTTGGAAAGAGTATTGAGGAAGGAAATTGTGTATGATTTTGTGCAGGAAAGAAGTGGATAAGACAATTGAATGAGTTAAGTTAGTGACTTTGTGAGAAACGTTCAAACGAACTGATCGTTCAGTGTAAGCTATTGAGAATAGTAGGGTGTGATCGTGGTTACCCCTCCTAGTTGAGTGGGAGTAACCGAAGTTATGTTATATGACTGGACGCTTGTGGCAAGCAGCGAGAAATTTATGAGCCTTCAGGATAAGTGCAATTCGGATAGGTGAGTACTCCAATAAGGAATTATAGAGGTTTCCTACTATTAGACACGTTAAGTGTGAAATGATGAAGTGGTGAGAACGTACGAATTAGTTGTCGAGTTGTAGCCGATGTGATTCGGGAAAGGAGTATGATCTGCATAAGACGAATGTAGGTTGGAAGAAGTAACCTAGAAATTTCAGGCATACCGAGGAGAGGACTCCTGGGAGTGAGCTTGTCGGGATGTACAAGGTTGGCCTTGTGCCGAGTTGTTAGTAAATGAGTCTTCCTGGTGGAAGATCCTCGTTGTTGTGGCGGGAATTTCCGCCAAGTTCTTTCTCTTAAGGAAGTATAAATGTATGAGAGACCTTATTTAGACGCGATTAAAACCGTGAGTCCCGATGTGTGGACGGAGGCGAGCAAATGGAGGCGCGGTTGGCCTTGGTTTTATCAGGTAGTTTTAAGCGAGTATAGTGATCGAAGAGGGTACAAGTAAGTAGTGCAAGATGGCACGATTTAGCAAGTGGTGCCTCGCCGAGGGCGGTTTCAAAGTATGGGGTGCGGTTATGTTTCCCATCTGAACGGTCTGAGGCAACCGAGTAGAACTGAGTGGTTACAATTGAAAAACATAAGCCTTTGAGCTTTGAAGTTTGAGAGAGAGGTAAGGTAGACTAAGTCTGCGGATTTCGTCGAAGCATGAAAGTTGAATAGATAGTGCGCGATCGTGAGGTACTCGATGTGAATTTGAGAAGAAATTCATAGTGTGATGCACGTCTCTTTTGTGGAGAGCCGATGTGAGAAGTGAGATGATGGCGACCTTGCAAGAGATGCAGGCGATAAGAAGTTGACCTTGTCATTAGTAAGCAAGTTAGAGCAGCAGCATACAAGTTAGACTGGTCAGAAGAATTAAAGAGTGTTCATCCGACATGTCATGTCTCAGATTTAAAGAAGTGTTTGTCAGAGGTCGTTGTGGCTGTTCCTTTGAGGAGACATCAGTATAGATGAGAGGTTGACTTACGTAGAAGACCCGATATAAATCGTGAGCGGTAAGGTTTGCTAAACTAGGAACATAGAAGTTTGACTAGTAAAAGTTCAGTGGAGATATCATAAGGGACGAGAGACAACGTGGGAAGTAGAATCATATATAATGTCCAGATACCCACACCTTTTCGAAAACGGAATTCCGGGGACGAAATTCTTTTGAGGGGGGAGTGTTGTAATGACCCAGACCTTTTTCGAAGTGTTTTGCGTTTGGTGTGGAGTTTTTAATAAAAGCAGAAATTGAGGGGCTAGTTGGTAAATAAGAGTTGGGGTATAAAAGGGCACAAAACCCTAGACAACATGCCATTTTCCTGATTTGTGTATGTTTGTTGGCGGCTGATTCTAGAGAGAAAGGGAGGAGAAAAAGGGTTTTGGTGAAGGTTTTGTGCATTGGATTGAGAGGAGCATCAAGCATTGAAACTGGAAGAAGGATTCAAGATTTGGATTTCGTTCTGCAATCAATCAGACCAGGTAATTCGAAGCCCAGATTCCTACTTTGTTGCTATGTTTTGATTGTTAGAATGTTAGTGAGTTCTTGCTAAAAGTCATTCAAGACTCCTAAAGAAGGTTAAGGATCATTAAAACAAGTTTAATCAGTAAAGTTTGTGGAGAAATGATTATAGATGCTTAAGTAAGTGATTCGTCGCGTTATATTACTGATTTCAGAGTGTTTAGTAAGATTTCAAACCAATTAGTTCACCCAGCAGTCGTCCGGAAACCTTCAAGTATGAAGGTGTCCGGGAAGTTCTTGACCGTAGTGTAGAAGGTGTCCGGACATAAAGTTGTCCGGAAAATCTATGTCGTCCGGATAAGAGTCGTTGTCCGGGTACTATTCGGTATCCGGAAAAGTGAGGTTATCCGGTAACCTGTCCGAAAAAGTGTGGTTATCCGGAAATCAGAGGTGTCCGGACATTTTAGTGTCCGGTAAGTAGAAACGTCCGGAAAGTGAGAGTGTCCGGTAAGTGGTATCCGAACAGTTTGGTTAGTCAGCTTATGTGTTTATCCTTTAACCCAGGTAGATCGTTTGGGGAGTACAGAGCAAGGTAGGAGGGAAGTAAGCACATCAGGTGAGTTTTATAAACTAAAACGTGTGGATTTTAACATGTTTTCTAAAGCAAGTACATGATGAGAAATGCCATGTTTTATTCTTATGCTTTAAATTGCATGAAAGTTGTTTACAGTTTTAAATGAGATTTGTGTATGATTTATGGGGCGGGCCTATCCCGTGTATGATTTATGGGGCGGGCATATCCCGTGTATGATTTATGGGGCGGACCTATTCCGTGAATGCTTTTATGTGAAAGTTTTATGTGAGATGTATGCATACATTGTGTAGACGTAAATTGGCTAAGTCGGGGGGAGGTTCCGCCAGTACTCACGTCGGGGAGAGGTTCCGTTTATGCCATGGGAATGAGTCCCAGTAAGGCAGCGTGATACTGACTCGTTGTCACCCTCGGGTGACTTCAGGGTGCCATTTACGGGAGCGGATTTACTCGTGAAAGATTTTTACTGTTCAGCTATGTGAAAGTTTATTATTGAAAGTCTTGTATACATTTGAAAGTTATGAGAAAGTTTTATGCAAAGATATTTGAAAGTTAGAAATTGTTTTTAAAAGTTTTGAGGACTGTCAGGAGGGACTCACTAGACCTCATGGTCTAACCCTCGCATTTTCCAAACTAAACCTTTTCAGGCAAGCAGATTGCATGAGGCTCAGGTAGTCGAGTAAGAGCAGGATAGAGCACAGATGCAGATAGAGATATCGTCACTCGTATTCTAGTAATAGTTATTCTCAGTTGTGTATAGGTTGTTTCCGCCAACCTAAGTTATTTAGTCAGATGTAAAGAAATTTTATGGATCCAGTTTTGTAATTGTTTAATATTAATGCTAGTTATGCTTAATTTAGACTGGGTTGTTACATTTACCTAATTTTATGTCAACTATGTATTAAATTACCCCGAAATGGATTTTTTCATATAGACTTCTGAATATATGTAAGCTCTCTCTAAATTCCAACATAAATCTCAAAAGTACCTGGGCTTTCTCTAATTTTATTAAGTATTATGCAAAATCAAGAATAGGTTTATAAATCCATAAAAGTTTCCATTTTCTTTTCTTTCTAATATGGTATTTAAAACAATGTACAAAGACCCAACATTTTGCTTGATGTATAATATGGTCTAAAAATAATGTTTCTTGTTTGATTCTAGTTAATTGTCTATATGATATAATTATATATTCATATAATGGGTATTACATTTGAAAAAATTGTTGATGCATAGAAAATAGTTTTTTTTTCCTATTTACTTAATTACCAAACCAAGGGGTGTTTGGGATTGCTTAATTTAAAACAAGTTATGCTTATTTTTTAAAAGTGCTTATCAAATTTATATGGTGATAAAAATAGTTTTATCGACAGGGGTAATAAAGTAAATAATTAAATAAGCAGTTTTAATAAATTAGAATAAAATAACTTATTAAAAACAACTTATTTGTAGTGCGAAAAGTCACAAGTACTTTTTATTTTTTCAATTCAAACATTAAAAATAACTTATTTACAGTATAAAAAAGCAATAAGCAAATAAGTCAAAATAATAAGCAATCCCAGACATCCCCAAATGACGCAAAACTAATTAAAAAGCAAACTTTATTTAGAGCATATCCAACAGCTCTCCAAAATGAGGAAAATGGAGAAAATGAGGATTTTGGGCTAATATTTTGCTCTAACAACTTCCCCAAAACTATCACTAAAATGGAGAAAGTTGGAGAGAGAAGGGTTTTTTTTCTCTAAATATGAAGATCACTTCAAAAATGATTATCAAGTGAGAAGACCAATAGGAAAGTTTGAAAATAAATATGTAGAGAGAAAAATAATATTTTAATAGATGAATGAAATATTTTAATATTTTAATTAATGTTAGATTCTCCAAAATAGAAAATCTGTTGGAGATGAATGTATTTTTTTTTACGGATTTTAGCTTTTGATTCTCTATTAATGTGATCATTTAGATAGTTGGATTTAGAAAGAAAAAAAAAACCCTAAAAAATAACCAAATAAGAGCGGGGACAAAGAGGCACGTGTAGATGAATAAAAGAGGGTGATACGTGGTGAACAAGAAGGTGGGGGTCACGTTCATCGCAACAAATCTAGATTCTAGAATGACAATAATTTAACGTAACTTTATTAAAAAAACACAAAACAATGTATTATAAGTGTTGAGTTTTGGTTAAAAAAAAGAATTACTATAAAAAATACGAAAAGTGGTTAATAATTATTGGATTATTGATTATTTCAAAAAAAAAATCATTGAATTATTGATGTACATTAGAATGAAATTTATTAATGAATTTAAGATTACAAATAATATTTATTTATCATGTTAACTCAATTTCTTACCCAATCGTGTTCATCTGAATTATAATATTATGAAATTTATCATAAAGAGGATCCACGTGGTACGATAATATTTTGACTATAGATAGGGGTGGACCACTCACTAAGGCCTTCCGTAGCCCAGCGGGGAAGGGCTCGGGATGGGGCTCGGGGTCAGCGGGGAAGGGCTACGGCCCGGGCGGGGAAAGCGGGGCGGGATGGTTTTCGGGGATGGGATCCCGATCCATCCCGAGGATTATTATAAAAAAAAAAAATTAATTAAATTTTTAAAAAATAACCGTTGAACGGCTCTTTCTAAAAAAAAAAATTCTCAATTTAATCCCACTATATATTTAACCCTCAACCTCTTATTTCTCACACCTCTCAACCTCTTATTTCTCACACCTCTCAACCTCTTATTTTTCACACTATCAAATTCTCTCAATCTCACACCTCTCAAACTCTCTCAAATTCTCTCAACCTCTTATTTTTCACACCTCTCTCATCATGAATCCAAACAGAACACCTACATCCCGTCGTAACCGACCGAATTGTTGGGAACTGAAGATATGCCAAGTATGGTTAGTACTGCCAAGACAATGTTACTACTGCCAGTTCTTCGTTACTACTGCTAGGCAAGGTTACTACTGCTAGACGAAGTTACTACTGCTAGACACGGTTAGTACTGCTAGACCAAATTACTACTGCTAGACATAGTTAGTGCTGCTGAGCTGAGTTACTACTGCTTGAAGACTGTGAAGGTTAATACTGCTGAAGGTCGTTAATGCTGCTGAGCCAAATCATTGTTAATACTGCTGACTTGATAAGTTTGGGATGCGATACTTTTGGAGACAAAGAAGGAATTGATCAAGATATGTTTAACGAAGATTCAGAAGATCAATTTACTTTTGATAGTTATCTTGTAATTACTTTTGTATAAATAGTATTGATAGATAGCTATTAAAAAAACACGAGAATACGTGAGAGAGATATACGATAGAAGATAGATAGTATACAGAATTCGATATTCATTCAAGAGTGAATTAACCTCAAGGTGAAAGAACCCAATTTCTAGAGAAGTAGAAATCGTCTTGTTGAGCCTGTTCAACAAGATTGAGGTTTGGTGTAAAGCTTGTGAGTAATCCAGTTTGATATATACAATGTGTTGAATTCTATTGATTGTTCTTTAATTATTTTAGAGTTCTATTCCGCAATATTCTCTAAATTCTGTTTCTAAGAAGTTTAATTCTTGTTAAGAATCGATCCTGACAAGTGGTATCAGAGCATTGGTATCTTAGAAGCTATGGACAATTCAATGGATACTCACAGTACTCTTGTTTCAAAGGTTCACATGCTCAAACCCAATAAATTTGACATGTGGAAACTGAGAATCAAGCAGTACATTCTTCTTACTAATTATGCAATATGGGACATCATAGAAAATGGCCCATGTAATGAAGGAAAGATTGGAGAAGATGATGCAGGCTTTGACCAGTCCAAGGTTGAGTGTTATAAGTGTCACAAGATGGGACACTTTGCCAGAGAATGCAGAAGTGGAGGATCAAATCAACAGGCTCCAATTGGAAACCAAAACAGAAGCTCCTCTCAAGCCCTTGTTTCTCAACAAGGAATGGGATTTGATTGGAGTGATCAAGCTGAGGAAGCCTGTCAGAATCAAGCTCTTGTGGCAGAAGTATCTGATATTCCCACTGAGGTACAATCTAAACTCTGTTCTCAAGCTTGCATTGATGCTGTTAAAAGATATAGGGATCACAATCAGGGTATGTGTGATGACCTTAAGAGGCTAGAGAAAGATGTGAAAGATTATGTTAGGATTGTAGAAAGGTTTGAGGAACAGATTAGAGCTTTTCAAACTAATGAACTTCAACACTCCTATGATACTAACTATTGGAAGTGGGAGAAGAATGAGTATGAGATTAAGCTGAAAGTGGCTGGGGAAGAGAATGAGAAGTTAAAAGAAGAGCTTAAAAAGGTTAAACTTGATGTTGAAAAGTTTACCTGTGCTTCTAAAACCATGGACACCATCATTAAAGCACAAATCCATGACAAGATGAAAGTAGGGATAGGGTACAATACCACACCTCCACCCTACAATAACAACTACATACCTCCTAAGTCTGATTTGTTAGAGACCAAGGATAGAAAGGAACCTGAATTAAAGATTAATATAGATCCTTGTGAAAAAGAAATAGTTGTTGAGGATGAGACTGACAAAGTAGACTCTGATGAGGAATGTGAGAGTCCATGTGTCAAGAACACTGAGATCAAAAGGACTGAATAGAAAAAGGGAGTTCATTACACACAGCCCAAAGTTGTGAACTCCAATATCTGTAAACAGTGTTCTTGCAGGAAATCTAAAGAGAACAAGACTCAAAAACATGATAATCAGAGGGGAAATCAAAGGAACTGGAATAACCAGTGGGCTATGAGACAAGGAGTTGATCTGAACAGAATTAACAGGCCAAAACCTTGTTTCATCTGTGGTAAGCTAAATCATTTAGCCAAACAATGTTATTTCAATCCTGTCAACCAAAGGTTTAATGCTCAAAGATCTTTTCAAAAACCTGGTGGTTACAGAAAGAATGGTGACTATAAAAAGCCTGTGAGGAAACTTGTGGCTAAGAAACAAGTTAAAACCAAAAGTCACATGAAAAAGGCAGAAACAGAAAGTGTTAGAGTATGGATGCCTAAAGGTACTAATGATAATACTGCCAACTCAGTTAGTACTGCTAACAATGTCAGTACTGCAGGAAGCAATAATGTTGCTAGCAGTGTTAGTACTGCTAACACAGTTAATACCTCTTCAACAATTAATATTGCTTCTAGTGTTAGTACTGCTAGGTTAGTTAATACTGCTGAGAAGGCTAGTACTTCTGGAAGCAGTGTTAGGGCTGCTAACAAAGTTAGTACTTCTGCATCAGTTAGTACTGCTTCTAGACCTATCATCAAAACAAAGTACTCAAGCACTGATGTTCCTCACTTTGACAAGCTCATCAAAACAGAATGTAAGTATTTTGATGATCAAGGGAGACCCAAGACCACTATGGCTTGGGTCCCTAACAAAAACTAATTGATTTATCAGATGTGCAGGGCAACCAACAGCTCAAGGGGAAGAGCATTTAGCATGTTGATAGTGGTTGCTCCAGGCACATGACAGGTAACATGGCCTGCCTCAAGAATTTCAAATGAATTGATGGAGGACATGTTACTTTTGAAAATAATCCTGCAGAAGGTAAGAGAAGTGGTAAAAGTGATGTGTAAGATGACATTTGAGGATTTGACAAGTGATGCACAGAGCAGAGTTACTACTGCCTGTGTTCTAGTAGTTAATACTGCTTGTGCAGTTAATACTGCTTGTGCAGTTAATACTGCTTGTGTAGTTAATACTGCTCAGAAGTTAATACTGCTTTGCAGTTAACACTGCTCAGTAGTTAATACTGCTAGTGCAGTTAATACTGCTAGTGCAGTTAATACTGCTAGGTAGTTAATACTGCTAGGTAGTTAATACTGCTTGGTAGTTAATACTGCTTGGTAGTTAAGACTGCTCAGTAGTTAATACTGCTAGTGCAGTTAATACTGCTAGTGCAGTTAATACTGCTAGGTAGTTAATACTGCTAGGTAGTTAATACTGCTTGGTAGTTAATACTGCTTGGTAGTTAAGACTGCTCGGTAGTTAATACTGCTAGGTAGTTAATACTGCTTGGTAGTTAATACTGCTGTGTAGTTAATACTGCCTTGCAGTTAATACTGCTCAGTAGTTAATACTGCTTATGTCGTTAATACTGCTTTTGATAATCTAGGGCATATAAATACCCCTGTGTGCCCGCCAAAGTTCATAACGACTCTTCGCATTTACTTCTTCTCTCTCGTTCTAACTTAGTCTCCCCAGAATCTTTGTGTTTTCTTTCAAGAATCCTCAGGAATCATGGAGTTTGTGGATGAGCACAATGAAATAGCCATGCTTCAGAAGCCGAAACCAGCTGCGGGATTCCACGATATCGTCGATTTTCTTAAATCCTCGCACATCTCCTATGCCCTAACGGTGAGCCCAACCATCTATATCGAACATCAGACGCAATTTTGGGAGAATGCCACTGTTAGTTTCGAAGAAGGGCAGAAAACCATTCGAACAAGGGTCTGTGATAAACCCTTGAAAGTCACAGAGGAGGTTATTCGCATCTCTCTTCACTTGAATGATGCCTCAGGTATAACCTCTCTATCTTCTGATGACTTATATTCGACTTTACAAAGAATGGGGTATGAAGGTCCCATTGGTGTTTTTAAATTCTACAAGTCAAAATTTTTTAACCAATGGAGATTTCTTGTTCATACCCTGATGCACTGTATTTCCAAGAAAACTACTGGATGGAGTGAGTTCAGCAGTCCCATTGCATATGCCTTGGTCTGCTTATCCACTGCCAGAAAGTACAATTTTTCAGCTATGATCTTTAATGATCTTGTATCAAACTTGGAATCCAAAAAGAGCTTTTACATGTATCCAAGGTTTGTGCAAGAAGTTATTAACAAGGAATTGATGGACTTACCTCAGTTTGATGAGGTATATGTACCAAAATCCCCTAAAGGGAAGGTTTTTTCAAATATGAAAAGACTTCCTAGGGACTCGGAAGGAGTTGACACACCATTGTTCTCCACAATGATGGTTGTGTCCCACACAATTGAAGGTATGGCATCAGGGTCAAGGCCCTCATTAGACACACCCACTGATGACCAATCCCAACCTTCCATCTCAAAAGACATCCCTCAGTCCATTCTTGAACAACCTACTCCCACAATCACCAAAAGGTTTCAAAGAAGAAAGGTGCACAAGGTTCCTTCCCTTGATGTACCTACTCAGAGCCCTAAGCCTTTAAGCCCTCAGTTGGAGCATTCTCCAATTGAGAATATCAACAGGGAAACCACAGGGGTGTCTCCCAACCCCAAGAAGGTGCTCTCTAAGGAGAAGGATGAGCATATGGGTGCTAAGGCTGCCACTACTTCTGCTAGCACAGAGAAGGACAGTGGTAACATCAATAAGACCTTCCCCATGGCAACTCCAAATGAGAAATCATTAGGAGGACCCAGGTGCCAAGAAACCAAGGGGGCAGGTAGTGCTTCTGCTAGGCAGAAGGCTTCTGCTAAACCTTCCAAGGATCCCTTAAAGAAAGTAAAAACTTCTACAAAGGGTGAGGATAGATATAACTATGAGGAATTGATGGAAACCATAGGGAATGTCAACTTGGATGTAATGGCACAGAGGAAGGAGATTGAGCAACTGAAGACTGTGGTCACCTACCAACAGTCTCAAATTGAGAAGCTCAAAAAGATGGTCACCAAGCTGCTGCACAGAAAGAAAAAGGCAAGATTTGTGCTGAGAAGAAGAACTTCAACTGATGATGCTCCCAAAAAGGGGGAGTCAGAGTCAGAAGCAGAACTGAAAATGAAGGGTCCACAAATTGAGGGGGAGACAGTTCACATGGAGAATGAGATGGAAATGGACAATGCACAGTTTAAGGGGGAGTCCAGTGCACAGAATAAGGGGGAGACAGAAAAGGTGGAGGAGATGATTAAAGAAGCAGAAACTTCAAGAGCAGCAGAAACCACAGCAGCAGAAACTGTTAATACTGCTGAGTTTGAACAAGCAGCAGAAACAGTTAATGCTGCTGAAGGCCAAACAGAAAAAGCAGCAGAAACTGAGCAAGAAGCAGTAACTACAACTCAAGCTGAAATTGATGAAGAAATATACTGGATTGTGAAGAACAGTGTTGAAGCAGCATCATTACATGTTCTAAGAGAAGCAGTAACAGCCATAGCAGCAGAAATGGTTATTGCTGCTGAGAAACTTAAAACAGCTGAACCAACTCATGCAGCTGTTAAAACTCTTAAAAGAACCAAGATGATGTCAAAGAAAAGACCAAGCACCAAGCCCATAACTTCACAGAAGAAAAATGAAAAGAAGCCAAGGGTAGAGCCAACTGCAGAAGAGGCCCAGGAGGAAACAGTGAAAGAAAAATTAACCTCAGAAGTTGCTGAAGAAGAAGTGGCAACTCCATCAGGGCAATCAAGCAATGTACAATCACAAACTGATGCCCAATGTGATTTGTACATTACTAGTG
Organism: Saussurea involucrata; assembly: GCA_033807775.1. Classification (NCBI taxonomy): domain Eukaryota; kingdom Viridiplantae; phylum Streptophyta; class Magnoliopsida; order Asterales; family Asteraceae; genus Saussurea; species Saussurea involucrata. Next base: position 4,448,081 of record CM066317.1, read on the forward strand.
TTGACTCTAACCCAATTCCACTTCAGGCTGAACCAATATCATCTAAGGCTCCTGAAATCATCTTTTGGGACACTTTGAAAGATGGTAGAAAGGAGTTCATTAGGATAAAAAGAGCAGATGGAAAATTTGAAGTCTTTTCAACTTGGGGAAAAATTGTCAGAACTTGCTCAAGATCAGACTTAGAAGAGATGTTCAAAGTTGGGATGAGGATATATGAAAACAGGCTGACTGAGCAAGGGATGTCAATCTCTAAAATGGTACTTGAATTCTTGTGCCAAATGTTCAAACCTGAAGCAGTTCAGCATAGGATAAACACACAGTTTCAAGCCATTACCAACTGGATGCTCTATGAAAACTGTGGAGTATATGTCATCTCACTTGACTCTGCAACTCAAGAATACTATCTGGTGGATGAAATATACAATCACAGCATGAAGAGGCTGCAAGGAATGTTACATACTAAGCTGACCTGCAACAAGGATTCAGCAATGGGTAGATTCTTGGTAAAAAGGATTCTCAATCAGAGTCTAGGTTTAAGTCCTAATCTGTGCGTATATGATGACTAAGTTTTGGAAGCATCATCTGAAGAACTTGACTTCTTTTCCTAAAAGTCAAGTTAGGGGGAGATTGTTGGGAACTGAAGATATGCCAAGTATGGTTAGTACTGCCAAGACAATGTTACTACTGCCAGTTCTTCGTTACTACTGCTAGGCAAGGTTACTACTGCTAGACGAAGTTACTACTGCTAGACACGGTTAGTACTGCTAGACCAAATTACTACTGCTAGACATAGTTAGTGCTGCTGAGCTGAGTTACTACTGCTTGAAGACTGTGAAGGTTAATACTGCTGAAGGTCGTTAATGCTGCTGAGCCAAATCATTGTTAATACTGCTGACTTGATAAGTTTGGGATGCGATACTTTTGGAGACAAAGAAGGAATTGATCAAGATATGTTTAACGAAGATTCAGAAGATCAATTTACTTTTGATAGTTATCTTGTAATTACTTTTGTATAAATAGTATTGATAGATAGCTATTAAAAAAACACGAGAATACGTGAGAGAGATATACGATAGAAGATAGATAGTATACAGAATTCGATATTCATTCAAGAGTGAATTAACCTCAAGGTGAAAGAACCCTATTTCTAGAGAAGTAGAAATCGTCTTGTTGAGCCTGTTCAACAAGATTGAGGTTTGGTGTAAAGCTTGTGAGTAATCCAGTTTGATATATACAGTGTGTTGAATTCTATTGATTGTTCTTTAATTATTTTAGAGTTCTATTCCGCAAGATTCTCTAAATTCTGTTTCTAAGAAGTTTAATTCTTGTTAAGAATCGATCCTGACACGAATACACCACAATCGCAAGAAGATCAAGAGCTTGGTTTCCAAGCGTTTACACAACAAGGTTATCATCCGCAATTCTCGCAACAATTTCCGCCACAATTCTCGCAACAATTTCCGCAACAATTTCCGCCACAATTTCCGCAACAATTTCCCCAACAATATTTGTAATTTTTATTTTTAATGAATGATATGAATTTTAATTTTTATTATTTATCTTATTTTTATTTATTAAAAAATATATAAATATTTTTATTTTGTTAAATAATTAAATGTATAAATAAAAGAATTAAAATAAATGATGTGGCAAAGGGGTTTGAGGGAATGGGGTACGGATGTTTAGGGATCGTTAGGGATCGATTGAGGGATGAAAGAAAAGCTGATGTGGCGCTGATGTGGAGTGGAATCTTTGAAAGATTCCCCCCATGGGGTACTGATGGCCTAAGGTCTTGTGTATTTGGTTAATCAATTTTTATAAGTATTTTTTTAGGGGAAATTAATAATAATACCCCAAGTTTGAAATTGAGTTTCCAAAAGGGAAATTAATTAAAATACCCCAAGCCAAACCAACTGTTACCAAAATACCCTAAAATTTTTCAACTTTGCAAAAATGCCCAAAATACCCGCGATGGGGTCCCGCGATCGCGGGATACGCTGACGTGGCACGTATTTTGGGGCCAAATGCCCCGCAAAGCCCCTCAACTTTGGTCGCGGTGCACTTTTGGTCCCTGCCCGCGATCGCAGCCCGCGATGGCCCAAAAAATTACACTTTTGGTCCCTGAAATTTTACACTTTTGGTCCTTGAAAATTTACACTTTCAGCCCCTATACTTAGACGAATTTTGCATGCTTTTACTGTTTTTCCCACAATTATTGCAATTTAAAGACCGATTTGTGGTTGAAATTCATTTGCATGTTTCAATCAATGTTAAATCAATGTTTTTGGAATACCAGTTTGTGGATGAAATGAGAGATTGGTTTTCTGATATGTTGGTTGTTTCATTGATAAATAGACGTAAAATTCAAGCCATAATCCCCACACAACGATTTCATTGTTTGTGTTTGAGATACTACTGAAAAAATGAGTTCATATGTTGCAAAAGCTAAGCTATATTTCTGTTTTGATGGTGAATGGGTGCAAGATAACAATGAGTGGAATTTTGCTTATAAATCTAAGCATGGTGTAAAAGTGTCAGTAAACTACACTTATCAGAAGTTTGTTGCATACGCCATGCAAAAATGTGGAATCAACTCTTCTGATATTTGCAAGTTAGTATTTAAAAATGGCGATGGGTCATTTGTGGATTTATCCAACGATGGGGATATCTCTACTTTTCTGCACCTTGCAGTCGATTCAGAAAGACCCCCATTACTCTTTGTGTATCCCGGCGTATCCGACGGTGACGACGACGGTGACGAGGAGGGTGATTCTCAACAAATAGAGCATCCTGATTCTCAACAAATAGAGAAGCCTGATTCTCAACAACAACAACCACCACAACCACACGAATGGCGTACTGCTGGAGTTGCTGATGACGAAACCCACGTTTTCAGAACGGGTAATTCTGAAATAGACAGATCAGACACCGATAATGATGATCACGAAGAATATACCCCTAGTAGAAAATCATGTAGTCAGATAAATGACTTTTTGATTTGCCCCCTATTCTTCCAGACTCCCATACCCAGACACAAAGCTACGAACCTACACCTTATATTCGCAGTGAAAGTTTAACAGCAGGTCAGATATTCGATTCGAAGGATCTCTTAGCAAGTCAGATCGGACTCAAGTTCTTGGAATAGGGTTTCCAAAGTCGCGTGCGGGCATCTGACAAAAGCAAATACGTAGTTGAATGTGCTAGAGAAAAGTGTGAGTGGAGGTTGTACGCGATTCACACGGGTCCCAAAGGAGGGGCGATAATGATTAGAAAGTTGCACGACGTACACACTTGTACGAGGACGCAACTTAATCCCCACCACAAACAAGCCGGCAAAAAGACTTTGGGTGCGATCCTGAAAAACAAATTTCTTGATGTTAGCAGGTCATTGCGTCCAAAGGACATCGTCCACGACGTTCACCGGCAGTTCGGCGTCACGATTGATTACCACCAAGCGTGGCGTGCGCGCTGCCATGCACTGTTTATGGTGAGAGGCACGTTCGAGGAGTCGTATGAACGACTCCCGACATATTTATATAATTTGCAGCTGCAGAACCCTGGTACTGTCACGCAGCTACGGACCGATTCACGTGGACGGTTTGAGATGTGCTTCGTGGCCCTTGGACCCGCGGTACGTATTTTAACACGTCATATGTTTACACATTATAAACTATAACATTTACACATTATAAACTATAACATTTTAACCTATGTTTTTGCAGATCCGCACATTTCTGGAAAATCTACGTCGTGTCCTGATAATAGACGCAGCCCATTTAAAGGGCCGTTACTTGGGTATGATGTTCCTGGCGGTTGCCATGGACGGGGATAACTCCATCGTTCCAGTAGCTTTCGGCGTAGGCAAGTCCGAAACCGGGACGAGTGGACTTGGTTTCTGTCCATGTTGAGACAAGCTATCGGAGACCCGCAAGGGTTGGTGTTTATGTCTGACAGGGCTCCTTCCATAAGCGCCGCAATCTCTGCCATGTACCCAAACGCCCCTCACGCCATATGTTGTCGACATTTGGAGATGAACGCCAAATCCAAGGACAAACGTATTACCACCTACAAGGATGTCTATTGGGCGGCATGCAGAGCATATACGGATCGGGAGTTTAACAAGTACATGAATATGCTACGATACAATGTCAAGGAAGCAGCCAAAGTCTTTGACGATGCTGGACCGGAGAGGTGGTCCGCGGCCCATTTTCCTGGACAACGGTATGACATTCTGACCTCGAATAGTGTAGAGTCTGTGAATGCACTCTCCCGTTTTGCGCGTAGATGTCCGATTGTTAATCTTATGGACTACTTTCGGGCCTTTCAACAAGAGTGGTACCAAATTCGACGCCTAAAAGGAGCTAAGATACAAAATGCACTCACACCAACGGCGGAGAATATCGTTCAGTACAGGGCGCGTCGTGCGGCGACATGGCCGGTAAGAGCAATCGAGTATGGGAAGTACGAGGTGCATGATGACTATATTAACGCGATTGTGAATATGGAAGACCACCTTTGTTCGTGTCGCGAATGGGATAAATTTGGGTTACCGTGCGGCCATGCCATCGCTGCAGCAACATATATGGGTCGTACAGATTGCAGCGACTTGGCTGTACCTTTCTTCACGTCCGAATATTACCGGAAAACATACGTTGAGGTAATAAACCCAGCTGGACCCCCTGCAGCATGGGTGTATCCACCCGACCCGCTTCCACCATGCTATCCACCTTTAATGGATAAGAACAGGGCCGGGAGACCGAGAAAGAACGACCGACGTCCATCACGTGGTGAAAGTTCGATACAACGAAGATGTACTCGGTGCCAATGCGTAGGACACACTCGTGGAGAGTGTCCAAATCCCGCCCCTTCAACCGTGCCAAGGAGACATTCTGTCAGTCACACCCCGGGCCCGTCACAGCTTGAACCATATGGAACAAACCCATATGATACTGTTGATCTAAACACTGATTTGTAAATGATATATATACACACATACATATGTTTCTAAATGAACATTGATAACACAGCTAGTTTGTAAATGATATATATATATTCGTATTATATATTTACACACATAAAGAAAATAGGAGACCTTCAATTTTTCTTAGTATTTTCTTGACCTTGTTCTTGCATCCATGGCAGTGAATGTTAACTCTGAGTACACATGTCTGTTTATATATTCATATTAGATACGTTTTAATTTTAACAAATTACACCATTATAGTTAATTATTTAATTTATGGTACATATCATATTTTTTTTCAATTTTGTTTTACACTCCTATCGCATTAACATAATAATCATATATTAACTAATTCATTAAATCGTTTTAAATTATTATTATTTGAATGTGTTTATAGATATCGTGAATGGCAATAGGAGAAGGTAGAATTGTTTATAAATGGGGTTTTGACAAGTTGGTATCACTGGACTCATTTAAGAATTGTGAAAATGGGTATTTGGCGAATGATGATTCATGTGTGTTTAAAACACTTCAGCTCCAAACACACATGAATCATCATTCGTCAAATACCCATTTTCACAATTCTTAAATGAGTCCAGTGATACCAACTTGTCAAAACCCCAATTCATATTATATATATACACACACATACATATGTTTCTAAATGAACATTGATAAGACAGCTAGTTTGTATTCCATCCAACAAGCTCTTCATCTTCAATCTTTCTGACCCTTCTTCAACGGCTTCTGCTTTTGCAACCACGTATGGCCATTGTGTACCACAACCCGCACACACTTTAGCAAATGAGTTGAGGGTTGTCATATATTCTACAAGAGAAGTAGGCCCACGAATGAGGTAACCTCTGACTTGACCTTGCATGATGTATCCAACCTAACTGTGGTTCAGCGGCTTAAAAACTACTTTTCAGAGAAATTAACAACAACAAAAAATACAAAACAACAACACAGTAAAAAAAATACAAATAACAACACAGTAAAAAAAATACAAAACAAAAAAAAATATAACCACCACCTACTTAAAAATTGATTTAGTTTCATCAATCCAAGCTTGCTTCTCGTTTACCTTCGCTTGAATAATTGCGAAGTCTTGCAGAATATGGTGAATTGCTTCTTGTTCTCGACGAACACGAGCCTCCCGAGCTTTTATATCCCCTTTCATCCTTTTGATCTCCCTGTCTTCCTCTTCGATCTTTCTCAAATGGACTGCCTTCCTGTCCATAATTTTTTTCCACTCTTCTGTTAGTTCATCTATCTCCTTTTCCTTTTTTGCTATGGCGACCTCGATTTGAGGTGACATTTTTTCAGGAGTAGACTTAGGGTTTGATGACGATGCCATTTGTGGATGAAATGAGAGAAGAGAGAAATCAATTCAAAGAAAGAAAGCAAGAGAGAAATCAAGAAAGAAAGCAAGAGGAAGTGTGAATTGCATACTACTGATATTTATGGATGAAATCTCAAACATGCAAATGAATTTCAACCACAAATCGGTCTTCAAAGTACAATAATTGTGGAAAAAAACAGTAAAAGCATGCAAGATTCGTCTAAGTATAGGGGCTGAAAGTGTAAATTTTCAGGGACCAAAAGTGTAAATTTTCAGGGACCAAAAGTGAAAATTTTGGTCCATCGCGGGCAGGGACCAAAAGTGCACCGCGGCCAAAGTTGAGGGGCTTCGCGGGGCATTTGTACCCAAAGTATGTGCCACATCAGCCCTAGCCCGCGATCGCGGGTATTTTGGGTATTTTTGCAAAATGAATTTTTTTTGGGTATTTCGGTAACAGTTGGTCAAACTTTGGGTATTTTAATTAATTTCCCTTTCCAAAATACCCCAAAAAATGAAAAGTTTACCAAAATGCCATTTTTTTCCGCGGAGGGAGCCCTCTATAGCGGGCAGGGACCGATTGTGAAAAATTTTGCAAGATTATTTACACTTTCAGTCCCCATCGCGGGCCTCGTTTGCGGGTCAGGGACTGAAAGTGTAAATATATCTTGCAAAATTTTTCACAATTGGTCACTGCCCGCGATAGCGGGGTCCCTTCGTGGAAAAAATGGCATTTTGATAAACTTTTCATTTTTTGGGGTATTTTGATAAGTCAATGTCAAACTTGGGGTATTTTAATTAAATTCCCTTTTTTTATGTATGAAAAGTGTAACCATTAAATATTGATAGATGTTTTAAGTTATTAGAACATACGAACACGGAACAACGTCAACCAAAAAATCGAAAAAATAAAAACAGTCTTCAAAAAACCAAAAAAGGCTTTTGAAGTCACACACTAACAGTGCAATTACTTAACAAAAATCCTGAATAATCCACTGATTATAGAAGCTCAATACGAAAATTCAACATAAATTATAAATTCGAGAAAATAACCAATGCAAACTATATATAGGGTAATAAATAGGGAAATTAATTAAAATACCCCAACTTCAAAGATGACTTACCAAAATATCCAAAAAAAATTCAAGTTTACCTAAATGCCCAAAATTTCCGCGACGAGTGCCCGTGATCGCGATCAAGGACTGAAAGTGAAAAATTTTGCGACATTATTTACATTTTCAGTCCCCATCGCGGGCCTCGATCGCGGGCCATCGCGGGCCGCGGAGGTCCATCGCGGGCATCATCGCGGAAATTTTGGGCATTTAGGTAAATTTGAATTTTTTTTGGGAATTTTGGTAAGTCATCTTTGAAGTTGGGGTATTTTAATTAATTTCTCTAATAAATATGAAGTTAATTAATTGAAGGCCAATCAACTAAAATATATATATGCTCACATAGAAACTGTGACTCAAATGACATGACAAGTATTATAAAGTAATTTATTTAGTCACAATAATTTTCTAGCAAAATTTCTAAGGCCATCCACAACGCATAGATAAAAGCCCTCAAGTTCTCAATGCCACATCAGCGCCACATCAGCTAAGCCCTAAAGACCCCCAGCGCATAACTAAAAGCCCTCTTGACACCTCATTTTTTTAATTCTTTTATTTATACATTTAATTAATTTTTTTTATAAAAAGTAGCCGTGGTTGGGAGTTATTTATTTTTAAGATTTAAATTTTTTTTGAGAAAATAGTTTCGGGTTCATCGGGTTTGAAAGCCCGGAGGCCGAGCCCGCAGGCGAAGCCCGAGCCAGCCCCACCGCTGCCCGAGGGAGCCCGCAGCGAACCCGTGGCCGAGCCCGCGGGCGCTGCGGATGGCCTAAGGCCATCCGCAGCACCCTTCGGGCTCGAGCTCGGGCGGGCAGCGGTGGGGGGGTCTCAGGCTTTGCGCGGGCTTTGGGGGATCGGGTTTGTAAGCCCGTGGAACCCGTGTGATTTATTGCCAAAATTTAATAATTTTTAATTAAAATTTACACTTTCAACCCCTATACTTATTTACTAAATTTACTTCATACCTTTTAGTTTTATTATTTTAATTTTACATTTAACACATATAATCGTTTATTAACTAAAACACGTTAAAAATACGTTTTAATTTTAACAAGTTACATCATTATAATCGTCTCTTCGATACGTTCGAAATGAGCCCAACATTGAATTTTTTTGAATTTATATATTTTAATATATATCATATAAACTACATAAAATTATTTTTTGAGTAAACTATGATTTTGGTCCCTGTGGTTTACTGTTAATAACGGTTTCCGTCTTTGATCTTTTAAAACTGTTTTTTTATCATTATGGTTTCTATTTTCCTTCCATTTTCATCCCTCCATCCAACTTTGTTAAAATTAGAGTTAATTCTTCCAAAAAATAATTGAGAAAATTACATATTTGGTCCTTGTTTATTGTATATCAAATTTTACATTTTTATCCTTAAGTTACGACATTTTTTTCTTATTTTTATTTATTAAAATATATATAAATATTTTTATTTTGTTAAATAATTAAATGTATAAATAAAAGAATTAAAAAAATGAGGTGGCGCTGATGTGGCATTGAAGGCTTGAGGGCTTTTAGTTATGCGCTGAGGGTGTTTAGGGCTTGAGGGCTTAACTGATTTGGCGCTGATGTGGCGTTGAGGGCTTGAGGGCTTTTATTAATACGCTGCGGATGGCCTAATAAAAACATGTCGATCATTGAACAGTTTTTTCTTTATAAAATCATATATTAAAAATACATAAAAATAATCATAAATGGGGTTTACTTAATAATAGAAGGATCGTTTAAAATATACTAAATTCATTTCAACACCCACATTGTCAATGATTCCAAGAATTATACTATTAATCTAAAAGGCAAATTGCAGCCACGCTACAAGTATAATTCAGTAATTTTAAAACAAATTATATGAAAAAATAACAATGTTCAGTCTGATTCTTATTTTATATAATATATTTTCAAAACATTTATTTTAATATATGCATGTAATATTTAAAACACTTAAAAAAATATACATTACATATATTAGAAATAAGATTAAAATACATTACTATTTCAAAAAAAAATTAAAATACATTACATTTTTATACATTCTTGAATGAAAACAAATATCTCTTAAAGCAGAACATCCACAATGCATAAGGCCATGAGTATCATCTACCCAATGAACTCACTGAATCCAATTGTCACCTCAGCGTCACATCAACTTTTCTCTTTCCTATCCTTCTTACCCAAAAGTGGAGTACCGTCAACCCACTGAACCCAATTGTCATCTCAGTTTTTTTAATTCTTTTATTTATATATTTAATTATTTAACAAAATAAAAATATTTATATAAATTCGGTTCCAAAAACTGTCTACATTTATATAAATTCAAGTATAAGAATAATAATAAGAATAATAATGATAATAACAATAATAATAATAATAATAATAATAATAATAATAATAATAATAATAATAAAAATATTACCACCGGTTTGTGCGTTACCGACAACGGGGTCCTCCGAAACGTCAACCCACGCCGACACTAACGCCACTTCCTCCTCTTTAGTCCACACCTGTCGGGTGGCTCTATTTTCAAATTTTTTTTCTTTTTTCCTTTTTGCGTTGGTGTCGGGTTTGATGGTTCCGGGATTGATTGTTGTGTGGAGATCGATTGTGGTGTTTGCGGTTGTTGGGTTTCAGGAACAAAGTCCTCTTCGAGATCGATTGCGGGTTGAGGAAGTTGGTAATTGGCGGGAGTAAAACTTTGTTGAACCAAACCATGATATGTAAATTGATGAGGAATATACGGGTGTTGCGGAAATTGTTGGATACCAACGTTCGGGGCCGGTTGCGGAATATAACCTTGTTGAGGAAACGCTTGGAAGCCATGGTCCGGGTCTTGTTGCGGTGTATCCGATCGGTTACGACGGGATGTAGGTGTGGTGTTTGAATTCATGATGGAATTTGAAAGAAATGAAAGAAGGTATTGAATTTGAGAGAAATGGAAAAAAGTATGTTTTAGTTGGTGTGAAAAAAAAGATGATATAGGTTAATATATATAGTGTGTATAATTTGAAAAAAAAATTAAAAAAAATTATAAAATAGCCGTTGGTAAACGGTATTGTTTAAAAAAATTAAAAAATAAATAAACAAAATTTAAAATTGCAACGGGTATCATCGGGTTCATGAACCCGGTACCCTAACCCGATCGCTACTCGCTCCCCCCCGTACCCCCTACCCGATGAACCCGCTATGCCACCTCGTCGAACCTGATCCCGTACCCGAGGGCAGTACGGGTGGTCTAACCCTTTTAACTTTTTGTTTTTGCCACAATAGATTTCCACTAACCTATTTTAACAAAAACCTATCCTTGAAAACATTCTTCAATGCAAAAACTCTTTCAAAAGGTTTTTTCATTAATTTTATTGCAATCTATCATTTATAATGGTTTATAAAAGTCCCTTATTTAATTTGTTATTTTAAAGTCCACGTCATATTCTTTGAAAATAAAAATTATTTAACTTATAAAAAAATTAAAGACAATGCATATATTATATGGTTTTTATATTTTTTTAGGTATTCAAAATTGATGTTATTTTGACCATCTTGATAAAAGCTTTTTAATAATGTATTTTTTATAAATTATGTTTTGTTTTATTATAAATATTTAATGAGTTAGATTAATTAATAAATATTAAAAAAGTTAAACTGAAAATAAAATTGAATGAAGGGATTAATGTGAAAATTTATATGAAAAAAAGAATTGAAAAAAAAAGATAAAATGAAAATCAAGTCCAGAAGGTCATTGGTTTAAAAGTTTTTCTTCAAAAATCTTTTTATTACAATGGTATTTAGTCTTTATAATAGCTTATTCAAATAGTAAAAAACTATGAAATGTCGTGCATTGCATAACAGATTTTTCAAAATTTCTTTAAAATGAAGAAACAAATATTGATTGCTATATTAAAATATTAATTCTCTCTTTAAATATTTATTTTCAAAGATTTATATTAATGCTTTAATTTAGTAATCATTTTTTGAGTTATCTTCATATTTGTAAAAAAAACTTGTTTCTTTCTACTTTCTAATTTTCAAAAAACTGTTGGAAAAAAACTATATTTCAAAATCAGCATATTTTTCATTTTCTCCAAGATGGAAAAACTTCTTAGAGATACGCTTAGGTGACACAAAATAAAATCCGATCAAAATACATATCACTTTTATACAATTTGTCAAAATATAAAAAATATGTGATTTACACTAGTCTAAATGTAGAGCTCCGGTTGAACATGAAATCTATACGATGTGGCAAAAATTCGTTCAGATTGTTTCAACGGTGCAAATTTGACGAACCTAGGGTTTTGACTACCTAAGAAAAAAGAAAATCATTTAATATAATCAATTAACCTGCAAAATTGGTTGCAACTGTACAACTGGTGAATAATAGAATCACTCATCGGCTTTGGACATGACGGAGAGCCGGCTAGGCCTTGGTTGGAAGTCACTCCGCCTTCTCTGCTGGAGCGACGACGGACGAATCAAAGCCGCCAACGCTCTCTTCACCAGATCACCTTCCACAGTTCCGATTCTCACAAGCGAATTCGTCATCGCCGATCGCCGAGCATACAATCTGTGCGAGCGATATGATATACTGTCATGATTATCGTTGCTATTCGTCATACTCGAATTCTTATGCAAACTACAGCGAAACGATCCAGGATGCGTTGTTGGCGAGCACAAACACGCCTTCTTCGATCCATGACTCCACGCCTTCTTGTTGCTATCACGATCACCGTTCCGATTCAAGTTTTTAGATGATGAAGCCGCAACCGAACGGCCAGGAGACTTATGACGGTGATCGATTGAGAAACGGACGGAAGGAGATGAAGACAGGTAACCGCCACGAACACTGATCCTCGTCGGCGACGTGGATCTGGTGGAAGATGAGAAACCAGACATCGAAGAAGCAAAAGCAGAGGAAGACGATGAGATTGTGGAGGAACAGAACCTACCAGACGGCGAAATTGATCGCTGTAAATTGCTCCGCATGATCGATACTCCACTTGTTTTGTTTTTCTCCGGCGACATCATCTGAATTTGCAGAATTCACCGACGAATCAATGGAAGCAGAAACTGTAAACAATTTGGGAAATTAGAAGAGGCAGATTTGGGTGTTCAGTTTTGGAAACCTAACGAAATGTGAGGCATCGTTTATATAGGAGTTCAAAAGGTGGGGGCAAAACTGTAATTTAATGGTTTCTAAAGGGTTGATGGTAACAAACTGGCCGTTAGTTAAAGGAAACAACGGCTTAAGGTTCCGAACTGCTTCCATAACTGGGCTCCGGCTGGGTTTAAGCTGTGGGCGGTGAAAGTGGAGCCCCTTTTTTACACGCGCTTGAAAATGCGTGTAGGTTACGCTATGATGTGATAGGGTCCTTTCATGATACTTAGACCATATATTATATTGGTTGCAAGACCTTGCACAATTAGCAAGATCATGGTAGTTTTACAAGACCTTGCAAGACACATGGCATGCCATGTCATCTTGCAAGAGCTCTTGCAAAACGCGTGTGGATGCTCTTAGAGCATCCACACATGTCTTATACAAGGCCTTGTAAGATGACATGACATGTCATGTGTTTTGCAAGGTCTCGCAAGTTTAACAACTTTTTTTACAATTAGAAAGACATTTCACAAAATATAGTAAAAGAAAACAAAAGTAAAATTTTAGTTATCTATATTTTATAATTAATTTATTAGTTATATTATAATTATCTATATTGTTTATATTATAATTTATTACTTTAGAAATAAGTTTTGTCTTGCATGAGTGTGGAAGATGTTATTGCAAAGTTGGTGTGACACTTTAGAAAAGAGTTTGGTCATGCAGGGGTGCAGATGGTCTTAGAGCATATCTAACAATTCCCAAAAATTTCTTTAAATTGAAGAACTAAATGCTAAAATCTACAAAAATAAATTTATATTCATCTCCAACAGATTTCCAATTTTGGAGAAAAAAACATTGATTATAATATTAAAATATTTAATTCATCTATTAACGTATTATTTCTCTCTCTAAATATTATTTTTCGAAGATTTCTAATGGTGGTTTCACTTAGTAATTATTTTTTGGTTTAACTCCATATTTAGAGAAAACTCATTCTCTTTTCTACTTTTTTTTATTTAGAAGATAGTTTTGCAGAAGCTGTTGGAGCAGAAAAACAACCTAAAATCCTTATATTTTTTTATTGTTGGAGATGCTCTTAGGTGCGTTAAACTATCTCCAATGCAAGTTTCTTACAAGCAAAAAATATGTAGTGTCTTGTAAGAACTACCATTGTGGAGAGTTCTTATTAGAACCCAACCTCCTCTAGGTTTTTAAACAAGAACATTGGTCTTTACCTTGATTTTGGTGTGAAGTAATACATTCTTCATTTCTATTGGTATTTAATTTAAATACTTAATATTTGATTATAAATATATAATAGTTTTTGATGTTGATGAATATATGGGACCCACAAAAATAAAGTTTTTATAAAAATTACCATTATCGATTTTTATATAAAATTTTAATTTAATGAGTTGAAAATAAAATAACACCAAAAAGTGCATAAAGGAGGTAAGGATTTCTGGTGGGTGAGAGTGGGATTGTTAAATCATTGTCGAATGGCTTGGGCGCCAAAGTTGGCGCCTGTTGTCACATGAAGTAAGGATTTCTGGTGGTAGCGACACGTGTCCTGCTGTCTAATAATTTTAGATCCATTTACATATTTGGTCCCTGTAGTACCATAATTGTCTTGGTTTAAACCTGAACAATTACTTTATTACAAAAAGCCCATTGTTATTGGTTTTCGCACTACCATGATGGTTTTATATACGAAAAACCCAGTGGAAGAGCCACATGGTAGCGATAAGGAGGCATGTGCTCCTCCTGAAATATTTGTAAAAAAGTGATAACAGTCAAAGCTATTTATTTTATCAGACGAAGGATCACGTGAGAATAAAATTTAAGGTGATAATATAATAAGAGATCTGGACCTTTAAATCACTTTTAATTTCAAACCCACCTATGATGCGTGCTTGAGACAAGATTGATTCGGTGCATTAGATTTGGTGCATCTCATTCTATTGTGCATCCAATAGTGACGATCTCTCCTTATCTTTTTCACCATAACTTTCATTTTCATAGGAACTCAACCCTGCTCTGTCATATAATTCATCTCTAGTGGGCAGTGGGCACCCCCTTTGACTTGCATTATATGTCTCATCTCACTCGCTTCTCCTCTTCGATTTTGCTGATTTTTTTGTTGTTTTTTTACAGTTTACTCTCATATGCTTTTTGGACTAGACTAGATACACCATCTGTTACTCTTTCTTCTCCTTCTCCTTCTCAAACTAACTTAAAACTAGATTGTTAATTGTATGCTTTTAGTTTCATGATCTAAACCAATATTGATTTTGGTTTCATTGTAAACAATGTTGTTGAAATACATTCATGAATAAGTATCGTTTAAAGAGGAAAACAAACGATATTCGTTATCTATGTTATATTCATGCTCACCGTCAAACTTTATCCTGACTTTGCCATTGGAAGAATCCAAAGAGTCAATTATCAAATATGCATACCATGACGGTTTAGTAATAAAAGAACTGAAAGGACTAAAACTAGAATAAACATGAAACTATATGGACCAAATCTGTAATTTACTCGATATTAAATTAAACTTTCATGATATATTCGAAAAACTAGTTTAATCAATAAAAATGACATTTTAACCAATTTGATCGGTTTTTTTATTCAAACTATATATAGAATCGCAAATAAAAAAATAAGTAAGAAGGACACACGGCACCTTCTAATGGAGGCATAGTAGCCCAATCTCCAAACCAACCGGAGAACACGTGTTGAATTATTAGTTGCAATGATATATTACTAATTTTTTGAATTTGAATTAGAACATCTCTCATATAGCTTCCTTAAAATAGAAAAATGAAGATTTTAGACAAACTTTTATTTTAATACTAATTTTTTGAAATAGGGAAAATGAATTAGAACATCTCCAATAGCTTGGCGTGGGTGGATTCATGGATATCTTGAAGATTCGACGGGGTTGGTTCTTGTTAATGGCTCTCCGACTAAAGAATTCAGCGTTCGTAGAGGCTCAAGGGAAGGAGATCCTATTTCTCCTTTCTTTTTCATCTTAGCCATCGAAGGATTACATGTTATTATTCAAGATGCGGTTTCGATTTTTTTCTGGGGTATCGGTACCCTCTTTCCCACTTTTTTTATGCGAACGATGCGATTTTTTAGGTGAATGGTTTTTATCGAATGCTAGAAATATTATACGTATTCTTAGATGTTTTTATCTTATCTTGGGCCTTAAAATTAACCTTCATAAAACCAAGCTTTTTGGTGTGGGGGTGGAACCGCATGAGATCGAGCATTTGGACTCTTGTGTTGGGTGTGGTGGATCGGAACTTCCTTTATCGTATTTAGGTTTTACCGTTGGGGTAATATGTCCAAAATGAAGAGTTGGAAGGTGATGTTCGATAAATTTTTGGCAAAACTTTCTAATTGGAAAGTTAAAACTCTTTTGGTTGGTGGTCGGGTACTTTTCTTAAGTCCGTCTTGGGGAGCCTTCCTACTTACTGCATGTCTATTTACAAAGTTCCAAGGTCGGTTGATAAAGGCTTGAAATCTTTAGGTAATAGATTTTTTATTGTTCATGACGCGGAGGAAAAGAAATAATGACTTGGATCAAATGGAAAAAAGTTATGGCTAGTCTTAAATTCGAAGGACTTGGTATTGGTAGCATTATGACGTTTAACCATGCTTTGCTTTTCAAGTGGATTTTTGACGGTTTTGGTTAGAGGATGAGGCTCTTTGGGTTAAAATTATTAAATCCATCTATGGCTCGATGGGTCTAATTGGGTCAA
Source organism: Saussurea involucrata (assembly GCA_033807775.1). NCBI lineage: Eukaryota > Viridiplantae > Streptophyta > Magnoliopsida > Asterales > Asteraceae > Saussurea > Saussurea involucrata. The sequence continues at coordinate 4,464,372 of CM066317.1, forward strand.
ATATGTCTAGGCAAATTTCAAACTCTACACGGGTCTCTATTTTAAAATCGGGCTAACTCTCTTAAGGTTAAAGGCATTGACCCTTTTCATTTTTGTAAGAGAAAAGGTAGGCGATGATGGTTTGACCTCGTTTTGGGATGATGTTTGGCTTGGAGAATCTTTATTTAAAACTCAATTTTCTAGAGTTTATGCTTTAGAATTGGATAAATCGACGAATGTCAGGTCTCGTTTGGACTTAGGGTGTTGGGATCTGTGTCTACGAAGGACGCCAAGAGGTGGGGTAGATGTTGTCCAATTTTGCGTTCTTCAACAAATATTGTCTTCCTTTGTACCCTCGGCTCAAAAGGATAGATGGGTGTGGTTGTTAGACGGATCGGGTGAATTTTCGGTGGCTTCGGTTAGGCGTTGTATTGATTCTCATATTTTGGAGGTGAAGTCTCTTCTTAGTAGATGGAATAGACTTGTTCCCATCAACATCAACATGTTCGTGTGGCGATTGCGTCTTAATCGGCTCCCTATTCGGGTTAATTTGGATAAAAGAGGTATCAACGTTTCATCTCTTTTTGTCCCAATTGTGATACGGGGGTAGATGATTGCAATTATCTTTTCTTCTGGTGTCCTGTTACTAAAGGCTTATGGGCCCTTATTGCCTTTTTGGTCGATGGTGGCAAATTGATATTCACACCCTCCGCTGCTATTCAGAGTGAAATCTCTTGGATTGATTCAATCCGGTTGAAGAAAGATTTTTTTTTGTGTTTCGAGGCCGTTATGTTTATAACTTTGTGATCTATATAGGTTTTTCGGAATGATATTCTCTTTGGCAACACGAACCCATTAATAAAATGATCTTGAAAAACATTATAACCCGTGCTTACTTTTATATTAATGACAAAAGTAGCAAATTGTCTATTAATTGAATTGGTTGACTTGCAAATCATTTCCTTACTATTATTTCTTTATAACTATTTTTTTTTGGGAAAAGTTCAAAAAAACTCAATAAACTATCTCATTTTGAATGGTTAAGTCTCTAAACTATTTTTTGAATAAAAAAACCATTAAACTTTCTTATTTTGAATGATTAAGTCTCTAAACTATTTTTTTGAATGAAAAAACCATTAAAACTTCTCACTTTGAATGAAAAAACAATTAAACTTTCTCATTTTAGATGATTAAGTTCTTGAACATTTTTTAATAAATAAATCATCGAACTTTCAAAATTGGTTACGTGCATCGTTTTAACAAAAAAAAACTACATATAACTGACTAGAAATTTTTTAAAGCAAAATAAAATCTAAATGGGTTTTACCGTTTTCAAACCGTACGTCATTCAAACTCCTAGCAAACAACGATACCGCTCCCCCTCGCCACTCCTCGTCATTCTCTGTTTTACATATCATCTATCAAACTGTTGACCTCGGTTATTGCGTAGGGTCTGAATGACGTAAGGTTTGGAAACGGTAAATTTGATTTAGTTTTTTTTAATTTTAAAACATTTTTAGTCGGTTATAGAAAATTTTTATATGTTCGGTGATTTATATTTTAAAAAAAATGTTCAGGGACTTGATCATTCAAAATGAGAAAGTTTAATGGTTTTTTCATCCAAAAAATAGTTTAAGGACTTAATCATTCAAAATGAGAAATTTTAATGATTTTTTCGTTCAAAAAAATAGTTTAAGGACTTAACCATGCAAAAGTGGATAGTTTGTTGGGTTTTTTTTTAGACTTTTCCCTTCTTTTTTTAAACCTTTTTACTAGTTTTATAAAAAAAATTGCAGTTAAAAAAAAATTCTTCACGATACTTTAAACAAGACATGACACACTTTTTGTTAATGGAGAATTAAATGCCATTTCTTTTAATTCCTTTTATCATCGAAGTCATACGGAATTTTTCCTCCTATTATTAGCCATTCAAGTTTAAGTCATAAGGCCTTCCGTAGCGGAGGCGGGATGGGCTCGGGATGGGGCTCGGGGTCAGCGGGGATGGGCTACGGCTCGGGGAAGGGATGCGGGAAGGGATGGAATTCGGGGATGGGATCCCGATCCATCCCGAAGGTTTTTTAAAAAAAAAATTAATTAAATTTTTTAAAATTCATGCCGTTGAACGGCTATATTACTAAAAAAAATATTTTTCTCAATTTAATCCCACTATATATTTAACCCTCAACCTCTTATTTCTCACACCTCTCAACCTCTTATTTCTCACACCTCTCAACCTCTTATTTCTCACAACCTCTTATTTCTCACACCTCTCAAACTCTCTCAAATTCTCTCAACCTCTATATATTAAACAATATGGATTCGCCACAACCCGGTTCACCAACCGCATCATCATCATCCGTAGACACCGACGAGTTGTTGAATCTACAAAGGGAAATTTTTCGACATACTGCACAATCGCTGTATGGTAGCACCGCCTCATCGTCAACAAGAGAGAGGGCCACAAACATTGAAAGATGTCGAGTAACTGCAAACGAGCGGCTTATGCGGGACTACTTTGGCGTCAACCCGATTTATACACCGGATATGTTTAGGCGGCGGTTCAGGATGAGCAGACAACTATTCGAACGAATAGTTGAAGATTTAGAAGTAGGGTATCCGTATTTTAGACTTCGGTTTGACGGGTTAGGCAAACAAGGTTTTTCTCCGATACAAAAGTGTACTTCCGCTATTCGGCAATTGGCGTATGGAGTAGCTGCTGACGCACTTGACGAGTACATCCGTATGGGAGAGAAAACGTCACGAGATTGTCTGTACAAATCTGCACAAGTATTATTGAACTGTATGGTCAAAAATATTTACGCAAGCCTACTTTTATTGATATTCAGAAGTTGTACGCCGCGCATGAAGCTAAACACGGATTTCCCGGCATGCTCGACAGCATAGACTGTACTAATTGGGCGTGGGCAAATTGTCCGAATGCATGGCGAGGTCAATTCATGAGAGGTGATCATGAGCACACGACAATCATGCTAGAAGCAGTGGCCTCTCAAGATCTATGGATCTGGCACGCATACTTTGGTGTTGCCGGTTCCAACAACGACATCAATGTTCTCAATCAGTCGCCCATCTTCAACGATGTATATGATGGAAAAGCACCCGAGTGCCCTTTTGAGGTGAATGGAGCCACCTACAAGCACGGATATTATCTAACGGATGGGATATATCCGGAATGGGCTACTTTCGTAAAATCATTTACGTGCCCACAAGACCTTAAACGACAAAAGTTCAAGTCCGCGCAAGAATCCGCACGTAAAGATGTTGAACGAGCTTTTGGCGTGCTTAAACAACGTTGGCATATACTTCATAACCCGGCACGCGGATGGGAACCGGAAATATTGAGAAACATTATGTACGCTTGTGTCATATTACACAATATGATACTCGAAGACGAAAACCATGCTATTTGTGGTGACGTGGAAAACGACTTTTTCACGAATGATATCGAAAGCCAAACCAGTGAGACACAACGCGCGGCAAATGTTCAAGAAGTCATAAACCGGGACACTCATAATAACCTTCGGTCGGATTTGGTCGAACATATTTGGCGTATCCAAGTTCCCAACAATGACGACGAGTAGATTTTTAAATTTATTTTGTAATTTTTATTTTTAATGAATGATATGAATTTTAATTTTTATTATTTATCTTATTTTTATTTATTAAAAAATATATAAATATTTTTATTTTGTTAAATAATTAAATGTATAAATAAAAGAATTAAAATAAATGAGGTGGCAAAAGAGTTTGAGGGAATGGGGTACGGGTGTTTAGGGATCGTTAGGGATCGAGTGAGGGATGAGAGAAAAGCTGATGTGGCGCTGATGTGGACATGTAATCTTTGAAAGATGCCTTCCTGGGATACTGATGGCCTAAGGATTCGCCGATTTATCAAAATATTTTTGAGATATTTTATTACAAGAAAATAAGAAAAAAACAATTCTCTCTTGATAGTATGAAGTAACAAAGTTTAATGAACCAATAAAACAAGAGAAATATATCATTTAATTATATTAGTCATCTTTTTCCCAGATTTATTTTCATATTCAAAATATAAAAAACAATAGGTTACTTTGAGTTCAATAATTTAATACATTCTCTCATTGGTTGTATACGTGACGAAGGATGGTGTGAGAAGTTGAGGTTAACGTGAGAATTGAATCTAAATCTAGGGGTGGATCCAGGAATTTTTCCAAACGGTGGCCGTGGCGTCATTTGACTATAAGAAACAAATATAGAGATATTTTTCATAAATCAATATTGGTTTAGTAGTTAGTTTCTTGCTTTTCAAATTGGAGGTGTCAGGTTCGAATCCTATTATTGGGATTTTTTAGGAAAAATAAATAAATATGAAATTGAAAGCTAAAAACAACCAAAATAACTCTAACAAGATTTGAACCTGGGTCTGAAGTAGAATAAAAACATTCCAAACTACCTCTACGGCTCTACCAAGGGAAACTTGTGTCCTTATTGCAGTTTTAAAATATATATGATGGCACAAAACATACTGATACGGTTGCATCTTTCACGAACTTATTTTTTTTTACCTTACGACGAATAAACAATACGGTGGCACATGCCACCTATAGCTATTAACTAGGTCCGTCCATGTCTGAACCGTTGATCATTTTTAACCATAAAGCAGTACATCATTGTTTCTATAAACTTAAAAATCTTGTGATTTACTATTTGCATCATTTTTAATTATTATCTTTCTTTTCCTATATATACATACAACTTCTTACCCTGCAACATAACAAGCTCACATTCACTGCCACCATGGATTCTTCATCATGGAGCTTTTCAACTTCATACTCTCTCTCTAGACCAGACCTCGACCTTTCCAAATGGATCCATAGTTTGCGAAAAACCATCGAAGATGACGATGAAGAAACCACCAATACCGACGTCTGTATCTTCACTGTACCCAAAACCCTACTCGACACCGACCCAGAATATTCCTACATTCCGGAACAAGTTGCCTTAGGTCCCTTCCACCAATGGCGCCACCAAGTTTACGATATGCAGAAATACAAACTCGCGGCCACGAGAAAGGCCCAAAAACGAAAGAACGTAAAATTTGAACGAATCGTGGAGGTGATGAGGGAGAACGATGAGGCCAGAATCCGAGCTTGCTACCATAAGTTTCTGGATATGGATGGTGATACCTTGGCGTGGATGATGGCGGTGGATATGGCGTTTTTACTCGAGTTTCCTCAGGTTTAATTACTATGTGCACATTTTTTTATAGGACTTAAGTTTATAAAACTAAATATATAATTATGGGTTTCGAATTAAGTTGAGAATGTGTGAAGGGAATTACTTTTAATCTTCCCTACCGCATAAATCGCATTTGATATGAGAACTGATCTGGTACATCTCAGTGCATTTTATTGTGGTGCATCTCATTCTAGTGTGTATCCAAAGGTGGATAAATCCTTTTTTACCCTTCTTACATAATTTTCATTCTCACCGTAACGCAAACCTCCAGGTAGATGTGTTAAAACAAATTTATAGTAACGCTTTTACATCTTAACAAGTTTTTTAAGACATTTTTTAAATAAAAGTTATATTAAATTTTGTATATGACACTTTTGAGAAATGTCGTGTAAACATTTATTTTTATAGGAATATATATTTTAAATAATGTCATATAAAAAAATTATTAAGACGTTTTATTTTAAAAAATGTCTTAATACCGTAGCTAGTAGCTAAGAGTCTAAGGGGCCGTTTACCTAATCACTTACCCGGGTAAGTGCTTACCGGTAAAATCAACATCATCACTTACTTCCCAGGTAAGATTTTAGTCCACCAAAAATGACATCGTATGCAACAATTTAGCCGGTAAGTGCTAACCGTGTTAAGAGACGTCGCACTCACTTACTGGGTAAGACTCTCAGTCTTGCTTCCGCTCTTACCGGATAAGATTCTTAATCGTTGCCATATTTATCCGGTAAGCTAACGTGACTTGGTAAACACTTACCCGAATAAGCGTTTTGTAAACGACACCTAAAAGAATTATAAAATTATTGTTACACCTTTATAAAAGAATTACAATAGTATCGATCTATAAATTTAAGTCTTACAAAATAATTTATCAATACATATAAATTTAAATATTACAAAAACAAGACATTTAGATAATTTTGGCATCCTATAAAGTTAAATCTTAAAATGCTATTTCTTAGGAAATTAATTTACAATTTTGGGATCTTATAAAAGGAAATCTTATAAATTAGTCTACTAGAACATTCAAACATTTTTGACATCCTATAAAACTTAAGTACTATAAATTAATTACTAAGACATGTAGACATTTATAACGTTCGACAAACCCAATTTTGTTGTACGGTCAGGTTTACTACATGAGGGAAGAAGGCGGCGGCCGGAGTATGGATATTGGATCAAGATTGTCAAGTGTGGTCGATATTTCCGGGAAGAAACTATCTCACATGGCGATTCTCCGTGACATAGTGAAACTCGAAAATCAAATCCCATTGTTTCTCGTCAAAACGATGATGGAACATGATCAAACCTCCGATAAACCGCCAACGGAGACTCTCCAAATCATGCTAATGGGTTTGTACCATGAGCTTTCTCCCTTCCAATATCAACATCAATCCCCTTGTGTTAACATCAATGACTGTGATCACCTACTAGACTTTCTATACCACATGACTGTGCCAAATGATAAAGAACTAGGGATCTTTACGGATGACCGCGATACAACGATCAATGTAGGTCCCACCCCCGAAGAAAAAGGCGAAGATGCGGAAAAAAATGGTTCTTTTGCAAAACCAACTCATGTTAAACAGTTTCTTGATTATGTTTGGAAGGTTGTCAAGAATGCGAACTTTGGTTTCTTAAGATTAGTCAAGAAGATAACGTTTTCGAGACCGATAGTACTCGTGATGAAATTGCCATGGAAGATTATATCGAGTCTTCCCATACTCAAACTTTTCAAAGAACCAGTTGAAAACATGTTGGCAAATCTCCAAGGTGAAACAAAGGAAAAACAAGAAGATGAAACCACGGAATCGAACCCACCGTTAATAGAAGAAATCACGATCCCTTCAGTGAAGGAGATGGTGAAAGCCGGGATCTTGTTCTCACCAGTTAATGGCACGATATCTGAAATTCGTTTTAACGAGAAAACAAGCACTCTTTACCTCCCCGTGGTGAGTCGTTTAACTTTCGAAAATAGGGTTGTTTGTTTCATATTCATACTCCGGGGGTCCCAAAATAAACACCACTAAATGATAAGACATTTATCTATGGAATTTTCCTAGGGAAATCCGTCACTAAATAGGTGATTTAATTCGTCACAAAACCGTCATAAATGTTGATGGATGATTCGTCCGTAATAACCTATGGAAATTTGTCTAGGGAATTTTGTGGGTAAAAATCATTAATTTGCTGTGTAGTAAAATGTCCAAAACAAAAAACTCAGTTTTAGAAATGAGTAATTACTACATGTCTTAATTAAGTGACAAATTTACCCAAATAAAGGAGACACATACTTTGGGACTAAAGTCCCATATTTTATCACATTTTTGTCTAGCAACTGTTTTAAAAAGTGAGGATCTTTTTACATGGTTGTGCCTAGTAACCGTGTAAAATCGGACGTGTGTATATATATATATATATATATATGCATGGTTTTTATCATTTTTTACACTGCTAGTTTTTGAACCGTGTAAAAATGTGCCCTTTTTAATTACATGGTGGCATTTTACACGGTTCCAAAACCGTATAAAAATACCTTTTCTGTACTAGTGAATTTGGACATATATTTTGTGACGTAGGGATCGAGTATTTGCTTGCAAAAATAGGGTTGTTTCATATTTCTTTTGCAAATGGCTTCAGGTCCATTTGGACGTGAACACAGAGGTTTACTTGATAAACCTGGTTGCATGCGAAGCTTGTGTCGCATCTGGACCGTTAGTCATGGCTCGTTTACACTGAGTTAATGAACGGAATTATTGATACCGAAGAAGATGCAAAGTATTTGATGGATTGCAAGATAGTTTATAACCATTTGAAGAGCGAAAAAGAGGTTGCAGATTTGTGGAATGGGATGAGTAAGTGTGTGAAGATGACCAAAGTACCATTTATGGATAAAGCTATTGAAGAAGTTAACAAGAGGTATGAACAAACATGGAGGGTAAAATTGGAAAAGTTCATGAGCAAATATGTGTTTGGATCTTGGAAGTTTTTGACATTGTTGGCTGCTATGTTTTTGTTGTTCTTGTCGACGGTTCAAACCTTCTGCTCGGTTTATAGTTGTGCTCGTGTGTTTCGACAGCTTCCTGAGCTCGATCAGCCACAATGAACGAGTCGTAAGAAAATGGTCCAACTATTATAAAGCGTCCTTATATATGAACTCGATCAGACGAATTTTTCTGCAGGAAAATTACCAGCGGATCTCCCTTTTTTATTTTTATTAAGAAAAAGACAAAATAGTAAGAAATGACCAAAATACCCCTTTAAGTTAACAGGGTTAACTGATTTTGTTAGAGGGAAAGACCAAAACCTAGCGGTTTTGGTTACCACAGGTCCCTTTCGTATACTTATTTCATTTTTGGGACTACTGTGGGTAAAAAGTGTGACAACATGGAAATGAATATAAGTATAGATTATATGTATGATACTATGACATACGATTTATAATTAATGGATTAATATATTTTCTCAAAAAATAGTTCTTATGAAAAACATAAGAATAAATCTAGTTACAGAAGAGAACACCTCTACAGACATCAAGAACAAGAGAATTACGACAGCCACAAACGCCAGAAACGGCCATGATTCAAACACATAAACCTTCATCAGTTTCTCTATTTTAACCCTCAATGTTCTTTCATAATTCTTGTTAACATCTTCAATCACCTTGTCCAAGAAGGGCACTTTCGTCAATCTCACAGACCTGCTCATCCCATTCCACATGTTAGCCACCTCTTCATCGTTCTTCAAACTGCTCACCATGATCCCTCTTTCTCTAAGCAACTTTGCATCCTCTTTGGTGTCGATGATCCCGTTCATTAACTCGGTATAACGAGTCAAAATCAACGGTCCAGATGCGTTACAAACTTCGTACGCGATCAGGTTTCGCAACACGACGTCTGTATTCACATCCAAACTCATGACCGGTAGAAAAAAGACCGATGTGTTTGCATCGAAGTTAATCGTAAAGATTCCACCTAATGAAGGAGAAAACCAAAAAAGATAGAGAACCGTGAGAAATTATCTAGACCCTTATTTGGTTTTGATCCTATATGGTTTTAATTGAAAGCCATTAGTTTTTAAATAGAAAAGGGCATAATTGTAATTTTGATAACATAGATTCAGCAGATGAAAAACACACCGTCACTAGATGAAACACATAGATTCATCAAATAAAAGACAGATTCATCAAATGAAAGTTAGAGAACTGTGATGATCGTAAAGATTCCACATGATGAAGGAGAAAACCGAAAAAAGGTACAGAACCATGAGAACTGATCTAGGCCCTAATTTGGTTTTGATCATGTGGTTTTAACTTAAAGTCAATTTTAAATAGAAAATGGCATAATCGTAATTTTGGTAACATAGATTCATATACAAGTTGAAAACATACAGATTCAGCAGATAAATTAAAAACACATATTCACCAGATGAAACACATAGATTCACCAAAAGAAACACATAAATTCACCAAATGAAACACATAGATTCATCAAACAAAAGGTAGAGAACCAGGAGAACTGATCTGAAAGATTCCACCTGATGAAGGAGAAAACCGAAAACCAGCTTTTGCAAGATCAGTGACAGAAGGGATCGAGATTTCTTCCGTTAATGGAGGTTTATGATCGCATTGATCTACGTTTAAAACATCTTCATCTTCGGTAAATATATGGTGTTTCAAGATTCTTACAATGGGTATATTAGAGATGATCGTCGGAATAAACTTTCCGATAAGTTTTATCGAAAGTTTCAATCTTTCAAGAAATCTTTTTACACCATCGATGATTTCTTTGAATTTGTGTTGTGTTTCTTCTTCTTTTTCTTGTTGGTCTTCTTGATAAGTTGTTTCGTAACACTGTGCTAGGGTTCCTATACTGCATGATGTTTGATCTTCGATTTTGGGGTCCACAATCATGCGGTATAAAAACCCTAGCACATGGGTGCAATCAAGAATCGTACGGACATCCGTAACCCTAAATGGAGAAACCTCTTTACACAACCCTACCAACATTGAAGTCAATAACATTTGAGCAGATTCCAAACAATTGTATTGAAATTCCAACATTTTTTCCAAAAGAAAAATGGGAATTTGATTCTCCAACATCACAATATCTCTAATAATCGCATCATGCGCAAATTTTCGACACGAAATATCAACCAATCTTCCTTTTTCGATAGCGAAAACGTCAAGAAATCCGATCAAGAACGAAGCATCAAGAGCCATCATCCAAGCTAGGGTTTCACCATCAAAATCCAAATACTTGTGATAACAAGCTCGGATTCTTGGCTCGAAAACCACTAACTGATCCACTATTTGTTCGAACTTTAAACCACCATCAGATTGCAGTCGCTTTTGAAATCTTCTAGCAACAGAAATCTTGTATCTTTCCATCTCATAGAGCTCAAGTCTCCAATGGTGATAAGGACCTAATGCTACTTGTTGTGGAATGTAACAATTTGGTTTTGTGGAGACTAAGTTTGGTGGGACGTTGAATATACTCACCGGAATATCGATATCTTCTTCTTCGATATCTTCATCGATGGTTTGACGGATCTGAATGATCCACCTCCGGTCACCGGAAATCGGATTTGGGTTTGAATTCATGATGCCAGATTTGGGTTCGGATTGTTGGTGGATTAAGTTTGGTAATGGGGGTTATACGAGGTTTAATTATAACAATTTTGAAGTATAACAATGTAATTAAAGGGTACTTAATTAATTACTTTCCAATTTATTGCAAGTAGTAACGTTTTTTTTTTCCTTCAGTAAAACGTTGGCGTTTGTAATTAAATAAATCTTTTGTAAATATACATCTTATCATTTATATCTTACTTTTTTTGTGTATTTGATTAATAAAAATGTATTTGATTGAACCAATTATAATAAAAATATTTTTTATAAGTTAATAATCAATTTAAAAAAAAAGTGGGACCGGTTCTCATAACCGGGTCCTATAAAGCTTAACCGGGTATTCATATTTGAATCGGGACCGATTACATGAGAACGGGTTACAAGACTAATATTTAGGACCAGAACCAATTTAGGCCAACCCAATACTGATTTTTGATCATCTCTAGTTTTTTTTTAAGGGTGTCCTAGGCTATGTCTAGACTGATCACTTGGCAAATTATAACTGTAAGACATCAACCCCGATTAAACCTTCGTGGCCACAAGTTGTGTACGCCTGGATTCGAACCTTGGACAGATGGAATATTTCGCTATATCACCCAGAACGTTAACCAGTACGCCATATCCTTGTGGTTTGATGATCATCTCATGTTGATACGATCTAATTTTTAAAATAATAATCAGACAAAGCCCAATTAGGCTTTGGGCAAATAGCAAGCCCAAGTTATATTAAATCTATTTATTTACCGTAACAACTTTACCATGCAGATAACTTGTTTGTATAGGTTTTGAGAGTAAACAAGTAAACAACAGCATAGTCCATTGTCAATCAGGTTGTAGCGCAGTGGTTGATCGTCATGGGTGATGTGGTGGAATATCCCATCTACCTAGGGTTCGATCCCAGGCGTCCTCAACATTGATAAGACATCTTTAAGTTTCAAAATTGTCAGGGATTAGTCCGGGCTGTGTCTGGGATACCCTTTCCAAAAAAACAGCATAGCCCATTTTCGGCAAGCCACAAGCCCAAATTGTATCAAATGATATTAACCGGCCCATTCGGTTCCTAGCAAAAACCGATAAGAGTAAATTAAGATTTTAGTCCCTATGGTTTGTTAAAAATTTCTATATTCGTCCTTATAGTTTTGAATATGTGATTTTCATCCCCATAGTTTATAATTCATCACCTTTTTCATCCTTATAATTTAAAATTTATTGCTATTTTCATTCCTATGGTTTACAATTCATTTCTTTTTTAGTTTATCATACTTAAGTAGTGTTTTAGCTTTAGGGACGAAAATAGAAATGAATTGCAAATCATAGGGACAAAAATCGAAATTGTGAAATCACGGGGACAAAATCCGCAATTTTTTGCAAACCATGGGGACTAAAAACGTAATTTTCTCAACCGATAATAATGTTAACCGGAAACTTAAAATTGATTATTTCGCCCTCATTTGTCAAGTTGTGTGCCATTCACATGTTTTTTAATTTCAGGTAAGAAAAATATTGGGATGAGTTTTAAAAAAGACCATATTTCCCTTATTGTGAATCATTTAGATGTTACTTTCAGTGGAATTCTATTAGTCAAGTGACCCTACCTTTGATCACCGGCCCCGTTGAATAACTCAGATCCAGACGATGAAACAAGTAATTGAGAGCTTAGATCCAGACGATGAAAACCATTTAATGAAAACCCAGATCCAGATTTTAATGCATCAAGGAAGAAGACCTCCATTGGGTTTTTTTTTCTTTTGCATCTACCTTGAACCCTAAATTTCCGTTTTAGGGATTTTGTGTTTGAGATTCTGTCTATATTCAGGTTTTGATTTTATTGTTAGATTTATGGTTTTTGATCTTCAAATGTTACTAACGAGAATGTTTAGAGGATTTCCATAGGTTTTATGTTGAAATGGTTTTCCAAATGAAAAATTAAAGTGTCAAATTGTTCTTAATGTTGTGTTTATGGTTGGAAGTGTGTTGTGGGGGTGGCTGGTGATTATCTGGTTGAGAAAGAAGGTGGGAGGAAGAAAAGAAGTAAAATGGCGGATTTGTCCCCATGTGAGAGGTATATGCATCCATCTAACATAAGTTTTTAACGATATTAAGTTGAGGGACCGGTATTATGAAAATCAAAAATTGAGGACCATTAGTGTAAATAGTTTGTTTAATTCACTATACTGTTTTTCTATTTAAAAAATGTTAAATATTTTTGTCAACAAGATTGCGTCATCATGCGTCGTCTGATTCTTCGTTAACCCCGAAAATTACGTACTCCCTTTTGTCCTACCCTAAAATAAATGTGGATGATTTTAAAATATACTTTTTAATAATTATCAATTAGTTAAATAATATTTTTATTCCAAATAATAGAGAACTTTTTTTATTCATCTAATAATTGAGCGTAGTATATCAGTATATGCCTATATGGAGATAAAAAAATCCGGCTTCTTCTAAATTTCTTCACAATGTAAAATAAAAAAATAATTTTTTTAAAATAAAAATAAATTAATTATTTTAGCCATTTTTTATGGTAGTTTTATGTTCTAGCCCATTTTTTCTTATTTTTACTGAAATAACCACCAGGTCTGTAAAAGTAGGTTCTTAATTGCGGACTTACCTTAAAAACAATGAAAAAAATGAATATGATTGATCTTCCAAAAAAAAATTGCAGATTGCGAACCTGGTTCCGTAATTGTGAGTCTGTGTCAATGAAAAAAAATTAAGAAAAATCGATTTAATTTGAATTTTTTTGGTATTTTTGAGTTGCCTTCCCAATTGCGAACCAAGATTGCTGATCTGGTTGCTATTTTAGTAAAAATAGAAAGGAAGTGACTATAAGTTGAAACCGCCATAAAAAATGACTAAAACAATTAATTTTCCTAGAAACTTAGAATTGTTTTTTAATTGTTGATGCTATGATATTATTAAAAAAAATTAATAATTAATACACTAATTTAACAAAGAAAAAACTCATACAAACCCCAACAAACGATTTCATTTTTAATTATTAAGCTTTAAAACTAATTATTGGAATTAAAAACAATTAATTTTTTTTGTTTTAATTGATTAATTTCTGAGCTATTTTTTAATGAAAAAACATTAATTTTCTCATTTTGAATGATAAATGTGAACAATTTTTTTCAATGAATTAAATTCTCAAACATTTAGAAATTGGTTACATAAATCCTTTTTAATCCAAAAAACACTACTTGTAACCAGCTATCTTTTGATTTTCCATCTTTTAATAGATCAAAAAGAGAAATAGGTGGCAGGGACCATCCGCGTGTTACTTGATATGGAGAACGAAAAGTCGAAAAACATTATGGCAACTAGGAGTGACAAAGGTAGCGATAACGTTGTTCACTTGTTTGCGATGGGTTTTAATGAGGTATTGTTTGAGAAATTAATAATTCAAATAGTTCATTGAGTTTTTTTTTTTTTTTTGAATTTCCTACATATTAATATCTTTCGACACATACGAACAATGGTGCATTGAGCATCTACAGTGGATGTTCTTATTAGAACATCTCCAACAGGTTTTCCAAAATGTAGAAGTAAAAGTATAAATCTAAAAAAAACATCTTCATATCCAACAGATTTTCTATTTTAAAGATTAAATAATTAATTATATTATTAAAATATTCAATAAAAATCATAAAATGTTATTTTTTTCTCTTAAACATTTAATTTAAAGTAATTTTATTGATAGAATATAATCATTTTAAAGATTTTAAGAATTTTTTAATGATAATGTTTAAAGAAAAAAAAATATCATCAATTAAAACTTTGATTCAAATGGGTTCATGGTATGCATCCAACGGTCGCATCTCCCCGCCCATCGGTTCGGTCATCTTCCTTTCAAAACTATCTTGTCAACTTACGTCACCATGACACTAACC